>CM053028.1:272184829-273482329 GCA_028564925.1 Lithobates sylvaticus | reverse complement strand
ACTAGAAATCAACTTCCACCTTATGTACATAAAGCTGGCCAAACATGGAGTGAACCTGGGCCAGTTCCTGAGGAACCTCCCACCCAATATCCCTCAACTAAATAGACAAAGGAGCCAGATGGAAAAATGTCAGCCAAACAGCGCCTGCGTCCAATCGGATGCAGACATTGTTTGGGTACTATAACTGTCAGGGACAGCCATCAAAATACAATAGCCACAGTAGGAGACTCATCCATCTGCACTGCATAGTGTGGATGGTTGACTGTGTTAGATCTAAGATGTTAAATCTATATGGTTGATTTACTAAAACTGGAGAGTGCAAAATCTGCTGCAGCTCCGCTGCACCGGAGGGGGGGGGGGGGGGCAGATAATCGGAGGTTCCACGTTTGGTGGAACTCCACTTTAAGTTAGAAGCGAATTGGCTACCATGCACAGCTGCACCAGATTTTGCACTCTCCAGTTTTAGTAAATCAGCCCCATGTATATGGTCATTTTAGGATTGCTAAAGATTTTTGGTGATCCAGGGATAATTTGGAAATGGGTGGGTAAAACTTGAAATAACAAGATCAAAGGTTGTCTGAAAAAATCTGTATAATCCATTCATCAAAACAGCACAAAAAATAAAATGATTTGTAATTTGATCATGCGTTTCCAACAAACATAGCAAGAACAGGCAGGCTGGGTCTTTTATCAGATTTGATGACTGATTTTATGACTTTCAGGATTTCCTGTAGCTGATTCTTTTTGTTTGTTTTCCAGGTTTGCACACATTATGTGGCTCTAGAATAGATGTTCGTCTTCCTGCTGGAGATTTCAGTGTGTTTTTATTATAGAGAACGGCACATGAGTAGGAAAATCAATTTAGGCTAGGTTCACTGATATCCGATTTTGATCCAATCTTCAGTGCGATTATGTAGTGCAACTTGGATGCGGTTTGCATATTCTATGGGGCCAAAATCGTGCTGGGATTGCACCATATCAGTTCCGGAATGTTTTCTAAAATCGCACCGCATGTGAACATGCACCATTTGAAAACGATGTGGTTTCCATTGTCATGCAATTCTGTGCGACTCAAGTCGCATCTGAAATCACACTAGTGTGAACGGAGCCCAAGTAGGAGGAGAGAGACTCTGGTGGGACAGGCAGCACTGATTGTGATGCTGGTCTGTGCTAACCACCCATATCTGTAAGTCAGTGAGTGAATTACTCCACCAAACTCTTTAACCACTTCAATACAGGGCACTTAAACACCTTCCTGCCCAGACCAATTTTGAGCTTTCAGCGCTGTCGCACTTTGAATGACAATTACACGGTCATGCTACACTGTACCCAAATTACATTTTTATCATTTTTTCCCCACAAATAGAGCTTGCTTTTGGTGGTATTTGATCACCTCTACGGTTTTTATTGTTTGCTAAACAAATAAAAAAAGACCGAAAATTTTTAAAAAAAAAAAAATGTTTTTTTTGTTTCAGTTTCAAAACTTTGTAAATAAGTAAGTTTTCTCCTTCACTGATGGGCACCGATGAGGTGGCACCAATGAAGTGGCACTGATGAGGTGGCATTGATGGGCACTGATATGTGGCACTGATAGGTGGCACTGATGGGCGACACGGATGGGCACTGATAGGTGGCACAAATTGGCACTGATAGCTGGCACGGATGAGCATGGATAGGCGGCATGGATGGGCACTGATCACCGGCTCTTCCTATTTACACTGTGATCAGCTGTGATTGGACATGGCTGATCACGTGGTAAAGAGTCTCCGTCGGAGACTCTATACCAAGATCGTAGTTGCGGGGTGTCAGACTGACACCCCGCAACAGCGATCGCCGCGATGCGCGCCCCCGGGGGCGCGCATTGGCTCTAAATCCTGAGGACGTCATATGACGTCCGGTCAGGATTTTAAAACCACTTTGCTGATGTATTTTGACAATAGGGCGGGCGGCAAGTGGTTCTAAAGGCTGAAGGTTTTTACCTTAATGCATTCTCTGTTAAAAAAACCTACCAAGTAAAGCACAAAGTGCTGCTGCTTCTCCTCCCCCAGCTCTTGTGCAGCTGAGAACAGAGGGAATGTGATCACTTATGAAAAGGGGGAAAAAAAAAAAAAAAAAAAAAATGTATTTATTATTATTATTTTTTTTTTTTTTTAATATCTATACAAAAATGTTTTTCCTTTCATTTCTATTTTAAACCGAATGGGTTGTTTTACAAGTTGATCGTTTTAGGGCTGCAACGATTAATCGATATGATCGATAATAATCAATAATGAAAATCGTTGTCAACGATTTTCATTATCGATTAGTTGGTCCGTACCTTCCTCCCTGTCCGTCCGTTAAATAAATCCTCCTCCTGTCTGTGTACAAGGCGCCGCCATATGTTACGAGGCACGTCCGCGCCTCTCCTCTGACGTCCGCGCCTCTCTTCTGACGTCCGCTCCCCACTGATCTTCTCAGCCCCGCCTGCTGCTGCCTCGAGGGAACAGAGAGGCGAGAAGCAGCAGTGAGGGGAGCTGAGCTGGCGAGCTGCACAGTGTGTACACCGACTGAAAGGTAGCTAACAGTATAACCTATAACAGTAAAACACACAGTACATAGATTTTTATGACAAGTGCCCCATCCTAATATTCCTGGGGGGGGGGGGGCGGTGCCCCATCATTGGTGTTCTGGGGGGTGGGTGGAATAGTAGTGCCCCATCATTGGTTTTCCTGGGGGGGGGGATAGTGCCCCACCATTGGTGTTCCTGGGGGGGGGGGGGATAGTGCCCCACCATTGGTGTTCCTGGGGGGAATAGTGCCCCACCATTGGTGTTCTGGGGGGTGGGTGGAATAGTAGTGCCCCAATAGTAGTGCCCCATCATTGGGTTTTCCTGGGGGGGGGGATAGTGCCCCACCATTGGTGTTCCTGGGGGGGGGGGGGGGATAGTGCCCCACCATTGGTGTTCCTGGGGGGGGATAGTGCCCCACCATTGGTGTTCCTGGGGGGGGGGGAATAGTGCCCCACCATTGGTCTTCCTGAGGGGGGAATAGTGCCCCACCATTGGTGTTCCTGGGGGGGCGGATAGTGCCCCACCATTGGTGTTCCTGGGGGGGGGATAGTGCCCCATCATTGGTGTTCCTGGGGGGATAGTGCCCCATCATTGGTGTTCCTGGGGGGGATAGTGCCCCATCATTGGTGTTCCTGGGGGGGGGGATAGTGCCCCATCATTGGTGTTCTGGGGGGTGGGTGGAATAGTAGTGCCCCATCATTGGTTTTCCTGGGAGGGGGGGTAGTGCCCCACCATTGGTGTTCCTGGGGGGGGATAGTGCCCCACCATTGGTGTTCCTGGGGGGGGATAGTGCCCCATCATTGGTGTTCTGGGGGTTGGGTGGAATAGTAGTTGCCCCATCATGGTGTTCCTGAGGGGGGGAATAGTGCCCCATCATTGGGGTCAGTTTGAGGAATACACAGACCTCTCCCTCCCACACTCTGGTCCGGTTCCTCCAGCCCGCTTTGGTCCGCTCCCTTTCCCCAGCCCACTCCCCCCCTTTTGGGTCTGGTTCGTTGTCCAACCAAACTCCCTTTCTATTGCAACCCCCTCTGGCCCAAACTCCCTCCCAACCTACTCCCTCTAACGCTTGGTCTCCAAACTAGCCAACTCCCTCCCACCCTCCAGTACGGCCCCCTCTCCCATTCAGGGCCAGCCCCCTCACTGCATTGTCAGTAATGAATGAGGAATTTGCTTTAATAGTTATGTTGTGATGCAGTTTGAGTGTAACACTCCGTTTTGTCATTATTATTTTAAATAAATGAAGTAAAACATTTTTTTGATTTTATCCGATTAATCGAAAAAATAATCGGCCGATTAATCGATTATGAAAATAATCGTTAGTTGCAGCCCTAGATCGTTTACAATCACTTTAGGTGAAGGGATTGGGCATGGCACTGAGCCTAGCTCTGTGTCTATGGAAGCACAGCCAGCTCTGGAGGATAGCAAGCAGCTTGCTATGGTGGGCACTCGGTGGGGGGAGGAGCTGAGAGTACCGGTGGGGTACTTTAAATGAGGAGGAATGGGGCTGCTCTATGCAATTGTTTTGGTAAGTATGACATGTTTGTCATTTAACCACTTGCCAACCGCTGCGCAACGATGTACGTCGGCAGAATGGCACGGGTGCACAAATGGGCGTACCCATATGTCCCTCCGTCATCGCAGGCTAGCCGGGGTACGCGTGCCCCTCGGACTTGATGTCCGACGGTGGCCCGCGATCGTGGCAAGGAGAGGTAGAACTGGGAATTGCAATTGCAATTGTAAACTAGGCATTTCCCTGTTCTGCCTAGTGACGTTACAGGGATCTACTGCTCCCTGTCATCGGAAGTAGTGATCTGTCATGTTCTAGTAAGCCCACCCCTCCTACAGTTAGAACACACTGAAGGAAAACACTTAACCCCTTGGTCGCCCCCTAGTGTTTAACCCCTTCCCTGCCAGTGACATTTATACAGTAATCAGTGGCTATTTTTAGCACTGATTGTTGTATAAATGTCAATGGTCCCAATATAGTGTCAAAAGTGTCTGATCTGTCCACCGCAATGTCGCAGTCTCAATAGAAAATCACTGATCGCCGCCATTACTAATAAAAAAAATAATAGTAATAATAAAAATGCCATAAATCTATCCCCTATTTTGTAGACACTAACTTTTGCACCAACCAATCAGTATTTGCTTATTGCCTTTTTTTTTTTTTTTTTTTTTTACCAAAAATATGTAGAAGAATATGTATCGGCTTAAACTGATGAAGAAATAATTTTTTTGGGATATTTATTATAGCAAAAAGTAAAAAATATAGCTTTTTTTTCAAAATTGTCGGTCTTTTTATGTTTATAGCGCAAAAAATAAAAACCGCAGAGGTGATCAAATACTAGAGCTGCACGATTCTGGCCAAAAGGAGAATCACAATTTTTTTCCTTAGAATAAAAAGATCACGATTCTTGTGGCGTAAAATCTTTCACGTTATACAAAAAAAATTGGGCTAACTTTACTGGTTATTTTTTTTTTTTTTTTTTGTTTTTTCCTAAAAAATTTCATCCGAACGACTGCTGCGCAAATACAGTGTGACATAAAATATTGCAACAACCACCATTTTATTCTCTAGGGTCTCTACTAAAAAAATATATATGTATAATGTTTGGGGGTTCTAAGTCATTTTCTAGCAAAAAAATATGATTTTACCAACCAACAAATGTCAGAAAAAGGTTTAGTGTTTAAGTGGTTAAACTTCCCTCATTTTCACACCAAATGCCGCGTACACCCAGTCGGAATTTCCGATGGAAACAGTCCGATGAGAGCTTTTTATCGAATTTTCCGACCGTGTGTATGCCCATCGGTCTTTTTCTGTCGGAATTTCAGACGGACTTTGGATTGAGAACCTGTTCTTAATTTTTCCGACGGAAAACCTTTCTATCGGATTTTCCGATCGTGTGTATGCAATTCCGACACGCAAAATTCCGACGCATGCTCAGAAACAATTCGACGCATGCTCGGAAGCACTAAAATTCCCTTTTATAGTGCAGTCGAACGTGTTTTATGCCGTGGTGTTATTGACCGTCGGAATTTGGTGTGACCGTGTGTAGGCAACACAGTTTGAGCGAAATTCCGTCGGAATTCCGACAGGAAAACCATCAGAGCTTTGTCCGACGAGAATTCCAACCGTGTGTATGCGGCAAAAGTGTATTCCTTTGATCTAAAGGACAAATTGTTACAATGTTTAGACTTAGTTCTACTGCTAATGAATGTTGTGATTCTTGGCAGACTGCTCTGTGTTTTTTTCCCTTTCTTTTGAGGTCTGCTTTAGCAGAGCAGAGAGAATTCTCTGCATTGAAAGAATCGGGAAATATTTTTTTCAAGATCGCAACGGGGAAAAAATTGTGATAATGATTACTCGTGCTGCTCTATCAAATACCAGTAAAAGAAAGCTCTATTTGTGGTAAAAAAAAGGACATCACTTGTGTTTGGGTGCAACGTCACACGACTGCGCAGTTGTCATTTAAAGCGACGCAGTGCCGTATCACAAAAAAATTGCTCTGGTCATTAAGGGGGTACATTTTTCCGAGGCTGAAGTGGTTAAAAAAAATAAATGGGTTTACAGTCACTGTAAGCTGCTATCAACACTATCAGCTAATAAGTGTCAGCACTTCTATTTAATGTTGTTTTTGATTAATACAGATATAACTGAGGAACACGTCCACAGGTAATAAAATTGTACTTATTAACTGCACAGATGTTACCCATAAACCTATATTATGGTGAATCTAGTCAACACTCTCAACTCTAACCTACCAATCAAGTGCATCTCCCCAGCTCTTTCTTTTTGCAACTAGTAGACAGGGTAAAGAACATCTATATATTTTTTTCTTAGTTTCTTGTGAAAACAATACACTAGCGTAATTGTGTGAATGTATACTATATATATATATATATATATATATATATATATATATATATATATATATATATATATATATATATATATATATATATATATAGCGCTGCGTAAATTGAGCTCTATATACTGTAAGTACCTGTTATAAATACAGGGTAGATAGAATAGGCTTAGCATAGGGGTGGGAGTAGATTTAGGCTTAGTTAGAATGTAAAACAAACATTGAGGGCTCACATTGGGGTTCTAGTTAGCAATACACCCAGCTCCTTCGATTTTTCTATCCAGTTTTGTCAAGCTGGTTGATGCCAACAGAAGCCATCCATGGCTTAAATTTTGACTGATTCAGGAGGAATTGTGTAGATTTTAAGACATGTATTGTATGGTTTTCAAGACCTGTATGGCCAGCTTTACAGTTAGTTTAACTTTTTTCAGATCTTTTACTTTTTCTCAGCCGTACGGAAAACTACAAGTTCTGGTCTTTTAGTGCCAATAAACAGATACATTATAACTTTAATATGCATTTTCTTATGTGGTGCCCATATAAAGTTTTTAAATGTAATTATTAAAGTAGAATTATTATTATTTTTTTTTTTTAATTTTGGATAGAGTAAGGGAGGGTTATAACCCCTGCCCATTTTTTGCCATCTGTGTCCCACTGTAGTGACTTTCTTTCACTTCCTGTCCCATAGACAAAACAGGAAATGAGAGGAGATCCCTACAACGTGAGGGAATTCCTGTCTGTCCCCAGGGTCACCAGAACCAGTGCCCTTATTCGAGAATGTCCTGTTTTGGAGACAACACAAAATGTGGGATTTTCTTTCACTTTCAGTGATAATGGTAAACAGGACATAGGAGGGTGAATCTCCCCAACGGGGGTATAGACAGTAATACAAATCTGATGGGTGTTCTAATCCATCTCCACTCTAGCCAAAATAAAAAAAATAAAAAGTTTTGCCTTTGGGGCCGGTTCACGCCGTTCCCACATATTGCATTTTGACAGCCCATTCATTAGAATGGGCTGCAAAATTCAATGAACTGTGGAAAAAGTAGTGCCTGCACTACTTTTATAAACACACTGCACCAAACCGCATGGTACTGCGGCACCATGCAATTCAGTACCAGCAAAGACACTGCATTTGCTATCTGCATATGAGGTGCCATTAACAATACATTGGCACCCACATGCAGCTTGCAAGGGCAGTGTGTTTGCCTGAGGTGCAGGAAATGCGCACAGAACACGCCTTTCCTGCACTGCTTTCGTGTGTGAACCTGCCCTTAGTTATACATTAAGACTAATAGCTTTTTAATTTATTCTTGGCATCATATGGCTAGTAAACTTACATTTTACAGCAAAAAAATTATGAATGCAAAGTAATATAGGTCAATATAGAAACATGGCAACGTATGTAGAATATCACAATCAAAGTCCTACTAATATTTTATTTACTCTTGTTCTTAGATGTACATTATCTGTTCATTGTTTACACTGTGTGTATTTATTATGGGAGTTATAGCAATAGCTATAAAAATTAACTGCACTGAGACTCCTAGTTTTATTCCATTTAGTAGGCTTGAAAGCCATATGTACAGGATTGTCCTCTGATATAAAAAGCTAAGTAAATAATGATTATGTATCAGTGGTATGTTGGGAGGAGGTGTACACCCTCTCTGTAAATGTAAACTTTGTATTACATTTATATACCTAGCTGTATAGCTGTATTCTCCTCTGTTTACCCTAGTTTTATTTTTTTATTTTTCAGTCTAAAGCATCACCTACAGAGTCGCCCAAGAAAGATGTGACAAGGAAGCCTGCCTTGGGAAAATTTGGAAACCTTTTTAACACCAGTAAAAAAAAAACAGGCAAAGGCAACGCTGAGTCTCCAACAAGCCCTACTGAGAGGTCAGTGACTACATTTAAATCAGAAAAAGAGGTTGTAAAAGAACGGAAGAAAGTGATCTTAGTAGCCTCCACTTCTAAAGTACAAACACATGCACGAAGTTCACTTGGTGTTGAACCTGCATCAGATCAGGTCACCCAGCACATCTCAAAGGACTCTGCACTCCCTGTAGATCAAAGTGAAAAGGAGACTACAAGTGGTAATATTGCCCTTACAGATAAGAATACAGAGGATACAGTGGTGAAAGAACTTCAGCAATCTGTAATTGAAAGACCTGCTGTTCAGATCGATACGTTTTCAAACAGCAGTGATATATCTGCACAGAACTCAACATCTAAGACTGACACCCAGAACAGTACTGCACCACGAGTACAAGAAATAGAGCAAACTAGTAGTAAAAGTGCTACTGCACCCACTAATGCACTTTCAGATACTAGTCATAAATCTGTAGTGAATGTGACACCTAAAGTCAACCGGCAGAACAGTAATGGGAAAAGCGTGCCATCTCCTGGAAGAAGAGGCTCTACAGATGGCGAAACCAGTGTGAAGTCCAGTGTGAGGAGACTTCAAGTGTTTTCACAAGAAACCAACACTACCAAAGAGGAGTCCCCCAAAACAATGCCAAGGAAGAGTTCGAGGTTCTCTGGCAAAGTAACAGACTCAAAATATAAAATATCAGATAAACCTCTTCAGAAAGTGGGAAGCACAGAGAAAATAAACTCTACAAAGTTACCCTTCCAGGTTACATTGCCAGGGGATTCGCAAGACCAAGGGTCAGCACCAGCTGAACAGAGTCTATCTCCAGACAGCGCAGGTGGCAGGAGTAATTTAAGAAGACGAGCAAGTGGTGGTGACCTCTCACCAGCTGTCAGCCCTTCAGAAGGTGACATATTTACAGGATCTCTACAAGACAAACCAAAGAATCACAGTGCTAATGGACAATCAAATAATGGAAAAGTTTTAGCATTTGATATCTACTTAAGTAAAACTGGAACAAATTCTCCCACAAACACACGAAGCCATAGCAGTGGAGATATAATGGATAGATACAGTCCCAATAGCAGAAAAACAAACAGGAGGCGGCGATCATTTAAATCCCAGAGCAGTCAGAATGATGAGAAAAAAAATGAAAACGTCGTACCCCAGGATGATGTTTTTGATGAGGGTAGCTTTAAAGGTACTCAGGAAAAATTAGTCATGCCTGATAGTAACATAAAACCTGCTCCTCTGTCACCTGAGTCTAACGGCACTGTATCAGCCAACCAAGAAATAAAGGCGGGAGCTAATCCCAAACTCTCGCCCAAGGGTGATTCAGACAAAGATAAACAGCAACACCCAGCCTCCAGCCCTCTGAAGAAAAAAAATCCTGCTGCCTGGGCTCCCTCTTCTCCAACTGTTCGCAAAGCACAGAGTAGAGATTTCGTGTTTAGAAATCAGACTGTAGCAGCTGCTGCCAAAGTATCTGAGTTTAACCAGCCTACCCTTGTTTCTACAACAAAAGACGCCTACGTGGAAAAGGCATATGTGCCTGGATCCTTAACTGGAAGTGGAGGGGAGGATTTGAATGATACTGTACGGGACATAAGCCCAACAGCAGCAGGTGTTCTCCCACAGGACAGGAAGACAAAACAAGAGAGCATCCAGGGAGTGCAGGCTCAGAGCAAGACCGAATCAGACAATCCTAAAAGGTTTCATTCAGAGGCAGTAAAAGCTAATGTTTCTTGGAATGACCGCAATAAATCTACAGTAACCTCTAAACTCAATATGTAAGTACATATTCCTTTTATATATGTAATATCACTAAATTTATAGACATTTCATGTATATTACAAAATAGTAAGACGATTATAACATTGCGACTAAATGCTGAATGTCAAGATTGGGTTAATATTTCTGATTCACAAAGCTGCCTATAGATTCTAGTGCTTGTCTCGGTTAACTTGAACCTTGCACATAGCAAGCTGTATGTTTTATGTAATGAGAGGATCACAATGTACACATTTAAGTAGGTTGTTCTTGAACACATGGTTCATCTCATAATACAGACAGACATGAGTACATAAGAATGGATGCCTGACAGGGATCATTTCATTGATGTGGTTGCTACACAGATTATTGCTTCAGGGTATAATGTTTATACGTGCCATGGATTATCGATTAGGACACAGTAGCTCTAGCAACAGCATAGCACAAATAATTCAGATGATTGCCTAAATAAACAGCAGCTTTGCACTGGTATTAATAGCGGAATTCTAGGGTGTGCCTACTATTTTATATCTGACATGGTAAAGGAAGCAGAGTTTTTATCCTTCCTAATATGATTCATCAGACTAAAGTGAAACTTTCTATGCTCATTTACCACTTTTATTAAAGGGGTTGTAAAGGAGATTTTTTTTTTTTTTTTTTTTAAATAACAAACATGTTATACTTACCTCCACTATGCAGCTCGTTTTGCACAGAGTGGCCCCGAATCTGGTCTTCTGGGGTCTCTCGCGGCTGTCTCGGCTCCCCCCCACAAGTACTGCTCACCTTAATGCGAGCTCCCTCGCATGGTGTGAAGTACTTGCGGGTGCGCTCCCGTGATACAGACGGCGGCTATAGCCGCTCGCTGTATCACTCGGCCCCGCCTCCCGGCGCGCCGCATCATTGGATGTGATTGACAGCAGCGCGAGCAAATGGCTGCGCTGCTTTCAGTCCATCCACTCTAGCCAATCAACGGCCAGGGTGAGCGGCGAAGAGGATGTCGGGGGCGAGCGCGGGACTTTCGAGGGGTCAGGTAAGTAAAACTGGGGGGGGGGGGCGGTATTATTAGATGTTTTTTCACCTTAATGCATAGAATGCATTAAGGTGAAAAAACTTTTACCTTTACAACCCCTTTAAGTACAAAACTAAGAATGGCCTTTTGCTGCTTTAGCCTACCTCAGGGGTGTCCAGCTTTTTGACCTTTCTGGGCCACATTGGAAGAAGAGGAATGGTCTTGGGCCTCACATAAAATACACGAACAATAAGGATAGCTGATGAGCAGAAAAAGTCAGGCAGATCACAAGTTAATGTTCAATACTGTAATATAGATAATGTACTTATCTGAGTAATAAAACTTTGTATTTCTTGTAATAGTTTTTATTCTAAAAGAAGGAAATATAGGGGTTGGTTTACTAAAGGCAAATAGACTGTGCACTTTGTGAAGTGCAGTTGCACCAGTGCTTAGTAAATGAGCAGAAGCTCTGCTGACTTCCATCAACCAATTGTGCAAGCAAAAAATGCATTTTTTTTTTTTATTTCCTTGCGCTGGATTGGGTATTTTTTGATAACCGAAGCTTTACCTCATTTTACTAAGGTTTGGAGCAAAGTGCACAGTCTATTTGCCTTTAGTAAATCAACTCCGTATTGTCTTTGGTCACATATAAAATGCACGGCTGATGAGCAGAAAAGGCCTGGCACATCACAAGTTAAAGTGTTACTAAACCCAGGACCCTGCATTCACTGTATCTGGTCTCCCACAGTACACAGAACATGGAAATACAATAGTTTTCAGTTTTCATCAGCAGTATATAGCAGTCTTGTGCTTTCTATCAGTGTCTGGTTAAAGCTAGTAGGAGGAGTTTTCGTTCTGCTATCTGTCTAGAAAGTGCTGATTGGCCCTGTGCTGATCGCATGCATCCTCCCAAGGAAAAAACAAAACTCTCTATCGATAGACACCAAACTGAGTATGTGCAGCTTGTCCCCTAGCCTCCATTCGCTCAGCAGATAGATTGGGGACTGTGGAAGAAGGGGGAGGATCAGAGAAGACAGAATCAAGCAGCCGTTTTACATAATGCAGAGGATAACCCCTTAAGTTCCACAGTGAGTATAACCAGCATGCTTTATTTCATATACAGACTGATTTTAATGTTGTGGGTTTTGTAACACTTTAACAATAACTGATACATAATGTACCTATGAGTACCACCCCCTGGCCTACCTTCCTTGGGGTTTGACACGCTGGATGTTCACAGCATTCTAAAGAATTATTTCCCATCAGCTGGAACAAATTTGGCCATTCTCTTTGACCTCCAACATTTAAAAAGGCTTTTGTCAATAAATCTGTGGTTAAATGTCTTTTTGCTTTTTTCTGTAAACATTGGAGCTTGTAATGTGTGAACATACCGAGAGGTTAGCAGTTTCTTGGATGCTGCAAAAAACATCTGACAATAATCATTTCACAGTCAATGTTAAAGTGACACTAAAGCTTGTTTTTTTTTTTTTTTAAAATAACAAACATGTCATACTTACCTCCACTGTGCAGCTTGTTTTGCAGAATGGCCCTGAACCTGCTCTTCTGGGGTCCCTCGGCGGCTCTTGCGGCTCCTCCCCACATTAGATAACCCCCTGGGAGGAGCGCTGTCCCGGGGGGGTTAACTTGCAGGCGCGCTCCCAAGTCATTCATTCGTTGTCCATAGAAGCCGAATGTATGACTGTAGAATGCATTGAGGTGAAAAAACATGAAGGTTTACAACCCCTTTAACTAAATTACCCATAGGCATAAGATGACATTTGGGAGACAACCTAATGTCTGGGGAGAAAGGAATATTTTGTTTTCCTGGTTTGTTCTATTGTGTGACTACAGAAACCAAATCATGATTATGATGTGATCAGATGCTAGTCACATCGTTATGATGTGATCAGATGCTAGTCACATCGTTTGTAGGACTACCAGTGGTCATGGGCACTTTTATATTATTGATCTTCCCCACTCAAGTGTTATAGCAGTGTACTTCCTGTGCCCACAGCCTCATAGCTATATATCTTTAGTGTGGGATCTAAAGCAATGCTGCCTTTTACTGCTAGTCTCAGGAGATTTGAAGTGAGATCTTGTGATGTTACTACTGTCCTGCTAATTGTTCTCTTTGCTGGATGCTCTTACATAGGAAGGCAAAGTCCTTCTTGTACCAAGATGACCAGCACACAGAGACGCAGTGCAGGACAAGCCATGGGAAGTCCGTAAAGGGGGACCACTGGTAATATCGGTGACTAGTACTTTGCCCTATACCTGTCTTTTCAAGACATGAGGAAAAGATGATCCGCGCTCCGGTGATTGCTCTTTAAAAATTTAGTATTTATTAACAAGCCACAGTGACCAAACGCAAACAAGAAAGGTTGACGCGTTTCAGCCTACAAGGCCTTAGTCATAACCCTCTTTTCAAGACATACAGTACTGTAGCATCAGAGTTCATTTCCTCTCTATTGTTTTGCAGGAAACATTACCAGAATCTACAAATTTTACCTTAATTCTGTGGTTTATCTAGCCCATTCTAGGCAGTTACACAGTAGTGCTCCCTAAGGAACTGTAAAATTAGAATAGTGTTTCTGCTGTGAAAGTTGCAGTCTTATCGCAATAAATAGCAGGCCATAGTATAGTATGATTTATTTAATTGATTTGGGTATCACCAGCAGAGAGTAACCCAGTTGTGTTAAAAGTGACTCTATCCTTGGAAAAAAATTATATTGGCCCATCACTATGATGGCTGCCTCTTGGTCAAAAAGAATGTGTAAAAGTTGGGAGGGGACAGATGAGCTCCATCAATACAAGAAAGTTCTGGAGTTTTGCCTACTCAGTAGAGCAGGCATTTAGCACAAACGAATGCAGCTCTCATATTCTCGAGGCGTCTTTAAAAAATGTAGGCTGACAATAGACGCCTCGGATTTTGGTTGAATTCAGCTGAATCGGCCTTTATTTCTAGCTGTGGGTGACCCTACATGCACCACCCAGCTTGAAAAAAGTTGATCTAAAAATGAGCCTGTTGGAAAATTATCGTTTGAATTGATTTGTCTGACAAGGACAGACCACCAGGCCTGTAAGTGGGCTTCTGATGCAGATACTGTCAGTTTTCTCATGTGAAAGTGACTTTATCATGAGAAATGTGTAGGGGCTGTCATTGCTGACCTCTCCTTTGACGTTGATGTTCATTCTCTTGCTTTCCAAGTCTCCAACCTAAAACAAATTTAGTGATAAGCAATTTTTTTACTTTTCTGATGCTCATTTACAGCATTCTTGTTCTGGGTCTGTGATTCTAAAGTATTAATGCTGAAAACAGCTGGGCTACTAGTAACATCAAAAGAGGGCCAGCAGTGCAAGCCCCCATATTTTTGCCATGACACAGTCACTTACAGTGCCTTAAAGTGGTTGTAAAGTTAAAAGTTTTTTCACCTTAAGGCATTCTATGCCTTAAGGTGAAAAAACATCCGACAATGCCGGCCCCCCCCAGGCCCCCCGTTATACTTACCTGACCCCTCGAAAGTCCCGCGCTCGCCCCCGACTGCCTCTTCGCCGCTCACCCTGGCCGTTGATTGGCTAGAGTGGATGGATTGAAAGCAGTGCAGCCATTGGCTCGCGCTGCTGTCAATCAAATCCAATGACGCGGCGTGCCGGGGGGCGGGGCCGAGTGATACAGTGAGCCAGCTGTATCACAGGAGCGCACCCGCAAGCACTCCACTCCATGCGAGGGAGCTCGCATTAAGTTGTGGAGTCCTTGCGGGAGGGAGCTGAGACAGCTGCCGAGGGACCCCAGAAGACCAGGTTCGGGGCCACTCTGTGCAAAACGAGCTGCACAGTGGAGGTAAGTATAGCATGTTTGTTATTTTAAAAAAATAATAATTTCCTTTAGTGACCCTTTAAAAGATTCATACCCCTTGAAACTTTCCAAATTTTGTCATGTTACAACCAAAAACGTAAATGTATTTTATTGGGATTTTATGTGATAGACCAACACAAAGTGGCACATAATTGTGAAGTGGAAGGAAAATGATAAATAGTTAATGGATAAATATGTGAAAAGTGTGGCGTGCATTTGTATTCAGCCCCCTTTACTCTTGATACCCCGAACTAAAATCTAGTTGAACCAATTTCTTTCAGAAGTCACCTAATTAGTAAATAGAGTCCACCTGTGTGCAATTGCATCTCGGTATAAATACAGCTGTTGTATGAAGCCCTCAGAGGTTTGTTAGAGAACTTTAGTGAACAAACAGCATCATGAAGGCCAAGGAACACACCAGACAGGTTGGGGATAAAGTTGTGGAGAAGCTTAAAGCAGGGTTAGGTTAAAATAAAAAAATCCCAAACTTTGAACATCTCAAGGAGCACTGTTCAAGCCATCATCCGAAAATGGAAAGAGTATGGCACAACTGCAAACCTACCAAGACATGGCCATCCACCTAAAATGACAGGCAAGCAGCGCATTAACCAGAGACGCAGCCAATGGTAACTTTGCAGGAGCTGCAGAGATCCACCGCTTAGGTGGGAGAATCTGTTCACAGGACAACTATTAAGCCTCATACACACGATCGGACCGTGGACCAACTTTTCCGTGGATTATTGTCCAAAGGGCGTTGGCCCCAAGTTGGTATTGCATACACACGGCAGGACTTTTTCAGCCAACTTTCACCAAATCACTTGGTTTTTCTGCTCTTTACCGCCACCTTGGGTCAACTTCTGTATTGTTGTCTGATCTTTTGCATTGGTTCTGCATTGGTTTGTACAAAAGTCCGTTGGTTTTGTGTACACACGGTCGGACTTTGGTCTATCGGACTTTTGTTGGCAGAAAGTTGGTCCGTTCGCACAGCCAACAAAAGTCCGATGAAACCTGGAAAAAGTTGGTCCGATGGAGCGTACACACGGTCGGATGTTGGTCCAAAACAGCTAATTTGCATGTTGGTTGTCAAAAAGTCTGATCGTGTGTACGGGCCTTTAGTCATGCACGCCACAAATCTGGCATTTATGTAAGCGTGGCAAGAAGAAAGCCATTGTTGAAAGAAAGCCATAAGAAGTCCCATTTGCAGTTTGCAAGAAGCCATGTGGGAGATACAGCAAAAATGTTTAATAAGGTGCCCTGACACCAATTGATGGGGCCCAATTACTTCCACTGAAACAAACTGCGGGGCATTATTTTGTTTCCCACTGACATTGCAACCCTTTATACTCCCAATGGCCACACTCCGGCCCCCCTAAAGTCTTCAGGACCGTAAACTGGCCCTTTGTAAAATTTGGAGACCCCTGATCTATCACATAAAATCGCAATAAAATACATTTACGTTGTTGGTTGTAACATGACAGTTTCAAGGGGGTAAGAATACATTTTCAAGCCACTGTAAAGTGAGCAAGAAATGGTAAGTGCTCTGAGGCCTGTAGAGTTGCAGAAGCCTGTAGAAAAACTCACAGCTGAACACTGTTTTAGGTCTTTTCATTTTTGCCAGTAAAATAGAAAACCCCTTTTAAAGACATTTCATTTTTTGTTACTGAAGGTAAGGGGGAAGCTGTAAATTTCACATCTTGTTTTTGTTTGCATATGTTGCAGACTTCCAACTTTATGACCATCATGGAACCTAGGCATATATTTGTTGCTCTGACCTAGAACATAGAGCTAATTCACTAAGGGCTCTTTCACACGGACGCGTCCGTGTATGGAGCCTGCTCTGCTCAGCAGCGGATCGCTCCGTCGATCCCCGCTGAGCAGGCAGATGACAGGCCTGTCTCTGCACTCTGTGCAGGGACAGACCTGTCAGAGTGCCGCTCTCCTCTATGGGGGATCGGATGACGACGGACCATAGAGTCTGTCGTCACCCGATCCGGTAACGGATGGAAAAATAGGGTATTCCTCTATCACACTTTTTCGGATCGGAGCGGGTCGGATGTCAGCGGACATGTCACCGCTGACATCCGTCCTATAGAGGTCTATGGAGTGTCCATTCAGGTCGGCCTAAAAAACTGACAGGCGGACCTGAACGGACCGTCCGTGTGAAAGGGGCCTTAGTTTCATTTAGGCTCTACTCATACATGAGTTTAAAGTGGTTGTAAACCCATTTAAAAAAAAAAAAAAAAACTTACACCTGAAAGACAAAGGCATAATGAGCTAGTATGCATAGCATACTAGCTCATTATGTAATACTCACCTGAGAACGAAGCCCTCGCTGCGGTGCCCCCCGTACACAGTATCGGCCGGCGACATCAGTCCCGGGGGTTACTTCCGGGTATCGCGGATCCGGTGCTGTGATTGGATACCAATGCGCATGCGTGCGGTAATGGCACACTCACTCACTTTGTGTCAGTGCACATGTGCCGATGACGTTGGCACATGCAAATACAGGGGATATCTCCTAAACCGTGCAGGCTTAGGAGATATCCTGGGTAGCTACAGGTAAGCTTTATTATAGGCTTATCTGTAGCACAAAGTGGTCTTTAAGGGTTTACAACCACTTTAACCACTTTAATACAGGGCACTTTCACCGCCTTCCTGCCTGGGCTGATTTCAGATTTCAGTGCTGTTGCCCTTTGAATGACATTTAGAGTTTTCCTTTTTTTTTTGGTAACGAAAATTAAAAAAAAAAAAATGTTTCTTAGTTTCTGTTTTTCTAAAGTAATTTTTCTCCTTCACTAATATGCACTGATGGTCACTTATTAGGAGGCACTGATAGCCACTGTTGGGGCTGCACTGATAACCAGGACACTGATTATCAGTATAAAAGTCCCCTGTCATACTTGCCTGTTACCGGCTCTCCTCTCCTCACGCTGTGACAGAAAAGGAATGCCGGTAACCGGCAAGTTTGTTTAAATGTGATCAGCTGTGTCTAATCACATGGTAAAGGGCTGCTTTGATTGGCCCTTTACTCCGACACAGAGAGTGCTGCATGCATGCACAGGGGGCATGCTTCTGGGAGGACATCAATGTACACCCTCCCAGAGCTGGACGACTGCACTGTGGCCATCTTTCGGGTATAGGACGGTCAAGAACTGGTTAACAGCTGACTAATGCCGCGTACACACGATCGGAATTTCGGCCAGCAAAAGACCGATGAGAGCTCTTCATCGGAAAATGCGACCGTGTGTAGGCTCCATCGGAATTTTGCTGGCTGAATTCCCGCCAGCAAAAATTTGAGAGCATGTTCTCAATTTTTCCGACGGAAAAGATTTCTATCGGAAATTCCGATTGTCTGTAGCAATTCTGACGTGCAAAATTCCTACGCATGTTCGGAAACAATTTGACGCATGCTCGGAAGCATTGAACTTAATTTTTTCTAGGCTCGTCGTAGTGTTGTACGTCACCGCGTTCTTGACGGTCGGAATTTGGTGTGACCGTGTGCAGGCAAGACAGTTTGAGTGGAATTCCGACAGGGAAAACCATCAGAGCTTTTTCCGACGAGAATTCCGATCGTGTGTACGCGGCATAAGATTTCTGCAGGAGACCAGGGTTGGGGAACCGCTGAGGATTGGAAGCCCTATACAAAATAATATAAAATGAATGAAGTGTATAATACCTCAAATAGTACAGCACAGTGATCTATACTTTACAATAAAAAAAAGTAATGTTATCCTATTAACATAATGTCAAAAAAATTAAGATAAAATTATAATAGTATCCTGTGCTTGCATACAAAAACAAATCTTATAGTGAAACAAAATGTTCAATAAACATATGTGAACAGAAACAAAGTGTCCGCTTCGGTCTTTCATTTTTCTGTGAACAAATATGCATCTTGCAACAAAAACAAGGATATCACCACTGGGTTTTTTAGTTTTTGCTAAATAAACCAAAAAAAATTAACATTTTGGAAAAAAAATATGTTTTTTTTCTTTGTTTCTGTTATAAAATTTTACAAATAATGTTTCTTAAAAAGTTTAGGTCAAAATGTATTCTGCTATATTTCTTTGTTTAAAATAACCCAAATCAATGTTTATTATTTAGTCCACAAACTCTAGTGTATAACTGAAAATTGACCAATCCTGATGTACTGACACCCCATCTCAATTTCTTGAGGCCTGAAAATGCTAGGACAGTACAAATACCCCCAAATCGCCCATTTTTGGCAAGTAGACAGTCCAAGGTATTTAGTAAGAGGCATGGCAAGTTTTTTGAAGTTGTAATTTTTTTGTCACACTTTTTTGGAAAATTAAGAAAGTAAAAAAAATTCACAATGTTTTTCCTTATAAATACTGTCACCAGTTCAGTACAGCGTTATCATATAACCGGTGTGGCGGTGATCAGGTACACTGACTGGTGACAGTATGATTGTGTGTTTTTTTTTTTTTTTTTTTCTAACACACTGTGACCAGAGCAATTACAGTGTTACCATAGTAACATTGTATTACTATAAGGGAAGTGATCAGGATTTTTATTTATTTTTTACACATTATGATTGCATATGCCAATTAATTTCATTGGCATAAGCAACCATTTTTATTGAATGAAACAGGTTTATTCCGTGCCTTTTGTTGTGATTAGCTGTGATTGGTTAAAGCTAATTACATGGTACAGATGGGCTGTGATTGGCCCTGTCTGTACCATGTGATCACTGTGACCAAATACAGCTGGCAGCACAATTGTATACAATGGATGGCATGAAAGGAAGCCATCCATTGTTTAGAATTACCATGTGATCTGCTGTATTCGGTCAAAGCAGTCACATGACACTTATGGCGTGATCCGGTGGATACAGCCAGTGACAGATCGTTCCTCTGCATGGTTCCCCCGAGAGAGGCACGTTTTGGGGGACATCATAGGACATCTTCCTGGAAGCGTTCTCGCCTGGCCGTCATTTTACTATAGGCTGGGCGGAAAGGTGTTAAAGTTATTCTAAAGCTTGTGATTTTTTTTTTTTTAAATAACAAACATGTTCTACTTACCTGAAAATATATGTGATCGAGTCTTGCAAGCTACCCAAAAACCAAAAGAATCTATTTGTGTACTAGAAACCGTGTGTGTGTGTGTGTGTGTGTGTGAAAGGTATTCAAAAGACCAGCTGCTAGAACTGATCCCATCCCCATATGCATGTGCACAAAAATCAATATATAAAAGTGCAACGCTGAATCATGAATTAGAGTTGGGCGATTTAAAAAAAAAAAAAAAAACGTAATTCACGATTCGAATCAAGTTTGTTTTTTTTATGGACACCACGCCAGTCCTGAGGAGCTGTGGGCAGGAGTTTTTAGACAAAGCCGCGGCCTCGCCTAAAAACTCCTGCCCGCAGCTCCTCATGACCAGCGCGGTGTCAGCGCCGGTCCTGGTGAAAAAAAAAAATCGAAAAAATTGATTTGCTGAAAATTTTTATCGATTTGACCTCTCAACTCGATTCAAGATTCAAATAGATTTTTTCCCCAGCCCTACATGAAATCGAATTTTAATCGATTTGACCTCTCAACTCGATTCAAGATTCAAATAGATTTTTTCCCCAGCCCTACATGAAATATAAACAAATCAAACACCATATAAAGTGCATAATTAAATGTCCGTACAATAAGGTGAAAAATATCCATATAAAAACAGTGAAAATTACACAAATGGATGTTGATTGATGAACAACTAAATGTAATTGTGAAGTCCTATAAATAAAACTTCCAGACCACCAACGAATCGTCTCACTCATGCTCCCCCCAATATAGGCTCACCTCTGGGTGTGCGACCCCCAACTAAGAAGGGTCAACAAACGCCTGACACCCACCCCAGGGCTCAGCGAGATATCCAACACAGCTGGCTCCTAAACTTCTCCCAAGATCTCCTCCTCAGTATGTCAGAACATATGCAGAGAAAAAGTCTCCAATAGTGCTTGAATTGTTTAAAACCACTTCACAACCGGCCCATAGCCGAAAAACGGCTACAGGGCGGTTGCTTAACTCTGGGAGGGCGTCATATGACGTCCTCACAGAATTCCCCTTTTGCGCACCCCCCGGGGCGCGCACTCGAGAACATCCGTGGACCCGGCGGATCACGGTAAACGGCCGCTCATCGCGGCCGTTTACCACGTGATCGCTCCGTCAAATGACGGAGCGATCACATGTAAGCAAACCGGCATCATTTGATGACGCCGGTTGTTCTCCCCTCCTCTCTCTGTACAGATCGGTACAGTGTGAGAGGAGAGGGGGAGGGATCGGTGGCAGCAGTGCTGTGGGCGGGATCTGTAGTGCCCACAGCCTGCCCTGCAGTCACCACCGATCCATCCATCCATGCTCAGCCATCCCTCCATACCCTGCAATACACAGCAATAGCCTGCAGTGTATTGCTGGGTATTGCAGGGTATGGAGGGATGGCTGAGCATGGATGGATGGATACTCTGCCATACCCTGCGATACCCTGCGATACTCTGCCATACCCTGCGATACTCTGCCATACCCTGCGATACTCTGCAATACCATGCTATACCCAGCAATACTCTGCCACACCCAGCAATACTCTGCCATACCCAGCGATACTCTGCCATACCCAGTGATACTCTGCCATACCCAGTGATACTCTGCCATACCCAGCGATACTCTGCCATACCCAGCGATACTCTGCCATACCCAGTGATACTCTGCCATACCCAGCGATACTCTGCCATACCCAGCGATACTCTGCCATATTCTGTGATACTCTGCCATACCCTGCGATACTCTGTGATACCCTGCGATACTCTGCAATACCATGCTATACCCTGCGATATTCTGCGATACCATGCAATACCCTGCGATACCATGCAATGCTCGCTACGATCGAAGCCAGGATCGTTTTTTTTTTTTTAATTTCAGGCTTTCCAGCCTAGAGGTGAGATGTGGGGTCTTATTGAGCCCATATCTCACTGTAAAGAGGACCTGTAATGACATATTCCTATTACAAGGGATGTTTACATTCCTTGTAATAGGAATAAAAGTGATCAAAAAAAATTTTTGGGGGAAAAAAAGTGTCAAACTAAAATAAATAAAGTAAAATGAACAATAAAAAAAAAAAAAAAAAAAAAATGTAAAGCACCCCTGTCCCCGTGTGCTCGCATGCAGAAGCAAACGCATACATAAGTCCCGCCCACATATGAAAACGGCGTTCAAACCACACATGTGAGGTATTGCTGCGAACGTTAGAGCGAGAACAATAATTTTGGCCCTAGATTCCTCTGTAACTCAAAACATGTAACCAGTAAAAAAATTTAAAGCGCCGCCTATGGGGATTTTTAAGTAGCGAAGTTTGGCGCCATTCCACGAGCGTCTGCAAAAACATTGGGCTAAATTTACAGTTTTGTTTTTTGTAAAGCACAAAAATTTTTTTTCCCAAAAAAAACGCGTTCGAAAAATTGCTGCGCAAGTACCGTGCTAGATAAAAAGTTGCAACGACCGCCATTGTATTCTCTAGGGTCTTTGCTAAAAAAACATATATAATATTTTGGGGTTCTATGTAATATTCTAGCAAATAAATGATGATTTTTACATGTAGGAGAAAAATGTCAGAATTGGCCTTGGTGCTCCAGAACACCTGATGGTGCTCCCTGCATGTTGGGCCTCTGTATGTGGCCACGCTGTGTAAAAGTCTCACACATGTGGTATCGCCGTACTCGGGAGTAATAGCAGAATGTGTTTTGGGGTGTAATTTGTGCTATGCATATGCTGTGTGTGAGAAATAACCTGCTAATATGACAATTTTGTGAAAAAAAGAAAAAAAAATCTTGATTTTGCAAAGAATTGTGGGAAAAAATTACAACTTCAAAAAACTCACCATGCCTCTTTCCAAATACCTTGGAATGTCTTCTTTCCAAAGAGGCGTCATTTGGGGGGTATTTGTACTTTTCTGGCTTGTCTCAAGAATTGAGATAGGCCGTCAGTACTTCAGGTGTGATCAATTTTCAGATATTGGCACCATAGCTTGTGGACTCTATAACTTTCACAAAGACCAAATAATATACCCCAATTTGTACTTATTTTTACCAAAGATATGTAGCAGTATAAATTTTGGCCAAAATTTATCAAGAAAAATTACAAATTTGCTAAATTTTATAACAGAAACAAAGAAAAATTCATTTTTTTACCGAATTTTCAGTCTTTTTTCTTTTATAGAGCAAAAAATAAAAAACCCAACGGTGATTAAATACCACCAAAAGAAAGCTCTATTTGTGTGAAAAAAAGGACAAAAATTTCATATGGGTACAGTGTTGTATGACTGAGTAATTGTCATTCAAAATGTGAGAGCACCGAAAGCTGAAAATTGGTCTGGTTATTAAGGGTGTTTAAGTGCCCAGTGGTTAACATGGGTTTATTAAAATGTACAGGGTACTCACAATATGCAGGGGCTTTCACCGCACCACACTAATATGAACCTGGGTTTAAAGCGCAACATAGAACCACACATCCAAAATCTCGATCAGCTCCTCAAATCGCTATGGAGCCCGAGTGTCTTTACCATCCTTAGCTCCTCAAGGGAGAGGCTAAGGACGGTGAAGACACTCTGGCTCCATAGCGATTTGAGGAGCTGATCGAGATTTTGGATGTGCGGCCGCCCGCAACTGCGCCTGTGAATACGGCGATTCGCGCAGGAGAGCCGATATGCCGCAGTATATCTGCGTGAGCTGGTCGACTAGTGGTTAAGCAAGTTTTTCCCTAGATACGCTGGACATGTGGCTGCTGTATATAAATAATGCACATTGAACAGAGAGCAGGAAAAATCTGGAGCAGCTGTGCATGGCAACCAGTCATCTTCTAATTTTAATTTTCAAAGCTTAAAGTGGCTGTAAACCGCAGCTGTGTGGCTTGTGAGAAAAAAAAAAAAAAACACATGTAAGGTAATGGCATTAATGTGTTACAGCGCATCACTCACCTTGGAGCGAAGCCCTTAGGCACTGTACTGTTGTACTGTCACATCTTCCCCCCGTTTGTTTTCTCCGGGTCCACGCACTCCGGCTATGTGATTGGCCAAAGCCACGATGATGTCACTCCCGCGCATGCGCGCTGGAGCCCTCAGTTCCAGCACAAAGCTCTGAAGTATGCTGGACCTTCAGAGTGCATACGCCGGTGACATAACTGGCTGCATCCAGGGTGAATATCTCCTAAATGGTGCATGTATAGGAGATATTAATTTTACCTACAGGTAAGCCTTATTATAGGTTTACCTTTAGGTAAAAATGACTAAGCAAGGTTTACTGCTGCATTAAAGTGGTTCTAAAGGCAGATGGTGTTTACTTTCATGCATTCTATGTATTAACCACTTTCAGACCGGACCATTTTGCTGGCTTAAGACCAGAGCACTTTTTGCGATTTGACACTGCGTCGCTTTAACTGACAATTGCGCGGTTGTGCGACGTGGCTCCCAAACAAAATTGACCTCCTTTTTTTTTTTTTTTTTCCCCACAAATAGAGCTTTCTTTTGGTGGTATTTGATCACCTCTGTTGTTGTTTTTTTATTTTTTTGCGCTATAAACAAAAAAAAAGGCCACAATTTTGAAAAAAACGCATTATTTTTTTCTTTTTGCTATAATAAATATCCCCAAAAAATATATAAAAAACATTTTTTTTCCTCAGTTTAGGCCGATACTTACTCTTCTACATATTTTTGGTAAAAAATTTGCAATAAGCGATTATTGATTGGTTTGCGCAAAAGTTATAGTGTTTACAAAATAGGGGATCGTTTTATGCCATTTTTATTAATAATTTTTTTTTTTACTAATAATGGCGGCGATCAGCGATTTTTTTTTACACATTTTTGGGACCATTGTCATTTATACAGCAATCAGTGCAATACAAATGCACTGATTCCTGTGTAAATGACACTGGCAGTGAAGGGGTTAACCAGGAGGTGGCAGTGTAGGGGTTAAGTGTGTTCTAGGGGCGTGTTGCTAAATGTGGGGGGCGTGGCTGTGTTTTACAGATCATTGATCTCTGCTCCAATCACAGGGAGCAGAGATCAGTGTCACTTGTTGCTAGGCAGAACAGGGAGATGCTGTTTACATCGGCATTTCCCCGTTTTTCCTCCCCGTGAGACGATCACGGGTATCCCTGTGGCAATCGAGTCTGGGGGACCCGCGATCGGACTCCGACCGGCGTGCACGCAATGGCATGGAGGCAAATTCAAAGGGATGTACCTGTACGCCCTTATGCCTGTCCGTGCCATTCTGACGACGTACATCGTCGTGCGCCGGTCGGGAAGCGTTTAAGGTAAAAAACCTTTTGGGTACAGCTTCCTCCCCAGCCCCCCCCCCCTTATACTTACCTGGGCCCCATCTCGATCCAGTGATGTGCATGAGGGCAGCGGCTCTCCCGGGTCTCTCACTTCTCATTGGCTCACACAGCAGTGAGAGCCATTGGCTCCTGCTACTGTCAGTAACAACAGCCAGTGAACCAATCAGGAGAGAGAGATGGGTGGAGCTGAGCCACGCTGTGTGTGTAAATGGACAATGTCCATTCACAGGAGCACGGCTCGGGAGTGAAGAGGCTTGTTATTGGGGGCACTCCGCAGGACTGCCAGTGGAAGACCCAAAAAGAAGAGGATCGGGCTGCTCTGTGCAAAACCATTGCACAGAGCAGGTAAGTATAGCATGTTTTTTTTATTTTATTATTACAACCTTTAGCCTAGGTTCAAACCAGCATGGCAGTTTGACTTTGCGATTTCAGAGCAATCTATGTGGGTTCCTGCACAGATGTCTATTGAAATCACCCCCAAAGTCGCTAAAAGTAGTGCAGGAACTACTTTTGGGAATTGGGACGGAACAAGCTGAAGATAGAATCTAAATGGTTACTACTATGCACAGCTGCTCCAGATTCTGTCTGCTCCAGTTTTAGTAACACCCCCCCCCCCCCCCCCACACTGTCCTTTATATATTTGTAGCTCACTATAATTATTTCTTCTAAGGTGCTGGAAAATAGATCATTAAAGATTTTAGCTGTTCACAAAATGGTAAAACTGTAATTTTTCAATTTGTATGATTACGTACAGTGCCTTGCAAAAGTATTCTCCCCCTTGGCTTTTTACCTATTTTGTTACATTACAGCCTTTAGTTCAATGTTTTTTTAATCTGAATTATATGTGATGGATCAGAACGCAATATGAATAGTCTAAGTTGGTGAAGTAAAATTAGAAAAATATATACATAAAACTATTTTTCAGAAATAAAAAAATGATAATTGGCATGTGCGTATGTATTCACCCCCTTTGTTATGAAGCCCATAAAAAGCTCTGGTGCAACCAATTACCTTCAGAAGTCACATAATTAGTGAAATGATGTCCACCTGTGTGCAATCTAATTGTCACATGATCTGTCATTACATATACACACCTTTTTTTAAAGGGCCCCAGAGGCTGCAACACCTAAGCAAGAGACACCACTAACCAAACACTGCCATGAAGACCAAGGAACTCTCCAAACAAGTAATGCTGTTGAGAAGTACAAGTCAGGGTTAGGTTATAAAAAAAAATATCCACATTTTTGATGATCCCTAGGAGCACCATCAAATCTATCATAACCAAATGGAAAGAACATGGCACAACAGCAAACCTGCCAAGAGACGGCCACACCCCAAAACTCATGGACCAGGCAAGGAGGGCATTAATCAGAGAGGCAGCACAGAGACCTAAGGTAACCCTGGAGGAGCTGTAGAGTTCCACAGCAGAGACTGGAGTATCTGTACATAGGACGACAATAAGCCGTACGCTCCATAGAGTTGGGCTTTATGGCAGAGTGGCTATAAGAAAACCATTACTTTCAGGAAAAAACAAAATGGCACGTTTTGAGTTTGCGAAAAGGCATGTGGGAGACTCCCAAAATGTATGGAGGAAGGTGCTCTGGTCTGATGAGAATGAAGTTTAACTTTTTGGCCTTTAAAGAAAATGTTATGTCTGGCGCAAACCCAACACATCACATCATCAAAAGAACACCATTTCAGCAGTTGGGACTGGGAAACTGGTCAGAGCCAAGGGAAAGATGGGTGGTGCTAAATACAGGGATATTCTTGAGCAAAACCTGTACCACTCTGTGTGCGATTTGAGGCTAGGAGGGAGGTTCACCTTCCAGCAGGACAATGACCCCAAACACACTCCTAAAGCAACACTTGAGTGGTTTAAGGGGAAACATGTAAATGTGTTGGAATTAGACATGTGCACAACAAAAAAATTTGTTTATTTTCGTTTTGTTTTTTTCGTTTCCGAAAAAAAAAACGTTTTTTTTTCGTTTCGTTTTTTTAGTTTCCGTAAATTCGTAAGTCGTCGGTGTTCCTATTCGAAACGATTCGTACATTCGTAAGAGTTATTTTTTCGTTTTTTTCGCTAGTTTAATTTTCGTTTATTCGAAATTCGGACGCATTCGTATTTATTCGTACATTCGTAATCGGAGCATAATTCATAATTTTATGTAATGTGTATGCTATTATTACATTTTAATAATTTACGAATCGAAAAAAAAAAAGTTACGAATCGGAAAAAGTTACGAATGTACCAATTTTTTCGTTCAATCCATTCGAAGCACGTTAAGCAACGCCATTGTAAGAGACACGGAAAATTCAGATTCGAAAAAAAAAAAAAAAAGGTTACGAATGAACGAATTTTTTCGTTCATTTTCGTTGTTCCTGTTTTTCGTTTTTCGGATTTTTTTCATTGGTACATTCGTTGTTTCTAATTTGTTTTTTTCGGATTTTCGTTGTTTTTCGGATTCGTTCGATTCGAATGACTCGTTAATCGGATTCGAACGATTCGTTATTCGGATTCGTTCGATTTGAACGATTTGTTCATTCGTACGAAAACGAACGAACGAAAATAACGAAAAAAAACGAAAAAAAAAATAAAACAAATTGCACAAGTCTAGTTGGAATGGTCTAGTCAAAGCCCAGACTCTTATGTCAGACTTAAAGATTGCTGTTCAGAAGCACAAACCATCCAATTTAAAGGAGCTGGAGCAGTTTTGCAAGGAGGAATGGGCACAAATCCCAGTGGTAAGATGTGGCAAGCTCATAGAGACTTATCCAAATGGACTTGGAGCTGTGATAGCCGCAAAAGGTGGTTCTACAAAGTATTGACTTTAGGGTGTGTATAGTTATGCACATTGACTTTTTCTGTTATTTTGTCCTATTTGTTTGCTTCACCATAAAAAAAAACATCTTCAAAGTTGTAGGCATGTTCTGTAAATTAAATGGTGAAAATCCTCAAACAAGCCATGTTAATTCTAGGTTGTGAGGCAACAAAACACGAAAAATGCCAAGGGGGTGAATATTTTTACAAGGCACTGTATGAGACACCCTTGCCTTTTTCTAATGTTTATCCATATACTTATATTGTATGGAATGTTCAGGTTTTCTGTAAACCATAAACTCTGGATGGAATTTATGAGTTAAATTTTAACCAGTATGCCATGCCCATGTTGTCTACCAATATCTGTTAGCACAGCTGACACTCTTTTTTCATAGTTCTGTATGTACAGAAGAGTTCCTCCATATATGTCACTACAGAGTGCATACAGCTAAATTTAGATCACTTCTGTTTCTTTACAAAAAAGGCTTGGTTAATGTAATGCTGAAGGGTGAATTTGATTAGGAACTGTGTGCTACTGTATGCTAGATACACAGACATGTGCACAGGTGGTTAAAGTAACATTAAACCATATCCTTTTTTCCAAAAGTAATCTATACACATCCATTACTTAAGGTGATTGTAATTTTTTTTTTTTTTTTAATAACAAACATGTTATACTTACTGGCTCTGTGCAATCGTTTTGCACAGAGCAGCCACGACCCTCCTCTTCTAGGGTCCCCCACTGGCACTCTTGGCTCTTTACCTCTGCCAAGTGTCCCCATATTAAGGTGCTTGCTATGGGGGCATTTGTTTGAGCTTGATCCTGAGTGTTCATTAATGTCCAGTAAGGAGAGAGTCGCTGCTCTTGGGCACAGTGTTGGATCAAATGTAGGCTCAGGTAAGTATTTAGGGGGCTGGGGGGGGGATGCTCCAAATGCAGGGATCAGAAGTGTGTTGTGCTCAGAATGCAGGGATCAGCAGTGTGTTGTGCTCAGAATGCAGGGATCAGCAGTGTGTTGTGCTCGGAATGCAGGGATCAGCAGTGTGTTGTGCTCGGAATGCAGGGATCAGCAGTGTGTTGTGCTCAGAATGCAGGGATCAGCAGTGTGTTGTGCTTGGAATGCAGGGATCAGCAGTGTGTTGTGCTCGGAATGCAGGGATCAGCAGTGTGTTGTGCTCGGAATGCAGGGATCAGCAGTGTGTTGTGCGCAGAATGCAGGGATCAGCAGTGTGTTGTGCTCGGAATGCAGGGATCAGCAGTGTGTTGTGCTCGGAATGCAGGGATCAGCAGTGCGTTGTGCTCAGAATGCAGGGATCAGCAGTGCGTTGCACTCAGAATGCAGGGATCAGCAGTGCGTTGCACTCAGAATGCAGGGATCAGGAGTGCTTTGCGCTCAGAATGCAGGCATCAGGAGTGCGTTGCGCTCAGAATGCAGGGATCAGGAGTGCGTTGCACTCAGAATGCAGGGATCAGGAGTGCGTTGCGCTCAGAATGCAGGGATCAGGAGTGCGTTGCGCTCAGAATGCAGGGATCAGGAGTGCGTTGCGCTCAGAATGCAGGGATCAAGAGTGCATTGCACTCAGAATGCAGGGATCAGGAGTGCTCCCAGTTCCTGCCGCTGAAAAACATCCCCACAGCATGATGCTGCCACCACCATGCTTCACTGTAGGGATGGTATTGGCCAGGTGATGAGCGGTGATGAGGGGTGCCTGGTTTACTCCAGACATGACGCTTGCCATTTAGGCCAAAGATTTCAATCTTTGTTTCATCAGAGAATTTTGTTTCTCATGGTCTGAGAGTCCTTCAGGTGTCATTTGGCAAACTCCAGGCGGGCTGTCATGTGCCTTTTTACTAAAGAGTGGCTTCCATCTGGCCACTCTACCATTCAGGTTTGATTGGTGGACAGCTGCAGAGATGGTTGTTCTTCTGGAAGGTTCTCCTCTCTCCACAGAGAAACACTGGAGTTCTGTCAGAGTGACCATCGGGTTCTTGGTAACCTCCCTGACTAAGGCCCTTCTCTCCTGATTTGGCCGGGTGGCCTGCTCTAGGAAGAGTCCTGGTGGTTCCAAACTACTTCCATTTACAGATAATGGAGGCCAATGTGCTCATTGGGACCTTCAATGCTGCAGAAATGTTTCTGTACCCTTTCCCAGATCTGTGCCTCAAAACAATCCTTTCTCAGAGGTGTACAGACAATTCCTTGGACTTCATGGCTTGGTTTGTGCTCTGACATGCACTGTTAACTGTGGGGCCTTACAAACACAGGTGTATGCCTTTCCAAATCATGTCCAGTCAACTGAATTTACCACAGGTGGACTGCAATCGCGTTGTAGAAGCATCTAAAAGATGATCAGTGGAAACAGGATGCACCTGAACTCAATTTTGAGTGTCATGGCAAAGGCTGTGAATACTTATGTACATGTGATTATTTTCGTTTTTTATTTTTAATACGTTTACAAAGATTTCAAGCAAACTTCTATCACGTTGTCATTATGGGGTATTGTTTGTATAATTTTGAGGAAAATAATGAATTTAATCTTTTGGAATAAGGCTGTAACAAAATGTGGAAAAGAGTGAAGCGCTATGAATACTTTTCAGATGCACTGTAAGTTTGTAAACAGCAATGGTTAGTACCTCTGCCTCCCAGCACAGGGCTCTTTGATTTGAACCCCAGTTAGTACTCTATCTGCATGCAACTTCCATGTTCGCCCTTTGCTAGTGTGAGTTTCCTTCACTTTCCTCACACAGTCCAAAGACATGCTGGTGGCTCCTGTCCAAATTGTTTCTACTATGCTGTGCATGTATGTATGTATTCATACATACTAAGGTCCCTGAGAGAAGAAACTCATGGGCATGTACAGTGTGTAAATTGAGACAAGAGAAATCCCGCTCCAGGGGAGTGGATCCAGTTGAGCTGGGATGAGGACTACTCCCGTGGGTGCAAGCCTCGGCTCGCCTGCCATGCATGTTATCTGAAGAAAAGAGTGGCTGCACACGGGAGTAACAAAAGTTATTTTATTCCTCTTCCATAAAATAGAGAGTCACACACCACAGGATAGTAGCAAGTGTATCGGGTAGACACATTTCACACAGTTACATTGTGCTTAGTCATTACTAAGGATGAGCAGAACATGTGAACAGGCAAAAAATTTGTTCAAACACCGTTAAAGTCTATGGGACACGAACATGAATAATCAAAAGTGCTCATTTTAAAGGCTTATGTGCCTGGTATTGTCATAAAAAGTGTTTGGGGACCCGGGTCCTGCCCCAGGGGACATGTATCAATGCAAAAAAAAAGTTTTAAAAACTGCCTTTTTTCGGGAGCAGTGATTTTAATAATGCTTAAAGTGAAACAATAAAAGTGAAATATTCCTTTAAATGTCATACATGGGGGGTGTCTATAGTATGCCTGTTTCCCGTGTTTAGAACAGTCCCTGCACAAAATTACATTTCTAAAGGAAAAAAAGTCATTTACAGGGGGTCCCCGAGTTACGAACTCGTTAGGGACTGCCCGCCTGTACTTAAGTCGGAAATGTTCGTAAGTCGGCCGCGCATGCGCAGACCGACAAATACGACCATTTCCGGACATTTCCGATGTTCCGTCCAATGCCGTTCTGCGCATGCGCGGCAAATTACGGACATTTCCGAAGTTTTCCGAGGCTCCGAATGGCCGCGCATGCGCAGAACGGCCAAAACACGGCGGAACACGGCGGAAAATGGCGGAGGGTCCCCGCAGCGCCTCGTTCGTAAGTAGGGGATGTTCGTAGGTCGGGCGTTCGTAAGTCGGGGACCCCCTGTAAAACTACTTGCAGCTATAATGAATTGTCGGTCCCGGCAATACAGATAAAAGATAAGGACATCCCTATTGCTTTCCCTGAGCGTCAGAGGGGGCGGGGCCACCCGGTTACGTAAACTGGTGGCCCGCCTCCCTCTGACGCCCCAGGAAAGCCATAGGGAAACCTCCGTGCGCCAGAGGGGGGGTCACTGTCAAAGCGAAGACGCGTTATACGGCGGGAGCCTCCCATGGAGACGGGTCGGTCTCAGTTTTTTTTTTTTTTTTCTTTTTCGCTCCGTCGGCAGAGCAATAAAAGATGAATGGACTTCGTGGGACATTTTTATTTTTTTTAATAAAGGACTTGTCCCAAGCCGTGTCTTGTCATTTTTACCATTGCATATAAGCCTTTTAAAATTAGCACTTTTGATTTCTCCTATAGACTTTTAAAGGGTGTTCTGCGGCTTTCGAATTTGCCGCAAACACCCCAAATTGTTGGCTATTCGGCGAACACCCGACGTTCGAGTCGAACTTAGGCTTGACTCGAACATCGGGCTCATCCCTATTCATTACCTGTAATGAATAAACACAATGTAACTGTGTGAAACGCGTCTACTCGATGCACTTGCTACTATCCTGTGGTGTTTGACTCTTTGTATTTTATGGAAGAGGAATAAAAGAACTTTTGTTACTCCACTGTGCAGCCACTATTTTCTTTGTGTAAGTTGTTAGCACTATATAAATACCTGTGATAAATTAACTTTAAATCCTGGGTGGAGTCTTATGCAAATCCTACAGGCAGCACAAATCGTGAATGGTTTAGGATGCAATCATGGCTTGCATTATTAGAACTGATTATCACAAAATGAACAAATTCTTATATAAATGTATGCATAACTTCAGCTGCTTAATTCAGGGCAACAGAGTTCCTTTACTCCCAGCCGTCCATCGAAGAGAGCTGGTTCTGTCCATGTCCACTCTGCAGAAGCTGAGCAGACGGGACCTGTCATCTACCCCCTCTGCTCTGATCAGCAGGGGATCAGCAGACAGAGTCTCTGATCTAAATGGGAGTCTGCTCCGTATAAAAGTGAAGTGAGAGAGTGGAAAGGGATACAGAACACCTATCAAGTATTTATCGCTCTCTGCGTCCCCGTCAGGGAGATTCAGACTCTTTTTGTTGTTTACCGTTATCAAAAAAAAATACAGAACAGGAATAGAGAGGAAATCTTCTAATGGGGACACTAGTTCTAGTGACACTCAGAGATCTCTTCACTTTGAGCCTAGGTTTAAACTTGTGCGATGCAGGAACCAGCAAGATTACAGCGCTGGTTCCCGCATTGCATCTCTCCCACAGGCAGTTCACACTGCCCTCTTCGAACCGCTGCGGGTGGCAATACAATGTTAATGACACCCACAGATCGCAGTCCGAAAGTGAACTCACACAGGAATCGGATCGCATAGGTGAGAACACCCATGCGATTCGATTAAGTGCGGGGGGATAGTCCCTGCACCTTTTTTGTGCGAATTCAATGCGATTCAAAAGACAAAAGAGATATTTGGGGGCACACCCTAAAAAATGCATAAAGATGGTGCTGCATCAACTGTATGGCTGAACTCGCATTGCACAGACATCGCATGCGCTCGCCTCTACAGTGCGGGTGCGAATCACATGCAATGTCTGTGTTTGCACAAGTGTGAACCTAGGCTGAAGTGCCTTCCTGTTTTGGCTATGTGGCAGGAAATGAAGGGAATCTCCTCTATGGGACACAGATGCTGCCATATTTGTCTCACATATTTGTACTGTGGTGACCAGAGGAGGGCTAGACCAGTGGAAGGAAAACAGTTAAGGTAGCCCCTGTTCTTAAAAGCTGTAAAGAAACTGGTTATGGTAGGATTATGAGAGAAATGTAACAAAAATAGTTTTAGAAAAAGTAGAAGGGAGCTTGGGTAAAATTAAATATTTCATAAAGATAAACCCAAGCACCGGCAATCAGTGCTACACTTGCTGCAAGATAAAGGGAAATCTAGTTAGTGTGTGGGGGGCTGTGTACTAACTTTACATCAACAACCTACCTAACAGCAGAGGCCGCTGCTTACAGTGCCTTGAAAAAGTATTCATACCTGTTTGAAATTTTCCACATTTTGTCATGTTACAACCAAAAACATAAATGTATTTTATTGGGATTTTATGTGATAGTCCAACACAAAGTGGCACATAATTGTGAAGTGGGAGGAAAATGAGAAATGTTTTTCAAAATTGTTTACAAATACGTGAAAGTGTGGCGTGCATTTGTATTCAGCCCCCCGAGTCAATACTTTGTAGAACCACCTTTCACTGCAATTACAGCTGCAAATCTTTTTGGGGATGTCTCTACCAGCTTTGTATATCTAGAGAGGGATATTTTTGCCCATTCTTCTTTACAGAATAACTCAAGCTATGTCAGATTGGATGGAGAGCGTCTGTGAACAGCAATTTTCAAGTCTTGCCATAGATTCTAAAATAGATTTAGGTCTGGACTTTGACTGGGCCATTCTAACACATGTATATGCTTTGATCTAAACCATTCCATTGTAGCTCTGGCTGTATGTTTAGGGTCGTTGTCCTGCTGGAAGGTGAACCTCTGTTCCAATCTCAGGTCTTTTGCAGACTCCAACAGGTTTTCTTCTAAGATTGCCCTGTATTTGGCTTCATCCATGTTCCCATCAACTCTGACCGGCTTCCGTGCTGAAGAAGAGCATCCCCACAACATCATGATGCCACCACTATGTTTCACGTAGGGATGGTGTATTCAGGGTGATGTGCAGTGTTAGTTTTCTGCCACACAGTGTTTTGCTTTTAGGCCAAAAAGTTTAATTTTGGTCTCATCTGACCAGAGCACCTTCTTTCACATGCTTGCTGTGTCCCCCACATGGCTTCTCACAAACTGCAAACGGGACTTCTTGTGGCTTTCTTTCAACAATGGCTTTCTTCTTGCCACTCTTCCATAAATTCCAGATTTGTGGAGTGCATGACTAATAGTTGTCATGTAGACCGGTTCTCCCACCTGAACTGTGGATCTCTGCAGCTCCTCCAGAGTTACCATGGGCCTCTTGGCTGCTTCTCTGATTAATGCTCTCCCGGCCTGTCAGTTTAGGTGGATGGCCATGTTAGGTCCTCTGTTTCAGCCCCTCTTGAATGCCACAGCAATGGACATAGGATTACTCAATAAAGAACTTAGGAAGGTATTGTTTGAACAAGAGATAATTAAACAAAAGCAAGAAAGAATGATGATGGTTCTTACAGGGCTGTGTGAAACAGCCATGACCATGTTCTACTCAGGACATAGGTGGTACAGTGAGTGATCTGCTGAGACTTTTTTTTAAGTCTCCTATGATCAAAGGAGGGATTGTAAGGAAATCTGGGATCACTCTTTAAGGTTATTGCAAGGAGTGTAGAGTTACCCTTTAAGATTTAATAATATTTCTCAAAGAGGTTTCTCTGTAGAAGATGTTTTTCTCATGCTATTTTTTTCCTTTCTCACGCTAACTTGTGAAAGTTTATCAAAAATGCTGAGAACATTGTCGAGGACATATATTGTGTGGAACATTCTTAGAATGAATTGTGACGTTGAGTCTGAAGGCAGAAATATTATGAATATCTTGCAGATCAATATTGATTGTATAACAAAATGCTTGAATGTGATTGGTTGTTCATGGGGCGTTCCCCCTATGCAACCCCTTTTTTGATTATTGCATATACTTTGTAGAGCTGGAAATAAACCAATGTATTCTTGATCAACCATATACTGTGTATGGTGTCCTATGATTACCTGTCCGGACAGAGAGAGTTTTTTCCATTGACCGTCAAAGTCCAGCTGAGGGAAAGAGGTCCTCTGTTTAAGCCCCTAACAGGCCATGTCTTGGTAGGTTTGCAGTTGTGCCATACTCTTTCCATTTTCAGATGATGGCTTGAACAAAGCTCCGTGAGATGTTCAAAGCTTGGGATATTTCATTATAACCTAAACTAAGCTTTAAACTTCGCCACAACTATATGCCTGACCTGTCTGGTTTGTTCCTTGGCTTTCATGATGCTGTTTGTTCACTAAGGTTCTCTAACAAACCTCTGAGGGCTTCACAGAACAGCTATATTTATACTGAGATTAAATTACACACAGGTGGACTCTGTTTTCTAATTAGGTGACTTCTTAAGGAAATTGGTTCCACTAGATTTTAGTTAGGGGTATCGGAGTAAGGGGGCTGAATACAAATGTACGTCACACTTTTTTATATATATTTATGTGTAAAAAAATTTGAAAACCATTTATCATTTTCCTTCCGCTTCGAAATTATGTGCCACTTTTGTGTTGGCCTATCGCATAAAATCCCAATAAAATACATTTACATTTTTGGTTGTAACATGACTAAATGTGGAAAATTTCAAGGAGTATGAATACTTTTTCAAGGCACTGTATGTCTGCTAAATAAGCTACCAACGTGTTCATAGGATGTATAGAAAAACTTACAAGTAGTAAAACAATACAATAAGAGCCACAAAACCAACAATTCCAAAGTTATGGGCTGATATAAAGTAATTTATTGCTGACACAGCTGGCTAAAGCAATGCTGTCTGCTTGTACGGGCTGGGAACCCAAGCACTGCAAAAGGGGAGAGAGAGGCACCAAGCTGCCACTGGTGCAGTAGGATTTTATTAAATATATAATAATAAAAACAAATTGTTATGCACTCAAGTGTCTCAGAGTGGTAGGCATTGAAACAACTCCTTCATGGCTTTCTGGACTCCTGTATCGGTCTCTGTAGCGCTTCTGCGATCCTAGCGGCTCTTGTCAGGACTGGACTTTCCCCTGTCACCTTCAGACTGAGCTGTTTCAATGCCTACCACTCTGAGATGCTTGTGAGTGCATAACAATTCGTTCTTAACATTATATATTTAATAAAATCTTACTGCACCAGTGGCGGCTCGTGTCTCTCTCTCTCCCCTTCCCTTTCTCTTTAAAATAAATATTTCAGAGTGATTCACAGAAAAGGAGATGAGGTATACTTGTAAGGATGCAGATCTTGCTGGCTCTGCCCAGTTTCACACCACTTGAATGTTAAAAGCTGCTCTGACATTTCCCAGGAACTCATTACATTGTCTCAACATTTGTGCAGTGAAATGAATATGAATAGAAAATCAAAACTTATATTGATTTTTGGATAGAGTAGGGAAGGATTCAAGTTTTGGATAGAGTAGGGAAGGATTCAAGTTTTGGATAGAGTAGGGAAGGATTAGATTGTTAGCTTTTTAATGGTATGTCCCAACAGATAAGATTCATCTTCACTCTAAGGTCCTGATGACCATTGACAGTAGGACTGAAAATGTGTTGAAAAATCCAGTTTGACTTTTTCTTGGAAATCAACCAATAGGAAACCCTATTTCGATGCCGGAGATTTCCTCCAACCGCCTGTTGTATCTCTGTGACAGGAAGTGAAGTCTAAGTTAATTCTTCTCAATAGGAAAAAGGTGAAAAAAACCTGACAGGTGTGTTGGCCATTCCCTACTCTATCCAAGGACATTGTGGCTTTAGATAAACTAGAATTTTAGTTTTCTTCAGTGAAAAGTGAACAAAAGCAACGTTCTGATCCTGAAATTTTCCAGCATTCCTTAAGCTCACATAAACTAACATTACCTTCTTTTTTTATTGCTTTTGAAAGATGTGTCGTTTTTAATACCTTTCACTACTAGCAATGCTGATATCTCTCTTGTGGCTGGCGTTAACTGGGTCATGTACAGCCAGCTTAAGTTCCATGTACATTGTGGCACCCTTTGCAATGGGTGGATTCTTTGGCTAATAATGCAGCATTGACTATGCTAATTATAACCCATGTGTTGACTCAACTGGCTGACTCCTTCTGTGCTTGATAATTGTTGTAGAGCAAATCAATAATTGAAACCACATAACAACTGGGACACAGCAAACTGTAACCTGAACTAGAAATTGATGCCAAACAGTCATTCTGATGTCTATGTAGTTAATGACAACAATACTTAACACCATCAACAAACGTTTTTATGTAAAGTCTGCGTGCAGCATAAGTAATGGTAAAGAGGGCTGCTTTCTGCATGGTCTTACTACGATAGAAATATCTCACACAGTTTATTGGCTGTGCAGGACAAAAGGGCCATTTTGACAGCAGTGAATGAACTAAACTATATATTCATTGCATACTTTTTTTTTATTTTTTTATATAATAATAATAATAAAAAAAAAAATATATATATATATATATATATATATATATATATATATATATATATATATATATATATTATATATTTATTAGGGCTGTTAAAATTGATTAAAATTTTCGTGTTCGATTAATCGTTTTTTTTTTTTTTTTAATCAACTAATTTCGATTAATTATAACGCACATACAGATCCAACTACTTTTAGCTGATCTCCTTGCATTGCAACTCTGCATTAGTCAGTGGTAAATGTGGTATACACTATATACAATCACCCAACACTAGTTAGTTTCCACAATCCATGACTTAACTTCACAGTTCACACAAATACATTTTAAATTCAAACTGTAGCACTGACGTAAATAATTTTTTTTTCCACAGTAGCGTGACAATCCCTCCACCTCCGGTCTAACTAATCACTCTCACCTTATGGCATGGACCCCTGTGCAAACAGGTGGTCATGCAAGCGGGTATCAAAAGGGTTAACACGGACCATAAACTTCTCTCACGTCTCCTTAGATCTCAGCAAGGACGCCAGGTCATGGGCAGAAAGAAAAGATCTAAGTGCTCATCGCTTAAAGAGGAAGTAAACCCTGATGGGTTTACTTCCTCTTTGTTTCACCTGCAAAGGTAAAGCATAATGGACTACTATGCATCACATAGTAGCCCATTATGTGTCACTTACCTGACACAGGAGCCTGCAATGTCACCACTGTCCCCTCTTCCACAAAGCGCCCATCTTCCTTCCGGGTATCGCTGCATGCGCCGTAGACAGCGTTGCCCTTTTTTTGTAAAATATCTCCTTAACTGTGTAGGTTAAGGAGATATTTCTTGGACCTACAGGTAAGCCTTAATATAGGCTTACCTGTAGGTCAAAGTGGTCTGTAAGGGTTTACAACCACTTTAAGTATAAGATTACATTTTTGTGTTCAAACACAAACTACTCACATAAAGATGATAAAAACACAGCATGTAAAGCCGACAATCGTGTTAGTTCCGTAGGGCAGCAGCGGGTGACTTCATGCGTAGCTCCTCCCCCGTACACGTTACGTTCAATCAGAACTTCAATGTCACCGGACTCCTCCCCCATTCCCTTCATTGGCAGAGGCACTTGGGGAAGGGGGAGGAGTCCAGTGATGTTGATGTCTGTCTGTGACGTGACCGGATCTCCGACGTAACTCCCTGAAGACCCGGAAGCCGGCGGAGAGGTGAGTACCGATCAAAAAAATGAACGATTAATCGAGGAATTAATCGTTAATTTCCACAGCCCTAATATATATATACTAAAACTGGAGCACACAGAATTTGGTGTAGCTGTGCATCGTAACCAATCAGCATGTTGGTCAATGAGAGCTGTCTTCGTTAGCACTACTGAAGTCGCTCCAACTTTAGAAAAAGTTCCTGTACTACTTCAAGGCGACTTCTATGTGACTTGTGCCCATAGACTTTAAATAGAAATCGCCTCCAAATCGGATCCTCATCTATATTGATGTGATTTGGATTCGACGTTACAGGAAAATTACTGAGGTATTCCCTGAAAGTTACTTCAAAGCTGCCTCAAAGTCGCTTCATAGTCACATCAAGTCACATCAAGTAGTACTCAATTCTCCATAAAGTCTCCTGGCAAAATCGCACCGCAGGTCGCGCAACTTTCAGGTCATGGCAGTGTGAACCAAGCCTAAAACCTGGAAGCTGATTGGTTACTATGCGTAGCTGTACCAGGTTCTGCACACCAGTTTTAGTAAATCTCCCTCATTGTGTGTGACATTAGAGCAATTTCCCCTCACTTAGGCTTGGTTGACACCTATGCAGTTTGCTTTAGATGTGTTTTTGCACACGTGATTTTGACAATTTTTTTGCATGTTTTTTTTTTTTATGCATTTTTTTTTTTTTTTTTTTGCCCAGTCTGTTATTGGGTGGATTAAAAAAATGCAAATCGTGGCAAAAACATACTACATGCTTTTCTCCAGCTCCTCCATTGAAGTCTATTGAACCAAAAAACGCCCCGTTTTGCTTTTAAAAAAGTCTCTCTGACCTTTCCAAAAACACAGCGGCTGAACAAAAAACATAGGTATGAACATGTCCCATAGGAAACCATGTTAAATGAACTGTAGTGCATTAATGCAAAAAGCATTAAAAATTGCATAGGTGTGAACGGGGAAGGTAAATGGTAAATATAAAAAAAAGTTAGGCAGCTATCACTGGAACTGTTAACCTCTGACTACCCAGGATGTATAAGATATATCTTGATTAAAGGCTTATGCAAACTGCAGCTAAAAAAAAAAAAAGCTGCTTTTCGCCCAGGTTCACATTGATGCGGCGACTATTGCCGGTGTTCTGACGAGAAGTGCCCCCCCCCCCCCATCGAATAGTGCCCGGTATGTACGGCGCATGCGCCGTACGGAACAGCACAACAGCTGATTTGCAGATCAGCTGGGCTGACGTAACCACGGCGCATGCACACATCGTAGGAGGTATCTCTCAATCAGAGATACCATTTCACAGGCACAATTTAAACCTATACAAACAGCGGGGGAGGCCGTAGTTCTCAGATTGTACATCGCTGCTGCTGGAGGGCGGCTAGTGGCTGTGTTGAAGAGCTGGTTTTGTCTGTGTTGCAAGCCGCCCTTTCACACAGCTAAAACCAGCCGTTCAACACAGCAAACCTGCCCTGCAACACAGACAAAAACGGACCATTAGCACACTGTAAAGCTGCCCTGCAATAGCGAGGCACAATGTGAGAACTACGGTTTCCCCCCCGCTGTTTGTATAGGTTTCGATTTGTGGCCGTGAAATGGTATCTCCCATCGAGAGATGCCTCCTACAATGTGCGCTTGCACCCTGGTCACGTCACTCCAACTGATTTGGCAAATCAGCTGAAGTGCGGCTCCGTCCTGCGCATGCGCGGGTACTATTCGATTGGGGGGCACTTCTCGGCAGAACACCGGCAATGGCACTGTCCGAATTGGTGCGACGCTGACTTTGCGGCACCACACCGATTCCCAAAAGTGGTTTCTGTACTACATTTGGCGTCTTCAGGTGTGATTTAAATAGAGATCTGTGCAGGAACCTGAAATCGCCTCCGAAGTCAGACTGACATGCAGGTATGAAATCGTGCAAGTTCAGCTGCGAGTTGCAGCAGTGTTGAACCCAGGCATTTGAGCTTTTATTTCTCTGCCTAATAGCTTAAAGAAGCTTGTGCTTTTTTGTGTTTTTTTTTTTTTTGTGCTTTTTTGCATGTTTTTTTATTGAGCTTATTTGAGAATAAGCTTTTCTTTTTTGTTTTGTTTTTTTACAAACCCTCCCCTCAGCTAATTTTTCCTTTTATTTTGTGCATTTTCAAGCTCCTTTGAGCTTATTTTTCACTTTTTGAGCACTTTTCTGCTCGAAAGCTCCTCTCAAAAATGCGAGTTTGGTGGGGGTTTTTACTGCCTGTAGGAGCATATATGCCTGTAAGCTCCTGAAAAAAGCCATAGTGTTCATGGACACATTGGCTAACATGGAGGGGAGTTTCCAGGCAGAAATAAATGAGAGCTCAAAAAAGCTCAAAAGCCTGTTGAGATGCAGTGTGCATGAGCCCCTATTATACCCTCTTTTAGATGGCCAATAACATAGGTAAAATGTTGTAGCAATCAAATGTTTAAAAGGCTCACGGTTGCTGGTTTTAACTTTAATCTTTGCCTTTTGCTTTGTGATCTGGAAAGCTGTATGGCTGCCCAGTTCTACAAAATAGAAATGTGGTGGCAATTTTTCGGCCTCATTTTTAATGGAGGTCAGAGAGCAGAAAAAATAGAAGTTTTACTACCAGCCTTAACCTAAATTTGCGGTTGAAGGGGGTGGTATACATGCAACAATTTTACCATATGTTGTGTTCAGCAGGTGGTACCGCTGCGAAACCGGACTCCTTCAGGTGAATAGGAATGCTCCATAACCCTGTCTAATGCATGTGGTTGTGGCATGGTTGGGCTTTCAATGGTTAAAACAGGTGTCCAGGAGGCAACTGCCCTCTAAAAGGCCATCCACCTTGAGTTTCTTTTCAGAGAACACTGCAAGTGTAAAGGAGGCCTAGAGAAACCAATATTGTGTGCTTTTTTATTTTTTTTATTTTAATAAACATTTGTGCATTTACAGTGGGACGCACAAAATCATCTTATAGTTTTGTAGATTCTGCTGTTTCAGGAAATACTGTGTATAGATTTGGGAGGTCTTTTACAAACTTTCGTGACAGTAATATAGATGTAAAAAATACTAAATTTGGTTCAGCCTGATACTTTTTACTTTTAAAGCTGCTGGAGTGAGAAATGTGCAGGTAAGTGCTCTGTGACGCCGACAGCTCAGATCCTGCTGCTTGTATATATTCTTTCTTCTCACAAGTTCTGTGTCAGGCTCTGGCAAATACAGAATTTGTGAAGAGGCCACTTTGGAAATGGTGGTCATTTTTTCCTTGATTGCTTTCTATAATTTTATGCAGTGCTAGAATTACATATCATAGTCGGAGGAGATTTGGTTTGTGAATGAAAGTCCTTCAAAAATGAATTTGCAAAATGATCAGATCTTGTGTATGAGTCATTTAAAAAACAATGGCGAAAAAGCCAAAAAAACAAAAACCTCATAATTTTCAGTGAGAGATTTGCTTTCTCGCACAACTAACCCCACCTCATTGTTTTCCACTGACCCGGGGAGGGGTTCTTTCCAGTGAATGTGCAATTAGAGGCTTGTAATATGCCCGCAATTTTCTACAGATAATCTTGTAAATTGTGGCTGGTCCAACAAGTGAAAGCTAAGATAAACCTAGAAATGTGAGAGATTTCTTCACATATTCCTCTATGGGTGTGATAACATGGTGTATTGTCATCCTGTTCAGTGGAATGCTGAACTACAAGTTCCGGATAACTCTCGTGTAAACAAAAAAACGCCTTCATTTATCAGAGCTCACAGACAGGTAAATTCAAGTAGTGATTTTTCACATTAAAAGAAAACTGGTATATTTTTAGAGAGTACATATTTTACATTGTTGTAACATTAATACCCCGAAGGAAGTTTGTTATGTAGCTTTTAACAATTTACATGCTATGTTGATGCTATTTTTTTTAAACAGGACTTATTCCCTCTGTAGGTGTGTAGTCTTTTCTGCTGTGATAAGATCATTTGGACATACGGATTGCTTGAAGGCAGTTTTACCAGACATATTGACAGTTAAACTGATTGTAAAGTCTAGTTTTTCTTTTTTTTTGTTAAAAATAATAAACATGTTAAACTTGCCTGCCCTGTGTAGTGGATTTGCACAGAGAAACCCCGTTCCTCCTCTTCTTGGGTCCTTCTTCGGTGCTCCTGGCCCCTCCCTCCTGTTGAGTGCCCCCACAGCAAGCAGCTTGCTATGGGGGCACGCAAGCCAAGTCACAGCTACCTGTGTCCATTCAGACACAGAGCCGTGGCCTCTTGCTCTCCTCATTGGCTGACTGAATTTGATTGACAGCAGTGAGAGCCAATGGCGCCACGCTGCTTTCTCAGCCAATGAGGAGGGGAGTCCCAGGCAGCTGAGACATTCCTGCAACATCAATGGACCTCAGGTAAGTATTAGGGGGGCTGCTGCACAAAGAAGGCTTCATCTTTTATCCCAAAAGTGGTACCTCCGCTTATCTGCTTCCTCTCCCCCTCCGGTGCCACATTTGACACCTTTCAGAGGGGAGAACAGTTTTTGACAGGTACCCTTCGCCACTTCCGGGAGACAGTGCCGCGACTCTGTCCCTCGGAAGTTCGGCCTCCTTCCTCCGCCGCTGTAATTTATTCTTTCATTTCCAAGCATGCGTGGTCTTGGTCTACTGATTTTTTTTTTTTTTCAGACAAATACTGTACTAAAAAAACAAAAATCATTTGTTCTGTTATCGTATGAGAAAAATGAGCTGTCAGGATCGGCTCTCGAAAGCTGTGTACTAATGATCAGAGTATCATAGGATCACTTCAAAAGCAGTATTTTTCGTCCGATTTTGTGACCGTGTGTACTAGGCATTAGAAAAACAGTAAAGCACCATCAATGCGTAGCACTACCAACAGTAAGCAAAGCCTGCATATGCAATGAACAAATATGACAGTACCAATGTGTATATACTGTATAGTCGCAAACCATTTCAAGAAGCAAGCATTAAAAACTTTAACAAAAACTGATACGCTTAATGGCCAAAAGTATGTGGATGCCCCTCAAAAAGTCCCCTTTTCATATGGGCCAGATCCGTTTTTTTCTCATCAGGTGATCTGTCTGCTGATCCATTGCTGAGCTGAGCAGAGCAGGCGGAAGACAGGTCTGTGTCAGTTCCGCTTATGCAGAGCAGACAGACACAGCCTGCTCTGCTCTATTGGGATGTTCATTTATACCCGACTGCCCATAGAGGAGAATGGAGGTTCCGATTGAGTCCATCTGAAATATGGCTAGGCAGAGCCAATGGACCTCTCATGTGAAAGGGGCCTAATGCTCGCACAAAGATGTGATAAGATTAAAGAGATAGTTGTTTTTTTTTTTTTGTTTTTTTTTTTAACATGGTAGGATAAATTTTACTTTTTGACACTTTAGGTGGTCTTTGGAATCTACTATTGTGCTATTGCTATTGTGTTTTATTTATTTTCCATTAGTGATTTTATATTTGTGTTGTTCATTCTCATTGATGTGCTGCTTAACATGCCAACATTTTATGAGAATACTGTCAAAACTTTCCACACCCATTTGGTATGAGTAAAATAAATTTATTCCACATAAATCTTTACTTGTCATCTATGATGCAACCTGATCTGCTTGGATAGCACAATGTGTGGCTTTCTTGGATCATGGTTTGTCCTTCAGAAAGGGTTGTAACATTGTGGTACTTAACCACTTGCCGACCGCCCCATGTAGATATACGTCGGCAGAATGGCACGTACAGGCAGAACCACGTACCTGTACGTGCCATTCTTTAGGCGGTTGGGGGGTCCGATCGGACCCCCCTCCGCCGGCGGGGACGGTCGGCATCGCTTCAGGAGCGATCCGGGACGAGGGGACGGCCAGTGGTTTCTGGCCACCCCCTCGCGATCGCTCCTGGCCAATGAGAAACTTCCCCTTCCTGTCTATTGTATAGACAGGAAGGCGGAAGTGATGTCACGCTCGGTGCGCCGGTCTATGTGACCGGAGACGCCGAGCGGCGAACATGTTAAGGTTAGTGCACAACACTACACTGACACCAGTACAGTTAGGCACACAAAACACCCCCCTGTCACCCCCTGATCACCCCCCAGATCACCCCCTCCCCCCCCAGTCACAGTGTCACTAATTGCAGTGATCATTTATTTACTGATCACTGCATTTAGTGTCAGTGTGACTGTAATAACTGTCAGGGCAGTTAGTTTTAGGTCCTAGGTAGCCCCCTACCCCCCCCTAATAAAGGTTTAACCCCCTGATTGCCCCTAGTTAACCCCTTCACCCCCTTTTGCCAGTGTCACTAAGCGATCGTTTTTCTGATCGCTGCATTGTGTCGCTAGGTAACCATTTTTTTTTTATTTTAACCGCCATGTTTTATATAGGTTCATAAATAGTTTTATAGGTCAGGTACCCCCATATTACAACCTAAATAAAGGTTTTAACCCCTTGATTGCCCCTAGAGTTAACCCTTTCACCAGTGATCACTGTATAACTGTCACTGGTGACGCTGGTTAGCCAGTTAGTTATTTCGTTATTTAGGTTCCCCGTCAGGTTTTTATATAGCGTCAGGTACCCCCATATATTACCTAATAAAGGTTTAACCCCCTGATTGCCCCTAGTTAACCCTTTCACCCCCTTTTGCCAGTGTCACTAAGCGATCGTTTTTCTGATCGCTGCATTAGTGTCGCTAGGTAACCAGTTTTTTTTTAGGTTAACCGCCATGTTTATATAGGTTCATAAATAGGTTTATAGGTCAGGTACCCCCATATTACAACCTAAATAAAGGTTTTAACCCCCTGATTGCCCCTAGAGTTAACCCTTTCACCAGTGATCACCGTATAAAATGTCACTGGTGACGCTGGTTAGCCAGTTAGTTATTTCGTTATTTAGGTTCCCCGTCAGGTTTTTATATAGCGTCAGGTACCCCCATATATTACCTAATAAAGCTTTTACCCCCCTGATTGCCCCTAGTTAACCCTTTCACCCCCTTTTGCCAGTGTCACTAAGCGATCGTTTTTCTGATCCCTGCATTAGTGTCGCTAGGTAACCAGTTTTTTTTTGTATTACTGTTACGGGTGACGCTGGTTAGTTAGCTTGTTTTTTATACTGTCAGGGCACCCGCCATTTATTACCCAATAACGGTTTAACCCCCTGATCGCCCGGCGGGTGATATCAATTAGGTTTTAGGGTCAAATAAGGTCTGCGTCGCCCCAGGTTAGTGCCAGTACCGCAAACACCCACGCGCAAAGCATACACCTCCCTTAGTGGTATAGTATCTGAACAGATCAATATCTGATCTGATCAGATCTATACTAGCGTCCCAGCAGTTTAGGGTTCCAAAAAAACGCATTGTTAGCGGGATCAGCCCAGATACCTGCTAGCACCTGCGTTTTCCCCCTCCGCCCAGCCCAGCCCACCCAAGTGCAGTATCGATCGATCACTGTCACTTACAAAACACTAAGCACACATAACTGCAGTGTTCGCAGAGTCAGGCCTGATCCCTGCGATCGCTAACATTTTTTTGTGGTAGCGTTTTGATTCAGTCGCTAACAGTCAGGAGCTTTTTTACCTGTGAATCTCAAAAAAATAAAAAAAACAAAAATAGTTGTCGTTTTATTGTTCTCTCTCTCTCTCTATTGTTGCTCTTTTTTTACTCCATTCTATTCTGCAATGTTTTATTATGTTTTATCATGTTTTATCATGCTTGCTTTTCAGGTATGTAATTTTGTTTACTGTGTTTTAGTGTTAAGCATTTTTTTGTTTTCAGGTGCGCCATTCAGTTGCAGCGCGGATTTATTTATCTTGACAGCAACAGCGTTTGCTCCCACGATACATAAAGCCGCGACTCCAACGCTGTAGGAGGTGATTTCACCACCACAGTTAAAAAAAAGAGCATATGTGCCGAAGCATGGGGGCAGCAGGGGGGGCGGAGGAGCGATTGGCTCCTAATGCCACGTACATACGGTCGAAATTCCGACCGTGTGTACACGGCATAACTTTTGCGGGAGGATGCCCCCATGCATCGGCATATATAAATGGTGCATGTATGCCCATCATTAGAAGTGGGTGGATGAAGGGAGGTATTCTAATGGTGGGCATACCCACCAATCAATCTCTTTTTTTCGTTCAGCCAAGAGGCTGCATGAAAAAAAAAAAGATTACAATATATGTCCAGTATGTTGCTGGACTTTGAATGGTTATACCAGAATGATGCCTGCAGGTTTAGGTATCATCTTGGTATCATTCTTTTCAGCCAGTGATCGGCTTTCATGTAAAAGCAATTCTAGCGGGTAATTAGCCTCTAGACTGCTTTTACAAGCAGTGGGAGGGAATGTCCCCCCTCCCGGATATAAACCGCGCCATTGGGAAATTGGGAAAGCATTTTATCACACCAATCTTGGTGTGGTCAGATGCTTTGAGGGCAGAGGAAAGATCTAGGGTCTAATAGACCCCAATTTTTTTCAAAAAAAGAGTACCTGTCACTGCCTATTGCTATCATAGGGGATATTTACATTCCCTGAGATAACAATAAAAATCATAACAAAGAAAAAAAATGGAAGGAACAGTTTAAAAATAGAATAAAAAAGCTAAATAAATAAAAAAAAAACTAAAAAAAAAAAAAAAAGCACCCCTGCCCCCCCTTCTCTTGCGCAAAGGCGTACACAAGCGTTGGTCTGGCGTCATATGTAAACAGCAATTGCAGCATGCATGTGAGGTATCACCGCGAAGGTCAGATCGAGGGCAGTAATTTTAGCAGTAGACCTCCTCCGTGAATCTAATGTGGTATCATGTAAAGGCTTTTAAAGGCTTTTAAAAATGTATGTAGTTTGTCGCCACTGCGTGTTTGTGCGCAATTTTAAAGCATGTCGTGTTTGGTATCCATGTACTCGGCCTAAGATCATATTTTTTATTTCATCAAAAATTTGAGCAATATAGTGTGTTTTAGTGCATTAAAATAAAAAAAAGTGTATTTTTTCCACAAAAAATGCGTTTGAAAAATCGCTGCGCAAATACTGTGTGGAAAAAAAAAATGCAACACCCACCATTTTAATCTGTAGGGCCTTTGCTTTAACAATATATATAGTGTTTGGGGGTTCAACGTAATTTTCTTGCAAAAAAAAAATATGTTTTCATGTAAACAAAAAGTGTCAGAAAGGGCTTTGTCTTCAAGTGGTTAGAAGAGTGGGTGACGTGTGACATAGGCTTCTAAATGTTGTGCATAAAATGCCAGGACAGTTCAAACCCCCCCCAAATGACCCCATTTTGGAAAGTAGACACCCCAAGCTATTTGCTGAGAGCAATGTTGAGCCCATTAAATATTTTTTTTTTTTTGTCCCAAGAGATTGAATAATGAAAAAAAAAAATATATATATTTTTTTTACAAAAAGTTGTCACTAAATGATATATTGCTCAAACATGTCATGGGCATATGTGGAAATACACCCCAAAATACATTCTGTTGCTTCTCCTGAGTACGGGATACCACATGTGTGGGACTTTTTGGGAGCCTAGCTGCATACGGAACCCCAAAAACCAAGCACCGCCTTCAGGCTTTCTAAGGAGTAATTTTTTTATTTCACTTCTCACTGCCAATCACAGTTTCGGAGGCCATGGAATGCCCAGATGGCATAAAACCCCCCAAAATGACCCCATTTTGGAAAGTAGACACCCCAAGCTATTTGCTGAGAGGTATTGTGAGTATTTTGCAGATGTCGCTTTTTGTCACAAAGTTTTGAAAATTGAAAAAAGAAAAAAAAAAATTTTTTTTTTACTTTCTTCATTTTCAAAAACAAATGAGAGCTGTAAAATACTCACCATGCCTCTCAACAAATAGCTTGGGGTGTCTACTTTCCAAAATGGGGTCATTTGGGGGGGTTTTGTGCTATTTTGGCATTTTATGGCCTTCGAAACTGTGATAGGTAGTGAGGAGTGAAATCAAAAATTTGCACCCTTAGAAATCCTGAAGGCGGTGCTTGGGTTTCGGGGCCCCGTACGCGGCTAGGCTCCCAAAAAGTCCCACACATGTGGTATCCCCATACTCAGGAGAAGCAGCAAAATGTATTTTGGGGTGCAATTCCACATATAACTATGGCATGTGTGAGCAATATATAATTTAGTGACAACTTTTTGAAGAAAAAAAAAATTATTTTTTATTTTTGTCTTTATTCAATCACTTGGGACTAAAAAAAAAAATATTCAATGGGCTCAACATGCCTCTCAGCAAATAGCTTGGGGTGTCTACTTTCCAAAATGGGGTCATTTGGGGGGGTTTTGTACTTCTCTGCCATTTTAGCACCTCAAGAAATGAAATAGGCAGTCATAAATTAAAAGCGGTGTAAATTCCAGAAAATGTACTCTAGTTTGTAGACGCTATAACTTTTGCGCAAACCAATAAATATACGCTTATTGGCATTTTTTTTACTAAAGACATGTGGCTGAATACATTTTGGCCCAAATGTTTGACTAAAATTGAGTTTATTAGATTTTTTTTATAACAAAAAGTAGAAAATCTCTTTTTTTTTCAAAATTTTCGCTCTTTTTCCGTTTATATCGCAAAAAATAAAAATCACAGAGGCAATCAAATACCATCAAAAGAAAGCTCTATTTGTGGGAAGAAAAGGACGCAAATTTCGTTTCGTTACAAAATTGCATGACCGCACAATTACCAGTTAAAGTAGTGCAGTGCGAAATTGAAAAAAGACCTCTGGTCCTTAAGCTGACAATTGGTCCGGGGCTGAAGTGGTTAAAGGGTATGTTGCCCCTAACAGTAAACACTTCTTATTTGGTCCCTCTTAGTCTGTTAAATATACCATTGTTATACCTTGTGAATATGTGTAAATATACCTGTTAATTTTGCCAGAAATCCTGTCAATCAATAACTTCCAGAGCTCTCTGCCTATGCGCCACTTTTATCAGTTACGTTGTTTCTTCCAACTGTCTCTGGGGACTATGGAACCCCTCCCCTCTGTGTTAGGGTCTGTTCACACTGAGGCAGCACGACTTGCAGTGCGACTGCCTCAGGCCACCTGCATCCGACTTCAGCGGTGGCTTGCAAAATGACTTCTGTATAGAAGTCAATGCAAGTCGCATGCCTGGGTCCCCATTCCTTCCCTGCCATTTTTTAAATGTCCCTGATACTGCACAAGCACTGGATGAAGCACAGGATATCATGTGCTTCATCTTGTGCAAGGCCCGTACAAAAACTACAGGCATCTGTTAAGGGGGAACCCAAGATCTCGCAGATATGCACCCTGATGTGGTATTCAGGGAAAGGGGGGAAAGGTCTGCTTTGATTTATAACACAAAAAGTAGTAATCCATAATGGACAGTTAGAATTACACAAAAACTATTGTGTTTCCCCCAGTTTTCCAGTTTGTGTGAACTTTCCTTTCTCATTTCAGCCCACCAAAACCAAAGAATGTGGAACTGCCAATCAAGCCCAGGGCTGTTGATACTGTAGATGAATCTTCATTTGAAGTGCAAATACCCAAAGGGAACATTGCTAGCAAGGTTTCTTTATTCGAGAGCAAGAAGACAAGCCACAGGCAAGTTGACTTTTATGCAACAAAGAACATTTCTCAGCCGAAGAAGTTTGTGGAAAGAGCCAAACTGAACTTTGGAAAACAGGTCAAAGGGAATGCTTTCAAAGACAGCAGCTCAACTGTTAAATCAGCCAGTGAGTCTAATTCTTTCAGTAACAAAAACACTGAAAATGGCCATGGTGTAGTAAAGGCAGACACTAAGGACAGGTCTGCCAACTATAAGGTGGATTGGAAACAAAGTGAAGACATTTCTCAAGCTCAGGGAAATCCGATGCCGATGGAAGACAGTAGAAATGGTCTGGAAACGTCACCAGGCACCATAAACCCCCTACAGGAAAGTATTTTGCCTTCAGCAGAAAATGAACAACACAAGGACCAGCCTACTGAATTAGCCAATGGTGCTGTTCCTTTAACTCAAAGTATAGCAGACAGCAATGATTTAGAGTATACAATAAATGCAGAGGAGTCTTTGCTACATTCTTTACAAGCTTCTGACGATAGTTTAGACGTGAATACAGCTGTGCTGAAAAATAGTAGCAATTCAAACCTAGACCCTGGGCATAAAGAAATGGGAAATAAACAAAATTTATTAAAACGGCCTACTGATGCTGGTACATCAGAAGAGTCCAACAGCTACCTTACTAAAGATTCCACAGCATTACTTTCTGACCATGTAGATTCTGCTGTGACAGTTACACTACCAACAAGTACAGACAAGCTCCAGATCAATGGTAGTAAAGAGGTCAATGATACAGAAAGACCATCTGAAGAGCTTACACTAGACGATAAAACCAAGCCAACTGATACAAAAATCAGCAAGGAAACAATTCATTCAGAAGACATCATATATAACAATGTCAATGTGGATATGCCAAATAGAGATGTACAACTGCCAACATATATAGATAACAGCAAATCTGATGACAATTTTGTGGTGCCTGAAGACTTGCCACAGAGTGAAATCATGAACGAAGACAATCCAGAAAAAACAAAGCAATTAAAATCTGAGGAAGTACAAGTTAGAGAAGAAACCATAAATAACCTCTCGTTAGTGCAAGATGAAATAGAAAGCAAACCCAGTTCTTTAGTTTGTAAAGAAGAAAGTTTACAAACAGTTTGTGCCACAGTCCCAGATGAAGTTATTCAAGCTGATCAAAAGGATTCCATCACAGAAGTAACTCAGAATTCCATGATATGCTCAGATGAAACCAGTAATGAATTTGACGGAGTAAATTTAATAGCTGAGGCTATCCCCTTGCAAGCGGATGAAAATAACCTACCGAGTTCTACTAGTAGTCAGAAAGACAGCGAATCTTCAGATGCAAGTAGCCATTTTGTAGAAAATAACCTATTTGCCAGTGCTGCCCAAATTGAAGATGCCCAAGCTATTCTGAGTAGCATTGTTGCACCACAGGACCAGATTAATAGCACGGATGCCATACAGGACCAGAACAGTAGCAGTGTTGTGCCACAGGAGCTGGACAAATGCAGTGTTGCATCAGAGGAGCCCGATAAATGCAATGTTGCATCACAGGACCACATCATCACTGTAGTGGAGGAGAATGTGGCTAATGGTATTGTCACCTGTTCAGATGTCACAAAGGATGCAGAGTCTCGGCACACTAGCAATGAACATGAAATGCCAACACCTGTTATTGAACCAAAAGATGATCATTCACAAAATACAATAGAACTTCCAGCAAATTTAAAAGATCCAAGCACCAGTGAGCTAGATGTTGCTGTGGCGGTGGACCAAATAACAGAAGAATTAGAAAATATTGACCGTGCCCATTTGATCACATTAAACAATGCTGATGAGAAAACGGAAGGAAGCTTTTGCACCATACTAAATAATGATGTTGCTGGTGTAAATGAGCATGTCTCTTTAGTCACCACAACTAATACATTACAAATCGGTTGCCTTGAGGATTCCTATTTCACCAGTCTCACTGATAAACAAATTCAGCACACAGAAAATGTACAGAATTTCCCAGGAGTACAAAAAAGTCCAGAATACAGTTTTAATGCCTCAGTAGGAGAGGACAGTGTTCTAGATTCATCTTCAGACATGGAAATTTTTGCTGAAACTATTCGAAAGTTGAACAGCCCAATCACTTTGCCTCAGAAAAGAAAAAACCCCAGAGCTCCTAGGTCGCCAGGGGTGTATTTTGGCCTTCCCCCTATCCATGAGGATTACTTGGAAAAGTTATTGGACAATGACGCATTCTCCTTTGGCTTGGGAAAGAAAAATAGGCCTAGAGAATTAGCGCCTATGGCAATGTTTAAAATGCAGAGCAAAGAGACTGCCGAGAAACTAAAGCCTAAAAGGGCATCGGCTGAACAAAGCATGCTTTTGAAATCTCTGAGGTTGCAGAAAGAACCACTTTCGGTGCCACAGGAAACATGTGACAAGGAAAATGCAGATGTATCTGATGTAGCAGTCAAGAGATCTCGTATAGAATCATTTTACTCTGGCCTGAAATCACCGTTTGCAGCAAGAGAAGAGAATGTGTTCTCTCCAACTGTCACCACAGTCAGCACAATGACTACCTCCTTCGACACACCCAGGAAGGAGTTTACTCCCCTAGGCAAAACCTGTGATCTGAAAACTACAGACTGTGCAAAGACAGCTCACACAGCAGTGAGGGAGGATTTAACAGTGCCGTCCTCAGATTTCCCACAAAGTACTCCTGCAGAGCACTTGCTATCTACACCTGTATGCAGCATGGAAAACCACCTGGAGTCCAAAGGCAGTGCACATGCTGACTTGGCTGTATCACTGCCTGATATCAACGGCCACCAGGAGGAAAATCGCTGTACAACTGATGGGAAAGAAGCATTGCTGCCTCTAAAAAGCACTTCAAATATTGACAGACTGGCCAACGATGTCACCGACGTATTTTATTTTAAGGGTCAGGATCAACAATCCTTAGTGCCAAGCCTCCGTTCAGAGGTGAGTGCTACACAACCTAGTTACAACCTTCTTTTTTTTTTTTCTCTTTATTTACACATACTCTGATAAGTGTGGTAGAGTTATTTACTTAGAGGGTGTATGATGTGCTAGGACATTGTAATGGTAAATTGAATTATTAATGGTAAGAGAACCAGCTTTAGCATATAAAGTCAATGGTCTGAATTGTATTTGATCTTCTGTCCCACCTACCTACTTCTCATTTTAGTTCCTTGTGCTCAAGGTTCAATCCCAAGTATCCTTATTGTTTCGTGTTTGCATTATACTGTTTTATTACAACCTGGAGTAAAACACTATAACTGCCACGGCTTATAGAGATACTGTATGTTCTTAAATATTATGAAATTATATTGATTTGGCCACATTATGGTAATTTGAAAAATGATTGAGCCAATTTGGAATATGCTGGTTACCTAAAGAGTGCTATCTGTAATTGCCTATGAGCATATAATAAATATATTATATATATATATATATATATAATACTGTATGTGTGATATATACTGTATGTGTGTGTGTATGTATGTACTGTATATATATATATATATATATATGTATATATATATATATATATATATATATATATATATATATATATATATATATATATATATATATATATATATATATATATAAAAACTTTTATCTAAGGATTTTAAGGCATATAATGTTCATACTAAACAAGACTGTTTGATCAAGATCACTTGATGACTAAGGATTTTTCAGAACACCTCTACCTGCAAGTCCGAACACATACACATTTGCACATTTTTTTTTTTCAAATGCATACATGAGCACTTGTCTCGCTGCACAGAGAGAAATGTATTTTCTTGTAGGTGCCTTTACCACAGTTATGATTGACTGAAATGACGAGACGGAATTTAAACAAGCCCATTCATTGCTAATTATAGCGTGACATTTTTTTCCCCGATGATCCTAAATTGTGTAATAAAATCCCTTCAACGTTAGACCTTCTTAAATCCGTAGACAAGCAGGTAACAGAAGGTATCAGCTGAACATATACTATTTTAGCCAATCAGGTTGTGCATTGTGTTTAGTGATATGACCTAGAAAATGAATTTGTGAATCAGACTGGGTGGTGTAGCCAGCACTGTTCCATCATATAGCTCTGTTGATATAGTTGTAGATTGAAGGAAGTCTGCTTTAGAAAATTAAAGAGGCCACTGGCATTTCATTTTCCATTTTCTGACACCTTTTTATTTAAAAAAACCTTGTGACATGTTTATAGCATGCATTTGTCAAACTACATGTGCATTGATCACTGTACACTGGACTTACACTGAGGAGTTGGTTTACTAAAGGCAAATAGACTGTGAACTCTGAAAGTGTAGTTTCTCCAGAGCTTAGTAAATGAGAGAAGTTCAGTTGACTTTCATCATCCAATCATGTGCAAGCAAAATTTCATTTTTTTTTTAATTTTCCTTGTGTATGATTGGATCTTCTTTGAAGAGTGGAGATTTACCTCATTTACTAAGCTCTGGAGCAACTCCACTTAAAAAGTTCACAGTCTACTTGCCTTTAATAAATCAACCCTTGAGTGTCTTTAGAAAAGTTTCAATGCTGAGTGTTCAGCCTGTGAGATGGGAAATCCTGTCCGCTCACAACATTAAAGTCTGGGATTTCCCTTAGTTAAGACAATCCCAGGCTTCCTGTGGAAGACTTTTCCGTATATCTGTTATATTGGCAATTGTTCATGTTAAAGTGGAGCTCCATCCAAAAGGGGAAGTTCCGCTTTAAGGCCTCCTCCCCCGCTCCTCTTTCAGTATAGGGGGGGAGACAGACAGGTATATTACATGCAGTGCAGCTCCAAAATACTCCAGGCAATTAAAATCTCTGTATTCAGTGAAGAGCTGATTAATGAAACAATAAATGCAAAGCTTTAAAACAAACCACAGAAAGCAAATTTGAATGCATAGCAAAGTATAGCCCAAAACGCTTTCAGTGACTCCATATGTATAATAAATGTGCCTAAAAAAAAAAGGCATCTGAACTGGAACTGGAATCTGAATCTGGTCGCTATCAGAAAAATTTACATTTCCTCTAAGAAAACATTAATTATAAGAAACCAAGAGTCTAGCAAACCTTTATTTTGTGCATTTTCAAAATGTGAATGTTTTGGGAGTTCTCCTTCCCTCAAAGACTATTTTATTTTATTTTACCTACAATGGGATTTAGATTAACAGCTTGATATATTAGGGGCAGATGTAAGGAAAACAGCTCATTAAACATTAAGGAGATGATAACCTTGTACATGAGAACCTTTTAATCTATATTTTAAAATGTGCATCTTGTGAGGATCTGCCCACTATTTATTTTTTTACAGTAAGGCGTGATGCCTTTTAATTGATCTGACAGACTGGTTTAATCATTCCTGTCATTCATTTAGATTATCTTTATGGAAAGTTATAGCCTTTCATCCAATCATGCTGTGTGAAAACAGTGACACCTATAGGTTAGAAGACTGCACTACACAGCAGTGGATAAAACTGGTCATTATTATTCATTAAAATGTACATTGGGGTAGATTTAAAAGCAGCAAACTTAGTAGACAGTCACATGAGCTAAGACACCCAATGGGAGCCTGGTACATTTATAAAGCCAGTTTGCCAACTGGGTCACCTGGTTGAGAATCTTTTAGGAAAATTGATGCATTTATAAAGCCTATTTGCCAGCTGGATCACCTTGCTGGATATCTTTTACTGAAGTTTCTCCAGTATCAGGATCTTCTACTCAGCAATGATAAGTTATTCACTTTTTGATATTGACAATAAAAAAAAACTAATATATATATATATATATATATATATATATATATATATATATATATATACACACACACACACACACACACACACACACACACACACACACACACACACACACACACACACACACACACACACACACACACACACACACACACAATGTGTAGATATACTGTGATAACTTGGGGGGGTGTGTAGCTCAATAGCAATATATAACAGTGAGTTCAGTCCACTTCAGCAAATCATCAGCTGCCCACTCTGGGTTTCCACCATCACAATACTTCAGCCTCCTGGCTCACTCTCTTTGGCAATCCTGCTGCTCAGGCCTCATGCCTTGGTCCTCCGGACCACCAAACACAAATTCCCAGTGCTCTTGCACAGACGCTGTACCCCTGTCCACTTGTCTCTCTCTTTTTTTTTTTTCCTGAACCTCCCTGCTGCTCCGTCATTTAGGCTCCGGCTCGTCTCTGTCCTGGTACAGTCAGGCACCTCTCTGCTTTCTTGCGGACATACACGCCGACTCTTGGGAGGGTGGAGCCCTGAACTATAGTCCTGACTGCCCTAAGAACCCAGCACACACCTGCACCATCAAGTGGCCTGTTCTCTCCAAAACCTGGCCCAGACTGCCTTGTTCCACAGTGGTATGGCCTTGCCCTGCCACAGTATATACATACAGTATATATTTATTTATACTTGTGTGTGTGTGTGTGTATGTATATGTGTATATATATATATATATATATATATATATATATATATATATATATATATATATATATTATATATATATATATATATATATATATATATATATATATATATATATATATATATACATACAATGTGTATATGTATGTATGTATGTGTGTGTGTGTGTGTATATAATATACACACACACTATATTGTCAAAAGTATTGCGACACCTGCCTTTACACGCACATGAACTTCAATGGCATCCCAGTCTTGGTCCGTAGGGTTCAATATTGAGTTGGCCCACCTTTTGCAGCTATAACAGCCTCAACTCTTCTGGGAAGGCTGACCACAAGGTTTAGGAGTGTATCTACGGGAATGACCATTCTTCCAGTAGCGCATTTGTGAGGTCAGGCACTGATGTTGGTCAAAAAGGCCTGGCTCGCAGTCTCTGCTCTAATTCACGATAGCCACAGTGAACAAACACAGATTAGGTAACTGACTTAATCTGCGTTTGTTCACTGTGGCTATTCAATAAAATGAAGAAATTTTAAGAGCAACAACTGGAGTGCGGATCATCTTTTCTACATTACTTTGAAAAACACCCCCTAACATTTCTGACCGTGACCATCTTGAGTAAGGGTAGATGACTGATGTAGCATTTACTCACTGGAATCCATTTGCCCTAGGCTCAGGCATGCAGCCGGAGGGTGTACTTCCCTGATAAAGCCTCTCCTCCCTTCCTCCAGATGAAAAGAGAGAAATGTCCATGAATGCTCCTGGGATGTATGACATCATCTTGGCCTAGGCCAGAAACCAGGAAGCAACTGAAGAAATGTAAAAAAAAAAGTTTAAAATAAGGAACTATAATGTATACTTTCCTATCTATGTTAGCAGGATAGGGATTAAAAGTGGTTAATGTTGGATGAGAGTTTAGTTTCACTTTTTTAAATACCCCACCAAATGTGAAACCAAACTCATCAAATAGTGACATCATTAACACTTTAAAAACAGTCAGAAGTATATACATATATGCTTTCTCCATCCCAATTAACAGAAAATCATTGATTTTTCAGTGATTCTTCATTAATGACCTGTTGTGCTCAATTCTGGAATGTTCTTCAACATACACTTTGAACACTATTCTACGGATGTGCACAGTGCCTGGATTCAGCATCTTTTTATAGACATGTCCTATAATATGAGTCTGCTATGTTTTCATGCATGTTAAGTTAACATTTGATTTAGCTTTAAACAAACAGAGCTTTGTGTTTAGATAGTGCTGCCTTCTTTCTTTTTTGACGAAGTTGCATAATATTTCAAAATTGTATTGTTTTAGGTTCAGTCTTTGCAAGGTGCTGAAAAGATCAACCCCAGGCCAGGAAAGGTAAAAAAAAATGTTCTTTTGATATTGTTTTTTTCTACGGTGTATCTGAGTGAAAACACAATTAAAAGGTTGTTGGAATGTGTTTGTTTCAGTTGGTGATTCTCACAGAAGCTGAGCATGGAGGTGCTGTATTTGAAGTGTTTGCTGACATAGCAGATTGTAGTTCCTGGGAACTTTCTCCAACTATTTTCATCAAAACAATAAGAGGGTGGTAAGTTATAATCATATATTCTTGATATTGGGCTCTACATTATGATTCCATGTATTTTAGACAAAAATACAACTAACATGACTTATGAAACACTGTAATGAGTAGTGGTGTGCAGTAAAATAGCCAGCATTTCCTGTGATAGAAAATATAAAAGGTTTTCTATGATTTACTTTGTGGGTCTCTATGCAAGGATCGAAGTGTGCACTTACCATGGTTTGTCCTTTTTTTTCACCTGCCATGGTTTGACTTTTACATACCTGTTTAATTGCCGACTAGCTTTGCTTCCGATCAGTGCTGGGACAAGGTCATCCAGTGCCCAGGGCAAAGATGCCAAAATGCCCAATCCCCCCCCCCCCCCCCCCCCCCCCATTCATGATGTGCAAGCTTAGGATATCCTACGCCGAGCAGTCACTTGCTTGTCACTTGCTGTCACTATACCCTGTCAGCCTTGTAACAGAAGGAAGGCGCTCCCATCCCAACAGTAACCCATTGCGCCCAGGGCAGCCGCCCCCCCCCCCCCCCTGCCCACCCCTTGTCCCGGCCCAGCTTCCGATAGTGCTTTCCTAAAGTGTAATTGAACTTTTAGAATACTCTGCAAAACTCTTACCAGTATACACATTCTAGTCTGTTAAATCACAACGAACTACTGATGACATCTCAATGTACAACCTCAACACTGTCAACTTGCTTGCCTACCAAAGCATACTGATGTTTGGGGAAAAAATAAAAATAAATCCCTGTCACGATATTTGGAGGATTTTTACTGTTTATTCTTTATTGGTGTTCCACAAAGAGAAAGGAATAGGCATTTACAAAAATCTTACTGTCTGGTGCTGTAGAGTACTGTAGTATTGTGTCAGCATGTAATATATGCTAATTACAGGCTGTAATGCACATGTAGTGAGGGTCATTGGAGCAGCACATCACAGAATGCATAGATCTGAGTCCCTGTGCACTGGAGAGAGGCACTGACCTGAGCTACATGTGCTTGTGTTTGCCATAGTCATAGGCCTACAGCATTGTATAGTGTCTGTAAAAGCACATCTGTCTTCCCACGTTCAATAGTCACAGTGTTTACTATTTTTTGTATCCCCTTGTGTGATTGCCACTGTTTTGAAATGATACCATTTATATTTTTATGAAGCTTGAAGGCTATTACTCTGCAGTATAAAATGCTGGTTAGTCAGTAATGGACTTCAGGGCATGTTCTTTGCTGGATCCTGTCCCTGCATGATCATTGCACAGACATGTGGCAGGCTCCCGTGACATAACCAGAGTCAGTCCTGGTACAAAAACTCTGCACATGGGGCTGTAATGATGCAGAAAGGATGCCAAGGAAAACACTGTATAAATCAGTTACTTATTCAGTGGTTGGACAGCTGAAACTGAAAAGTTGCTTTAAATCCGTAGCAAGGCACAAGGGATCGATTCATATTTCTGTCTTGGGTAGACATCAATGGGCCATGTCATCCTCTGGTTTTACAGAGGAACTGTAGTCTTTTTGATGTGTTTTTGATCTCAGTGTAAATCGTCTGATCCATATTGGAGCTTTTTTCCTGTGCATAGTTTGTAATGATATAGTTGGATATATACTGTATATAGTGTAATAATTATGGGTTATTTTCTAGTGGTTGTGCCCCTCTGATCCATATCGTCTAGGCAAGGTCTGTGTGAAAACAGTAGACACTCTGCAGTCTCTAATCACAAAAGAGAACAATGAGGTTGCTTATGTCCAAGGTAATCTTAGGCTATAATAGGCTCATCTGGAGTAAGGATGAGCTCAGGCGTGTTCGCATGGTCCTCGTGCAGAGCCCCCCAGGAAGTCGGCGCAGCGCTGCGCTAATCACAGGCAGTGAGACATTGTACCGATGTGCGGCTGCAGAGATCGGGAAATGTCTCACTGCCTGTGATTAGCGCAGTGCTGCGTCGACTTCCTGGCGGGCTCTGCACGTGGACCATGCGAACACGCCTGAGCTCATCCCTAATCTGGAGCAGTGTTACAAGCAGCCTATGGATTATGCCGTTTTAACTGCTGGCAGGTATAGCTTCTGGCAGTGATCATCTGACAGGCTGGTTGTACTGAAGTCGATCGAGGAATCAACTTCAGTACAGATGGCTCGAATCTTGGCCAATCTCTGCTGAACTGGACGGGATTCAATCCATCTATTGCCAGCTTTATAATTCATGGAAAGTATTTTTTGACAACAAAAAAAGAGTGGGCTAATACTGACTTGTATCCTAATAATTCATGCACATTTGCATTGTAATGATATTTCTACTTTAAACTAATTTAGCAGCTGAGCTCTTCTGATCCTTCACTCAGAATATGGCTTGTTTTTATGTGTATTAATGCATGTGTTGACTATCAAAACCTCTTTCTATAGTTGGATAATTTATGAACATCCTAATTTCGAGGGAAGAACCATTCCTATAGAAGAAGGTGACATTGAGGTTACTAATCCTTGGGGTGAGGAGCAGCAAGAAGAAAATTCTCCCAAACCTGTGGTGATTGGTTCATTAAGACATGTGATCAAGGTAAATAATACAATGCAGTATAGAGAGCCAGGCCCTTGTCTACAATCAAAATGCTACACTATCTTAATATGGTTTTATAATGATACAATTGTTGTGTATTGCTGAAGTTCTAAATCTTTACTGCTGTCTATGACATTAGACTACCAGCCTAAAGGTGTGCTCCATGTATTGCTGTGGAGAATCTGCTAGAGGAAATCAGATATTTTTTTTAACTGTTCTCTAGTGAATTGTTCATAGGAACATCAGGAAACTTTACTTAAAGCGCAAGTCCCACGGAATTTTTTTTTTTTTTACAAGTCAGCAGTTACAAATACTGCAGCTGCTGATTTTTAAAATAAGGACACTTACTTGTCCCAGGGTCCAGCGATGTCGGCACCCAAGGCTGAATCGGTCCTCGGATGCTGCCGCCGCCATCTTCTGTAAGGGAATCAGGAAATGAAGCCTTGCGGCTTTACTTCCCGGTTCCATACTGCGCGAGTCGTGCTGCGCAATCCGAATGGTCCGTGCTGTCTCTGGGACCCGTGTGTCTCCCAGCAGACAGTGCGGGGGGACGGGAAAAGGCATAGACTCCCGTGGGAGTCTATGCCCGGAAGTGGGTGCAAATACCTGTCTTAGACAGGTATCTGCCCCTCCCTCCCCCCTGAAAGGTGCCAAACGTGACACAGAAGGGGGGGGGAGGGTTCCGAAAAGCGGAGGTTCAATTTTTGTGTGAACCTCCGCTTTAAAGTATATCTAAAACCAAAATGTTTATTGGAGTATTGTAAGGTTGGGACATTTTGTCACGGTTGTTTTTACTGTCTGTGTTCCCACTTAAGAGATTCAATCTCCTTATTTGTACCGCTGACCATTGCCAATGTGAAATGAAAGTAATAAAAAATCCAATTTTACAGTTGTCTCTCAGAATAACATTTTTTACCCGAACGCATTCACTGCATTAAGGTAAAAAAAACTCCCACTGTCCGCTTCCCCCAGATTCCCCTCTAAATACTTACCTGGCTCCTCTTTCTACCCAGTGCTGCGTCCAAGAGCAGTATCGCTGCTCTCTCTCTTGCTTCTCACAGGACACAGAGGCAGCAGCGGAAGCCATTGGCTCCTGCTATTGTCAAACAAATCCTGAAAGGGGGGGGTAGGGCTGAGCCATGCTGTGTGTGTCTATGGACACACATAGGCTGGCTTGGGAGTGAGCCTGCATGTCTGCCCACATAGCAAGCGGCTTGCAAGGGGAGCAGACACAGAAAAGGAGGAACAAAGTGCACCAGCAGGGACCCTAGAAGAGGAGGTTTGGGGCCGCTCTGTGCAATACTATTGCACAGAGAAGGTATGTACAACATGTTTATTATATTGATTAAAAAAAAAAAAAAAGCTGAGCCTTTACAATCACTCTAAGCAGGAAGTGAAAGTAAATTTTCCAGTGGGACACCTGTTCTTATTTAGGTGTGGTTTCCCCTTACTTTGAGGAGATTTCTTTCATTTCCTATTTTGTCTCGGGTGGAAAGAGAAGGAAGAATTCCCCAATGGGACAATAACCACAAAAAAACAAAAATAAACATTTGGTTTGAGTTGTACTTTGTCAAGAGAGGGCAGATCCGAGGAGGAATTCCTCTGCCAAAGTCCACACTGAAGTAGTGGCTTATGGATCCTGCACCACTCTGTTATGTGAAGGTATGTGCAACTGTAGGTGTTTGCTGTCCACTTTGTGATCGGGTTCAGAACAGCTATAAGAAGACTTGGGGATTCCAACTCAATGTCATCCAAAATGCCGACATCTGTATAGAGCGCTGAATGGCTGAAGTGAAAATCTAATTTGACTATCGGACACATTGAGAAGTAACATGAAATGTCTTTCACTGTCCGGACATCAGTAAATTGAACTCTGCTTGCTAATTTACTCAGTAACCTGTCATATTGCTTTTGTATTTTCTACAAATGAGATTAGCATGTTCCATTTATAGCACCTCCAAAGACATCGCCAGTATTTCTTGAACTTAATTCTAAAAACGTATAAAAGTGAGATACCTTGTGTACTTGTGAATTTACTGTTTGGCAATAAAGCTCTTTAAATTCCATACAATGATACACTGGATTTCTACTGCAACAGGTTGTTACAGCTAAACTCTTAGATGAGTATCTGAGGCTGATTTCTAATGGTGGGTCAGAACAGTTTTATACTACATTAATAAGGCAAGTAGGCTATATTTATTTATATGTATGCTTGTGGTTTTATGAGTCACTCAACCTTATTAGTCATTTGAAGGAACAACTCGCATTTCCTTTTTATGTCCTGCAAAATTTGTATGTTTTTAATTTTGGTTACCAAAGCACTTATTGCAACTTGAAAACCTGGAACACTGAAATGTAAACTTTAATGTAGGTGTGTGTGTGTGTGTGTGTGTGTGTGTATGTATGTGTGTGTGTATGTGTATATGTATATATATATATATATATATATATATATATATATATATATATATATATATATATATATATAATAAACAAAAATACCAGGGGTTTTCTACTATTGCATGTAGGGATTTTTCCATTTGATTTATTTGATTTTGGAATAAAGCTGTATCTGGACCTGTGACTTTTTGGTGTGACCTTTTTTAGTGTTAAATTCCTACATTTGTGTAAAAAAAAAAAAAAAAAAAAAAGTAGGATGCCGTTTACCCTGGCCAGCGCATACAAGTGTAGGTTATGGCTTCAGTCAGCACCACTCCACTGCCACCCCCTCTGATGGGGTTTTTCCCCACCCACTGGGGCTTAGTCATAAAGGTGGGAAGCTAGAGCAGGACAAGAACATTTTTGCATCATCAGCCATGAAAGAAAGAGGGTGAGCAGGTGTGTGTGATTTAAAATGAGAAAAAAAGGGACAATGGGAGAAGAAAAGTTATGGGAAGTGAGAAGTACAAATGGAAATAAAAAGACTGAATAGTAAGAATAAGAAAGAATAAGGAAAATTTAAGATAAAATAAGGAGAAAAAAAATTTGTAACGCATATTGACAAAAGAGAAAAATAAAAAATGATTATGCTAATAATAATAAAAATAACAACATAAGTAAAAGGTAGGCCAAAATGAACATGAAAAATAAAAGCTAAAAAAATATTAGAATGAAAAAAAAAGAAAAAGAAAATGAGTAATAAAGATGAAAGTGACACAAATGAAAAATACAAAGAGAAAAAAAGAACAAGAAATAATAATTAAGAAAATGAAGATGAAAAGGAGAATATTAATAAAAAAATATGCAAAAAAAAGTATACTAAAATGAGTAAAGAAGACACAGTAAGCAAGAATAGATGTGACAAACAAGAAAAAAAACTAAGAAAAAGTGAGAAATTATTTTATTAGAAGAAAACAATAAGGTATGGGAAAACATCTTTAAGGTGGTTGTTAACAAGGAACTGCAGTCTACTCACATAATTTGTAGGAAAAACATCTTTGCCATTCTGAAGCTTCCCTCCAACCAACTTTGCATATTATTTTATATATACTGTGATTCTGTACCTGCCAAATATGCTGCACTAAGTCTGGCTGCAACCATTTTAACTGTGGGCAGCTGAAGCTGCTGCCTGTTCACTTCCTGGATTTAAACAAACACACAGAGACACACTTCCAACTCTGCAGCTCTCATTGGCCCTCTTCTGAGTCATCCCCCCCTCCACTTCCTGGCAAACTCTCACCAGAGTGAGAGAGAGAGAGCTGTGCATGATGTCATAAGCCTAGGCTTTTTACCAGACAAGAAACAGGAATTGGGCTGTATAACGTATTTGGATAGTAAAACATATTTGTTTTCTGCCAGTAAAGTTAAAAAACAAGGGCAGAATATTTAATAGATGGAAAGATGAAAAAATGACCCAAGTTCCGCTTTAAGCCATTTGATTCTCTTTACACAAACTTCTCTGTTTGCTAATGATAGGTGTCCCAGTGTGTGTGCTTTATATATAAAATGTCGTTCTATATAGGCGATCCCTGGGTTACAAACAAGATAGGGTCTGGGTTTGTTCTTAAGTTGAATCTGTTTGTAAGTCGGAACAGGTAAATTTTTTAAGTGTAGCTCCAGACAAATAAAAGATTTCTAAGCTTTTTGGATAGCATAGGGAAGGGTTAACACCCCTGTAACGTTTGTTTTGCTGTCTGCGCCCCTGTTCAGAAGATTTCACCTCACTTTCTGTCCCTGTGACAATTGGATTTTGAATTTTTTTTTTGAAAAATTTGGGTTTCGAAACATCAGTGGAGACACCCTTTTCCCATAATAACAAGAGTGAATTCCCCTTCCTAGGGGTAGATTTCCTCTCACTTCCTGTTGTCTCCCTCCGTATGCAAGTAGGAGTCGTTTCTAAGTCGGATGTTTGTAACTAGGGGACCGCCTGTACCTGATTTAGAGCGTCGCTCGGCGCTTGCTTGACCGGCCACCTCTTCTGGCAGCTACAGAGGGAGGGGCAGAGAATACCCCGCTGACGTCAGACAGGAGGAGAGAGGACACCGGTCACGTGAGTGTGAGCGGCACTCTGAAATCGGGTATAGAACGACATTCTTTTTATAAAGCACACACACTGGGACACCTATCATTAGCAAACACAAAAGATTGTGTGAAAATTTAAGAGTAATTTTAGCAGCAGCACAGGAGGAGAGGGCAGGGAGATGACACGAGATGTATGAGATGACAGGCAGGGAGAGGAGGGGGGAGTAGACATAGGAGAGCAGTGGATGACAGAGGCATGTAAACTGACCACGATGTCAGGGCTCAGCAGCCATGATAAACCGTGGTCAGTTTACAGGGGGGAGGACAGAACCAGGCAGGATCATACAGGTATTTCAGGTGATACAAGCACAGTGGCGGCCCGTCCATTGGGGGCGCCCGGGCGCCGCCCCCCCCCCCCCCTCCTTGCAGTTAAAAAAAAGTTAAAAAAAAAAAAAAAATTATTTAAACATGTCCCTTTAAAAAAGGGCGCCGGGCACAGTGCAGTATGCACCACTCTATCACCAATAGATAGATTCATGCATTGCATGAATCTATCTATTGTCACCGCTGCCGCCCCCTATTCAGGTGTCCGGCCCCTGATCGGGCGCCGGGCATCTGAATTACAGTGGGGGGGGGGTGTTGCTGGAAGCGCCCCTATTAGAGCTGTAAGCTCTAATAGGGGACCCTATTAGAGCGGTGTGCTCTAATAGGCTTCCCTAAGTGTAAACAGCGGGCGCACGGCTGTGCGTTCGCTGATTACACAGTATTGTGTTAGAGAAGCGAATACATCGCTTCCCTAACACAGACCCGCCTCTCAGCCAATCAGGTTGCCAGGTCTGTTACCTGTAACCTGATTGGCTGAAGTCACAGGTGCTGTGATTGGACGCTAGGCGTCCAATCATAGCAAAAGACCTCCTGAGCGCGGGAGAAGAAGACCTCGGACGGAAGATAGCAGAAGACAGGAGGAGCGCGGGAGAAGAAGACCTCGGACGATGAGACACCGCTCGCCGCCTGACATGCACATCGAGACAAGGTAAGTGCAGAGGGCAGGCAGGGGGCACAGTGGCAGCACTTGGAGGGGCACTCTGGCAGCACTTGGAGGGGCACTCTGGCAGCACTTGGAGGGGCACTCTGGCAGCACTTGGAGGGGCACTCTGGCAGCACTTGAGGGGCACTCTGGCAGCACTTGAGGGGCACTCTGGCAGCACTTGAGGGGCACTCTGGCAGCACTTGGAGGGGCACTCTGGCAGCACTTGGAGGGGCACTCTGGCAGCACTTGGAGGGGCACTCTGGCAGCACTTGAAGGGGCACTCTGGCAGCACTTGAAGGGGCACTCTGGCAGCACTTGAAGGGGCACTCTGGCAGCACTTGAGGGGCACAGTGGCAGCGTTTGATGGGCACAATGGCAGCACTTGATGGGCACAGTGGCAGCGTTTGATGGGCACAGTGGCAGCATTTAATAGGCACAGTGGCAGCATTTAATGGGCACAGTGGCAGCGTTTGATGGCACAGTGAGGCTGTTTGTTTGCGCCCCCCCAAAAATTTTGAGCACCAGCCGCCACTGTACAAGCACTGTGCTGTATAACATGCTTTAAAGGAACAGGATCAATACAGTGGTGTGAAAAAGTGTTTGCCCCCTTCCTCATTTCCTGTTCCTTTGCATGTTTGTCACACTTAAGTGTTTCGGAACATCAAACCAATTTAAACAATAGTCAAGGACAACACAAGTAAACACAAAATGCAATTTGTAAATGAAGGTGTTTATTATTAAAGGTGAAAAAAAATCCAAACCATCATGGCCCTGTGTGAAAAAGTGATTGCCCCCTAAACCTAATAACTGGTTGGGCCACCCTTAGCAGCAACAACTGCAACCAAGCGTTTGCGATAACATGCAATGAGGCTTTTACAGCGTCCTAGAGGAATTTTGGCCCACTCATCTTTGCAGAATTGTCCTAATTCAGTTACATTAGAGGGTTTTCGAGCATGAACGGCCTTTTAAGGTCATACCACAACATCTCAATAGGATTCAGGTCTGGACTTTGGCTAGGCCACTCCAAAGTCTTCATTTTGTTTTTCTTCAGCCATTCGGTGGTGGACTTGCTGGTGTGTTTAGGATCATTGTCCTGCTGCAGAACCCAAGTTTGTTTCAGCTTGAGTACACGAACAGATGGTCGGACATTCTCCTTCAGGATCTCTTGGTAGACAGCAGAATTCATAGTTCCTTTTATCACGGCAAGTCTTCCAGGTCCTGAAGCAGCAAAACAGCCCCAGACCATCACACTACCACCACCATATTTTACTGTTGGTATAATGCTCTTTTTCTGAAATGCAGTGTTCCTTCTACGCCAGATATACTTGGACACACACCTTCCAAAGAGTTCCACTTTTGTCTCATCGGTCCACAGAATGTTGTCCCAAAAGTCTTGGGGATCATCAAGATGTGTTGTGGAGAAATTGAGACGAGCTTTGATGTTCTTTTTGCTCAGCAGTGGTTTTCTCCTTGGAACTCTGCCATGCAGGCCATTTTTGCCCAGTCTTTTCCTGATGGTGGAGGCATGAACGCTGACCTTAACTGAGGCAAGTGAGGCCTGCAGTTCCTTGGATGTTGTTGTGGGGTCTTTTGTGACCTCTTGGATGAGTCGTCGCTGCGCTCTTGGGGTAATTTTGGGCGGCCGGCCACTCCTGGGAAGGTTCACCACTGTTCCATGTCTTCGCCATTTGTGGATAATGGCTCTCACTGTGGTTCGCTGGATTCCCAAAGCTTTGGAAATGGCTTTATAACCCTTTCCAGACTGATAGATCTCAATTACTTTCTTTCTCAATTGTTCCTGAATTTCTTTGGGTCTCGGCATGATGTGTAGCTTTTAAGGATCTTCTGGTGGACCTTACTGTGTCAAGCAGCTCCTATTTAAGTGATGCCTTGATTGTGAACAGGTGTGGCAATAATCAGGCCTGGGTGTGGCTAGAGAAATTGAACTCAGGTGTGGACAACCACAGTTATAGTATGTTTTAACAAGGGGGGCAATCACTTTTTCACACAGGGCCATGATGGTTTGGATTTTTTTTCACCTTTAATAATAAACACCTTCATTTACAAATTGCATTTTGTGTTTACTTGTGTTGTCCTTGACTATTGTTTAAATTGGTTTGATGTTCCGAAACACTTAAGTGTGACAAACATGCAAAGGAACAGGAAATGAGGAAGGGGGCAAACACTTTTTCACACCACTGTATATATATATATATATATATATGTGTGTGTGTGTGTGTGTGTGTGTGTGTGTGTGTGTGTGTATATGTATATATATATATATATATATATATATATATATATATATATATATATATATATATATATATATATATATATATATATATATATATAGGGTAACAAATGTTTTAAGTATATAAAAATACGTATGATTTTAATTGGACTCTATTTGTACTATACAATAGAGTGAAGTTCACAAAATGAGATGAAAGCAAAATAACTCTATCATCCTTTTCAAGGACATCACAAAGGATGGCAGAGGTATTTCCTACATGCTATAGCAAGCAAACCCACAGCTCAGAAATGCTAACTATTAGCTTGCATCATTTATCAGTCCTTGAATGGCCACACTAATGCAACATATAAACTAGTAGAATTTTGTTCAAAATGTTTTGTTTTTAAGAATGTTGGTTTGAATTCCTAATTGTTTGTGGGTTCAAATTGTCATTAGTATTCGACCACGATGGGTGGTGCATGTAAAACACTGTTAAAAAGCAATGCATGTATAACGCATCACACCAGAATTGCAAGATCCACTTCATTTATTACAAAAAGACTCTTGCAAATTGGGTATTTAAAATGTAAAAACTATTTGCTTATTTGACCGACCCCCCCCCTGCTCATTTTAGCTGACACTAGACAAGCTTTTTCCCTTTGCTCACAGCTCTTGAATCGCTACTCCACACCCTCATTTAAAAATGATAAGTATTTACAGATTTCTCTGTGTATTTAAAAATTGACTTGCAGTAAGAGCTATTCTGTGTATTTTTGGAATGCAAGTACATTACATCTGTTTTATTAATGAAGACACTAATGTGGAAAAGTGAATTTTCTTGTAGGATTACAGAGTTTGCCAGATCGACCTGTTCACAGATCCTGGAGGTTTAGGAATCATGACATCTTATGCTGATGATACAGAAGAGCTGCAAGTGTATGGCAGGCTGCAGAGAACATGTTCCATTAAAGTGCATTGTGGAGTGTAAGTAACAGAATTCATCAGAACACCTAAATAAGTTGGGAGAAGCGGAGAGGGGGAGAGATGGCAGCAGCGCTGTGGGCTGGATGTGTAGTGCCCACAGCGCAACACTGTGCAATACTCTGCCAATGCTCTGCAACACTGTGCAATACTCTGCCAATGCTCTGCAACACTGTGCAATACTCTGCCAATACTCTGCAACACTGTGCAATACACTGCAATACTCTGCAATACTCTGTCATAAATTTTAATAGAAATAAAGAATTTTTTTTTTTTTTTTTTTACGAATTTTCAGTTTTTTTGATTTATAGCGCAAAAAATAAAAAACCCAGCGGTGATTAAATACCACCAAAAGAAAGCTCTATTTGTGTTTGTGAAAAGGGACAAAAATTTCATTTGGGTACAGTGTTGCATGACTGAGTAATTGTCATTCAAAGTGTGAGAGCACCGAAAGCTGAAAATTGGTCTGGTTAGGAAGGGGGTTTAAGTGCCCAGTGGTCAAGTGGTTAAAGTAGGGTTCCAGTCTGGGGGGGGGAGGATTAAGTCAGCAGCTACAAATACTGTAGCTGCTAACTTTTACTATAAGGATACTTAGCTGTCCAGGAATCCTGCAATGTCGCCACCCCAAGCTGATTCGTCCATCGGCTTCGGGTGCAGGCACCGGCCTTGCAAGTAAGGGAAACCGGCAGTGCACAAGTCGCACTGCGCTTTCTAAATGGTCCCACCATCTTCTGGGACACACACAGGTCCCAGAAGACAACGGGGGAAGGAGGAGGGGCCAGACATGACGTTGATCGCTGTGCAGGAATTTACCAGTGGGAGCTCAAAACCAGGTAACCGCTTCCCCCCTCCCCCCAAAAAGTGCCATATGTGGCAGTGGAGGGGGGAGGGTGCGAACAAGCAGAGGTTCCCCTTTTGGGTGGAGCTCTGCCTTAACTCATTCACGTGGAAAGCAGTAGTTAAATTGTAGAATATTATTATATTACATCACACAAATAGAGCTTCATTTGGTGGTATTATATCACCCTTGGGGTTTTTTTTTTACTTTTTTTACCTCTGCGTTTTTTATTTTTTATTATATAAATGAAAAAAGACAGACAATTAAAAAACAAAAAAATCCCATAAAAAAATTAAATAAATCAAATCTAATAAATTTTGGCCAAAATGTATTCTGCTACATGTCTTTTGTAACAAAAAAAAAATCCCAATAAGTGTATGTGATTTGGTTTGTGTGAAAGTTATAACGTCTACAAACTATGGGACATAAACTGGATTTTTTTTTATACTAGTAATGGTGCAAATCAGCAACTCATAGCGGGACTTCGATCATGAAGGCGGGAAATCTGACACTAACTGACTCAGTTCCCCAACTGACTAACTGCCATTAACCTCACCAGTAAGTTATTACAGTGATCAGTGCTAATAATATGCACTGCCACTGTACTAATGACACTGGGCAGGAAGGGGTTAACATCTAGGGCAATCAAGGGGTTAAATAGGTGCCTAACAAGTGTTTGTTTGTACTGTGTCCTGCTTTCACTGGGGATCTAGTTGTTTTTATTCCCTGCTTAGCAGGGAATGAAAAAACAACGCGATCACCTGTCACTGAACACAGCTCTGTGTTTACATTTACAGGACTGTGTTCGGTGAAGCTCAGAGCTGGGTGCCCATGGTCATTTAGTGGCTGGGACCTGGTAATTTGCATGTGCTGTGACTAATCACAGCACGGCTGGGCCGGTGGGCGCGCGCACACTGCCCAAGCATGCAAATTTTGTACTAGGTACGTGATCCAGCGCAGGGAGGATGCTCTGCCACTGTATATGTAAGCTATATGGCAGTCAAGCAGTTATGGTGTATATAATGTAAAACCAAATTAAAATTAAACCAACTTAATGTAGAACCAAATTGTTTGCGCCACCCAATTTGGAGATTTTTTTCCTGTCGGGCAACAGTAAGTGAGAGGAAATCACTAGACAGTTAGAGAAATTCTCTGCTTAAATAGCAAGTGTTCTCCTGAGACAATTTGCCTTTACCTCTTGATCTGCTGACAGCTCTAAAGTTGTAACTTTGCCATCACTTTCGGTCCCAGTAACAATGGTCACCAGGACAAATTGAGAGGCTACATCTACCAGCAGAGTCAGTAATATAAATACTTCCTATCCAAAAGTAAAAAAAGAGTTTTGGTTATACATAAACTTTAAGCATTATATGGATGCACCACTATTCTGTTTTATATGGCTTACTTTAGTACGTACTTCATAGTTTACTTTGTAACTATATATAGTTACTTGCTTTATAATTTACCATAAAGATGGTCTGTGCTTACTTGCTGCTGTAGTACAGCTTTTCTTGAATAGGATCAATAATGTGGAGTGTGTCATTTGTTTAAATAGCCATGTTCCTTTGTTAGATTAAACAATGTTTGGTCAGACAGCTGGTTTAGTTTTGTATAGATCACTGTAATGTAGAGCACTTGTAGCAATACCCTCACAGTTCTAGAAATGCATTAGCTGTTGGAACATACATTCATTGCATTTGTTTTTAACTGAAGTACTGAAGCAAATGATAACGTGGAACTCATGTCCTTAAACAGATAGATTAACATTACTCCCCTAATGCCAGTTTTACACTGGGGCGGTGCGTGCGGGCGGCGACGTTAAAGCAGCGCTATAGTTAGCGCTGCTTTACCGTCGTTTTAGCCGCGGTATTCAGCCGAAAAAGGGTTAAACCCCCCCGCAAAGCGCCGTTGCAGCGGCGCTTTGCCGGTGGTATTACCGCGGTATCCCAGTGGTGTCCCATTGATTTCAATGGGTAGGAGCGGTGAATACACCGCTCCTTCACCGCTCCAAATATGCTGCTAGCAGGCCTTTTTTTACCGTCCTGCTAGCGCACGGATCCAGTGTGAAAGCCCTCCGGCTTTCACACTGGAGTTCAAGGGCCCACTTTTTTCAGGAGCTATACAGGCACTATTTTTAGTGCTGTAGCTCCTGAAAAACGCTTCAGTGTGAAAGGGGCCTAAGAGAGGAATAGGGGAAGTGTGTTGTTAAGAGTAATGTTCAGCAGAATAGATGCGGCTGTCTTTTTTTTCATTCTCCCCAAGGTGATTCCCTTCCTTTGTGTATTTGATCATATTAAAGCCTCTTAATAAAATGCTGATTGATTTTCTGTACAGACAGACCTAATTACAATTGCCTTTTTCAGTACCAGTCTTTAAACATGTACCAGTCTGTACCGAGTTTGTTCATTTGTGCCAGCACTTACCATTTGCCATTTCTCACATGACCGCCCTACCCTGCCTGCATAATATTGTGGTACACCCTGACTCTTGCTACCAGCACTGTTAATTCTAAAATGACCTCCACCTGAATAACCTCAATTCACTGTTCACTACTAACATTTTTGCCATGGTTGGAGGTCAGAGTGGAAGGACTTGATAAGAAGTGGACTTGACAGTACCAAGGACAGGGCCTATCTTCAAGGCAGCAAATGATTGCTTAACAACTCAACCCCCCTGGTGCCTGTTTCAGTTCAAGGCCACACCGTGGTTATGTAAGAAAGGCTTGGAAAGGAAATTTTTGTGAGGAGCTGGCAGTAAGTTAATTATGAAGATGAGGAAGGGAATGAAAGAGCCGATTGGGAGCATTGATACTGGTAGTGAAAATGAGGGAACATTTCCACCCAAAGAAAAATTATTTGGATACTATTATTAGGCCCAGACTTTTAGCGTATGAGAATATTTATTTTCTGACTAAACCCTCTTTTTATATATAGATGGCTAATCTATGAGGAATCTGGATTTCAAGGGATACCCTTTATACTGGAGCCTGGAGAATACCCTGACCTGTTATTTTGGAATACTCAAGAGGCTTACATTGGATCACTGAGGCCTTTAAAAATGGTGAGATCCTTGTATTGATCGTATTAGCTCAGTTGCTATAGATATTGAAACCGAAACAGTTAAAGTATAACTAAAGGCAAAGCTTTATTTTTTCTTTATTTGGATAGAGTGAAGAGGGATTAGAACACTTGTCAGTTTTTACCGCTGTCTGTGCCCACGTTAAGGAGATTCATTCTCTCTAATTGTCTTGTTTATCATTATCATTGAGAGTGAAAGTAAATCCCAAATTTTGGGTTGTCTCCAGAAAAGTAATAGGGGAAATCTTCCAATGGGGACGCTAGTTCTGGTGACCTGGGGGTCCACAGGAATTCCCTGAATTTACAGGGATTTCCTCTCACTTCCTGTTTGGCTATAGGACAGGGAATGAAGGGAAATCTCAGAAATGAGACACAGATGGCAAAAAAAATAAAATCTGACAAAGGTTATCCAAAATGAAAAAAAAAAAAGTTTTGCCTTTAGTTCTCCCTTAACCTGTTGCCGACCAGCCACCGTCGTTATACGGCGGCCGGTTGGCACGCCTGCGCAAACCGCCGTATTCAAGAGCTGTGGGAGGCGCGCGCGACGATGGAGCTGATGTTCGCCGGCCACCTGCGATAGGCTCCACAGAGAGCCAGAACGGGGATCTGTCAATATAAACAGACATGTCTCCGTTCTGACAGGGGAGGAAAGAGAGATCTGCTATTCCTAGTGACCAGGAACAGCGATCTCTCTCTCCTCCTCCAGTCAGTACCCCCCCCCCCCCCCCCCACAGTTAGAAACACCTCCCAGGGAACACATTTAACCCCTTGATTGCCCCAAAGTGTTAACACCTTCCCTGCCAGTGACATTTACACACAAAAGTGTCCGATGTCGCAGTCCTGCTGTATAATTAAAATGCCATAAATATATCGCCTATTTTGTAGGCGTTATAACCTTTTGACAAACCAATCAATATACGCTTATTGCAATTTTTTTTTCTTTTAACAAAAATACATATTGGCCTAAACTGATTTTTAAACTGTATATTTATTATAGCAAAAAGTAAAAAATATAGTTTTTTTTTTTTTTTTTAATTTTCGGTCTTTTTTTGGTTATAGCGCAAAAAAATTAAAACCGCAGAGATGATCAAATACCACCAAAGAAAACCCTATTTGTGGGGAAAAAAGGACATCAATTTGTGTGCAACGTCGCACGACTGCGCAATTGTCAGTTAAAGCGACACAGTGCCATAACGCAAACCATGCCCTGGTAAGGAAGTGAGTAAATCCTTCCGGGGCTGAAGTGGTTAAATGAATTGTGTTATACCTTTTGGATGTCTAATTATTAAAGCTTGGCTTATACAAGCAAGCAAAAACCTTACTCTCTCTTTATCCTCTTGACCATTATCACTGGGACTAAAAGTGAGAGAAAGTCCAACTTTTTTGGAACAGAAAAAAGGGGAAATCTTCCAGTAGGAACTCTTGTTCTGTTAACAACTGTCTGAGAGAGAAATTCCCTGTTCAGGACAGGAATGGAAGGGAAATCTCACCAACTGGATGTACACAGCAGAAAATAATCTGACCGGTTTTAATTCTTCCTTACACTGTTCATATACACACTAAACATACACTTTAAACAGTAGTTAGTTATGAGAGTATAATTTGTTATCACTACTAGTCATTAAAGTGCAACTTTTTTTGTTTTGGGTAGAGCAGGGAATAGTTAGAACTCCTGTCATGTTTCTATTACTGTCTGTGTTCCTACTTAGGAAATTTACTCTGTGTGTCTTGGTCACTGGAACAGAAAGTAGGAGGATATTCAAAAGGTTGAGATTTTGGGGTTCTAACCATTCCCTATCTAAAATTTGAACATCATTTTTTTTCATATTTGAATAATAAATATGTCTAAAGGCATCTTAACGCATTCGGTAAACTTCATGCCTTGGCTCTCTTAGGCTAAAACAGGCTCGGGCAAGGGGTCGGCAGACATACTTGCATTCCCCAATGCAGTTGTAAATTACTGAATTGGACAAACACCTTTTAACCACACCAGCAGGGTGAGCCTGCATTTAATGTTGCAGAATGTTAGTCGGAACAGTTGCAGTTAAAGAGCTGCCACTATTTAAAGACAGAATTGGTTACGGACCCATTATCATTATCAGTATGGTGTCTCTACTTTTGCATGCTATTTTTTGCCTTTATTTTATTGCATATGCCATTTAGAAAAATGTTTTTATTTTCTACAGGGAAGCCGCAAAGTTGAAATCCCCTATGAACCAAAGGTGAGAGAACTGTAAAGTAAAATGTGCAAATATTCAGGCCTGGAAAGTAATCATTACCTTGTATATCAGGGCAAAATAACAGAAACATTTTTAGTACATCTTTCCAAGGCATACACATTTCTCCATGTTTAATTAATACCTTTAAAAAGATGGCAAAAACAAAAAAAAATACCTGTCGATTTCCAGGAATCTAGTTTGCGCTTAACTTTCTTTTTGGGCTGACAGCACAATACCTTTACTGCACTGAATTCCAACCATCATTGTCAGTGCTGCCTCCTGGACTACAGAACATTCCTCATCTTCCACCCCTCTCTTTCCCTCTTCATATGCATACGGTTCCTTATTTCCCAGTAATGCTGCCTTGACACCTAAAAGCTTGCCCACACTCTTAGGTCTATTTTTTTAATTATCCAGTTAGGTTACAAGCAAATTCCTGTTTACTTATTTAATCTGCACATGACTAAGTATATTAAATTGGGGTGCCCCTAAAAAAAAAAAAAAATTAAAGTCAGCAGCTACAAATACTGCAGCTGCTGACTTTTAATAATCGGACACTTACCTGTCCCAGGGTCCAGCGATGCGGGGGATCGATAAGGGCCGTGATATGACGCGCAGTCATCTGGGACCTGTCACATGTCCCAGATGACTGACTGCGCCGAGGGGAAGTGATGTCACCAGCCCAGGCACTGAACGAGGCAGACTACGAGGGACCCCCTAGCAACAGGCATTTAGAGGTGAATAAAACATATTTTTTTTTTCCAATTATTTTATTTTTTTTAGGAATTTTAAGATATATATTTTTTTTTTGGTGGAAACACCACTTTAAGTGAACAGGATTGGATATTAGAAGTACATACTCACAAAGCTAATTGCGTGGGGATTTTAAGCTCCTTTAGTGCTTTAGTTCAAATGTGTATAGGTAAAAGGCTCTTTGGAATATATAGTTCTGGAGGCATGACTAGGTCAGTAGAAACTAGTCTTCTTGCAGCTGCTGGAAGTGATGATGTCACAGGGAGTAGTAAACGCTGTTTCTTAGTACAGGAACAAGTCAAAAGAGCTAGAGCAGGGGTACCAATGTCAGCTTCAGCACAGGCCACACTAGCATTATGGCTGCCCTTGACCACCCTGGCGGTAATCCCGAGTGTGGTTCGAGGTGAATTTTCATTACCAAAAGCAGTAACCCCGAGCTGCACTCGGGATTGCATCCCAGGATCCTGGCAAAGTTACTCACCTTGTCCCCAGGATCCTGGCAAAGTTACTTACCTTGTCCCCAGGATCCTGCAATGTCTCCCTGCTGTGTGTGTCCTCCACTCGATCTATCACAGTGCCGGGCTCCATCCCCCTGCTTTGTGACGCTCAAGACGCCAAATTCAAAAAGTGAAAAATAAATACCACATACAGTACACTGTAATCTTACAGATTACATTACTGTATCAAATTACTTCACATCCATTTTGTCCCTAGTGGTTTGTCCAATGCCCTGCATGCAGTTTTATATTATAAAAACTGTTCTTTCTGCCTGGAAACTGGAGATTGTCCATAGCAACCAAAAAGTGTCCCTTGACGTCAAAAGTGGTGTTAGACCAACTAGAAAACAGTGATAGTGAATTAGAATCACTTGCAGAATTGAGGGATAGTGATTCGTGGGGAAATTAGTTATCAAACACTGAAAGAAACGACAGCGACAATTCTGCAACTGAACAAATTTCAGTGTTTTTGATTTGATTACATTATTGAATACATTTTATTATTATTATTTGTTATAACTATTTATAGTTATTTATTATATTATAATTTATGATTTCGTGTTTCAAACTTTATCATACCCGGGATGTCTCCTAGACTCTTGTTTGGACAGATTTAAGTGAGTTATTCCTAAGAATTACAGGCCTACTAAATAAATGCCAAATTTCCATGCAAAACAATGTACCGCTTTTAGCATCCAAAATCTGACATAATCATACCGCCAGGGAGGGTAAAGGGACTGTTGTATCTGTAAAACCGGACATGGACAATTCAAATCTTGGCTGGTTCAGCAGGGTCAGCCGAGATTCTAACCATGTATAGGCAGGCTGATTGTACCCAATCCTGGTATTTATTACCCCTTTCAGATCTACTGTTGGAATTGCAATTTGACCACCCCCACCTTTTGATGTGGATACATTTCTATAGTTTTAGGCAGGCCATAGTTGCAGGAAAGAAAATCACTAGATTTTCCTGTCAACACAGACTGGACACTATTGTGGAGCTTCTTTTATATATACTATTGTGGAGCTATTGTGTTTTTCCAGCAGGGGGGAGCAGGGAGCTGTCCTGGCCGGGAGGAAATAATGACTATCACTAGCAGTAATAGCCGCTGGCAATAATCGCATCCTAAAAATCCAACATGCTGGTTGTACCCAAGTCAATTCATGGAACCACCACAATCAGCCTGCCCATACATGGTTTAAATCTTGGCAAATCCCTGCTGAACCGGGCGAGATTCGACCAGTCTATGGCCGGCTTAAGACTATTTGTCTATATTATATTATGTTATGTTCTATTATATACAGAAAGGGGTACATTGCACCATTTAAAACAAATTTGATATTGCCTATTCTTTTCATTGGACTAAACATTTTCATTTTCATGTGTTAGATAATTATTTTTGAGAAACCCATGTTTGAAGGAAGACAAGTGGGGCTGGACAAAGAAACCATGACATTTGAGAACATTGAAATACCAGCAGGATCAGGAGAGGATGTAGGATTTCCCTTTTCTACAGTTGGATCTATGAGAGTTCTTAGTGGATTGTGAGTATATGCCTCTGTTATAGAACAAGCCTACTTGGTGCAGATCTTGTGCACTTCCTTATCACCTGCACTATGTTTATATGTGGTATTTTTCCGAGCAGTGTGATGTTATATCCTGTATGGACTGAGACTTACATTTTCTGGTTTATTTTGTGTGAATGTAGGTGGGTTGGCTATGAGAAGCCTGGATTTGAAGGTCACCAGTACTTGCTGGAGGAAGGTGATTATGAAGAGTGGAGTAACTGGGGAGGCTACAATGGATTACTGCAGTCATTACGTCCAGTTTTATCTGTAAGTTGTTCCTCATGCAGCATGTTTAACCTATAAGAGTTTTTACTAAGAGTGCTTTCAGTACATTAACTCCTGGTCAGAGATTTTCTTTTAAGCTCAGGCCAAGTTTAGCAGTGCCAGTTGAAAATAACTTAATGACTATTTCTTTCTGATCGACAGGGGTTGATTTACTAAAACTGGAGAGCGCAAAATCTGGTGCAGCTGTGCATGGTAGCCAATCAACTTCTAGCTTTCACCGGTTAAATTAAAGGGGTTGTAAACCCCCATGTTTTTTCACCTTAATGCACATCCTATGCATTAAGGTAAAAAAAATTCTGTCACTGACCGGCCCCCCAGCCCCCCCATTTTACTCACCTGAGTCTCGTAATTCCCACGCCAGAAACACGCTCTTCCCCTCTGCCCGTTGTCTCGGCTCTTGATTGGATAGATTGATAGCAGCGCAGCCATTGGCTCCAGATGCTGACAATCAAATCCAATGATGCGGGGGGCAGGGCCGAGTCCTACATTCAGCGTCTATGGACGCCAAATGCTGGACTCGGGAGCGTGCCCGCAAGCTAACGGGATCGCTTCACCTAGGGGGTTATATGATGCAGGGAGGAGCTACCAGTGCCTCCTGGGGACCCCAGAAGTCGAGGATCAGGGCCACTCTGTGCAAAACGAACTGCACAGTGGAGGTAAGTATGACATGTTTATTTGTAAAAAAAAACTAAGCCTTAGGCCCCTTTCACATGTGCGGACCATTTAGATCCGCCTATCAGTTTTTTTTAGGTCGATCTGAACGGTCGCTCCATACAGCTCTATGGAGCGTCGGCTGTCAGCGGTGACATGTCCGCTGACATCCGATCTGCCCCGATCCGCTCCGCAAAATCCAGATGGATGGAAACCCTATTTTCCATCCGTCTATCGGATCGGATGAAAACGGACAGGCGGTCCGTAATCTTCTGATCCCCCAATAGGGGAGAGCGGACTCTCTGGCAGGTCCGTCCCTGCACAGAGTGCAGAGATGGACTTGTTATCCGCCGGCTCAGCGGGGATCAACGGAGCGATCCCCACTGAGCAAGTGGATGCTAAATACGGTCAGCCCCATGTGAAAGGGGCCTTACATTCACTTTAAGCTTTGACAAAGAAAACCTGGAAGCTGAAGCAGATTTTGCACTCTCCAGTTTTAGTAAATCAACCCCACAGTTGCACATTCCTAGTTCTCTGCTGCAAGGGCAATCAACGTTCTCATGGCTAGAGGTATTTTACATTTGGATTACTAAATTTGTATTGCAATCACAAATTGGTTATTAAAAAAGGAACAGCTCAAAAGAATTTCTGTCTCAATTAAAGAAAACTAACCTGTGCCACACCCACATTATTAGGTATATCCAATAATCTAACGATCGACTTCTGTTGAACAGGAATCTTAGAAATGTTTTAGAAACACGTGTTTCTAAACTAACTGCAGCCACTGATCATTGTATTCTGACAGCAGTAAGTGCCCACTTTCAGAATATAATGTCTCATTGAAGAGGTTTCCTCTATCCACCTCACTTGTGTGGATTGGGGAATCCACTAGTTTTTTTTTTTTTTGTTTTTTCAGTAAGCCTGCTTGCTGATTGAAGAAAACAAGTAATCGCTGGTCATTCTTAGTGTGTCCGTCAGCTCTTGTGTACTTTTTTAAAACCTTGTTAAACAATTTTCATATTTACCTCTCAGGACTTTTCAACTCCCCACATGATAATGTACAGTGAGAAAGACTTGGATGAAAAGGCAGCAAACATCAATGTCCTGGGGATCATAGCAAATATGGAAGAGACAGGTTTTGGAATGAAGATACAGTCTATTAACATATTAAGTGGCGTGTAGGTATCATTTTTATTATTTTCATAATGTTACATATTTTACTATACATTGTAAATTACTTTGTTCTCAATCGCTGCAAAATTGTTAAATCTGAATATAAAACATACACAGTATACTAATGTACCATGCTACAATGTGTGCTTTTTGTGAAAATAAATGGATTGACTAACCTAAAGCATCTCAACATATGCATTCAGTGGATATAAAAAGTCTACACTCCCCTTAAAATGTCAAGTTTCTGTGATGTAAAAAAATGAGACAAAGATATTAATGTGACCTATAAACTGTACAACTCATTTGAACAACACACTGAAATCTTTTAGGTGGAGGGAAGTAAAAATAAAATATGGTTGCATAAGTGTGCACACCCTTACACTAATACTTTAATGAAGCACCTTTTGATTTTTATTACAGCACTCAGTCTTTTTGGCTATCAGCATGGCACATCTTGACTTGGCAATATTTGCCCACTCTTCTTTGCAAAAACACTCCAAATCTGACAGACTGTGAGGGCATCTCCTTTACGCTGCCCTCTTCAGATCACCCCACAGATCTGGGCTCTGGCAGGGCCATTCCAAAACTTTACTCTTCTGGTGAAGCCATTCCTTTGTTGATTTGGATGTATGCTTTGAGTCGTTGTCATGCTGAAAGATTAATTTCCCCTTCATGTTCAGCTTTCTAGCAGAAGCCTGAAGGCTTTGTGCCAATATTGACTGGTATTTGGAACTGTTCAAAATTCCCTCTACCTTGACTAAGGCCTCTGTTCCAGCTGAAGAAAAACAGCCCCAAAGCATGAGGCTGCCACTACCATGCTTTACTGTGGGTATGGTGTTCTTTTGGTGATGTTCAGTGTTGTTTTGAAAAAGTTCAATCTTGGTTTCTTCAGACCATAACACATTTTCCCACATGCTTTTGAAATAATTTAGATGTGTTTTTGCAAAATTTAGCCAGGCTTAGATGTATTTCTTCATAAGAAAAGGCTTACACACCCCCCCCCACAGTGTCCCCCCTGTGACTTACCCCAACCACCGTGTTCCCCTGTGCCTTACACCCTCCCACAGTGTCCCCCTGTGTCCTCCCCCGCCCACGTGTCCCCCCTGTGCCTTACACCCTCCCACAGTGTCCCCCTGTGTCCTCCCCCGCCCACTGTGTCCCCCTGTGTCCTCCCCTGCCCACTGTGTCCCCCCTGTGCCTTACACCCCCCCCCACAGTGTCCCCCCTGTGCCTTACCCCACCCACCGTGTTCCCCTGTGCCTTACACCCTCCCACAGTGTCCCCCTGTGTCCTCCCCCGCCCACCGTGTCCCCCTGTGCCTTACCTTCCCCCACCGTTTGCCCCTGTGTCCTCCTACACTCACCGTGTCCCCCTGTGCCTTACACCCCCCACAGTGTCCCCCTGTGTCCTCCACCCACAGTGTCCCCCTGTACCTTACCTTCCCCCACCGTTTGCCCCTGTGTCCTTCTCCACCCACGTGTCCCCCTGTGCCTTACACCCCCCACAGTGTCCCCCTGTGTCCTCCAACCACAGTGTCCCCCTGTACCTTACACCCCCCACCGTGTCCCCCTGTGTCCTCCCCCGCCCACCGTGTCCCCCTGTGCCTTACCTCCCCCACCGTTTGCCCCTGTGCCTTACACCCCCCCAGTGTACCCGTGTCCTCCTCCACCCACTGTGTCCCCCTGTGATTTACACCCCCCACAATGTCCCCCTGTGCCTTACACCCCCTCCCACTGTGTCCACCCCCCCCCCCCCCACAGTGTCCCCCTGTGCCTTCCACCCATCCACAGTGTCCCCCTGTGCCTTCTCCCCCCACGGCTGCCCTAAGAGACACTGTGCTGTTTCTGGAGGATCCCAGTGCTCTGCTTTGTGCCCTGTGTTTTGGTTTGTGCCCTGCTATTTGCCCTACTGCGTGCCTCGTGGCCTGTGATGTGCCCTGCTGTGTACCCCCCGGATGTGCCATACTGTGTGCCACATGCCCTATGATGTCTCTTTGCCCTGCTATGTGCCCCATGCCCTGCTGTGTACCGCCTGATGTGACCTACCGTGTGCCCTGTGATGTTCTCTACTGTGTGTCCCCATGCCCTGTGATGTGCTGTGTACTCCCTGATGTGCCCCATGCCCTGTGATGTGCCCTGCTGTGTACCGCCTAATGTGCCCTGTGACCCATGATGTTCCCTACTGTGTGCCCTGTGATGTGACCTACTGTGTGCCCCATACCCTGTGCTCTGCTGCGTACTCCCTGATGTGCCTTGTGCTTTGCTGTGTACCCTACTGTGTGCCCCATGCCCTGTGATGTGTCCTGCTGTGTACTGCCAAATGTGCCCTGTTTCCAATGATGTGCTCTGCTGTGTGCCCTACTATGTGCCACATGCCTTGTGATGCATGCCCTGCTGTGTACCTCCTGATGTGCCCTGTGATGTGCCCTGTTGTGTACCCCACGATGTCCCTACTGTGTGCCCCATGCCCTGCTGTGTACACCCTGGTGTTCCCTGTGCCCCCTGTGATGCACCATGCTGGGCTTAATAATGTGCCCTGCTGTATACAGCATAATAAACCCTGCTGTGTGCCCTGTGATGTGCCCCAATGCCCTGCTGTGTACCACCTGATGTGCCCTGCTGTGTGTCCTGTGATGTGCCTCATGCCCTGTGATGTTCTCAGTGCCCTGCTGTGTACCCCCTGATGTGCCCTTTGCCCCATGATGTGCCTTCCTGTGTGCCCTGTTATGTGCCCTATGATCTGTGTTGTTCCCTGCTGTGTACCCCTTGATGTGCCCTGCTGTGTGCCCCATGCCCTGTGTTGTGCCTGTGCCCTGCTGTATGCCCCATGATTTATGTAGGTGGGGCTTTGTGTAGGTGTGGCTTGCGTGTGGGTGGGGACACAGGGGGCCCCATGATCTTCTATTGCCTGGGGGCCCCATTAGTTGTCAGTCCGCCCCTGCTCCTATTTAACATGAGTTTGAATGTGAATGCTTAAAGTGGTTGTAAACCCTTTAAAAAAAAAAAAAAAAGAAACTTGCAAGAAAAAGGCATAATGAGCTAGTATGCTATGCATGCTAGCTCATTATGAATTACCTGAGATCGAAGCCCCCGCAGTGGTTCTCGTTCACCGGTCCGGCGGCCGACATCTCTCCAGGGGGTTACTTACGGGTATCGCGGCTCCAGCGATGACGTCACTCCCGCGCATGTGTGCGGGAGCCGCCAGTAACGGCACAGTACAACTGAAGCAACAGCACGTCCGTGCTTCAGTTTGCTTAAAGTGGAGGGCCACCCTGAAATAAAAAACTTGAGAAAAATGTTAATAAAAATTTAAAATGGAAAATAAATTTTTTTACTTACCAGAAATGGCTGTTGCTAGGCAGATCGTCCTAATCTGCCTCTTCCTGTTCCGCGGAGCTGTTCTGTCTTCTGCTCCTAGCGCCGTCTTCTAGTGAATGGGGCGTGGTGTGTTATGGGAACTGTGTGTCCCACAACACATCGCGTTCCCCATTCACAAAGCGCCGCGCGGCGACTCGCGCATGCGCAGTAGGCGGTCGCTGCCCGTTTGCCTTACTGAGGATGGCGGCACTGGGACCGGAGGGGCGAGGGACATCTCGGCCTCCACGACCGACATCGCGGGCGCCCTGGGAGGGTAAGTGTACTTATTAAAAGTCAGCAGCTACTTTTTTTTTTTAGCTGCTGACTTTTAAAAAATTTTTTTTTTTTTTGCTGAAACACCTCTTTAAGTGCGCATGTGCTGATGACGTTGGCCAATGCAAATACAGGGATATCTCCTAAACCATGCAGGTTTAGGAGATATCCAGTGTAGTTACAGATAAGCCTAATTATAGGCTTGCCTGTAGTATAAAGTGGTTGTAAAGGGTTTACAACCACTTTAATTCTGAACCCATCTAAATCCCCAGTTATAAGAGGGTGTGCATACTTATGCAACCACATTATTTTGGTTTTTTATCCCCCCCCCCCTTAAAATATTTCAGTTTGTTTTTCCACTTGGTTGTACGGTTTATAGGCCACATTAAAGGTGTAAAAACTTCTGAAATGATTTATCTTTGTCTCGTTTTTTACATCACAGAAACCTGACATTTAAACAGGTGTGTAGACTTTTTATATCCACTGTTAATGTGGTGTAATTAGGCTCTAATAGTTGCATAAAGTTATATCTAAAGCTAAGCAGATATGACAAATGAGTAAAATTAAAAATTAAAAGAATATTTTGTACTTTTGCTGCAGCTAGTATGAAAAACTGAATATATCTTTTTTTATTAGTTATCTGTAATTTTCTGCACACCAGGACTCAGACTGGTAAAGTGAGATCCTAGCACCGTGGGCCAGCTGAGTAACTGAAAATTGACGTCAGTCTAAGGCAGGCCATATATTATCCATGTGTCCATGCGACCTGCTGCTGGTGTCAATGTTGTCTTAACGACACCCCGAAAAAGATTGCAAAACGCAGTGCGATCGCCAGAATCGCATTGCATGGGTAGTCACACCCATGCGATACGATTCAGGGGGGGGGGAGAGTCCTGCACCTGCACCACACAGACATGGCATGTGATGTGCACAGGAATGCAGTGCAATTCCTGTGTGACTCACATGAGGTGTTTTCCACGCCTCAGTGTGAACCTAGGCTCAAACAGGGTTTGAAGGAAAGACAATTACTCCATTCCTCCATAAACACAGTCAGTGTTGATGAGGTATTCCCTCCTGCTGTGCTATTGTATTCTAACAGCAGGAGGTTTCCCAGCCGTCAGATAACGATGATCATTGCTGGCGGCTATAGCCACCATCAGTGATTGAACGGAGAAAAAATACTTCAGGCTGGTTGTACTGAAGTCGATTGATAGTTCGCTTTGGATCAAAACTCAGCCGGTACCTGCTGATCCAGCCGAATTTCGATCTGTCTATGGCGGGCTTAATGCTGGGAGTTTTCTGAAAGGTGGAGAAAGAAGAGCAATTACCTCATCATTGTGCTAAATAGGACCATCCATAGTTCGGAAGTGGCAAATATACAGATAAAGCTAATTCTGATTAACGTATCTGCAGTGACGGCCCGTCCATTAGCCCCCCTATCCATGTGTCCAGCCCCCTGATCTATTTGCAGGGTGCCAGACGCATGGATTCCAATATGTTTTTTGTTTTTTTTCTGAAGAGCGTGATTAGAGCCAGAGGCTCTAATAGGCATCAAAAAAGGGTGGGCTTGGGGCGCAGAGCGCTTTGCCCCAAGCCCACCCAGTTGTGTGACAATAGTGAATGAATAGTCACTATTGTAACAATGATTCTCCTCCTGTCTAATCGGGAAGCAGGTCATGAGACCCGTTAACCCGATTGACGGAAAGGAGATCGGATTGGCCACCAGGGGGAGGAGGGGCAGGAGAACCGAGAAAGCAGCCACCCGCATCCCATCGAGAAGCCGCTGCCTGAGAGATGGGGTAAGTGCGGGGCCCCAACTGAATTACCTACTTGGGGGGTGAGTTAATGCCATCTGTGACCCGACTGGGGGGAAGAGGGGGGGGGTGGCATCAGGTGGATTGTTTTTCCACCACAAAAAACTAAAACCTGCAGCTGCCACTGATCATGTCCCATTTAAGTATTTTTACTGATTTGGTTACTGGAAAACCACATGATGTGAATTGGAAATGTTGAAGCGGGTTCATTAATTAGACAGGTCTGAGCTTCTTCTGTTCTGATATACTGGCATACATTCCTAGGTCACACCTAATATGATAACAGACTTGTCAGAAGATGTCTCTTGTCAGCATGGCAATGATTTGTAATTTCCTGTGTGCCCCTGGCAGTAAAAAAAATATTTAAACACTTATATAGAAAAGCACTTGAAATGTGTTGTTCTTTGATTGGTTTGGTGAGAGATGTGACATTTTCTATTATTTAATTTACTAAAAATGCCCAATTTTAGAAGTATTTCTATAGGCACACTTGGCCTGACTCATTGCTGGGAGTTGATTTATTAAAGACAAGTAGGCTGTTCGCTTTGCAGGTGTTTAATTATTTATGCTGAGAAAATTCCCCCCACTTCCCGTTTTAGTTATAGTGGAAGCAGACAACAATAAAAATCTAGTACAGGTTTTAAACCTTTTGTACAAAGCTAAAAAAAAGTTTTGGCTAGAGTTACACTTTAAAGCAAACTTCAGTCAAAAATAAAGAAAAAAAAACAGTCTATTAAAATATGAAGTACTTCTATCTCGCTGCCACAAGTTCTCAGTCTTCCAGTATGAATGACAGCCAGGATCATTTAACCCACTTGTTGTGAGCCCAGGCTCTCATGAACCTGCTCCAAGCCTGTGACTGGGCAGTGAAGGAAAGCAGAACAGTCATGAGCTCAGCTCTCTGTCAGTTTGTTTCTATCAGAATCGTGCTTGTCATCACATGAACTTATTGACTTTTTCTGCTTCTGCTTCTTCCTCTGCCATCCTGAGCTCCGCTGTGCAGAGACTGCAGCAGGCTTAACCAAATTCATGTACTTGCACTGTTAATTTTTTAAGAAAATATAACTCCGTTTTAATAACTACAGAGCTGCATCAATTTTTATATTTGCTTTTGGGTTAGGCTAATACTAAGGCTCTGCATTATTATCTTGCATAACTTTTCTTACTTTTTTTACTGTTGTGTTCAACCAAGTGGTCAACTGACACTAAGCAAAAGTGGTTATGAATGTAGAGGTTTTTTTGTTAAAGTACAGTATATTTGAATATGTGGATTACATCAAAACTGTTGGTATTTTAAGGCTGCCAGTAAACTGGATTTAATGATGGAATTTGACATTTATTTTGTCGTATATTAGATTGCACTATTTCTAGATAAGGAGATTGTGGTTTACAAAAAACACTTGCTGTTGATGTGTATTGACAATTCTGTTTTACTTTTAACCAGATGGGTGGCTTACGAATGTCCTGACTTTACGGGGGAACAATACATACTGGAGAAAGGAATGTACTCTAACTTTGGTGACTGGGGAGCTAAGAGCTGCAAAATCTCTTCTGTACAGCCAATTCTTATGGTATGTCAATTCCACTGCACAGCTTGGTAAAAAAATGTTTATACTACGTGGGGTTGATTTAGTAGTGGTGTACATTTTATGCTAGCTCTACAGATATTTAAACATCCAGTCATATGCAGGGGAGTTTTTTTAAACCCTTTATGACCGGCTAACCCCTAATACAGACCAAGCAGTCAAATACGGTTCTCAGTCTAGAATAATTATTGGTAGCAGTTGCTGTATTTTCTCCATAATTCTCCAACCTACATGGATATCCCCAAGGATCTTTGTAAGGGTTAATACTTTATTTAGGGACTTTATCTGGAGTAGGAAGTCACCAAGGATAAAATTAGAATTTTTACAATATCCTATCAATGCAGAATGTTTATCTGTCCCCAATCCATGGATCTACTTCCTAATGGCCCAGTTACAACATCTACCAGGGTGGAACTCTTGAGATGTTCTCTAAATCATCCTACAACCTATATGCTCAGTTATGCATTAAGGCCACCAACCTTTATATACTTCAGAAATGCCAGTTCGAAGGGCTTTGTAGGTATCATCCCTACTCTTTTCTTAACGTGCAAAATATGGGATGTGACAAAAAAATACTGGGTATTTTCTCCTTTACTAAATGTACCCCCATTAGGGATAGTCCCCTTTTTCATGAAATGTGTAAACTCCAGGGATTCCAGAGATGGTGAAAAAGCAGGAATATGCACCTTGGAACATCTCTATAAAAGTGATACTTTAAAATCTTTGGCACAGTTAGTGGCAGAATTTGAGGTTAATCCTAAGTGGTTTTATCAATAGCTCCAACTTTTGCCAGCCATACACGGTTCAAATCTCAGCTGGTTGAGTAGGAAACGGCCGAGAATCGAACCGTTAATGGGCAGGCTGAATGTACAGGCTGAAAGCTGATTGATCGATAAACTTGAGTACAACCAGCCTGCCGGTTTCTTTTGCGATTATCAGCCGCTAGCGATAATCACTGTCTCTCTTCTCGGCGGAGACGGCTTCCCCGTGGGAGAAGACAATTTCTGATTCCACACTGTCTGTTTTGATGGGGAACTTGTGCGAATTGCTTTACCTGCCTGTATGGCCGGCCTTAGGCACACTATTTAAAGCGGAGGTCCGTCCACTGCTGCAAACATTTAAAGCTAGCAGCTGCTGTGAAAGACTGGTATCCTGCCCCCCCCCCCCCCCCCAAAGGTGCCAAATGTGGCACCTGAGGGGGGAAGGAGTACAACGAGCGAGGGTTCCACTTTTGGATAGAACTCCGCTTTAAGCTCAGCCTAATTTGGAATTTGTTTCTTTTTCCTCCATGCCTCTCATTAACACTATTGTTAATGCGTCATCAACTAAAGGTTTGATGGGACTTGTAGTTTTGCAACAGCTGGAGGGCTGCCAGTTTGAGACCCCTGGACTTTAGGGATGCCAGAGTGGGTGGGGAGGGGTTAAACAAAAGTTGCTTAGCACATGATTGGATGCTTTAAATGAACACAGATTTGTTTAGTAAGCTTCCCCTGAATGCAGCATTTTAAGAATGTTATCTTTTCCATGTTAAATATTTGTCCTTTTTTTTTTTTTTTTTTCATTAGGAAACCCTTGATAGTCCATGGGGACATTTTAAGGTATGAATAGTGACTTTCCCCAATATGGTAATGGCTTTATATGTCTCTGTATTGAATCTTAGTGGTTTTACTAAACTATATGAAAAATCATCTATTTAAGAAGCTCAGCGTCTTGTATAAAACTATGGCAGAAAATCGAAGACAAAATTTCTTCCTAGCTTGTAACTGAAAGTAAGTCTTGATAATCACACTTTAGAAATTAATAGACTTATAAATAGTGAACTGTAGAGGTCATGTAGGTAAATAGTATAAAGATTCTTTTTTAAATACTAATGATATATCTAGCCCTCACTGGCTTGTCCTGGTGGAGACTGTAACAATTAAAACAAACAATACATTTTACATTCTGTTCTGATGAGTTTTGTTCATTTGATTTTTTTTTTTTTTAAGGTTGAAGCGTTTTCAGAACCTGACTTCCAAGGTCAAAATCAAATATATGAAGGAGATGTGAATAACATAGAAGACTCTTTTAAAATAATGTCTTGCAAAGTTTCTTCAGGCAGGTAAGAGACAAATGCAAAAAAGAGATTCAAGCAACTAGGAACTCAAAAAGCGTAGCATATATTGTGTTAAATTGTACTGCCAATTTTCAGCAAACAGCATATATATTCTTATACACAACAGTAATGGGGCAAGCAAGGTATAGCTGACATACTGCTATTTTGATGAGCTGGGACCTGTATATGGTCCCTCTTTCTGTCCTGCACTTCCTAAAGATACCTTTGTGCTTTATACATTCAAATAATGTATGTAGATGTGGACTGTGTGAACACCCCCCACACCAAGGGGACCTCCAGGGACCATACACCCCAGGAAGTGAGGGTGCAAAGGCGGATGGAAACCCGCAGGATCGACCGACCCGGGGAGGGGGCCGCGTCCACTGCAAACCCACCAAGAGGAGAGGGGGGACATTTATTCACCATTCCAGGACCTGGAGGGCACCGCTCCAGACAGAACCTCCTCGCCACCGAAGTGGGGGGGCTGTCAGCCATGAGGGACGCTGCCACTTGAGCCAAGACCCGGTCGTATGCAACCTCGCAAGACGTTTAACTTGCACGGCCACCCCCCTTCTAGTAGGGCTATGTCAAGGCCGACCTTGCGCGTAGCTGCGGTCTGCACGCGCTCGCTGGCCAGACTGGGGAGACTGCTGGATCAAATGTCCAGCCCATTGTCCAGTCTGGCAGTTGATTGCAGATCTCACTGGAAAAATCCAGGAAAAATCAACAAAAAGGTCCTTATTCCTGACAAGGCAGAAAAAAACTGAAGGCCTATAGCAGAGAGGGGGGTGTATATCCAGTAGGACTGCCCATGGGCGTAACCAAGACTTTTTCTGCCTAGTGCCCTACTCCTGTAGGGGGCGATATAACCCTATGGTTCTGAATAAGGAAGCGCTGTGTCTGTCAATGAACGAATGAGAGATCATGTTTATTTAATTTACCTTATTGACCAAGTTCCATGCTCTATTCTATAAGTAAATCAACCCCTTTATGTTCATCATGTATTGCTGACTAAACTTGAAATATCTGGTAAAAAAAAAAAGGTATCTTAGTAGAGGAATAATTTGTTTTGTATATGATATAATAATAGTTTGCTGTTGTGGTATACACTAGAACATAGATCACATAGGGAAACTTTTGACTTGAAGGTTTTACAACTGAAAGTTTCTCACATCCTTGTCTTTTCAAACCTCAAAAAAATATTCTTACTAATGATAATAACAGTTCAATATCATTGGAAACAGAAATCAGCTGTAGCTGCCCCATGTTTAATTTGTTTTTATGACATGTCTAGAGTATTGTTAGCATTCCACTATTTGACCATTAATAAGGAACTTCCAACATTTATTTAATATTTTGTATTGTTGAATTATGTATTATCTTAGATTTCCAATTTCAATCAAGAGTGTTGTTTTCTAGGTGGGCTTTGTATGACACAGAAGACTTCTCAGGCAATCTCTGGGTATTAGAAGAAGGCACCTTTCCCAATTTATGTGCTATGGGATGCCCACACGATGCAAGTATTAGGTCTTTAAAGATGATTAGCTATGTAAGTACCGTATTCACTCATTTCTCATGTTGCAAGCTGTTCTTCTTACTAGCTATGTATTCTCCTATGTTCTGGTTCGTTTCATTTAAACACATCTGCTTGTAGACATATTTGATAAGTTGTATTATTTTGCAGTTTGTGTTATCTGTATTTGTTAGCCGGGGAAGGCCCAAAGGCTATGTTCTTTACTTATACAAATCATCTTCAATTAGAAAAATATATATATTCTCTCACCCTGTGCAGAGGTTGTGGTGGGCCTTGCGTCCAGCTGCTCCCGTTATGGCTGTAGGACTTGCTGATAATTAAGATGTTAACAATTTCTAATGACCCATGCAGGTTAGATTCAAGCTGTTTGGCGTACATTTTGGTTCTTGTCACTGTGTAACTAGATAGCCAGTGGCAGCAGGGTGGTCTAATGTTTTAGCCATTGATAAAGCAGAAGGTTTGGCTTTTCATTGATGCATTTGATTGGCTAACTAAAGGCTTTGAAGATGCAAGTTTTTGAAACAAGTTAGGTTTCTTTCCACTTTATTAAATTCTGAACTTAAAAACAACACACAGAACAACACTGTTGGCACTCTTTCACACGGATATCAATTGTCTACCATTCTCGGAGCAGGCGTTCAGGCGATCTTGCTTCTTTATTAATCCCAAGGGGTTTCTGAGCAGGGCTGTCGTATGCGTGTCTCGGGAAAAACACACCAAAAAAGGTGCGCTCCATTCACTACGCTGTGTGAATGGGTCATGAAAGTAAAATTGGTGTGATTAGACCCTCCCCCTCCCTGAGCTGGACCTGGATTACAAGAACAATGACAGCTGAATGTCTTCCTCCCATATACTTGTATAAACATGGCCATACACTATGCAATCTGATCGTACAATCGCTGCACATTTTCCATTAGATTTACCAAAACTGTGGAATGGGAGGACCTACCTGAACAATCCATTCAATTTATATCAAATCAGGCAGGCCCTTGCACTACTACATAGTTGATGATAGATTTATTGATTTATAGATCTGATTGCATGTTGTATGGCCACCTTACAGGAAGAAGTGGGAAAGTGAGTGGAAATAAAAAAGAGGTGGTATAGTATTGAGGGGGGTGTGGTCCAGAATGATAAACGCCATATTCTGTGATACAGCAAGGCAGTGTATTATGGAATAAGAAGCTCCTGGAGGGTCACATGATATAGGAAGTCACCTCTCGGAAAGCATTTATTTTTATTTTTTAATTTTGAACTGAGAAGTGAAATTTCAAAGGTTCTGTGAACTAAATAAGTGAGAGATAAGCCCATTGGGATGGCTTGGGCAGAAAAGACAAAAAAAAAGGCTATTGTATGCTGTCTATTTATTATGAAAAGTGAAGTATCGGACAGTCCGAACTCTAACCTTCCTCTTCAGCAGATATTAACCTTACTGAGTGGCTTAGGCGAGCCATATATGATGCAACTTTCTTTCCTGCCACAAGTGGCAGGAAAGTAAATCGCTCTATTTCGCCATCAACAATCAGTGGACACAGGTCATTCCATTTATGGCCGGCTTAAGACCACGAAAAGTGGCTCTATCAGGTGATTTCATCTCGTGTCTATGATCTGCTACACGGGTAACATTTGAAATCTTTTTATACTGAGAATGATATTTATTCCAACAGGAATTTTCAGAGCCGGATGCAATACTTTTTGGAAAGGAAGACTTTAAAGGTAGAAGAGTAAAAGTTAGCAAAGAATCAACAGATCTGCAGGCAACGGGCTACTCCCCCGATTTAATGTCTCTTGAGGTCCTTGGAGGAATGTGAGTATGATCTTACCTTGGAAGTTTGTCTAACCAATGAAAAGGGCTCGTTGTTTCATTGTTTTAGTAGTTTTAAAAAGCACACAGCCCTTGTTGGATTCTGCATGTACTGTATGAATTTGTATAACATGGTGACTCCATAGTATGGTTTATTGCCAAGCTAGACATGCAGCAGCAGGACAGAGCTGCTGTAGCTCTGGAAGATTCTTATGCCTGATTTCCAGAGGCCTTGAAAATGCTGGGGTCGCATTGGGGTTGATTTACTAAAGGCAGATAGACTCTGCACTTTACAAGTGCTGTTGCAGTTTAGTAAATGAGGTAAAGCTTTGCTTTGAAAACAATACCCAATTTCACGCAAGGAAAATAATTGAAGTCAGCAGAGCTTCCTCTCATTTACTAAGCTCTAGAGCACAAGTATCAAACACAAGGCCCTTGCCCCAATCCCAGGCCATTTAATGTGACCCTTACACTTCTCCTTTAGCTGGGGCACCCCTCCCCCCTCATCTCTGCCCCTAGCTTGTCTCAGCAGTTGGCAGCAGAGAAGAGGACATCACTCCTCCTGCAGATCCTGTGTAGCTGCAGCACCCCTTTGTCTCCACCTCACCTGATCTCAGCATTCAGAAGACTCCAGACTGTTACTCCAGCCTTCCTCTGGTTCTCCTCCAGACCCTGTTTTTTCTGCTTCCCTGCTCTGCCCCAGCTTCTTTCTGGCAGCAGCACAAGGGGGGCTCACTGGGAAGTAGGTGAGGGTGGAGGACACTTGGCCTTCAATTTGGATGGACTTGAGTTGTTCCCCAACAGTTTTTATTTGTTTTCTTAAAGCATCTACGCAAGTATGTTTGTGTGTAAGGTACAATATAAGAAAATATTTGGCTTTACATATGGTGCAAGTGTTTAGCTGTGCATTCTTTTCATAGTTATTCCTTTTGCTGTGCGGATCATCTATTTAAAACTGTAAACATATAAGATAAGTAGTTTTGCCCTGCATGAGTGTGATTGCAATAGGCAATGGTTTATGTTCCGTTAGTGCTATTTTAATTAATGATTAATGATAAAAAAATGAATTGATGATAGCAATGCCATTGCATCAATACTGAAAACTGTAAAACTTAGTTTTCAGTAATGATACATTGGCATTACTATCATTGAAACAAAAGAATCAGAACTTAATTGCTTAGGAAAATACTTGCATTATGAATCGTTATGATTTTGTATTTTTTTTTTTTTTTTATGTCTGTTTCCTTAATGCCTTGTCATAATGTAGACATTTTTCTTTACAGATGGGTGTTTTATGAATACGCTAATTACAGAGGTCGACAACTGTTAATTTCACCAAGTAGGATCGCACAGTGGCGGCAGTTTAGTGGCTGGAATAGAATCGGATCACTACGTCCCCTTCGACAGGTATTTATAGACATCCGAAGAAGCCTAAAGATTTAATTTTCTGAGAAAATGTCTGATAATTCATAAGTATATTTAATAGCTAAATGCTGATTGGATTATTTAGTACTTTCTTGGATTCATTCAGTTGTACAGTATTTTAGTAAACACGTTCATCAAATAAATGTCAGAAGTACTACTTGAGGGTGAAGTTATAAAAAATGTTTTAACTAAAGTATTTTAATTAATCTTTGTATAAATTGGTTAAACAGTTAATTCAGGAGAGTGTAAAGGAGAATGTCAGATACCATTTGTAAAAAAAAAAAAAAAAAAAAAAACTTTTCGCTTCCCTCACTAGCTGAAGGTAGTCTTTGCCAAATAGGAGGTTTACAGTTCAGGCAAAGCATCTGATTGGGAGTATCATGCGTCATCAGAAATCTTGTGATAAAAGTATATGTAATCCCAATCACTAAAATCTCATACAAACTTTTAACATGTTAAATTCATTTTCAGTAAATTTAAATTTGCAGCTTTCATTAAAATATTAACTAGTGATCCTGCCATGAAGGTCTTTGTTTATGCTCTTCCTGTTATAGGATGACAACACTCTGTTCATATATCTAGGTTGTGTTCCTGCATTATTATCTTGTAAAAAATGCAATGTAGCCATTGCTGAAGTGCATGTGTATATATACAGATTCTGGCTGCATGATATGGTGAAAAGGTAAAAACTAGTATTTTTTTTTTTGGAAAAGGAACTGGTTTGTAATGCACAATGCTATAAAAAAAATTGATTCAGGAAGGGTTTACATCTGCTTTATTACATTGGTCACATAAGCAGCTAGTGAGCAGAGCAGGGTTGCCAACCGCCAGTAGATTTACTGACAGTTTGTAAAAAGAAGTGATTTTTTTTTACAACTGCCAGTAAATATCAGGGACTGATAATTTCATGCTGTGTTGACTTTTTAAGTTTATATCAAGCAAATTAGTTTGTAGGTATTGTCAGTGTTTCAATGTCATGTTTATACTGTTCAAAAATGTGCTCTGCCAGTAAATTTTACATGTTTTGTCAGTAAAAAATTCTGCGGGAGGTTGGCAACTCTGGAGCAGAGCCATACTCAATGGTTTCTTTTCAGTATTAACTATTTTAAAGTTACGTTAACTGAGCCTTTAATGATGTGTGCTTTCATTTTTTAGACATGAAATATTTATTATTCTCTTGGAAATGTATGGGTTGATACAGTAACCTTTAACATTAAATATTGCTTTTCCTTTTTTCAACAGAAACGATTGTACTTTAAGCTTCGAAATAAGGAAAGTGGAATGATGATGTCAACAAATGGAAATGTAGACGATGTCAAACTTTTAAGGATACAGGTTATGGAGGACAACGTAGCTGAAGATCAGATCTGGGTTTATCAAAAAGGAGTCATTAGATGTCGGGTGAGTCTTTTTAAAAAAAAAATGTTTTTATGCATTTCAATGTGTAAATAATATTCTATACTTAGATATGAAGCTGCTTTAACCAAATGCCGACTGCAGTACATACAGTATGTATACATTGCAGTTTGCAAGTGGTTTACTGGGGTTATGGCTAAAGCTATCAGCCATAAGCTTGGTATCTTTTTCTTCAGCCGGCGGCTGGCTTTCTCATGAAAGCAATCTGAGTGGCTCATTTGCCACTGGATCGCTTTCCCTCCTGCTGTTCACCGCTGTTTCTTGGGCTTACCGTTTCCACCGGCGCACCTGAGAAACGATCCTATGATGCAGCAGGCTGGTTACAGATGCAGTGAGACTAGACAATCTTTGATTGCCTCTATGGTCTTGGAGGACTGGAATGACATCCGGTCTAGGGCAGAAGTAAACTTTTTTTTCTTTTTTAAGCAAAAGATCTTTTTTTTTTTTTTTTTTTTTAGCTTTTTGCTTTTAAAGGTAAAGGAGAGATTTTGGGTCTTTTTGACCCCAGGTCTATCTATAAAGAGGACCTGACACTCTTCTTTATATTACAAGGGATGTTTACATTCCTTGTAATAGGAATAAAAGTGATAATAAAAAAAAAAAAAAAAAAGGGACAGTGTAAAATTAAAATAAGAAAAAAAAAATTAAAGCGCCCCCATCCCTCTGTGCTCGTGTGCAAAAGTGAACACATATGTAAGTCGTGCACACGTATGTAAACAGTGCTCGCACCACACATGTGAGGTATCGCCGCGAATGTTGGAGCAAGAGCAATAATTCTAGCACTAGACCTCCTCTGTAACTCTAAACAGGTAACCTGTAAATTTATTTAAACTTCGCCTATGGAGATTTTTAAAGTACTGTAGTTTGTCGTCATTCCACAAACGTGCGCAATTTTAAAGTGTGACATTTTAGGTATCTATTTACTCGGCCTAACATCATCTTTTATATTATACAAAAAATTAGGGTATGTACTGTGTTTGTTTTATTTTTTTTTATTTTGAATTCATTAAAGTGTATTATTTCCCAAAAAATTGTGTTTAAAAAACCGCTGCACAAATACCGTGCAACATAAAAACATAATAACCTAAAAAAAATTGCAATGATTGGCATTTTAGTCCCTAGGGTGGGTCTCTGCTAAAGAGAAAAATGTTTGGGGGTTATAAGTAATTTTCTAGCAAAAAAATACAGATTTATTGCAAACAGGTGGTTAATAAACAGCCAAAATATTTTCTTTAGAGCGCCATTACAAGAAAAATACACAATTGCTAAGTAGGGGAAGACCTTCTGTCTCTTGTCATGGTAGATGGCTTATGCAAAATTGGTTGTTTTGTTGCTCCCCATTAATATATATTGATTTCTAGAGCAGAACTCTCCATAGTGTTTTAAACTATTTACTTTGATGAGCATAGACATTGTAAATCAATAAGAATTCCCACATCCACATTAAATGCATTACATTGTAACAATAATGAAGACTAGCAAGGTGTGCCCCTTTTGTTTGTTTTATTAATGTGCGCATACAGCATTTTTCACCAACCATGACACTTCTGTGCCATACACACCAATGCAAAAGCAATCTGTGCTTACTCGAGCACAGTCACATACAGCCATTCACTTGTATTGAGGCAGGGATTGTACACTTCAGCACTCAGGAGCTGCTATACTGCACTTGAATTTGAAGATTAATGTTCCCAGGCCCTGATCTCCAGGTCCGGCTGTCACTGACAACTTCTGTTCCCACTTATGGTTGAGAACCAATCAGCATGATTCCCAGTAATATGCTATGACATTGTAATCACACACTATTTTGTGTCCAGCTTTTTCTGTGTGTACTTGCTGTGCAAAATGAGCAAAAAAAAAAAACAGGTTTTTAAAGGAAAAACTTAAGTAAATAAAGTTTCTTTCACATTTTCATTCACTTGGTAGCCTATAACAGCGGTCTCCAAATTTTCTAAACAAAAGGGCCAGTTTACTGTCCTTCAAACTTTAGCGGGACTGTGGCCAGAGGGAGAAGAAAATATCCTGGGGTCAGTGGAATTAAACCATGCCCCATTATTGGTATTAGGGGGAGTAATAGTGCCCCATGATTGGTATTACGGAGAGTATTAATGCCCCATCATTGATATCAATGGTGTCAGTGAGAAGAATAGTGCCCTGTCATTGGTGTCAGTTGGAGGAATAGTGCCCAATAATTGGTGTCAGTGGGAGGAATAGTGCCCCGTCATTGGTGTTAGTGGGAGGAATAGTGCCCCATTGGCGGTGTCAGTGGGCGGAATAGTGCTCCATCATTGGTGGTGTCAGTGGGAGGAATAGTGCCCCATTGTTGGTGTCAGTGGCAGGAACTATGCCCTGCTGTTGCTGACAGTGGGGGAAATAATGCCCCAAGGGCCAGATAAATGCAAGCAAAAGGCCGCAAGTTTGGAGACCACTGGCCTATCATAAAAAAAAAAAACTATTAGTGTACCAAATAAAAGCCTTATGTGTTCTTAACACAATTTGAATAATTTTACATTGTTTTTATTGTCAAGTTAATTGACATATGCTGAAGTTGTTAAACTTGGTCTGGACATCTAGCCATCAATGACTTCTAGCCATGTAAGGGATAATATATATCCTGTGCACATTGTTATAAACATTTCTTCTGGCTCATGAATGCAAAAGGTTAACAGTTATGGTGTTATCGGGTGATGATTATCACTAAGTTCGAAGGTGGTAGGAAATCCAAAAATGTAGCGTTGTCTGGTAACTTTTTAGAGTTTTCCTCTGATTTCCTGTTGCATCTCCAGCACAGAAATTGAAGGCAAATCTCTTCATAGGGCCTCAGGCAGTAAAAAAAAAAATCTGATTCTATTCAAAACTAAAAAAAGATGTTGGCTTTACATACACTTTAACCCTTTCGCTGCCACTGATATCGGGCTTACTTTGGTGTCAGCAGAAGCTTTCGCACACACTCATAGCTGCTACACAAGCTGGAAGTGTTGTATGTGTACTTTACAAGCTGACTGTTGGCTTTTTGGTATAGGTTATTTAGGGCCACCCGATCACTTCCACAGGCAGTGGAGTATACCACTTGGGGAATTGGTATGACCCATCCCCCGCCATGTATCCCTGGCTCCACTGTACCACCTACAGGGCTGAGATTAGCATGATGGGTGTCGCTGGGTAGATGTTCGCCGATCTTCCCTTTGGTGAATGAACCAGGAAGTAATGTGTATTGCATCACTTTCCGGTTCAGAGCTGTCATTCCCCGCCATGCACACCAATAGTTCTAGGGCCATTATACACGGTTATCTTTAAACCGATGATCTTTAAGGGCTTTTAAGGCATAGCCTATGGACAGGTTTAGAGGGATATCTATTTGCTTGATGCAACCTCATCTATATTTTACTGAACGTTGTGTAATATATTGGGTTTGTGTGTACTAAAATCGTTTTAGTGTATGTTTTAAGGAAAATATGCATTTGATAGACCAATGCGCTATCATGTGACCTAAATAATTGCAATGACAAAAATTGCAGTAAATTCAGGGTCCCTGCTTTCAGAAAATATATAATGTTTCGGGGGTTTAAACTAACCTTCAAGCTTAAAATGTGCAATTAACACATTTTAATGTGTATTTATTGTGCAAAAAGTGTTCTGGCAGCAAAAGGGTTAAATGCATTTACTCTATGCAAAAGATTTTCTGTAAGCGGACTTTGGTATTGCATTTATTGTATTTTGCAATGTATGTCAACGAGTTAGCAGAATAAAAAAAACAGACTATAATTCTGGAAATGCTGCAACTTCTACAAGATTCCCCTGTGTGCCATTGTATAACGTTGATTCCTGGCACAGGCACATCTCCTCTTTTTTTTAGCGCAAGGCACTATTAATATGCTGGTAAACAGATCTGTTAGCCATATTATTTATATAGTGAATGTTCCCACAACTGCAACATTCTTCATCCAGGAAAACAAAAGCGAGTCACTGGCCCAAAACGGAGCAAGCAGATAAAGATCACCCTAGATTACACTTTGGAATTTCTTGTTGACTGTTGGAATCCTTTTAAAAACTTACTCACAAGCATTAGAAGTTCATCATCTGAGGCCTGTGACAGTTTTGGATTTTCCATGGACTGTTTGTATCTATTTATTTATTACAGGTACCTTTTATAGTGTTGTCAATTTACTCAGCGCTTTACATATATAGTGCCCTAGAGGGTTGATCACCATACCAACACAAGCGATGTTAGTGCCGTGATCTCCCCCCCCCCCCCCATTGTGCTATGGTATTCTGACAGAGGAGGGTACCCCCTTTCCTGATGGAATACACTGAGCAGCGCTTGCAAGCATTGGCTGTGAGTGCTGATTGGATGCTGGTTTTCCAGGATTTTCCTTCGACAAAAGGCAGTTGTTAGATTGCTGTACACACTGACCGCAAGTCGGCTGGTTCATGCTGAACAGTGTGCACCCAGCTTTACTCTACAATCAGCCTCTGTTCTATTCTTTTCCCTTTCATCTAAATACAACCTCCTCCCTTACCTCCCTTTCCCTGGTAAAATCCAAGGCTGTCAACATACGTGTTTGGGAGAGAACTACCTCGCTCTAATCCTTCCCTAATTGTGCTTGCTTTTTTTCTTGTGGTTCTAAAAACCCATCTTGAGGCAAGGAGATCAGACTGGTTAGTCACTTTTTCCATTAATGTTTTAGATTTTTATACCAATGATGTAATAGTTTGAATGTGAGCATTGCCTGTGTTCATCTATGGTTGTAATAATAGTTCTGCTTATGAAAGTGTAGTTTATGAAATGTAATACAGCATAAGGTCTATGTTGATGATTATTCCAATATATGGATTGAACTACTGTTTATCTCCATATTATAATATAAATTATATAAAAAAACTTTTTTAAAACCCCCTACCTAGCACCTGTACATATGAACACTAATGCGCACATAGAGCTTATTTACTCAACTCTTTTTAATGTTTTTTAAACTTTACAATGAAAATATCAATATTTTATTGTGTTTGTGAGAACTACTATATATTTAGCTATATTTTTTACTGAAAATAGGAAAACATAGCAACTACTACAAATACTACAATTTTATTCTATGGGTTCCCTGCTTTTTAACCGCTTCCCGACCGCCTCCTGTAGATATACGTCAACAGAATGGCACGGGCAGGCAAAAGCACGTACCTGTACGTCCCCTTTAATTTGCCTGCCCGGGGGGCGCGCGCGCGACCGACCCGGTCGGGAGCTCCGTGACCACGGCCGCGGGACCAGCGGACCCGATCGCCACTGGTATCCCGCGATCGGGTTACGGAGCTGAAGAACGGGGAGAGGTCTATGTAAACAAACCTCTCCCCGCGCTTCCTACATTGACTGTCAGTGATCGGCGGTTCCCTGTCATCGGGAACGCCGATCAATGACGTCAGACGTACAGCCACGCCCCCCTACTGTAAAAAAAAAACACAACACGTCACACTGACTCCTCCCCGCCCCTAGTGGTTAACCCCCTAACTACAACTGTCATTTACATAGGAATCAGTGCTATTTAAATAGCAGTGATTGCTGTATAAATGACAAATGTCCCAAAAATGTGTCAAAAATGTCCGATGTGTCCGCCAAAATGTCGCAGTCACAATAAAAATCGCTGATCGCCGCCATTACTAATAAAAAAAAAATATTAATAAAAATGCTATAAAACTATCCCCTATTTTGTAAACGCTATAACTTTTGCGCAAACTAATCAATAATCGCTAATTGCGATTTTTTTTACCAAAAATATAGAGAATACGTATCGGCCTAAACTGGGTGATATTTATTATAGCAAAAAGTAAAAAATATTGCATTTTTTTTCAAAATTGTCGCTCTATTTTTGTTTATAGCGCAAAAAATAAAAACCGCAGGGGCGATCAAATACCACCAAAAGAAAGCTCTATTTGTGGGGAAAAAAGGACGCCAATTTTGTTTTGGAGCCACGTCGCATGACCGCGCAATTGTTAGTTAAAGCGACGCAGTGCCGAATTGCAAAAATGGGCCTGGTCCTTTGGCTGCCAATTGGTCCGGGGCTGAAGTGGTTAATAGAGTATATGTGGGTGAATAAAGCTGCTTAATCCTGATGTTAATCCCTCTTGTTAATGTGTTGCACCAAATGCATAAAGCATCTGCAACACTTTTTGGTTCTGAGAGCGACTTGTGTGCCAAATTCAGGTAGTTCTGCAATGCACCACTTTTGCATTGCGATGCAATTCCTGCACCAAATTCAGAATGAAATACTGAAAGTTTTGTATCTTAACAAATGTGGAGCAAATTAAGACCAACTCTCTTTCCTGGCACAGATCTTGTCAAAGTGTAATTTGACAGGTTCTAAACAGGTACATTAATTTGGCACATGCTGTACCACTATTAGAAAGCACTTTTGCAAAATCTGTCTGCACGAGTCTATGAATTTCAGGTATAACGATTTGAGGTTTTAGGAGTAAAATAAAAATAAGCAACATTAAAATAAAATGACACCTCATTTAATTTGTAAATAATTCTGCCATCTTTGGTACCAGAAACATAATTTTCTTGCCAAGATAAATGGGGGAAAGATTACTACTTTATAGACATTAATGCTAGTTGTTTTAAAAGTATCATTGTTCAAGGTACTTTTTTTTTGGCAACAAAACTCAACTTTTTTTTCTGCTTCCAGGTTGTCTTCTGTGTTATTTCTGTGCTTAAAAAAATAGATGCATTGCAATTAGCTGGTTTTGACACCTGCCACTAATACATTGTATTCTTTTTTGATTCCTTGTCAACAGGCACTTATGCTGAAACATCAGTTTATAGCAGCATAGGGCCACTGGCAGCAGCTCTTCACAGATTAGAACTTTGGCTGTCAAACTGACAACAGGTTCTGATAGAAATACCTGCAGGTATCCATCCATCAGAAGTCTGTAGGATGTATGGGTTTCATCCTAGGTCCATAACTGGTTAGGTAACATTTTTGGTGTTTTGCTTTGCTATAGTGGAAAAAGCAGATCTGCTTTTGAGTCCATTCACACAGGGGCAACACGACTTCCAGTGCGACTTTGGGAGGCAACTTGGACATGACTTGAGTATGAATCGCAGCATGACTTGGGGCAACTTACAAGGCAACTTGAAGTTGCCTCCAAGACAGGGGACTTTGTCAGTGGCCAATCACATAATAATCAGCTCTGTGGGAGGGAGGGGTTTGCCTTGAAAACAATTTTTACTTCCTGGAAAGTTGCTTCAGTTAATACAGGGGATCCGACTTGGAGGCAACTTCCATTGAAATCAATGGGTACAAGTTGCCTAGAAGTCGGATTGAAGTAGTACAGGAACCTTTTCTGAAGTCGGAGCGACTTCAGTAGTGTGAATTAAGACGGCTCTCATTCACTTACATTGATTTTAACTTAGGGCGACTTCAAGTCGGATCCAAAGTTGCCCCTGTGTGAATGGACTCTTATCAAACAGTAGAAATGCCAGTCTTGGTTAAAATTCAAAAGCTTTGTGTTAATTTGTGGTGCATTATTCTGAACCTATGAGACTTCTGTCTATATAATGTCTTTTAAAAGTGGTTAGTCTACTACATAATGATCCACTATGTTTTCTATCCACTCTATTTACATTTACATGCTCTTTTTGTTAAGAATACATTATTGTACATTATAGTAATTTCTATCATTTCTAACCTGCAGATTGCTGAAGAATGCAGTATGGCCAGTGCAGGGAGCCTGATCACCGCTGGCAGCAAACTTGGCTTCAGTCTGGATGAACCTGGAACATCACCAGTTCTTTGGAGTATCAGTCCTGAGGGCAGAATCCACAGCCGATCAAAGCCAAATCTAGTTTTAGATGTCAAAGGTAAGGTGTATTTTAAAGGTACACTTTGGGATAAAAGGGAAATTTTACTTCGAAAGGGGATGCCAGACTTGACTGTATACAGTAAGTTGCAATCTGTTCCGGAAACCGTAGGGGCAAGAGGCAGGTGGATCCCATCACAATGTCCGCCTTGGCCAATTAGAGTAAGCCTTTTAAATTCCTTGAAAAAAACTAAAGCCCCAATTCCAAAAAAGTTGGGACGCTGTGTAAAATCTACATAAAAACAATGCAATGATTTGCAAATCTCATAAACCCATATTTCATTCACAATAAAAACTTATCAAACGTTTAAACTAAGAAAATGGACCATTTTAGGAAAAAAATAAGGTAATTTTTAAAATTGATGGCAGCAACACATCTCAAAAAAGTTGGGACAGGGCTTTGTTCTTTAGTTCGAAATGGAAGATGGACCTACCAGGTACTAAAGCTAGAAAAGACTGTTTACAGATCTGGTCTATAGTTGTTTCTTTCCCTATAAACAAATTCAGCTGAATCTGTGTTGAAGACTTGCAAGAGTGTACATGGTCCCATCTCAGCTAGAACTCCTTTATCTATCTCACTAAAATGTTTGCTTTCGTGGCTGTGCTGCCTCAGAGATGTTTTACACATTTAGTGGACATGCCCCGTGCTCGGAAGGTTTTGGATCAAAGTCCTCCAGCCAGAGGCATAATTAGAACATTCAGGGCTCCCGGTGTAAGAAACCATAATGGGCCTCCCTGACCGGGGCCCTTCCCTCTAGTTCAGGGACCCTTTACTCCTGTTGCAGGTTTCTTTATTACGGTCCCTCATAGAGCTGCACGATTAATCGTTAACAATCGAAAGCAGAGACCCTAGAGAATAAAATGGTGGTTTTTGCAATATTTTATGTCACACCATATTTGCGCAGCAGTTTTTAAACACATTTTTAAAAAAAAAAATACACTTAAATGAATAAAAAAATAAACAGTAAAGTTAGCCCAATATTTTTTGTAAAATATGAAAGAAGATGTTACACCGCGAGAATCGTGATCTTTATTCTAAGCAAAAAAAACAGCCAGGGTCCAGTCGCAAGTGCCAGTAGACCTGCCACTGCCTTAAGCTCTTGCAACATTTTTCCATTGTCCCATACCGAGAGACCCTTGGTTTGTTTTATTTCATCTCAAACATCCAGTTCCTCTCTAAAAATGTAAATTGGCATCCCGTGTTTTATTAGCAGCATAGCAAAAGCCTGGAAAATACAAATCGCTCGTTTTGAAGACGTCTGCCAGTGCGTCAGTTATTTATCAAAGAAAAACTCACTAGAGTTCTCCTAGTTGCTCACAAGAAATTTGTTGTGGTAGGGTCTCCTTGGATACAATATGCCCACCTTCAATGTCAGTAGAACGTTACTCTTCCTTGTAGGGAAAGAACAGCTGTGATAGAGGAACTGAATTTATTCACCCTTGATAAGAGGAGATTAAGGGGGGATATGATCAACATGTATAAATATATAAGGGGTCCATATAGTGAACTTGGTGTTGAGTTATTCACTTTACGGTCAACAAAGAGGACAAGGGGGCACTCTTTACGTCTAGAGGAGAAGAGAATTCATCTCCAAATACGGAAAAGTTTCTTCACAGTAAGAGCTGTGAAAATGTGGAATAGACTCCCTGCAGAGGTGGTTCTAGCCAGCTCAGTAGATTGCTTTAAGAAAGGCCTGGATACTTTCCTGAATGTACATAATATAACTGGGTACTGACATTTATAGGTAAAGTTGATCCAGGGAAAATCCGATTGTCTCTCCGGGGATCAGGAAGGAATTTTTTTCCCCTGCTTTAGCAAATTGGAGAATGCTCTGCTGGGGTTTTTTTTTGCCTTCCTCTGGATCAACTGTGGGTATAGAATGGGGTATATGGGATTGTATGATATATATATATATATATTTTTTTATTTGTGGTTGAACTGGATGGACTTGTGTCTTTTTTCAACCTAACTAACTATGTAACTATGTCCCATCCCTTACTTTTTTTTTTTTTTTTTTTTTTTTTTTCCCCTAACTTTTCCTCTTGCCCCAAATTACCTTTTCCCTCCTTTTTTTCCTCTGTATCCTTTACCCACTACTGCAACTTCCTCTTGTTACATTCACCTTCTCTGGAGGCCTTCATTTGTTTCCCCTCTCCCTTGAAGTATGCCTCCCACTTATCGCTGGTCTATTTCAGACCAATACTTTTCCTGTTGTTCAAACTCTTTTCAAGGTATTTACAAGACAATCATGTATCTATGGCTTCATGTTCCATATACCTGCAAGCTTTTGCCATGCCTGAACAGGATGTTATACCACTGAGTCTCACTGTCCTGGCAGCTAACTGTGTATAACTCACAATTGCATACTTTCTGTACCTTGAAGTTTTTTAATAGAAATTATTTAACGTGAAATAGTTAATTCAGGCCAGTGTGTCCTATACAAACGAGTTAAAGTGGCATTAAACATGGAGCTTTACTTTAAGTGGTTCTAAAGGCTGAAGTTTTTTTTTTTTTACCTTAATGCATTCTCTGCATTAAGGTAAAAAACCTGAGTGCAGCTCCCTTCAACCCCCCATTTTCTTACCCAAACCTGATCTTGATCCAGTGATGTGCATGAGAGCTCCGCAGCTCTCAGCTCTCTCCCTCATAAGCTCAGAGACAGCGGCAGGAGCCACTGGCTCCGCTCAAGAGCAAGTCCGCACAAGCGCACCCACAGCAAGCAGATTGCTATGGTGGGCATTTGGTGGATGGAAGGGGCCAGGAGTGCCAGCAGGGACCCAGGAATAGGAGGATTGGGCTGCTCTGTGCAAAACCATTCTACAGAGCAGGTAAGTAGTACATGTTTGTTATTACAAAAAATATAAGGGTTTACAATCCATTTAAGCTCTTCTTGACTTACACAAATTATATTGATGTATAAAAATCCTGACAGTAGAATCTAAGCAAAATATACCGTTTCAGTGTAACCGTTGTAATGACCGCTAGATATTTCAAATGATATTTGACTAGTGACACTGTTGTATAATGATAGATGATTAGTATATTTGGGCAACATGATTTATTGTGATTTTACTTCAAACTTGTGCTCTCCCAATTTCTACATCTAGATCTATTATTTTTAATATACACATTTACATATACTGTACATTAATCATCTGATAATACCATTAGTAAGAGTTTATTGAATGAAAGCTGTACTCATTTGATGTGATCAGATACTGCTTATTTGTTAAATTGTGCAATTTTTCTTTCCCACAGGGGGCAATCAGTATGATCAACAACACATTGTGCTGAACCCAGTAACAGAAGACAAGCTCACCCAGCTGTGGGAAATATGTGTTTTATAAACTGACCCCGATGTAAAGTGGATGTTCGTGTGACCCAAGGCACTCATTGTTCATTCTATGTGTTGGCTGCCTGCACTGCTGCTAGGAAACCTGTATCCTGAGAATCATGACTTTCAGAGGATGTTTACATCACCAATGAGTTTGCCATGGAGTCAACTGGTTTTATGTTCAATGGTTCTTCGATTGCCTTCTATTAACTTTTGTTTGTAAAGCTTGAAGCTTGTGCAATATTCAAAGGAACTTCATTTGAACCTCTAGCATAGTCAAGGCAAAAAAAGGCCTACCATGTGGAACTTGGATGTGTTATAGTGACTCTTGTACATAGACTATAAAAAAGTGAGGCAACTTGCAAACCTTCACTACAAACACTTGATTATGGATCTATATGTTGTCATCTCAAAGTGATACCTGCACTGTTTTATTGGTACCCACTCAGTTTGATGTCTCCTTTAAGGCTATTATCAAAAACCAAAAGTATTCAGAAGCACTACTAAGCTACCTAGACTACAAACCAATTCACTGGATTATCCGCATATGTACAAACTTCAATTCTATGTGACTCTTTTCCTGTTTGACTTAGCAGATTTCTATGTAGTTGTACAATATAACTGGTCAGTTAGTTGCTGTCTTGTGCAAATTGCTGAGTGTTTTAGGGAGAAAAAGTCATATTTAATTCAGCAATGATGATTGGGTGAATCCTTTTTGGCAAAATGTATAGCATTGGAGCAATGCTTTTTTGTTTGTGGCCACCCAACGAGATTCCACCATCATCATCAAACACACAAAGGGTTTTTCAGAGGCACTCTTTTTAGCAAGTTCTAAAAAAATTATCAAACAAGCATATATAGGTCCCACCAATAAATATTAGCTCAAAACTGATATATTTGCCATGCATGTGCAGCTGGCAGAAGACATATTGGACATGCCACGGAGAGTCTCTTTCCTCACTTCTCAAAATATTCAGCCTTGCTTTTTCCATCTGTTTCCCATCACCATCTTCATCAATTACTACCTTGTGATCCTTAGTGTGTCCCATCCCTTTGTTGTACACCATCTCCAATCCTTGCTGCCTCCTCTCCAATCCCAGGTGCCTTCTCCATGTGTACAATATGCATCATCCATTTTAAACAGGCATTTTCTTTAAATGTAGTCAGGAGCATGTTTTAAAGTGGCACAGCACTATTTCTGACCACTAAAGGGAGAATTTCAAAGAAACCAAATACTACTGAATGATTGGATATTTTTATGTATTTGTTTTCATGCATCTTTCATTCATCACTACAGAAAAATGGCACAATACCAGGAGCTGCTTAGTGATTGAGTATTAGTGAAATGCATTACTCATTTTCTTACTGTTGTTCTTGGGAACTTACATTCTAATATAGCCTAGTGGTACATTTATTAAATCCCTGCACATGTGTTGTGGATATATGTGGGTAGGATTACTGTAATACAGAGTGTTCATTGGTTAAGATAAACATTTTGATAAGGACTTTTGAAGAACTGTCGAAGTAGCCATGAGCAAAGAATGTTGATGCCATAATTGAATGTAATTTCTCTGCTGATTGCATTTGCAAGGAAAAACTTGAGTAAGCTGGGTATACACATATCAAAATTTGGCGGGTTCAGCAGGATCTGGATGAATTTCAGTACGTTTGTAGCCCTGTCTGTTCAACTAGCCGTTAGACCAGTTTTTGTTGAATGGTTCTACTGGAAAACCAGCATTCGATCTGCCATTGTAGCCAATGGCTGATCAGTGTATTCTGGCAGGGGGAGTCCCCACTGTCAAAATACAACAGCAGTGGGAGAGATCCACATTGCTTGTGTGGATAAAGGAGTCTGTCATTTTTTTTTCTTAGTTTAACCTGCTGGTTGAACAAAAAAAAAACTCCACGTATATACCCTGCTTAAGATTTTGTGGAACCCGAGCCAGTTGATAAATATTGAAAGAACGGCATCTGTGAATGTCCCTGTATAAAACGGACATTATCATTATCTGTGGATTTCTACAAAACATACTGCACAGAGAACGAGATTGTGGTGTGTACCCCATAAAAGACAAAGTCTAGTTTGGTGTAGAGACAGCTCATGCATTCTCATAAAAGATGAAAATTGCTCTCATTTAATGAAAACTTGTACAGTATCTTGCTGAATGTTATTTTACTAGTGACACTCTTACAAACCCGGCACTTTAAGTCATGCCCATACTATGCTTTCTCTGGAGGAATTTTGGGTAGAATACAAGACAGGAAAGCATTCAGAGAATTAATATAACTAGGAAATGTATAGGTGCTGAGCCCAGCCTCAGAATATTTATGGAAAAGCTCACAATAAGAGACACAAGCAATAAAAATATTGAGTATTTCTGATCACTGGATGTTAAAGCTTTATTTCAGGATATTTTAAAAGAAAATTATATATAAATATGGCTTTATTAAAAAAAAATACCTTATGTGCCTTACATGTTTGTCATTAAGAGGTTTACTCCTTTGTTTCTGGACTCCTTTATAGTTGGTGGATATTTTTCTACAATCCTTTTTTTTGAATTATAAATAAAACCAATTTTACCTTTGAATCTATTGTCTTATTTGAATGATGTTAACAAGAACATTGCATCCCAAAAAACACATATATATAAGTTAGTACATAAAGGGAGGCAATGGACTACTGACCTATTCACTATAGTCAACACAGATCTGGGCAGTCCACGAAGAAGACTTACCTCTATGTAGTACATATTTAGGGAATTCTCTCTGCAGCAGGTAGTTGTACAGCAGTGTAGTAGATGTCAGGGGATCTGCTCATTACCGCTTTCGCTAAAGTTTTCTTTAGAAGAAAAGTGTCCTATGCAATTGTTATGCTGCATTGGCATACATGTAGTTTTTTTTTTTTCTGCAAATGACCACTTTGCATCATAACCACCCCCCAACCATTCTGCAGTCTGACAATCTGTGATACGTTTGGCTGCTATTCATGCCTACACTATCAGTTTTAGAACATCATAGTGTCTTCTTTTCACCTCTATTGTATATTGGTCTTACTAACTCTCCTGTGCCACCTAGTATTGGCCTCTTCTCCCTGCCACAAACCTTTAGCTATGTCTTAATTTTGGGCTTCACGCTAGCTGACTCCAAAGTCGCATGATTTTCAGTGCAACTTTGGAGTCAAAGTAGTGCAGGAACTTTTTCTGAAGTTGCAGCAACTTCAGTAGTGTCATCCTTCTCTGAATTATCTAAATGATTCAAAGAAGGATTGGGAGAAAGTGCTGTGGTCAGAGGAGACCAAATTGAGCTATTTGGCATTAACTCGAATCGCCGTGTTTGGGGGAAGAAAAATGCTGACTATGACTCTAAGAACATCATCCCTCTAGTCAAGCACAGCAGTGGAAACATTATCCTTTGGGGCTGTTTCTCTGCTAAAGGTACAGGCCGACTTTGCCGCATTAAGGGGCCAATAGACAGGGCCATGTATTGTAAGATCTTGGATGCAAACTTTCTTCCCTCAGTCAGAACACTAAAGATAGGTTGTGGATGGGTCTTCCAGCATGACAATGACCCAAAATATACCGCCAAGGCAACAAAGGAGTGGCTCAAGAAGAAGGACATTAAGGTCATGGAGTGGCCTAACCAGTGTCCAGACCTCAATCCTATAGATAGTTTCACCACCCTCCATAAATTTTGAGGTAAAACCTTAAGGATTTAGAAGAAGACCTGTAATGAAGAGTGGACCAAAATCCCTCCTGAGATGTGTGCAAACCTGGTAACCAACTACAAGAAACATAGTACTTGGTGGAGAATTGGCAAGCACAGAAGTAAGAAGTCATGTTTTTTTGCTTGGGGATCAAATACTTATTTTACTTACTGAGCTGCAACTCAATTTATAACATTTGTATCATGTGTTTTTTCTGGATCTTTGGTTGACATTCTGTCTCTATCATTTCAAATACACTATGATAAAAAATATAAACCCTTCATTTTTTTGTAAGTAGGCAAACTTACAAAATTTGCAGGGGATCAAATAATTATTTTCCCCACTGTACATGGCATTTTACATGTCCTGCAACCTTAGGTCTCACAAGTCAGATCTTAAGTTGCACAAGCGTGAAAGGAGCCTTAAGCCCCATACACACGCGCGGATTATCCGAGGACCAGGTCCGTCGGATCATGTCCGTCGTACTTTGTCCGATGTTGGTTTTGCGTACACACGGTCGGACAAAGTTGTCGGAAAATCCAATAATTCTGAACGTGGTGACGTTTGTTGCCTACGACGGGACTACGTAGAGGCTAGTAGCCAATAGCTTTGGTCTTGTAATGTGATCTGAGCATGCGTAGCACTTTGTCCGGTCGGACTACCATACACACGATCGGATTTGGTGTGATCGGACCGTGTTGTCGGAAAATCTATCCAGCAGGAGATAGGACTTTGTCCGTCAGACAATACGACGTACACTGTCCGATGGTGCATACACACGGTCTGATTTTTCAACAACATTGTCCGATCGGACAGAATCCATGCGAAAATCCGACCGTGTGTATGGGGCTTTAGACTACTTATTTTTTTCCCCATGTTTTATTCCCTGCACTGGCTAAAGGGAACCAAGAAAAGCTTTATGATCATATTACAGTTAATCTTAAAAGGTAACTTCTGTAATAAATACTTTACATACGTACTGATTGAAAATGCACTACATTTTGATTTATGCATTTAGTGAAGTTACATGGCATTGCTAAAATAATCTACCCCTTTGAATTTGTTCAGCAAAAGACAAGTTTTTGTTTTAGGTTTTGCAGGAAATCTGTCTTTAATTAACTCTTGGCACTTTTTTGCAATAACATTTTTAGTAACAATGGAAAAAATGAAAAGCCAGTTAAGACTCTCCTAGCAGACAATCATACTTTTGCGTGCTCTTATTTATGTAGTTAAAGTGCATGCGTAAATAGCCAACAGCCTTATTTCTCTAAAGCTTACTGGAGGACACAGCATGGCATTACTGCCATCTACAGGAGGTTAGGACGCTACATGGATTAAAAAAAAAAGGGCCAGCTCAAGAATCGTTAGATTTTTTTCCCCCGTTGCGATCTTGACAAAAGTGTCTCACGATTCTTGCTATGCAAAGAATTCGCTCTGCTCTTCTGAAGCCACAGCCGTCAAAAGAAAGGAAGAAAAAAAACGGGCAGTCTGCCAAGAATCACAACATTCTTTAGCAGTGGAACTCTTAAAGGGGTTGTAAACCTTCCTTTCCCCCCCCCCCCTTTAATGCATCCTATGCAATTTTTTTTGTATAATGTGAAAGATTTTACGTCACGAGAATTGTGATCTTTTTATTCTAAGCAAAAAATCATAAATCGTGATTCTCATTTTGGCCAAAATCGTGCAGCTCTACTGTCCTGAGGTACAATTGCACTTTCCAACTGCTGTATATATACTTTGTGCTGGAATCATCTTAAATCAAACAGCTGTTGGCTGTTTTATGCAGTTACTGTAATCTTGGTTGGTCTCCACAGTAGCCACACACGCTACAACTTCCTGTACAGAGAAAAATGTGATACTTCATTGTCATGGCCCTGCATCTGACTTTTTTTGCTGGAATGGCCTTTATCAAAACAATTGTTTGTAGTGCATGAATCAGATTGCACCACAGTGCCATACCACACCACCAAACCTGTGAGGTCACTGCAGTAGCACGCTCCAAGTTTTATAGAGCCCAATTAGATTTGCGATCACAGGCTGTTTTCTTTCCATTTGTTGTGTCCCTAAAGAAGTAGTCTTTTTTTTTTTTTTTACTACAGTGGAGCAGGTTTGTCATGAAGATCCTGCCAGTAACCGGTGCACTAGAGTCCCTGGTACCTGTTCGCGGGTACCATTGCGCGTGCGCATGCGCGAGTGCGCGCGCACACACCCTCGCACAAGAGAGCGTGCGGGAGGACAGGTGTGCGCCTCTGTTGGCGCCAGTGAGCCTATTTGAATCCGTCTGTCATAGACGGTCCCCGCTGTCTGCTCTACAGCATTCTGTGTCCTGACCTTGGCTTGTCTGTGACCTCTCTCCTGCCTTACCCACCTGTACTGTGTTGCCAGCCTGATACCTGACCTGGCCTGTTTGACGATCCAGTTGATCTGCTGACCCTGTCAGCTGTACTGTTCCTGTCTGCTCTGCTGATCCTGCCTGTGGTGTTGTTCCAGTCTGCTTTACTGATCCAGCTGATCCAGTCTGCCTGCTGATCCAGCCTGCTCCACTGACCCTGTCTGCTGTGTTGTTCCAGTCTGCCTTGCTGATCCAGTCTGTTTGCTGTTCCAGTCTGCCTTGCTGATCCGGTCTGTGGTCCTGATCCAGTCTGTTTGCTGTTCCAGTCTGCTGTGCTGTTCCAGTCTGCTGTGCTGTTCCAGTCTGCTGTGCTGTTCCAGTCTGCTGTGCTGTTCCAGTCTGCTGTGCTGTTCCAGTCTGCTGTGCTGTTCCAGTCTGCTGTGCTGTTCCAGTCTGCTGTGCTGTTCCAGTCTGCTGTGCTGTTCCAGTCTGCTGTGCTGTTCCAGTCTGCTGTGCTGTTCCAGTCTGCTGTGCTGTTCCAGTCTGCTGTGCTGTTCCAGTCTGCTGTGCTGTTCCAGTCTGCTGTGCTGTTCCAGTCTGCTGTGCTGTTCCAGTCTGCTGTGCTGTTCCAGTCTGCTTTGCTGATCCAGTCTGCTTTGCTGATCCAGCCTGCTCCACTGACCCTGTCTGCTGTGCTGTTCCAGTCTGCCTTGCTGATCCGGTCTGTGGTGCTGATCCAGTCTGCTTGCTGTTCCAGTCTGCCTTGCTGTTCCAGTCTGCCTTGCTGTTCCAGTCTGCTTTGCTGTTCCAGTCTGCTTTGCTGTTCCAGTCTGCTTTGCTGTTCCAGTCTGCTTTGCTGTTCCAGTCTGCTTTGCTGTTCCAGTCTGCTTTGCTGTTCTAGTCTGCTTTGCTGTTCCAGCCTGCTTTGCTGTTCCAGCCTGCTTTGCTGATCCTACCTGCAGTTCTGATCCAGTCCACTCTACTCACCTTGTCCGCTGAGCTGATCCAGGGATCTCTCGTTACCAGTCTTACAGTCCTGCCAGGCACCCGTGCTCCTCCTGACTCCTGGTCTTCCTGTCACCTTACCAGGGGACCGAGAGTGGGAGCGGCAAGGGAGGCCCTCCTCTGCTTACCAGACTCATCACCACCAGGTGCGTGACAGTAGCAGACAGCCATGTCTGAGTCTGAGCAGGGAGCCTCCGCCATGGAGGAACTGTGCCAACATCTGGCGGGACTGACAGAGGCGGTGAAAAATCTCCAGCAGGGATACACCCGGTTAGAGGAACGGGTGCTAGTTTTATCCAATCCTGTCGGCCCCCTGGGACCTCCACCAGCACCCCCACCCGGGGCAGGATCGGCCCCGACGGTGGTGATGCTCCCTCCAGAACCCGTGTTCCCATCCCTGAGAAGTTTTCCGGGGCCCGCAGTCATTACAGGGACTTCCGCAATTCCTGTGAACTATTTTTTGCGTTACAACCACGGACCTTCTCCTTGGAGGCCACCAAGGTGGGCTTTGTAATCTCCCTGCTCTCCGGGGACCCTCGGACCTGGGCTCATCGTCTAATGGAACAGAAAGACCCCGCATTGGCCAGTCTGTCTTCCTTTTTTGATGCCATGGCCCAACTATACGAGGACCCCCAACTTTCAGTGACCACGGAGACCGCCTTGCGCACCCTCCAGCAAGGGCGAAGGCCTGTGGAGGACTATGTGGCTGACTTTAGGCGTTGGGGTGCAGATACACAGTGGAATGACGCGGCCCTCAGTCATCAGTTCCGCTTAGGGCTCTCTGATGCCTTGAAGGATGAACTTGCCAGGGTAGGGGTACCCCAAACCTTGGACGCATTGGTCAATTTGGCCATTCAGATCTTTACTTGGCCATTCAGATCTTACTATCTAAGACCCTGTTATGCCCTGGCTCTCCTCAAACCATCTTCCCATGTCCTGCTGCACTATTTTCATTAGGGGTATCTGCCCTCACTTTAGATCTCTCTTTGAAGACAAGATGGTAACTTGTACTTAGATTTCCAGACTAGAAGATCACTATTGGCATTAAAAGCTCAGTGTTGTCAAATGAGTTATGTAGGATTAGTTTTGCAGCATCATAGGCACACTACAGGTGTATGAGAATCACAACAGAACAGAAGGTACACAGACCTCCAACACAACATAGAGGGCCTGCCCGAGGATCACGAAACAGTGTCATTCTGGTGGATCAGTGACAGAAAGTCCATGTCTCAGTATCACAGAGTTGCTAGGCAACATGTTTTGGGGGAAGGGTGCCCCTTTTTTAAACATCATCTTCAGGGAGTTCCTATGTGCTGTATTGGAGACTCTGCTGATAATAATATCTAGCATGCACCCCTACTGCTAGCCACAATGGGTTTATTTTGAGATTTCTACTTCAAGGTTTATACATCCTGCGTATTTCCTGATATTTGTGAGAGCAATACTTTCAGATTTTATTAAAGCGTATTTGTTTTTAATGCATTGAGTCTGTGTGCCCTTTGTTCTGTTCTTATCAAATAAATCATACTTTTATTGGTCTAACTACAGTTTTTTGATGAATGCTGACTGCTGTTGTTTTCTGCATATCACTGCACTTTGAGTTATGCTTTCTAAACTTCCTTCAACTGACCATAGATTAGCAGATTCCTTCAGGCTACAAATATCTGCTCATTAAACTGATCGCTCACTACAAGGGCCTGATGGTAACAGTGATGCAGGCAGAACTTTGAATAATTTCATTTTCTGTAAGAAGGAAGATTGGTCCTGTTCATAAGGTGATTTTTTTTTTTTAGTGGACCAAACAAATCTTCATGTGTGCTACAAGTGCCTCCAAAAGCCTCCTAGCAAGGTCACTGACAGCCTCACTGACAGCCCAGTTATCACAAATTGGAAGTATTGCCTATAATAGGCAGTCAATGGTCATAAATACTGTACTCAGTCCTGTGTTTGATAGAACTAGCATTGCATAACATTCAAAAGGTTTTTTTTCCCCAGTAAGCAGTACGCCTGAGAATTGCCTCTGGGTTGATATTCTTTTCAAAATGAAATCTCTAATCTGACATTTTATCAACTGTAGCTGCCAAACTACACCTGTGCTGATTAAGAGAGTGAACATAATTTATACACAGTTTTGCCTTGAAGGTATTTTGCAGTATAAGTATTTCATGTTCTTGTCTTTCGAAACTCTCAGCAATACATATATTTATTGAGCGCAGAGGTACCTTGCCTTCATTTGATTTAAATTTACTACAGGGGAATATTATCAGAGCGGGAAGTGTAACATTCACCACCCTTGCAGTGCTCCCACCCCAAGGGTTACAGTATCTCACAAAAGTGAGTACACCCCTCACATTTTTGTAAATATTTTATTATATCTTTTCATGTGACAACACTGAAGAAATGTCTTTGCTACAATGTAAAGTAGTGAGTCTACAGCTTGTATAGCAGTGTAAATTTGCTGTCCCCTCAAAATAACTCAACACACAGCCATTAATGTCTAAACCGCTGGCAGCAAAGGTGAGTACACCCCTAAGTGAAAATGTCCAAATTGGGCCCAAAGTGTCACTATTTTGTGTAGCCACCATTATTTTCCAGCACAGCCTTAACCCTCTTGGGCATGGAGTTCACCAGAGCTTCACAGGTTGCCACTAGAGTCCTATTCACTCCTCAAAGACGACATCACAGAGCTGGTGGATATTGGAGACCTTGCACTCCTCCATCTTCCGTTTAAGGATGCTACACAGATGATCCATAGGGTTTAGGTCTGGAGACATGCTTGGCCAGTCCATTACCTTTACCCTCACCTTCTTTAGCAAGGCAGTGGTCATCTTGGAGGTGTGTTTGGGGTCGTTATCATGTTGGAATACTGCCCTGTGGCAGATGTCTAACAAGGGAGGGGATCATGCTCTGCTTTAGTATATTGCAGTACATGTTGGCATTCATGGTTCCCTCGATGAACTGTAGCTCCCCAGTGCTGGCAGTACTCATGCAGTCCCAGGCCATGACACTCCCACACCCATGCTTGACAGTAGGCAAGACCCACTTGTCTTTTGTACTCCTCACCTGGTTGCCGCTACACACGCTTGACACCATCTGAACCAAATACGTTTATCTTGGTCTCATCAGACCACAGAACATAGTTCCAGAAATCCATGTCCTTAGTCTGCTTGTCTTCAGCAAACTGTTTGAGGGCTTTCTTGTGCATCATCTTTAGAAGAGGCTTCCTTCTGGGACGACACCCATGCAGACCAATTTGATGAGTGTGTGGCGTATGGTCTGAGCACTGACAGGCTGACCCCGCACCCCTTCAACCTCTGCAGCAATGCTGGCATCACTCATATGTCTATTTCCCAAAGACAACCTCTGGATATGACACTGAGCACGTGCACTCAACTTCTTTGGTCGACCATGGTGAGGCCTGTTCTGAGTGGAGCCTGTCCTTTTAAACTGCTGTATGGTCTTGGCCACCGTGCTGCAGCTCAGTTTCAGGTCTTGGCAATCTTCTTATAGCCTAGGCCATCTTTATGTAGAGCAACAATTCTTTTTTTTTTTTTTTAGATCCTCAGAGAGTTATTAGCCATGAGTGGCCATGTTGAACTTGCAGTGACCATAATGAGAGTGTGAGAGCGATAACACCAAACTTAACACACCTGCTCCCCATTCACACCTGAGACCTTGTAACACTGAGTCTCAGGAAATGGCTAATTGGGCCCAATTTGGAAATTTTCACTTAGGAGTGTACTCCCTTTTGTTGCCAGCGGTTTAGACATTAATGGCTGTGTGAGTTATGAGGGGACAGCAAATTTACACTGTGAGCTGTACACTCACTACTTTACATTGTAGCAAAGTGTAATTTCTTCAGTGTTGTCACATGAAAATATATAATAAAATATTTACAAAAATGTGAGGGTTGTACTCACTTTTGTGAGATACTGTAAATGCTTGTTTGGTCTCCAAATTGCGCCAATTTGTTTGCTCTTATCTAGCTCTTGGGGCATTATTTCATCCTCTGCCACCAACATTGGGGCATAATTCCCCCCCACTGACAACAATGAAGGGGCACAGTACCTCCCAATGGCAGCAGCTATTGGGCACAGTTCCTCCCAGTGACACCAATGTTGGGGCATGATTCTTCCCATCAAATTACACAAACGATGGGGCACAATTACGCTCAATGTCAACAAAGTTGGAGTATTGTTTACTCTCACTGATGCCAGGACATTTTCTACTTCCAATGGCCAGTCTGACCCTCCCCAAGTCTGAAGGACAATAAACTGGCTAAACTTTGTTTAGAAAGTTTGGAGACCACTGGTCTAGGGGATTGCAGCACTGACTTTATCACTTACCTTGCACCCCTGCTCCAGCGCTCTTTATTTCTGTCCGAAGTTGCGGTCTATGGACAGAGCCTTGGCGTCATCACATACAATACAGGGACATTAAAGTGGTTGTAAAGGCAGAAGGTTTTTTTTTTTTAATCTTAACGCATTCTATGCATTATGATAAAAAGGTTTCTGTGTGCAGCAGCCCCCATAATACTTACCTGAGCCCCATCTCTATCCAGCGATGTCCACGAGTCCCTTGGCCTCCCTCCTGATTGGCTGAAACACAGTAGTGGCGCCATTGGATCCTGCTGCTGTCAATCAAACTTGGTTAGCCAATCAGGAGAGAAGGGCAAACTGGGCTGTAGCTCGTGTCTGAATGGACACATGGACACCTCCCAGACCAGCACCCTCCCTAGTACACTCTTGACAGTGATGGTACATACATGTTGTCTAGTCACTGATTGGCAGTTTTACCAAAAATTGACTACAACTGGCTGTTTTAGGAATGACGTCTTTGTTTCGAAACGCTTGAAATATGCAGGATTAAGGTGATCATGAGCATACAGTATTGGCTTCAGGAAAAAAGTTCCCTTAACGTATGTTAAGGTAAAAAAAAAAATGTTGTACATCTCTGCAATACACACTAATTTCCTATGTTTTATCCCTTTAAACATGCTGCATATACAGAAGTATAACTGTTGATGTGCCAGAAATATATGCTCCTACTTTCCTCTTTGCAATGACAACGCAGTGGGCAAGATTTACTAAAACTGGTGCACTCAGAGTCTGGTTAAGCTGTGCATGGTAGCTAATCAGCTTCTAACTTTAGCTTGATCTATTAAGGCCCCTGTCACACTTGTGTGAATTGTCCTTGGGAATGCAAAGTCGCATGACAAGTCGTACCCCATGATTTCCAATGAGTACTGTTCATATCTGTGCGACTTCAAAGTAGTATTTGTACTACTTCGGTCCAACTATGATGCGACTTGAGGTCCACAGACCTCAAGATTACACAGACATTGCTTCAAGTCGTGTGACTTTCAGGTTGTACAAGTGTGAAAGGGGCATATGCGTTGACAAAACCTGAAAGCTGATTGGTTTCTATGCAGACCTGCAGGGCCGATCCTGGGCAGGTGCACAGGGTGCTACGCGCCCAGGTGCCACAAGCTGCTGCAGAGGGGCGCCAAAGCTGTGGCACTCTTTTGACTTAGCAGCGGCACCGCCCCGAGACCCATTTTGTTGCACTGCCACTATCCAAACCATCATCCACCAGACCAGTCATCGGAGGCCTGCCCTGGCTGGCCGCTTCTGCTGTGCGCTGCACTGGTAGCAACCAGTGACGTCAGAGGCCGCGGCCGCCCCAGCAGTCAGAGCGCTCAGCACCTAGTAAACTAGCTTCGCCTCCAACCACCTCTTCCGTGTTCTTCAGACAATGAGGCCAGAAAGAGGGGAGCACATCTGAAGAGAACTGCCTGTGAGTGACTGAGCTGAGCAGCAGTCGACCTGCATTGCACCAGCATAGCACCTGCCGCTGCTGCTGCCTGAGATGTTGCAGCCTGACACTGTGTCTGTTCTGGAGGCTCTGCATTGACCCTCGGCCTCACCCTGTACAAGTAAGTTCCCCATAGTTAAAGGTAGGGCATGCTGTGTAGGAGTGCATCATTCAAATAAGGGAGGTCAATTTACCATGCATTTAAATGATGTGCCAGATGCAGCTGCCTTCAAAAAAAATTCTGTCAGTAAATAAATAAAACAAAAAGTTCTCCATAATAGAATAAGGCTACTTTCACACTGTTTTCAGGCATTTTAGGGCTTAAAATAGTACCTGTAAAGCACCTGAAAACTTCCTCTCATGCCTCCCCAGTGTGAAAGCCCAAGTGCTTTCCCGCTTGGGTGGTGCGCTTGCAGAACATGAAAAAAAAAAGTCCTGCAAGCTGCATCTTTTGGGGCGGTTTAGGAGCTGTGTATACAGCGCTCTTGAATCTCCACTGCCCATTGAAATGAATGTGCCGAAGCACCTGAAAAGCAATTTGCAAGCGCCACAACACGGTGGTTTTAACCCTTTCTTCAGGGTTAAAAGCACCACAAAGTACCGCTAAAGCGAGCAGCGCTTTAACGCCAACGCAGAGCGGCCCCAGTGTGAAAGCTGTCTAAATGTACACACTGCACGTGGATTTAGTATGCAGATCCCATCCTTTTACCTATTATATTTTGTAGCTCCAGGCCTATAGCATAATGAAAAGAAAAGGGCATAATAACAAGTAAACTTACATTTGTATATGTTATAAATCTTTGCCAAGCTTCATTGCATTTCATTGGCCTTATATATGCTCAAATGGGCAGCAGAACTAACAATCAAACTACTTCACCCCTGGGTTGTAGTTACCATAAAGCATGTATGAGCCATTGCATAGGCCAGCAGTGTTAGAGTAGAACAGCAGCAAACTCCTGAAGTTAGTAAGATGACCACGCCCATGTGGGGGCGCCAGAAATATTTCTACACCCAGGTGCCTGTGACCCTAGGATTGGGCCTGCAGACCTGCACCAGATTTTGCACTTTCCAGTGAAATTTTGGCTCTGAATTCAGTGTGCCACCCCTACCTACTACATTTCTGATAGATTACAGAGAACGCAGACCTCTCTTATCCCCCTTCGTCACCCTAACTCTTGCTTGTGCACCGGAAGAGCGCACAAGGAAGTTATCAGCTCACAAGATTTCTGACAAAATCAACAGGTATTTTTTACACCTACTGAACATGTATTTAAAAAATAAATAAATCAATGGTATATTTATCAGACCAAAAGACTGCAATTAAGAAATATTTATTAGAGTTTAAAATATCAAGGCGCTGCTTTTGCAAAGTTGCAAGTCTATACCAAATTAAGCAATACTGCCATCTTGTGTCCAAAATTTGAACATCTATAGAAACAGATTACAATGCCATCTTTTGTTCAGCAACACTAGAGCTAGACTAAGTTTTCCACAGACAGAAGAGCAGGGTTTCCATATCAATAGCTGCCAACTGTCTGAATTTTTTGCAGATAGTCCTGTAGCCTGGCAAAAAATATCACAGCTTTTACCATATCGGCATTTTCAAGTTATCTGCATCTATAAAGGTGTAAGACTTAATGCTATATACCCTAAAATGAACATGCAAATTCTATTGTTATTTTTATTATATAAGATTGATATAGCATCAAATCTTTGTGCAGCGCTTTACAATATAAAGAAAGATGGTACAGTTACAATACATCTAAAGGCAAGAGTATTAGAAGGGCTTTGCTTGTGAGAGTTTACAAACTAGCAGGGAGCGTCAAGTGATACAGCAGATAACTGTGTGGGGATGAGTTGATAGAGAAAGTAAAAGTTCAGTTGAAGAAGGGACTGTTTGGAAATCTCGCCTGTTTGGCTGTCTCATTTTAAAAGGATGGGAGGGGCTCTGAAAATGAGCATGGGAGGAAATAGGAAAGCAGGAGGTCCTGGAAAGATCAGAGAGGATGGTTTGGATGATATTTTTAGTAAATGTTGGTGATTTCCCTTGGAGCAGAGTTGTGCATTTCTTTGTAGTTAGAATTTCGAATTGTTTTTCTTTGGCTAAGTAGTAACCAGTGGAGGGATTGAAAGAGGGATGGCGGAGGCTAAACAGTTGGCAACGTGGATGAGCCTGGCAGAAGCATTTATAGAAGACCGCAGAGTACTCTGTGTGGAGGTAGGCCAATGAGAAAGAGTTGCAATGGTCGAGACAAAAATGAGGGAATAAATTAGTAGGTTAGTGGTGTCACTGGTTAAGAGGGTTGTATTTTAGAAATGTTATGGAGGTAAAGGTAGCAAGATTTAGTGTCTGTATGTGGGGTTGAAAGCAGAGTCCACAGGAAGGACGTGCGGGAGCTGAGCTCCGTTCAGACAAAGCATCTCCGCGGCAATCCATAGCCATCCGAGCCCCACTGTAGCCCCTTCTGACCAACATCGGGGCCGGGATACCCCCCGATCAATCTGAGGCTGAACAGTACCCTATTTCGGCCGTCGGGCCTGTTGTTGCCCAGGCCGGAGCCGCAGTACACCCGGCGCCATCTTGGGGCCTAGCACAGGAGAAGCCACCCACCTCGCCTGGGACGGACTGCCCGGCGCCTCTGCGCCTACCCGACACACCGGCCGGAACATCAGCGGTGGTCACAGGACTCCGGCCTCCACAGACTCGCCCGGGGACACCATTGTGCGGATCCGGCCCTCCAGAGCCAGAGGCCGCGCTGCGGCCTACCAGACCGGCCTTCTTAAACATCCGGGACGCAGTGAGTACCTGGAGGGGGTCACCCCCCAGCCCCCCCCCACCACAAGGGAACCCTAACATCTGTATCCCCACCAGCTTAATCTAGCCCGCATAGCTCGGGGAACGGGACTGGGACACATCTACTAGGATAGGCCGCGGCTTCGGCCTACCTGGAAGGGGTGGCCATCTTGCTACACCCAGGTGCCCCACCAGCAACTAACAATATGGCCCATTAGAAGATAGAGGGGCTACGGAACCTAGATATGGCCGCATAGATATGTTCCCCTGAGCTTCCGGTCGTCCCCCACACACCCCGACTCATACACCAGTGAAAGGAGCAATATGCACACCGCAAAGAAGAGAAACGCAAAGAAGAACAATAAGATCGTAAAACCCACGTCCCAGACCCCATCCTCTGGAGAAATCAGAAGGCTTTTTCTGCAATCTCAGCTCGGCTCACCGGAGCTCAAAATGGCGGCGCCATCTGCAGAGGAGACGGAGGGAAGATCACCTCTCGCCTCTTTATCCCCGCTTATAGGTTCGCAATCAGCTGACTCTTATGGCGATTTCCCGGTTGACGTCCACCAGGAGGAAGGGGAATCCTCACAGATGCCCCTCCAGATAAGCGGCGTAGACCCAGAACTGCGGGCGCTTCTACAAGCATTACCGACGAAAGCTGATATTGCTGCATTGATTAGCACAGTAGAAACCGCGCACCGCAAAGAGCTGAAGGCGGTCAGGGCGGATATTAAACACACTCACCTCCAGACTAGAGACGGGTGAGACCTCGCTGGCAGCTATGGAGAGACGCGTCACGGCAGTGGAGAAAACACAAACAGTGCAGGCGGAGGCCCTGATCGACCAGCAGCTCCGCTTAGAAGAAATGGAGGACCAGAGTCGCAGGAACAACCTGCGAATCCGGGGCCTGCCAGAGGCTACTGGTGGACACAGCAACGGCAATCTTCAGAGCCATAGAAGGCGTCCAACTCCCAGAAAGACTCGTCATCGATCGAATCCATAGGGCACTAGGCCCTAAGTCAGCAGACCCCCTGAGGCCACGGGACGTAATTTGCAGGCTCCATCATTACGTACATAAAGAGCAGGTACTCCGTAAAGCATGGGAAGCGGGAGACCTGGAGTTTGACGGTGCGCAATTGAAAATACTACCGGATCTTTCCAGGTCCACGTTGCAGAGAAGAGCACTGATGAAACCTATCCTAGACCTGGCCCGCAGGAGACAAGTTACTTATCGCTGGGGGTACCCACTTTCAGTGACATTCAGAAGAGATCAGAGGTACTTCAACCTACGCAAGCCAGAGTCCCTGCCTGAATTATTTACCTTCTTGGGTGCGGAACCATTTGAAGTGCCTGACTGGCTGGCCCTCCTCCCGGGCACGCAGGGGCGTCCGTACACTGCTAGACAGAGAGAGGATTTCACTCCCAGGCAACAGAGAAACCGCCGCAGACCCAGAGACGCATCCCAGGAAGCGGTACGTGAATCATAAATGTTATACGATCTCACCTGCACTCAGTTTTCACTTTTTTAATGGAGTAGTTATTGCTGATTCCTGTGCCACAGACTCTGTTTAATTAACCGGTTGATATGGCCCTGGCTGCCGCAGGGTCCCCGCCGACACACATCCCCCGGCAATAGAGACACTCCCCCCCCCCCCCGGCCCCCACCCCCCCCCCAGGGAGTGCCCCAACACGGAAGGATCTATGGCAGTTGCCTACTATCATCCCCCGAGAACTAGAGACCAGATGCCTGACATCCAGCAGCACCCCTTAGAGCTTAAGATAGACTCTCCTATGACCGAACGAACATGCCGGCCACACGGAACTTACTTTTGTCAGTTACCAACATACGCACGCTGGGCAAGCAGAAGATTCTCTCTACAGAGACTCAAGGATGCAGACGAGAGATCCGAGGCCAACATCTGCTGGACTACAGGGACACTACAGGTCTTATCCTTTGCTACTAGGGGTTTACATGAGGACAAGGTTTAACCCCCCCCCCCTTTTTTTTTTTTTTTTCTTTTTCCCCTTGGGGGGTAGAGGGTGTGTTCTACACTTTAACTTCAGAGACACTGGTGGGGGGGCAGGGTGGCTTTGAAATGTGATAAACGGCTGGGGGGGGGGGTCTATTAGACTGGAACGGGACACTGGCTGAAGTCGTCTTAGATAGTCAATACGGGATGGCACAGATGTGTTTGCATAAAAGTTAGACTGCTCTATTATATTTTACTACCTGTTTTATTTTTCATAGGTATTTTTTGTTGTTATACTCTTTTTTACGGTATATGTTCTTTTTTGGTTTTGTTAATACAAGTTACAGGTGCATATGCATATAGATCAGTTACAACCGAGGGGTGGGGGGCGGCGGGGAGCTCTCCTTTATGGACACCGACCTACCACTCCTCCACATAGGCTAGCGCATCTCGCTGGGGGACGTCTCTAGACTCCCCGACCGACACGCGCAGGTTTAGAACAAACTCTAGGGACTAGGTGTTAGACCTGGCCCCTAATTGGTAGCTTATTACCAACCCTCCTCTTTTCCTTTCTAACTTAACTTATTCTCTTTCATCTTTCCTGGTACTAAATCATCTATCCCACCCCTGCTCCCCCCACCCACCCCACCCCCATTAGCAAATATAACATGGCGGTACAAAACATTAAAATTATGTCTCTAAATGTCAAGGGACTGAATACGCCAGAGAAGCGACGTATATTGATGGATGAGCTCAGGCGGTCTCATGTAGATGTAGCCTTTTTACAGGAAACCCACTTTAAAGATAACAGACTACCCTACCTACGAAACAAACACTACCCAATAGCATACCACTCCACTAACTTGACCACTAAATCCAAGGTGGTGTCCATATTGATATCAGGTAAAATATCGTGGCACTGCCAAGGGAGCCAGTTAGACCCTACAGGTCGCTATGCTTTTATCAAAGGTCTGATCGGGACCACGCAGCTGACCCTAGCAGCAGTATATGCCCCTAATGAACGCCAAGCTACATTTCTTGAGGAAACTATGGGACAACTTCAGCAGTTTAGAGAAGGACAATTAATCCTAGGAGGTGATTTTAACGCACCCCTAATTCCCTCGGTTGACACCTCACCGGGCCGGACTTCTATACCAGTCAGCCAACTCAAACGTATGGCCAAGACATTCCACAAATTTCAGTTGATAGACATTTGGCGACTACAGCATTCAGGAGAACGAGACTTTACATACTACTCCCCCATGCACCAGGTCTACACTAGGATAGATTACTTCATGATCCCCCACAGCCAACTACACGATGCAGAGCATACAGCTATAGGGAACAGAACGTGGTCGGACCATGCACCCATATTCTTGACATATAATCTTTCAAACTATACCTCCCCCAGACATTCTGGCGTCTCAATGAGAGCCTTCTACAAACTCCGGAAATTATGGCAGAAGTCACCAGGGAACTAAATTTTTACTTTCGGGAGAACGAACAACCGGACTGCACACCGGGGACGTTATGGGAAGCCCACAAGACGGTGGTACGGGGCATCCTTATTAAACATGGAGCCCGCATCAAACGAGACCGTAATCAGAAACTCGACCAACTCTTACAGGACCTTACCACAACGGAAGCCAGACACAAACATGCCCCCACCCAATCGATCGCAGCAGAGTTAGAGACAATCCGGAAACAGATTAATGATATCCTTCACTATAGAGCTAAAGCGGCCATTCAAATATGCCGCAAAACGGCATATGAATCAGGAGACAAGTGTGGGAAATTACTAGCTCAATCAGTTAGAGAACTTAGACTGTCCTCATACATCCCATATATTACCAAACCTGACGGAGGGAGGGCGGCCCTCCCCAAACATATCACCCAGGAGTTTAAATCTTTCTAAACCACACTATACAACCTACCACCGGTGCCAGTACCTCAACGGGAAATAGAGGAATATGTTTCCTCCTCTCAGCTACCGACCATATCACGGGAAACCCAGACTGCATTAGACACCCCCATAACCATGATGGAACTACAACAGGCCATTAAACAGATAAGACCAGGGAAAGCACCGGGCCCAGACGGCTATACGTTACAGTATTATAGAACCCTGCTCCCAATACTGGGGCCCTATCTACTTAAAGTCTTTAATGCAGTTGGAACGGGGGGAACATTTGCGAGGGACACTTTAAGCGCCCACATTTCAGTGATTCAGAAAGAAGGGAAGGACCCAGCGATGTGTGGCAGTTATAGACCCATATCGCTGCTTAACGTAGACCTAAAATTATTCACTAAAATTCTGGCCACCCGATTGGCGTCTCAACTACAACAACTCGTACACTTAGACCAGGTAGGCTTTATCCCCTCAAGAGAAGCCAGGGACAGCACTACTAAAGTGCTGAACCTGTTATATATTACAAAGAATAATAAAATCCCGTGCGTATTCCTAAATACAGATGCCGAAAAAGCCTTTGACCGGGTTAACTGGTCCTATATGTTTACAGTATTAAGAGACATAGGGCTGGGAGACATAATGATTAACCGTATAGCCAGTATATACTGTAATCCAACAGCCCAGGTGAAGGCAAATGGAGTCCTATCTGACTCCTTCCCAATATCCAACGGGACGCGGCAGGGGTGCCCACTGTCTCCCCTTTTATATGCTTTATCATTAGAACCTTTCCTCTCCACGGTCAGACTCAACCCCGACATCCATGGGGTGTCTGATGGACAGAAACAGCACAAAATATCAGCTTATGCTGATGACATGCTCTTCTCGATAACCGATCCGGTAGTGTCGTTACCAAATCTCCTGAGGGAATTAGAGAAATTTGGGAAAATATCCAACCTTAAAATCAATTATAGCAAATCGGAGGCCATGGGAATATCAATACCAGACAGAGATCTCCCGACTTTACAATCAAGCTTTAGATTCCGATGGACTTCGTCCACGTTGACTTACCTAGGCACTAACATCCCTTCTGACTTGTCACGAATTTATGAGACTAACTTCCCACCCTTACTGGCAAAAGCTAAGTCACTCCTGGAAACATGGCATAAAGGTATACACTCCTGGTTTGGGAGGTGCAACTTAGTAAAGATGAGCATCCTGCCTAAATTCTTATACCTTTTCCAAGCCCTACCAGTTAGAATACCCCCCTTATACTTTCGACAGGTGCAAACCCTATTCACACGATTTGTCTGGGCTCATAAAAAACCGCGACTACCACGTTCCCTACTTACGGCACCGAAACACCACGGAGGCCTTGCACTCCCCGACGTTAGAAGATATTACCAAGCTATACATCTAGGGAGAGTAGTGGACTGGCACCGACATCAGGAACTTAAACTGTGGGCCCAAATAGAGCAACGCCAGACGGACACACCCCTGGGGAGGGCAATTTGGTGCTACGAATCGCTACCTCCTTAAATAAAAACACACCCGCTGATAGGGAACACTATGAGACAATGTCTCCGGGCGACTCTCCAAGTCGCACAAACGACCAAAACATCTCCTCTAACACCGATCCTGGGCAACCCCAAGTTCCCCCCAGGGAACTCCCCAACTGACTTTCAGATATTGAGGAATAATGACCAAACATCGGCAGCACGATTTGTGGTGCAAGACAGATGGCCCACTATTAGGGAACTGACGGACCCCAGGGGAACATACCGACTCCCTTTTTGGAATGCGATACAGATTCATCACTTCTTGCATAGCATTCCAGATCCCCATCTTTATACCAGGCCTATAACCTCGTTTGAAGAATTTCTAGCGGGCAGGGAACCCTTGACACAGGTCCTGTCAAACATGTACTCGCTGTTGAACACACCTCCCCAACCACCAGACCTCCTGTGCATAGAGAAATGGGAAAGAGAACTGCAATGTACCTTTACTGCGGTCCAGAAACAAAACATGATCAACTTCGCCCTCAAATCCTCCCTGTGTACTAAAATACAGGAAACCAATTTCAAGATCCTGACTAGGTGGTATTTAACACCTAGTCGCTTACATACGATTTTTCCCGAAACCTCAGACCTTTGTTGGCGCTGTCAGGGGGAAAGAGGAACGATGTTGCATGTGTTCTGGTCATGCCCTCAGCTAACACCTTTCTGGACCGCAGTTCGCACTACATCCCAAAAGTTCACTGAATTTCAGATCCCGGACGATCCGGCATTCTTTCTGCTTCATGTTTCCTCCCTATCTCCCAAAAGATACAAGAAGTCTATACTCCGCCACTTGACTAACGCAGCTAAATCCTGTATTCCGTTGCTTTGGAAACAGCAATGCCCACCGACTGCAGCAATGTGGCTGCGGAAAGTGGAAGAAATAAACAAAATGGAAGACCTTATACTGACGGCACAGGATAAACAAGAAACCTACAGGAAAACCTGGGCGTTATGGGACATGTTCATACTATCAGACGAAGGAAAATCCCTGTTGGGGATTTGAGATAAATTGCATGCGTATGTAAATCTGTACCCGGGATATAGTATGTTACCAGCATATAAAGACCATGAACTCCAGCCCTCCCCTCCCCCCCCCCCCCCCCTCCTCCTCCCCTCCCCTCCCACCCCTCTCTTCTCTTCTCTATACTTATTCTTTCTTTCCTTCCTATCGTTCTACTTCTCTATCTACAGAAGGGACCTCCCGACCTAAGCCATCACAACTGGCTTTGGAAGTTTATACTCACCTCTATGAACCCGAGTACAGAAGACGAATCTATATATCAGGATTGGGCGATAGAGGGGTACATACAAGCCGCTAAGAGGTGCACTGTACAGGAATATCACATATTGTTGGGAGGCTGCGACCTTCACTTTGAGTTTATGATTATGTGTTCTGTTGGGGCCTTTGCCCCCCTTTTCTTTCTGAAAACTTAATAAAAACTTATATTTGAAAAAAAAAAGAAAGCAGAGTCCAGGCTTACATTTGGTACCCTGGTAAGAGGAGGGGAGGGAATGATAGTTTATTATTGAACTTGATGGAAAAGTCAAAGGAGGGGACATGGTGGGAGGGAATATAATGAATGCAATTTTTTTTGAAGTTTTAGTTTTAGCCAGGAAGTGGTGCAACATCTGAGACTGAGGGAGGTGCATTGAGAAGAAGAGATATAGACCTGGGTGTCATCAGCATAAAGATGGTGTGGCAGAGCGTTGCCCTGCCAGGGTCTAGAAGCAGGATGTGACCCAAAATTCTCAACCAGACGGGTTGAGGGGCTTCAGGAAGCATGTAACCTGAAGCGGAAACTAGCTTTTTCAGTTTCCTCAGTGTTTTGTAAAGTCCACTTTGGGACCTGGAGCTCAGGGATTTCTGAGAGATCTGGGTGGGATGAAATCCCTAGTCCTGGGTCCTGATTTTGTGAACAGTCAGCATACTGATTTGTCAGGTGTGTGCTGGGCTTTTAATGGTAACCTGACCATAGTTCTGGACTCCACCCCAGAGAGACAGGAGGTCCTCTCCAGGAGTCCAGAGAGTGCAGGTGTGCACAAATCCAAAGCCAGAGACCCAAGTCTGAGGACCAGTGCAGCAAGAGGCTGTTAGCTGGGTGCACCAAGGTGTTTGCTGGAAAAGTCTTTAGGAGACAGACAAGGGCCTGGAGGGTAAGGCCAGAGCAGCAGTGCTGCAATTGAGAGCCAACTAGGCTGAATGTCATTTTGTTGTTGACGAAAAGGAATGCTGAAACCCCTGCGAGGGAAACCTATGTTTGTTTATTGAACTTTCTTTTAATAAAAATGGGCAAAGCCCTTAAAAAGAAGAAGAACCAGCGAGTGGCGGAGTCCTTCAAGCTCTACATTTGATGCTGATCCTTAACAATGGTGAGAAGGGATCACCGCTCCAGGTGGGTGTGTTTGAAAATGGCACTCTCCTCAAGGTAGAAACAGCAGGTGCAGGCTAAGCATATAGCAATTAGAAGGAGGATCTGGACAGCCGCACTCCAATAAAAACAGCTATGACTAAGCACCGTTGAGAGTGTGAAACATGTCAGTTTATCTATCCTGTACCCTGCTGTGGTTTGAACTTTTGTTATTTTATACAATAAAGGTGTTTTTATTGGAGTGTGGCTGTCCAGATCCTCCTTCTTCTAATTAGCATAAAGATGGTACTGGAAACCACAGGAGATTAACTGAGATGTAGATAAAAAGTAAAAGGGGTCAACTAGAGCCTTGGGCAACCCATATATAAAGAAGAGGAGATTGAGTTGAAGGTGACATTAACCACTTTCAGACCGGACCAAAGGACCAGGCCCCTTTTTGCGATTCGGCACTGCGTCGCTTTAACTGACAATTGCGCGGTCGTGCGACGTGGCTCCCAAACAAAATTGACGTCCTTTTTTTCCCGCTTTCTTTTGGTGGTATTTGATCGCCCCTGCGGTTTTTATTTTTTGCGCTATAAACAAAAATAGAGCGACAATTTTGAAAAAAATGCATTATTTTTTATTTTTTGCTATAATAAATATCCCCCAAAAATATATAGAAAAACATTTTTTTTCCTCAGTTTAGGCCGATACGTATTCTTCTACATATTTTTGGTAAAAAAAATCGCAATAAGCGATTATTGATTGGTTTGCGCAGAAGTTATAGCGTTTACAAGATAGGGGATAGTTTTATAGCATTTTTATTAATAATTTTTTTTTATTATTAATGGCGGAGATCTGCGATTTTTTTTTTTGTGACTGCGACATTATGGCGGACACATCGGACATTTTTGACACATTTTTGGGACCATTGTCATTTTTACAGCAATTAATGCATTTAAATGCATTGATTTCTGTATAAATGACACTGGCAGTTTAGGAGTTAACCACAAGGTGGCAGTGTAGGGGTTAAGTAGGCCTAGGGGTGTTTTTTTTACTGTGGGGGCCGTGGCTGTCAGCTAGTGAATGCTGATCTCTGCTCCAATCACAGGGAGCAGAGATCGGCGTCACTAGTTGCTAGGCAGAACGGGGAGATGCTGTTTATCTCGGCATCTCCCCGTTTAGCCGCTCCGTGAGACGATCGCGGGAGTCCCCGCGGCGATCGAGTCCGCGGGGACCGCGCCCGGACTCACGGGGGTCCCGACCGGCGCGGGGAGCGCGCCGCTCCCGGCGCGCTCCCGATGGCACGGACAGGCTAAAGGAGGGACGTATATATACGCCCTCCTGCCTGTACGTGCCATTCTGTCGACGTATATCGTCGTGCGCCGGTCGGCAAGTGGTTAAAGGAGCAAGTGGATATAGTAGCAAAAGAACCAGGAAAGAGCAGTCTTCAAAGGGAGTGAACGTTTTTTGAGGAGGAGTGGGTGGTCAACTGTATAAAAAGCAGTAAAAAGGTCTAACAGTTTAGAGCAGGGGTCTCCAAACATTCTAAACAAAGGGCTACTTCACACTCTAGGAGGGTCGGACATTGGCCAGAAGGAGTGGAAATTTTCTTGGCATCAGTGAGAGTAAACATTGCCACATTTGGTATTGGGAGAGGAATACTGTAGTTCCCCATCGTTGGTATCATAGATAGGAATAGTGCCCCATTATTGGTGTATCAGTGGGAGGAATAATGCCCCAATGGCCTAATAAAGGCAAACAAAGGGCGCAGTTTGGAGACCACTGGTTTAGAGTCAATAAAAGCAAAGAATTGGGTCTTAAAAGAGAACTATGTTTTTTTTTGCAGATTTATACTTAGGTGGATGCAGCATAGGTTCGAGGAGGACAAGGAGATGCCGAAAGTCTCCGAAGATGAATGTCCAGGTTCAAGCCCCACCATCCAAGTGGACATAGAGTTAGAACAAAAAATTGCAGAGCGAAGCGTGCCCGAAGCGTGGTGAGCGAAGCGTGCCCGAAGCGTGGTGAGCGAAGCGTGCCCGAAGCGTGGTGAGCGAAGCGAGCCCGAAGCGTGGTGAGCGAAGCGAGCCCGCGAGTGCTACCGTATGTCCACTTGGATGGTGGGGCTTGAACCTGGACTCAGTGCACAGGCGCCGTTCATCTTCGGAGACTTTCGGAGTCTCCTTGTCCTCTGTACTGCGCCTGCGCAGTACGGAGCGGACACTATACGATGGGGGGACAGTTTTTAGCAGATCACCGGCTCTAACACTGAAAACCGAACGATCAAACACCGCAGATGGCTTAGTTCTTTAGCTGGTGTCTGTAGCTCTCTGCTCTGCTCCCCCCCCCTACACTCACTGGAGGGGACGAGAGAACACGAGCAAGGGCTCAGGCATGTGGGCGGATGCCGACTTCATTGTCGCATTCTTGCCCAAGCCTGGACCGTTTCTGCTTGATGGAAGGGATACTGGTAGCTTCTGCTACTAGTTAACAAATTCATCTTATAATTTCCATATATCCAGATCAGGAGAATTTAGGGTTTTCCCATCTGCACAAATTAGTCACTATCTGTATGACTGTATAGGGTCTGAAAGTTATGTTTTTAAAGATCATAGTAATGAGTTGTCAGATAAACACCTAGAAACTTTAAAGCGGAGTTCCACCCAAAAGTGGAAGCTCTGCTTGTTTGCCTCGCCCCCCACCTCAGTGCCACATTTGGCACCTTTTGAGGGGGAGGGGGGAGCGGATACCTGTCAAACCAGGTACCCACTCCCACTTCTGGGTAAGATCGCCGCACAACACTTTTGAAACTTCCGGCTCCTCCTTCTGGGAGACACAGGTCCCAGAAGACAGCGGGACCATTCAGAAAGCACAGCACGACTCTTGCATGCACAGTAGGAAACTGCAAGGCTCCACTTCCTGTTTTCCTTAGTGAAGATGCCCGTGCTTGCATCCGAAGCAAATAGACAGATCAGCTTGGGGTGCGGACATCGCGGGCTCCCTGGACAGGTAAGTGTCCTTATATTAAAAGTCAGCCGCTACAGTATTTGTAGCTGCTGACTTAATAATTTTTTTCCCCAGGCTGGAACTCCTCTTTAAGGTGTTCTCTTTCCTAGTGAATTGCATTTGTAGATGAGAATCCCATGTTCCACACAGCTGATTTTGTGCAAAGATGTTCCTGAGTTGTGTATACATTAGATATCAACCACAAAAGCAGACCGCTTCCAATAGGTTTGTCCTATACGTGGTCCGTTTATGTCAATATTATGTCATAGTGTGGCCAGCAAAGGCTCCAGAGAAATAATAAAAAGTCTGTCACAGTTAGGGGTTTGGCTTGGAGTAGTTATAACAGTAGCGAGGCTCCCACCAACCAGCAGGATAGATTTATAAGCAGGTAACCCTGGTAGATGATGCCGGGTTGCCTGAGGTGCAGGGTTTAAGCACTATGCAGTATTTACCAGAGTTCCTGATGGTGGAGATGGGTTTTGCTGTGTGTTAGTACCAAGTTGCGGTCCTCAAGATCACACCACCAGGAGGTGAGCCAACCGGGGTTCAGTAGCAGATATAGCAGGTAGGGATCAAGTAGAAGCGTAGTCAGTAAACAAGCCAAAGGTCAGTAATAAGTAGTTAAAAGATAAAAATAATAATGTGGCGCTTACTTAGAATGGCATAAACACCATTAATAAACTAATTGACAGAAATAAATCCTTTAGAGACTCCAAAAGGATAAATTCAAAGAGATAAAGCATCCTTATGTTGATTTCTTCATCAAAATTGTATAGCCAGAGATTAGCAAACCAATGCTATAATAATTCATTGAAAAAACATCCTTTTACACAATAGATAAATAGCTAAATCCTCAAATATGATATGAATACAATGTGCAAAATAATCAGTGCAAATGAGCCAAAAATAAAGTGCAAAATACCACAATAGGTGCAAATTATCAATATGTGCAAAATAGCAAAAAATGGTGCAAGATCAGCAATTTGTGCAAAATAGCAATAATAGTTATAAATAAAGTACAGCAATAATTATGCAACAATAATTGTGCAAAAAATGAAAGATCTGTGCAAATATCAGCAAAAAATAAATTGCATCTAATAACGTGCAAAGAGCAAAACTAATGTAGGCAAAATAGCAGCAAGAAATCAGTGATGTCCAAAATAGTCCATAAATGTGCTCAAACAATAAATAGAAGGTCTTGAAAAAATATAAGAGCATAAATCCGAAAAGTTTGTGAAAGAACAGGATCCCATACACAGTGCAATGCAATCTAATTGTGTTCAAGCACTCTCCGGTGTATTAATGGATAGTGTTTCCCCCAGCCTCTCATCTTAAATAAGGAATAAAAACTGCCTTACAGATAAACACACTGGCCGATGCGTTCCCAGGCTCCCACTCTATCCTCCGTTGGAACCAACCAGAGCCTCCAGGCACTCGGCCAAGTATTAAAAACGAACGGTTTAATAAAAGGTCAAACACTTACAATTTAGACGATAAAAAACAGCAGTAGTGAAAAGTGTTACCGATCCCGGCCGAGCTCGGAAATGAACATCACCCGACTCTCTTCCCTGACACGTTGCGTCACTATCCACGTGACTTTATCAAAGGTATAGAGTCGGGTGCACGGTGGTGACTGTTATAGCAGAGCGGTTGTCATAGCAACCCGCAATCTCCTCAAAATCTATCTCATCATAAATAAATCCATGGCATAACATCATTCAATCAAAAATAGCTAAAATAATTTAAAAAAATATGAATATTAAAAACGATATATTTCCAATCATGTTGATTCATAAAATAGCACCATCTAGTTGTCAAAGAACATAATTAGTCTTTTAAAAAGAAGGATAAAGCAGACAATTCATGCATAGAGGACTGCTCATCACTCTAAGATGCCATCTAGTGGACACCTCAAACAATGGCAATCCTGATGGTAAAAACCATGGATTAAGGCTCAAGTTAATGTTCAGTAATAAACAAAAATTAAAATATTGAGAATTAATGGTTAAAAAGATAAGCGAATGGTTCAAAGTTAAAAATAATTATTTAAATTAAATTTAAATTCAAGGAATAAGAGAATAATAGTGGAGCTATCTGTTTTTAAAAAAGGGGGACAGGCAATGCCTAATATGGACATAAATCAATAATTTGAAATAAAACAATTCAGGTTGAATTCTACATTATGTCCTAACGGTAATAATGTGCGAAGCTCATGTATCCAGCGGGATTCTGACTGGCTCAGTTTTATGATTTTATTATCTCCCCTCCAATGAGATTTATATTTTTCTATCCCCCATACCATCAATGAGGAGGGGTCTCTGTTATGGACCTGGTCAAAGTGTCTGGATAAGCTATGTTTTGGGAATCCATTCTTTATGTTTTGAGTATGTTCCCTTAATCTCTTCCAGAGTTCCCTTTTAGTTCTCCCAACGTACTGGATCGGACAGGAACATTCTAAAGCCCCATACACACGGTCGGATTTTCCGATGGATTCTGTCCTATCGGACAATGTTGTCGGAAATTCCGACCGTGTGTAGGCACCATCGGACAGTTTCCATCGGATTGTCCGACGGACAAAGTTCTATCTCCTGCTCTAAAGATTTTCCGACAACAAAGTCCGATCACACCAATTCCGATCGTGTGTAGCGAATTCCGACGGACAAAGTGCCACGCATGCTCAGATCACATTACAAGACCAAAGCTATTGGCTACTAGCCTCTACGTAGTCCCGTCGTAGGCAACAAACGTCACCACGTTCAGAATGATCGGATTTTCCGACAACTTTGTCCGACCGTGTGTATGCAACACCAGTGTCGGACTAAATCCGTCGGACCAAATCCGATGGATTTGGTGGTCGGATTTTCCGACCGTGTGTATAGGGCTTAAGAGGTACACCACCCTTTCTGTTCTGCACGATATAAAATCTTTTAAATCTTATATTCTCTGCCGGTCACTGTTGATTTAAAACTCAATTTTTTCTTTTTACTTTCCTTCGTATGCCTATAAGTATAACATGTTTTACATGGGTAGAAACCCTTGCCTTCAAAAGAAGGAAAACTTTGTTTGAGCTGGAGGGTCCAATACATTCTTTTCAATTAAATCCCTCAAAAAGGGGGCTCTCCGGTAGGTACATTTCGGTTTCTCTGGTAGTATTGCCCCTAAGTGTCGGTCAGCTTTCACAATATTCCAGTGTTTTTTGAAAATCTTTTCCATTTGTTTATGCAGGGTATGTTAGTCCATTACAAAGGGGACACCGCTTGTATATTCTTTATCTCTAGTTTTATCTTCAATAAGTATTTTTCTATCCAAAGCAGTTACATCCTTTATTTTTTCCTTTATGAAATTATGTTGATACCCCTTTTAAAAAAATCTCTCGCCAATGAATTCTGCTGGTTTAGTGAATACTTTTTGCTTAGTGCAGTTCCTTCTTGGCCTAATTAATTGGCCTTTGGGTATGTTTTTCAACCAAGGGGCAAAATGACAACTATCCAGAGGAAGATAGCTGTTCCTATCAACCTGCTTAAAGTGCGTTTGTGTTATCAATCTTCCTTCTTCTTTAGAGATTTCCAAATCCAGAAAGTGGATCTTCTCAGCACTTACTTCCCATGTCAGTTTAATATTCTTATTATTTGTATTCAAGTTAAAACCAAAGTCCATCAAACTTTGGGAGGGCGTGCAGTGATGTCACCGCGTTTGTTTCAGGAAGGAGGAAGGGTCTGAATCGATGCCGGCCGGCGTCTTGTTTAAAATCGTTCGAAAGTTCCTCTATGCTTATCTTTTGCATTTTAAATGTGAGTACAATTACTTTTTAAAATAAAAAGCCAAAGTTATTAGACAGTATCACACGATGGTCTACCTTTTTTTTCTTTATGTTTTAATTTGGATGCACCACCGAGTGCTGTGATCAGTACTAGATTTACCACGCTGTGTCCTTCCGGGAGTCATTTTGGTTACGAGTGGCAAATCCCTGGATATCACTCCTCTAGGTGTCGTCTCCCCTTGGCATCAGGATCTCTACCCGTGCTCAATCTGAGTGTCAGTTTTCATTTGCCATCTGGTAAGGAGAATATATATTGGTGGTGGCACCCTCTTTTGATGTGGAGCACAGCGGTGTGGCATGAAGTAATAGGTTTACATGATCGCATTTCACTGGAATAAGGATTTATTATATCAACTATATTTATTCTGTGGACTTTCAGTGTTATCTCCGTTTTTGGATTAACCAAACATCACTTATAGTTCACGTTTATTCATTTATTCAGTTATTTTTATTGCGTTTTCTCTGGTGATGCAATTAGACATTCATGAGTATTATTTGGTTATAGCGTCAAAACCTATTTGCTAAAATGTACTCATTGTGAATGCTATTTTATCAGTTATGCACATTAGGTAGTTATCTTCATCCGTATATTGCCACCTTTCACCTGGCACAGTTTTATTTTCTTACAAACTTTCTCTGTCGCCAGCCCAAATTACAATAATGTCATCAATAAATCTCTTGAATAGGAGGAGTTGCTGCAGCTTCCTATTATAAAGAGCATCCTCCTCCCATTCTGCCATGTAGAGATTAGCTACACTGGGCGCATACTAAAGCCCCATACACACGGTCGGATTTTCCGATGGATTCTGTCCTATTGGACAATGTTGTCGGCAATTCCGACCGTGTGTAGGCACCATCGGACATTTTCCATCGGATTGTCCGACGGACAAAAGTTGTATCTCCTGCTCTAAAGATTTTCCGACAACAAAGTCCGATCACACCAATTCCGATCGTGTGTAGCGAATTCCGACGGACAAAGTGCCACGCATGCTCAGATCACATTACAAGACCAAAGCTATTGGCTACTAGCCTCTACGTAGTCCCATCGTAGGCAACAAACGTCACCACGTTCAGAATGATCGGATTTTCCGACAACTTTGTCCGACCGTGTGTATGCAACACCAGTGTCGGACTAAATCTGTCGGACCAAATCCGATGGATTTGGTGGTCGGATTTTCCGACCGTGTGTATGGGGCTTTAGCATTACTTTTGAGTTCTTTAAAGGCCCGTTTTGTCGCTTGTATCGCTTCTTCATGGTAAATAATAGTATATAGCGATGCCACGTCTGGTTTTGCGAAAGATACACTGGTCTGTCATCAAATTTAATTGTATCAAGTGTTTAGTATCTCTCAGATACGACTTGGTTTTTCTTACTACTGGCTGTAAAAAACAGTCTATATACTCTCCTATTCTCCAACTGAGTTAATTCCATTCACTATTGGCCTTCCTGGTGGTTTTTCTTTATCTTTATGTATTTTGGGGAGAGTATATATTACTGGAATCCTGCATCCAAGTGGCTGTAGATATTTCCCTTCTTTCTTATTAAGTAGGCCTTTAGCCTTCCCCATTTCTATTAAGTTGGCTAAATCATCTTTATATCTTACTATTGGGTTACTGGATAGTCTCTGGTACGTATCTTCATCCTATCTTTATCTTCTTTGGCCACTAGATGGTGCTATTTTATGAATCAACACGATTGGAAATATATTGTTTTTAATATTCATATTTTTTTTATTATTTTAGCTATTTTTGATTTAATGATGTTATGCCATGGATTTATTTATGATGAGATAGATTTTGAGGACATTGCGGGTTGCTATGACAACCACTCTGCTATAACAGTCACCACGTGCACCCGACTCTATACCTTTGATAAAGTCACGTAGACAGTGACGCAACGCGTCAGTGAAGAGAGTCAGGTGACGTTTGTTTCCGATCTCGGCCTGGATCGGTAACACTTTTCACTACTGCTGTTTGATCTTTTATTAAACCGTTCGTTTTAAATACTGCACTATGGAGTCCCTCCTTTTCTCTCTTTAATTACTTGGCCGAGTGCCTGGAGGCCCTGGTTGGTTCCAACGGAGGATAGAGACCTACAGGAGCTGTGCTATCAGTGGGAGCCTGGGAACGGATCGGCCAGTGTGTTTATCTGTAAGGCTGTTTTTATTCCTTATTTGAGGCGAGAGGCTGGGGAAAACACTATCCATTAATACACTGGAGAGTGCTTGAACGTGGTCACTTGTGCAGCTGATGAACTGTATTGTATCTTGAAAAGAGATTGACACAATTAGATTGCATTGCACTGTGTATGGGATCCTGTTCTGTGACTAACTTTTCGGATTTATGCTCTTATATTTTTTTCAAGACCTTCTATTTATTGTTTGAGCACATTTATGGACTATTTTGGACATCACTGATTTCTTGCTGCTATTTTGCCTACATTAGTTTTGCTCTTTACACCTTATTAGGTGCAATTTCCCCTATCGTCTTTCAGGACAGCCACCTGAGAGACCTTGGCTCCTCCCCTCTGTAGGAAACACCTGCGCCAGCCTCCCCTGCTGCTCCTCAGTTATTTGTGTTTCCTCCAGGAGGGGAGACACCTTTTTTGGAACCAGCCAGAAAGAGTCAGGATTACCAGGGGGTATGGGCTCAGGCAAAAGATACATGTCCACAAACAAAGCAGCAGCGGCTCCTTTTGGACAAACAGACCAGGTAACTAACCTGGGGAGACTGCCGCCCCTGCATCCCTGAGTGCAAGCGGAGGTCAGGGGGGTTTCCTTCTCAGCTCCGAGTGCGGAGCACAGGTACAGGTCCTGCCGTTCCATACCTCCAGCGGCGTGTGGCGCTCGCAGCGCGGAACACGCTGGGTATAGGGACCGGCGTTGTCAGTGACGGGTGACGTCACATCCGACAAGAGGGGCGTGTACTTCCGGGTTCGCGGTTTCCGGTTCCGGCCGCGAATCTTGAAAAGGAGGCCAGGCATGGGCTAGGAGAGGAGCTGCATATGCTGTAGTGACAGCTAAAGCTCCGGTGGTGACACAAGCATGTCGGACGCAGAAGGGAGAGACCAGACTGCTACGACAGAGACCAGCTCCAGCCATGTAAAGGTAAGGGGAACCTGGGGAGGACCTCCCCTGGCCTATAACAACCACCCATCCCCCTCCCCCTCAAGGGTTCAGCAAGGGGGGGGTGGGCAGGTCCCTCCTGTGTCAGAGGGTTATTTTTCATTGGGCCCCTAGTGTGGTAAGCCCATATGAAAGACGCTGTGCACCTGCAAGTTGCAGGAAGCTTATGTCAGTATTAATGTGTGTGGGGTTTCTCTTTATGTCTTTTCAGAAACCTGACAAGTCTAAGCCCTCTCATAACTCAAAAAGGAGGTGCCCTTCTTGTAAAAACACACTGAAAGATTCCTGGGGGAAAGCATTATGTAAGGAATGTATTCACAAGTTGGTGCAAGAACATTCCACAGAGCAGGGCAGTGACTTAGCGGCATCTGTCAAAGAACTATCGAGTACCTTTGTAGCCTTCAAAACCTTTTTTGAAGGGTTCCAGATCCCTCAACTGCAAACTGCCCCCCCACCAGTACTAACGGTACTAGGAAAAGCACAGGCACTACCCTCCACTAGTGCCGGTCCTTCAGTTACTCCTAGAGAGGAGGCAGAGGACGAGCCTGACAGCACAGCGTCCGGCTCCCAAGAATCTGAGGGTGAAGCACTGGAAGGGGATTCCAGAAAACCCTCTAGATACAAACTCTCATTAGAAGAGGTAGACCAGCTGTTGGGAGCCATTCATACCACGCTGGGTATACAGACGGAAAAGAAACCTTTATCCCTGCATGATCAGATGTATGAGGGTTTAGGAGAACAGGAAAAGAAAAATTTTCCTGTTCATGACGTCTTAATAGAGGCAATTAAGAAAGAATGGCAGGAACCTGAAAGGAAACCATTCTTTTCTAAAGCCTTAAAGAGACGGTTCCCATTTTCAGATGATGAGTCATCAGTATGGAATAAAATCCCAAAACTAGACGCTGCCTTCTCACAAGTCTCCAGGCACACCGATCTAGCATTTGAGGATATGGGGGTCCTTTCTGAAGCAATGGACAAAAGAATGGATACCCTATTAAAGAGGTCATGGGACTCCACAGTGGGAAGCCTAAAGCCAGCCATGGCGGTCACGGTGGTAGCCAGAAATGTAGAGTTTTGGCTAAACCGTATACAGGCACATATTGAGGAAGGTACTGCGAAGGAGCAGATTTTGTCCTCTTTTCCCACTCTTCTCAAAGGCATTGCATACATAGCAGATGCATCAGCAGAGCTGGTACGCATGGCAGCCAGATCCTCGGCTCTAGCCAATTCTACCAGAAGGGCCCTATGGCTAAAGACTTGGCAAGGGGATGCTGCATCCAAAGCCAAGTTATGCGGGATCCCGTTTACGGGAGACCTGTTATTTGGGCCAGGATTAGAGAAAGTGTTAGACCGTACAGCGGACAAAAAGAAGGCTTTTCCGCTGAAACGGAAAGCACCCTGGGCCCAGCCTCTACAAAATAGAAAGAGGCAAAAGAGGGACACCAAGTCCCGGTTTTCAGTACCCAAGGCAACTAATCAAAAGAAACCTTGGGGTCAGCGAGGGAATAGCAAAGGAGGAGCAATATTTCGCCCTCCTGAGCAGACCCGCAATAAGGACTGAAGTCCTCTCAGTGGGAGGAAGACTGGGGGCCTTCATCTCACAATGGGAAAAAATATCCTCCAGTCAATACATCTTAAGGACGATAAGAGATGGGTATTCCCTAGAATTCTCAGAATTCCCCCCAAACAGACTGTACATCACCAAGCTGCCAAACAGTAAGGAAAAAGCCAGAGGGTTAATGAGATCCATAAAGGACCTCAGGAGACAGGGTGTAATCATCAGGGTACCAGGGGCAGAAAGAGGACAGGGCTTCTACTCCCATATATTTGGAGTACAGAAACCCTCAGGAAAGGTCAGACCGATCCTCAACCTCAAACCACTAAATCTATCCATAACCTACAAAAGGTTCAGGATGGCTCCATATATTCAGTGAAGGCCCTGTTGCCTCCAAACTGTTATATGGCGTCGCTAGATTTAAAGGATGCGTACCTGCACATACCCATACACCCAAATCACCAGAAGTTTCTAAGGCTAGCAATAGAAACAGGAAAAGAAGCTGTACATCTTCAGTTTCAGGCTCTGCCCTTTGGCCTATCATCTTCACCAAGAATCTTTACCAAGGTTCTGGCAGAAGCTTTGGCACCACTACGACTAAAAGGCATATCCATTATTGCCTATTTAGACGACCTTCTTCTTTTTGCAAGGACACCCGAAAGGTTATTAGAAAACCTCGAGTACACTCGGGTATTCCTAGAGAGTCTAGGTTGGTTGGTGAATGTGGAAAAATCAAGTCTACAACCCACGCAACAGTTAAAATATCTGGGTTATGTAATAGACTCGGTTCAGCAAAAAGTTTTTCTACCCGAGGAAAAGATAACAAAGATTCAAAAAGAGATAAAGGCAATTCAGACCAGTATACCCTGTTCTATAAGAAAAATAATGTCAACACTAGGGTTGCTAACATCTGCAATCCCAGCAGTTCAGTGGGCAAATCTGCATTCCCGACCACTGCAAATGTTCCTATTAAAGATATGGGATCACAGGCAGGAGTCTCTGGATTTGCAGGTATCAATACCAGCAAAGGTAAAAAAAGTCCTTATGGTGGTGGAGAAAGACAGAAAATTTAGACATAGGACGGCTATGGATCCTACCTATCTCCCGAATCCTAACCACAGACGCAAGCGGTGTAGGGTGGGGAGCACACCTGGACTCCCAGTTAGCACAAGGTGCTTGGGGAGGGAAGAACGGACAAGATCGTCCAACTGGAAGGAACTGAAAGCGGTATGGTTCGCACTCCAGTCCTTCCAGAAGGAATTAAAAGGACATCATGTACAGATCAGATCAGACAACTCGTCAGTAATAGCTTACATAAGCAAGCAAGGGGGAACCAGAAGCGGAGTTCTGTGGGCCCTAGCAGAAGAGATCCTGAGATGGGGAGAGAAAAACATACTCTCCTTTTCAGCAGTACACCTAAAAGGAGACTTAAACAGAGTGGCAGACTTTCTCAGCAGGAAGAAAGTAAGAGAAGGAGAATGGGTGCTAAAACAAGAGGTATTCGACCAGATTGCAAAAAAATGGGGAATACCTCAGGTGGACTTATTTGCTTCCAGAGAAAGCAGGAAAGTCCAAGCCTTCTTCTCCCTAAAAAGGGAGGAGGGAGCACTCGGGGTAGACGCATTGGCGCAGAAGTGGGCGTTCAGCAGATGTTATGCTTTTCCCCCACCAGTACTACTACCCGCAGTAATAAGGAAATTTCGTACAGAAGACACGTCATTAATCCTTATAGCACCTCACTGGCCCAGGAGACCGTGGTTCTCTATGCTCAAAGAACTAGCCATAGAGCCTCCTTGGTTTCTACCAATCCAAGAGGATCTGCTAGCCCAGGGCCCAGTGCACTGTCCACAGGTGGGAAAGTGGAAACTAGCCGCCTGGTATCTGAGGAACAGCTATTAAGAGCCAAAGGGTTCTCAAACCGTCTGATAGACACACTGCTGAAAAGCAGGAAGGTTGAGACACGTAACATCTACCAGAAGGTATGGAAATGTTTTAATCGTTGGTGTACAGAGAACAACTTTAAAACACAAAGCTCAGTAGCAGTCCTAGAGTTTCTACAGAGTGATGTAGACAAAGGACTAAGCCTCAGCACGTTAAAGAGTCAAGTGTCAGCACTGTCAGTTTACCAGGAGAGGAGTTTAGCCTCAAACCCCTGGATAATCAGACTCTTTAGATCCGTGAGCAGACAAAGGCCGCCACAAAGCACAGCCTTTCCCAAGTGGGACCTGTCATTAGTGTTACAAACTATGACAGCAGATCCCTTTGAACCATTAAAGGATTGCAGCCTGAAGATGCTGACACTTAAAGCAATCTTCTTGGTAGCAATTACTACAGCCAAAAGGGTCTGTGAGATGGAAGCCCTATCTATCAGACCCCCATTTTGCCAGATCTTTCCGGATCGTATAGTCTTCAAAATGGATCCGGGGTTTCTACCTAAAGTAGCCTCAAAATTTCACAGGGGTCAAGAAATTGTATTACCATCATTCTGTCCGAATTCTTCTCAGGAGAAGGAAGTGAAATTTCATAGTTTAGATGTCAGGAGATGCATCCTGCATTATTTAGAGGCAACAAAGTCAATCAGAAAGACGGAGTCTTTATTTATTTTATACACTGGAGCCAGGCAAGGGCACAAGGCTTCAAGGAGTACTATAGCCAGATGGTTGAGGGAAGCCATAGAGCAGGCTTACAAAATAGGGGGTATGCAGATCCCAGAAGGAATCAGGGCACACTCCACGAGGGCAATGGCAGCGTCACAGGCAGAGAGAGCTGGAGCGACGCCGGAACAGATTTGTAAAGCGGCAACATGGTCCAGCTTTGCCACTTTTGTAAGACACTATAGAGTGGACTTATGGTCAGCTAAAGATCAGACCTTTGGACGTAAGGTCTTACAAGCTATGGTCCCGCCCTAGGGGTAAGTGCTCGGTTATCCTCTCAGGTGGCTGTCCTGAAAGACGATAGGGGGAAAACGAAGTTACTTACGGTAACGTTCTTTCCGGGAGTCTTTCAGGACAGCCGGGTACCCACCCAAATGTATATGAGGTTTCCTTACAGGAAATGTGATATAAATTATTATATGTGTATCATATGTTTCTTGTCTCCCCAGCAAACTGGAGGTGCTCTTCAAAGAACTGAGGAGCAGCAGGGGAGGAGGAAATTTATAGCAAGCTGGCGCAGGTTTCCTACAGAGGGGAGGAGCCAAGGTGGCTGTCCTGAAAGACTCCCGGAAAGAACGTTACCGTAAGTAACTTCGTTTTTATTTTTTGCTGATATTTGCACAGATCTTTCATTTTTTGCACAATTATTGTTGCAATTTATAACTATTATTGCTATTTTGCACAGATTGCTGATCTTGCACCATTTTTTGCTATTTTGCACATATTGATAATTTGCACCTATTGTGGTATTTTGCACTTTATTTTTGGCTCATTTGCACTGATTATTTTGCATGTTGTATTCATATCATATTTGAGGATTTAGCCATTTATCTGTTGTGTAAATGATGTTTTTTCAATCCTTATAGCATTGGTTTGCTAATCTCTGGCTATAAAATTTTGATGAAGAAATCAACATAATATTTGAATTTATCCTTTTGGAGTCTCCAAAGGATTTATTTCTATCAATTAGTTTATTAATGGTGTTTATGCCATTCTAAGTAAGCGCCACATTATTATTTTTATCTTTTAACATTGTCTGGTGTGCGAACACTTTTATGTTGGCTGCTGCATTGCTAGGTCCATTTCGTATCATTTTTTCCCTTGTGGCTTGGGCATTAGTTCCCCCTACTTTACAGTAATAAGTAGTTGCAGTTAGAAGCCTAGTCAGGGACAAGCCCAAGTTCGGTAACGAGTGGCAGTGAACATATGGATTTTAGCAGAAGTGACAAGAGGGAAAAATTGGTTAGAGAGAACACAGTAATCTGGTTTAAATAGGAAGTTCATAAGAGGAGCAAAGAGTTCAAGATTCACAAGAAATACAGTACAAGGCAAGATTATCCAAAGAATCAGACAGGATGCTCTCTAGCAGCTCAGGTGGCTCAGCAAGTAGCAAGAGCTACTGCCGAACACAACAGAGATCATAGGTTTAGATCCCAGTCCTGACAAAGTAGAGGGGGCAACTTTGCCTGCTGCTGGTACTAAGATTATTAAAAGGTGAAGAGGTGAAGTGATACCATTCACTCAGACTTTAAAGTGATACTAAAATCGTCTTTTTTTTTTTCTTAAAAATAACAAACATGTTTACTTACCTGCTCTGTGCAGTGGTTTTGCACAGAGCAGCCTGGATCCTCCTCTTTTCAGGTCCCTCTTCAGTGCTCCTGTCAAGTGCCCCCACAGCAAGTAGCTTGCTATGGGGGCACCCAAGCCGAGCCGCAGCTCTGTGTGTCCATTGAGCTGCAGTTTGGCCCCACCCCTCTCTCCTCTGGCTGACTGACATCAATGAGAGCCAATGGCGTCACTGCTGTGTCTCAGCCAATCAGGAGGGAGAGTCCTGAATGGCTGAGGCACTTGTGCACATTGCTGGATGGAGATTGGGCTTAGGTAAGTATTATTAGGGGGGGCTGCTGCACACTGAAGTATTTTTAACTTAATGCTTCAAGATAAAAAACCTTCTGCCTTTAGAATCGCTTTAACTGTTGGTTGTTCATATAGGGCTATAATGCTAGACAGCATGTTAGGTCCCATACGTTGCAAGGTCATGAGAATAAAAGGACATGACAAAATGCCTTTTTGGAACTAGTAAACAGAGGAAGTAGGACAGTCTGCTGATCGCCTCCTGAAATTCTTTTTCGGATTACGGGCGATAACGTTCTCATTTGTTGGTGATATAGTGCTGAGAATAAATTTTCCTGGTTTAATGCACAAACAGCCACATAAGAATCTTGACCTAACTTGTGGGAAGTTTTTAAAATTTCTGCATTAATTAACTTCAAGGAATATTGGAGTCAATTCGCAAAGGACACATCTGCAAACCAAAGAGGTGGTTGGAGGAATTCCTCTCACTGGGACATTGTATTCTGACAGTGGGACTCGCCGTTGTCAGAAAACACTGATCAGTGGCTGTAGCCGCTACTCGACAAGTTTTTCAGTTTGTCCGATTGACTTCTCAAACAGGAATGGCCACACATTGCTCAAAATTTGGCCGATCCCTGCAGAACCGGTTAAATTTCAATTTCTCTATGTCTAGTTTTAGGCTGGGTTCACACTGCAGACAGATGCGGCTGACAGCAGGGGTCTGATGCGTCCCTGTTCTGTTTCAGGGACAAATCAGGCCAGAACTTTTGCCTGAATTCGGACCTGAAACTGAGCCAAAGACGACCAGGACCCCTGTGCAATTCACCCTGCAGCCGCTCCGAGGATGTGTGAGCCAGCTCCATTGAGAGCCGGTCACAATCTCCTGTAATGCAAATTGGATGCGGAGGAAACCTCCACATCCAATTCGCATTAGTGTGAACCCAGCCTCAGAGTACTAGTTCACCTCTAATGTAGTGGTCTCCAACCTGTGGCCCTTTGCTTGCCTTTATCCAGCCCTTGAGGCATTATTCCTGCCACTGACACAAACAATGGGGCACAATTCTTTCCATGTCAGCAATGATGGGTTATAATTCCTTTCATTGACAACAAAAATCGGGCACTATTCCTCCCCTACTACCAAAGATCAGGCAATGTTTATGCCAACAGGGCACAGTCCGCCCCCCTAAAGTCTGAAGGACAGTAAACTGGCCCTTTCTTTTGAAAGTTTGGAGACCACTGCTCCTAGACCAAGCTTGGTGCGCGATCACGTCACTACCAGTTTTGAATTATGCGTCTGTGGAAGGCATGGCGTCTCAGACTCTGTACTGATACGATTGCACTGATCGTTTTGCAATAGTGATAGTGCGGCTTTTATTTGTATATTGATGTGATTAAATAAACTCATACCTTTTATAGACTTGCGCTATGAGTGATAATCCTTTCCATATGTAAACTTACCATATGACTGGGAGTATCGAGGAAGAGTAACCAACACCGGCACTGAGATCAGAGACAATTCTGCTTGAATTTTCCATGCAGGGTTACATCTTTTTGGTGAGTGTGGAACCAGGAGGGGAGCACAAGTGAATCAACATTTGCATCAAAGTCATGCACAATTCACTTTGGAAATCACAACTTTAAGAAAATAGATTTCATTTCAATTTGTTGGACTGTGTGTTATATTCATGGAAATTTTTCCAATTGAGGAATTGAGATAACTAAATTTTTTTTGGACTTTCAGTATATATTTTTTGTGTATAAATATTTTTTTGTATTTCACATATATTTTCATGATGTTTATCAGTCTACATGGAACATCACTTTCACTGAACACGCAGAGGATATAAAACATTATATACACATATACTTTTTATTTATAGTTTTGGCAGCGTATATAAATTAAATAGCGCATTTGATAGGAATAGTCAATGCTCACTTACTACCAGTGGAGTGGATCAGGAACGCATGAAAAGTGTGTTTGACCCTCTTGAGCTTTAAATATGTTATTGAGGTATATCTGGCAGAGCTATCCAAAAAGGGGATTCATGTTGATGTCTGTAAGCAAATGGAAAAACTATCCTGGAAGTCTTCTTAGCTTGGTGGAAGTAGTAAGTTTTGTTTTTATTTGAGCAATTTATTTGCTATTGTCAGTTAGACATGCCTATCGTTGCATTGTAGAAAAAAAAAAAATCTTCCCATCCCGTCCGCTCATTGAAGCTCATCTTCTACTCTAAGGCGGGGTTCACACTATTGTGAATTGAATGCGGGATTTCCGCATTCAATTCGCAATAGCAGGCCATTGTGACCGGCTCTCTATGGAGCCGGTTCCCATATCTCCGATGCAAATTTGCACAGGAGCCCTTTCCGTTTCAGGTCCGAATTCAGCTCAAAATTCAGACTGAAATTGGTGAACCAGGAGGCACAGGACCCCTGCGTCGGCATGTAGTGTGAACCGAGCCTAAAGGTAATATACTTGTGAAATCCCACTGCCACCCACACAATCTCATTATGACTAAGTTCCAAAGGTTGGGGCTGAAATGTGTCAATCTTTTAACATGATGGATGATGAATAAAGTTTGCACATGATAACCTATGGTATGTGCAGCGTATGTCCTGGCATAGACTATTGAACCTTATCCTGCAGATTCTTAGCAAGAGCCTGTAGCACTGAATAGTTTCTTTTCTTCAGAGGTAGAGATGAGGGCTGGAGGACAAGACAATCTGGCTCCATATGGAAGCCAAAAATACCACTCTGTGGCAGCAAAAGTCCAATCAGTGGCCAGGGATGAGCCACTAATGAATACAATAACAGCGACCCACTTCAGGCCCGGTCAAGTGTTCAAAAATGTAAAAAAAATGCAGGACCTTTAAATATCTCGAACTAGAAACAGGTCATCGTCAGATCGAGGTATCAGTGGTGTTTTGGTTATCTGTAGGTCTCAAATTGCAAAGTTTTAGAAATGCAGAGTTCCACAGTTCAGTTATGCCGCGTACACACGGTCGGAATTTCCGATGGAAACAGTCCGATGGGAGCTTTTCAACGGATTTTCCGACCGTGTGTAAGCCCATCGGTCTTTTTCTGTCGGATTTTCCGATCGTGTGTATGCAATTCCGACACGCAAAATTCCGACGCATGCTCGGAAGCATTAAACTTCCCTTTTATAGTGCTGTCGAATGTGTTTTAACTGTGTTACTGACCGTCGAAATTTGATGTGACCGTGTGTAGGCAAGACAGTTTGAGCGAAATTCCGACGGGAAAACCATCAGAGCTTTTTCCGACGAGAATTCCGACCGTGTATACGCGGCATTAGAGTACAAGGAATACATGTACAGTACTCTACAGTTAGAGTACATGTGATCACATGCCTGACGAAGGGGTCCTGCGTGACTCCGAAACGTTGCACCTTTTTGTGTCGTGATCATGCAATAAACTAAACATTTTGGACGCCACCTTGTGCTGATCCTTGGTGTGCTGGCAAATATCTACGTTGTGCTTGAATTCTGTGACACATATTCACTATGAAGTAAAATCTTAAAGTGATACTAAAGGTTCAGGTTTTTAAAAAAAAAAAAATTAAATAACAAACATATCATACTTACCTCCACTGTGTGGCTCTTCCCCACATCAGATAACCCCCCCCTGGGAGAAGCGCTCTTCCAGGGGTTACCTTGCGGGTGCACTCCCGAGTCCAGCATTCATAGACGCTGAATGCATGACTCGGCCCTGCCCCCCCGTGTCATTGGATTTGATTGACCGCAGCGGGAGCCAATGGCTGCACTGCTATCAATCTGTCCAATCAAGAGTCAAGAACCCCAGCCAGAGAGCGAGCGCTTCCCCCGTGGGACAAGTTTGAGGGTCCAGATAAGTAAAACGGGGGGGGGGGGGGGTTAGGGGGCCAGTCACTGACAGGTGTTTTTTCACCTTAAATAGGATGCATTAAGGTGAAAAAACATGAACCTTTACAACCCCTTTAAGTGCTGCACTACCTATATTTAAACAAACCTCAAGTTTGTATAAACCTGTTCAGTAACTCAATACATTAGAGTGTAATGGTTGTGCATACAGTAAAATAAATATGTCAACAAAGTACATTACATGTATTTAACAAACAATACTGTGCTTGAAAATAGTCCATGGTTATTATAGGCAAATATTAATTAACCACCTCATACCTGGGCCATTTCTGACACTTCAAGCCTATATGTAAAAATCTACCTTTTTGCTAGAAAATTACTTAGAACGTGTGTGTGTGTGTGTTGTGTGTGTGTGTGTGTGTGTGTGTGTGTGTGTGTGTGTGTGTGTGTGTGTGTTTTAATGTATTTATTTAGCAGAGACCCTATAGAATAAAATGGTGTGTGTTGCAATTGTTTATGTCACACGGTATAAATATATATAATTTTTTTCCCCCCAAAAAATTGCAAACACTTTCATGAATTAAAAAAAAAACTAAATATTAAAATCAGACCATTTTTTTTTTTTTTTTATAAATGTGAAAGATGATGTTACGCTGAGTAAATAGATACCTTTCATGTCACACTTTAAAATTGCATCTGCCATGGATTGGCAGCAAACTATGGTGCTTAATATTCTCCATAGGCGACGCTTTAAACACCTTTTATAGGTTACAAGTTTAGAGTTGCACAGGAGATCTGGTGCTAGAACTTTTGCTCTCGCTCCGACATTCACGACAAAACCACACGTGTGGCGCGGTCGCCATTTACATATACGTGCGGGAGTAAAGTATGTGTTTGCATAAGCACGAGTGGACGGAATTGTTTTAAAAAAAAAAAAAAATTTGTACTAACTTTATTGCTATCACAAGGGATGAACAACATCCCTTGGGACAGAATGGGCCCTGACCGGTCTTCTTTATGGAGAGATTTGGAGTCTACTAGACCCCAAATCTCTCCTCTGGCCCCCTATGCAGCCAATCAGACAGAGATTGGTCCGATCGGCTGCTTTTCTGGCCGCTGGTGGTCAGCTAAACAAAGGGGCGGAACCGGCAGTGACAAAATACTCATGGCTCCCGGTTTTCAGGGTTACAGAGAGAGGGGAACAACAGTTCCCCCTCTCTCTGTACAGGGCAGCCATCGCTCACGGCCTCCGCGATGGGATAGGAGAGCCTGGGAGGGGGGGGGTGGGACCCCGTTCCGCCAATTGCAGAGATGATCGAGTGGCTAATTAGCCACTCAGTTCACTTTTGTCTGAAAGACAATCGCCAGCTGAAAAGAATAATACCGGGATGATGCCTGTAGGTGCAGGCATCATCCCGGTATAACCACTGAAACCCAAGGACGTAGAGGTATCCAATGGTTGTCACCGCACACAAATCAGGGATAAAAAAAATGGGCCCAGGTGCACAGCAAAGACTGTAGTGAATATAAATGAAAAAAAGAGAGCAGCACTCATGGGTTTTGAAAGGTGAACGCACGATGGCGGTTTAATTTGAATTTCGACAAGGCACAAGCTCATCTTGCTCAGGACGTACCTTGGGTAGGGAGTGGTTAATGGTGGCAGTTCATCAAATGTTGCTACAGTATATAGGTGCAATATCCCTGACTCAAACAATCTAAGTGTGACCATAAGTTATATAGCCATCTTCCTGTTCACCACCGTGCTCTAAATGCTCTCACCTTGGTAGTGTGACCTACAACGCATGTATGGTCAGATAGCGCATGTGCTGTTTCCAGCAGACATCTCTCAATGCACCCTCTGTGTATTTGTGATGAGATCTCCAGATACAGGCATCCTAGTAGACAGGGGTATCTTCAAAAATGCTCTTCCTTCAAATAGGATGTTGAGACAATAAGCCCTTTAGAGGCCACTGCCAACAGGAAATACAATTTTTAATGAAGGAGTGTACTTAGTAACAATGTTTAGGTAGATGGTAACAACCACATGAATGGCAGGATCAAGGTTTGTCACAGAACATTGCCCAAAGCCTCACACTGTCTCCGCCGGTTTGATTTCTTCCCCAGGTAAGTGAAGCACACGCACTTCAACAGACTAGGCCACCTTCTACCATTGTGAATGTGTGCCCCTCGCGCTACTTGGAGTACGTGAAATAGTCAAAAATAAATAAATAAATAGTGCTCTGCTGCAAAATGTGGTGTGTTCACAAATACACAATGAGTTATAAATATTGAAAGAATTTCGCGCAATACGTAGCTAAAAATAAAGTGCAATAAAGGATGTTCCAGTCATATAAATATTATAAAAATATCAATATTACTGGTGAGAGGTAATCAATAATACAGTACTAATAAGCGTAGGTGTCTACATTAAGTAGCATATAAAGTGACTTGTGCATATGTGCAAAAGACTTATTAGTAGTAACCATATAAAAGTGCTGTGAAATACAGGTGAAATAAATTCAAACGATCAAATAAAATAAATTCAAACGATCATAGTGCATAAAAGTGCTATGCAATTAAAATGATTAATAGTAAAACGTCAAACAATGGATGAGTAATCAATACTCTAAGGCAGATGAGTGGTTAACAAATACTAATGGTAAAAGTTGATAAATATAGTCCCAGGTTGGATAAAATATATATGAATATAACAGTGTCCAAGTTAGTCCATCCGGTCCTGATAATATAACTATATGTAGTCAGGTACCGTGTTCACTCTGATCATGCAGTAATAGTGTATTCAATTCACTCAGGTTATCAACACTAGCTGCGTGATTTAAATATTAAATCCTGTGTATTTTAAAAGTTCTGCAGTGGATACTTGGTCCTGATTTTCATAAAATTCAATCCAATCGCCAGTCTCTCAAAACTCTCACCTCAAATATATAAGATTGAAGCTTTTCGGGCATATCCTATAGCCCCATGGACTGTAGATACAAATTATTCAGCATAAAACTGGTAAGGGTAAAAAACTTCTCCTTTAAGGGCGTTTTAAATCTTGATTCCTGCAGTGCTCAGTGTCAAAATATGACAAAGGGCCAAAAAACAAGAAAGAAGGGGAAGCCTCCACTAGTGTAGTATTTTAGTTGAATACAAGCATGTTTATTTAAACACAGTGGGTGGACTCTTACATTAAAATCAAGGTATATAGGCAAAAAACGGCATAGACAGATATAGATAAAAGTAGCTCCTAGGCGTCCTCAGCGCCTTCTCACGTCTCACGTCTCCTTCTCTGCCTACGGCCACTCCCTACGCGTTACGACACGTCACGTGTCTTCATCTGGGGAACCGGATTGGCTAATTGGGCTTTGTTTATATTGTGTGTAACCGGAAGTTGATATTCGGCCATCTTAGTTGTGGTCAGGTATCTACTAGGCGGCGGCCATTTTACCGGTGGTATATTAATTAAGGCGGATATGTTTTCGACGGTGCGTTCCACCTGAGTGAATGGAATACACTATTACTGCATGATCAGAGTGAACACGGTACCTGACTACATATAGTTATATTATCAGGACCGGATGGACTAACTTGGACACTGTTATATTCATATATATTTTATCCAACCTGGGACTATATTTATCAACTTTTACCATTAGTATTTGTTAACCACTCATCTGCCTTAGAGTATTGATTACTCATCCATTGTTTGACGTTTTACTATTAATCATTTTAATTGCATAGCACTTTTATGCACTATGATCGTTTGAATTTATTTTATTTGATCGTTTGAATTTATTTCACCTGTATTTCACAGCACTTTTATATGGTTACTACTAATAAGTCTTTTGCACATATGCACAAGTCACTTTATATGCTACTTAATGTAGACACCTACGCTTATTAGTACTGTATTATTGATTACCTCTCACCAGTAATATTGATATTTTTATAATATTTATATGACTGGAACATCCTTTATTGCACTTTATTTTTAGCTACGTATTGCGCAAAATTCTTTCAATATTTATAACACCTTCTACCATTGCTCTGTGGTCCAGTTCTGATGCTCACTTACCCATTGTAGGCTCTATTGCCTGCGCACACGAGTCAGCGTGGGCATCCTGACTGTTCTGCAACTACACAGACCCACACACAACCAACTGGGATACCCATTTTTGCCTTCAAAAAAAATCAACTTCATGGACAGCATGTTTACTTGCAGCCTAATATAATCGAACCTACTTTCAGATACCATTGATAACAAATGTTATTCACTTTACGCATCAGTGATCTTGAGGTCATGGCTGATCAGAGTATGTATTGCATACTCAATAACTAATTAAAAGAATTCTCACAAATTCAGCATTTTTGTAAATGTAAACTGATTACTAATACAGTCAAATGATCAGACAGAGGAACCCCAGGCTATAAGCTCCTGGGAGCAGGACTCCTACAAGTCTTTGTTTCCTTACTGTCATTTTATGGTCTGGCCTATAGTATATTGTCCCCTATATAACTCCATATGTACAGTACTGTGAAAAACCATGGAACTTTAAAGGCGACTGTCACCCGCCGGCTCCAACACTGAGAAGCTCTCTGCTCAGGGAGCTGCGAGAACTGAGTGATCTGTGGCGTTTGATAGCTCGGTTCTCACAGCTCCCTGAGCAGAGAGCTGTTGACTGTCAGTGGAGCACTGGGCTGTGGATGGGACGGGAGAGGCCAGCTCACCGAGAGCCTGAGCTGGGTGCCGGTCCAGGCATGTGGGTGGATCCTGACTTCATTGTCGCAAACTTGCCAGCCTGGACTGGCTCTGACGTCAGCCGACAGTGGGCTTCAGCCTACTGTCAGCTGAAAACTGGTCACATGAGTGCAGAACTCCTTTAAAAGAAAGGCAATAAATACAATTTTAAAGGAATACAGACTTTAGACATTTGATTGTTATTTTCCCTAAAATCAGTTGGATAAGGATATCTGTTAGTGACCACAAGCATGATATTGTTACTGGATAGGGTTACTATCTTGCCATGCCTATTGCCAATTAAACATAATTCTCAACATCCTATCAGTAATCATTTCAATTCAGTATACAGTAAATACATAATGTCAGTTACTTTCCTTTCTGTCTGTAACAATAAGCAATGTGTGTTTCTCATTATGGAGACAATATGACATTAGTTATTATTCCTTACAGATTGAATTAGCTTTCTGCATTCTTCTTGCAGACAAAGAAAGTAGGAGGTATAATAGTAGTTGAGATTATTCCCTAGTGAACTTGAAATGATCACAAATTCTCTAGTTCACTAAACATTTTTAAAGCGCTGATGTTCTCCTGGGCAATGCAACTTGTAAATGGTCTACTTTATTTTTATGTAGTGGATTGGGTGACTCAGAAAAGTAATGAAACCAAAGTATCACCATTAAAGTCAGAAAACTAGCATTTTTAGATGCAAAGCACTTCTCATATCTCTCATATCTCTCATGACAGGTACATTTTAAGGCTCGGTTCACACCTATGCGAATTGGATACAACTTATACTGCATCCAATTTGCATGGCATTTTAAAATACGTTCATTTGAATGAGGCTGGTTCACATATGTGCGTTGCATTCGCACTTTGCATTACCCAAAAAAGTGTGCGTTTTCTGGGCATTGCGTAGCGAATTGCAAGCACATTATCTTCTATGGGAACGCATCTGATTCGCAGATGCATTCCGTTGTGAACAGGATAAAATACTGACCTGATCCTGATGTAAACCTGACCTGATAATGATGTAAACCTGACCTGATACTGATGCAATCCTGACCTGATCCCAATCAAAAACTGATGTGAAATGGTGAACAACTGATTTTTCTCTTCGCAGGGAAACCCAACCTTCAATTCGCACCGCACATGTGTGAACCAGGCCTAAAGATATCCTATTTTACAAACAATAACATCACACAAAAAGAAGATTGGCCTATAGAATGTACAAAAATTTTATTGTTTTGAGTCAATGACCTGAATTACTGTTTTTCCTCGTGCATGTCCTGCTTCTAACTTATCAAAAGCTTGAGGGACATCAGAAAATGGAAACACTTTTTCAACAACAGGCCGCATCTATGGAAAACATAAAAAAAACAAAAAACAAATATGAAAAAAAAAATTAAAAAATTTTTTTTTTTTTTTTTTTTTTTTTTTTTATGAACTGCACAGATATTGCCTTTGTACAAGAGACCCATTTTAAAGCGAGTAGATTCCCGCTACTCCAGAATAGATTCTTCCCAAATGTATAATTAAAAGACCTTAAAGAGAACCGTTCACAACAAAACAACCCTGAGGAAAAAACAGTGCCTAATTCACAGTGTACATAGGTGCAGTGGCTCTACCAAAACGCCTTCTAATTGCAACCTTAGCTATATTTGGATCCATGATGATCCTGGGGTAGTAGCCTATTAGAGTGGTTCTAAAAGGCAGAAGATTTTTTTTTACCTTCATGCTCTCTATGCATGAAGGTTAAAAAATAAATAAAGTAAGTATGCAGCTCCAAATCTCCAGTCCCCCTAATACTTACCCGAGCCCGAACACGATCCAGCGATGTACAAGAGGGTAGAAGCTCTCCAGGGTCTCTGCCTCCTCAATGGCTGAGAGACAGAAGAGGGAGCCATTGCCTCCCGCTGCCGTTAATCACAGCCAGTGAGAAGGGAGCAGAGTTGGGGGCGGAGCCTCGTTCTGTGTGTCTTATGGACACACAGCGTGACTCGAGAGCGAGCACGCATGAGTGCCCCATAGCAAGCGGCTTGCTATAGGGGTACTGAAGAGAATGAGCCAGGAGCGCTGATGGGGTATCCGATAAGAGGAAAATCAGTGCTGCTCTGTGCAAAACCATTGCACTGAACAGGTAAGTAGAACATTTTTTTTTTTTTTTTTTTTTTTTTTTTATAACAAACAACACTTTATGTCACTTTAACTACTGGTGATGTTTAATATACCCTAAAATGTACATCTAAATTCCCACTTATTTCCAGGGGTCTGTACATATACTGGTGAAGTCAGTTTGCAAAAACATTTACCTAGACAACCTCTGTAAAAACGGACATTTCCACAAGTGTTAATTGTCTGTGTCCCCTGAAGCGGTCACTGGTTCCTTCTGTCGCCCTATACATCACTACAGTACACACAGACAGAATACAGTGGTGACATGGAGATCGGCAGCAGGAACCTCTGAGGATCCCCCTGCACAGGACACAGGAGATTGACATTTCCTGAAGTGTTGGTTTCCCAGAAGAATTTGGAGGATCATTCCATAGTAACAAAGCAGCGTTCAGTGGTGTGGGCAACAGGAGAGGTAAGTATTTACCCTCTTCTTTTACAAGTACAGCTTTGCTGGGGAATACAGGCAAGTATAGGAAGAGTGTCACTTAAAGGACTTGACCACACACGATCACGCTAAAAGTCCGCCGGTTCACGCGATGACGTACAGCACGTACGACGGGACTAGAAAAAGAAAAATACTAGAAAAATACTTGCTACTGAGCATGCGTCCTTTTTGGTCCGCCGGACTATACTACAGACGACCGTATTTTAAAACAAAAAACTTAAAACCTAGTCCGCCGGACTTTTGGGGAAAAAAGTCAGTCGAAGGCCCACACACGAGGGGATTGTCCGGCGGACTCGAGTCAGCAGACAATCCCGCGGGATAGTCCCTTCGTGTGTACGCGGCATTTGAGAAACTTCCGAAATCATTCAGAATTCACTGACAGGTGCATTTGACCTTCAGTTGACATCCTTCAAGCAGGTTTTGTATTTGTATAGAATTGTATGGGAATGCAAAACTTGTTTGAAGCATACAAAGTCACATTAACACAGACCCTAAAAAATGAATCCAGGTTAAACATTGGTTAACAAAATGAAAGCACACCGCAGTGCCAATAATGCGAAGATTATAATGGCTCGATGAATTTTTGCAGTAATCTTTTTGTAGTAGATTTCGTACTTCTGATGCTATTAGAGAGCAAGCAGAGCTCATGGGTCCCATTACAATTGTCCACAATGTGACAAGTGTGCAACCTTCTGGCTGGCATGCACTTCTGTTGCTAGAACAGTGGAGGGAGCTCATATTAAACCCCAGGCTCAAAGTAAATACACAATTTTTAGCAAAGAATCATGGCATCATTGGACAGCATGTAATGGGAAAAAAAAAAAGAGAACCTGCCGCTCCAGGTGAGATAAGGAAGCCTAATGATCCAGAAGGTGCTCGCCTCCGCACACAATGTAATTAGAAGAAATGGCAGCACACCACTGTAGGATCAAAATCCTCTTTATTTGGACATCCCAAAAATTACAGGCATCGGAATGCTGGATAGACAAGTTTCGCACACTTCACGTGCCCCTAGTGACTAAGCGCACGTGAAGTGTGCGAAACACGTCTACCCAGCATCCTCATGCCTGTAATATTTGGGATGTCCAAATAAAGAGGACAGTGGTGTGTGGCCATTTCTTCTAATTTCATTGGATAGCATGTACCAGGAACTGAGAAGATCTATTTTCAGATTTTCTCAATCCCATAGTATGAAAATATGTGATGTCATAGATGCACAGTAACCTTTAGGGCTGAGTTGGAGACTCTCTGCACATTCTCCTTTTCACTCTCAATACAAGAAAGAAGGAGAGGAAGAGAACCCTTTTATTAAGTCAAAATTTAAGAACTCAGAAGTACTCTAGGACCCTGAACACATAGGGGTCGCAAAGCAGTACAAGAGGGAATTTTCACACACCTTTTGTGCACTTCCTGAAGTCAACACCAGATTGTATTCACACAGAGTTGCACAATACACTTACATGATTGCTTTGTACATTGTGTGTGTGTGTGTGTGTGTGTGTGTGTGTGTGTGTGTGTGTGTGTGTGTGTGTGTAAAAACTGACCTGTGGCATTTGGTGTTGTAGCCCCACTTATTTTAATAATTTTCTCTAGTACTCCTCCCTTTCCTAACAAGGACAGCATCCAGTATGTTCCAGTATGTGTGTGTCAGCCCGCAGACGTCAGATATGGATATCTCACATTCAAATTACAGTGGGCATCATTTGTTTATTTCTAGAGAGAAAGCAGCCCCCTTAGTAGGCTTGACCGGTATTATTTTGGTTAATCATAGGTTGATCAGACAGTTCTGACCCATTCACTGAGGAAAACACTGAGACATGAATACCAAACTGATGATCCCCTATATTTAAAGCTTTACACAACTGTGTCATTTGTATTGATCAAACCTATTGTGTTCTTAATCCTGAAAAGGCTGACCGTACAGCGGGATAACATACCAGTGATCCGCTGCTAAAATCAACTGACTCAGATGAAACCCCTTCCTGTATTATGGCTGCAAAGGCGGCAAAGAGCTGGGACTGGCTGAATGCAGAATGATTAAGAGAGATTAAGTGAATAAAGAAAACACAGTCTATTTAGAGCAGAACATCAGTCTCCTAGCACAGGGCACTTTTGTTGTGTTCTGAGAAGAGGGATTAGCAGACAGGTCTACAGAGAGCAGGGATTAGATAAGCAAGTATGCATCTGTTTATGCAAAAACACCACCACTGAAGAGTATACGTTCCATGCTCTTGTTGTGTTCCCTTTAAAACAGTCATCCCCTTGGAAACGCATATAAAAGAGTAGCCAGAGAACTTCACAGAGGTAGCATAGGCAAACACCTCATTTATACATCGGATTCTACATTTTACTACATTTACAGTACAGATGCTCCTCGTTTAATGACTTACCTGTTTAACGACTGCTCGGACTTACGACCAGGTCTCTCCGCCTGAACGACGTGCTGTACATCATTGTATTGTACAGTACAGAATTTGTGTTCTGTACTTATGCAAACTAAAACAACGCTTTGAGCTGGAGTTTTGTGTTTAGACCTTTTTTTCCCACAAAACAGTACAGTAGTTAAGAATGCTTAAAATATTGATTTGTGACATTTCATTTAACAACCAATTCGTTTTAACGACCTGGTCTTTGGAATGAAACCTGGTCGTTAAGAGAGGAGTACCTGTATACCTTTGAAGATGGGGGCAGATGATTATTGTAGCGTATACAAATATAGGGACATAGCTAGAAAAAAAAGGTACATAAAAACATTGGGTGTCCAATACCTAATACCTGCTATTTCAACAGGTTAAAAAGGATATTCAAATCTAAAACTTTCCTTTTTTTTTGGATGGTGAATCCCCCTGTAAGGCTGTTTATGCCAGCTGTGTCCCACTGAGGCGATTTCCAACCACTTGTTGTCCAGTAGACACAACAAGAAGGGATAGAATCTCTCCAAAGTGGGATAACACCCCCCTTGGACAATTTCCATTAGAAAATGTCCCCTCTTTTCTTGTCCTGGTGTCCCTCGCAATCAGATCCAAGAAAAGTAAAGCTCCCCATCTCCCTAACATGGCGATAGAAAGCAATAAAAAAAACGAATTCAGTCCAAACAGCACTGTGCCCTTAATCTAACACAGTAGTATAGCCAAGATCAAGAAAAAGACAACACACTGCCAATGCACCTCAAAAATTTATTGGAGGTCAGAATTTAACCACTTGCTGACCGGCTCACGCCGATATAGTGGCAGGGGTGCACAAAACAACAGACCCCGTACGTCACTCTGCACATGCCACCAGCGAGTGTGTCGGCTGGTCCCGGACTCTATATCCGCCGGTGTCACGCGATCGTGGCATGGAGAGGAAGAACAGGGAGATGTCTATGTAAACAAGGCATTTCCCTGTTCTGCCTAGCAACATGACAGTGATCTACTGCTCCCAGTGATCGGGAGCAGTGATCTTTGTCATGTTCTAGTGAGCCCATCCCCCCTACAGTTAGAACACACTGAGGGAATACACTTAACCCCTTGATCGCCCCCTAGTGTTTAACTCCTTCCCTACCAGTGAAATTTACACAGTAATCAGTGCATTTGTATAGCACTGATCGCTGTATAAATGTCAATGGTCCCAAAATAGGTGTCAAAAGTATCCGATCTGTATGCCTCAATCACGGAAAAAAAATTAAACATTTTGCAGATTGCCGCCATTACTAAGGAAAAATAAAATAATAAAAATGCAATAAATCTATCCCCTATTTTGTAGACGCGATAACTTTTGCGCAAACCAATATATATTTTTGGAATATTTATTATAGGAAAAAATATAGCTTTTTTTCAAACTTGACACTTTTTTTTTGTTTATAGTGCAAAAAAAAAAAAAACAGAGGTGATAAAATACCACCAAAAGAAAGCTCTATTTGTGGGAAAAAAAGGACGTTAATTTTGTTTGGGTACAATGTTGCATGACCGCTCAATTGTCAGTTAAAGCGACGCAGTGCCGTATCGCAAAAAAGGGCTTGGTCAGGAAGGGGGGTAAATCCTTCTGGGGCTGAAGTGGTTAAAAAAAGTCACAACAAAAAAAAAAGATAGAGGAAACACATCATCCATCGATGCTTCAGGGCAACAGGAATCCCCTTTCTCAGGGGGATATGCCATTTCCCCACTTTATCGCAAAAAAAGAAAACGTTTTAGCTTTAGTTACATTTGTAACAGATAACTGTGTGGAATCAGTGATCAATCTTTATTACAGTTTGCGGTCGGATTGTTTCTCTAACTTGAGCAGTATCGATAAAAATGGTGGATTTTGCATTTTTTCATTCTAATTTTAACTTTAGCTCTTGTTCCTACACCTATACGTTGTTGATCTCATCTATCAGGTGACAGATTTGTGAGGAGCTATAAGCCATGACAAATCTGAATTTTTTTTCCACTTTCATGTACATCAACATAACAAATAATCCAAATAAAATGTAATGCGTTTAATAAACTGTCACTCTAATGGTTATAAAAAAAAAAAAAAAAAAAAAAAACAGCATGCGATATTATTCTAGTTCAAGTTTTTGGGAACTACAATACCCAAAGCAGGTGTTGCTCCAAAGAGGATCATATAAAAAAGAGACGTGTACTCACTACCAACAGAACAGCTACCTACCTTGCCAGCATCCACAATTTCACCAATTTCATCTAGGGCTGGCCCACTGGGGGTAAAAAATCCCCAACGGTAGTGGATCCCTTTACAGAGGTGCTGAAAACAAGGAACAAAGATACATTTATTACTGTTCAGAAATACAACCTAACAAGCAAAAGACAGAAAATATTCTGTGCATTCAAAACTTCAACTATATAGCCATAACTAAATGCAGCCATGGAAATGAACACCCACATTCTGAATACATCCATACTGTATTTGTAAATTAATAATATTACCTTTATTACTTTTGATCCCAGAGTAATACCAGAACGCATCATTCCATCTGCTATACCCAGCCGATCAGTGTTATACAGGAAAGGAGTAACCAGTGTGCAGTATGAAGCTCCAGACCATGGCTTAAGGTACTGAAGAGCCAATTCTTCACTTGTTCCACCTACATTGTCAAGAATAACATCAAACCTGAAAAATGAATGAAAACCATCAGCCTTTACAGCTAGAAAATATTCAAAACTACTTAAAATCAAAGTAGATCAAAGAAAATTGCAGCATTATGTTTTTTCTTCTACTGCAGCCTTGAAGTTTACATAATGAAGGCTAAAAGATTGACTGACTTTCTCATCCACAATGCAGTCCCAGAAATTGACACTAGAAAGTTATATGAAAGTAAAATGTAGAGCTTGTTTAACCCATTAGAGCCGGCACCTGCCAGCCCTTGGCTTATGGTCATGTGATCGCTGTGATTGGCTGTCATGGCGGTCACATGATTTGAAAGCTCCTGATCGCAAGCAGCCAATGGGAGCTTTCCGTTAGCCGCCGGTAACTGCCAGGAGCACGCTCTCAGCACAGCTCTATCAGTGCTATTGCACACAAATATGCTGCTGCTCGGTGCCAAGGCCCAGCCACCGAGAGGCATATTTGCGTGCGCTTGTCGCAAAGAGGTTAAAGCTGAAGTTTAGATTTAAAAAAAATCCCTACCAGCTTTAATCCAAACACTTACCTGTAATGAATTATGTTCTACGTTGTACAGGCTGCTGGTTTCTAGAGAAATCATCACTACAGAAGTGCCTGTCCTCTTCCTGTCTCTGAATTTCCGACGCTGCAATAGTTAACAGCTTCAGGTCCTCAGGCAAAACAGCAGTACAAATGGTTTGATGAGGACACACCCCCATTCCTCATCCTCCACTGAGAAAAGTTCTCAAATACAGTACAAGTAGCAATATTTGAATGGGGGAAGAGACCAATTAGTCACAGGATTCTCTCCCCCATCCACAGATTGTGTTACAAGAAGTGTAATCAATGAAAGAATAAGGGGGCTGTAGGAGGTGGTGGGTCTCCACCGAACCAGCTGTACTGCTGTTCTTCCTGAGGACCCAGAACTGTTAACCCCTGCAGTGACACAAAGGTCAGAGACAGGAAGAGGACAGGACTGCAGTGAAGATCTTCAGGATCCAGTGGCCTGCACAATGTGGGATATACTGCATTACACATAGGTGATGTGGCTAAAGCTGTAAGGCTTTGTTTAGGTAAACTTCAGCTTTAAGAAAAAGGGTACAAGAAGCAAAGCCCTAAATACAAAGTGCAGTATTCCATAGTAACTAACCAACAAACCACAGTGTTTTAGTGAGGGCAGGCCCGTATATATATATTGCTGCCAACAGTGCACAGATATGGGCAAGGCAATAGAGACTCCTGTTTAAAGTTCATGATGGGGAAACCTAAGATTTACAAAGCAAAGTGTGACTACCATGGACCCTATATACTAAATAGCCACAAAATTGAAGTGATGCAGGTATAATTGACAGTCAATAAAAGCAAAGCCAGCATACCAATTTTTGGGCACAATTTTTGTTAGATGATCTACAAAAATCTAAGGGTAAACCCAGGGGCGGACTGACAACTCATGGGGCCCCCGGGCAATAGGGGATCATGGGGCCCCCTTTGTCCCCACCCACCCATACACAAGCCACACCCTAACAAAGCCCCACGTATATATTGCCCCCTCCTTACATCAGGGTCTCCAGAGAGCCCCTGACCCCCCCTTACATCAGGGTCCCCAGCGAGCCCCCCCCCTTACATCAGGGTCCCCAGAGAGCCCCCCCTTACACCAGGGTCCCCAGAGAGCCCCCCCTTACACCAGAGTCCCCAGAGAGACCCCCCCTTACACCAGGGTCCCCAGAGAGCCCCCCCTTACACCAGGGTCCCCAGAGAGCCTCCCCTTACATCAGGGTCCCCATAGAGCCCCCCTTACATCAGGGTCCCCATAGAGCCCCCCGTACATCAGGGTCCCCATAGAGTCCCCCATACATTAGGGTCCCCAGAGAGCCTACCCCTTACATCAGGGTCCCCAGAGAGCCCCCCATACATCAGGGTTCCAGACTTAAACCCCCCCCCCCAGAGGTTCCCCTGTACCTGGCTGTCTGTGCACCTCCAACCCCCATCACAGGGGGAGGTGGGAGGGGGCGATCTGCAGCTTTATGGTGCCTGTGGACCGTGGGATCTCCCTGGGGCTTGTAGTTCTCTTCCTGATTTTGTACAGTGGAGAGGGGAGGGGCCTCTGACCCGGGGAGCAGTCGGCAACAGTGTACAAGCAGAGCAACTCACTTGTACACTGAAGAGTAAAACTTGTAGCTGCCCGGGTCAGAGGCCCCTCCCCTCTCCACTGTATACACTCTGGAGGAGAAAAATACTAGCCCCAGGGAGATGCCGCGAGCACCATACAGCTGTCGATCACCGCCTTCCACTTCCCCCACTGCATCCCAAACTGAAAGACAGAGGTGGCGAGGGAATAGGGTAGTGGTGGGATAGGGTAGGGGAGGGGGGGGGGGAGGGGGGTGGGGTGCGGGGGGGGGGACGTTCGGGGAATGGGGATTTTTATGAGTGGTGGGCGGGGACCAGGTCCTGGGTACCGGGGTCCGGCGGAGTGGGCGGCATGGACGGGTCTAGGGCTACTGGGAGGGGAGAAGGGACTAGGAGGATTGGGCGTGGTCACTTCGTGAGGGGAAGGGGGGGGGGAGGCGAGGCATGGGGGATGGGTAGAGGGGATTGCGGGTGGTTGGGAACAAGAATTAATGGTTGGAGGGGAGACGGGGGAGGGGGGGTCGACGGGGGTGAGGGTCGAGACGACGGGATAGGTAAAGGGGGGGGGGACCCCTCTGGTGATTTAACTGGGTTGGGGGGGTGGGAGAGCCTCACACCGGGGGGGCGCCGGATGTACGGGATGGGGCGGTGGGGTGGGGGAAAAGGAAATTTTTTTTAGTTTTTCTGGGGGGGGGTAGTTTTTCTGGGGGGGGGGGGGGAGGAGGAAGGAGGAGAGTGCTGTGTCTTGGGGGGCCCCCCCCCCCCACAGTGGGGGTCTTGGTGCGCGGGGGGGGGGGGGGGGGAGATGCTGTGTCTTGCCCCCCCCCCCCCACAGTGTCTTGGTAGGTTTGCAGTTATGCCATGCTTTTTCCATTTTCGGATCATGGATTGAACAGTGAGATGTTCAAAGCTTGGGATATTATTTTTTTTTATAACCTAACTCTGCTTTAACCGCTTCCCGACCGCCTCACACCGATATGAGTCGGCAGAAGGACACGTACAGGCAGAATCACGTACCTGTACGTTGCCCTTTAAGAGGCGGCTGGGGCGCACAGGAAGCTCCGTGAGTCGGGTCGCCTCATGGAGAGGAAGAAAAAGGAGATGTTATAGTAAGCAAGCATCTCCCCGTTCTGCCTAGCAACAAGTGACACTGATCTCTGCTCCCTGTGATTGGAGCAGAGATCAGTGATGTGCACAACACAGCAATGCCCCCCACAGTTAGCAACACGCCCCTAGGACCCACTTAACCCCTACACTGCCACCTTCTGGTTAACCCCTTCACTGCCAGTGTCATTTACACAGGAATCAGTGCATTTGTATAGGTGTATATGGTGTGTATGGTTTGTATATATTGTATATGGTCCCAAAAATGTGTCAAAAATGTCAGATGTGTCTGCCATGATGTTGCAGTCACGATAAAAAAAAAAAAAAAATAAAAAAAAAAATCGCTGATCGCCGCCATTTAAAATAAAAATAAAAATTATTAATAAAACTGCAATAAAACTATCCCCTATTTTGTAAACGCTATAACTTTTGCCCAAACCAATCAATAAATCGCTTATTTCGATTTCTTTTACCAAAAATATGTAGAAGAATACGTATCGGCCTAAACTGAGGAAAAAAAATATTTTTTTTTATATATTTTTGGGGAATATTTATTATAGCAAAAAGTTATTTTTTTTTATATAGTGGAAAAAAATAAAAACAGGGGTGATCAAATACCACCTAAAGAAAGCTCTATTTGTGGGGGAAAAAAAGGATGTAAATTTTCTTTGAGAGCCATGTCGCATGACCGCGCAATTGTCAGTTAAAGCGACGCAGTGCCAAAACGCAAAAAGTGCTCTGGTCAGGAAGGGGATAAATTCTTCTGGGGCTGAAGTGGTTAAACTTCTCCACAACTTAATCATTGACCTGTATGATGCTGTTTGTTCACAAAGATTCTCTAACAAACCTCTGAGGGCTTCACAGAACAGCTGTATTTATACTGAGATTAAATTACACACAGGTGGACTAAATTGACTAATTAGGTCACTTCTGAAGGCAATTGGTTTCGCTAGATTTTAGTTAGGGGTATCGGAGTAAAGGGGGCTGAATACAAACGCACGCCACACTTTTCAGATATTTATTTGTAAAAAGATTTGAAAACCATTTATAAATTTTCCTTCCACTTAACAATTATGTGTCACTTTGTGTTGGTCTATCACATAAAATCCCAATAAAATACATTTACGTTTTTTGGTTGCAACATGACAAAAATGTGGAAAATTTCAAGGGGTATGGATACTTTTTCAAGGCACTGTAAATCACTAGTGATGGCTATATATAGTCACACATATAAAAAAAAAAAAAAAAGAGAAGGTCAATATATAAGGTCAAGAAAAAAAAAAAAAAGAAGAATAAAATATGTCAGTTTTTATTCTTTTTTTTTTTTTTCTCTCTTGACCTTATATATTGACCTTCTTTTTTTTTTTATATGTGTGACTATATATAGCCATCACTAGTGATATATAAATACCTGTAAAAGGCATTCAAATAATTTCACTGGAAAAGCCACAGATTTACATGTTGTACCTCTTTTAAACCATTGCAATAACACATCCTAAAGTATGCAAAATCAAATGTTTTGCTTACCATGGTGTACACATGTGAATGAAAAAAGCTACATGCAAGAAGTTGCTAGTTGTCAGTGGCAAAGCAATGAATAGTTTAAATAAAACAAATATAATATTTACTTAAGAAAAAAAACTGCCCTTATTGCCAAAATTAAACCTGTGTGAACTCAACAAATAAATGAGTAAAAATAATTTTATAAATGAACATGTAAACAGCCGCAGTCAGAACAACACAAAAATACAATTGTCACAAATATCCTATACACATACTGTCGCGCTGTGTATATGTCCTGGTGTAAACCAATCTCGAGCCAACTCCCTTGAGAATGTCTGTTCAGATGAAACATACGTCGGGGCGGAGCCTGTGCAGAGGTCATTGTGTAAGCTGGAGCCATTAACAGCGGCACTGGTTATTTTAATTGATATGCACATTATACTAATACTGTATGCAGATTTAAAATTTGAATTATCTTCACTCTCTCAATCAACATGGACTATTTTAAATCCTTATGCTGCCAACATTAGTAAATAGATAAGTAAATTATATATTTTCCTGTTTTTTTTTTTTTTTTTTAACAGAGATATATTTTCCTGTTTTAAACTTTTTTTTAATTTCTTCAATTACTTCCTGGTTTCCAGGCCTAGGCAATCGATGTTGTACATCCTAGGAGCCTTCAGGAGGGGAGGATGGGTTTTCTCAGCCAAGCACACCCTCCTGCCTGCATGCCTGAGCTAAGGCCAGAGCGATTACAGGAAGTACAGTAAATGCTACATGAATCATCTGCCCTTACTCAAGATGGCCACAGCCAAAAATGCTAGGGGGTGATTTTCACAGTGATTTTCCAGCAAAATAAAACATGGAGACAAGGATGGATGGAGAAGCTTGCTTTGAATATTAGGAAAGCATCTTGGGAAGACCATGATGCCGCTTTGCACATGGTCTCCATCATCAATACCGACAAGGCTGCTACCGCCCTGGTAGAGTGTGCAGTCAGCATTGAGGAAAGCGCACACCCTCTTGCTTCTTACACTCTGCGAGTAAGCTTGACAATCCAGCTCGACCAAGATTCTTGAGGTAGCCGCCTTTCTTTTTAGTTTCCCTGCTGGAATTATAAAGTGCTTATCTGAGCTTCCGGAGGAGAGCGGTGGCTGACCAGTATTTTCTTGAATGTTCTGGAAACATCCAGCTCATGTAGCCTGCCTGAGTCCTCTTCTGGGAAGTTAGGTACTGTAAAGCCCCAGATGCCTGTCTGGTGAAACGAAGTGGATTGAAGTGTAACGAAACGTTCTACTGGTCGTAGTTCCACTTGATCTGGAAAAAAGTAATATGCCTCTCAGGCCCCCCCCCCCCCCCCCCCCCCCCCCCCCAGCGTGAAGTTCAGAAACTCTTCTGCCCGAGGTTATCGCAGTCAAAAAGACAACTTTATGAGTAATGTCCCCCAGCGAACACTATTCAGTTGGAGAAAACGTGTGAGCAGATAAGACGTTCAGCACCACAGACAGATCCCATTGGGGAAAGATTCTCTTCTTAGGTGGTCGGATTTTAATGGCCCACCCTTAGAAACCGTACTACCAACGGATCTTCCGCCCCTTTGATTTTTGTTACTGCTGAGATGGCCAAAACTTGTACTTTCAGGAAACTCAGGTTAAGGCCCATGCCCAATCCTGCTTGCAAAAAATCCAGGACAGCTGAAAGTGGAGCCACAGAAGGAAGGATGTAGGAGGTCTTCCTAAACTAGAAGACGTGGGAATACTGGGAGGAGAACTGGTTGCTGTACGCTGAAGTAGATTACCAGCGGAAACCAGGGCCTCCATGGCCAGAATGGAAGAACCGGCATGACCCTCATGTTCTCCTTCAACAGCCTCTAAAAGGAACCTCATTATTAGAGGAACCAGTGGGAAGGCATAGGCTAGGGCATAGATCAGCAATGTGCAACAAGAGCATCTGTCCCCTCTGCCTATGGATGCAGAAACCTGGACAGGAATCTTGGGGAGTTTGCAATTGCTGGGAGAAGCAAAGAGATACATTTGGGGTGTACCCCCACATGTGAATCAATTGGGAAAGACTTGGGGGTGTAGAGCCCACCCGTTGTGGTATGCAAATGTTTGAAAGAGACATTCCGCCTGCATGTTCAACCTCCCTGGGAGAAAGACTGCCCTTAGTGCTTGAACATGATTTTCTGCCCGGACATTGGCTCCACTTCCTTCAGTAGGATGCTGCTGCGGGTTCCTGCCTGGCGTAGTTTATAAGCGACTGCTGCCCTGTTGTCCATCTGCATAGTGACCTAGCTTTTCCTGGCTCTTGTGCTGCAAAGCCTTGAGACAGAAATGCTGCTCGAATCTCTAGCACGTTTGACACTATGCCTTTGCCAGGAATCTCCCCCTGCCCTGGACGGAGTGTCCTGCCCCCCCCCCCCTCTCCATCAGCCACCACTGCAGGCTCCTCCTCATACTGAGAGACACTGCTATTAGTTGTGCTAGGTACTGCTTTCGCCACTGCGTGAGAACCCTAGCTGTAATTGCTGCATGTGCCAATGTGCCCAAGGGAGAATTGGAATGAAATAAGACAAGTCACCCAACAGGCTGAGACACTGGGCTGCTGACAGATGTGTGCACGTTGCTGCCATCAAGACTCTCTTCTTTACTATCAATACTTTTGCTGGCGGAATTGAGACCGAAGTGTCGGCTGTGTTGAAGAGTGCCCCCAGTTATATCAACTGCTGGGTTGTGGCAAGTTGGCTCTTCTTGAAGATGATTCAACTGAATTTCTGAAAAGGTATGGGCAAGGATTTCCCTATGTTTCAAAAGCTCCCTTGGCCAACAGGAGTACATCATCCAGGTAATGATAAACCCGGAGACCCTGTGTCTTGAGAGGGGCCAATGAGGAATGTTCGTGAATGCTCTCTGGGATGTGCACAGGGCGAAAGGAAGGCTGGTGAACTGCAGATGCGTGTGGCTGACCGCAAACATCATATACCTCAGAAAAGAGTGCAAGATTGGGACATCAATATAGGCATCTAGCAGATCTAAAGCAAAGCATCCAGACGCTCCGCTGCACTGCTTGGATGACTATGTGGATTTACTCCATTTTGAACCTTTCCAGAAGGACTTTTTAGATCCATGACTGGACACCAGCCTCCATTTTTTATTACCATAAACAGGGTAGAGTAAAAACCACGGTATATCTTTCTGAAGATGGAATCTGTATCATGGCTTGCTGTGTTTGAAGTGTGTGTATATATCGTAGCAGTACCGCTGACTTCAAAACAGGGCCTCCAATATCTTGAGGGAGGAGAAATGATCCAGAGGAGGGGCACTGCAAAACTGCCAGAAATGGCCTCAGGTGACTGTTGCCTTCACCCAAAAGGTCTGTATAATTTTCCACCCAAGCATCCGCAAAATGTGTCAACCTGGACCCTACTACGAATGCCTGGGGCCACCTACCATCAAAAGGGCTTGCTAGGCTCTTGGAGGTCATTTATGGCTTTTTCTGCTTGTGCGCCCTGAGGACGGTTGCCTGGGTACACTTCGCTACCTGATCCTCTAACATGTCTGTTTGATCTCAGCTCCCTGGACCTGAAGAAATGAGATCTACTGTGGAAATATTTTGCTTGCCTCTTGTTCTGCAGAAGCAGGCCTGACCTGCCCTCCGACACTTTGGAGGTGGCCGCCTCCAAATAGGGACTTCCTGTCAAAAGGGATCTTGCACCAGTTCTGCTTTGATGATGCATCAGTGGCCCACGGCTTTAACCATAGAGCCTTTTTTTTGACTGAGTGCAACATTGCCCTGGCTGAACACTTAAAGAGGAAGTAAAGCCTCAGCTCAAAAAAAAAACGGAACCTGTAAGGCAAAGGCATAATGAGCTAGTATGCATAGCATACTAGCTCATTATGAATAACTTACCTGAGAACGAAGCCCCCGAAGCGACCCTCGTCCACGTCCTTCTCCGTCGCCATCATTCCCGGAGTGACTTCCGGGTCTCGCCGCTCCAGCGCTGTCATTCGATGACGTCACTCCCGCGCATGAAATCGGCATATCGCCGTGATCTCGGCATGTGAAGTGCGCGCCGCGGTCTACGGCGCATGCACCGTAGACAGCGGTGCCTGTTTTTTTCTAAATATCTCCTAAACCATGTAGGTTTAGGAGATATTTATTGGACCTACAGGTAAGCCTTAATCTAGGCTTACCTGTAGGTCAAAGTGGTTTGTAAGGGTTTACAACCACTTTAATATGTGTCTATGGCCGCCTTAAGACACCTTAAGTTCTAGAGCCTGAACAATATCTGCTCTTAGTACCCATTCCTTTATCGCTGACTCAATGTTCTGAGTTCAGACGTTCAAGGCGCTGGCCACTTTGCTGATAGTTACGGCTGGGCGACAGGCTGCTCCAGCCGCTTGATAGACTCCCTTCAGGTCCAGATCCATCCTTCTGTCCATTGTGGCCCTGAATGAGGCTGAATCCTCCATTGGGAGTGTAACCTTCTTCGCTAGGTGGACCACCGCGGCGCCCACAGCTGAGAGGGGAGACAAGTGAGGCTATGTCTGCCCCCTGTAGGGGATACGACTTGTGCATCTTTCCTCTGTGCCATTCTTGTTTCAGGACAGCCTTGATTTCCGCCATAAAAGGAAAAAAGGGATTGGCGCTTCTGAAAAAATGAAAATAATATTTCACCTTCTTGGGAGCATCCTCTGCCTCCCATGCAATGGCCTGCTTGAGCGCTTGGATATATGGATCCACCAAGGAAAAAGTTAAATCCAAGCTGTTCTGGATTGCTCTCTGCAGAGGAGGAGCTGCTGTCCTCCGGCTGCTGTGTGGATTCAGCAGAAACAGCACTAAAAAAGGAGGAGCACTACCTGCTGAAGTCCCTGGCTGATGCTCCAGTGGGGCCTCCTGACTAGTGCCACTAACGGGCTGTCTTGCTGGAATACCAGAAGTGATCTTCGAGATGGAGTCTCGCAATACCTTTTTCAGTAGGGTTGACACCTAGGCAGTTTCCTGCTCTCTGTCCACTGCAAATTCTTCCAGGCAGTCCTTGCACACTAAATTGTTTGGCATCGAGACTGCTGCACAGGCCAAGCAGGCCTTTTTATTAGGGCACTGGTATTTCTCAAGAGAAGAGGAGGCGTGCTGCCTTTTTTTTTTACTTTTTGGAATGAGAGCAGGGCCTGTGGCTGTGTTCTCCTGAGGAGTCTCTTCTCTGGCTCTAGATCTTCAAGAGCATGTGCATACAGTTGGTTAACAGAAAAAACCGCGCTCACCAAAATAGAGCTGGGGGGGGAGGGGAAGGGGAAAGGGTTTAAGGAAAGGGAGCAAATGAAAATAATAAATACTAGATATAAATAATACCTAACCCGGCTGCAGGATAGTGGGATAAACACAATACAATATGAAAAAGAAAAAACTGCGCCAGGTAAATAAGCTAAAAAGTCTATACCCTAATAGAAACAGTCCAATCAAAGGCTGTTAGAACATCACTAGTGCATAAAAGACACAACAGTAATAATACTCTGAAGTAATGGTGGTGGATAGTAAGGTGATTGGCAGTAGCAACATATAGCCAAAAAAGTCCTGGATTATAAATCAAACTGGGGACCATATACATATGGATCTGTGTGAAAGTGTGAACAGTTCATGGGGTGAGTATTGTCCTAGGATGAATTTCTGAGGCTGGGTACATCAGACTAAATCTCCTGTCACACCGCTGTGCTCCACACCACACGAGAGTGCCACCACCAATATATATTACCCTTACCAGATGACAGGCAAGGTAAAGCCTTTCAAATTGAGCCCATAGACAGATCCTGACTTCAAAAAGGAACGATCGAACTCCAAATCAGAAAAGAAATCCCAGCATCATGTGCATACAGGGCTGAAACAAATCAAAGCAATCCGCAATTAGAATGCACTTTTTTTGCGACAACCTGCAAACTTAACCAATACCTTAAAAGTTAAGGGTCTTATGTAAACGGTGACTGACTCATGGCTGAAGAACAAGTGGGACGGCCAGCTGAAAAAGTAAGGCAAGCATTTTGAAAAGTATTTGGTATAAAAGAACAAAGATTTGTTTTTGTTTTTTAAACAAAGTAGTACCTCTATAGAAACAGCAGAGGGCTCTCAAGGGACGCTTTTCTTTAGGAGAAAATTCAAAGAGTGAAGTCTGCCTGACAGAAGAAGGAGGTTAGGTGTGTGCCTGCCATTCAAGCAGACTAAGCCCATTTATAGACCTATGGAAGGGAAAAAAACTCCCCCAGACCCACACGCTTGCTTGCTGGCAAAATACCAGCATTTTTGCCCACAACAAAGATGGCGGACGGTGCCTCGGCGAGCCCAGAACTATTTTGGCCGCTCGCATCACATTCGTGTGATGCGAGCGGCCCCGCAATGCATTGTGGCCGGCGCGGCCGGCGCAGTGCATTGCTGGCTGATGATTGGCCAAGCATGCACTGTGACCCCGCATGCTTGGCCAATCACAGCGCCGGAAACTCGGAGAGCCATAATTGGCTACAGGCAGGACGCCTGTAGCCAATTACAGCTCAGGGGCTTTAGTACACGCCCCCTCATTTAAAAGGCCGCCACGCCGTCGGCGCCGGTCACATGCGTTCCGGCTTTAGGAGAGTGCAGGCTCATTCTGTGTCACTCTGCTAGATTCATTTAGAAAGATTCATTTAGAAAGATTCATTTAGAAAGATTCATTTAGAAAGATTCATTTAGAAAGATTTGCTCTACTTTGCTAAACCATTGCTACCTGTCATTGATCGTCCATTGCTGCTGCTGGTTAGTGTGTTTTTAGCTGCTGCTGGGGGTTAGTCTGGTGCATGTCTTACTGTTAGTACAGTATTTCAGTAGTACCAACCGCAGTGCTGTTAGTACAGCACTGCACCCCAAAAGCACCCATAGGGCTTGTAGTGTGTTCGTGGCAGGCACTGGCAGCAAACAGAGCTCCTATATTTTGTTCCCAGAAGCACCTATAGGACTTGTAGTGTGTTCGTGGCAGGCACTGGCAGCAAACAGAGCTCCTATATTTTGTTCCCAGAAGCACCTATAGGACTTGAAGTGTGTTAGTCCCATCACACAGCTATATTTTCTTCCAGAAGCACCTATAGGACTTGTAGTGTGTTAGTCCCATCACACAGAGATCCTATATTTTGTTCCCAGAAGCACCTATAGGACTTGAAGTGTGTTAGTCCCATCACACAGAGCTATATTTTCTTCCAGAAGCACCTATAGGACTTGTAGTGTGTTAGTCCCATCACACAGAGATCCTATATTTTGTTCCCAGAAGCACCTATAGGACTTGAAGTGTGTTAGTCCCATCACACAGACCTATATTTTCTTCCCAGAAGCACCCATAGGACTTGAAGTGTGTTAGTCCCATCACACAGAGATCCTATATTTTGTTCCCAGAAGCACCTATAGGACTTGAAGTGTGTTAGTCCCATCACACAGAGCTATATTTTCTTCCCAGAAGCACCCATAGGACTTGTAGTGTGTTAGTCCCATCACACAAAGCTATATTTTCTTCCCAGAAGCACCTATAGGACTTGTAGTGTGTTAGTCCCATCACACAGAGCTATATCTTCTTCCCAGAAGCACCCATAGGACTTGTAGTGTGTTAGTCCCATCACACAGAGATCCTATATTTTGTTCCCAGAAGCACCTATAGGACTTGAAGTGTGTTAGTCCCATCACACAGACCTATATTTTCTTCCCAGAAGCACCTATAGGACTTGAAGTGTGTTAGTCCCATCACACAGAGCTCCTATATTTTGTTCCCAGAAGCACCTATAGGACTTGTAGTGTGTTAGTCCCATCACACAGAGCTCCTATATTTTCTTCTCAGCAGCACCCACAGGACTTCTAGTGTGTTAGTGGCATCACACAGAGCTCCTATATTTTCTTCTCAGCAGCACCCACAGGACTTCTAGTGTGTTAGTGGCATCACACAGAGCTCCTATATTTTCTTTGCAGAAGCACCCATAGGACTTCTAGTGTGTTAGTGGCATCACACAGAGCTCCTATATTTTCTTCTCAGCAGCACCCACAGGACTTCTAGTGTGTTAGTGGCATCACACAGAGCTCCTATATTTTCTTTGCAGAAGCACCCATAGGACTTCTAGTGTGTTAGTGGCATCACACAGAGCTCCTATATTTTCTTCTCAGCAGCACCCACAGGACTTCTAGTGTGTTAGTGGCATCACACAGAGCTCCTATATTTTCTTCTCAGCAGCACCCACAGGACTTCTAGTGTGTTAGTGGCATCACACAGAGCTCCTATATTTTCTTTGCAGAAGCACCCATAGGACTTCTAGTGTGTTAGTGGCATCACACAGAGCTCCTATATTTTCTTCTCAGCAGCACCCACAGGACTACAGACTACAATGGCTGGAAGACCGCCAAGGGGAGGCAGAGCGTGCAGAGCCAAGAACACAGGGCAGGCAGGCTCTGTTTTTAGTGGACGTGGCCGTGGACGTGGTCGTGCATCGTCATCAGCACGTGGCCATGGGACACGCGCGTCTTTGTTTTCGGCAGCTGGACATGTGGAGCCGCATCATGCTGAAGGCTTGGTAGAATGGATGACCAAGCCCTCCTCATCCTCCTCATCCTCTCTCACCCAGGCTCAGGGTACTGGCAGAGCAGCTGCCAACACGTACTCAATGGCATCATCAGCCACCCCTTCCCTAGACCCACCATGTCCTCCTGAGGAGTCCCCCGAACTCTTTGAGCACAGTGTTGGGTACATGCTCCAGGAGGATGCCCAACGATTCGAAGGCTCGGATGATGATACCCAGCTTGAGGAAGTCAGTAGTGTGCGCGCAGAGAGAGGGGATGCTGAAGGACAGCAATCTGGCAGTACTGTTCCACCAGCTGCAGCTTACTGCCAGGTTTGCTCTAGTGGTGAAGAGGGAGGGGATGATGAGGTCACTGACTCCACGTGGGTGCCTGAAGGGAGAGAGGATGAGGAGGAGGACGAGGAGGAGGAGGATGTGGCGTCACATGTCCGAGGCAGGATCCCCCCTGGAGGCCAGCTAGAGGCCAGCACAGCAACTGTACAACACCGCAGAGCTCCGCCTGTGCAGGGCGCTGCCTCTGCACGTTATCAGAAAAGTTCTTTGGTGTGGGCCTTTTTTGAGACGAGTGCATCAGATCGCACCACTGCTATTTGCAATATTTGTCTCAAGCGTATCTCGCGTGGCCAAAACATCAGCCGCTTGGGCACCACAAGCATGAGCAGACAAATGTCGACCTGCCATGCAGCTCGTTGGCAGGCACACATAAAAGACCCACACCAAAGAACTAAGCGGACCTCTCCTTGCTCCTCATCAGCTGGGATCTCCATCCCCACTACACCTTCAGTCCTCTCTGAAAGCTGCTGTGAGAGGACTGAAGGTGTAGAATTAGGTGTGTCACAACCAAGTACTTGCAGTACACCGACGTCCGATTGTAGCAGGCAAATTTCCCTGCCCCAGCTGCTGGACCGTCGAAAGAAGTACACTCCCAGCCATCCACATGCCCAGCGGTTGAATGCTAGCTTGGCTAAATTGCTAGCACTTCAACTGCTGCCTTTTCAGTTGGTAGACTCGGCCCCCTTCCGTGAGTTTGTTCAATGTGCGGTTCCTCAGTGGCAGGTTCCCAAACGCCACTTTTTCTCACGGAAGGCGATTCCGTCTCTCTACCAGCATGTGGAAGGCAATGTCCATGCCTCGCTGGACAGGGCGGTCAGCGGTAAGGTGCATATTACCGCTGACTCATGGTCCAGCAGGCACGGAAAGGGACGTTACCTTTCTTTCACGGCCCATTGGGTCACTCTATTGGCAGCTGGGAGGGATGCAGGACAAGGTGCAGTAGTGTTGGAGGTTGTTCCACCACCACGCCTCCAAAACGCTACTACTGCTACTGGTTGTGACACACCTCTCTCCTCCACCCCCTCCTCGGAACCAGCGGTGCTCCGTAGGCGTACAAGGGGCTACGCAAGTGCGCAGGCAAAAAGATGCCATGCCGTGCTTGCGCTGGTGTGTTTGGGGGACAGGAGCCACATTGGGCCAGAGGTTCTGGCAGCTCTGCAGGGGCAGGCCGAGAGGTGGTTGACACCACGTCAGCTTAAGCCAGGAATGGTCGTTTCTGACAATGGCACCAACCTCCTCTCCGCCCTGCGACAGGGGCAGCTCACCCATGTGCCCTGTATGGCTCACGTCCTCAACCTGGTGGTGCAGCGGTTCTTGGGCAGGTTCCCAGGCTTACAGGATGTCCTGAGGCAGGCCAGGAAAGTCTGTGTGCATTTCCGCCGATCTTATAATGCCAGTGCTCGGCTGACTGAGCTGCAAAAGGAGCTGAACCTGCCCAAGAACCGCCTAATATGTGACATGCCCACCAGGTGGAACTCAACGTTGGCCATGCTGCAGCGACTGCACACGCAGCAGAGGGCCATCAATGAGTACCTTTGTGACTACGGCACCAGGACAGGGTCAGGGGAGCTTGTTTTTTTTTCCCCACGTCAGTGGAGCATGATCAGGGATGCATGCACTGTCCTCTCACCATTTGAGGAGGCCACGAGGATGGTGAGCAGTGACAGTGCATGCATCAGTGACACTGTACCTCTTGTCCACCTGTTGGAGCATACGCTGCGTGGGATAATGGACAGGGCACTTGAGGCAGAACAGAGGCAGGAAGAGGAGGACTTCCTTGCCTCTCAAGGCCCTCTTTATCCGGACAGTGTTCCTTCTGTCCCACCCATCACACAGGAAGAGGAGGAGGAGGAGGAGGAGGAGGAGGAGGAGGATTGTGTGAGCATGGAGGTGGAGCCTGGCACTCAGCATCAGCAGCAGCAGTCTTTTAGGGATGATGTACAGTCCCAACAAACCAGTGGACTTGTACGTGGCTGGGAGGAGGTGGCTGGCGATCATGTCATCCTCAGTGACCCAGAAGACTCCGGACCGAATGCCTCAGCTAACCTACGCTGCATGGCCTCCCTGATCCTGCAAAGCCTGCGGAAGGATCCTCGTGTTCTTCGGATCAAGGAGAGGGACCATTACTGGCTGGCCACTCTCCTTGATCCACGGTACAAGGGTAAGGTTGCGGACCTTATCTTGCCGTCGCAGAGGGAGCAGAGGATGAGACATCTCAGGAAGGCCTTGCAGAAAGGTCTGTGCAACGCGTTCCCAGAAACTGGGAGGTTACAAACTCCTGGTCCTGGGCGACGAGTTGCTGAGGCTTCGGTCAGTAGCAGAAGGAGCGGTGGGGAAGGTGGACGTCTGACCGATGCGTTCAGACAATTTTTTAGTCCGCAGCCCCAAGGTATGATCGGTTCCAGCAACCATCGCCAGCGTCTGATATACATGGTGCAGGAATACCTTGGGGCAAGGTCAGACTTGGACACCTTTCCCACCGAAAATCCTCTGGCTTACTGGGTCCTGAGGATGGATCACTGGCCAGAGCTTGCACAGTATGCAATTGAGCTACTGGCCTGTCCTGTCTCCAGCGTTCTTTCCAAACGCACATTCAGTGCTGCTGGAGGATTTGTCACCGATCATAGGGTGCGCCTGTCCACCGACTCGGTTGATCGACTGACATTCATCAAAATGAATCAGTCTTGGATCACCACCAGCTACCAGGCACCTGAAGCGGATATAACGGAATAATTTATAATGTCACATCCCTTCAAGACTGCCTATGCTGATGCTGAGTGACTGTCCTCTTATGTTCACTGACTATCCTCTTCCTCCTCCTCAATGATCCATGCCACCACACCAGTGCCTAAGGCACAATTTTTCAGCCCCTGTATAACAGGGGCGTGTAAGTACAATTTTAAAAAAAAATGCTTCGCAACACGTGTGACTGCTGTGCTCCAAGTACAGTATCTGTGAGGGGTTGCAGTGTTGTGGCACCAGCACCAGTGCCTAAGGCACAATTTTTCAGCCCCTGTTTAACAGGGGCGTGTAATTACAAATCTTGATCTAATAGTTCACAGCAGGGCCCATTCCTGCGCCCACCAAGAGTAACTATGAGGGCCTACAGTCTTGTGGCAACACCGTCCACCACCACCGCCAAAGGCCCAATTTTTCTGCCCTGTTCATCAGGTGCTTGCAATTACAAATCTTGATCTAATAACTCACAGCAGGGCCCATTCCTGCGCCCACCAAGAGTAACTGTGAGAGCTTACAGTCTTGTGGCAACACCGTCCACCACCACCACCACCACCGCCAAAGGCCCAATTTTTCTGCCCGGTCAACAGGTGCATGCAAGTACAAATCTTGATCTATTAACTCACAGCAGGGCCCATTCCTGTGCCCACCAGTCTTGTGGCTACACCAACATCTAATAGGGCAAATTTCTGCAGAGTATATACGCCAGGCCCCTACTTTCAAACATCCAACTTACAAACGACTCCTACTTGCAAATGGAAAGAGAAAACAGGAAGTGAGAGGAAATCTACCCCTAGGAAGGGAAATTCTATCCTGTTAGATTTAATTTGGGAAAAAGGCATCTCCTCTCTACTGATACTTTATCACCAATCCTTGTTTCAATTAAAACCCCACTTTTCCAAAAACATTTGTCATTGGGACAGAAAGTGAGGTGACATGTTCTGAACAGATGTGCAAAGACAGCAAATGTTACAGGGGTGATAACACCTCCCTATGTTCTCCAAAAAGCTTAAAAATAGATTTTTTTGGGATGGAGCTACACTTCATAATGTACCTGTTCAGATTCTACTTAAGAACAAACCTACAGTCCGTCTCTTGTTTGCACCGCCTATATACTGCTGTTCAGAGTATATAGGGTTGTAGGTATAGGGTTTTATTTTGGGTGCGGGGTCCCCCTTAATATCCATACAAGACCCAAAGGGGCTGGGGTGGGGGGGGGGGGGGTGATGGGGTAGCCATGCCATTTTTCTCAAGGATTTTCAGCCATATGGCGGCCAGGACAAGACATGACATTAAAGCCGCAAGTGGTTTTAAATGGCTTCTTTTTTTCCTTTACAAATGTCATTTTGTGCAAGGATAGTTCTAAACACGGGAAACACATGCCACTTCACAGGCATACTTTAGACACCCCCCCAGGTACCATATTTAAAGGAAAATTTCACTTTTTTTTTTTCACTTTATGCATCATTAAAATGACTGCTCCCGAAAAAACGTTAGTTTTTTAAAAGTTCTTTTTGCATCGATATATGTTCCCTGGGGCAGGACCCGGGTCCCCAAACCTGTTTTATGACATTAACATGCATATTGGCCGTTGTAATTAGCACTTTTGATTTCGAACGTTCGCGTCCATTATAACGTATAGGGTTCGAAAATTCGCGCGAACTTTCGGTCCGTTCGAAGGTTCTGGTTCGAACCGAACCCGGGGGTGTTCGGCTCATCCCTAAATGGCGCAAACGCCGAGCAACTGCCCAGGACCTGAGAAAGAAAGAAAAAGTAAAAAAAAGATTAAAAGGGTAAAACAAATGCAAACAAAAAAGGGACAGCAACCCTGCATAGCGCAAGCGGCCAAAACAAACTAAAGGCAATAGCTGCCCCCCCTCCACACCTCTGCCCACAGTCACTTAGTAATTGGCATATTTTGTTCCTAGTGAGGAAACACTGCAGGGCCCCATCAAGACCCACAGAAGGGGCACCCAGACTATTCAGCGCATTTAGCAGCCCGAGCACTGGGACTTTGAACTGGGAGAGGCTCAACCCAGCCGGATGCTGCATGGAGGCAGAGGTGGGGACATAACACTGCTTACTTCATCACTGGTGTGTTCAGGTATGGGGAAAAAAAAAAGAAAAGAAGAACCATGCCATTTTTAATGCTATTCACTGGTCCTGAAGGAGTGGACAAGAGGCAGAGCGCCATCACTAGTATGCTGCTGGATGTTGGCGTCAGGAAAGATACATAGTTCCATTCCTGTGCCTTGTGGTTCCTCTAAAAACTCTTTAACTAGATACACACACCTGAGTTCGTTTAGACCACCTATGATTTGGGGCCTTTGATTTTGGTAAGAGGTGTGGTGTGTGATAAAATGCAGGGATGCACCGGAGACATTTTGGTTGACACAATGCACAGATGGACTTATTAAAAATAGCTCACATATGGTGTTTACTTATTTTTTCCTGGTGATACTTTGATTGGATAGATGGAATTTGGAAAAAATTGTATTTGCTTAGATATTGGTTTACACTGAAACATATACAAATACTGGGACTGTGGTATGTTGCTGAGGTAGACAAGAGATGGAACACTGTACAGGAGGCTTTTGGTGGATGGTATTTGATAAACCATACAAGCCTATCAGAGGAAATATGGAAAATGTAGAGTATTTGTAGACAGCATGGATAGTCACTCATAAAAGCAAAGGTCAATTCCCAGCGTGAGCACAGTTAACAGAAATTACCATCTAGAGCAGGGATATGCAATAGAGTGGACCTCCAGCTGTTGCAGAACTACAAGTCCCATGAGGCATAACAAGACTCTGATAGCCACAAGCATGACACCCAGAGGCATGATGGGACTTGTAGTTCCTCAACAGCTGGAGGTCCACTATTTGCATATCCCTGATCTAGAGCATATAGTACCTTGATTTGGTATATAGATGTGAAGCTCTGCTGATGGAACCAGGTAGTAAGCTGTAAACGTGCTTCATCGTCAGCTGGCATATGGATAGCCGTGATGTTCCATAGCTGTGATCGAGAATCCCTTCATATACGGCTGTTTCCTCACCACGCCAACCTAGGAGTCCCGTCACCTTCTGTGTGTGGGGCATGACTCCATTAGGTGAGGCAGTCTTGTGAGTGGCCGCTGGGCACAATAGCCCGTGCTCCTGTATAGCGGTCTGTTCGTACAGTGGCTCCTAGGTGGTGAAGCAGCGGTGCACAGAGTGTCAGCCGTGCAGGGGATGCCGTTAACGCATTTCGCTGGGAAACACCAGCTTCATCAGGACGAGTGCCCCCTAGCTCTAGCGGATATAAAATACAATTGCTAACACAGCTGCTTACATTTCATAGGTAGATCAATTGCAGTTTGGGTTTGTCCTACCTAATAGATGGGTGGATAGCAATGTTAACCCCTGGAATGTGGAATCAAATCCACGGTGTATTGTCCATAGCGAGAACAAGTGCAGGCTTGGAAAAAAAAAAAAAAACGCAGCACAGACAGAAGAGCATGAAAAAGGACAGCAGGGCATGGAAAGGAAACATTGTGGCATGAATCTAGGACATAGACCTGAACAGAGAATCACAGACAAATAACAGATGACACATCAAACGAAATTATGAAAAAGTATATACATAGGGAAAACAGTAAATGCAAGTAGATTACACTTTTACATTTATACACAATAAATTAGTGTACAGTGTAGTGTAGTACAGATACCACATTAAAACGCTGAATTCAGTCTAGAAAGACCTGTAAAATGTAATTCCTTGTTAAGCCCATGTGGCCTTAAAGTATTCAATCTATATATCCAGAACTTTTCCTTTTGTAGGAGTACTTTATCAAAGTCACCCCTGCTTTTCCTGGGTTTTAATGCATATATCCCCTTGACCGTCAGTTCATCAGGTTTGGACTGGTGATGCAGGAAGAAATGCTGAGACAAGGGACTTTTTGGTTCCTTGTGTTTAATATCACCAAGGTCTTCGCCAATGCAGACATGAAGTTGATGTTTGGTCTTCCCGATGTAGATCTTCTTGCATGGACACTGTAGGCAGTAAATCACTTTCATAGTAGCACAATAAGACTTTTAATCTTATATACAGTGCTATTGTCCACATCAGTGAAAAACATCCCGATAGTTCTGGGAAAGGACGTTAACCAGGAATCACTGCTTGTCTAAATGAACTCAGACCAAGTGAGCATGTCAGACAAGTTCGAAGCTCTTTGTGCGACAGAGAACAGTCACCCACTATACCAGACAGGACAGGACAACGTGGCAGGGTGGACCAATGCTTTCCTAGGATCTCTCTTACTTCCGACCATTGTGACCCATATCGGGGGATGAATCTCACAGGTTATTGTTGTTGGGGGATTTGTTCCCTTCCAGACCATCAGGATATCATCAACAAATCTTACCCAGGACCCAAACAGACCATCAAAAGCACCGGATCTATACACTTCTAGATCCTCCGACATTCCCAAAATGTAGGCACGCATACGAAGGCGCCCATGGCGCACCCATGGAAGTGCCTGACACCTGTTTATAGTTGACATCACTGAATTCAATGAGATCAAGGATAAATTCATTCTGATGGGCCATCTCTGGACAGAATTTATCAAGAAAAAAAATTCAACAGCTCTTAATCTCTAATGATGAGGTATCGATGTATATAATGACTCTGCATCGATGCCAACAAGGAACCACTCATCTACCTTGGAGATTATCAAGTTTGAGGACATCCTTATGCCTTGTACACATGGTCGGACATTCCGACCACAAAATCGGTCAGATTTTTTCTGACGGATTTTGTCCGAAACTTGTGTTGCACACACACGGTCGGACAAAGTTATCGGAAAAATCCGATCGTTCGGAACAAGGAGATGGGACTACGTAGAGACCTGTAGCCAATAGCTTTCGTCTCCAAATTTCTTCTGAGCATGCGTGGCACTTTTAGCGTTGGAATTCTCTACACACAATCGGAAAAAGTCTGATCGGATTATGTTGTCGGAAAATTTTAGATCCTGCTCTTAAATTTCTTCCGTCGGAAATTCAGACGGAAAAAGCCCGCTAGAGCCCACACACAATCGGATTTTCCGACAACATAATCCGATCAGAATTTCCGACCGTGTGTACAGGACATTAGTGTCTTTTACATAGGATTCCAGGGCAGGGACCATTGTCTTCAAAAGATTATCAATGTATTGGCCTACCCTTTCTAAAGGTCCATTAATTGCAGAGACTATTGGCCTCCCTGGAGGATTCACAAAGTCATTATGCAATTTAGGGATGATGTAGAGAACCAGGATATTATAGTCAACTATTTTCAGATAATTTAATTCCTTATTAGGGATCAAACCCTCGTCTTGTCACAGGGTCAGCTTATAGTTCTCTTCGTCAACCAGGCTAGGGAAAGGAGAGCCTGAAAGTTTTAAATATATATTGGGGGGTCGAGTCCAAGATGGCGGAGTCAACGGACGTGTTTTACAGAGCTCTGCTGCTCCATTGATCCGATTACCCATAGAAAACAGGCAAGCCGTGTCGCTGACCGACCCTTCTGGCAGTGAATGCCTTCCAGACTACCCGGACGCGGTAAAGGGGGCAAGAAACTAAAATTTCCATCTGATATCCCGCCGGAGACCAGTCCCCCGCCGCTGAGGCCTAGTAAGCAGCAGACGCCTCGTGCTGACATGGCGTCGCAAACTGAAGCACAAGGGGGCCCGGCTCCCTCTACCCCAGGTATTCCGGAGGTCATGTTGCGATCGCAACATGTCAGTCGGCGATCGCGACATGCCAGACAGCCCTGACCAACAAGATAGAGGAGGTCCAGATGGATGTAGGCCTCCTCAGGCAGGACCTGGACAAAGTCCGCTCCCGGATGACCGAGGCAGAACACCGCGTGGGCCTGGTGGAGGACGCGGTGAATGAAAATACAGGCGCCATTCGCTGCCTGCAATCAAGAGTGAGTTTTGACCACTAGGTTGGTCATGGTTTATAATGTTCTGAAAAAGAGTCAAGATTATACCTTTCTGGTGGTTAATGCATTACATGTGTCAAGCTATACCTTATTCAATGACAAAATGGGATGGGTTTGGGGGTCTAGGGAGGGCCGGCTGGCCCCCTGGCGGAGTGGAGAGGTCCCGACCCTAGTTTCTGTCCTGTCATCAATTACTGTTTACACAATCCCATGGCCCAGGTCTCGGTAATTTCCTGGAATGTGCGGGGTCTTAACTCAGCGCACAAAAGGTCTCTGGTTTTTAATTTCTTCAAAAAATACTCACCACACATCTGTGTCTTTCAGGAGACACACTTGGTTGGTTCCCGTATTTTGGGTCTAAAAAAGGCGTGGGTAGGCAACTACTACCATGCAACGTACTCCACTTACTCCAGGGGGGTCAGCATTTTGATACACAAGCAACTGCCTTTTCAGCTTATAGGGGTTAAAATTGATCTTGGGGGCAGGTATGTTATTATCCATGCAATGATTGCGAATAATCCCTGTGTGTTAGTGGGCCTGTACCTCCCTCCACCGCTGACGTTGCCCTACTATACAAGATTATGCAGATGGTGGTTGAGTACGGGGTTGATGATGTCTTGGTAACAGGAGATTTTAATCTGACCCCAACTTCAAGCTTGGACAGACTGCACTCCATCTCCAGGTGGGTCCCGGGGCTGGTCGAATGGGCTAATGATTTTGCTCTCACAGATGTTTGGCGTAACTCCAACCCTCTGACTAAACAATTTACCTGTCACTCCACTACATTTAAAACCCTATCTCGCATCGATTTGATGTTCCTATCCCGCTCCCAGCTTACCAAGACTGTGGACAGCAGCATTCTACCCCGGGGCATATCTGACCATACTCCGCTGCTACTGAAAATGTCATTTGGGACACCTGGAGAGAGGTTGTGGAGGCTGTCCAGGTATTGGATAGAGGACGAGGATATTTAGGAGTCGGTGCAGGAGGGGGTATGCCACTACTGGCTGGAAAATACTGAGGGTACTGATCCCTTGGTTGCTTGGAACGCATTTAAGGCCTGGACCAGGGGGGAATACATTGCTCGGATAGCGACGGCCCGTAGGAAGGCTAGGCGCTCTCTGGAGGATTTAGAGGAGAGGGCCGAGAGGAAGGAGGAGGGATATGTAGCTAATCCGGCTCGGGAGGCTTACGGGGAATGGCAGTTTGCATTACATCAACTATCCCTTTGCAGGATTGATGGTATGCACAAGTCTCTCCTGGGTACGGCACACAGAGTCTTTGAATACGGCAATAAGAGCGGCCGCTTGTTAGCCTGGCTTGCGAAGGGACAGTTCGCTGTCACCTATATTGCCGGAGTCAAGGACTCGGACGGGACACTATTGAGGGCCCGCAATATATCAACCGCAGATTTGCCCAGTATTATAAGCAACTATACTCCACCAGGGTGGAGTATTCACCCCAGGAACTGACTGAGTACCTAGCTGAAATCCCTTTGCCGACACTTAGTGACCAGACCTGTGAGACCCTGGACGCAGATATCACCTTGGAGGAGGTTCAGGCAGCGATCTCCCAGCTCCAGGCTGGGAAAACTCCTGGGGCGGATGGCCTGCCCAGGGAGTTTTACTCGTAACACTTAGACCTGCTGGCACCTCGGCTCGTGTCTCCATTTGCCCAATTCTTCCAGATGGGGGCCCTCCCCGAGTCAATGTCTGAGGCGGTGGTGGTTTTGATACCCAAGCCTGGTAAGGATCTGGAGGACTGCGCCTCCTATCGACCAATCTCCCTCCTAAATGTGGATTCCAAGATTTTGGCGAAAATCCTGGCTAACAGGTTGACCTCGGTCCTTGGGGAAGTAGTCCATCCGGATCAAACTGGGTTTATGCCTGGGAAGGGTACTGACATCAACCTCCGCCGCCTCTTCCTCAACATGTCCATCACTCACGCCAACAGTGGTAGGAGAGTCATAGCCTCTTTGGACGCTGAGAAGGCGTTTGACTCGGTGGAGTGGGTATTCCTGTGGGAGACTCTGGGTCGGTTTGGATTCGGGCCCAGGTTGGCATGCTTTACCAGACGCCCAGGGCCCGCATTCGTACGAATGACAAGATCTCTGCCTCATTCCCATTACAGAGGGGTACGCGTCAGGGGTGCCCGCTATCCCCAGCCCTGTTTGCCCTTGCGCTGGAACCCCTGGCCACCCTGATTAGGCATTCAGAGAGGGTAGAGGGTCTGAAGGTGGGCTCCCTGGTTGAAAAAATATCGCTATACGCGGAAGACGCGCTACTTTACCTTCAGGACCCAGGGGACTCACTGACAGCGGCCCTAGACATATTTAACACCTTCGGGAAGTTTTCAGGGGTACGTATCAATTTGACCAAATCCAAAATTTTCCCTCTGGACCCGCGGGCCCGGGATGAGACCATGGACGTCCCCCTTATATGGGTCGACCAATTTAAGTATTTGGGTATCCAGGTCAGGAGAGAGCTGGCAGGCTTTCAGGAACTCAATCTTCGGCCAGTTATGACCCAACTGCGGACTAAGTGTACTACATGGGCCTCTTTGCCCCTCAATCTTATGGGCCGCATAAATTTGCTGAAGATGATATTTCTTCCCAAATTCTTGTATGTATTTCGGAATAGTCCCACCTGGATACCCAAATCCTTTTTTGCGGAAGTTGATAAATGTGTGGGCTCCTTCGTTTGGGGGGGGGGGGCGGCTCCGAGGCTGGCGAGATCTACCTTGACTCTACCGGTTCAATGTGGGGGCCTGGCAATGCCAGACTATAGGACATACTTTTGATACTTTTGGGCGGCGGTTGTGGTCACGATCAGGTGGTGGTATGTCCTTTCCAGGGGGAATGCAGCCATGTGCTTAGAGGCTGCGATTATTGGATCATTGCAGGAGCTAGGCAACTTAGTGTATAGGGGTTGTAGGGCCTATGCAGATCTCCCGCTACCCACTCGAACTACCCTTAAGGTCTGGACCGCTTCTAGGCGGGGACTCCAGAGCCCACGATGTTGGTCTCCCCGTTGTCCCTTGTGGGGAAATCCTAACCTCCCCCACAGAACAGTGCCAGACCCGGTGATATGGGCTAGATTTGGGGTAAAGACCCTTAGTGATATTATGGTGTCTGGAGGGTTGGCACCATTCCCGATCCTCCAGGCTAAACTTCAATTACCAGGGTGGATGTACTTTCGGTACATCCAACTGCGTCACGCCACTAGAGCCCAATTCCCCGTATCCATTAGACTGGAGATGGACCCCATTGAGAAAGTGCTATCTCAGGACGAACTTAAAAAACCCCTCTCGGCCCTGTATATGAACCTCCTGAAGACAGACTCATCTAAAGTGGATAGACTATATGACCAATGGAAGGAAGATATTCCAGGCCTGGACCTGGAAGACTGGAATGACTGTCTGGCTGACAGTGCTGCCTTATTAATATCCTCCAGGGAGCGCCTGATTCAGGTTAAGTTTTTGCATAAGGTGTACTACACCCCCCAGAGGCTTCATAGGGTTTATCCTCAGCGGTCGCCTGACTGCCCTTGCTGCTTGAGCAATGTAGGAACGTACCTTCACATGTTCTGGAGCTGCCCTAAAATAGTTGCCTATTGGATGGAGGTGGTGGGATCTGTCAACGGCAGTCTCCAACTGAGTCTCCCCTTGTCCCCCGAGTTGGTACTTCTGGGCATCCAGGATGATGACCAAAGGCCTAAATACACGAAATTGCTACTGACCTACCTCTTCTTCTATGCTAAGAGGGAGATTGTGCTGCATTGGAATGCACCCTCACCCCCCACAATCAGTGCCTGGGAAAAGTCCATCAACGCCGTACTCCCATTATACAAGTTGACATGCATGAACAGGAACTGTCCCCAAAAATTTGATAGGGTATGGAAGTCCTGGACCGGATGAGGGAGGTGACCCGAGGATGCATATAGTGGGGGATGGGGGGGGGGGGGAGAACGGGGATTTATTGGATACCAGCCCATGATATTAACGTATAACCCCGTTGCTGCTGTATTGCTGTTATCCTTTCTTTTGACTAATGGTGTATTTTGCTGACTGTAATGGGTATTTGAATTTGTCCATGTTGGACACATGTTGTAACCTGTATGACATTTTGCTTCAATAAAGGAACAATTTTGACTCTTAAAAAAATATATATATTGGAATTACCTAGTTGTTTTTTTGGACTTTTCACGCAATTCTCATTCGTTTATCACTCTTTTTAATAACTATACCTTTGGCATTTTTTTTATTCATTGAGGGCAGCCCTTTGTTCAGATTATCTTGATTAAATTCCTCCCAATTTAGACTGTTTAAATCATTACAAGGTCAAAAAATTGGCCTATAAGTTTATTTTTAGAAAGGGGTAACATCTTTTTAGATTGAATTCTTAGGTAGACCTGTCTGAGGACTATGGTGTCCTCATCCCCTGGCATATCAGTATCCAGTGCTCCTTCATCCAGAAGAGCTAGGAGATCATCAAATTGTTTTTCTGTCATCTTTCTGTAAGGTTTTGCACGCTGCAGGGCTTTTATCCCATTGCGCATGTAGAAACAAAACCTTACGGAGAAAAAGATTGACGTCTTTATACACAGTGAATTCCTCCATGTTTTGTTTCGGTGAAAAGGATAACCCCCTGTTTAAGATTTGAATATGCAAATGCTTTAAAGGGAAAGCGGAAAGATTAACTAGGGAGTCATATATTAAGTTCTCCTTCGTTGGCTCCTTGTCCTGTATTTGCATTCTGTGTTTTCTCTTTTTCCTCTCTCTTTCCATTTCCTTTGATTAATTTTTATTCTGCTTCAAAATTCCTATTTGTTCTTGTTAATTCCTTACTGGGGACACCAAACTGTCCCATTTGCAGTCTAAAAAAAAATAAAAACTCACTGATCGAACAGAACCGTCACTGTCAAAATCACTCATGGTCATGTCTGTCTCAGGACGGGGGAAATGAGGATCTACCCAGTCTACGTCTGGATCTATTCCTATTTTTTGGGGAAGACAAATTAAAGATTTCGCCTTTTTCCCAGTCAAGGAGATCTCTTTTGAATTTAGACTGTTTCCTTGTTCTTGGATTTTTTTGTACCCTGTCAATTTCTTTCTTGACCATGTCATTCTGTTTAATGAATTCCTAATTTTCAAAAAGGGCCCAAGTCAGAGCTACTTTGTTCTATCTCACTTTTTAAGTCTACTAGTTGCACCTTCTCCTCCTCCACCATTTCATCAGATCTATGCCGTGCAGGATACAGAGTTCCTTCCATTTGGGAATAAATCTGTCATTATTCAAATGTTCCGCAGGAATAACTCTGTCTCTAAGACCGGAGGGATAATGGGAGATGTAATTGTCCAAAAAAGAAATGTCCCATTTTCAATTTAAATGTTCAATTAGGATTTTTAAAGCGTCTTTTAATCTTATCATCTTTGGTTTCATTTGCACTTTGGTCACTAATTAGTGCTGATCTAATCTCAACATCTACCTCGTCACCCAAGACATATGCCATAATTAAAAAAGAGGAAACGTTTATAAACGATGGCTCACTAAATTATAAGGATTCCTTCTAAGGGGAAACAAACTTCTGTGTGTGCAAACCTGCATAGATAATTTAGCCAGTGGATAAATACATGGACACATAACCCCATCTAAATTAGAAGGTGAAGGGTGGGGATCAAGCAAATCATGAACAGAAGGATGGTTTCCAAAGAAAAGGTCACGTACCTTATGAAAACATAAGAGCAAAAAGAGATTTTGTAAACCAAACTATTCAAATAAAAAACGTATATACCGCCAGGTGGGACTCAGTGGCTAAATAACATAGAAAAAACCCTATGCCAAAAGAAGATATGTTGTCTATGGATGGTGTTTGGTGAAGGATCTGTGATTGTATGAATTGTATTTGGCTTATTGTATTCATTTTGTAATAAATTCTATCTATTGATAATTTTAGTTAATATATTTTTTCAGACACCATATCTCAGAGGCTCTACGTAGTGGCACTTTTCTATACCCATCTTCTTTTGGCATAGGGTTTTTTCTATTCTTCTTGTATTGTAACAGAGGTCAATACTCCAATAATCACAATAATCAATAAACAACTTAAACAGTGTGCTAAATACAACTTACAGGTCTCTTGTCTTCAGCTGGTCTTTTAGACTTGCTGCAGTGTAATCAATAACATCATCAGCTCCCAGGTCCTTCATCAGTGTTAGAGCCCCTCCAGAGCAAACAACAGTCACATTTGCCCCCCATGCTTTTAATAACTGAAATATAGAAACATGGGCACGTCAGAACAAAGTAAAGAAGAAATTTACAGTATGTACTGTAGGCCAAGCAGCCTAAAGTTGAACTTCACTCTCTCAATCAACATTGACTATTTTTAATCCTTCTGCTGCAAGCATTAGTACATACACATTCCTATGTAATATATTACTTGTTTTGACCTTTTTTTTTTCTACATTTCTTTAGTTACCTCCTTGTTTCCTGCCAAGGCAAATGATGTCATACATCCCAGGAGTCTTGAGGAGTGGCTTTCTCCAGGATGGAATCATGAATCATCTGCCTTACTCAAAATGGCTGTGGCCAGAAATGCTAGGGGGTTGTTTTTTAAAGTGATTTCTCAGCAAAATAAAGCTTTGAGACATGGATGGATAGGGGAATTTGCTTTGAATATTAAAAATGATTTCAATAGCATTTTTGGTGCTTAGATGCAGTGTAGTTCTGCTTTAAAGTGTTCAAAGCACCCAGGTCATAATCCTGTCACTTCTTTCTCTTGAAATACCACACCCTCCTGTCATGGAAACTTGCTTCATGACAGCTACATCCTTTTTTGTACAGATTATATATATACTGTATGTGTTAAGTAAAATACACACAATACAAATATAAATCTGTAATAGCAACTTATACACCTAGTCAGGGTAATGGTATGGGAGCTCCTACACAATTATTTTAATGAACTATTGTACTGTATGTGAAACTATGCAAACAACTTTGTGGGTCATATACGGCATACATGTGAAAGAATAAGCATGTTTTAAAGGCAAATGTAAGGGGAAAAAATAAAAATAAAAAATGCACACACACACAGGGTCGGTGCTACCACTAGGCAAACTAGGCAGCTGCCTAGGGCGCCTGGCCACTGGTGTTCCCAAGCTCTTCTCTCTGCAGCAAGCAACTAAGTCCCAGCATCAGCAGGCAGCCACCGCTCCGTTCGCACATAGTGTCAGAGGCGCAGCAGTGGTGGAGGACTGTGTCTGTGTCCCGACTACAAAATGAATGGAAGCAAGCAAACATTCATGGGCGCTGGTGAGGCTGCATTGCAATGATGGGCGCTGGTGAGGCTGCAATGATGGGCGCTGGTGAGGCTGCAATGATGGGCGCTGGTGAGGCTGCAATGATGGGCGCTGGTGAGGCTGCAATGATGGGCGCTGGTGAGGCTGCAATGATGGGCGCTGGTGAGGCTGCAATGATGGGCCCTTATTTAAAAAGGTGGGGTATACATGTGCAGGGCAAAGGGGGTGGAGACAGGGGTGGAGTCAGTGGGAGGGCTGCAAAATTAGGGTGTCAAATATCCTTGCACCAGCCCTGCGCACACACACACACACCTCACAGAAGTGAGTACACCCCTCACATTTTTGTAAATATATTATTACATCCCCTCTCTTCTCGCTTTTAGCAGCATCGGTTGTTAGCCCTGAAGAGCCGGCCGACCGCTCTAAAAAAACAGTACCAGGATGATGCATGCATCATTCCGGTAGAACGCCTTAAAGCCGAGGCTGCATATATGCGTACGCTCGGCGGGAAGGAGATAACAGTGTAAATTTTCTGTCCCCTTAAAAGAACTCACACAGCCATTATTGTCTAAACCGCTGGCAACAAAAGTGAGTAAAAATTTCCAAATTGGGCCCAAAGTGTCAAAGTGTCAATATTTTGTGTGGCAACCATTTTTTTTCCAGCACTGCCTTAACCCTCTTGGGCATTGAGTTCGCCAGAGCTTCACAGGTTGCCAATGGAGTCCTCTTCCACTCCTCCATGATGACATCATGGAGCTGGTGGATGTTAGAGACCTTCACCTTCCGTTTGAGGATGCCCACAGATGCTTAATAGGGTTTAGGTCTGGAGACATGCTTGGCCAGTCCATCACCTTTACCCTCAGCTTCTTTAGCAAGGCAGTGGTCGTCTTGGAGGTGCGTTTGGGGTCGTTATGTTGGAATACTGCCCTGCGGCCCAGTCTCCGAAGGAAGGAGATCATGCTCTGCTTCAGTATGTCACATTACATGTTGGCATTCATGGTTCCCTCAATTAACTGTAGCTCCCCAGTGCCAGCAGCACTCATGCAGCCCCAGACCATGACACTCCCACCACCATGCTTGACTGTAGGCAAGACAAACTTGTCTTTGTACTTCTCACCTGGTTGATGCCACACATGCTTCACACCATCTGAACCAAATAAATTTATCTTGGTCTCATCATACCACAGGACATGGTTCCAGTAATCCATGTCCTTAGTCTGCTTGTCTTCAGCAAACTGTTTGCAGGCTTTCTTGTGCAGCATCTTTAGAAGAGGCTTCCTTCTGGAATGACAGCCATGCAGACCAATTTGATGCAGCGTGCGGCATATGGTCTGAGCACTGACAGGCTGACCCCCCCCACCCCCACCCATTTAACCTCTGTGGGAATGCTGGCAGCAGTCATATGTCTATTTTCCAAAGACAACCTTTGGATACGACACCAAGCACGTGCACTCAACTTCTTTGGTTGACCATGGCGAGGCCTGTTCTGAGTGGAACCTGTCCTGTTAAACTGCTGTATGGTCTTGGCCACCGTGCTGCAGCTCAGTTTCAAGGTCTTGGCAATCTTCTTACAGCCTAGGCCATCTTTATGTAGAGCAGCAATTATTTTATTCGGATCCTCAGAGTTCTTTGCCATGAGGTGCCATGTTGAACTTCCAGTGACCAGTATGAGAGAGTGATAGCGATAACACCAAATTTAACACACCTGCTCCCCATTCACACCTGTGACCTTGTAACACTAACGAGTCACATGACACAGAAGAAGGGAAAAAGTCCAAATTGGGCCCAATTTGGACATTTTCACTTAGGGGTCTACTCCCTTTTGTTGCCAGCGGGTTTAGACATTAATGGCTGTGTGTGTAGTTATTTTGAGGGGACAGCAAATTTACATTGTTATACAAGCGGTACACTAACTACTTTACATTGTAGCAAAGTGTCATTTATTCAGTGTTGTTTCATGAAAAGATATAATAAAATATTTACAAAAGCGTGAGTGGTGTACTCACTTTTGTGAGATACTGTGTATATTATATATCCTATCCTTTCACACTGGGGCGGTGCGGGGCGGCGACGGTAAAGCAGCGCTATATTTAGCGCTGCTTTACCATCGTTTTACCCGCGGTATGCGGCCGCTAGCGGGGTGGTTTTAACCCCCGCTAGCGGCCGAAAAAGGGTTAAAAACCTCCGCAAAGCGCCGCTGAGCGGCGCTTTGCGGGCGGTATCCCCGCGGTCTCCCATTGATTTCAATGGGATGGAGCGGTATAGGAGCGGTGAACACACCGCTCCTTCACCGCTCCAAAGATGCAGCTAGCAGGACTTTTTTTACCGTCCTGCTAGCGCACCGCTCCAGTGTGAAAGCCCTCAGGGCTTTCACACTGGAGACACAGCAACAGCTGTTTCGGGTCGGTTTTCAGGCGCTATTTTTAGCGCAATAGCACCTGCAAACCGCCCCAGTGTGAAAGCAGCCTTACTGAGACTGATAAGATGTTAAAATGCTTTTTGTAAAAAAAATAAAATAATATAATAAAAGTAAAATTTAAAATAAAATTTCACAGATAAAAATGCACCTAGAATGAAAGATTATGCCACAATAATGGTGTGGATAAGTTGTGCTGAATGAGACACAATACTGAAGCTAAAAAGAAATGTAGAAGCTGCAATACAAATACCTGGATGGCAGCTGTGCCAGCTCCTCCAGATGCACCAATTATTAAAACGCTGAAATAAAAAAAATAAAAAAAATTATTATTAATAATACAGGGTTAAATTTATGCAGCTAAAGTGTGACTCTTTTAGGAGTACATTGCACAGAGCAGGTAAGTACAGCAGGTTTGTTATTTTAAAAATAATAAAAGGCACTTTTTTCTGGAAACGTGGGAGCATTTATTATTTGTCACAAAAGGCGGATTTGGCCTTTAAGTGTATCTAAACCCAAGAACTGAAATGGTATTTGTTGCAGTTTACCAATCCCTAGATTTGATGACTTCATTATTTATTTTTTTTTTTTAGGCTTTTTTCACTTATTTTAACTTGGTGATCAGGTGATCCTGCCAACAGCAAAATTTCTGTCCTAGGGTTAAAACACTCACTCACTGAAGCATCACTGTCACCCTAGGATAGGAAGTGTGTTAAGACTACAGAACACCTGGCATCCCTTCATCTCCATAATACAGGTCACAATATAGGGTGAACTGAGGAGAACTGATATCATTTAAAATTTGACTGCAAAGTGCAAAAGACACAGGAAACTTCAAAATCAACTCCCAGGAGTTAGATTTCTCCCCTGATTTTGTCATTCTTTGTTATGACTTTTGTGCTTTGCATGAATCAGAATACAGGAAGAATGTCCGCTGCTGAAAGGAGGGAAGAGCATGAACCTTTGGCTAATTCCAACTCTGAAGCTACTGATGTTATTAAAGTGGTGGGACACCCTGAAAACAAAAACTTTTAAAAATGTTAGTAACAATTTCAAATGAAAAAAAAAAAAAAAACATTTTTTTTTTACTTACCAAAAAAGGCTGTTGCTAGGCAGATTGTCCTAATCTGCCTCCTCCAGCGCCGCGGTGATCTTCTCTCCTTCCGTCTTCTAGTGAATGGGGCGCAGTGTGTTATGGGAACTGCGTCCCACAACACATTGCGTTCCCCATTCACAAATCCCACTCGCGCATGCGCAGTAGGCCGCACGCCGACTCGCGCATGCGCAGTAGGCCGCGCAAAGCCGTTTCCCTTACTGAGGATGGCGGCGCTGGAGCCGGAACGCCGAGGGACATCTCGGCCTCCACGAACGGTATCGCGGGCGCCCTGGGAGGGTAAGTGTACTTATTAAAAGTCAGCAACGACTTTTTTTTTTAGCTGCTGACTTTTACATTTTTTTTTTTAAGCTGAAACACCGCTTTAAAGACACGAGTGTTACATCAAATCTCACCCAAGACTAAATTAACAGATTTAAAAAATTTTCATTTTTCCACAAAAAAGCAGTCATAAAAATTGTAATGATACTGGAAGTAAATTCTTCTGTGTTATTCACCTACCTACAAAAGAAAACCTGCGTTAAACAGTTTGACCCCAGGATAAAAACAGGCAAGAGAAAATTGATGCGGTAATACGTCAGCAAAAGTAGACTGATACTCACCGTTTTCCTGGACAGGTTTCCTTTTTCAAGCCGCAGCTGTTAACAAGGGCAGCCCACACTGTGAGGGCAACATAAGGCAAGGAAGCAGCTTCTGTATGACTAAGTGACTTTGGCTTCAAGGACACCTAAACATAAATCAAACTCAACTGAATTTATGCCAAAATTACTCTGTGCTAGTTCACACAGCTGAAACAGTAAACTGAGGGAAAAAAAAATAATTTTTTATTGAAGGATCATTTACAGTGCCTTGAAAAAAGTATTCATTCCCCTTGATATTTTTCACATTTTGCCATGTTACAAACAAAAACGTAAAATGTATTTTATTGGGATTTTATGTGATAGTTCAACACAAAGTGGCACATAATTGTGAAGTGGAAGGAAAATGATAAATGGTTTTCAATTTTTTTTTTACAAATAAATATATAAAAAGTGTAGCGTGCATTTGTATTCAGCTCCCTTGACTCCGATACCCCTAACTAAACTACTAGTGGAACCAATTACCTTCAGAAGTCATCCAATTATTAAATAGGGTTCAGCTGTGTGTAATTTAATCTCAGTATAAATACAGCTGTTCTATGAAGCCCTCAGAGGATTGTTAGAGAGCCTTAGTTAACTGCTTCCCGACCGCCCACTGCATATATACGTCAGCAGAATGGCACGGGCAGGCAAAATCACGTACCTGTACGTGATCCTTTAAATGCCTGCCCGTGGGTCGCGTGCCTGAAGAACGGGGAGAGGTATGTGTAAACAAACCTCTCCCCGCGCTTCCTACTCTGCCTGTCATTGATTGGCTGTTCCCGGTCATCGGGAAAGCCGATCAATGACGTCAGATGTCAGCCCCGCCCCCTAATGTAAAAAACACAACACACGTCACAGCCCATAACCCCTCCCCTCCCCCTAGTGGTTAACTCTTTCACTACAACTGTCATTTATACAGGAATCAATGCATTTAAATAGCATTGATTGCTGTATAAATGACAATGGTCCCAAAAAATGTGTCAAAAATGTCCGATGTGTCGGCCATAATGTCGCAGTCACAATAAAAATCGCTGATCGCCGCCATTACTAGTAAAAAAAAAAAATATTAATAAAAATGCTATAAAACTATCCCCTATTTTGTAAACGCTATAACTTTTGCGCAAACCAATCAATAATCGCTAATTGCGATTTTTTTTTACCAAATATATGTAGAAGAATACGTATCGGCCTAAACTGAGGAAAAAAAAATGTTTTTTTATATATTTTTGGGGATATTTATTATAGCAAAAAGCAAAAAATATTGCATTGTTTTCAAAATTGTCGCTCTATTTTTGTTTATAGCGCAAAAAATAAAAACCGCAGGGGCGATCAAATACCACCAAAAGAAAGCTCTATTTCTGGGGAAAAAAAGGACGCCAATTTTGTTTGGGAGCCACGTCGCACGACCGTGCAATTGTCAATTAAAGCGACGCAGTGCCGAATCGCAAAAAGGGGCCTGGTCCTTTGGCTGCCAATTGGTCCAGGGCTGAAGTGGTTAACAAATAGGATCATGAAGGTCAAGGATAAAGTTGTGGAGAAGTTTAAAGCAGGGTTAAATTATAAAAAAAATACCCCAAGCTTTGAACATCTCAAGGAGCACTGTTCAATCCATCATCCGAAAATGGATGGAAAGAGAATGGCAGAACTGCAAACCTTCCAAAAACATGACCGTCCACCTAAAGTGACAGGCCGGGTAAGGAGAGCAATAATCAGAGAAGCAGCCAAGAGGTCCATGGTGACTCTGGAGGAGCTGCAAAGATCCACAGCTCAGGTGGAAGAATTTGTCCACAGGACAGCTATTGGTTGTGCACTCCACAAATCTGACCTTTATGGAATATTGGCAAGAAGAAAGCCATAAGAAGTCCCTGTTGCAGTTTGTGAGAAGCCATGTGGGGGACACAAACATGTGGAAGAAGGTGCTCTGGTCAGATGAGACCAAAAATTGAACTTTTTGGCCTATAAGAAAAAAGCTGTGAGGCAGAAAACTAACACTGCACATCATCCTAAACACACCATCCCCACCGTGAAATATGGTGGTGGCAGCATCATGTTGTGGGGATGCTTTTCTTCAGCAGGGACAGGGAATCTGGTCAGAGTTGATGGGAAGATGGATGGAGCCAAATACAGGGCAATCTTAGAATAAAACCTGCTAGAGTCTGCAAAAGACTTGTGACTGGGGCGGAGGTTCACCTTCCAGCAGGACAATGACCCTAAAAATACAGCCTGAGCTACAATGGAATGGTATAGATAAAAGCATATTCATGTGTTAGAATGGCCCAGGCAAAGTCCAAACCTAAATCCAATTGAGAATCTTTGTGAAGACTTGAAAAATTGCTGTTCGCAGATGCTCTCCATCCAATCGGACAGAGCTTGAGCTATTTTGCAAAGAAGAATGGGCAAAAATATCTCTCTATATTTGCAAAGCTGGAAGAGACATACCCCCCCAAAAAAACTTGCAGCTGTAATTGCAGCGAAAGGTGGTTCTACAAAGTATTGACTCAGGGGGGCTGAATACAAATGCATGCCACACTTTTCACATATTTATTTGTAAAAAAAAAAAATGTAAACTATTAATAACTTTAGTTCCACTTAAAAATTATGTGTCACTTTGTGTTGGTTTATAAAATAAAAAATGTTAATGGTTGTAACATGACAAAATGTGGAAAATGTCAAGGGGTATAAATACTTTTTCAAGGCACTGTATTTTTACTACATACATCTCATTAAAATAGGAGAATCTAAAATTAATAAAATAACTTTAGAACTAGACATTTAGCCTAGGTTCACATTGATGCGATTTGACATTGTCTATTGCTGGCAATGGCACCGTCCGAATCCGTGTGACGCTGCATTTGCGGCACTGCACTAATGCCCAAAAGTAGTTTCTGTACTACTTTTGGTGACTATGGGGTGTGTTTTGTATAGACATCTGTGCTGGAACCCGCACAGATGCCCCTGAAATTGTCCCTGAAGTCAGAATGACATGCGGGAATGAAATCATGCGAGTTCAGCTGAACTTGCATGATTTCAATCCTGCTGTCAGTGTGAACCTGGGCTAAAAGTACAAACATTTAACATCTAACCTTCACTATGTAAACATATTAAAAACAGCTCTAAATTCTGATGTAGATGACCCGGAAAAAACTATAGCTACACCCAATTATAAAAAAAACCTTGAAAAACAAAAAAGGCAGAGCTGTTCCCCATAAAGACCAGACTCCAGGTTTAGCCTTTTCAGATAATAAAATATATGAGACCTAGTTTATGACCATGGGTAAAAAATAAAAATAAAAAAATTCCCATTTTTATATCAGGCTTCTATTTGCTGCTATACAAAGATGCATATTTTGTAAAGATGGATACAACCTAATGTTTAAACCTTCCACAATGAACTTTGACATATTTACCTCATTGGCATTTGCAACAACAAATTCTGCAAAAGTGCCTTGCTTCCATGGAGGGACTGCTGCCCAGACCTGTCAAAACAATGGGAAAAAAATTAAATAAAAAATAAAAAAAATGATATCACTTGGATCAACTCATTATATATTTGTACCATAATTATACAAATATGCAAAGTTTATATATTTCCATTCTAGTCAGTCCTGTATAATAATGTAAGGAAATGTGATGAAATTCCTGTAAAGGGTTCAGCAGGATAAGGATGCCAGCGGTAGTGGATCTTAAATATGTGTACATGAATATAATGAGGATAAAGCAGGCCCAAGTGAAACAGCCACCTGGTATAAAGTCTAGCAGGCCCTACGATGATCACAGGAAGGACTAGTTTACACTTGCTTCAAAACAAGGCTTCGTACATGCTTTGTTAACCACTTCACAACCGGCCCATAGCCGGAAAACGGCTACAAGGCGGTTGCTTAACTCTGGGAGGGCGTCATATGACGTCCTCCCAGAATTCCCCTCTTGCACGCCCCCTGGGGCGCGCACTCAAGAACATCCGTGATCGCCGGGTCCAGAGGACCCGGCGGATGACGGATCACGGTCGTTTACCATGTGATCGCTCCGTCAAATGACGGCGCGATCACATGTAAGCAAACCGGCGTCATTTGATGACGTGTGCTCGCATGTGCTCGCATGCAGAAGCGAACGCATACGCAAGTCCCGCCCACATATGAAAACGGTGTTCAAACCACACATGTGAGGTATCGCTGTGTACGTTGGAGCAAGAACAATAATGGCCCTAGAACTCCTCTGTAACTCAAAACATGTAACCAGTAAAAAATTTTAAAGCGCCGCCTATGGGGATTTTTAGGTAGCAAAGTTTGGCGCCATTCCACGAGCGTCTGCAATTTTGAAGGGTGACATGTTAGGTATCTATTTACTCGGCGTAACTTCATCTTTCACATTATGCAAAAACATTGGGCTAAATTTACAGTTTTGTTTTTTGTAAAGCACAAAACTTTTTTGATAAAAAGTTAGATAAAAAGTTGCAACGAACGCCATTGTAGTCTCTAGGGTCTTTGCTAAAAAAACATATATAATGTTTTGGGGTTCTATGTAATTTTCTAGCAAATAAATGATGATTTTTACATGTAGGAGAGAAATGTCAGAATTGTCCTGGGTGAATTGTCCTGGGTGCTCCAGAACACCTGATGGTGCTCCCTGCATGTTGGGCCTCTGTATGTGGCCACACTGTGTAAAAGTCTGACACATGTGGTATCGCCGTACTCGGGAGTAATAGCAAAATGTGTTTTGGGGTGTAATTTCTGGTATGCATATGCTGTGTGTGAGAAATAACCTGCTAATATGACAATTTTGTGAAAAAAAAAAAAAAGATAAAAAAATATCTTGATTTAATTTAATTTCCTCCTACACCCCCTTGTTGAACCCCCCCCGCCTGTCTCCCCCACCCTCCCCCCCCCTCTCCTCTCCTCTCTCTACGTATTCTGTTCATACATAAGTTACCCCAGTCTTATTTACCCAGATGAATTACCTACTCAGTCCCTTGGGTGTGTTTGTGTGTAATTGTGTATTTGAATTTCTATGTGTTTGTGTTTTATATACTTATGATGTACTTATATACAGTTATATATTTATGTGCTTATCCAGTTATGTGCAATTGGGTGTACTCCAAGTGTGTTAATTTAGTGTCTTATTCCCCCCCCCCCCCGTCCCTCCTCCCCTCCCTCCCTCTTTCCCCCCCCCTATCCCTCCCCCCCCCCACCCCCCTTTTTCCCTTTTTTTTTTTTTTTTTTTTTTTTTTTTATCTATTTACCCCCCACCCCCCCCCGCTCACCCCAAGAAACCTCAAGTTTTTCACCTCCCACCCCCCCCCCCAACCCCCCCCCACCCCTTCTTTACCTTTAGTGCTAAGAACCCACAACCCACAGTGATATTGAACAAAAAAAAACACAAACCGAAAAAAAACCCAGCCCAGCAAAGCATAATCGTTTCTTAGTGTATTTCCCTTTACCCTCTTTTAATCCCCCCCCCCCCTCTGGTGTAACTCTTTCTCGTTTAGCCGTAGGCTCCTCCGAGTCCAAGGATTCCCCCATTTGTTTATTACTTCTCTCTACCTCTATTTCTCTAGTTCCACTTCTTCCTATTCTGCCCTGTATCTAATTCTATTTTATTCTACTTACATAATTTATTTTCAGATCACCGCCCCCCCCCATATCATCCCCCATCTCTCCTCCTCCTAATGGTATTTATTAAAAATAAAATAAAAATTGCGCCCTTACATAAAAAATAGCATAAACAAGCAAGGAATCAAATAAAGCGCTGTTACACGCTACTCTCACTGCACTTCCGGTTGCGTACTGACGTCCAAACCACTCCCTACGCGTTACGTCACACGTGACTTCTTCACGTGTGACGTAACACGTAGGGAGTGGTTTGGACGTCAGTACGCAACCGGAAGTGCAGTGAGAGTAGCGTGTAACAGCGCTTTATTTGATTCCTTGCTTGTTTATGCTATTTTTTATGTAAGGGCGCAATTTTAATTTTATTTTTAATAAATACCATACCTTTTTAAACTACTACACTATGGGAGTCCTCTTTGCCCTCCATCCCCTTTGTTTCCCTGTTTGATGAGGTTTTATAGCGGACTGGACCAATAGACCGGGGCATTCAAAGGACGCAGTCCACCGTGTGGAAGAGGTTAACCAGCAGCAAAAGAAAGTGGTTATTTGCAGTATCAAAGAAATCTGGAGGTGAGAGTCCTGTGAGCCTAACTTAGGATTGTTTTGGCAGTTTTCCACTCGGTCCTGTGTTATACCAATAGAGACTAGAAGACAGGCACCCGAGCCCCATCCAATATATAAACACCGGCATTCCTGGCACGGATTTTTATTATTATATATTTGGACATTTTTCTGGTTTATTCAGTTTTTTGCTTTGTTTTTGTGTGTTTTTTTCACCTTAGTTTTTTCCTAATATTTATGATATATTTATCATGAACACTTGATGTTATATTTAACTATGCGCTAAGTCACTTTACTTTATAATAAGACTACAGGCAGTTTTCTGCTTTTTGCATTGGTGACCTTTTGACCTGTACAAAATCGCGGTAAAACGCACGAATTTCTGCCTGAAAACAAACAATATGCTCAGGTGTGAATGCAGCCTAAATAAAATAGTTAGCTTACAGTCCTGTTTACACCTTGCTTTTGCTTGGTGCTTCGATGAGGCTTTGGTGGAGCTTCGGTGAGGCTTTGTGGGGCTTCAAGCAAACTTTGCCATAGACTTCTATGGAGGCTTTGAAGCACCACTAAAGCTACATGGGGTATAATTTTTGAAGTGAAGCCAAAGCAAAGCAAAAGCAGCTGTGAACAGGACTGTAAGCTAACCATTTTATTTAGTGACGGGCTTTGACTAGCGTTCAGAGAGCTTTAACAAAGCCTGTCCAAAGCCTTGTTTTGAAGCAAGTGTAAACTAGCCATTAATGTGCCGAAGTGTAAATGAGCCCTTAGTGGTGCTTCAAAAGAGTCTTCAAAGCCCCCATAGAAGTCTATGGCAAAGCTCGCTTGAAGTACCTAAAGCTTTTGAAAGGCTTTAATTCAGCTTTAGCTTCACTTTGTTTTAGAGAAATTGCAGGTATGAGATATCCATATACACACACTGCACCCTATTCAAGCTTCAACAAAGCTTCAAAAGAGCATCATTGAAGCTTCATAAAACACATCATAAAAGCATGTTGAAGCGGTAGGCGCTTTAATGTGTGTTGAAGCCGAAGTATAAATGAGTTCAAAGGGACTAGAGACATTTACATCATGGTCTTACACTCAGACAAACTTTAGATCTAAATTAGTCAGTTGACACACGGTCATTACAGAATCAGAATTTTTTTTAAATAAATCTTACAGCCCTCATACCACAGTCCACATACCAGTTACATGCATGTGGAAAAAATGTCAGACTTGTGTGGTCACCCCCTACTTGTTGTGATGATTAGTACAGCACCTCATTCTCTCTTCCCTTCTGTTACATTCTGTATCTGCCAGCCTAAGTAATTGCGAAGGAAATACCACATCTGACCTATCGGTCTCCAAATTCAGTACAGACAACACATATTTTTAGCAGAACAGCTCATTTCGAAAAGCAGCAATTCAAGTTTCAAACCCTACCCCACTTAAGCAAAAATTATTGTTTTAGATGGTTTTAGCTCCTTACATATTCAGAGATAATGGCCTATATGATATTCTGTTGTAGGAAATATTACAAGAGGAAGTAGAATGCATCTGAAGCGTACAATAAATGCAGTATAAAGTAAGAATCCCTGAAATAAGACGTTGTTTCCAAATGTGAATACTAACCTGTGACATCATTCACATGGATCTAAAAAAAAATCAAGAATTGGGCAGGGGGAGCTATACGTCTATAATCATTACAGATGTTAGAAAACGGGTTCTCTTTCACAATAGTATAACTGAGTTTTCATCAGGAAAAAAACAAAAAAAAACAAAAAACAAACAGGACAATAACATAGGGAAAAAGTTTTTTTTAAACAGTACGAAATGATTTCCATTAAAGTTTCCATTTATCCCATTTAAAATCTTGGTTATTTAAAGTGGATGTAAACCGTATTCATAAAATTGGAGCTGGGCAGATATATTTTCAGTGTTTTCTTATCGCTCTTCAAAGCTCTAAGTCAGGGGTGCCCAACCTTTTGAGGAGCGAGGGCCACTTTAGCGACTTGGTAACCGGTCGCGGGCCACAATGAGCGTAGCGGGCGGATGGCAGGTCTGTGTCCACTCTGCATTTGTAGAGCAGACACAGATGCAGCCCGCTCTACCCTAAGGGCCCTCCGATCTGCCCAGACAGAAGGGGACAGATCCCCTTCTGTTTTTTAAGCAGATCGGATTGCAGATAGGCGGGTGTATGCAGACACGAGTCTGTATACATCTGCCGCTCTATAGAGGTGAATGGAGGGTCTGATTGGGTCCGCCTGAAAAACAGACAGGCAGAACCGATCGGACCGATCGTGTGAAAGGGGACTAAGGCTGCTTTCACACTGATGCACAGCGGTTTACCTGCTCCTCAACTGACCTTGATCATCACTTCTTCCTCAGGATTCCTGCAGCTGGTTGCTGCTGTCCCCCAGGTGGTTATAACTGGTGGCTGCTGCTAGCGGTCCTCCAGGGCTGGTACTGTTGGCTGGTACTGCTGTTGGGTACTGCTGGCTGGTACTGCTGGCTGGTGCTGGTACTGGTGGCAGGTACTGGTACTGCTGGCGGGTACTGGTACTGCTGGCGGGTACTGGTACTGCTGGCGGGTACTGGTACTGCTGGCTGAAACTGCTTGCAGCTACTGGTACTGCTGGCGAGTGCTGGTGGGTACTGGTGCTGCTGGCGGGTACTGGTACTGCTGGCTGGTACTGCTGGCTGGTACTGGTACTGCTGGCTGGTACTGGTGGCTGGTACTGGTACTGCTGGCTGGTGCTGGTACTGGTGACTGGAATTGGTGGCTAGTACTGGTGGTTGGTACTGCTGGCTGGTACTGGTACTGCTGGCTGGTACTGGTACTGGTGACTGGAACTGGTGGCTAGTACTGGTGGTTGGTACTGTTGGTGGGTACTGGTACTGCTGGCTGGTACTTGTACTGATACTGCTGGCTGGTACTGGTATTGCTGGTGGGTACTGCTGGCTGGTACTGGTACTGCTGGTGGGTACTGGTACTGCTGGCGGGTACTGGTGACTGGTACTGGTGGCTAGTACTGGTGGCTGGTACTGGTACTGCTGGCTGGTACTGGTGGTGGGTACTGCTGGCTGGTACTGGTACTGCTGGTGGGTACTGATACTGGTGACTGGTACTGGTGGCTAGTACTGCTGATGGGTACTGGTACTGCTGGCTGGTACTGGTGGCGGGTACTGATACTGCTGGCGGTTACTGGTGACTGGTACTGCTGGCGGGTACTGGTGACGGGTACTGGTGGCTGGTACTGCTGGTGGGTACTGGTACTGCTGGCTGGTACTGCTGGTGGGTACTGCTGGCTGGTACTGGTGGTGGGTACTGATACTGCTGGTGGGTACTGATACTGGTGACTGGTACTGGTGGCTAGTACTGCTGATGGGTACTGCTGGCTGGTACTGGTGGCGGGTACTGATACTGCTGGCGGTTACTGGTGACTGGTACTGCTGGCAGGTACTGGTGGTGGGCACTGGTACTGCTGGCGGGTACTGATGGTGGGTACTGGTACTGCTGGTGGGTACTGATACTGCTGGCGGGTACTGGTACTGCTGGCGGGTACTGGTGACTGGTACCGGTACTGCTGGCGGGTACTGATACTGCTGGCGGGTACTGGTGGTGGGCACTGGTACTGCTGGCGGGTACTGCTGGTGGGTACTGATACTGCTGGCAGGTACTGGTACTGCTGGCGGGTACTGGTACTGGTGGCTAGTACTGCTGGTGGGTACCGGTACAGCTGGCTGGTACTGCTGGCGAGTACTGGTACTGCTGGCGGGTACTGGTGGCTAGTACTGGTGGTGGGCACTGGTACTGCTGGCTGGTACTGCTGGTGGGTACTGATACTCCTGGCAGGTACTGGTACTGCTGGCTGGTACTGGTGGCTGGTACTGGTACTGCTGGCTGGTACTGGTGGTGGGTACTGCTGGCTGGGTACTGATACTGCTGGCGGGTACTGGTACTTCTGGCTGGTACTGGTGGGTACTGATACTGCTGGCTGGTACTGGTACTTCAGGCTGGTACTGCTGATGGGTACTGGTACTGGCACTGCTGGCTGCTGTGAGATCTCAGCAGCTGCAGTACACATTCCTGTCACAGGCGGAGTACATTTGATATCACTCCGCCTGTGAAGGAGCCGGCGCTATACAGGAAGCATCGGCTCTGCTTCCTTTAGCGGCGGCTCCGTTGTTCGCGCTGATGCTCGGAGATGGCGGGTCGGGAACCCGCGATCAGGGCTTCCCGACCCGCCATCTCAGAGCAAGACGTGGCGGGCCACCTCGGATGGCGCCGCGGGCCACAAGTGGCCCGCGGGCCACGGGTTGGGCACCCCTGCTCTAAGTCCTGTGTCTTTCGCCTGCTCCGTTCTTCTGTTATCAGCATGATAACTTCTGACAAGTTCTGTCAACTGTGATAAAACCAGCCTGAATTTTGTGTCAGGGTGGGTGCTATAAATATATTAGCAGAGAGCTGGTCTATTCACAGCACAGCTCTGCACAGTCTCTGCCTATGTGGAGAGGGGGGCATGTGCCTTTCCTCCAATCAGCTGTCTCACAGTGTATGGCAAGAAACCACACCCACAGGTAAATCAGAAAGAGAAAATTCTAAAAGGACGTGCACTTTCTAAACAGTATATAAAGCTGAAGACAGCAGCAGATATACATGTAAAACTTATGTAGGGAGATTTGTTTCATCTGTGTATCATCTGAGGCTGTTCACTTCACTGGGTATATGTGAGGGTTTACATCCACTTTATTGTAGTATGTCTTGCGGACAATGGCAACAAGCGTTCCAAAAGTGGAACTTCCACTCATTTGTCTCCTCCCCCCTCCGATGCTACATGTAGCACCTTTCGGGGGGGGGGGGGCATATCCTGTCCCCACTTCCGGGAGCCACGGCCATTGACATCACCGCTCGGTTCCCTCCTCCTTCCCCTGCCGCCGGGCCAGTAGGAAAGAGAGGAGCAGAGTCTCGCGCATGCGCAGAAGGGTTCCTGGCACAAAGCCGTAAGGCTACACTGCTGGGTTTGCTTACCCGCAATGGCAGTGGCAGCACCCGCCAGCTGATGGAAACATCAACTGCCGTACCGACATCGCTGGACTCCAGGACAGATAAGTGTCCTATTAAAAGTAAGCTGCTGGCTTTTAATTTTTGCAGCTGTGGGCAGACCTACTCTTTAACCGTTTGCCGCCCGCCAGCTGTCGTTTGATGGCCAGGCGTCGCGGCTCTTGTTCTGGGAGGGTGTCATATGATGCCCTCGCCTTCCCAGCCCACCAGGGGGCGCGCACCAGCTGTGTCACTGGGGACTCGATGCGCATGCCCGGTGGGCCGCGATGTCCGCTGGGCACCCACGATTGCCCGGTAACACAGCAGGACCGTGGATCTCTGTGTGTAAACACAAATCCAGGTCCTGTCAGAGGAGAGGCGACCGATGGTGTGTTCTCAGTACAGAGGAACACAGATTGTTCTCCTCCCCTTGTGAGTCCCCGCCCCCTACAGTTAGAATCACTCCCTAGGAAACATAATTAACCCCTCGATCACCCCCTAGTGTTAACCCCTTCCCTGCCAGTCACATTTATTCAGTAATCAATGCATTTTTATAGCACGGATGGCTGTATAAATGTGAATGGTCTCAAAAATGTGTCAAAAGTGTCAGATATGTCCGCCGCAATATTGCAGTCACGATAAAAAAAAAAAAAAAAAAAAAAAAAAAAAGCTATAAATCTATACCCTATTTTGTAGACGCTATAACTTTTGCGCAAAATCAATATACCCTTTTTGCGATTTTTTTTTACCAAAAATATGTAGAAGAATACATATCGGCCTAAACTGAGGAAAAAAAATTTGTTTAAAAAAAAAAAAATAAAATTGGATATTTATTAGAGCAAAAGGTAAAAAATATTGTGTTTTTTTTCAAACTTGTCACTCTCCTTTTGTTTATAGCGCAAAAAATAAGGTGATCAAATACCACCAAAAGAAAGCTCTATTTGTGGGGGAAAAAAATTATAACAAATTTCATCTGGGTACAGTGTTGCATGACCGCTCAATTGTCATTCAAAGTGTGACAGCGCTAAAAGCTGAAAAATGGCTTGGGCAGGAAGGGGGTGAAAGTGCCCTGTATTGAGGTGGTTAAATACGACTGAAAAAGTCTTTGACCAAGTGTCCAGACCAGACGTAATTATCAAGTAGGTCTCCGCCACATGGGCTATTCTTTGTTCACTCTACAGCACAATTGAGAATGTCCATTGCTCTGCCATGACTGATCTTTGAACAAAATAAATCCTGACTCATTACACAGATTGCAGGTATTTACAATAAACAATTATTGATTGCGATACTATTGGGAGACCATGTGACATGTATAGAAAAATAAATTCAGTTGCTAAAAAAAAAAAAAAAAAAAAAAAACACATGCAGGAGTTTCAGGTTTGTAGAGATGATTTTTGACCATGCATTGGTACATCTGAGGAGCTATCAATCTAGCACAGCTTTTCGTTTTCAAAAAACTTGCCTTATCTCCAGGTTTAAAGTATTTCACAGCAACTCCACACTCCATTACAACTCCGGAAACATCTCTTCCTAGAATCATAGGGAACTCACTGCCTGATTGTTTCAGTTGCAGAGGATCACGAGTCATACTCAGGCTAGCAGCTCCATAACCATCTGCAAAATATGTAGATTTGGTTACTCATTGACATCAACATTTACAGAATTTACCGGTCACATTTTCTCGATCATAGATTTCTGTTAATCATGCGATCAGCAAAGGAACATAATCAATTTCAACCATCGGAAAATTTACCAAAGCTTAGCCATACTGCCTACATGGCTACTCTTTTAACAATTTCAGCTATTACATTGGTTTGTCTCAAATGTAACAACATTTTTTTTATATATGTAAGCAGGGAGGTACAAAACATTCATCACGTACACATCAGGACCAAAACAAATTTACATTTCAGCTATAGGCCTTACTGGTTTGGCATTCATTTGGACACTATATTACAATACTGAAGTGATGCATATTTTTTTTGTTTGAGTGGACAAACTTGTTAATCTAATCTTCAAAATGTAATTTTGTTTCCATTTTAAAAGATAAAAAGGGGTAAGCAATAGAGAGAGAGAGAGAGAGAGAGAGAGAGAGAGAGAGAGAGAGAGAGAGAGAGAGAGAGAGAGAGAGAGAGAGAGAGAGAGAGATTCCAGAGAGAGAGAGAGAATATTTTAAATGGCTTAAAATAATTGTATCTGAGCACTCTTTCTGTACAAAGGCACTGCAGATCTTGCTTTTGAAGCCAAAGCAGATTTTTCACAGATGCTCTTGTCCCACCCTCCTGATATGGGCCTCAGTGGTGCTGTGTAATGTAGTTCTAGTGGTGAGTGGGCCGATGCTGGCTTAGGAAGTCCCTTCAGTGAGTGAGACTCACAAACATTGACCACCAATGTGAAAGACGCACAATAGACCAATGTAAGAGAGGCACAGACTACCAATTTAAGGAGGGCACAGGCACTGACCACCAATGTAAGGAGGGCACAAACAATGACCACTAAATAAAGGGGCACATAATCTGACCATCCTGATACTAGATGGATTGTATTTAACCCGGTCCCTTAAGGCCATGCCCAGAACAATTTAACATCAGGAGCTCTTTGCTGCAAAAGTTCTGTATATGCCAGGGAATAACTAAAAAAAAAAAAAAAAGCACGCCTAAACCCAAATTTGTTTGGGGAGGTGTCTCCAAAGCTCAATTGCAACCACGGATCTGACACGTGCTATAGGCTTATACAAAAATGTGTATTCATTTCAAAGAACATATATAAAAAATAAATAATTACAGTGCAAAATCCCCCCCTTGCTCATCCCCTCCCCACGATATTGTCTCTCCCTCCCTCCTGACCTATATCCCACCTAAACCCCTCTAAAATCCCCCCCCCCCCCCCAAAGTAAACCCAGAGCCTATTTTGAAAAAGGACACCTTCCTGGGACTAATGATATATAAAAGGCTCTTGGAGATATACAAGTCGGAGGAATAATGGATATGGACTGCCAGTGGTAAGAAATTGCATACTATCCTTCATTATGCTTCATCCACTAGCCATTGCAGTATTGATCACATCAGCTGCACATTGGATCTTTACATTGAGCCAGCATCTGCATGCAGGCTGGACCTACTACAATTAGGGCTTGATACACATGATTACCAGAGGATTAGCATAGCATCTCACCAAAGACCCTGATATAGTGTGTCAGGTCTATAGGACTATGGACTGAGCCCAATCTAAGCGATACATTTATCAGCTGTGTTACTTGTGCAGTAGTCGCTTTTACACACACACACACACACTACAAGCTGCTATTACATTGTATATCTCCAAGAGACTTTTAAGCCCCGTACACACAATACGATTGTTGGACAACCGAGCATCTGATTTTTGTCAAAAGGGCGTGTGCCAGGATCTTGTCTTGCATACTTACAAAACCCGAACATAGTGACGTACTACGAGGAATTTCAGCTCTTGAGCACCACCCATTGGACCCCTTCTGCTAATTTTGTGTTTGGTGAGCACTGATTCTGAGCATGCGTGTTTGTATTTTCGACTTTTGTGTGACGGATTTGTGTACTGACCATCCGAAAATCAGCCGTCGTTTGACAAATATTTACTAGCCTGTCATCCAATTTGTTGGCTGAAAATTGGAAAACAATTGTTAAAAGGAGCGTACTAACGATAAGAACTTCAGACAACAGTCCGTCAAACTACAATCCCCTTCTGATTTTTGTACCATGTGTTCGAGGCTTTAGCCATCATTAGTCCCAGCAAAGTGTCCTTTTCCAACATAGGCTCTGGGGTATTTTTAGGGGAGGGTATTTGAGGGGTTTCGTTTTAGCACCGCTTTACCGTAGTTTTAGCACCGCTTTACCGTAGTTTTAGCGGTGTTCGGCCGCTAGCGGGGCGCTTTTACCCCCTGCTAGCGGCTGAGAAAGGATTAAAACCACCGCAAAGCACTGCTGCAGCAGCGCTATGCCAGCGGTATAGCCGCGTTGGCCCGTTAATTTCAATGGGCAGGAGCGGTAAACACACACACACACACACACACACACACACACACACACACACACACACCACTCCTTCGCCGCTCCAAAGATGCTGCTAGCAGGCCTTTTTTTAGTGTCCTGCCAGCGCACCGCTCCAGTGTGAAAGCCCTCGGGCTGGAGTGTGAGGAGCGGCTCTTTCAGGGTGCTTTGCAGGCACTATTTATAGCGCTGTAGCGCCTGTAAAGCGCCCCAGTGTGAAAGGAGTCTTAAAGCGGACCTTCGGTCATTATCCATCTATTAAATCTTCTGCCCTTGTTGTTTTATCTTTGGATAGTAAAAAAAAATTTTCTGCCAGTAAATACCATATACAGACCACTTCCTGTTTCTTGTCTGGTCATTAAAGAGGTGTATCCCTAAAAAAAAAAAATTTAAAGTCAGCAGCTACAAATACTGCCGCTGCTGACTTTTAATAAATCGGACACTTACCTGTTACAGGGTCCAGCGATGTGAGGGGGGGGGGTCGAAGCTCCGCGGCGCTGGCATTACAACTGTGGGCACCCACTGCGCATGCGTGAGCGCCGCCGCGATTGGCCGCACGGTCATCTGGGACCTGTCACGTGTCCCAGATGACTGACAGGAGGGAGGGAGCCCTTCCTGCACCGAGGGGGAAGTGATGTCACCAGCCCAGGCAACAAAGGAGGCAGACTACGAGGGACCCCATAGCAACAGGCATTTAGAGGCGAGTAAAAAATAAAAAAAATAAAAATTTCCAATTATTTTTTTTTTTGAGAGCTAAAGGGCTGCAGGTGTGCCTCCATTTAAATCCAGGAGGTGAACAGGCAGTAGCTTCAGCTGCCCACAGTTAAAATGGCTGAAGCCAGACTCAGTGGAGGGAGATTTTTGCAGCATATTTGGCAAGTACAGAATCACATTATATACAGTATATATAAAATAATATGCAAAGTGGTTGGAGGGAAGCTTCAGAATGGCAAATATGTTTTTAATACAAATTATGTGAGCAGACTGCAGTTCCTCTTTAAGGTGCACCAAGCCTTCTACAGTCTTAGTTACACCTCCTTAATCTAGATGTTACTCGTGAGTTTTGATATGAGAGGAGGAGCGATAAAGACCTGATAAAAGCTTCTATGTGCAAGTACTGTTATAGTACTGTTATAGATAGTATAGAAAGAATAATAGCATTGGTCACTTTAATGCCAAGTGGATATCAAAACCAAGTAATGTGTCTATTATGCATAATTTAAATTTTGTTTAATTGCAAATAGGGAAAGCAGCTTAATTAGTCTGGAGTCTAGCCTTCATTAATCAGTGCATTTTACAGCAGTTCGATCAAAGATTGTATGGCTCAGAACAGTGGAAAACAAAGTCTTACTTTGGGAGTTTGCAGGCAGGGTGTCCAATGCCTTCACAGTGAGTACAGTCAGCAGCAGACTAGTTTCGGCGATGAGCCTTGTTCACAGCATTTTACAGCAGTGTTGAGACTAAAGCAGGCCATAGATTATGCAATGTTCTTTCCTGCAACCACAAGAAATTGCATGATTCCCCCATTAACACTGACTGCACAGCCATTGTGTTTTCCCGGTGGGTGGGGGCAGTCCTTGCCGGGAGAACACAGCGATTACTGCTAGGGGTTGTAGCCGCTGTCAATAACTGCATGCTAAGAAAAAGCCAATATGCTGGTTGTACAGTCAATGGAACAACTGGAGTACAATCAGCCTGCCTAGTATACATGGACCAAATCTCGGCCAGTCCCTGCTGCCCTGGCCAAGATTTGAACCTACCTATGGCCGGCTTAAGAGAGGGAAATTAGTCCCAGGAGCCAAACAGGCTCTGCTAAAAGCACACTTGTAAACAGAGCATGCTGACAGTTGAAGAGGGCAGAGTGAACAGACTAATGACCCTATTAGGCCCCTTTCACACTGGGGCGGTTTTCAGGCGGTACAGCGCTAAAAATAGCGCCTGTATACCGCCTGAAAAAACCGGCCCCATTCACTCCAGTGTGAAAGCCGGCGGGCTTTCACACTGGAGCGGTGCGCTAGCAGGACCGCAACAAAAGTCCTGCTAGCAGCATCTTTGGAGCGGTGAAGGAGCGGTGTATTTACCGCTCCTATACCGCTCCTTCCCATTGAAATCAATGGGAAACCGCGGGGATACCGCCCGCAAACCGCCGCTGCAGCGGTGCTTTGCAGAGGTTTTTAACCCTTTTGCGGCCGCTAGCGGGGGTTAAAACCACCCCGCTAGCGGCCGCATACCGCGGGTAAAACGATGGTAAAGCAGCGCTAAATATAGCGCTGCTTTACCGTCGCCGCCCCGCACCGCCCCAGTGTGAAAGGGGCCTATGTGTGCTAATGCTTTATTGTCCAGTCAGTGCTCAGTGTTACACAAATAGGAGAAGTAGTAGAGCATGGTTGCTCAGCCTGTGGCCCTACAGCTGTTGCAGAACTACACTTCCCATCAAGCCTCTGCCTTTAGGAGTCATGCTTGCAACTGTTATCCTTGCAATTCCTCAGTGGTCATCACTGTTGGCTATTCTCCTTCTCTCCCTTCCCCCACCCCGCCCCCAAGTTCAGTTGTACATAAGATTACTAGAAGCTAATATACAAATATATTTAGGTACTTACACTAACTTTATTAAAAGTGGTTCTAAAGTATACGTTTTTTTACAATAAAAGTGATTATAAACTTTTTATTTCTATAAAAAAAAAAAAAACATACATTATACTTACCTCCCCTGTGCACAGAGCAGCCAGATCCTCCTCTTCTCAGGTCCCTCTTCTGTGATTATGGCCCCTCCCTCCTGTTGAGTGTGCCCTCAGCAAGCAGCTTGTTATGGGGGCACCCAAGCCAAGCCACAGCTCTGTGTGTTTATTCAAACACAGAGCAGCGGTTCAGCCCCGCCCCCTCTATCTCCTGATTGGCTAACTGACTGATTGACAGCAGCGGGAGCCAATGGCACCGCAACTGTGTCTCAGCTAATCAACAGGGGGGAGTCCTGGACAGCCGAGACACTCATGGACATCGCTGGACAAAGATGGAGCTCAGGTAAGTATTAGGGGTGGCTGCTGCACACAGAAGTCTTTTTATCTTAATGCATAAAGATTAAAAAAAAAAGAGAATCATTTTAAAGCACGTGTTGTCATTTTTTTTTTTTTTTTTTTTTTTATAGCTTTGGATAAATTTTATTTTTTTGCTGTCTGTGTCTGATTGGGGAGATTTCCCTTCACATATTCCCAGAGATGCAACAAAAATGTAAAGGAAATATCTCCAAGCTGTCACGCAAACAACCAATACATTTAAATGATTGAAAAGAAAAAAAAACCTAGACTAGGTTCTAAATTGTGCTTTATATTGGTGTACAATTAACATGGAGTCCCAGCATACTACGTAATATAGCATACCGAGGGTGGGATTGTATGCTGCCATGGATAGGCACCAGGAAAAGAAAATTACAGTAAGTATGAAACAATTTTCTGTTTTCCTGGTGCCTCCATGGCAGCATACCTGTGACAAATAACTAGCTGAAATGGGTGGGATGATGCATAGTAAAATATTCATTTGAAAAAGGATTTAAAATAGGCAAATGCTGGCCTGATATCTGTAGAAACTGGCAGACAGGCTAAGAAAGCTGCCGGGTCTACGCTAATGTCTCCTAAAATGCATGTTGGGATGACCACGATGCTACCCTTTAGATCGTTTTGATGGATACGTCTGCTCTGGCCGTCCAAGAAGCAGAAATCAACTGGGTGGCATACAGTCCAACTGAAGAGGGGGTTCCAGTCCCCTATCCCTGTACACCTTCCTAACCAACTTGATTATCCATGAAACGATTGTACTAGACCAGGGATCTGCAAACTATGGCTCCCCAGCTGCTGCAGAACCACATGTCCCATGAGGCATTGTAAAGCTCTGATATCCACAGACATGACTAGGCATGATGGATACTGCAGTGCCGGAATGGCCGGAGGGCCCTAGATGATGCTTCTTTGCCCCGGTCTTTTTTATTTTTTTTGGAGTATTACAAAATAGGTTAGATCAGTGGTCATCAACCCTGTTCCCAGGGCCCACTAACAGGCCAGGTTTTATGTATGTACCTTGGGGAGATGCAGACTAGAATACTGCAATCACTGAGCAGCAAATGATATCACCTGTGATGTATTTCAGTTATCTTGCAAACCTGGCCTGTTAGTGGGCACTGAGGACAGGGTTGATGACCACTGGGTTAGATGAAAGTCTAAAGGGAGTTGTGGTTTGAAGATAAAGTCTTAGTACTAAAGTAATATCGTCTCGCGAAGGTCAAAATTGGATCTGAAGATTGGCAGGGTCCAAGGCTCAGAGATAGTAGAGGAAGAGAAGAACTTAAGGATGAATCCATGTACCGTTCTAAGTTCCACTCTATCCGAGTACAAAAAATGTATATTATTGTCTTCTGATCCAAGAGCCTGAAGTTCTGATACTCCTCAGCCCAATGCCATTGCCTCAAAGAATTATAGTTTCCAAGTGAGATTCCACAAGGATGCTGAATCAGATGGAGCAAAAGGCTGTTTGGATAAGGGTTCCAGAGTGAGAGAGATCCCAAGTGGGAGTTTTATGTTTTAATGGGTGTGCTTATCTTCCGGACTGTCATGAAGAATTTGATTAAAGGATCTTCGGCCCATCTCCATCACACAGCAGAGATTGCCACCAGCTGTACCTTTAAATTGATTAATCCTAAATCAAGGTCTGCTTGCAGGAAGTCAAGGAGTTGGGAGGAAGACTGAAGTTTTGTCATTCATGAAAGATCTAAACTTTTTCCAAACCTTGTCACACATATTGTTCATTAAAGGCTCCTGTGCTTTGAGCAGAGTTGAAAAAAAAAACTCTAGGAGGAAATATCCTAATGATTAAAGCCTCAGTTTTAACATTCTGAAAATGAAGGTTAAATCTGTGAGGATTCTGAAGGGTGTGATGCCTGGAGCCAGAAGAAAGGGTATCAGAGGAATATTTACCAGAAGCTGGACACTATTGCCCTAGGGAATCATGGGTCTCCCTGCAAATATGGCAGGACTGTTATCACCGTTTAATGTTGATATTGCAAGTCTCGAGAGAATTTGAGGTAGGAGGCCTAAATTAGATTGCATGCCCAAGGACTTGATAGGGCATCTATTGCTTCTGCCCAAGGGTGAGGTAGATGTGAAATAAACCTCCACTAATTGCTCTACTATCTATCCCCTGCCCATCTTTGAGTATACCCGTTAACCCTCTGACTCTGTCTGCTGAATAGACTCTAAAACAGCTTTTGCAGACCAATTAGCTGGTAATGGGATGACCCCGCATGCTCTGCATTTAGGGATTGGAGAGTTGGTGAATGTGAAGAACTATGTCTTTTCACAGATGAACCCATGCCGCTTGCATGGTATCCTGATCTGGCTGGGGCCTTCATAGGTTTGTTTATGACACCTTGATGTCCGCTTGGGATTCTTCTGGCGTACAAGGCTGAAATACATAAACGTACCAGCATAAGTGCCCTCTTTTTTTTTTTTTTTTACTCACTTGGACGATGGTCCCTACCTTAAATGTTAGAGGGTCTTGTTCAGGTGGTGCACTGCTTATTTTACGCAACAGACAGAGAAAGCAGCTAGAGAAAGATAAAGGAGTTAGCAACTGGTATTTCAGCTGGACCAACGAAACGGTATTCCTGAGTAAAGAAAAAGAAAGAAATTACATTTACTGTTGGCAAAAAACAGGGTCCCCTCCAGGGGCTCAACGCATAGGCAACCTTCTCAGGTGGCAACAGGCTGCCATACTGAAAGCCCCCAGTAATAAAAAATGGAGAGGGGAGGGACATCTTGTGGAAGATACAACCCTCTAAAAAATTATTTTGACAAACAAGAGCAAAAAAAAAAAAAAAAAATCAAAAATTTGCCCCTATTCAAGATGGCCACCACGACCTCAGGTCAGACCGTGCATGTGTGGCTGGCGGCACTAGGACCTATGCGGTCTGCCCGACTCAGCCCGGCCCACCGACCCGGCTCCTGGCGTCCGCGCATGTGCAGAGTGGGCAGGAAGACGCTGAGGGACTCAGAAAATCCAGTACGAGGTGCGCACCACTATAGTAACCAGGAATGAAGGTACAATATCACAAGGAGGTGAAGGTGGTGGGGGAGGAAGAAAGTGGAAAAGAGAGAGGAACGCAAAGAAAGGAAAGCGAGACAGAATGTATGACAGGAGGGAGAAATGGAAGGCTAAGGCCAAAAAAAATTGATATAGCTGCTTTCTCTGCTGCAGGCTTGAGCAAATGCCAGTATATACATGCAGATAGGAGCGCTTAGTTAAGAGACAACAGCTGTCCCAAAAGACCCACAGAAGGGACTCCCTATCTTATCAGCACATTTAGCTGCCCAAGGATCGGGACTGCACCTGGGGGAGGCTTGGACCCAGCTGGAAGCTGCCAACTGCAGAGGTAAGGGGTGTTCGACCACGATTCACTGACTATGAGGGAAAAAAAAAAAGGAGAATGATAGGAGTGCACTAATCCTTTTCTTTTGTAATATTCAAGGGTCCTGAGGAAGGAGCCAAGGCGGAGCTTGTCACAGGTATGCTGTCATGGAGGCACCAGGAAACACCTTTTGCGTTAGATATACTTTATACACTTTATTAACCCCTGTTGTCTGCTAAGGTAAATTTATAACTGTCCTGGTATTCAAGGGGTTAAAGCAAGTTCACAGCTGCAGCCATGAAAACTCTTGAAAGAATGTTCTTCTTGGCCCCCTCTATTACACTCCTAGTAAATCAGTCGTTCAAAGAAGGGTTGGTTCCTATTTCCCTCAAGCAAGACATCATCAAACCACTCCTAAAGAAACTCAACCTCGACAACAAATATCCTAACAATTGCAGACCGGTAACAAGCCTGAACACCATCTCCAAAATTATGGAGAAAGCAGTAGTACAACAGCTTCAACTCCACCTGGACACACAAAATCTCTTGGACCCTATGCAATCAGGCTTCCGCCCAGGCCATGGCACAGAAATGGCACTTCTGAAAATATGGGACAACGCCCTGGAAGCAGCTGATGACAGAGAATCGTGTCTTCTGGTACTGCTGGACCTTAGCGCGGCGTTCGACACAGTGGACCACAATACTCTTCTCAGCCGCCTCAAGGAAGTGGCAGGAGTTACAGATGTGGAGCTTCCATGGTTCGCTTCCTTCTTAGGAAACCGGTCACAGACAGTGAAACTAGGAGTCTTCACTTCGGAAAAACCCGGGCAATTTCTTATGTCCCTCAAGGATCACCTTTGTCACCAGTACTCTTCAACATTTACATCCGGCCACTCTTCAAAATTATTAGCAAATCGGATCTATGCTTCCACTCATACGCTGACGACACTCAACTGTACTTCCGTATCACCGGACAAAAAGACCAAATACCAGGAACTAGAAAAATGTCTCACAATGATAGATGACTGGATGACCACTAGCTCCCTCAAACTCAATTGATCAAAAACAGAACTGCTGCTCCTCAACGCAAACCGAAGTAAAAAAACGAAGACCCCATGGACACCACCAACCATCCTTGGACAGACCATCCTTCCAAGCACCAAAGCCAAAAGCCTCGGAGTCATCTTTGATTCAGAGATAACCATGGAGGCACAAATAGGATCAGTAATCAGCGGATTCCATCATCTTCTCCGCCTGCTTCGCAGACTTATCCCATTCATCCTGGAAAAGGAGAAAGCAGTAGTAGTGGGAACTATCATCAATTCGCAACTCAACTACGCAAATTCCCTCTACATAGGACTACCTGATTACCAGATTGCACGCCTACAAGTCGTCCAAAACACAGCAGCAAGACTAGTCACCGGAAAGAAACCCTGGGAATCCATCTCCCCATCCCTGAGGACCCTCCATTGGCTCACGGTAAAAGATAGGATCACATTCAAGACCCTCTGCCTCACCCACAAATGTACACAAGGAAACTCTCCATTCACCTAGGTAAGTATGATTATGGGAAAAAATGGATTCCCGTACTTCTCTTTTAAAGAATAAACAGACTCATATATGAGCTGCTTAATTTACATGGCTGTACACTGCCCAGATCATCATATTTCTGCATGAGGTGTTTAAACTAAGCTGCTCACAGGAAGTCTGTACAAACAAATGGAGGGCTGACATTGTCAGTGGTATGGGGAGAGATGAGTGGCTTTGTATGCAGGCAGTTTGCATGCAGAACCACTCATCTGTCCCTAACTGCAGGTAATCGCTCACTCCATGTGTGATTGGACAGCCGGTTATTGATTTGTACTGGCTGAGCGTCTGTAGCTGATCGCAAACACTTGGCTGTACCCACTGCAGAAATACACTGATCTGGGCCATGTACGACTATCTGAATGAGCCCTTAGCTCTACCAACTACTATGGGGGTGCAAGGGTCTGCCTGACTGAATAAAGATAAATTGTATTGTTTAGGAGGGTGCTTATATCACAGTTTCTGTAAGTCTTAGCCCCCTGTTTACACCAGTGTGATTTATCATGCAATTTGAGAGTTTCAAATCGCATGACAAGTCGCACCCCATTGTCGACAATAGAACCGTTCAAATTGCTGAAAATCATGTCACAGTGACTTTGAAAAAGTGCAGATTTCATCCCTGGCACAGCCAGGGATTGGTGGGCAAGCCGGGGATGTACATTGTCCTCTCAAACACTGCCCCCCCCTAGAAAAATGCCTCCGATGGGTCTGTGTGCGCACATGCTTAAATAATACATTTTAATGTACTTTCCATAAGATATATACATACATACATATACACACACACACACTGTGTGTATGTACGTGTAATACAGAGAGGGGAGATACAGTATACAGAGCATTGCCGGTTGGTGCTCAAAATTTTTGGGGGGCACAAACTGTAAAAAATAGGGCTGTGCAAATTAAAGATTAATTCCTCGTTTAATCGTTATTTTTTTTTTGATCGATCGGTACTCACCTCTCTGCCAGCTTCTGGGTCTTCAGGGAGTTCCGTTGGAGATCCTGTGACGTTGATGTCCGTGACGTCACCGGATCTCCTCCCCCCTTCTCCAAGTGCCTCTGTCTGCTAACGAGGAGAAGGGGGAGGAGCTACGCATGACGTCACCCACAGCTGCCCTATGGAACTAACACGATTGTCGGCATTACATGTTGTGTTTTTATCATCTTTATGCAAGTAGTTTGTGTTTGAACACAAAAATTCAATCTTATACTTAAGCGGTGAGCACTTAGATCTTTTCTTTCTACCCATGACCTGGCGTCTTTGCTGAGATCTAAGGAGACGTGAGAGAAGTTTATGGTCCGTAATAACCCTTTTTGATACCCGCTTGCATGACCACCTGTTTGCACAGGGGTCCATGCCATAAGGTGAGAGTGATTAGTTAGACTGGAGGTGGAGGGATTGTCACGCTACTGTGGGAAAAAAAAATTACGTCAGTGCTACAGTTTGTATTTGTGTGAACTGTGAAGTTAAGTCATGGATTGTGGAAACTAACTAGTGTCGGGTGATTGTATATAGTGTCTACCACATTTACCACTGACTAATGCAGAGTTGCAGTGCAAGGAGATCAGCTAAAAGTAGTTGGATCTGTATGTGCGTTATAATTAATCGAAATTAGTCGATTAAAAAAAAAAAAAAAAATCGATTAAAATCGATTAATCAAACACAAAAATTTTAATCAGTAAAAAATACAGTAAAAAATACCATCAATTGCCGCCTCACTGTGCCCATCAAAACGCAGCCACTGTGCCCCATCAAATGCAGCCACTGTGCCCCATCAAATGCAGCCACTGCAACCCCGCTCGCCTGCTGTGGGACCTTGCAGCACGTCAGACAGTGGCTCCTGTGTCCTCCATGTGTCTCCTCCCCTCTTCCTGATAGGCATCCAAACGCAGCGCACCTGATTGGCGGAGAGGCGGTTCAGTGTTAGGAAAGCGAATATTCATTCGCTGTTCTAACACACCTGGATGGACTCCGAGCGCAATGCTTTGTGCTCCGAGTTCACCTTTTTTTAAGCCTATGAGAGCCTATGGCTCTGATCAGGTGCTTCAAAAACACCCCCCGCTGCTGGAATTTTGGCGCCGGACCCCGGAATAGGGGGTGGTGGCGCCGGGCATGGATAGATTCATGCAATGCATGAATCTATACATTAGTCATAGAGGGGGGTGCCTGGAGAGAGGGGGCGGTGTCTGTGCACCCATAATGGACGCACCGCCACTGATACAGAGAGAGAGGGGGAGAGACAGTATATAGAGATATACATTGAAAAGTTTTTTTCTCTATCTTCTTAACATTTGGTAGTCAAATCTCAAAAATTCTAAGAAGTAAAAACTAAAATAGTTTACAATTTGCCAATAAAAAAAAAAAACATGTCCCCGGATTTCATTTTAAAAAATCTGGTCACCTTACTTTATGTTCTCATTACATTTTCCTGTACGGAAGATACAAATGATCAGAATGTTTTAGGACTGCACCCAATAAGTAAACCATCCGGGGCAGTCCTTTGCAGCCAATCGGAAACTAGACTGAATACTCCAGCTTTCTGCACATCCTCAGTGTATGGTGTCCAGCACTGATCATAGTAAACTAGGACTGAAGATGCACTGATCCATACTTACTTCTCATATTGACATCAATGGGGTTGATACTTGTAGCATGGACCTGGATGATGATTTCATTGGGATAATTGATGACAGGGAAAAGCATATTGTCATTGAAGCGCAGGACATCATTCTCCCCGTATTTGTCGATCACCCAGGCTGGCATGATGGTGTTTCTTACAGATGACACATGGATGCCTCTGTCCTTCCCAAGTGTTATTATTCGAATTTGTCTCTTATATAAACCAGCAGTCCTCCACAAACATCTACTACATGCCATACTGAGCATTTTCAGTGCAATCTATAAAACAATGCTATTAGTTCCAAATATTCAACGGGCAAATGTCAGTTTCTATGAAGAACACATCACGTTGTGAATAACGTGCCCATTAGTATTAAGCTACCCCAGCAGCTGTAGGTGATCACACTGAGGCCTTTGTCAAGCTTTTCACATAAAACATGAGTTCCAAGAAAAGAACTGCCACATTACAATATTCAAGGCTGCAAATTGTACTATTAATCCCGCCGCTCTGTCCTCACTATGTTAGTTCTCCGTGTTTCTCATATTCTCATGGTCTTGTCTCCTCAGTGCCCTCTAAGTCACTTCCGCGTTCCGAGCCTCGTTGTGCTTCTATCCATATGTGTCACGGTTTACTAAAATATTGACCAATCAGCTCTTTTGGCATTGTCAGGTGTCTGTTTGCCAACCAACACATGTCGGCTTCCGTGCGCATCACGGTTATGTGATTGTCTGTTTAGTATAATAATGCTTGGGATGAGTTTACGCGAGGTGAGTGATTAATACGAAGAGGTTTTGCTTTGCTTTGATATCGGTAATGGATGAATGACGTGAATTGAGAATGTCACGGCTTGTATGACTTATTAGAGCTGAAAACACTTCAGTCAGCTCATATAACCACAGTACGTTTGAATTGGATGTAGTAAGGAATGCTTGTTTGCAGTTAGAATCAAAATTAAAGCAGAACTTCATCCATCAGGGGAAGTCCCGCTTTAAAGCGGAGTTCCACCCAAAAGTGAAAGTTCCGCTTTATAACTGAGGTCCACACAAAAATGGAACCCTCCCCCCCTCCGGTGTCACATTTGGCACCTTTCAGGGGGGAGGGGGTGCAGATACCCCCCCCCCCCCCCGCCACTTCCCGCCCCCCCCCCCCTGCTGTCTGCTGGGAGACACACGGGTCCCAGAGACAGCAGGGACCATTCGGCATGCGCAGTAAGGAACCAAGAAGTGAAGCCGCAAGGCTCACTTCCTGATTCCCTTACCGAAGATGGCGGCGGCAGCATCCGAGGACCGAGGGATGGTTCGGCCTCGGGTGCCAACATCGCGGGCGCCCTGGACAGGTAAGTGTCCTTATTTTAAAGGCAGCAGCTGCAGTATTTGTAGCTGCTGACTTTTAAAAAAAAATAATAATAATTCGGCAGACCTCCGCTTTCAGGACTCCTAACATGCCACATTTGAAATGTCATTTTTTTTAGGGGCAGTGGGTACCTCGTTTTGACAGGTACCAGCTCCCACTTCCGCTCATGGTGCCGCCTAGGCAACTCAAGCAGAAGTCCTCCTCTCACCCTACCTCCTTGCAGTCTTCTTTGACATGTCACAGGTCCCAGAAGTTTGCCCGACCATTGAGGAGGCGCAGCATGCACCCTGCTGCGAAGCCGGGGAGAGGCAAGGGAAAGAACCGGGGCTTTGGGTGGCTGGACCGTGGGAAAGGTGAGTGTCTGTTTATTAAAAGTCAGCAGATACACTTTTTGTAGCTGCTGACTTTTAATAAACACAAAAAAAAGTGGAGCTCCGCTTTGTGTCCTTCTCCCCTGCCACATTTGGCAAGTACCTAGTTTTAACAGGTACTCACTGCCACTTGGATCACCTAGGGGATCCGAGTGGACATTCTCGTCTCCCCCACAGTCTTCTGGGACACTTCACAGGTCTCGGAAGACTAAAGACCCTTCACAAAGCGCAGCTCTTACATGCACAGTGGGAAGCCAGCTGTAAAGCCACAAGCAGCACAGTTGGCTCCCGTGGTTATAATGCCGATACCGGGAACCGCAAGGCTAGTAAATAGCTAGCCCAGGTCTTTACAGCCAGCCAATAACTTTTACTTCTTCCGCAACCCATGGTGGTTCCCAGCCCCTACTATGCCTCCAGGACTGCGGTAAGCAGTTGGGAGGGCTCCTCACAGAGGAGATGGAGGAACATCCATTCCAGCATCCCCTCTGTGATAAATGAAGCCAGAAGTGATGAAGGATCTGTCACTTCTGGTTTCAGAGGTGTCCTTCTCTGGCTCTTACAGCCAGGGAAGTAGCTGATCAAACACAATCTGTGTTTGATCAGCTGATTTGTAGGGCAGGGGAGACATCAGGGGTCTAATACATGATGTCTCCATGAAGTCTATTAATAGGGAATTTGTTGCCCCCTTGTAAAAGCAGTAAAGTTAAAATGGTTCTAAAGGCAGGACATTTTGCACCTTAATGCATTCTCTGGTTGCAGCTGCCCCCCCCCAGTTCTCCTTATACTTACCTGAGCCCAATCTCAATGCAGCGCTGTTCATGAGAGCAACGGGACTCTTAGCTTTCTCACTCCACATTGCTGTCAGTCCCAACCAGTGAAGAGGGAATGGGGGGTGGGTCCGAGCTGTGCTCTGTATGAACCCAGCTTGGAAGCGAGCCCGCACAAGTGGCCCCATAGTAAGCAGCTTGCTATGGGGCACTTGGCGAGGGGGGAGAGCAGGCTGGCAGGGGAACTAAGTATAGGAGGATCAGGGCTGCTCTGTGCAAAACCATTGCACAAAGTAGGAAAGTATGACATGTTTGTGTTTTTTTTTTTTTTTATGAATTCTTTACAATCAATTTAAATGAAAAATAAAATTGTTAAAAAGTGTAAAAAATAAATAAAAGTGATAGTAAAAAAAAAAAGCACCCCCCATCACCCTGTGTACACACACAAATGCAAAAGTGCTTGTAAGCCTGGCACACATATGTAAGCAGTGTCTATCGCCGCAAACGATGGTGTGAGAGCAATAATTCTAGGACTACAAGTCACAATTAGCTATAAACTATTCCTATGGACAGTTATAGGTGCCTTGGTTTATCGCCGTTTCACAGGTGTGCACAATTTTTAATCATGACGTTTGGTATCTTGGTTTATTAAATGTTGTATTGTGTTTGTGTGCACTAAAATGAATTTAACCCCTTGGCGCCGGCCACACGCAAATATGCTGCCTTCTGGTTCTTGGCGCCGAGGGGGCACATATTTGCGTGAATTGCTGTCAATACCGCTGTGCCAAGAGTGTGTGCAGTGCGCGCTCCTAGCACAGTTACCCCGCGCCTAACCAAAAGCTCCCGATCACTGCTTGTGATTCAGAGTTTTCAAATCACGTGACAGCCAATCGCAGTGGTCACATGCTCTTAGGCCCCGCCTCCCAGCGTCATAAAATCTCCTTAAAGCAGGGGTCTTCAAACTATGGCTCTCCAGTTCAGGAACTACAATTCCCATCATGCCTAGGCAACGGCATGAAGAGAATTTTAATTCCCTGCCTTAAAGGGTTGAGAGGCATCGGCATGAAGAGAATTTTCATTTGAATATTGGCTGCACAACTGTTGTGTGACAAACGAAAAATTGCAACAGCCACCATTTTATTCTGCAGGGCCTCTGCTTTCAGAAACGATATCATATTTGGAGGTTCTAAGGATTTTTTTTTAACAAAAAAAATGCTTGTTTAACATGCATGTGAAATTTTTCAAAAGTGCCCCACACAGAAAATGGTTAATTAATAAAATAAATATCTATTGCCTTACAAAATAGTGACTCTGTCAGGGCATGTAACTCTGAAAATCAACTCCCATGGGAGGTCAGGGCATCATACAGATACAGCAACTATCACTTCTAAATAAGCTGGCAAAGAAGAGATAGCATGCAGCAATGGAAATGGCTGTCTGACAGTTAGACACACATGGGTTAAACTGCTAAAACTCTCCCAGACTGGTGAGAGTGACATGGGGGCTGATTTTGTAGCCTGATCATTAGTACTTTGAGGGCCCCTGCCCTTCCATCAGTGTGGAGGTTGTGAGGTACTAGTAGTAGGCTATGTAGCTTGCATTCTGAGCTGTCAAGCTGGCACTGTTGTCACCTCCTTGCAGCACTGTTCGGTTCAGCCTCGTTCTGGCCCCAACATCTATCTCCATTGTAAGATAGCTTGCCATTCACTTAGATTTTAGTGCTGCTTTAACTTTTACACAAATCAAAAACATTTGGACGTGTGTAATAGATTATGGCAGTGCACAGTTCTCATAAGTCTTTTGATAAAATGATGGGGCTGGCAGTGCTGACCTCCTTAAAAATTATAGTTGCTTGGCTGTTATTCTGTTTTCAGATTTTTCTGAGAGATGCCATTTTGCTGAAGTATTGGCAGCCATGGTTTTCTTATGACATGATGCCTTTAAAGTGACATTATCAGTCACTTAAAAAAAATTTTTTTGGGCAGTTTCCTGCAAAAGAAAAGGTATTCTACTCACCTTTCCAGTGGCCCATGTCTTTAAGTGACCTTGACTCTATTCAAGCGCTGTAGCCTCAATGAGATCCTTTAGCATTCAACATTTCCAGGAGGGTTGGATTCCCATATCCCTTGCTGAGGTTTTATTCTCAGACCCCTATGCCCCTGCTGTGTCCTACGCCACTGAGACTAACCACTCCTGAGGAAAGGCCTATTGTAAATTAGGAGTCTGCAGACAGCACTACCGCTGCTTGAAATTACTAGTGGTGCTGATTTTGTTCATTCTGTTATTTACGTAACTTGTATGTGTTGTTCTTTTGTGTTTTTGCAGATGATTTTAGTTCTTATTTTTTTCTCATTCACAGGCAGCTGCTGCCTTGAGGCGTGGACAACTAAGCCCTATAGAATTGTGCCAGAAGTGTCTGTCGTTTATCAAGGAAACCAGATTTCTTAATGCTTATGTAAATTTAACTGAAGAAGTTGCCCTTAAACAAGCCGCTGAGGCAGAAAAACGCTTCAGACAAGGTATAGTTCTTTATAAGGTGCACAATTGGTATGGCTTGAGAAAAGCAGTTTACAATAGGCAGGATTGATCACTTTTCATCTTTTTTACCAAAGCCAAATTGTGGGCAACAAAAATATCTATAGCTCTGCCTCTGACCCCATTAAAGGAAGCAAAAATTATTTTCACTTTTCCTTGCTCCTTTATAGAGATATTTGAAGTTCTAATCCCTGTGATGTTAACACAGAGTGTCCAACATAATTATCACTAACTGGAGCCATTAGGAGGGGCTGGAGGTGTTCTCCAGCATATCTTCCTGTATACATAGAGTGCATTTCAGAGCTAGTGTGGACAGTGTTATGAGAAGTGACATGGAAGGAGAGATTCCCCTATCATCAATATGGTGTCTTGCTAGTATTTATAATATTTGAATGCAGTGTTGTCACCCAGATGCCTTGCATGCAAGAGCAGAAGAACAGCAATGTGGCTTTTTCCTGCTCAGCCCTCTCTCCCGATACTGTGCCAGTGATGTTGACTTTGTTGTAGCTCTTAGAATGTTCACAAAAAATATTTAGGAAATTAATTAAAGATCAACTCTGTATCCCTGTAGAAATAAGCCAAAGCACAATACTGCTATTATATTGCCCTGTTAAGTTCTTTTAGAAACTGTGCAATTACATGATCTTAGCCGCCCTGAATAAACCTACAGGACAGCAGCATTGCTTCTCACTGCTTACTCCTCTTCCCCTTGTGACAACAACACTGGCACAATGGGCTAATGTCAGGTTTGAGAGGTAGGAAATGGTGAGTAGGCAGGCACATCAATGTTTTGTTGCCTTGTTCAACACTGTGAGGATCCAGGCAACCATATGATCCTAGCAGCACTAAGCAAAGCATCAGTGTTGCTGCTTTCCCCTTTCCTCCCTTTATGGCAAGCATATTGTGACAGCGAGCAGAACACAACATTGCTGTCAACTACGCAGTCTCAGTAGGCTGAAGGTCTAGAGAGAGAGGCAGGGAATGGTCATCGACAATAAAACTGTTCTGCTGTCTTGCTGAGCATCCCTGACAGATCAAAATAAGGCAGCAGTGCATCGGACTTGCTGTTTACCTCCCCCCTCCACCTGCTTTGCCAGTCTTTTGATGGCATTTTGAGCACAGATGAGTGGGATGGTGCTGGACAAGGTGAGGCAGAACATGCAAAGCTCCTCTTAACAAAATGTGATGTCAGTGCTGAACTGTGAGTGGGGCAGTGAGTTGAACAATCACTTGGAACATAAGAATCAGGCTGGGACACTGGTCACCTAGACGGGCAATACTTCAATCTATGCAGCTAGTTTATAGGATCCAGGGACCTAAGAACAAAAAAGAAGCACATTTTTTTCTTAACGGTATGCCTGCACCTTTAAAGTTTATTAAAAATGTGTTCTGGCCGGAGTTCAGCTTTAATGATGTATGGGGAACATACATAACATTTTTCATTAATAAGTATTTCTATGGGCGTTGTGCACGAGAGCCTTGTCTCTCTAGGAACTCTCGTTTCTCATTGGCTGATTCAGCAGCGGTACTCATTGGCTCCCACTGCTGTCAATCACAACCAATGAGGAGAGAGAGGGGTGGGACTGAGCCAGGGCTCTGTGTGGGAATGGATACACAGAGCAGCGGCTCAGGAGCAAGCCTCGGCAGGAGGAAAGGGCCAGGAGCGCCTGTGTAAAACCACTGCACTGAGCAGGTAATTATGACACGTATATTTTAATTTAGAAAAATCTGAATCTTTCATATCACTTTGAGTTTGATATTTAACATACTCAGTGACTTTAGAGAAGGAAGGTCATGAGGACAGCAAGTCAAGCGACTCACGATTAAAAAAATATATGTACACACAATCAGGCTTATTCAGTAAATCAGGGCCAAATAAATGGGTGGTATTTAAAGTTAAGTTTTGTGAAATATCAGGGGTCTAAACAGATCCCTGACGTTTCCTTTTTTCTAGACAGGTAAAGGGACTAGTGACAAAGATCCCCAATCTTTTCTCTGCAGCCTCAGCTGGTCTGCAGATGAATTAACAGAAGGCAGTCTATACAGAGACCCCTGTTCATTCACAAACAAAAGCATAGTAAATAGTTTACCATGCTTCAGTGAAGAATGAACACAAGAGCAATCAGTAGCAATCACTTCTTACTGTGTCCTATCAGGAAAGGGTTCATCTGCTGGTGGCACTGTTGCTCCGAGATCTATAGGCTGCAATTCCAGAGTCCACCAGCGGGTGTCTCTCAGCAGCCAGAAGCTCACATCATCTCATGCAATCAGTCATCACCTGTTACTGGTTGCAGGAAGTGTATTTAAACCCTGTCCATGCCCTTCATTCCTTCCTTGGTGTTTTGTCTCCATGTGTTCCTGATCCAGACCCTGCAGCCTGATCCCTTCCTACCTGCTTGCTCCATCTCCTGTTTCCCTCTCCCTGTCCTGTCTTGTTCCCAGCTCCCTCTGCTTGATCTCCCATGTATGACTCTGGTTCTGTTACGACTGTGATTTATTTATCCTGTTTCCTGTATATACTTGGTTTGGGCAGTTGTTCATTGTGTGTCACTATTAGGGATGAGCGAACGGTTCGGCCCGAGCATAAGTTCTGGCCGAACTTTCGCTGTTTGGTTGTTCGGTGAACAGCAGGGCTCTGTTCAGTGCTATTAGTTAGTGTGCTATACTGTATTGTTTTGCTTCAATTGTCAGTGTAGAATATTAGTTTAGTGTTAGTCTAGGGATAGTGTCAGTGTAGTGAGGAGGACCATCATTCAGCTTTGCATAGTGTGCAGCTAGAGTAGGGGCAACTGGGATAATTTCACTGTAGTGTAGTGAGACCGTATCATTCATATATACATTAGTGTAGAGTAGGGACAGCTCATATAGTTTCAGTGTTGTGTAGTGAGACCGTGTCAGTAATCTTGACATTAGTGTATAGCTAGCGTAGGGACAGTTTAGATAGCGTCAGTGTAGTGACGGTTGAACACCATCTATTTGATTGCGTTACTGCCAGTTTAACGCCATTTATTTCTGTGTGTGTTACTTCCAGTTCAACGCCATATAATTTTGTGCGTTCCTGCCAGTTTAACGCAGTTTACTTCTGTCTGCTTTACTGCCAGTTTAACACCATATAATTCTGTGTGCTTTACTGTCAGTTTAATGCCATATAATTTTGTGCGTTACTGACAGTTTAACGCCATATCGTTTTGCGCGCGTTACTGACAGTTTAACGCCATATCATTCTGTGCGTCACTGTACGTTTGGTGCATTATATTATAGTGTTTCCGTGGAGTGTGTCTGCGTAGTGTGAGTAATCAAATTAAAGTGCACCAAACACCTCTTTACATCGATTACCGTGCATCTACGTACAGATTTCAACATCTTCTTTACATTTGCTTATAAGCCCCACCCCCTCCCCCTCCCTCCCAATAATGTCTGGGAGGACAACAAGGAGAGGCAGAAGTTCCCTTGGCACTGTAAGGGAGCCAGCAACAAATGTGTCCACAGGCAATGGTGGACGTGGTGGTTAGTCCTCAGGCAGGGCATCATTTCCTCTGTTTAGTGAGTTTGCTTGTGATATCCAGCCACAGCATGCAGAGAAGGTGGTAGACTGGCTTACTAAGCCTTCCTCATCCTCCTCATCCTCTGTCACGCAAGCCGAGACAAGTGTGCAGTCCCCTGCAGTTGCCAGAGTGGATAAACCTGCCCCCTTGTCCACATCTATTCCTGCCATAGCCCCAACATCAGCCATTGAGGAGTTATATGACCACAGCATCAGCCACTTTGTCCTTGATGATGCCCAGCCATTACTGGATTCAGATGTTGGTTCTGAGGTTGAGGATGACAGGAACATGAGCCTAGAGAGAGGGAGGAACACTGGTAGACAAATTGGCATTAATATTCGCCAAGCCGTAGCATATTGCCAAGTTGTCTCCAGTGGTAATGATGAGGATGGAGATGATGATGAGGTCACTGATGTGAGTGTTGGGTGCCAGATAGAGCAGAGGAGGAAACTGAAGGTGAGGCGGCACAACCCCAAGGAGGCCGACATCAAGAAAGAGTAGAGAGCAGCCATCCTATTCCATCACATTCTGCAGCTGTTCTCTCCCAGCCCACTCCCCAAAGCTCAGCTGTTTGGGCCTTTTTCAGCACATCTGCAGCAGATCGCACTGTTGCTATCTGCAAACTGTGTCTCAGACACATCAAACGGGGCAAAAACACCAACCATTTGGGTACCACATGCTTAACAAGGCATTTAACGTCCAACCACTCAGCCCGTTGGCAAGAGCACCTAAAAGCCACACAAAAGGGGCACAAATCTGTCCCTCCTCCTCCTTACCCACTTCAGTCTGCCCGTGCGATACAGAGTCATTACCTTTCAGCAGCCTCCACTGTCAGGGATGATGGTATAGCACAGGGTGTCCCAGGTCCTAGCAGCACACCACCAGCTGTAGACTGTAGTTGGCAAATGCAGTCCCTGCCATCCACATGCCCAGAGTCTGAATGCAAGCTTGTCAAAGCTGTTGGCTCTCCAACTTCTGTCTTTCAGCCTGGTGGATTCTGCCCCCTTCTGTGAATTTTCACAAGGTGCTGTACCACAATGGCAGGTTCCCAGTCGCTACTACTTTTCACGTAAGGCCGTTCCATCTCTAACATCACGTGGAAGGGAATGTTCTGGCATCATTGGGCAAGGCAGTCAGCCGTAAAATCCACCTTACTGCTGACACGTGGTCCAGCAAGCATGGGCATATAGTTTGTTCACAGCACACTGGGTAACGCTGCTTGCAACTTGAAAGGATGTGGGACAGGGCTTGGTGCTGCAGCTTGTTGTGCCCCCACGTCTCCATACAGCTGGTGGTGATGATGCCAGACCTGTGAGCTCTACCTCCTCCTCTGCCACCTCCATTCCCCCCTCTGCAGAATTGTCCTATGAACATCAGGTATCCCCTAAGCGTTAAATGGGCTATTCCCAGAGTCAGGCTAAAAGGTGCCATGCAGTGCGCCCTCGGACAGGGAAAGTTGACACATGTGCCATGCCTGGCACATGTCCTCAATTTGTTGGTGCAGCATTTCTTAAGTACGTACCCAGGGTTGCAAGATGTACTAAAGCAGGCCAGAAGAGTCTGTAGCCATTTCAGGCGGTCATACGCAGCCAGTGCTCGGTTGGCTGAAATTCAGCAGGAATTACACCTGTGTGTAAACCGCCTGATTTGTGACATGCCCACCAGGTGGAACTCAACTTTGGGAATGCTGCAGTGGCTGTCCATCCTGAACCCGATTTCCCCCCCCCCCCCCCCCATAGGGCCCTAGCAGCAGCTGCAGCACAGTGGGAGGAAGTTGAGGGATAGCCGGCTAGCAGCTCTGCAGGGGAAGGGTGCCAGGGGATCTGTACCATTAGGGAACCACCAGGACAGGCGGGATTGGAGGAGAAAAGGCTCCATCTTCAGAATTCAATCCCCCGGTGGCTCCCCAGCAGCAGCTGAAGCTGGGGGAGGGAGAAGAGGAGAAGCCAAACAGTGCCGCCAATAAAGCAGTACAGCTGGCCCTCCCGTTTGTCAGGTGCACCCCTGTTGAACTCATGGGTCCTGGGCCCTGTACAGGAGGACCAGCAGTACCCCCTTATCAGTGGCCCTGTATGTAGTTAATCATTTTGTGAAGTATTTACTAGTACTTTGAGTGGGAATTGAATGAAGTTTAGCTGTTCACTTGGTCCTGTACACCAAAAGCATTGCACTTGTGAGCAGACCTCTTTTTGGGGTGGTTGGTGATTAGAACCACGTGTATATGTACTTAACTGCTTTGAAATAAATTAGATGTATTTCACAAAATGTTCATCTGTAGTCTCAGTGCTTTCACAAAGGACCAGGTACATAGCATAGTAACAGCATAATAGTTTAGAGACATTTAATGTGTAAGTTCTCAAAAATGGTATCTCCCAGGCCACTTGTCGTTTAAAAAAGAAGCTGATTAGAAAAAATATGTACAGTACATCTTGTATTTATTAAATTGGTTGTTAAGCCACTTCTATGAAATGATCTTATCCCCACTGTACCATTTTTAATAAGATGTGTCCCTGTGTTCTGTAAAAAATCTACCGATCTGTACTGATATAAGCTGCGCTCCGGGTGCACAGCTGATTCCTCTCCTCCCTTCTCTCTCCGGCTCACAGCTGCAGTGGGTGGGGCCGATCCGTCCCGCTGACGTCAGCGGGGAGGAGGGGGAGAGAAGAGACAGCTGACAATCAACTGAGCTCCTGGAGTCGTGCTCCTACAAAGTACAGATCAGCAAATTTTTTACATTAAACAGGCACAGGGACACATGTTGGTAAGGTACAGGAGAGATAAGAACATTTTAGAGCAGATAGAGAGGAGCGGGGGGGGGGGGGGGGGGTCTGGTACAAGCAGGGAGGGGGAGGAGGACAGAGGACACAGACACAGGGAGGGCTGCAGCTGACAGAATCACGCAAACCACAATGTCAGGCTCAGCAGCCAAGATTATCATGGTCTGTTTGCAGGGGGGAGGGTATAGTCAGGCAGGATCATTCATGTTTTTTTAGGGTACAGTGCCTTGCAAAAGTATTCACCTCCCTTGGCTTTTTACCTTTTTTGTTACATTACAGCCTTTAGTTCAATGTTTTTTTTAATCTGAATTATATGTGATGGATCAGAACACAATAGTCTAAGTTGGTGAAGTAAAATTAGAAAAATATATACATAAAACTATTTTTCAGAAATAAAAAAACTGATAATTGGCATGTGCGTATGTATTCACCCCCTTTGTTATGAAGCCCATAAAAAGCTCTGGTGCAACCAATGACCCTCAGAAGTCAAATAATTGATGAAATGATGTCCACCTGTGTGCAATCTAAGTGTCACCTGATCTGTCATTACATATACACACATTTTTGAAAGGCCCCAGAGGCTGCAACACCTAAGCAAGAGGCACCACTAACCAAACACTGCCATGAAGACCAAGGAACTCTTCAAACAAGTAAGGGACAATGTTGTTGAGAAGTACAAGTCAGGGTTAGGTTATTAAAAGAAAAAATATCCAAATCTTTGATGATCCCTAGGAGGACCATCAAATCTATCATAACCAAATCGAAAGAACATGGCACAACAGCAAACCTGCCAAGAACCAGCCGCACACCAAAACTCACAGACCGGGCAAGGAAGGCAGTAATCAGAGAGACCTAAGGTAACCCTGGAGGAGCTGCAGAGTTCCACAGCAGAGACTGGAGTATCTGTACATAGGACGACAATAAGCCGTATGCTCCATAGAGTTGGGCTTTATGGCAGAGTGGCCAGAAAAAATCCATTACTTTCAGCAAAAAACTAAATGGCATGTTTTGAGTTTGCGAAAAAGCCACTCGGGAGTCTACCCAAATGTATGGAGGAAGGTGCTCTGGTCTGATGAGGCTAAAATTGAACTTTTTGGCCATCAAAGAAAACGCTATGTCTGGTGCAGACCCAACACATCACATCACCCAAAGAACACCATCACGGTGAAACATGGTGGCAGCATCGTGCTGTGGGGATGTTTTTTAGCAGTCAGGACTGGGAAACTGGTCAAAGTTGAGGGAAAGATGAATGGTGCTAAATACAGGGATATTCTTGCGCAAAACCTGTACCACTCTGTGTGTGATTTAAGGCTAGGATGGAGATTCACCTTCCAGCAGGACAATGACCCCATACACACTGCTAAAGCAACACTTGAGTGGTTAAAGGGGAAACATGTAAATGTGTTGGAATGGCATAGTCAAAGCTCAGACCTCAATCCAATAGAAAATCTGTGGTCAGACTTAAAGATTGCTGTTCACAAGCTGCAAACCTTCCAACTTGAAGGAGCTGGAGCAGTTTTGCAAGGAGGAATGGGCAAAAATTCCTGTGGTAAGATGTGGCAAGCTCATAGAGACTTATCCAAAACGACTTGGAGCTGTGATAGCCACAAAAGGTGGGGGGGGGGGGGGTGAATAGTTATGCACATTGCCTTTTTCTGTTATTTTGTCCTATTTGTTGTTTGCTTCACAATAAAAAAAAATCTTCAAAGTTGTGGGCATGTTCTGTAAATTAATTGATGCAAATCCTCAAACAATCCATGTTAATTTCAGGTTGTGAGGCAACAAAACACGAAAATGCCAAGGGGGTGAATACTTTTGCAAGGCACTGTATGCAGGAGGCCAAATGACACACACAAGCTCTGTGCTGTATAACACGCTTTAACCACTAGCTGACCGCCCACTGTCAAATGACGGCGGGACGGTGCAGCTACTGTGGCGGGCCGCCGTCATATGACGTCGTCTACAATTTGCCCACTGGGGGGCGCGTAGCTGGGGCCCCGGTGCGCGTGCCCGGCGGTCGCAATAACCGCCAGGCACCCGCGATTGCCCGGTAATCGAGCAGGACGTGGATCTGTGTGTGTAAACACACAGATCCACGTCCTGTCAGAGGAGAGGAGACCGATGGTGTGTCCCTTGTACATAGGGACACCGATCGGTCTCCTCCCCCAGTCAGTCCCCTCCCCCCACAGTAAGAATCACCAAGATAGGGTACACATTAACCCCTGCAGCGCCCCCTAGCGTTAACCCCTTCCCTGCCAGTCACATTTATACAGTAATCAATGCATTTTTATAGCACGGATCGCTGTATAAATGTAAATGGTCCCAAAAATGAGTCAAAAGTGTCCGAAGTGTCCGCCGCAATGTCGCAGTCACGATAAAAATCACAAATCGCCGCCATTACTAGTAAAAAAAAAAATAATAATATAAATCTATCCCCTATTTTGTAGACGCTATAACTTTTGCGCAAACCAATCAATATACGCTTATTGCGATTTTTTTTTAACCAAAAATATGTAGAAGAATACTTATCGGCCTAAACTGAGAAAAAAATTTGTTTAAAAAAAAAAAAAAAAATGGATATTTATTATAATAAAAAGTAAAAAATATTATGTTTTTTCAAACTTGTCCATCTTCTTTTGTTTATAGCGCAAGAAATAAAAAACGCAGAGGTGATCAAATACCACCAAAATAAAGCTCTATCTGTGGGGAAAAAATGATAAAAATGTTATTTGGGTACAGCGTTGCATGACCGCGCAATTGTCATTCAAAATGCGACAGCGCTGAAAGCTGAAAAATGGCTTGGTCAGGAAGGAGGTGTTCGTGGCTGGTAGGCAAGTAGTTAAAGGAACAGAATCTGTTTTTTTTTTTTTTTTTTTTTTTTTTTTTTTTGGGGGGGGGGGGGGGGGGTTTTGGGGGGGGGGGGGGTTAACAAACGCTTTAAGCAGAACTACAAACTAATAAAAGTGCTTTGCGATATTCCATCACTACTAGTAAGAAAAAAAGGAGTCAAGATCAGTTTAAGGTGGATACTGCACTAATGACATCAAATACTGTATATGTGGAGTACACCATGCCTTGCTTACAAACTCATGTCCTATTTCTTGTTTTTTTGGCTGGAAATTACATTTGTATTTCATTGCAGGCAAGCCCCTTGGGGAATTAGACGGCATCCCGGTTGCAGTTAAAGACAATTTTAGCACCGCCAATATAGAGACAACATGTGCATCACAAATGCTTAAAGGTAGATTATTGCCTCTTATGGGGATTTGTTCACAAATGATCTTGTAAGATATTGTTGTTCCTAAAATGTTATGTCCTTTTCATAATTACCATTATCATATTTTTAAGGTTACATTCCTCCCTATAATGCCACAGTTGTGCAGAAACTACTTGATCAAGGAGCCGTGCTCATGGGAAAAACTAACCTTGATGAATTTGGTATGGGGTATGTAACATGTTCTTAATGCTCTTTGTTAAACTGAATGTTGAGCCCACTTTCTTGTCTTTCATGTCTTCAGGAGGAACTCCTGTTTTTCCATAGAAATTAAATAGATTGTTCCTTTTATTGTAAAGGTCAGTTCCATGCAGAACTGAAATTGGTTGAGCTTGAGTGCGGTAGTTGTGTGCCTTGGTTACCTTTTTAACAGGGCTGTAATAAAGGTTTTTCTTTTGTGTATGGTGTGTTTTTCTGGTTTACAATAGATTTTGCACAATCTACTGGGGAAATGCGATATCTTAATTTAGCTTTGTAAATGCCATGGGATTTGGGCAAACTTGGAAATTCTAAGTGAGGATATTTACTACTAAAGTCCCAGAGAAATATAAGAAGGTGGCATATGATTCAAATTAGAAGTAACCACACAAATCTAAACTATCAGTTTACAATAGAATTGGCCTTTTAATCTGCCCTGCAAGAATGACAGATTCTGGTTGCTATGAATGACACAAACATGTTGTCAGCCAGCTACAAATGGCGGTCTATGTCATATTTAACAACTCCTTAGAAAACAGCATAGTTTTAAAGTAATATTGTGGCTACTAGTTTATTGACTTTCCATTTGAGTAAAATCATTTTAATATATGAAACTATTCCTTTGCATCTATTAACCACAGATCAAGTTAATGTGGGTGACATTTCATGATCTACTTGCCAATGTATCCTTTACAGCATTTTGAAAGTTGATGGTTTCATGTGTGTAGGAAAACATTAGCAGGTGGTATGTTATTCATGAAAGAATAATTTAGTCCAGACTACTTTCACCGCGCCAAGTTCAGGGGATTCTAATGACTGGCTGCACAGATCAAATCTCCATGCTTATCAGAACTCTAGAACAGCAAGCTGAACTGGCTTATCTTGTTCCATGGGAAAGCAGACTTGTCAATTCTTTATGAGGAAAATACTGGCTGTCTTAGCACAGGAAAACACTTTTCTCCGGGATTCAAAATAAATATTTAATGTTTTTATGACTGATATGAATCAGTGTCAGGTAGCTGTCCTTTAGAATTCTCTCCTAAGAGTGATTAGTCACATTTTAAGGTTGCACTTACTAAACTTCACCTGTTAATTTGAAAGAAGACAGGTATTCTTATTCAAGAAAGCTGAACAAAATATAGTAATGAAGTGCTGAGTGAAGTAACCTATAGCAAGCTATTCGCTTCCTCTCTGCTAGTGTAATCAGATGAAGATGCATTTTTATTCGTTGGCCAATTGCACCTGGCTTAAAGTGATACTAAACACACACTGTTTAATTTTACATTGTTCCTTCTCTTTTTGTATATTGATGATGGCACTATAATTATTTTAATTTAAATAAAAATAAAATTACCATATTCCTAATCAATATACAGCTGTACATGACCCGGGTCTTTCCCAGCCTGCCTACAGGGAAATGTAAGCAGGAGAAGCTTATAGTCCTCTGCTGCTGGTCACATGTTCAAAATAAAAAAAAAAAAGCCTTTGGAATACAGAGTAAAAATAAATAATTAATATCAATAAACAGTTTAAAATTGTCATACAAATATATATTTGAAATCAAATCTTTATAATTTTGTGGAAATAACATGGTGTGGGCGGGTCTCTGCCAGTCACAGGCTTTGTCACACCCCTCCAGACTGTGTCTTAGAATAAGAGGGAGGTGAAGCCTCCATCAATCTACACGTAATATCCATCCCCATTGTGTTTAGATGGTTAGTGGGTATGGAGAAGGAGGGAGTAGGCTGTCATTTACCACTGTGTACACGCCCACATGTGTGACTCTATAGTCACATGGTCTGCTCAGATGTGATTGGGAGGAAATGCTCAGCATAGAAACTCACTGAAAACTGAGCATGTGCAGAGTTACATCACAGCTGCAAACTCCCTAGCTGAATTGGGGACTTGGACAGAAGGGGGAGATAGAGAGCAGCAGGATCAACCAGGTTTTTTGCAGAAAACGATTCTCATAGTGACTGAGTGAGTATGAACAGCATGTAATACACCATTTATTGATGTGTTTTTATGATGTGGGTTTAGTGAAATGTTGGCCTCTTGCACATAATACTCCTGTTTGTTTACAAATATGTAAATGGGCATTTGCGCGTATTTGCACGCATTAGGCGTAAATTACTGACCAAAAAAGCAGATTATTTTTTAATTTTCTTTTTTTGTTCCTGAAGGATGCACACGCTTGTTTACGTGCCTGTGTGCATAGCCCATTACAATTCATGGGCTGAATTTTAGCTCAGTAAAAAGCAAGCTGTACTGAGCTTTTTCAAGCCTTTTTCTAGCCTTTAACTGAATACGCCTGAGGATTGTTTCCTTTAGAGTCCAACGACTTCCAGTGCGACTTTGGGAGGCAACTTGGACACGACTTGAGTATGAATCACAGCACGACTTGGGTCGACTTCAACACGACTTTGGGCGACTTACAACACGGCTTCAAGTCGCCCCCAGGCCAGGCGACTTTGGCTGTGGCCAATCGCAGAATAATCAGCTCTCGAGGGGGAACTCCACACCAAATTTTAAATGAAAAACCGTCATGGGTTCCCTTCCAAGAGCATACCAGGCCCTTAGGTCTGGTATGGATTTTAAGGGGAACCCCCTACGCCGAAAAAAACGGGTGAGGGTCCCCCCAAAATCCATACCAGACCCTTATCCGAGCACGCAGCCCGGCTGGTTCAGGAAAGGGGGTTATGACGAGTGCGAGCGCCCCCCTCCTGAACCGTACCAGGCCGCATGCCCTCAACATGGGGGGTGGGTGCTTTGGGGAAGGGGGCGCCCTGCGGCCCCCCCACCCCAAAGCACCTTGTCCCCATGTTGAATAGGACAAGGGCCTCTTCCCGACAACCCTGGCCGTTGGTTGTCGGGGTCTGCGGGCGGGGGCCTTATCGGGTCCCGGACCTCCACCCTATGTGAATGAGTATGGGTTACATCGTACCCCTACCCATTCACCTGAGGGAAAAAAACACACTAGACAGGTTTTTAAAGTAATTTAATTTATTAGGCAGCTTCGGGGGTCTCTTCCGACTCCTCCGCTTTCTCCGGCCTCTTCTCCCGCTCTCCGGTTCTTCTCCGGCCTCTTCTCCTGGTCTCTGGTTCTTCTTCCGCTCCCTGGTTCTTCTGCCGGCCAACTAGCGTTGGCCCGGTCTTTTCCATCATCTTTTTCCCTGTTCTCTTCTTCCGATCTTGACACAACGCTCTCTCCCGCTGTAATGCCGTGTGCGAGGTGCGTAACGACTTATATAGGCATGGGGCGTGGTCACCGGGTGATGCCACGCGGGGTCACCATGTGACATCACCCGGTGACCACGCCCCATGCCTATATAAGTCGTTGCGCACCTCGCACACGGTATTGCAGCGGGAGAGAGCGTTGTGTCAACATCGGAAGAAGGACGGAGAAGATCGGGCCAACGCTAGTAAAAGAGCTGGAAGAAGCAGAGGAGCCCGGCAGAAGAACCGGAGAGTGGGAGAAGAACCAGAGGCCGGAGAGCGAAAAGGAGTCGGAAGAGACCACGAAGTCAGAAGAGACCCCAGGAGCTGCCTAATAAATTACTTTAAAAACCTGTCTAGTGTGTTTTTTGTTTTTTATTTTTTATTTATTTATATATTTTTTTTTATTGACACTTTTTTTTTTTCCCCAGGTGAATGGGTAGGGGTACAATGTACCCCATACTCATTCGCATTGGGTGGGAGGCCGGGATCTGGGGGCACCCTTATTAAAGTCCGACAACCAACGGCCAGGGTTGTTGGGAAGAGGCCCTTGTCCTCATCAACATGGGGACAAGGTGCTTTGGGGTAGGGGGGCCGCAGGGCGCCCCCTTCCCCAAAGCACCCACCCCCCATGTTGAGGGTATATGGCCTGGTACGGTTCAGGAGGGGGGGGGGGGGCGCTCGCTCGTCCCCTTCCCTGACCGGCTGGGCTGCGTGCTCGGATAGGGGTCTGGTATGGATTTTGAGGGGACCCCCACGCCATTTTTTCGGCGTAGGGGATTCCCCTTAAAATCCATACCAGACCTAAGGGCCTGGTTTGCCCTTGGAGGGAAACCCATGCCGGTTTCATTAGAGAGGCGACATTGTCGCTTCTTTCTCGCGCTTGCTGCAGTAGGAAAATATGTTTTTCCTATTGCAGCCAGCGCGAGATGTACAGTACCCTGTCGCCGAGAACCAGCGCGATGGGATCGAGCTGGAAACACATTCTCACGGGCAGGTACTGTAATTTATTTTCCTGTAAAGTCGCTTCAATATAGATGGAGATCCGACTTGGAGGCGACTTCCATTGAATTCTATGGGTACAAGTCGCCTAGAAGTCGGATTGAAGTAGTACAGGAACCTTTTCTGAAGTCGGAGCGACTGCAGTAGTGTGCATTAAGACGGATCCATTCACTTACATTGATTTTTTTCATGTAGCGCGACTTGAGGGGACTTGAAGTCGGATCCAAAGTTGCCCCTGTGTAAATGGACTCTCAACATTTAGTTGTACATGTCTAAAAACATTTTGCTTGTGTTATTACATCATATGTGATTGTTGCTTTTCCTTCAAAGGACCGTTGTACCCAGGAACAAAAACATACTGTATATGCATTTTTTTTTATTACTGCCTATAAAGATAACATTCCCAAACCTTTAACGCAATGCATATATTTAATATAATGCAACATGGCTGTATGCATACTGCATTTAGGGCCACATATATAAATAAAATGATGCAGTGCTGGACAAATAAAATCAGGTGTATGGGGGAAAAAAAATGTCCCTGTCAACAAAGCCACTTTGGTTGTAAAAGAACCCTGTAATAGAAATCTAGAGGATTCCAACACTGATCTCCTGAAAATGCCAAATGCTTTAGTACTTTTAAGGGGTGACCTAGAACAAACATGTAGATCAGGAACTCCAAGGCTAAGTCAAAGCTTATAGTCTGCATACTTGTTCTGGTTAGTGACTTTAGAAATGACTGAAACATTTGGTCAACAAGACAGCAAAAGTGGTATTAAACCCAAAAGTAAACATTTATTATATTGCAGTTTACCAATTCTCAGATGTGATGGCTGCATTGGTTTTCTTTTTTGGACTTTCTTTTATGTTTTCTTTTATTTATTTTCACCTGGTAAACTAGTCAGTAAGTCTGTTGTTTTTTTCATTTGCATAGTTTTTTTATTATTTTTTTTTAGGTTTTTAGTAAACAAATAAAGCACATTTAAAAAAGATATAAAAGCACAATAGACCATCAACCGGTCACAGTTTCAAACAAGAGTATCATAACAGAACAAAATACATAAACAATCGTAATCCCTGAGTGCTGAATAGAAAGCCGATTGTTGAGGTCCCTCCTGACTTTAAACAAAACAAGCTGTCCTGCAAATGTAGCAGCTAGAGGGTTAAGACAAACCATGTAACACTGATATGGATACTTACAATGGTCAATTTTTATTTATGTAAGATATTTATCCCAAAAGCAATCCCAAAACTGCTGCTGTAACTGCTTATAAAGTGTTAGCTGGAGTTTGGCTTCAGTTTGTCAGTGTATTTAAATCTGCTGGTCCATCTAACACCCCCCCTCCCTCAGATTAACAATGCTGCTGCCCAAAGGTGTCTCTGTTTCTCCTTCATCTAGAGTGGAGGCACTCTAATATATGAGGTGTGTTACTGGTCAGATCAGCAGGGGAAAACAGAGGAGAAAAAGCCAAAGAAAGCAAATGCAGCCACCACATCTGACTGGTAAACTGCAACATATTACGTTTTTGGTTTTGGGTTTAATACTGATTTAACATTTTTAGAAGTTGTACATGTAATTGGATTACACTGAGATACAACTTTGTATGTGTATTGTCCTGTTTTGAGTATTCCATAGATATATTTTTGAGCTCCCATATCGCATTCTTTCTCATCTACCGTAAGTAAAGCCTGACTTTATGGTTTTCTGCTCCATATAAAACATACTGAGTTGGATTGTGTGGAGATGTCTATATGTGATGTGAGAGTGGTGAAGTATGGAAATTAATACTTGACTATTTTGCTGTCTGCTTCTCTGTGTGCCTCCCCGAGGACCTCTAAAGTCTGGATATGTTAACTAGTATATTTTATATAGATAGGTATTTCTTAGCAGTACTCTATAATAATAATTATTATACAGTATTTATATAGCACCAACAGTTTGCGCAGTACTTTCCATCATGAATGCAGACAGTACAGTTATAATACAATTCAATACAGGAGGAATTGGAGGGCCCTGCTCATTAGAGCTTACACTACAGGGTTATGCTGAAGGCAAAATATGGTAAACCGCTTTTATGCTTCCAATTTTAGATCTAAAGTTTCTTTTATCACCCTAGGTCTGGAAGTACTGATAGCATATTTGGCCCAGTGAAAAATCCATGGAGCTATTCAAAACAATACAGAGAGAAAAGAGCATCATCTGGTGCCGTTGCCGATGAAGATTCCGATTGGGTTATCGCAGGAGGAAGTTCAGGGGGAAGTGCTGTGGCTGTGTCTTCTGGAACGTGTTGTGCGTGAGTAGTCAAACCTTCTTTTTTTTCTTTTTTTTTTTTTTTCTCATGCTTTCATGATTAATTATGGTTAATACGTGGGCTGTAATATTTCCTCTTTTTACCTTTAAAATAGAAGTTGTAACATTCAAAAGAATTGCTCATACTTCTCAACAGTAAAACATGTCAAAATCCAATATTCTGTCTCTTACATGGTAAGCTGTAACCCATTTCTAGGAGGGTTTATGGCATCTGGAAGTTTATTTTTTAAACCTGTTAAGCTTATTCATATGTTTTGAAAATTGCTATCCAATCAGATGTAATAACAACCTTTAAAGTGGTTGTAAAGGCAGATGTTGTTTTTTTTTTTTTATCTTGATGCATTAAGATAAAAAAACCTTCTGTGTGCAGCAGCCTCCCTAATGTTTTCCTGAGCCCCATCTCTCCAGCGATGTACACGAGTGCCTTGGCGGTCCGGGACAAAGTCAGTTAACCAATAAGGAGAGAGAGGGGGGGCAGGGCCAAACCACGGCTCCATGTCTGAATGGACACACAGAGCTGCAGCTCGGGTGGCTCCATAGCAAGCTGCTTGCTGGGGGGTCAATCGACAGAAGGGACCCGAGAAAAGGAGGATCTGGGCTGCTCTGTGCAAATTCACTGCAACAGAGCAGGTAAGTATGACATGTTTATTTTTAACGAAAATAAACAAAATTTTAGTATCACTTTAAGGCTAAGTTCACACTACTGCTGCTGGGATTTGATCCAATTTTCAGTGCAAAAATGTAGTGCAACTTGGTTGCGCTTTGGATTTGGTTTACATATTCTATGGGGCAAGAATCGCACTGGAATCGCACCACTGTAGCACAAGACTGTTTTCCAAAATCGCACCATGCTTTGCTACATTGCTGTGAACGGGCACCAATGAAAACAATGTGATTTCCATTGTTGTGCCTACCTCTGCGACTCACGTCACATCTGAAATGGTAATAATGTAAACCAAGCCTTTATCTTTTAAAAGTGGACAGCAGTGAGGAACACGGTAACTATTTTTATGCTGGCCGAACACAAGATTACATAGGTAATCAGTTTTAATGCCTTTGCTCATATTACTTTTCTAACCTCTGGTGTCTGATAGAATGTGACTGGATGTCTGCCTGTCTATTTTGTGGGCTACCTACAGATATTTTGGGATGGTTGGAAATGCTGGAACATTCAAACCGCCTTCAGGGCATCTTCTCAGCACTGCAGAACACTGTGTAAACTTGTATGCTCAGTTCTGCTTAGTTCGCAATTTAACTGAGAGAAGATTTGTAACCTGTCATCTGCTGTTTGCGGCTGCCTTTTGAATCTGAACTCCAGGCATATATTAAAGATACCAGCTAGTGCTGCTTTGTAATAATTCATCCTTCTTTTTTTTTTTTTTATACAAGCAGTGTAAATACATAAATTCAGCTTGGTTCCAGAAGCAGCACAAAAAGCTAAACAGTTCCAGTGCTGAAAAATAGCATGTTGATAAGAGGAGTGAGCAGTGTGACAGGGTGTGCTGCTTCTCCTTCATTGTCCAGTCACAGACTGGATGTGGGGAGGGGAAATGTGAAAGTATTACTTAGCTGAACTAGAGGGTAAAAAAACAGACTGAGCTGTACTACATGGCAGTGCTGTATAAATCTTTGTACTAGATGGACAGAGAGACAAATCGTTGGCAACTAAAACAGCTCCTGTATATGCATGCCATATGTGTATTGTGTGGTTTGTCTTTAAGCTTTAAAGTAGTTGTAAATTCAGAAAGGTTTTTTTTTTTTATCTTAATGCATTCTATGCATTAAGACAAAAAAACTTCTGTGTGCAGCAACTCCCTCAGCCCCCCTAATATTTACCTGAACCCCATTTGTATCCAGCGATGTGCACGAGTGCGGGGACTCTCCCTTCTGATTGGTTGAGACACAGCAGTAGCACCATTGGCTCCCACTGCTGTCAAAGTCAGTTAACCAATGAGGAGAGAGGGGGCAGGGGTGGCTTCCTGTCTGATTGGACACACATAGCTTCGGCTTGGCTCAGGTGCCCCCATAGCAAGCGGTTTGCTGTGGGAGCACTCGGGAGGAGGGAGGGGCCAGGAGCTCCGGCGAGGGACGCGAGAAGAGGAGGATCGGGGCTGCTATGTGCAAAACCACTTTGCAGAGCAGGTAAGTATGACATGTTTGTTATTAAAGGGGAAAAAAAACAAGACTTTAATATCAATGGCAACCTTAAAAGTGATACTAGTGGCAGTTGCATGGACAAACCAACTCTTAAGTCTTAAAATATGTGTTTAGCCTAAGGAGAAGGGTGGCCATCCTAAAAGAACCTCTTCTGCCAGCTTATCATAAAGAAAACAAAAGCAATTGAACAAGCTTTTACTGCGTGTAGATTCCTTCTCTTCCTTACAAGTGGGCACATTTTAGTCTGTCTAGACTCCTCTCTTACCAAGAACAGTGTGTTGTGAAAAAAAATCAACCTGTTGAAAGCAGACCTTCAATTAAAAGTGAGAGTTCTGCTCATTCCCCCCCCCCCCCCCAACCCTACTTTTTTTATTTTCTGGGATTGGGTACCTAGTTCTGGCAGGTACCCACTTCCAGTTCATCAATTTGCGCCTAGGCAAGAATAACGTCAGCTTGGCCTATTCTTAATGGCCCATTCTTCCATTAAGATAAAAAGCCTTCTGTGTGTAACAGCGTCCCCAGCCCCCCCTAATTACCTACCTGAGCCTCTTCTCTCTCTCTCCAGCAATGTCCACAAGTGTCTAAGCTGTCCGGGACACTCCTGCTGATTGGCTGAGACACAGCAGCGGCGCCATTGGCTCCCACAGCTGTCAATCAAAGTCAGTCAGCCAATCGGGGGGCAGGGCTCTGTGTCTGAATAGATACACACAGCTCTGACTCGGCTCGGGTGGCACCATAGAAAGCTGCTGGCTAAGGGGACACTCGAGGGAGGGGCAAGGAGCAGCAAAGAGGGACCTGAGAAGATGAGGATCCAGTGGAAAACCAACTGCACAGAGGAGGTAAATATAACATGTTTGTTATTTTATTTTTATTTTTTTAAAACAAGACTTTACAATCTCTTTAAAAGCAAATCCTAAAAGCAAAAATGTAATATATTGCAGCATATCAATCTTTTTAGATGTAGCTGCATTTCGTTTCTTTTTTTTTGGCATTTTTTTTTCTTTTATTTTCTCCCGTTAATCCTGTAGATACCACACTTCCTAGGGAGGCTTCCCATTATCTATGGACGGAGCCATGGTTGCCACCCATGCTGGACTTCAAACACGTCTGCCATTGTTCATCTTCATTACATAGGGGATGGTGGGATTAGTAGTTTACACAAGAAAGATTAAATTTTTTGCTTCGTTTATATCACAGGAAGTGAAAAGGAACACTGCATTTTGGTTGAAATTAACAGATGGCGGTAAAACCTTGACAGGATATCTAAACTTGTCCTCTTCTGAAACCAAATATGTTTTGGCTGGGCATATACTTTAATAAGTACCTGCGCAAAGGCAATTACAACTGGTAATCATAGTAACAAATATAGTACTACAGTAAATTTAAATCGTGTTTTTTTTTTTGTGACCAAAATTAACAACTCTAATTAACGTGGTTTGCGCGGCTTAATCTCCTAATTGTTTTTCCTTTGATGATCAATGTAAGTTATTTATTTATTTTTGTTAGTTGATGTGCAAATGTAAAAGAAAGCTCATATTAGCACTGGCCTTTAAATTAAAAAAGGTTTGTAAATTAATGTTTGTTTGTTTTGACTGTGTTATGGAGAACAATATAGGACATGCTGATTTTACTTTTGCTTTATTAAAACAGTAGCAAGATGGTTGTAATCTTGGTGTATTGCATGATGTTCACTCCTGTCTACTATAGTAGGTGACACCCCTTCCTAAGGCCCGTACACACGATATGAAAATCGAATGGAAAAATTTGTACCACGAGCTGTCTGTCGATTTTTGGATCGTTAGTACAGTGCTTTGACAGCCGATTTCGCTTTTTCGTCAGACAAAAGCTGGATTTGCAGGCTATAAAATTTTTGTTGCATGAAACGTCCGATTTTTGTCTCAGTACGGGTTTTGTACGAAAAAAATCGTAAGAGCAAGACTCTGCATGCTCAGAAACGAAAGAATACATACAAAACTATTCAACACATGACTTCACTTCTGACGTTGTATTCTGTCGTATGAAAATTTTAGCATGCTACAAAAAACGGACGTTCAGTCCTAAAATCTAAGCGTGTGTACGAGGCTTAAGTCTTCTCTGGAGTAATCTCTAGGATTTCAGATAGTTCAGTAGCCTGTTTGTTCTATATCTGGAGCACATTTTGCATTTTGGTCTGTGTAAGTAAATGTAGAAGCCCATCTTTTTAAAGACATTCGTTTTGGCTCATGGAAAAAAGGTTTGCTTGATTTTTGCATAAATAGTTTTGAGTGCGAAGTTGCATAAGCAAATACACAAACATCATGGAAAGTTTAGGTTGCAATAACTGACCGCCTTATACACACCTTCATTTTCTCTTCTCAAAAATCACAAAATTTTAATTTCAATGTGATTACATCAATGCAGATGTTCTACTTAAAAGTCAACTATATTGCAATGAGCCTACCACACTTACAGTAAATCAGCAATATAAATGCTGTACATTTTTTTTATATAAACTAAGATTTTGCCACGGTCTACTTTTTTTTAAATCAAAAAGGTTTTTATTGAATAACAAAACATACAACTTAGTTTACAGCTCACAACTCAAACACGAACACTTGTCATACTTCAGGATCATATACATTCCAGCTTTTTACAAACTCGGTCTTCTATAGTCCACATAAGCTGAGTTATCTACGATTTGATGTCCTGGAGCTGATACCGCACCAGCGTGTACCCTCCCCCCCCCCCCCCCCTAATTTTTAGTGCAGCAATCTATCCATGTTCAAATCAACCGGAGAAAGTCCTGGGGAATCCAGCCAGGGTGCCCACTGTCTGTCATAATTTTCTGGTCGCCCCCTGTGTTGAAAGACATATTTTTCCATCCTAATAGTGTCTGCCATTTTGGTTATCCATTCCCCCAATGTTGGAGGCTCCGTCGCCTTCCAAGAAGAATCATCTTGCGAGCTTGGAACAGGGCTCTGGCCACCCCCTGCCTAGCAATGTCTGTCATAGGAATGTCATCCAGGATCCCCAGTATGCATGGCTTTGGGTCAGTCGGTATAGTAAGTTGATATACCCTGTTAACTGTGGCTACTACCCCCGTCCAGAATAAGTGGAGTTCGGGGCACCTCCACATCAGGTGAATTAAGTCACTGTGGTCTTTTGCGCATCTGGGGCATCTAGAGTCCTGTCATACCCCCATTCTGAACAGTCTGTCAGGCGTGTAGTGCACCCGGAGCACGATATATAACTGAGAAAGCCGCTGGGTGACATTTACTGAACAAAGTTGTACTGCCTGAAGTGCCTCCTCCCATTGCTCACTCTCAAATGTTCCGACATCCCTTTCACATTTATTAAATGCAGTCTGCGGGAATCCCTCCAGGTAAGTATTAAGGACCATGGAGTAAATTCTAGAGATAAAGCCCTGGAACTGTGATATGTCCTCCATTAGTCGGAAGATCAGGGTCGGTGAAAGAGTCCACAGGGCTCCCACCGGCTTGTCCCCTCACTGCGTGCTGCAGTTGTATGTAATAGAAGAGCATGGCCTGTGGGAGGTGGAATCTCTCCCTCAAATCGGCGAAGGGAGTCCGTCTTCCAGCTGTGAAAATGTGCTTCACGTGGGTTATTCCGTGTCTCTTCCACCGTGACCCACAGTCCAGAGACAATAGCTCCTCATAGTACTTATTTTCCCATATTGGGCTATATTCAGTAAATCCCTCGACCCCCTGTATTTGTCTAAGCTTGTTCCATATTTTCTGCATAGGAGAGTAAGTGGGGAACTGTTTATTTGATTTTGCGTACGCTAGGGCCTCCATACCTGCAGGTACGTCTCCATGACCAGTAGTCAAACACATCAGAGCCCTGATGGGTTTAAATTGGATGAGCATCTCCTCCCCCCCCCCCCCCCCACTGCTGTTGGCATAGCCCTGGCGATATGTTGCGCCTGAGCTGCCAGGTAGTAGGCCCAAGGATTAGGAAGGGCAAGGCCTCCCGCTTCCTTAGACTTTTGAAGTTGTTCCAATTTTGTCCGTGGAGGTTTATCCAGATAAAGCCTCTAAAAATTGAGTTGATGATTCTAAACATCTTTAGGGGGATCACCATAGGCGTGTTATGCAAAATGTATATGAGTTGAGGCATGAAGATCATCTTTATTAAGTTGACTCTGCCGACCAGGGACATTTTCAGTCGTGCCCAGATTTTGGTCCTATCCCGGATCCTATTTAACAGTGGGGTCAGATTCAGTGAGACATAGTCTAGTGGTTCAGATGTGACTTGTATGCCCAGGTACTTCATACCTGTAGACACCGGTATATTGTGCAGCGTCCGACCTTCCCTGTCCGAGTCCGCATCTAGCAGCAGTAGTGAAGATTTGGACCAGTTAATGGTCAAACCTGAGTAAATTCCGAAATTACCGATTATTTCCATGACTTCTCTAAGGGAGTCAGAGGTGTCTCCCAGGAAAAGCATGGTGTCGTCCGCATAAAGAATGACTTTTTCCTGAAGTTCTCCATACTGGAAGCCACCTGACTTGCTCTGATCAGGGCTGCCATGGGTTCGATGGCAATAGCGAAGAGGAGGGGCGACAGCGGGCATCCTTGGCGGGTGCCTCTATGCAGGGTAAATGGGTCAGATACGTGTCCCGCCTCTCTTATGGGTTGCCTGTGGTGAGCAATACAGTAGCTTCACCCATGACAGAAACCCTTCGCCAAAGCCAAACCTACCCATGACAGCCCATAAATATTCCCACTCCACGCTGTCGAAAGCCTTGTGGGCATCCAAGGAAAGCAAGGCTCTGTCACCCATATTATCTGACTGTGTTTGGAGGTTCAGGTATAGTCTACGAAGATTGATGGCCGTGGACTTTTGGGGCATGAAGCCCGCCTGGTCTGAGTGGATAATGAAAGAGATGGCCCCGTTAAGTCTGATGGCCAATACCTTGGCCAGGATTTTGATATCACTCTGCAAGAGTGAAAGATATACAAATAGCGTATAAATGGTGCGCAATTCAACCTTAATTATGTGAGCATAGATCTTTAAAAATAATTATTGCCACAATGTCAATTGTGGTCAATAGTGCACAAGTGAATAAAATAAAATATATATACACTCCGTATATATAGTGCTGGAGGTGTGTGAAATAAAATATACAATCCTTGAATATAAATTAACATGTGAGTATGTGATCCTTATTATAAAAGAAATGCCAAACATGCATATAAAATCTTATTTAATAGGTGAAAGTATTTGTTGTGTTGGTAAAATGAAAAAAAGTTGAACGACGATTCAGTGATGGCAATCAAGATGATTGGGAATTGTGTGCTGTGTTAGAAAGAGTGAAGGAACTCTGGCATAGCAACAGGTGCTCTGATTACAAGATTGGTACCATACACCAGACAATTAGTGTTGAATACAATCTAATTGCAACAAAATGCAGATACACCAGGCGATTACTCTAATTGCAAGGTTGGTGCCATACACCATACAATCCTATTGTATGCAATCTATTTGCTACGATAACCAGATAAACATATACACCAGGCGATTGGTGTTTTAAAAGTGCAGTGGTGCATTACTGATATAACAATTAAGACAGCTGGTTTAAACTCCCACTGTTTAGAGAAACAAAAAGCAAAAAAGACTGCTATTTTGGAAAATATAAATATAAAATGTTGCCACTTCGGTATTGGTATTTATAAATATATAGGAAGAAAGAAACAAAAACTTCCCTTAATGTTGCCGGTACAATTATAGGTGATTCTTTGAAATCTTCCTGATGCTCAAGCTGGTTTTAACATGAAAAAGAGAAAAAAAAAAAAAAAAACATTGCGCAATATTTCTAACTATAGACTCCCCATGAGATGCCTCAAGTTGTATGCACTCACATGTACCAGGTGGATATAGTGCAGATAAAAAGTGTCAATGGTCAGGCTTTCGCTCCTGGGCTGTCAGCCCTTCTCCTCCTTTGCTGAGCTCGTGTATCACACGGCGTCACCTAAGCTCCTCCTCCCGACGCGTTGCATCACAGGTCACGTGACTTTTTCAAGGGATGAATGCAACGCGTCGGGAGGAGGAGCTTAGGTGACGCCGTGTGATACACGAGCTCAGCAAAGGAGGAGAGCATCTCATGGGGAGTCTATAGTTAGCAATATTGCGCAATGGTTTTTGTTTGTTTTTTTTTCTCTTTTTCATGTTAAAACCGGCTTGAGCATCAGGAAGATTTCAAAGAATCGCCTATAATTGTACCGGCAACATTAAGGGAAGTTTTTGTTTCTTTCTTCCTATATATTTATAAATACCAATACCGAAGTGGCAACATTTTATATTTATATTTTCCAAAATAGCAGTCTTTTTTGCTTTTTGTTTCTCTAAACAGTGGGAGTTTAAACCAGCTGTCTTAATTGTTATATCAGTAATGCACCACTGCACTTTTAAAACACCAATCGCCTGGTGTATATGTTTATCTGGTTATCGTAGCAAATAGATTGCATACAATAGGATTGTATGGTGTATGGCACCAACCTTGCAATTAGAGTAATCGCCTGGTGTATCTGCATGTGGTTGCAATTAGATTGTATTCAACACTAATTGTCTGGTGTATGGTACCAATCTTGTAATCATAGCACCTGTTGCTACGCCAGAGTTCCTTCACTCTTTCTAACACAGCACACAATTCCCAATCATCTTGATTGCTATCACTGAATCGTCGTTCAACTTTTTTTCATTTTACCAACACAACAAATACTTTCACCTATTAAATAAGATTTTATATGCACGTTTGGCATTTCTTTTATAATAAGGATCACATACTCGCATATTAATTTATATACAAGGATTGTATATTTTATTTCACACACCTCCAGCACTATATATACGGAGTGTGTGTGTATATATAATATATATATATATATATATATATATATATATATATATATATATATATATATAATATTTATTTATATTTTATTTTATATTTTATTTTTTCCACTTGTGCACTATTGACCACATTGACATTGTGGCAATAATTATTTTTAAAGATCTATGCTCACATAATTAAGGTTGAATTGCGCACCATTTATACGCTATTTGTATATCTTTCACCTATTTTCAAGTGTGGGAACACTTTTAATGGTAGCAGCATTTCATTTAGTAATCTTATTTTATTCTATTAGATTTGGGGCTTTTAAATTATATATCAGCGCTTTAGTATACACCAATTTTTAACTCTGCAAGAGTGATATTGGTCTATATGATCCCGGGTCCAATGGGTCTTTACCTGGTTTTAAAATAAGAACTATACTGGCCCTGGTCATGGAGTTGGGCAGTCGCTGGGATTCTTTAGCACAGTTAAGTACCTTCAAAAGGCGAGGTAGAATACCCCTTCATACTGTTTGAAAATTTCCATCGGCAGACCGTCTTCTCCCGGGGCTTTAGAATTAGGGAAGAGGCTGAGAGCACCCTCGAGACTCATTGGGGAGTCAAGGAGTGCACGTTGAGAGTCAGACAGTTCAGGCAGCCCAATACCCCCTATGTAGTCCTCCAGGTCGGTAGTCGAATAAGTCACCCTGGATCGGTACAGAGTCAAATTTTACCAGTTCCGCCATAACCTGGGTCTGGCCGTTTACCAGTCTCCCACCCTCCGTGCGTATCGCTCCAATAGACGGAGACGTCTGGGACGCTTGTACTATTTTTGCCAGTAGCCGGCCCGTTGGCTCCCCCTCCTCATAGAAGGCCTGTTTGTTGAAAAATCTTTTCCTATCGGCTGTTTCCCCCGTAATCCGAGTAACCGCCTCCTGTGCGGCCACCCACACAGCTCTAGCCGCATCAGAAGGGTCAGCAATGTACTCTGCCTCAAGCCGGCTTACCAGCCGTTCCGCCTGTTCCCTAATAGCATGTGTTTTTTTAGATTTAACAGCCGTTACTTCTGTGATCAGGATGCCCCTGAGGAATGCTTTAAATGTTTCCGAGGTCAGTATTGGATCCGGGTGATCGTCATGCCGCCTCCAAAAGTCGGAGATCTCGGCCGATACCCGTTCGTGAGAGGGGAATAGGTTGAGCCAGAATGCATTGAGCTTCCATGGCGCCCTAGGCAAATCTATTGCGGGCTTGGCAATCATGGAGACCAGTAAAGGTGAATGATCCGACACCCCCCTTACCAGGTAACCAATGTCCTGCAGTAGTTGTGCTGTTTGAGGCGTGCAGAGGCATAAGTCAATCCTTGAGAGGAAGAGGTGGGATTTTGAAAAGCAAGAAAATTGTTTTTGCAGTGGGTTTCGACTGCACCATGGATCCACCCATCCAAAATCCTCCGTAAACTTCCGCAGTGCCGTTCGAGCTCTTGTGCGGGAAGTCGTGGAGGTGGATGTTTGTCCATAACAGGATCCATGTAGCAGTTTGTCGCCCACAACAATAAAGGGGACATCTGGATGGCCCAACTGAAACGTCAGTAAAACCCTTAGAACATCTGTGGAAAAAGGGGGTGGCACATAAATGACAGAAATTATACATTGCAATTGGTATACCCTACACATTAGTATCACATAACGCCCCTCTTCATCTATCAGTTTGTCTAACAATTGAAAATCTATGGCGCGGTGCACCAGCACACTTACACCCCTTGAGAAAGAGGTGTGTGTGGAATGGTATGCACTCCCCACCCAAGAGAATCCTAGACATGAGACCGTTTCCGGTACCAAGTGAGTCTCCTGTAGTGCATAAATGGCGGGAGAGTGTTTTTTAAGGATAGTAGTAACCATGGTACGTTTTAGGGGATTTTGAATTCCCCTAATGTTCCAGGACATTAAAGATGCAGTACCCATTAAATATAGCAAACTTCAACAATCACAAGGTATGGTATCGTGTATCCCCTAGGCACTGTAGGGAGTGTATGACTGTAGTGCGCCAAGTGTGACAAAAAAAGCCTGGTACCTGAATTCCAGGTAAAGTACCCGGGTATGTCCTGGAAGATAGAGCCACGTGCGATCCAGTCCCTCCTGCTTGCTTGCTGGTTCCTGCTTGAGGTAGTGCTGTGGTGTAAACCTAACGCAAAAGTGAAAAACGCAACCAAAAGGCCCCCTTGTCCCTGCGACTGCCTGTAGAGCGAAGCTCCCAGCATAATGAGGAGAGTATCCCCGTCTTCATGAAAAGGAGGCTGAAGTCATCCAGTTGAGTAAAACAAAGCAAAAGTAAAATATATGCAAAAAACTGTGGGTTAATCATAGCAACTTAACCCGAACCTCTGACTAACACTTTGGTTTCAACTTGTAGGTATTGCGGTCCAGTAGTTTACTTAACTGTATTTAAGTTTATGTCACTTGCTCTCATCGCTTGTGGAATGTAGTAGGTAATGGCTTCCCAGCCCAAAATTGTAATAACCTTTAAAGTATAGACATATTTGTGGGAGCAACAAATTAGTCCCCGTCTGCTGCATTTCTCCCTGCCTGTCTGACAATGTGTTCATTGGCATCCAGCCAGGCGGATACCTCTGCGGCCACCTCAAAAAAGTGAGACTGGCCCCCCGCTGTGATCCAGAGTTTCGCCGGAAATAACATGGCATATGTGGCCCTGAGCCTTTGCAGCCGTTTCTTAACATCAATGAACCTGGCTCTACGCTTCTGCACCTCCGCCGAGTAGTCAGAATAAAATGAAATACGGGCCCCGTTATATTGGTGGCGTGGTGGTGGGTGGGTAGCACCCTGTGTGCACGTTCCACCGAATACAATGGGGTGAACGCCTCCTTCCCGAACACCTGCACTAGCCACTGCTTAACAAATTCAGTGGGGTTCCTACCATCCAACTTCTCAGGGATCCCCACAATATGGATGTTATTCCGTCTCAGACAGTTTTCGATCTCAATAGATTTAATTTAGTTTGCTCTGGCAATTCTGGCTGTGATTTGCATGTCTCTCATCAGGGGTGCTAGCCTGTCTTCTATCTCACTGATGTGGTGCACTCCCTTGTTTTCTGCAAATCATGTCTGATGAACCCCAGCTCTTCTTTCAGGCCTCCAAATTGATCCTGTAATATGTGGACTGATGCTGTGCACTTTTGTACTGCCCTCAGTATATCTGCCAGGGAGGGTTGTGTTGACTCCTCTCCCTCATCCATCTCCTCCATGTCAGGAAGGCTCTGGCCTTCTGCAGGGCCCTGTGTCTGTGTCTTTCCCTCCTGCTGCGTGTGAAACACAGCAGGGGTGGCCAGCATGTCCTCCCCTTTCCCCTGGGCTGTCATCTTCTGGATGAAGAAGAGCATGTCTCTTGGGGGCTCCTTAGTTGATCCCTTAGGGGTTTTAGGTGGCCTACCCGAGTCCTTGGGCTTCTTCCAGCCTCGTGCGCGCTGTGTGAGTAGCGCCGCGGTGCCATGTTGGAATTCTGGCGATCCGGTCTCGGCGTGTTTGCGGGTCTGCATACCCTCGGATCCACTCGGTCTGGGTTCCGGGCACACCAGGGGGGGTTCCTGCACCGTATAGGGCCCGAATTAGGGCAGTGTAGCTGGCTGGGAAGAGGATCGCTGAAGAAGGAACAGTACGGGAGCTCCGTGATGCACGTCCTCTCACATGCCGCTCTCGGCCACGCCCCCCTGCCATGGTCTGCTTACAGCAGAACTTTACCCATAACAACTTGATAAAAAAAAAAAATTCTTTAGCAAGGAGCATACATTCCACATTGTTTAAGTCGTTTTTTAATTAAATTTAAGCAGGTACAATAACTGAGGTAGAATCAATAAGTTCACTGTTATACAGTGAGACACATGTCGAGTAATGTGACAATACAACAGTGTAATGCTCTGGTCTAATAATAGGTCCAGGAGGTTGCGATAAACCTTGTCAAACTTGTGGGGAGGATAAGGAATGGGAGAAAATAGGGCTGGCTAGGGGGAAGAAAGTGAAGGAAAAGGGGGTGGAAAGGTAAGTAAGCTAGGAATGTCAGGATACCAGTACAAATAATGTTACATACTCCATTATTATGTGAGCAATCAGAATGAAACCATACATTTTGGATTACGAAACCATAGTGACCATGTATAAGTAAATTTAGCATATGCAAGGTTCATAAGAGCAAACCTCTTTTCCATATCGCATCGATAGTTGAGATCCCTGACTGTCTTGGATATCGACGAGACTGTGGAGGTTTTCCACAGTCTGGTGATGTTTGTTTAGTTTTGCTGCATATAGTAGGTGAACTATAGTACTTCTCGAGTTAGGAGGGAAATGTTCTAGACCAGCATGAAGTAATGCTATATTGGTGTTAGGACTGACTAGTCTGCTAATTACCTCAGGGATCAAAGTAAATATTTTATTCCAGAAAGTTCTTATAGATTTACAGGACCACATAATGTGTAATAAAGAAGCAAGTTTGCCATTGTCGCCAACACAGCGTTGAGTGCGTAGGGCAGGGGTAGGCAACCTTTAAGACGTGGAGATCTACCTGAACAACATAAAGAGACTGTGATTGTGTCAGTAGGGTAGTGGCTGGTGTCAGTAGGGCAGGTGACAGTGGCAGTCGGGAAGTGGCTATTGTCAGTAGGGCAGTGGCTATTGTCAGTAGGGCAGTGGCTATTGTCAGTAGGGCAGTGGCTATTGTCAGTAGGGCAGTGGCTATTGTCAGTAGGGCAGTGGCTAGTGTCAATAGGGCAGTGGCTGGTGGCAGTAGGACAGTGGCTGGAGGCAGTGGCAGTAAGGCAGTGGCTGGTGGCAGTAGGGCAGGTGACAGTGGCAGTAAGGCAGTGGCAGGTGGTAGTAGGGCAGATGACATTGGCAGTAGAGCAGTGAATGGTGCCCCTTTCACATCACCCATTCCCCCATAGTAGTGCCCTCTACACCCCCCCCCCCCCCAGCAATGTGCTCTGCCTCTTTACATCCCCCTACTATACCCCCCCCCCCCCCCCCAACACACATGTGTCAGTGCTGCAGTGGAATAATTCTACCTAATAGAGGTGTACACAGATCAGAAGCAGGACGCATCACAGCTGTGGACAGAGGGCGGTAGCCGGAGATGTCCGAGATAACTTCCCATATTAACAGGTGATTGGTTGCTAGGACCAATCACCTGCCGGTTAATTTGGCCAGCTCCCACCCACTGTTCTGAGCTGTGCTGCTTGCCGATATCTGCTGTGCTCGCTGTGAGGAGAGATGAGCTCAGCAGAGGAGGCTGAGGGGAAGACTGGCGCAGAGGTGAGTAGTTCAGCAAAGCAGAGGTGTATTGACGATCTACCCATCGCCCACACAAGGTCGACTGCGATCGACGGGTTGATGACCCAAGCTTAGAGTATATTCTTGAGAGTTTTACAGGCGTTGGATATCATTGGTGGAGGAGTTTAATGTTTGACTCCCAATGATTTGCATAAATTCCACATTAATAATTATTAGTGTGCGCTGTAAATTGCCTCCAGCATTGCTTCTTCTTGCTGAAGGCTGCCATTTTGCTGAACAGCAGTAAAGCGTAACTAGACCCATCGATTAGGAGAAATTATAAAATTGTTTAATTGGCATATAAACAAATTATACCTCCTAAACATATGATACATGGCTGAACATGAGTATTTTTAGCTATATACAAGACGATGGCATACAGAAAATCTAGCTGGTAAATGGGGGGGAGTGGTTGGGCGCCATCAGCGGACAGTGTTGGGAGTCTTGTTCACACTCTGGCTTTTCTCCTCACACATGCACATCATGTCTCAGAGCATGTCTCTTGCATGTCTCTGTGCAATGTCACCAGGTAACTATCCCTGTGATTTTTCTCTCTATCACCAAGACTACATAATACCACCTTGTTTTTCTTTGGGGTATCGCATGACTTTTCTCTTTATGTGATATATTATTCCTTTCACTTTGTATCTACTACGCTTTTCACTTTTTCAGGCAGTAATGGGTGTTGGTTTATAGTTCATGAATAGTGTATGTATATACTGGTACCATTCACACGTATTGGTCCAATATCATTTACTCTACAGACATATTTGAAATCGTTTCACCCTTGCCTATTACGTTTGGAGGGTGCTCCTGGGGTGTATAGGTGCGCTCGCTTCCTTTTTTGGGTTCATTCCCTCAGCTCCCAGGACAGACTTTCTGTGCAGATCCTGACTTGCAACACTGCTTATCTAGAACAATTTACACGTACGTTTTCCAGGGAGATACACATCTTGTTTCCCCTGGCCCCTACCTTGATTCTTACTATCTTGGTAAAACATTAGATCCTATTTGGTACCATTTTTCATTTTTTTCAGTTATGCTATGCGTTTGCTCCTGATGAGCAGCGACTGGCCACAAAATGCGTTGAGCCTATCAATGTCATCATGTTCCCAACACATAGCTTGATCTCAACTGTGATTCATTTGTATTTTATAATTATGTAATAAAATGTGTCGTCGGTAATGTCGACCTCTGTCAACATTACTGCGTCTCTTCATGTCCTTTATGAGCTTTGAATGCACTTTATAAACGTGAGTGTTCCATTGTTACTTCTTTTAAATAAATGCAATTTAAACAATATCACACTATGTGGAACCTTGCTACTATTTTTGGTTTGATCGTGTGAGCAAAGAATATCCTCTAGCTTTCCCTCCTTCCATTTTGAGCTTCATGTGCCTGTATGCTGTGGATTTGATGTTGACCAACATTATTCAAAGATCTGCCCAGGAGTTCTGATGGTTTTCCATATATGGTGTTTATCGCCACAAGCCTGTTTGACTTAAGAGGTATAAGCCCCTTTTAAGTCCATTACTTCCGGTAAGCCTTCATGTAGTTGGTGGTGGTGTCTTCTACAAGCTTCACCTCACATTGATGTCACTTACTTTATTGATGTTTTTGAGACGTCCATTTTTCTGATATTATTATTATTATTGTATGTGTGTGTGTGTGTGTGTGTGTGTGTGTGTGTGTGTGTGTGTGTGTGTGTGTGTGTGTGTGTGTGTGTATATGTGTGTATATATATGTATATATATATATATATATATATATATATATATATATATATATATATATATATATATATATATATATATATATATATATATATATGTGTGTATGTATATATACACACACACACTTCTCTTTCTTTCACAGCATGGTATTTTCTCTTTTTGTTTTTGATTTGTATTTTATAACCCTTTTTGTATCCATTACTCAAAAAGCATTTGGCTTTTTATACTAATTACTTCCATGGGATAATATGCGATTTCAGATGCATGTATGTGTGTATATGTGTATGTGTGTGTATGTATGTGTGTGTGTGTGTGTGTGTGTATGTATGTATGTATGTGTATATGTGTGTATATATATATATATATATATATATATATATATATATATATATATATATATATATATATATATATATAAAAAATTTCTTTATGCCATTGTCTTGTATATAGATAAAAATACTAATGTTCAACCATGTATCATATGTTTGAGGTATGCTTTGTTTATATGCCAATTAAACTAAACTATTTTTATGATTTCTCCTACCACATGCCTCACTCAAAGTCCCAAAAAAACCTTTCTTATTTAGAGATGGAGGTACATGTTATCATGCACCTCATTTAGGCCCCTTTCACACTGGGGCGTTTTTCAGGCGCTACAGCGCTAAAAATAGCACCTGTATAGCGCCTGAAAAAATCCAGTGTGAAAGCCGGAGGGCTTTCACACTGGAGTGGTGCGCTAGCAGGGCAGTCAAAAAAGTCCTGCTAGCAGCATCTTTGGAGCGGTGAATATTCACCGCTCCTAAACCGCCCTATTGAAATCAATGGGACAGCGCTGCAGCTGCTGCAGCGGCGCTTTTTGCGGGCGGTTTTAACCCTTTTTCGGCTGTTAGCGGGGGTTAAAACCGCACCGCTAGCGGCCGAAAACCACCGCTAAAACGACAGTAAAGCAGCGCTAAATATAGCGCTGCTTTACCACCGATGCCGCTCCCGCCCCAGTGTGAAAGGGGCCTTAAAGTCTCAAAACCCCTTTTGCTTTCTAAACCCATCAATTTAAAAAAAGTTACATTTCTGGAATAATGGAATTGCTAACTGTCATAATTGCTTGTGTCCTCAACCAAACTGTCAAACCATCAAATGACTGGTGTCATAACTGATTACATGTGCAGCACCATGGCAGTTGCAGATCAAACAGAAGTAGCTTCCTTGGCTGTAAAGGATAGGAGGGTTTAATTCTGCTTTAAGATTGTCAGCAGATCGGCCTCTACAAACTCGGCAGTGCCTAAACATGAAGAGCAACTGAGCATGTGCAGAGCAGGCTGAGACTGTATTGCTGGATTTTACTCGGTACTTGTTTTTAATGTTTTCAATTGCTATACCTGCAAAAGGGGCCAGCCTAAAGTGATCAAGCAGGACTTAATTTTTGACTGAAGTTCCACTTTAAATTGAAACCCTTGTTAACCACTTGGTGCAGACGGCGCACGAATATGGGGCCTCTCTGTGGGTGGGCCTTGGCGACGAGCAGCCGCATTTTTTCATACCACATTGTAAGCGGCTGCGCAGAGAACGCGCTCCCACCACAGTTACCGGCAGCTAACGGAAACTTGCAGCCAATCATGGTGGTCACGTGACCATAAACCCTGCCTCGCTGCACGATATCTGAAACCCCTTCACACAGCCGGGAGACGCTGGCGCCAATGGGTTAAAATTCACCAGTGGCCAATAGTGGTCACTTACATCATCAGTAACTGGCAATGCAGGCTCCCGCAGAGGGACAATTACGCAGGAAGAACTCTCCTGTGCTCTGTGCCAGCATCCAATATCCCTGAGAAAATTCACTTCAAGCAGCTCCCCTTCTGTTTGCCTCGCCCACCTGCCAAATGGTTGACTGAGTTTCCTCAGGTGCTTTAAATGCTGGGACTTGTAGAGCAGAGGAGAGTCTTTTCTGTGTACTTGTTTCTTCACAGGAGCCTTGATGAGCAGTTTGTAATGATGTAAGTGGCTTTTCAGCCAGTCATTTTCTTCCAGTGGAGGTCCAGATCCATGTTTTTGCTGGGGCCAAGATTCATCACATCACCCTGACCCTCTTGGTAAAACTGCTGGGTTCTAGTGTGTGAACACTTGTTAGTATGAGGTCCTGGAAGTGGTGGTGCAAGGCACATTTTACATTTGTTGCACTGTGTACTTTTTTTTTCCCCCCTTTTCAAATATATTGTCAAAATTACATTTCAATCATTTTTATGCAATGCAGCAGCAGACTGTACATGAAGCCTTCAGGTGAGCTCCAATCCATTGCAGAAGAATGCACACAATATGCATTTTTTCGCACTGCTCTGCGCCCAGGGGCGCTGTTGCAGTGTAAGCAAGGCACATAGATAACATTGCATCGCATGTGCCGTAGACAGCGGTGCCTGTCTTATTGCAAATATCTCCTAAACCGTGTAGGTTTAGGAGATATTTCTTGGACCTACAGGTAAGCCTTAATCTAGGCTTACATGTAGGTCAAAGTGGTCTGTAAGGGTTTACAAACTCTCTAAGGAGTGTGAAAGTGGAACCTGACTTTTTGAAACCTCAGAAAAACAACCTACAAGAGGCATAGATTTCAAGTGACTGCTAATTTGTCCAGGACTAGTCACCCCAAGAGCTGCCCGTTTGATGCTAAAATAAATCTCCAAGAACCCCAAAATGTATTTGTGTGATCTGCAGGTACGGTATCTGTGTGCCAGGGGAAAAAAAAAACCTTTGCTGCCCAAAAATAACTTTAGAGCAAGACGACAGTTTTTCACTGACCATATGGGCAAAGACCAGGCCTTCTGGAATAATATTCTGTGGACAGATGAATCAGTTGTTTGGCTACAGTAACAGACCGTTTTGGTGCAAGCTGCAAACAGTGTTTCAGTATAAGAATCTCATAACAGTGAAACTTGGAAATTCTATAGTTTGTGGTTGCTTTGCTGCTTCAGGGCCTCAGTAGCTTGCAGTCTGGGAAAGCCAGATGGGCCTAGGCAGCTTGCATTTATTAGGTGACTATGACTGCATCATATCAAATTGTGAAAACGAGATATATCATCTGTTCAAAAGCTAAAGTTGAACCAGAAATTTATCCTTCTAAATAAATGATCCAAAGCACAAAGAAATGGCTGAAGTAGAAATAGAGGGTTACAGCCTAGTCAGGTCTCTGTTTTAAATCCCATTAAAATGTTGCAGGGAAATTTGAAACAAGCAGTTTGTGCAAGGAAACCTACAAACCTCTTGCAAGTGAAGGGATTTTGCAGAGTTGATTCAAAATAGCATAAATTACTTCTTGTGGACAACAGCGGCAAAACAGGTCAGAGATGTACTTAGTTTTTCCACAGTACATCATTACTTTCTGTTTGTTGAAAGTTTGTATGAGGATCTAATGTTTGCTTGTTCACATATGTTGGAAAAGTCAAAAATTACCATGTGTACTTAATGTTTCATATGACTGCATGTCTATGGCATTTTTGCATTGCGTGAAACGGAAAAGTGTGCCTACAGTAACCGTTTTTCTTCTTACCTGACTTTGCACAGGGCTCTGGGATCAGATACTGGAGGGTCCACCCGTAACCCAGCATCTCACTGTGGAATAGTGGGCTTTAAACCCACATATGGACTTGTTTCTCGTCATGGCCTTATTCCCTTGGTAAATTCTATGGATGTTCCTGGAATTTTAACCAGATGTGTAGATGATGCTGCAACAGTGCTTGGTAATTTACCAGATATTTGTATTTAGTAGTGTATGTGAGGAAGAAAAATACCCATTTATATAATAATAATAAAAATAATTATAATACAATACAACCCCAATTCCCAAAAAGTTGGGGCGCTGTGTAAAATCTACATAAAAACAGAATGCAATGATTTGCAAATCTCATACATTCATATTTTATTCACTACAGAAAAGAGAAAACATACCAAATGTTTAAACTGAGAAAATGTACAATTTTAAGAAAAAATTTGGTAATTTTGAAATTGATGTGTCATAAATGTTGGAACAAGAGTGCAAAAAGCTAAGTGGTTCTAGCAAGGAAGAGCTGGAGGAACATTTTGAAATAAAATAGGTTAATTGGCAACAGGTCAGTAACCTGATTGGGTATAAAAAATCTTCTTAGAGTTGGAGTGTCCCAGAAGTAACGATGGGCAGAGGTTTGCCAATCTTTGAAAGGCTGCGTCTACAAATTGTTGAAAAATTTTAGAATAATGTTCTTCCACGTAAAATTGCAAAGACTTTAAATATATCATCATCTATAGTACATAATGTTGTCAAAAGATTTCAAGAATCTGGAGAAATCTCTGTGTACAAGAGACAAGGCCAAAATGCAATATTGGCTGCCAATAATCTCTGGGCCCTCAAACAGCACTGCATTAAAAACAGCCATAATTCTGTGATGGACATCACTGCATGGGGCTCAGGAATACTTAGAAAAATTACTGTCTGTGTACACAGTTTGCCATGCCAGCCAAAAATGCATATTAAAGCTCTATCATGCAAAGAATATGCCACATATGAACATGATTCAGAAATGCTGCTGTCTTCTCTGGGCCAAAGCTTATTTTAAAATGGCCTGTGTTAAAGTGGAAAACCATTTTGTGGTCAGATGAATTGAAATTTGACGTTCTTTTTGGCAACCATGGGCGCCATTTCCTCTGGGCTAAAGAGGAATGGGACCTTCTAGCTTGTTATCACTGCTCAGTTTAAAAACCTGCATCTCTGATGGTATGGGGGTGCATTGGTGCATATGAAATGGGCATCCATGTCTTTTTCAGGGAAGGCCTTGTATATTTCAGCAGGACAGTGCTAAATGGCCTATTGCATGTATGACATCAGAATGGCTTTGTAGTAGAAGAGTCTGGGTGCTTAACTGGCCTGTCTACAATTCAAACCTTTCCTAATTGAAAATATTTTGCACATCTTGAAACTAGAAATATAACAAAGACTCAGGACTGTATTCCCATAAATATACAGAGTGTTGTTGAAAGTAGAGGAGATGCTTCACCATGGAAAACATGGGGTTGTCCCAACTTGTTTGAGAAGTGTTGCTGCCATCAATTTCACAATTGCCATATTTTTTTCTTAAAATGGTACACTTTCTCAGTTTAAACATTTGATATGTTTTCTCTTTTCTTTCGTGAATAAAATATGGGTTTATGAGATTTACAAATCCTTGCATTCTGTTTTTATGTAGACTTTACACAACGCCCCAACTTTTTTGGAATTGGGGTTTACAAAAAAAATTTTGCTTATAGCTTTACTTTTAATTTTCAAATTGGACAGGTAAAAAGTTGTATAGCAAGTATGAGACCATCAGTTCCTGGAGATTTGTCTGTGTTCATGTCCTTCATCGCTGCAGCCAGTTCCATCCATAAGACAGGGTCTTCCAGTGTTTTAGTTACCTAGAGTGTGAGCTGTGAAGAGGTCAATTACAAAAATATTGTTCTCAGGGAGTGAATTCATATATACAGTATACACTACTTAAATCTATATACAACTACGTATAACGATCACAAGGAAACAGACACCATTATTAAAGGGCTCTGTGTCACAAATAAAAGTGCTACATGCTTCACAACTTGGTGTCCAATTACAGTCTATATTCAGTGTTGCATTCACAGCATGCTGCATGTATTGTGCTTCCCCAAATCATCTTTATGAAGTCACCACATGGATCACCTCCACCCACACGAAACACTCTCTAGATATGACCCTTTTAACCCAGGGTTCATTTCTACCACTCCTTCTACCATTTTCTTTCTCCACCAGGGGTTTTCACCACTCCTTCACTACTTAAATCCACCAGCTTTATGCCAAAGACCAGATCGACCCTTTATTCACCCTAAGGGGGTCGCTTTACCACTTAATCACCAATTCTTTATAAAGCACTTCTATGCATGTCACACGGAAAAATCATAAAGGAATTCCATAGCGTAAAACCATTTCTTTCTTTTAAAAAGTTTTAAAACAATCTTCCTCACATAGATGGTGCTGTTCACCAGCACCCAATAGGGTTGTACGATGGACCTGGTACTGCAAAGTAATAAGTGCAATACCTGGGTGCTGGGAGACAGCACAATCTGTGAGTAAGATTGTTTTAAAATGATACCTGTATCCTTGATCCCATATTTGATGAACATGCCACAAAGGACTGGATTAGGGTTTCCCAAATTATAAGAGGGTCACTTACAGGAGTCAAATTGGTTGAGAAATAATTAGGTTCTTTACTGTTGTTCTTAATATGGGGATCATTATTATGATCATTATTAGGCTCTCATTTAAATGCTACTGTCATGTTCTGGTGAGTGGGGTCTGGTTAAAGGATATGAACACTGAGATTGAGACATGGTCTGACCATGTGCTGGTATCTGTTTGGGTCTGCAGGAAGGTAAAGGTCTCTATGTCTTACAAAAACAAACCAATCTTGGAGTAATAGCTATTGCCAGTCTATTAAAATGTGTAAAAACAGGGGTGAACAGCGGTGCTAGATATGGTGATAACATAAAATTATATAGCAACTGGAATATAGGTATACATAAAATGTGTGTGTGTGTGTGTGTGTATGAATAAGCACACATAATATTAAAACATTTGTTTAAAATATAATGTCCATAAATGATCCGAGATCTTGTATGATTAGCACCTGGAGGCAGCTCCCTTAGAGTGAAGCGATGGGCTCTGGTGTAGAAATGGGAACAGAGGGGCGCCAGACTTAGTGCAGTATAAATCATATATTTAATAAGAGCAAGTAGTAGACATTCCCTGCTCCTGTGAAGTCACGACCAGCTGCTTGTTTCCTGCTTTCTGGTTCCCAGCATTCTCTGGATCTCTGTAAGATCACCCCAGTGCCCCAGGCTGCAAAGGGAAGACATCTATGAGACTCCAGAACTGGCGATTTTCACCACATACTGAACTCATCTAATTTAACCTGTGAGTTACTACTTGCTTTTATTAAATATATGATTTATACTGCACTAAGTCTGGCGCCCCTCTGTTCCTATTAAAATGTGTAGTCCCGGGTATTCAGGTGGAGAAAGCGCAAGGTGTCAATTAATTTTAGAGTGTAGGAAATAGACAATACAATTATAAGAGTCAGGAGAAGTAGGAGATACTCTTCGAGGAATCTATCTTGGGGTCTGGTGGAAAGTTAAAATCTCCCCTGAGAACCAAAGTTCCTTCCGCAAAAGAATCCAGTTTCCTTCTTTTCAGGGGTGTAGAGACCTTTGACATTGAGAGATAAAATATGGATAGCTAGCGATGTGTTCTTGGCAGACATGGTAGGCGTAGGGCAAAGGAGAAGTATGGGATAGGCTAAATAGTTAACTAATATTACCATAATCCTCAATCGGCTATCCTGTCTTTCCTCTCATTTTGTTTTTCCAGCAGGGACACTTAATCTATCATGTAGGTTCCTGTAACCATCCCTTTGCTGTTTGAAAGTTTAGAGGGAGCAGTTACAACCTCGAAAGTCCCTCCTCTACTGGAAGATGTGGCTGCACACACCTGAACAGTAGACACGTTCAGGCACTGTGCTATTCCTGTGCATAGTGGAAATTGTATACATGGTATAGACATGGCTGGATCTAGGGGGAGGTGTTGGGGAAGGCTGTGCCCCCCCCCCCCCCCCAGATTTCAGTTGTTCCCCATCCTCCATGGTTACTGTGCCCATTGGGCTCCTTCTCGCAACCCTGTACTGAGCACAGGCAGCACAGCTCCTCTCCCCTCCATCCTCATCTCACTTAGCACACAGCTCAAATCGATTCTCTTACAGGCAGCCTCTATCTGCTAACTGCTATGCTGCACAGCTGTTTTTATCTGGGAACTTCATAGCTCAGAACTGCAGCATCGCAGGCAACTACACAGTGTGCAGATCAAATCAGTCCAAGCTGTGTGAGAGGAGATGGGAGGGGGAGAGTAGACAGCCTAGAGCCAACATCAATCAATCAGAGAAGGAAAGGAGGTGGCTGCGGACAAGATTGTCAGCATGAAAATCCAGAGAAGACTTTAGCCCCTCCCACGGGTATTTACCTCAATTTTATCAGAAAGTATGCACTTCTCAGAGGGCTGGAAACAGCTTTATGTATTAGTAGCTAAAGCTAAATTAAGCTAAATAAAAAGGGAAATCCATATTTCTCTTTTAAAGGCAAATGGTGGTAGACTGGGAGTGGAGTTGGTCAAATGTAGGGATGCTAACAAAAAAACGATTAATTTGCATAATAGAATTTTTCCAACTTCAAGTCAAAATGGTCAACAGATCATGTTTAGATAATTATGCAATTTAGAATAAGCTATAGAGATGTTTGGACAACAGTTCTTCTTCTTTTTATTCCCAAGTAACCTTAAGATATATTGGTACCACAATACACCCCTTTGTTTTTCAGGTTTGCTTGCTGGGCATGATCCACTAGACTCGACAACAATCCAAGATCCCTTTCAAACATTTACACTTCCAGATGTGATAGATGTAAGCAAGCTTTGTGTAGGGATTCCAAAGGTAATAATCAAACTTTAACAATAATACTATTGAAATACATAATGACATGTTGTTGAAGAAAAAAAACAGGTTTACTTACAATGGAATTGGTAAAACAGTTGCCAAATGTCCAAATCTACTGCTCCAGTATTTTTTGTGTTTTTGGCCTACAAAACCCTAGTCTTGTTAGAAATTCTGGTTGCCACTTTCAGATTAATGATAATCCCTACAAAGCCAGATCATTCCCGGTTGTGTCCCCATCGGAAGATTTTTCCTTTATTTCCGTTCTTGTGCCAACCCAAAATTTGGTACAGTATTTTCTTTCTCTTTCACTCTGTGATAACCGTAAACAGGGCAAAAAGAGGGTGAATCTCTCTAATATCAGCAATAAAAACCTGACAGATGTTCTAATGCCTCTCCACTCCAAAAAGGGAAAAAAAACAAGTTTTGCCTATAGACCAGTTTCACACTAATGCTGTTTTTAGGCGTTTTCGCATTAGAAATAGCCTCTAAATAATGCCTGAAAACCACCTTCCATTCATTTCAGTGTGACTGTTCACACTTGGGCAGTGCGCTTGCGGCATGTTAGGAAAAGTCCTGCAAGCAGCATCTTTGGGGCGGTTTGGGAGCGCTGTATACAGCGCTCCCAAAATGCCCTGCCCATTGAAATGAATGGGCAGCGCTTCCGAAGCGCCGCAACACTGGCGCTTTTAACCCCTTCTTTGGCTGTCAGCGGGAGTTAAATGTGCCCCGCTAGCAGCCGAAAAGTGTCACTTAAACAGCGGTAAAGCCCCGCTAAAACGAGTGGCACTTTACTGCTAACGCTCGGCGGCCCCAGTGTGAAAGTAGCTTTAGTTATACTTTAACTACTTGCCCACTGGGCACTTAAACCCCCCTTCCTAACCAGACCAATTTTCAGCTTTCGGTGCTCTCATATTTTGAATCACAATTACTCAGTCATGCAACACTATACACATGACATTTTTGTCCTTTTTTACCCACAAATGGAGCTTTTGGTGGTATTTGGTCATCTCTGGGTTTTTCTTTTATTTTTTTGTCAGATTGCATAGTGTATGGCCATCTTAATACAAGTACATACCTTGCTATATATATGAAAAAAGACCAAAACTTTTGTAAAAAAAAACATAAACTGCTGGGCACTGACTTTGTCAGGGCTGGGCTCAGCCCTTCCTTGTCTGAGCTGGCCGCTCAGCTGTTGGCCAATTGTCAGCTCCCATCTCTCTCCACAGTTACCCAGTTGAAGATGATCCTGCTCGTCAGTCCTGCCTACTTAAGCCATCCAGTCCAGAGGAGCTCTGCCTTCGCCTTGGTCACATCACAAGAAACTATCTCCTGCGTTCATTTTTTAAAGACTGGCTTTGCTGACATCCCTTCAGGCTACAGATCCTGCTTGCTGTTCCACTACTTTGATCCCTGACTCCTGGCTTGGCTGACGATCCATTCTGGTTACTGACTTTGGCTATGTTTTGACTACGTTTGTTCTTTTTATTATTAAACAAGTGTGATTTAACTTCTGTCTCAGTCTGATTTCATGGTTTCTGACAGTAGACGAAGGCCATGAATTCAGAAGATACAGTCAATCCACTTGTTAGTAATATTTTTTCCAGATTGGATGAGCAAGATCACCGCATAGATCAGTTTGCCATAGTGTTACAAAGGCTTCTGAGTTGCACGGCTCACCAGGAATCTCCCACTGTGGCTGCTCCGGTACAACCTGAGTTGCAGGCCGTCCCTGCTGCTGCGACAGTCTCTGTGCGGGCACCCGCCTCGAATATTACCTCTATAAGAGGTATGTCTGGTTCCGCTCCTGTCACGCCCCTGGTAGTGATGAGTCTGATTAGCAGAGAAGGGCCTCCCTTGCGGCTCCCACTCGCCGGTCCCCTGGTAATGTGACAGTAGGACCAGGAGTCAGGAGGGGCACAGGTGCCTGGCAGGACTAGTAAGACCGGTAACGAGAGATCCCTGGATCAGCTCAGCGGATGAGGTAAGTAGATAGCAACAGGCAGACTGGATCTGTATGCAGACTGGAACAGGCAGGCTGGAACTGTATGCAGACTGGAACAACAGGCAGACTTGGATCTGTATGCAGACTGGAACAACAGGCAGACTGGATCTGTATGCAGACTGGAACAACAGGCAGACTTGGATCTGTATGCAGACTGGAACAACAGGCAGACTGGATCTGTATGCAGACTGGAACAACAGGCAGACTGGAGCTGTATGCAGACTGGAACAACAGGCAGACTTGGATCTGTATGCAGACTGGAACAACAGGCAGACTGGAACTGTATGCAGACTGGAACAACAGGCAGACTGGAACTGTATGCAGACTGGAACAACAGGCAGACTTGGATCTGTATGCAGACTGGAACACCAGGCAGACTGGAACTGTATGCAGACTAGAACTGTATGCAGACTGGAACTGTATGCAGACTGGAACTGTATGCAGACTGGAACTGTATGCAGACTGGAACTGTATGCAGACTGGAACTGTATGCAGACTGGAACTGTATGCAGACTGGAACTGTATGCAGACTGGAACTGTATGCAGACTGGAACTGTATGCAGACTGGAACTGTATGCAGACTGGAACTGAATGCAGACTGGAACTGTATGCAGACTGGAACTGTATGCAGACTGGAACTGTATGCAGACTGGAACAACAGGCAGACTGGAACAACAGGCAGACTGGAACAACAGGCAGACTGGAACAACAGGCAGACTGGAACAACAGGCAGACTGGAACAACAGGCAGACTGGAACAACAGGCAGACTGGAACAACAGGCAGACTGGAACCGGTAACGAGAGATCCCTGGATCAGCTCAGCGGATGAGGTAAGTAGATAGCAACAGGCAGACTGGATCTGTATGCAGACTGGAACAGGCAGGCTGGAACTGTATGCAGACTGGAACAACAGGCAGACTTGGATCTGTATGCAGACTGGAACAACAGGCAGACTGGAACTGTATGCAGACTGGAACAACAGGCAGACTTGGATCTGTATGCAGACTGGAACAACAGGCAGACTGGATCTGTATGCAGACTGGAACAACAGGCAGACTGGAGCTGTATGCAGACTGGAACAACAGGCAGACTTGGATCTGTATGCAGACTGGAACAACAGGCAGACTGGAACAACAGGCAGACTGGAACAACAGGCAGACTGGAACAACAGGCAGACTGGAACAACAGGCAGACTGGAACAACAGGCAGACTGGAACAACAGGCAGACTGGAACAACAGGCAGACTGGAACAACAGGCAGACTGGAACAACAGGCAGACTGGAACAACAGGCAGACTGGAACAACAGGCAGACTGGAACAACAGGCAGACTGGAACAACAGGCAGACTGGAACAACAGGCAGACTGGAACAACAGGCAGACTGGAACAACAGGCAGACTGGAACAACAGGCAGACTTGGATCTGTATGCAGACTGGAACAACAGGCAGACTTGGATCTGTATGCAGACTGGAACAACAGGCAGACTGGAACAACAGGCAGACTGGAACAACAGGCAGACTGGAAACAACAGGCAGACTGGAACAACAGGCAGACTGGAACAACAGGCAGACTGGAACAACAGGCAGACTGGAACAACAGGCAGACTGGAACAACAGGCAGACTGGAACAACAGGCAGACTGGAACAACAGGCAGACTGGAACAACAGGCAGACTGGAACAACAGGCAGACTGGAACAACAGGCAGACTGGAACAACAGGCAGACTTGGATCTGTATGCAGACTGGAACAACAGGCAGACTTGGATCTGTATGCAGACTGGAACAACAGGCAGACTTGGATCTGTATGCAGACTGGAACAACAGGCAGACTTGGATCTGTATGCAGACTGGAACAACAGGCAGACTTGGATCTGTATGCAGACTGGAACAACAGGCAGACTTGGATCTGTATGCAGACTGGAACAACAGGCAGACTTGGATCTGTATGCAGACTGGAACAACAGGCAGACTTGGATCTGTATGCAGACTGGAACAACAGGCAGACTGGAACTGTATGCAGACTGGAACAACAGGCAGACTGGGATGGTCAGACAGGCTGGGTCGGGTATCAGGCTGGCAGCGCAGTACAGATGGGTAAGACAGGAGAATGGTCACAGACAAGCCAAGGTCGTATTGCAGGGGAAGAGCGGAAGGTCAAGGATAGCCGGGTCAAACACAGGTAAACAGACTTCAGATCAGGTTTCTCACAGAACGCTGTAGAGCAGACAGCGGGGACCGTCTGTGACAGATGAATTTAAATAGCCTCATTGGCGCCAATGGGGGCGCGCACTCGTCTGCGCACGCGCGCTCTCGTTTGCGGGCCCGCGCAATGGCACCCGCGAACGGGTACCAGGGATGCTGAGGCGCTGATTACTGGCAGGATCTTCATGGCGCCGGCCACTGGTAGAGCCTTCATGACATTGCCCCCCTCTAAGGGGCAGCCTCCGGATGCCCTTCCGGGCAAATTTCTCAGGATGGGCCCTCTTAAAGGACTGAACTAGACTCTTAGCGTGGATGTTCTCCTCGGGCTCCCAGGAATTTTCTTCGGGACCGTACCCCTTCCACTTGATTAAAAACTGGTTTTGGTTCTGCCTTCTTCTGAAATTGAGGATGGCCTCCACCTCAAACTCCTCTTCCCCATCCACTAGGACTGGGTCAGGAGGGACGGCCCTCCTATTGGGAAATGGATTGCTAGCGGAGGGCTTCAGCAAGGACACATGGAACACCGGGTGGACCTTCAGTGAATCTGGGAGCTCCAATTCGTAAGCCACCTCGTTGATCCTTCTTTTGACCGGGAAGGGACCCAAGAATTTGGGACCCAGTTTTCATGATGGACAGGCCAGCTTCAAGTTAGTGGTGGATAGCCATACGGGCTCACCTGGGGCAAGTACCAGTTCCCCCCGTCTCTTCTTGTCGAAGATGGCCTTGTTGTACTCCTGAGTCCTGGTCATGGTTTCTTGGAGAAGTTGGTTATTGGTAGAGAAGAAATTGATCCGTTCTTGGACCGCTGGCACAGTGCAGTCAGGGAGAGAGTTAGGCAGGAACGCGGAATGGAACCCGTAATTCGCAAAAAAGGGCGTCTGTTTGGTGGCAGAATGGGTGGCATTATTGTAGGCGAACTCGGCCAGGGGCAGGAGGGAGATCCAGTCATCTTGGGCAAAAGAGAAGCAGCGCAGATACTGCTCTAGGGTCTGATTGGTCCGCTCCGTCTGCCCGTTGGACTGAGGGTGATAGGCAGACGAGAGGGCAAGTTCAATATCCAAGGACTGGCACAGGGACCTCCAGAATCGAGAGGTGAATTGCACCCCTCGGTCTGAGACTATGCTAGCCGGTACCCCGTGGAGTCGGACAATTTCCCTGATGAAAACCCGTGCTGTCTCTGGGGCTGAGGGAATGCCCTTCATGGGGACGAAGTGTGCCATCTTGGATAGACGATCGACGATCACAAAGATCGTCGTGTGGTCCTCCGCCGGGGGCAACTCCACAATAAAGTCCAGGGATATCATTCTCCATGGGCGATCTGGGACGGACAGGGGCTTGAGAAGACCCCAGGCCCTGGTTTTGGGGTTCTTATTCCGGATGCAGGTGGAGCAGGTGTCTACAAACTTCTTGCAGTCAGCCCGTAATTGAGCCCACCAGAAGGTACGTTGTACTAGATCGGTGGTTTTGGCGACACCGAAGTGTCCGGCCAAAGCGTGGTCATGGCATAGCTCCATGACTGTCACCCGAAGTTGCTCGGGAGTGTAGATTTTGTCCCCGTACCAGAGTAGGCCATCCTTCGTCTGTAGTTGGGCTTCAGGAGCGGGTCTTTGCCCTGCTGAGGCACGTTTAAACTGAGCCAGTAAGTCTTCTTGGAGAAGGAGGAAATTCCCGGGGGCCAGAATGGTATCGGGAGAAGATTCCTCCTTGTGTTTATGGTACATCCTGGATAGGGCATCTGGTTTGACATTCTTGGATCCGGGCCGATATGTCACTTGGAAGGTGAAGCGAGAAAAGAAGAGCGCCCACCTGGCTTGTCTGGGTTTTAACCTTCGCTGATTTCAAGTATTCCAGGTTCTTGTGGTCGGTGAATATTAGAATGGGGTGAAAAGCCCCTTCCAGGAGGTATCGCCACTCTTCCAGGGCAGCCTTGATTGCCAATAGCTCCCGGTCACCGACATCATAATTCCTCTCAGCCATGGACAGTTTGCGGGAGAAAAAGGCGACTGGGTGCAACAAGGACTTGTCCCCTTGCCTCTGAGATAGTATGGCTCCTACCGCAATTTCGGAGGCGTCTACCTCCAGGGTAAAGGGCAGAGAGGAATCCGGGTGCCTGAGGATGGGTGCTGAGGTGAACAGAGTCTTTAGGGCCTCAAAAGCCTCCTGGGCCTCGGAAGACCACCGGAAACGGGTCCCTTGTCTAGTCAGCTGAGTGATAGGTGCCACAATGGCGGAGAACCCTTTAATGAATTTACGGTAAAAGTTGGCAAAGCCAATGAACCGCTGGATGCCTTTCTTGTCTGCCGGAGTAGGCCACTCTAGGATGGCAGAGATTTTCTGGGGGTCCATCTTGATGCCCGTGCTGGAGATGATCAACCCAAGGAAGGAAATGCTCTCCTGTTCGAATTGGCACTTCTCCGCCTTAGCGTATAGACCGTGGGTACGGAGCCGGCCCAGGACCTCGTTGACATGCCTGCGGTGGGATTCTAAGGAGGGAGAGAAGATCAGAATGTCATCCAAGTATACAACAGCAAATAAGTCCAGGAAGTCCCGGAGTACATCATTAATAAAGTACTGAAATGTGGCAGGGGCGTTGCAAAGGCCGAAGGGCATTACGAGGTACTCGTAATGCCCATAACGTGTCCGGAAGGCCGTCTTCCACTCATCTCCATCTTTTATGCGGACCAGGTTATAGGCCCCCCGAAGGTCGAGTTTTGTAAAAATGGAGGCCGTACCAAGTCTCTGAAATAGTTCGGGGACCAGTGGGAGAGGGTAACGGTTCTTAACCGTTATATTGTTTAGTTCTCGGTAGTCCACGCAGGGCCGGAGGGTATGGTCTTTCTTTTCCACAAAAAATATGCCGGCGCCTGCTGGAGAGGTAGACGGGCGGATGAAGCCCTTCCTGAGATTCTCCTCAATGTATTCTTCAAGTTTACCTTGCTCCACCTCTGTCAGGGGGAAGACCCTCCCAAAGGGGATTTCTGCTCCAGGAAACAGTTCAATGGGACAATCATAAGCCCTATGAGGTGGGAGCACCTCTGCTGCCTGTTTACTAAAAACGTCCAGGTATTCGTGGTAGGCCTGGGGAATGGCCTGACGGAGGTCCACCTCAGAGTCCATAATTAGCAGGGTAGCCACTCTGAAAGGGTTAGAGGACCCGCAAGACCTCTGACAGTACGGGGAGGAGGAGACCATCCCAGTGGCCCAGTTGATAACTGGATTGTGGGCCTTCAGCCACGGCATGCCCAGTATTACAGGAGACAATGGAGAAGAGATAATGTCCAGGCAGAGTAATTTCCGGTGGTCACCCGAGATAGTCATGGGCAATGGGGTGGTCTCCTGTGTCACTGGGCCCGACCGGATGGAGGAACCATCTGCCAGGTAAACTGATAGTCCATGGACCTTAGACTGGAGAGGGATCTGGTGTTGGTCAGCAAATGAAGAGTCCATGAAACAGCTGCAAGCTCCAGAATCAATAATGGCGGGTGCCTGGAGGGTTCTTCCCGGAAGCTGAAACGAGACGGAGAGCAAGGTGAGAGGAAATCTGGGCTAATGAATCCAGAGGGCTGGCAGGCATGAGGGGGCACTTACGAGCCTTGGCTGGGCAGTTCCTCACGTAGTGCCCAGGCTCCCCACAGTAGAGGCACAAATTATTGGCCCAGCGTCGTTGACGTTCCTCCGGAGTTAAGGAAGACCTCAGGAGCCCCAGCTGCATGGGCTCCGAAGAGTCAGGAAGAGGTGCAGGTCGGTGGGCAGAACCGGGTTGCAAATGGCTTGGGGCCTTGGGAAGCATCCAGGTAGGACGGGAGAAACTGGAGGCTCGTTCAGTCCTGCGTTCTCTCAGACGCCGGTCGATCTGAATGGCCAAGTTGACCAGAGTGTCCAAGGTCTGGGGCACCCCAACTCTGGCAAGTTCGTCTTTCAGAGCCTCGGAGAGTCCTAGGCGCAATTGATGGCGGAGGGCCGCGTCATTCCACTGTGTGTCCGCACCCCAAAGCCTAAAGTCAGCTAGACTTCGTCCCTGCTGGAGGGTGCGCACGGTGGTCTCTGCGGTCACTGAGAGTTGGGGGTCCTCATAAAGTTGGGCCATAGCGTCAAAAAATAAAGCAAGGCTGGCCAATGCAGGGTCCTTCTGTTCCATTAGGCGGTAGGCCCAGGTCCGTGGATCTCCAGAGAGTAGGGAGATCACGAAGCCCACCTTGGTGGCTTCCAGGGAGAAGGTGCGTGGCTGTAATGCAAAAAATAGTTCACAAGAATTGCGGAAGTCCCGAAAAAGGTTACGAGCCCCCGAGAACTTCTCAGGGGTTGGGACCCGGGGTTCTGGAGGAAGCATTACCACCGTCGGACCTGAACCTACCCCGGATGGGGGTGCTGGTGGAGGTGAAGGTCCCAAGGGGCCGACCGGATTGGATAGGACTAGCACCCGTTCTTCCAACCGGGTGTATCCCTGCTGAAGGTTTTTCACCGCCTCGGTCAGTCCCGCCAGGTGTTGGCACAGTTCTTCCATGGGGGAGACCCCCTGCTCAGACTCAGACATGGCTGTCTGCTACTGTCACGCCCCTGGTAGTGATGAGTCTGATTAGCAGAGAAGGGCCTCCCTTGCGGCTCCCACTCGCCGGTCCCCTGGTAATGTGACAGTAGGACCAGGAGTCAGGAGGGGCACAGGTGCCTGGCAGGACTAGTAAGACCGGTAACGAGAGATCCCTGGATCAGCTCAGCGGATGAGGTAAGTAGATAGCAACAGGCAGACTGGATCTGTATGCAGACTGGAACAACAGGCAGGCTGGAACTGTATGCAGACTGGAACAACAGGCAGGCTGGAACTGTATGCAGACTGGAACAACAGGCAGACTTGGATCTGTATGCAGACTGGAACAACAGGCAGACTGGATCTGTATGCAGACTGGAACAGGCAGACTGGAGCTGTATGCAGACTGGAACAACAGGCAGACTGGATCTGTATGCAGACTGGAACAACAGGCAGACTGGATCTGTATGCAGACTGGAACAACAGGCAGACTGGAACTGTATGCAGACTGAAACAGGCAGACAGGCTGGGTCGGGTATCAGGCTGGCAGCGCAGTACAGATGGGTAAGACAGGAGAATGGTCACAGACAAGCCAAGGTCGTATTGCAGGAAAGAGCGGAAGGTCAAGGATAGCCGGGTCAAACACAGGTAAACAGACTTCAGATCAGGTTTCTCACAGAACGCTGTAGAGCAGACAGCGGGGACCGTCTGTGACAGACGGATTTAAATAGCCTCATTGGCGCCAATGGGGGCGCGCACTCGCATGCTCGCTCTCGTTTGCGGGCGCGTGCGCGCGCATGCGCAATGGCACCCGCGAATGGGTACCAGGGATGCTGAGGCGCTGATTACTGGCAGGATCTTCATGGCGCCGGCCACTGGTAGAGCCTTCATGACAGCTCCACTTCTCCAGTGATTTGGAGGTGATCCAGTTCAATGCAGAGGGTTTCTCAACCAGGTTGAGATAGACTTTGAGATGCTGCCCCAGGGGTTTCCCACGGACAGAAGCAAAGTAGGTTTTGTAATATCTTTGCTTTCTGAGAGAGCCTTGGCCTGGGAAAACCCTCTATTGGAGATTCAAAAACCTGTTTTTTACCCTGAGTTTGTGGCCTCCTTTTTAAAAGGGTATTTTCCAAACAGAGTATGAGAACTGTTGCCAACTACGCCATTGAATTCTGTACACTGGCAGCAGAGGTTGCTTGGAACAATGAGCCCCTCTTGGCTGCTTTTTCTCATGGTCAAGGATAAGATAGAAGCCCGAGATATACCCACTGAGCTGGAGAAGTTGATCATGTTTGTCATCCTCATTGACTCCAGACTCTTTTGCGGAAGCCTCCTGTACGTTTGCCTCCGAGCTTTGCAGTCCCACCCGTGCCTCCCTCACCTCCCATGCCTCCTGGTACCGAGTCGGTCAGGGAAGATGAACCCATGCACTTGGGCTTCACGCGCCTCTCTGCGGATGAGAGAAACTTTAGGAGGAGGGAGAGATTGTGCCTTTATTGTGGCCAGGCAGGTCACTTTTTGAAGTCTTGTCCTACCTGTCCAGGGAACGCCCAAAACTTGAGGTCCTGTCACAGACAGACCTTAGGTGGCGTTGTTTCGTCCCCTGTTATCCAGCAGGATAAGCCCCTGGTTTTGGTCACCCTTTCTTGGGCTGAGTCGTCCATCGAGATACAGGCTCTAATCGAACTCTGGGGCTGCAGGCCTGTCCATTGATGCTGCCTTTGTATCGAAGCACTCAATTCCGCTGCAGCTGCGTGACACTCCACTTGCCATTGAGGCTGTTGACAGGAGACCTCTACAGCCTGTCCATGTGATTCATGAGACGGTTCCATTGTCCATGGCCGTAGGGGCTCTTCACCATGAGATAATCCAATTCCAAGTTATTTCCTCACCTAAGTTTCCATTAGTTAACTTTTGATTGTCTTCGTGCTGAGGTTCTCTCCTGGTCACCACAATGCAGTGAGACATGCTTCCAGAAGGTAGCCAGGGTCCTGTGCACCTCTTCACTCTCCTCCCGTGCCGAAGGAGTACCGTGATTTTAGCAATGTCTTTGACAAAGGTCAAGCCGGTAGTTTGCCTCTACACTGGCCGTATGATTGCGCAATTGAGCTTCAACTTGGTGCCATATCCCCTCGTGGCTGGGTTTACCCTTTGTCAGTCTTGGAGCATAAGGTCATGGAGGAGTATGTTGCAGACGCATTTTCTCGAGGTTTCACCTGCAAATCCTCGTCTCCTGCTGGTGCTGGTTTCTTCTTTTTGAACTGAGACATTGTATTGATTATAGGGGTCTCAATCATTTCACGATTAAGAATGCCTATCCGATTCCGTTGATTACGGAGTTATTTGACCGCCTCAAGGGATCAATCAATGACGGAGCTAGATTTTAGAGGGGTATACAATCTCATGAGGATTAAGGAGGGCGACGAGTGTAAAACTACGTTTAATACCAGAACAGGTCATTATGAGTACCTTGTAATGCCTTTTGGCCTTTGTAACGCCTCGGCAGTTTTCCAGGAATTTATTAACGATGTCCTCTGAGATTTGTTGCAGTTATGTGTGGTGGTTTATCTCAATGATATCCTCAAATTTTCCAAGTCCCTGGAGAGCCACCACACAGATGTCTGTCGTGTGCTTCAGAAACTGAGAGAACAATCTCTATTGTTAACTGGAGAAGTGCGAGTTCCATCGTGAACAGGTTAAATTCCTGGGCTAGGTCATTTCCACTGCTGGTTTTTCGATGGACCCAGAGAAACTTTCGGCAGTCCTACAGTGGCCACGACCCGTGGGTTTACATCCTCTGCAGCGTTTCCTGGGCCTTGCCAACTATTATCGGGCGTTTATTCGTAACTTCTTGTCTCTGGTAAAGCCCCTGACTGATATGACCAAAAAGGACAGTAACCCACAGAGTTGGTCTCCGGAGTCCATTAGGGCCTTTGAGAGTCTCAAGGCTGCCATTGTTTCAGCTCCTGTGTTTGCACATCCTGATCCTACGTTACCTTTTTATCCTTGAGATTGATGCTTCTGAGACTGGTGTTAGCGCCCGTCTGTCTCAGCGTCCTACCTCCTGAGAGCGTTCTTTATCCTTGTGGCTACTTTTCCAAGAAATTGTCACCTGTGGAGTGCAATTACGAGATTGGGGACAGAGCGCTGTTGGCGATCATTTTAGCCCTGAAAGAATGGAGACATCTCCTCGAAGGTACCACTGTGCCGGTTCTCATTCTTGCTGACCATAAGAATCTCACATTCCTGTCTGAGGCTAAACGCCTCTCTTCCAGAAGGGCGCGATGGGCTCTTTTCTTGTCAAGTTTCAATTACATTGTCTCATTCTTACCCGGTACTAAGAATGTAAGGGCTGATGCCTTGTCACAACAATTTTCCTCCACTTCCAAGTTGGAGTCGGTTCCCGTTCCTGTGATTCCTCCTGATTATATTCTGGCTACGGTTTGCACCAGTCTCACTTTTCTCCTTTGGGAGACACAATTCTTGATGCTCGGGTCCATTCTCCTTCTGAGAAAACTTGTGACCGCTGCTTTGTCCCAGAGAGTCTCTGTACTGCCGTGCTCCAGACTTGCCATTCTCCCAAGGCAGCTGGCCACCCTGGGAAGAATCAACTAGTTTAGGCCATTTCCCAACAATTCTGGTGGCCTAGTCTACGTGCTGATGTAGCTGCCTAATCCATGTGTGCTCAGAGTAAAACTCCATGACACATTCCAGTGGGCCTCCTACAACCCATACCCAATGGAGAGAGGCCCTGGACCCACCTGTCTATGGATTCCATTGTGGAGTTATCCAACTCCCAAGGCAACACTGTTATCCTTCTGGTGATTGACCGGTTCTCAAAGATGTGTCATTGTAATCCACTTAAGAAGTTGCCCACTTCTAAAGAACTGGCTTCCATTTTTGCTCAGGAGCTTACATGGGCTACCCAAGGTGATTGTCTCGGACAGGGGTAGTCAGTTTGTGTCCCGGTTCTGGCGAGCCTTTTGTGCACAGTTGGGAATTCAGCTTGCTTTACTCCTCTGCGTATCACCCGCAGTCTAATGGGGCAGCAGAACGAGCCAATCAGTCCTTGGAGCAATTCCTATGTGGCTATATTTCTGACCATCATAACAACTGGTCAGACCTATTACCGTGGGCAGAGTTTGCTCACAACAGTGCCTTGAATTCTGCTTCCCGATTGTCCCCGTTTATGGCAAATTATGGTTTCCAATCGTCCATGTTGCCTGACTCGTTTGTTTCGCAGAGTATTCCTGCATTAGTGGAGCATCTCCGTGGTCTTCGTTCCACTTGGGCACAAGTCCAGCAGGCTTTGCATCATGCTAATGATGGGTACAGACTCCATGCTGACTCCTGCCTGCGCCTTTCTACCAGGTTCCTACCAAGGTCTGGCTGTCATCTTGCAACCTCTGACTTTGTGTTCCCTCACTGAAGTTTGCACTTCGGTTTATTGGGCCTTTTCGCATTCTTCGCAGGATTAACCCGATGGCTTTCTTCTAATATGCGTATTTCGAATGTATTTCATGTTTCCTTATTAAAACCTTTGGTCTGCAACCGCTTTACCACCTCAGTGCCACGTCCTCACCCTGTACAGGTTGAGAACCATGAGGAGTATGAAGTACAGACCAAAATTATATAGAACGTCCTGTGAGCCTCCACTAACCATAATAAACCAATAAGTCCTCTTTGAATCAGCTGCAAGCGGTAAACATGTCTCATAAACCATGTAAAAGTACTAAAATCGCAACTAAAACATATATCCTCTACACCATGGTAATAATAATGTATAAAATATATGCTGAAAAAATATATAAAATAACAAGTGCTTAATAACCAAATAATAAAGTGACAATGTGCATTCATATAGTGATGACAAATATTAAAGCAAATAAGTCAGTAGTATGCTGTGAAAGTGATGCAATAATCAGACACTGTGTTCTTACTCAGGTGCTCCCCCCCATGTAATGAAGGCTCACCTTAAGGTGTGTGACATTGCTGTTAAGGTTGTTCAATACACGCTTTGGAACCACTACAGGGTTCAGCAGTGCATCCGGAATCCTGGATCAATCGCCATTGTGCCTCAGATCAATGAAAAAAGGAACTCGTAGTGTAGTATGCTTATGCAATTTATTGAAACAAAAATAAACAGGTCCCACACAGGGTACTCACAATATCCAGGCGCTTCAGTGCGCCATTCTAGATCAAGCCAAAAACGAATGGTTGAAACCGGCCGGTAACGGGATGGTATGCTGATCGTTCCTATCAGCTGTGATTTAACTGTACTTCTGTCTCAAAAAAATCACATGTTCAAAAGACTTATTATGCCTCATAGAATATATGTTGGGGTGTTTTCTTTCCAAAATGGTGTAATTTTGTGGGCGTTTCCATTGTCCTGTTGCTCCAGGGCCTTCAAAAGTGTGATAGGTAGGAATGAAATTATGTGTGTAATTTATGTCCCTAGAACACCTAACGGTGCCCCCTGCATGTTGGGCCTCTGTATGTGGCCAGGCTGTGTAAAAGTCTTACACATGTGGTATCGCCATACTCAGGAGGAGTAGCAGAATGTGTTTTGGGGTGTAGTTGTAAGTATACATATGCCATGTGAGAGAAATAACCTGTTTAATATGACAATTTTGTGAAAAAAAATTAAAATCTTCATTTTGCAAAGATTTGTGGGAAAAAATTAAAACATGAAAAACTCACCATGCCTCTTAATCTCTAAATGCCTTGGAATGTCTACTTTCCAAAAATGGGTCATTTGGGGGGTATTTGTACTTTCCTGGCTTGTTATGGCCAGTACACACAATCTGAAAATCGATTGAATTTTTTAAGCGATCGTACAATAATCGGATCGTTGGTACAGAGCTGTCAAGAGTTCATCCGATATTATTCGATTGGACAAACCCGAAAAATTTTCTCGTACAATACCAGTTTGTACGATTTTCGTTTAATCAGTTGTCGTCCGAAAATACACTACAACATGTGACACCACTTCAGATTTTTTTTATTCTGTTGTACGAGAATTTTCTTCACTTTAGTAACCTCTCCATTTACTATATGCGACTAGCATCGGATAGTGTGTACAGGACATTAGTGTCTCAAGAAATGAGATAGGCCGTCAGTACATCAGGTGTGATCAATTTTCAGTGATTAGCACCATAGCTTGTAGACTCTATAACTTTCACAAAGACCAAATAATATACAATTATTTGGGTTATTTTTACCAAAAATATGTAGCAGTATATATTTGCCAAAATGTATGAAGAAAAATTACTAACTTGCAAAATTTTTAACAGAAGCAAAAAAAAAACAATTTTTTTAACATATTTGGTCTTTTTTTTTTTTTTTAGCACAAAAAAAAAACAGTGGTGATTAACCACTTGCCGCCCGCCATATAGCAGAATGACGGTGGAAAAGTGGTCTCAATATCCTGACTGGGCGTCATCGCGGCGATCGTTGTTGCGGTGTGTCAGTCAGATCTCTGGAGACTCTTTACCACGTGATCAGCCGTGTCCAATCACGGCTGATCACAATGTAAATAGGAAGAGCCGGTGATCAGCATTTCATCACTCGCGTCTGACAGACACGAGTAGAGGAGAGCCGATCGGCTTCTTCTTCTTCTTCTAAAAGAGTAAGGGGAGTGGAGGAGATGAAGTTGTAAGTGAAAGTGCGCTGACATAGGTAGGAGAACCAGGATAAAGCAGAATCACGGAGGCCAAGGGAGTGTAATTTGCTGAGGAGGTGCAGGTGGTCAGCTGTGTCAAAGGCAGCAGAGAGGTCTAAAAGTATGAGTATGGAGTAGTGCCCATTGGTTTTAGCAGTTTGTAGGTCATTGGTGAGTTTTAGTAGGGCAGTTTTAGTAGAATGTTGTGGGCGGAAGCCAGACTGTAGGGGGTCGAGAAGGTTGGTTGTCCGTGAGGTAGCGACTCATTCTGTCATGGACAAGGCGTTCGATGAGCTTGGAGGCAAACTGGAGCAGGGAGATGGGTCTCAAGTTATTTAAACAGGTGGGGTCTAGTGAGGGTTTTGTGAGTATGGGGATAAACAGTGCATGTTTGAAGGGGAAAGAAAGGTGCCGGAGGAGAGGACGAGGTTGAAGATGTGGGTTACTGAGTTGAGGATAGAGTGGTAAGGGACATATGATATAATACAGGCAATCCTGCCTGATTGAACATGCTTGACTACTTGTAAACTTGTAAACTGGAAATGTGTGGCTGGAAATTCACTTAAAGTGGTGTTTCCCCCTAAAACAAAAAAGGCTTAAAAATCCAAAAAAACAAAAACAAATAAACAATTGGAAATTTTTATTTTTTTACACACCTCTAAATGCCTGTTGCTATGGGGTCCCTCGTAGTCTGCCTCCTGCGTAGCCTCAGCTGGTGACATCACTTCCCCACGGCGCAGGAAGGGCTCCCCAGTCACCTGGGACCTGTCACGTGTCCCAGATGACTGTGCGGCCAATCACGGCACGCGGTGCCGCTCGCAAATGCGCAGTGGGTACCCGGCTGTGAAGCCACAGCCGGGTGCCCACAGTTGCAATTCCGGCGCCGCGGATCAGGGGGGCTAGCGGAGCTTCGACCCCCCCCCCCCTGCATCGCTGGACCCTGGAACAGGTAAGTGTCCGATTTTATTAAAAGTCAGCAGCTGCAGTATTTGTAGCTGATGACTTTAAAAAAAAATTCTAAATATAAGAAGGGCTGCCCTGTTTTCTGTAACAGTGACTTTAATTTTTCTTATTTACTTCTGAAGGAATACCATGCTCCTGGCTTATCTACAGAAACATTGTCTCTTTGGTCGAAAACTGCAGATTTGCTAGAAGATGCTGGAGCCAAAGTAGTTGAAGTTTCGCTGCCTCATACTCGCTACTCAATTGTGTGCTATCATGTACTCTGCACAGCCGAAGTAGCATCGAATATGGCTCGATTTGATGGACTAGAATATGGTAAAACATATATTTACAGTATATGTATTGTATGTACCATGGGGTTTGTGGATATTATCCCAGTACTTGTTTTTTTGCCTTTTTGCTTGGTGCTTTCTTTTTTTCCTGCCTTTTTAAACTACTGATTTTATTATTATTTTATTATTATTTTTTTTTCAAAAGCTTCCTTATTTTCAGTGCTATAAGTTTGGTGAATGTTATTGCCAATTTTCTTTAGATTTACAGTTATGTGTTATTCATCCTCTAACACCTTCTAACACCACTTTTTACCCAAGACTATACAAGTGGGTTTATCTGCACAATATGGTGATATGTATTGACTTAGTAGTTTACAATGTTTATGCCAACATAAATCCATTTCTGACTGCCTGTTAGTTTGTGTGACAGTACACCTTACGCAGTTAATCTAGTTTACCCTTTATTGCCCATTAAAGAATTTTTGGCCATAGGAGCAGCCAGTTGTCTGTTTGAAAGTAGAGATTTTCAGCAGGTTATGTCTGCTTAAATTAGATGCAGCATTTTTATGTGTTGCTGGAGTGTAATGTTTAGGCTACATACACACGAGTGGTTTCACCCATCAGTGTCAAATTCCAGTGCCCATGAGGCACAGGTGCAGCATCCAGCCCTGCAGGCTGTCAGATTCTATGGCAGGCTGAAATACACTAGTGCCCTAGGAGCTTGGGTGCTTTTTCAGCAGCTTTGTTGGGGAAAAGCCTTTAGGTATTTTTTAATTACTCTTGTTTTTAAGCATTTTTGTGGGTAATTGTTTTTCTTCAGTCAAGACTTCTGACCAGCTACTTGAACTAGTCTCTATACAGCAGCTATCCAGATTGACGAATTCTAGACATTGACTCAGATGTTGTATTTGGAACCCACTGGACCATAGATTGTGGGGCCTGACTGTAATGTGACCCTTAGGCACTGGGCTCTGTTTTTATTGTCTGCATAGACACCTATGTACTATGTAATTTAGCTGCAGTGGGCTTTACAGGTTCAGAGCCATGTCCCAGTCTTTGGTTTGACTCACTCTTTGAAGACTTGCTTGTGACTACTGTAGGCCTAACCAAGGGGCGAAGATTCGCAATAGGTATACTGCTAACATTGGACTCTGCATTATATTGCTTTTTAGACTCCAGTACAGTGTCTGTTAGCTGCAGAGTACCTTACAAATTCAGAGCGATGGCACAGCTTCTGATTTGACCTAATTTTTAATAACTCATGGTAAATCTTAATACACCACTCACAAATACACTCCAGGTTCATTGCCGTAGCTCATCCTCTGCTGTATTTCTGATAACGTGTTCTGTAATTGACCTGAGGCTATCCCACAGACATCATGTTCTGAGGTCTTTGGATGTTGAGCTCTAAATAGTAGTCACTTTCTTTCTATTTTTTTTGGTCTACCAATTTCTTGTCTCTTCCCCTCTTGTAACCAGTAGCACAACCCCTGTTGGGTCTAGTTTCTATGCCCCCACTTTCAAGTACCGTATTTATCGGCGTATAACACGCACCAACGTATAACACGCACCCCAAGTTTAGGAGGGCATTTTAAGGAAAAAAAGTTTTAGGAGGGAAGTTTAGGGGGAAAAAAAAACGTACATTTAAGCATCATTTGCAGCCTTGCCCAGTGTCATTTGCAGCCTTGCCCACGTTTAAATTTCCCGCCGCCGAGACAGACCGCGCGAGCGCCGCCGAAAAAGACCGAGCCGACTCTTAAGCTCCGCTCGCAGTCCCGCCTCCCTGCTGTTTTGGGAGCGAGCGCAGGGAGGCAGGACTGCGAGCGGAGCCAAAGAGTCAGCTCGGTCTTTTTCAGCGGCGCTTCTGTCTTTTTCGATTTTTTGGTCACTTTTTTGGGGGGATCGGCGTATAACACGCACCCACGACTTTCCCCCGATTTTAAGGGGGAAAAAGTGCGTGTTATACGCCGATAAATACAGTAATTTTATAACAGGTCTTTACTATTTTGATAAGTATCTTTCAGTACTTCTTTTTGCATGCTGACATTGTCAGTCCCCTAAGTTCTGTATCAATTAACTGTTCTTTCCATATTTTGAGTAGCTTAACCTGGCCTCTTATCTTGGTTTACGATAGTAGTGGTTCACATAATGTTATGTAACCCCCTTTTCCACTGTTGCTTTTGTACGATGTTGATGTCAGGCAGCCTACTATCCAGTTTTAGTGTCTAGCCTGAACCAGTCTCTCATGCTTTTAATTAAAACAAGCAGTCAAGGGGCGTGGCCTGGAGCGGCATGCGATAGGACGCAAGTGAGCTGAGCTCCGCCGGCCGAATATCCTTACCGACTATCCTGTATTCCAGACCCGCATAAACTGGCTCAATTCCGGAATGATGTCGCTGACACAGCAGACCAAGATGGTGCCGCCATGCAGGGGGAGGAAGGCGTGCAGAGCACAGACGCTGCCAGGCTCCTGGAGGCTATAACAGCATGCCAAGAAGCTGTAACATCCTGCCAGACCAACCTAACAGCAAGGATTGAGGAGGTAAAAGTTGATATCTCCCTGGTTAGACAGGACTTTCAGAAGCTGAGAGAGAGGGTTACAGTGGCAGAGACCCGCCTGAGCAACGTGGAGGATTCCCTCCCCCCCCCCTTCAGATCTCCTCAGAGGCATTGCAACACCAGGTGAACCAAATCCTACAGAAGCAGGATGATATTGAGAACAGGCTGCGCAGGTGCAACCTACGCTTCATAGGCCTCCCAGAAGGGGTTGAGGGAAGGGACCCCCCAACATATTTGGAGAAGCTCCTCTCTGATACATATGGAAGGGAGTCATTCTCCCCCACATTTGTGGTGGAACGAGCACACAGAATGTCGGGCAAACCACCGCCACCGGGGGCACCGCCTCGCACTTTTATAGCCAAACTTCAGAGATAGAGATGCCATCCTTCGCCTCAGCAGGGTAAAAGGTAACATCCCGCTTGGCAACAAAACCGTGGCAATATTCTCTGACTTTTCTGCTGAGGTCCAGAGAAAACGCAAAAACTTCATGGAGGTGAAGAGGCGTCTGCGGATAAAACATAGAAAATACGCCATGCTGTTCCCGGCCCGGCTACGTGTGGAGGGTGAGGATCAAGCCCATTTCTTTGAGGACCCGGAGACAGCCCTGACATGGATTGAAAACAAGCAGTCAAGCTGCAGTTGTTCAAATTACCTCCCAGTTTATCCCTGTATTATACAATTTTTTTTGTGATAAATTTCCGCCTTTTAATCAGGAATTTTGAGCTAAAACTCTGGAATAGGGCATACTACTTTGCTGATCAGTCGTCAGAATGCTGTTATTATTGCTTTTTTTTTGTTTTATTCTTAGTATACATGTTTTACATACTGACCAATAACTGTGAACCGTTAAACATTGGTTATATGCAGTCTCTTATGAGCATTTATAGATTATATTTGTTTCCAGTTCCTGAACTTACTAATTAATTGTCAAGTCCTGTTTCTACCAGCCAAAAAAGCTAAAGAATGCATAAAGAAAATGCCCCCCTTTTTTTTCTGAGGTAAAAGTTCAATCTGAGGGATTTCAGTGCTGACATAATCTACTAGGAGGAGTGTTGTGCACATTCCATATTTCCATGTAAGACGCAGTGTCTGAGGAGGAGTTGACATTTGAGCAAAATCCTTTGCTTTCAGAATTGTTAAATCAGGATGACACACTTGCTACTGAGATTTCTCCCAAACAAAAGGATACCAGTGCTATGAATATTTATGCTGTATGCATTTGTTTTGAGTTGGAGCAGCCAGGTAAATGTATGAGGTATTTTAAATTCCCTAAGCCCGCTAAAAAAATCCTGGTATTGCTCACAGTTGAAGCTGTCCTGTTTGGAGACTGACCTCAGCTGGAGATGACTTTTACTCCTAAACATTTTGCCAAACCATATCTTATTGAGGAAAATTTCCTTAGGAAATAGGCACTTCCTGTGGTGGATCCTGCCATTTCCTGCCTGCCAAGACCGTCATGGCCCCCGTGGAGGATAATCCTGTGTTCAAAGACCCAGTAGATAATTGGTTAGAACAGAGCTCGACAAACCCCGCCAGGTTGCCTGTGCGACTAGAATTAGCGACCTGGCACCCGGGGCGGCACAGCTGGGGGGGGGGTATCCTGTCTCCGTGCGCACCCCCCCCCCCCCACACTTCTGCGTGATCGCGTTGGGCCGCGCCGGCCGGTAATTGAGGCCGTGGCTTTGAGGCCTTCTGCAGTCTTATGCTTCCTTCTGGAATCTGGCGTCCTCTTGTGGTGGCCATTGGTATGACAACCAGCAATTCTAATGGAGCTTCCAATGCCTGTTTTCACTGCCCGCCCATCTCATTCCCTTTACTTAGAACCCCCAAACATTATACATATTTTTTATTCTAACACCCTAGAGAATAAAATGGCGGTCATTGCAATACTGTCTGTCACACCGTATTTGCGCAGCGGACTTACAAGCGCACTTTTTTGGGAAAAAATACTTTATTTAATAAAAAAATAAGACAACAGTGGCTTTTCTGTTTGAGAGACCTTTTGGCCTTTTGCTTTCTAGTTAAGGCATTTGCTAAGGGAGTAACTCCTGATGTTCGTTCCCCTAGGTCTCCTTGGGATCTTAGTCTCTCTGCTCTCCAGAAGCCACTGTTTGATAAAATGTGGGACGTTCCCTTGTATGACCTTACCTATAAGTTCACCTTTTATACAAAAAAAAACAAATGCATGTGATTTTGCATGGAAAAAATGTACATTGATTTTTTTTTTTTTTTTTTTTTTTTTTTTTTACAGAAGCCTTGAAAAAAAGCATTGCACTAATTAGTGGGTCTCCCTCTAGTCGGCTGATCAGTGTGCTTGTAGTCCATTATAAACTTCAAGTTTATCTTCCGCAGGGGCAAATGTGACCTTGAAGTTTATTCACTCGCGGATCTCTTTAATTGCATTTCTGTACAGAATCACTCTGGTGATTTATAAATGTGACAGCAGCTGCGGGGAAAGAAAATCCCTCATGCTGTTACGGGGGTTATCAAGTGGGATGGTGGACTTAGGGGTGGGGTAGGGCTTAGGAACATGTTAGACCCTAAATATGGGTGTAACATGTTTCATGTTCATAAAAGTGGAATTAACCTGCAAGCTTTACCATGTAGATATTAAAGCCTCTTCATACATACATACATACATACATACATAATAAATATATATATATATTATGTTTGTGTGTGTATATGTATGTATGTATGTATGTGTGTGTGTATATGTATATATATATATATATATATATATATATATATATATATATATATGTGTATATATATATATATAAAATTATTTTTTTTTAAAGTCTCCTCTGATGCCAGTTTTTGGCGTAGGTGCTACAAGCTGCTCTCTGAGTCTGTCTAGTCTTCTTAACTTGTTTATTATGTGGGCCAATTTGTTTGCTATGCTGCTCACCCCGCTGTCAAATTGATTTTGGATATCCCAGTCGTTATGACTAAAGAGCCTGTTACTTGGTCCTTCTTTTCACTATTAAAGGATAATACTTTTGAATACAGATTTTCCTTGAAAAGAGGCTTTCCTAGTCTTTAGATCATTCTCCCTAGCTGTTGCTACATCTTCTGAGTGGCTACTTATTAATCTGGCCTTTTTGCAGGCATTGCTTTCTTGTAGATCTGATTCCACATTGTTGAATCTCTCAATAAATTTTACCTCAGCTGGACTGTTTTTACACTGCTCAACTGTCTATGAGTATCTTCTATTAATAGACGATAAAGAAAATAAGAATTTGGCACTTACAGTAAAAGTCCACTGAGAGTCCTGTCCCTCCAAGCTAGTGGCTTCCTATATTGCATGCTTACAAAACGGAGTTTTGATGTTGGATGCAGGGTTATACAATTAGTTGTCTTAAGATTTTTTGCTTGTCAGTGTCCAGACCTCCTGAAGGCAGCAGTATAACCCAGTTGTGTATGATTACCTTCTATTCCTGAGTCACTCACTGGACTTCAACATAAATAAATACAAATCCTATTTTTTCAATGGCCGTACATTACAAGCTGGTGAGTGTTGCCATCATGTTTGTATGTATATATTTGTTCAGTTGTATCCAACTCTCAGTGACTCTGTGTGCCAGCTCTCTGGGCAATATGTCTGATACAATTGAGAGCCTTTTTCCATAAAACTTAAAAAAAAAAAAAAAAAATCAAGGAGGTTTTATTAAGAAATTAAACAAGAAACGAAAAACGGTACACATATAACATTTCCAAGACAGTTCCACGATTACTATTAGCATCAGGTTATAGTGTTACATATAACAACAACTGAAACAATTCTACAGAATTGAAAAAGCCAAAAAGGAATAGTTTAATAACCACCTCATTGGGTACATACTGGGACATTCTTCCTGTTTCAGGCACTAGCCAACAGTCGTACTGCAACAAACACTAGTCAGGTGAGTCTGACCTAGTCTACAAGTAGTCAAGTCAGTACTAACTCCAATGGACTCAGACCTGGTGTATACAGCGATGGTCCCCATAGGTAGTTAAATTTACTGAAACGCCCCCTATGCTAATTAACATATTTCTCTAGTCTAAGGGTTTCTCCCATACATTGTATCCATTCTTTGTGGAAAGGAGAGTTAGCAGACTTCCATTTTACCCTTCGGGTTCGAACGACGGCTCTAGCAACCGGTTCTCTTGTGGAAGCTTGTAGTTGGAAGTCCCCAAAAGGCAAATACAGTGTGACATAAAATATTGCAACAACCACCATTTTATTCTCTAGGGTGTCTACTAAAAAAATATATATAATGTTTGGGGGTTCTAAGTAATTTTCTAGCAAAAAAAAAAAAATTATTTTAACTTGAAACCAACAAATGTCAGAAAACGGTTTAGTGTTTAAGTGGTTAAACTTTTTTCACTTACACACAAAGTCTATTCCATTGACAAATTGTTACAATGTTTATTCTTCAGTTCAACTGATAAAGAATGTTGTGGTTTCTTGGCAGACTGCCCGTTTTTTTCCCCTTCGTTTCTTTTGACGGCTGTGGCTTCAGAAGAGCAGAGAGAATTCTTTGCATAGCAAAAATCACGATAGCAATTCTTGGCGATTAATCGTGCAGCCCTAGCACTAGGTCTTTCCTCGATTCTCCCTAGTTGCTTGGCTTGTATATAGATCTTTATCAAAAGTGGAGTGTAATTTTAAGTAAAATTGTGTTTTTTAAATATTGAAATATTGTTAGATGTTTTATAGCAGTGCACCTTTAGGTGAGACTTTATATTTTGCTTGTTTAAAAGGGCATCGCTCAGATATAGAGGACTCAACAGAAGCCATGTACTCTGCTACAAGACGGGAAGGTTTTAATGATGTTGTGAGAGGAAGAATACTGTCTGGGAATTTCTTTCTTCTGAAACAGTAAGTTAATAATTACTTTGCATGTACACATCATGTAAGACTAACACAACAGATTTGAAGTTACATTTTAACCACTTCAGCTCTCGTACCTGTATACACCTTACGAAACAGAGCAATATTTCATTTCCACTGTGGGCCTGTTATTTTGAGATAACCTAGTACATTGTTCTGGGGGATAAGCTAGGCTTTTTTTGGGGTAATATTTTATTTTTCTATGCCTACGGTGATTGCATCTGTATTATTACACTTGCATAAACGCAGCACTGTCAGTAATACTTTTTTCAAGGACAGCCTTTTGTGGTGTACCCCTTTCTTCCAAGCAGTTGGCATTAGCCAAACCTTAAGAACAACAATCTCTGTAAAGAAGGCATATTGTCTGTTAAATATAGCCAAAAATATATGAAAAAAATGAATATATTTTGACCAGTGTTGGTTTAACAAACAATTAGCTTTACTGCGACTAGAAAGTGTACACTGTATTCTATAAATAGTCCTATGTAAAACTGTGTTTCAGGTACAAGGCATGGGAAAGTTATTTGTTAATAAAAAAGGTGCTTTTTGTTTGAGTTTGCACATTCTTATTTTATGCAAGTCTGAAGAGTATAACCAATAAAACAATTGAAAACCCCCAAAAAATTAGTTTTTAGGGAATTGGGTTGGGGTGTACCCGCTTTTCAGCCTACCCCCTTTGTTTATAGGGGTTTCCCGTCAGGATGACTTCAAGGGTGTTTCCTCAAGGGCCCCTACAAGTGTTGATAGGTCCTTCATAGATCCATTGGGATATTATGTTGTGAGGACAACACTTTTGGTTTCTTGCTGCAAGATCACTTGTCTAACCAGGCAATCACTTTATGATTACAAGCCACTGGTGCTTTTTCCCCATCAGGCTATGAAAGAAAGCCTTGTGTTTCTAACAGAGGACACTGTCCTATTTCTAACAGGCTGTCCATTTCTTCTCTTTCACTGCTTCTATCACCCCAGTATACTGTACATGTTTCTTATAAGTATGCTATGAATATTATATAAACTGATAAATCATGGCTATAAACTGTCAATTGATCTCTTCCCTCTAAAACTTCTCTTTCAGATCACTATATTTAAAGCAGGATTGAATTACCCCTTAAAGTCTTGTACCATTTGGTACTCCAGCTTAAACATTTTTCAAAAAGGATACCCAGTTATTTCCATCAAGCAAAGAATAGCATCAGAATTTTAATAAGAGCCTCACTTTTGCTATATTATTTATACTATTGGATAAGACTAGGCTGTCATGGTAGGTGGGCTAATCCAGAAACTTTGGACTGAGGTTTTGCCCGCACAGTTCCTAAAATGTTTTCTGTATGAAAGCAGTGGGTTATCAGATCACTTCTTGGCAAACAAAATTGATCTTTATGACTCGCAATGTAAATACCCTTAGCCATTATTTTTGGTAATTCATTTTGTATTTGGTCCAGTTGATGTAATATCCAGCTTTAGATATTTGCCAATACAGTTCCATTTATAAGACATATATTTTAACATCCAAACATGATTTCAAAACCAATTAGGATGAACTACAAAATGAGTATATATATTTTTAAATGTATTCTTAAGCACTGATGTTTTTTGAGGGGTGAAGGAAATGAAAGTCCACCATGTAACAGGGGAAAAAAAATCACTAAAACAGATTTTACAATTACAAACACACATTGCTGGTAATAGCTTTGCTTCTTGCTAATAAACCACTGAACTTTCTATTCCTTAATGATGTTCATAAAAAATCTGGCTTCCTGGAACAGTAAAAGAAGAATTAGTGAGGGCATTGGATAATTGTCAGATGTATTTCCTGTGGGAACAAATAAAGCTTATTAAGTCTCCAATATATGATTGCTATATATGTCATTCATCTAGAATGGGACTATTCTTTGAATTTAGTAATAATAATAGGAAGTATTTGGTGTGTTTCAGCACATTCCTATTTTATCATAACATTTAGTCAGTTTTTGTTGTTTCTACCTGCACTCAGTTTCAAGGCCTGCCAATTGGCATATTATCTGAGTTTCTACACCAGATGCTTAAAATCATTTATTATGTGCCCTTCTTCATGATCATCAGGAGTCACTGGAAGGTGTGTCATGTCAATGCCTGTCCTACCGATCAACAGCTGTGACCTGTTGAAGAGGATGGGTGGCTCCTAAGCGATTGTATAAACTATTTTTATTTAGAAAGGCTTGTTTTCTGTATTTGGGTTAGGGTCATGTGATGTGGTCAGTCTGGATGTCAATTATACTTCTTTAATGTATTTGTTTCTTTTTAGAAACTATGAAATGTATTTTCTGAAGGCTCAGAGAGTGCGACGACTAATAGCAGATGACTTTGCAAAGGTTTTTCGATCTGGTGTGGATGTTTTACTTACTCCTACTACATTAGATGATGCAGCTGTTTACCTAGACTTCATCCAAGAGGACAACAGAACTCGAAGTGCACAAGAGGATGTCTTCACACAATGTGCCAACATGGCGGGTGAGCTATATTTAAAAGTACCATAGAAGAAAAAATATTTTTGCTCTTATCAAATTTATAATTAAATGATTAACAAACAGCAACAGTTAAACATTGTTTCTGAACATTTATGGTGTATCTCTGTTTCCCTGGACATGCACATTCTGCAGTCAGTACCTGATGGAGCACTCCCCCATAAACTATTTTTGTACAGGAAAGGCTTAACAATGTCAAAGAAACATGATTCAGTACTTTCCTACCAATTTCTGACAACTGTATTCTAAGATCCTCATGACATCGTGTATCCACAAAATACACTAAGATTGTTAGATGATTCTGATAAATTTGCTTCTAGTATGCAGCATTCTTTCAATAGCCTTGGTGCTTACTGTCCAAAATTAATTAAACACACCATTATTGGCTTTCATCTGCTTTTGATCTGTAGGTAGAGATGAGGGAGGAGTTTCACATCTGAGAGGGTGAGGTTTTCAGTGCCTGTATTTTAAAGTGGTTCGTTCTAAAAGTTGAAGTTTTTTTTTTACCTTCATGTATTTTATGCATAAAGGTAAACAATCTTCAGTATGCAGCTCCCCCCGCAGACCCTCTAATACTTACCCAAGCCCGATCGCGATCCAGCAATGTGCACAAGAGTGGGTGCTCTCCTAGGTCTCTGCCTTCTCATTGGCTTAGACAGCAGTGGGAGGAATTGGCTCCCACTGCTGTCATTCACAGCCAGTGAGGGAGGTAGCGGGTGCGGGGCCGAGCCCCGTTCTGTATGTCTCATGGACACACACAGCGGGGCATGGGAACGAGCATGCACGAGTGCACCCACAGCTTGCTTTTATATCACTTTAAAGTGGTTTTAAAAGCAAAAGCAGCGCTGTTGCACGAGAGACCCGGATGTCCGGGGCTCTCCCTCCTGATTTGCTGAGATACAGCACCATTGGTGCCCGCTGCTGTCAATTAAATTTAGTGATCCAATGAGGAGAGCGGTGGGGCGGGGCAAGCCATGGCTCCATGTCTAAATGGACACACAGAGCAGCGGCTTAGCTCGGGTGCCCCCATAGCAAGCTGCTTGCTGTGAGGGCAGGAGGGAGGGAAGGGCTAGGAGCGCCAATGAGGGACCCAAGAAGAGGAGGATCTGGGCTGCTCTGTGCAAAACCATTCCACAGAGCAGGTAAGTATGTTAGTTATTTTTAAACAAAAAATAAAACTTTTTTTTTTTTTTTTTTTTTTTTTTTTTTATAATTTAAATCTTTATTCAACTTTTTGCACTTTACAATTATAACACATTATATTACAGAAGCATACAATAAAACATTATCTTAAGAGCCGTTAGGCCCAGTCTCTTGCTACGGCTGACTTATATACCTTATGTATCGTGGTTTTCCCTTACCCCCCCGTCCCCCCTCCCTCTCCACCCCCTACTCCCCCTTCTCGTCCCCTCCCCTCCTCCCCCCCCCCCAGTGTATTAATGCCTTGTATTTAAATGCTCTCTATCACCTTTTTACTGCAGAAGTGGAACGAAATCCACAGGAACTACTATAATGTGCCTTCTACTGTCTTAGCGAGGTGTTGTCGTTTCTCTTTCTCATTTTTTTTGTCAACCATGGGCTCCACATCCTCTCAAATTCTTTAAGGTTTCCTCTTTTTAGGTATGTTGTTCTTTCCCGACATAGGGTCTCGTTCATTGTATTGATCCAACCATTCACTGTGGGGGGCTCTTTTGATTGCCAGTACATTGCAATCAGTTTCCTGGCCTGGAACATGCTTCTTAGAATTGCAACCGTAGTGCTCTTCCTCTCTCCCCTTTCTCTTCTAAATCCCAAAACACACACCAAGGCCTCCTTTTCTAATTTAACTGCATATACATCTCTTAAAGTATTGGTCACCCCTTCCCAGTATCGGAATAATTTTGGGCACTTCCACATCATGTGCAGGAGGTCGCCGACCCCCTGGCATCTTGGGCATTTGTCATCTACTCTCCTACCAAACTTGAACAACCGTTTAGGTGTATAGTAGGCCCTATTGACCAGCATCAGATGGGATATCCTTTGCGGGGGGGAAACTGATATGGCGGGGGCCATTTCTAATATTCTTTTCCACTGATCATTTGATATAACACCCATATCTTCCTCCCATTTCAGTTTTACATTATGAAGTACACTTTCTGGGTTCATTTTATGGGTTATCTGTCCATATATCTCTGATATCAATCGCTTCGTGGAGCCTAAGTGTAGTATGTATTGCCATAGGTGAGTCTCATTCCATATCGGAGGAGAGCCCGGAAACTGAGCGTCAAGGGCATGTCTTATTTGCATATAGAAAAAAAATGATTCCTGTGTTATATTAAATTCATCTACCAGCTCGTTAAATTTTTTAATTCTATTGCCGTTGTATAGTTGTCTTAATCTTTTGATTCCCTGTTGTTCCCATTCTCTATTTTTCCCCACCTGAAGGACTTCTTTTAAGTTATTGTTATCCCATAGGGGAGTATGATCAGACATTCCATTATAGCCCATTTTTTTTCTAATTACTGTCCAGAGTTTAACTAGCATTTCTATTGTGGGGTATCTAACTCGGAAAGAGTCCGCCTCTAATGCTTCTATAATGGTGCTATGTTTGGACTCCGCCACTATTATTTTCTCATTTGGGTCCCCCCCCTCTAAGTCCCCACATCCCCTGAGTTGCTGCAATTGGGAGGACCAGAAATAGCATTCTGGGCGTGGGACAGCGAATCCCCCTGCCCCTACCGGTAGTTGAAGGGTACCAAGACGAATTCTAGCCTGGCCTCCCTTCCAGATTAATTCCCTGAATAGGGTCTCAATTTTTTGGAACCACTTTCTGTCTATCCATATCGGGGAGTTGTGGAGTATGTACAGGAGTTGTGGCATCCATATCATTTTAATTAACCCGCATCTCCCCGCAACCGACAGAGGAAAGTGCCTCCAGATCGAAATTTTCCTCTTAAACTTAGACAGCAACGATACAAGATTTTTACATAGATACTGATTGGGGTCCTTTGTTAACGTTATCCCTAAGTATTTCATCATGTCTACAGCCTTTATCTGGGGTGCTCCTGGTATTATTGGGTTACTGATCGCATCTATGGGTAGGATTTCGGATTTGTCCCTGTTTGCAACTAAGCCGGAAAATCTGCCAAATTCCTCCACCACCCCAAGGGCGTTTATCAGGGAGTTATCGGTGTCTCCTAAAAAAAATAAAAAAAAAAAAAAATAAAACTTTAGAAGTGTAATTTTACGAATATACAACATTTGTCAACCTTGCATAACGTTGAGGAAAATGCTTATACTTTTTTATGTCCTTTTACTGGAAAACGAAAACCACTGAAAGAGAATTTGCAACTAACATGTATTTGTTTTGTCAAAATAATTTTAAAACAAGTTTTTATGATATATACTGTGTCATTTTCTTTTGTTTTTCCTCTCTCAAGGTATTCCTGCTATAACAGTTCCAGCAGGACTTTCTAGTAGAGGATTACCACTTGGCCTTCAATTCATAGGACAAGCTTTCCGTGAACAGCAGCTCCTCAGTGTTGCTAAATGGTTTGAGAAGCAGATGGACTTCTGCCCCTTAGAGTTTTATAGACATTTAGAAAATGCGAAAATTCTTCAAAGTAATAGTAAATTGGCTTCTTCATTGTAGCACATCCAGTGAAACAAGTATGATAATGTGACTATTTTGCAAAAGGGCTGTTTATGGTTTCTATTGAAATATTTCTGTATATTTTATGTGTAAATAAAAAGGGAATCAGTTAGTATTTGTATTGTAAATGTTTTGATACTAACCCCTTTTTTTCTTCTTCAGTTCTTCCATCCTATGTTCTATCTGATCACTGACATGATTATTCTTGGTTTTCTGGCATTGTATTATTTCCTGTTCCTACTAGGTGGGGGGTTCTACATCATCCGGTGCCAGTTTTCCGTGCTGGTCCTTTAGGCATTCTTGAGCTGCATGCAGTGCCCAGTGTTGTTGGTTTCTTTGTTAGCAGTTTGCTGTTGTTTACTCCTCAGTTGGACTACTTTGAATGTCCCTACAGTAGATCACAAATAGGTCCCCCAATAGAGCAGAAAGAAAATAGCACTTTTTTTTTTACACATCGTTAAATCACACAGTTCCCATCCCTATGTGTTTGGTTTTGCTTGCTACACTAATTAATGATGGGTGTTGGAGGGGTTATCCTCGGCTGGCCTACAGAGTTTTGTTTGCCAGTGTCCAATCCCTCTGTAGGCGGTAATAGAACCTGACAGTATATGACTTTCTGTGTCCCTCTAAAAGAAGTATTTTACGGTAATTACAAAAATTGTATTTTCATATTTTCTTCCTGGAAGAGCTGGAGGCTCTGTGCCAGAGAGCCTGTAGCTTCTCCCTTGGCCCTGATGTCAGCAGCTCTACCAGTTTAGTCTCACGCCATCCTAATGATAGCAAATGGTTATTAACTGGAAGTCTGCACACTCTCACAGTGAAATGACGGCAGCGTAGGTGCTGGGTCCAATACAGTCACTTACAAGATGGCAGCAGCAAGCTACGGGAAGACAGTGGAACAAAGAGTAATTAAAATAGTGAAAAACTTTGGACACTTATTTTTTAGCCTCTTTACTCTTAACATTTTTTATGGCTATGTTCATTCTGTTGCCATTTATTAGTGTCTCTCTGCAGATGGAAAACCTGAAAATGGACATGTGTGTGCACATGGCATTACAGTTGATATTCGATCAATTAGGTGTGCATAGTAACAACGTTTTTAAAGAATTTGCAGGTTATGGCTTCTTTTGTACAAAATAAGAATATGTAATTTTATAAACTAGCCTTCACTAAGTGGCAGACCACAGTCTGGACCTGGACTGCGTGACAGTCGGATTGCCAACTTCCGAAGAATTCATTGGTTGCTATAACCAGTGAAGTCCTAACAATTGATGATTTCACATGTGTGTCTCACCCCCTACAGCACACTTCACCTCCCAGCTCCTGCCCTCTGCCTGCCTGGCTACATTGACATGTAGGTAATATACACCGGGCACTCTTACGAGGGCAAATTATCTATGAGGTTACTCTGATGGGGACAACTGGTTTATGGGGCATGCTAATGGATGCAACTGATGTATTGGGGAATGCTGATGAGGGCACCTGATATAGGATGGTATTCTGGTTGGGGATCATCTGATGTATTGGGGTACTCTGGAGCACTTGATCAAAAGAGGTGCTCTGATGAGGCAACAGATGTAAGGGGCATGTTAATGGGGGCACCTGATGTAAGGGGTCATGCTCATGGGGACAACTGATGTAGGGGCGCCCTCTGATAAGGGTATCTCTGATGTATTTACAATACCGAGAATTGCTGCACTAAAATCACAAAAATAAAGTTCCTTAAATACTACAGTCTATATAGAAGTGATATAGTCTATTCTTGAAACACCTTGATTGTGAATATCGTATAAAAAGGTAAAACACAAAGGTTTGCCTCCACCATATAATATGAGATGGCCACTTACCAAAGGAAATGGACTCTAGATTATAAGAGTCCAGTATGATAGAATATCCTTAGGACAGGAGCCATCAACCCTCTTTCCTTTGCAGCAAAATGGGAGACCTCTGTGGCTTTTCTGTGATGTCCAATGATAATAATCGATGGTTCACTGGCAAATATTGCATGTAAGATGAATCAAAGAAACTCCCATAGTGTGAAACCATATAAAATGTATTAAAGATAAAAGATAACTACTACTTACATAGAGGCATTTAAAAACAAGCATATATACAATGTATATTCGTCCCGGGATTCAAGCCGACAGCCTCATGGGGTCGACGGGCGTGGTAATGTCTCGAGCATGGACTCCCCACACGATTTGTGAAATTCACATCATTGGGGGCATCTGATGTATTGGGGGACTCGGATGGGAACACCTTATGTAAGGTCACACTCTGATTGAGACACCTGATGTAAGAGGAAATTCTGATAGGGACACCTGGTGTAAGGGGGAACACTGATGGGGACATTTATAGTGCATTGATAGTGTAGTCTGCATCCGTTTCTTTTGTACACAAGTGCCAGAGAGCATGACTTGCTACAAATAAAGCACAGTAGACACTGAAAACTGAATCTAATGGGTGCACCTATTGTAAGGGGAGACTATAATGGGGGCACCCTATCTAAGGTTGTATGCTGATGGGGACACCTGATGCAAGGGGGCACTGTGATGGGGAAACCTTAAAGTGATTGTAAATGATCACCTTGAACCCATTAAGTTTTTAAAATGGAAATGAAAAGCAAAACATCTGTGTATAGATATAAAAACATAAGTGCCTTTTCCCCCTTACTTATAAGTGATCACATTTCCTGCTGCATAAGAGCTGGGAGAGGAGAAACAGCAGTGCACTGAGATCCCCAGTGAAAGGCTGTGCAGGTGGGGCATGTGAGGGGAAGTCTGATCATTGCAGGAGAGCAGGCTAATTTCCCAGTATAGCTAGAGAACTGACCATGGTGTGCTCTCCTGCTTAGTGTGATCCGTTTTTAATAGGAAAACAGAGGGAGTGGCAGAAACACCAGGGATTTCACACAAACAAAGCAATGCAAAGTGAACAGGAGACTTTTTTTCATAGACGTACCATACCAGGAATATGGAATGTTGGGGTAACAAATGCTTTAAGTAAGGGGAGCATACTGAAGGGAAGACATGATATAAGGGGGAACTCTGATGGGGGCACCTGATGTAAGAGGGAACTCTAAAGGGGGTACCTGAAGTAATGCAAATCAATTTAGAACTTTTTTTTTGGATTTTATTTCTCTCAATGTTAAAATAAACCTACCATTAAAATTATAGACTGATAATTTCTTGATCAGTGGGCAAATGTACAAAATCAGCAGGGGATCATATACTTATTTTCCTCATTGTACATTTGTGTTCAAAATAATAGCAGTCCAACATCACTAACCAGATCAATCACTGTTTTTGTTATAACTTCTATTTCTACATGGCAAATACCGTATTTTTTGCATCATAAGACGCACCTAGGTTTTAGAGGAGGAAAACAAGAAAAAAATATTCTGAACCAATTGGCTGTGGGTCCTGCTTGAAGCTGGCTCTGGATCTGTGGGCCCTGCTGGCCTGTTTGTCCTGCTGGGAGCTGGCCATGGCCAGCTCCCAGCAGAACCTACAGGCCAGCAGCAAGTAGGACACACAGGCCAGCAGGACCCAGAGACCATGGCCAGCTCCCAGCAGGACCCACAGTGTTGAGGGCTGTTTTGAGGTTACTGGGGCAGGTCGTATGGGGGGGATAGATGGGATGTGGGAGTCAGCAGGCCCTGGGGGTTTCAGGGTCTCTCACCTCAGTGATAGCAGCTGCTAGTGTCAGCTCAGCAGGTACTTGCACGGCTTCCTCCAGCCCTGGGGGGGGGGGGGGTGATGCTCCTGTCCTGGGGTCAAGCAAAATTGCAGCCCGAGCCAGTCACGTTGATCCCAAGTCCCGACTAACTGGCGCACCGTGAGGGGAAAACATATAAAGAAGTGCAGAAACTGATAGGCTAGAAAATGATCTTAAATGCTTTAAAATGGCATCCAAAACAAGAAAGACATGGAAGAAAAATGGTAAAGACTCAGCCAATGATCAGCTCAAGGGTGATAAAAGAAGGTGTAAAGTTACCTGTGAGTACTGTAACAATGGGAAGATGCCTATGTGAAGCCAAACTATTGACAAGAAGCCACCCCCCCCCCCCGTAAAGTCCCATTGTTGAAAAAACGTGTACTGAAGAGGTTACAATTTGCCAAAGAACACATTGACTGGCTTAAAGAGAAATGGCGCAACATTTTATGGACTGGTGAAGGCAAGATTATTATTTTTTTTTTTTGGGTATAGGGGTCGCATACCAGGGATCATGGATCAGTTTGAATACATCAAAATACTTGAAGAGGTCATGTTGCCTTATGCTGAAGAGGAAATGCCCTTGAAATGGTTGTTTAAACAAGACAATGACCCCAAACACACCAGTAAGCGAGTAACATCTTGGTTCCAGACCAAAAAGATTAACGTTATCGAGTGGCCAGTCCAATCCCCGGACCTCAATCCAATAGAAAACTTGGGGTGACATAAAAAAATGCTGTTTATGAGGTAAAACCAAGAACTGCAGAAGAATTGTGGAATCTAGTGCAATCGCCCGAGCTGGAATACCTGTTCACAGGTGCCAGAAGTTAAGCCTCGTACACACAATCGGATTTTCCGCAGACAAAACCTCGGACTTTTGTCCGAAGGCGTGTGCCTGGATTTTGTCTTGCATACAAATGGTAAGGAATTGTTGGCCAACAAACACGAACGTACTGAAGTACTACGTGGTTTTTCAGTTCTTTACCCCACCCTTTGGGCTCCTTCTGCTAATTTCGTGTTAGTAGAAGTTTGAGTGTTGATTCACGCTTTTCATTTTGCGCTTTTCAGTTTGCGCTTTTCATTTTGTGCTTTTCAGTTTGCTTCTAAATATCCATTCGTCAACCAGACATGTTGCGGAATCGGAAGAGATAACGTGTTATTTATTATTGCCCTTCGGAGTTATTGCTTTGACCCAAGTCTAGTCCAGGAACAGGAGGAGTTCTTGGGACAAAAATTTGTTTCTTTATTAATCGTGACCAATTATGTCATATGCCTTTGCTGCGGGAGCTCCGGGAGAATAATCCAGATGATTTTCGGAATTATCTCTGGATGACGGACCCCTGCTTTCACCAACTCTTGGCATTGCTGACCCCCTATATTAAGAAGCAGGACACATGCATGAGGCTTTTATTTAATTTTTTGGTTGAATAATAATGATTTGATTTGTTATATTTTTGGATGCATAGAATGCACTTTTTGGTTGGGTTCTATTGGCAGATAGCATGTCTAATGTTATTTGTTTTCTTTTTTTAATGCACAATAAAAAAATTGTGTAGAATAATACTTGGCTATGTGTTTTACTTAAAAAGACAGTTTGGGAGTAGGCAGTTACATTTACGAAAATACAATGTAAAATTGACAAGGGACATCGACATAGTCGTATCTTTGATCTTAAAGACTATGTGATAATGGTGGTGTGGTAACTTGCCCAAATAATAAAAAAAAAAAAAAGCATAATAATATTATTCTTGATATCACTAGAAACAAAAAAAAGCCTTTGAAAATTTGTTTGCAATAACTCCATCAGTATCACCAGCAAAGCAGCTTCATTATTATCCTATTAAAGCGGAAGTAAACTCCTCAGAATCCACATTCATCTTTGAATCAATACTTTCAAATATTACAAAGTACACTGCCATGCAAATTCTTCTAATAATGTTTGTTTTTATATACATTTTCCTTAATTTCTGTATCGATTTTCTGGCAGCAGGCTGTGCCATTTCAACTCCTGGAATCCTGTTCCAGAACGGAGTATATGTCCACCCTTCCTGCCATAATCCCATGATGTGCGGGTCTTCCTATCTTGCTGGCCATAGACCCGCTGTTTAGGCTCGATTCACATCTATGCATTTTGCTTTTGAGCGTTTTTGCAGTGCTTTTTGCGGTGCTTGCCGCGTTTTTGGACACGTGTTCTTACTGCGATTTTGCCGCATTTTGCGTTTTTTTTTTTTTTTTAATAATTTTTTTTACATTGTGGTTGCTCAGCAACCAGCTATATACAGTGTAAAAAAATGCAAATCGCGGCAAAAACGCGGTACTTGCGTTTTGGATGCGGGTCCATTGACTTCTATTACATGCAAAACGCTGCATTTTGCATGAAAAAAGTCCCCGACCCTTTCCAAAAAATGCATAGGCACAAAAAGGCATTCATGTGAACATGTTCCATAGGAACCCATGTTAAAAAATGTCCCTGCATTTCTGAAAAATGCAAAATGCATCAAAAAACGCATTGGTGTGAATCGAGCCTTACACAGCCCGGAAGTGCCGGAGCTCTCGCAGGATTAAAATAGATGCCGCCCAGTGCTGATGACGCCGGAACGGCATGTTTGTGAAGGGCTCGATAGCTTCTAAGTGTGCCGTGAATCGGTGCATGCGCGAAAGAGGTCACTTCAGGGGACAGAGGTCGATTTCTCAGGAATGGTGCAGTTGTGGGGATAATAAAACCAAGCTACATGTAAGTTTTTACAGTATGCTTTGAATGTAGAAAAGTTCTATAGGAGGGTTTACAACCACTTTAAAGAAGAAGAGAATGTGTGCTGTATTTCGAGATTTCATAATTTGCCACGTCACGAATGTTAATTCTCCATTATGAGCGCTAGTTTACAAGACCGACCGCTTCTTGCTCGTCCTTGCTTCTGACAACAGACATTTCTCTGCAGAAAATTTTAAAACATGCTATCCAACATTTGTCCATGGAAAATCCATCTGGAGCATACAAACGGTCAGATTTTCCGCCAACAGCCTGTCATCACACATTTCTCAGCAGTAAATCCGATCGTGTGTACGAGGCTTAAGTTAACTCCATGCATCATGGCAGACACGGAAGCAGTTCTCAAACAGTGGTATACAACTAAATCTTAGTTCAGCGATTCACTAGAAAGCACATTTTTCAGCATTTTTCAGTTTATACAATAAGTGTTTAAGTTTGTAAAGAAAAAATGCAGACTATTTTTTTTTTTTTTTTTTGGAAAAGCCTTCTATTCCTTTTTTCTTCACTTTCTGTAAAGTAATAACACATTTGAAACCTTTTTCTTCATGTTTTGATTTGGAATAGACTGTGCAGTGTTCCCAATGCATTTCCAAGTATGAAAATAAAAGCTATTAGGATTTTGATCTTTACTCACTTTTTATAAAAACCCTAGCAATTGATGACTCAACAGATGTAACTTATAAATACCCAGCTTTTGGCATATGTAAGATGTTTTTTTACAAAGGTACAAAATAACTTAGGACCCAAAGACCTGTTAGGTGTAAAAGAACTTTGATATACATAGAAGAGGAAAGGACATAGATGAGGCAATTAGGAGATGCTAAGAAGGAGGATAGATCTTAAAAAGGTGGTCTTAGTCACCACAGATGGTGCCCCGCCATGGTAGGAAAAGAGAGAAGAGCTGTGATATGGCTGAAAGAGGACAGCCCTGTCATTGCTTATTACTGTATCATTCATCAGACTGTCCTGTGTGCTATTCTGTCAGAAAAGTTTGCTGTATGTAATAATGGACACAATGATGAATCACATCAAATTCCAGAGCGTATCCTCATCCCATCAACATTGTCTACCGAGAGAGTTCCCTAGAGAAATTGAGGCAAATGTAAATTACCTATTATTGTACAGCAATGTTGGTTAAGTAAAGGCAGAGTAGGGTTTATTCACTAAATCTGGAGATTGGAAAATCGGTCTCACTTCTGCATAGAAACCAAAACAGTTTAAGGTTTGGTTACCAAAGCTTAATTGAGTAAGCTGATTGGTTTCTCTGCAGAAGTGAGATGTTGCACTCTCCAGCTTTAGTAAACCCCAATGTGTGGTCAACTCTATTAGTCCATTTGAATGGAAATGGCAGCTTTCCAAGTACAACAAGGCTTTTTTTTTTTTTTAGATGAGAGCACAATGTATACTACTGCTTTTCTAGTAGCTATAACACTACACCTTAGTGAACTCATTTTATAGCTGCATGGCAAGAACAATTCAGGTTGTGACGTGATAAGACCTCTCCATCTTTTTGAGAGGAAGTAAGATCTTCAAGGAGATTGTATGCATTTCACAAAGGTAAATGAACAGAATCAAGGAAAGCGAGAGGTTTCTCCTTCAATTGACTCCCATAATTGAACTGATTGGAGACTGCCCTGAAGCTGTGTGAACCGGCTCCATTGAGAGCCAGTCACACTCTTCTCTCATGCAAATTGGATGCAGGGAGACCCGCCAGACGGATGGAAAATAGGACATCCATCCGTATGGATTTTGCTGATCGGATGTCAGCGGACATGTCCCCGCTGACATCCGACGCTCCATAGAGACAATGTCAAAATTGACAAATATTGTTGAAATGCTATAAAGGTTGTTCATTTCTTCTTTTTTGATGGACATACAAAGACTACATCATATCCGAGTCATAGCACAAACATGCGAATCGGACACTTGCTGGAAGAAAATTTTATTGACCATACTGTCTTGAATTTTAATTCAACACCCCTGCTCTACACACTACACTGCAAAATCATGGAAAATGTTATTCAGTACTGGTTTATAAATACAAGATTTAACTATTTCTTCATTTCAAGGTATGTTAACACAGACTGACAGCAGGGTCGGCACAATCCTCTAGATCAGGGGTCCCCAAGCCCCGGGCCGCGAAGGCTGCACTGTCTGAAGTGCGGCGACGACAAGCAGAGAGATGACATCATCTCTCCCCGCCTGCATCACCACTGTTCCGCCCTCACATCAGAGCCACTACACTGCTGCAGGTGAGTCAGGGAAGCAGAGAGATGAGATCACCTCTTACCACCGGCCCGCATCACTGCTGTTCTGGCCTCAAAATGGAGCCGCTACACTGCTGGAGCTAAGGTGGGGGGAGCAGAGAGGGGAGATCATCTCTCACTGCCCGCCTGCATCACCGCTGTTCCGTCCTCACAGCGGAGCTGCTACACTGCTGGAGGTGAGGTGGGGAGCAGAGAGATTGGATCATCTCTAACCACCCACCCCACATCACTGCTGTTGTCCCTCACTCGGAACCAACCAATCCAGGCCTGCCTCTGTGTTCTGTGGATTAATGCGCACGCCTGTGCTGCCACCACTGCAGTGACAATCTGCATCTGGTGGCAAGTGACCAACCACATCTGGGGGCAGGCTATGTAGCTAATGACAAACCCCATCTGGTTGCAGGCCACGTGGCAAGTGACAAACTGAATCTGCTGGCAGGCGAGGTGGCAAGTGACATGCTGCATCTGGTGGCAGATTTTGCATTATGGTGAGTTGAACCATTTCATTTTATATTACAATGGAATAATAGAAATAATGCACACTTCAATAATCACGATACCATGGTTGATATGGTGTCAGGATGATTGAAGTGCTAACACCAACCATTTCCCTGACAAATTGCCCGCAAAAACAACGCATCCCCCCCCTCCCCCCTTTGGCCTCGGCACAATTTTCTTCCACAACGCTGCCCCAGGTGCTAAAAAAGTTGGGGACCACTGCTCTAGATAGACAAAAAATGTAATAATGTTCCCCAAATATGTTCATGTCCCATCAACAGTTAAAGTTTTGTGGACATCCACTAGGTGGATTCAGTGAATTGGTGATGTTAATCCACTTTTGCATAAGTGAAAATGAAGCCTGAAATCGTTTTTTTCACTTTTACATGTTTTTTCAATTCTATGCAAGAAATACTTTATTATGAAAAGTGTTGTAGAATAATTCTGCTGTAATTTAATTGAACTATTTGGTGACACTATAAAACCCAAGCTGAATAGGCAGGTCTCAGGGTCATGGCAGAAAAAGAGACTTCCTTTTTGCCTGACATTGCTTCCCACCATGTGCCATTTACAATGTTGGACATGCTATGCACAACAGTGAAGGGATAGTACTTTTGACCTTTACAAACTGCTGGCTAGTCTGTGTCAGTCAACAGTTTGTAGAATATCCTGAGAAATAAAATGGTTTCCTCATATATATATATAAGAGGATGTGGTAAGCAGCTGTATCTGATAATTGTCCAGGATGCCATGCAACACGTTGCTCATTTGTCTTATCTTAATATTTTATTCTATCTTTTCATGTGACAACACTGAAGAAATAAACTAGATATTTGGGGGGCACACCCTAAAAGATGCATTAAAGATGGTGCAGCCATAAGACCTTACAACAGAAGAAAATATTACAGCGCACACATGCAAAAAATACATTTACCTTCTGCAAGGCTATTTAAAACACCTAAACATTTTCAAAAAATATGGGGATTTGGTCACACCATATTGCTATATGGTGCTTAAGCCCACTTACTGCGACAAAGTACCCCCATAGTTAGCATGTCTAACTATGGGGGTACTTTGTCGCAGTAAGTGGGCTTAAGCACCATATAGCAATATGGTGTGACCAAATCCCCATATTTTTTGAAAATGTTTAGGTGTTTTAAATAACCTTGCAGGAGGTAAATGTCTTTTTTGCATGTGTGCACTGTAATATTTTGTTCTTTAACACTGAAGAAATTACACTTTGATACAATTTAAACTAGTGAGTGTACATCTTGTATAACTGTGTACATTTGCTGTCCCCTCAAAATAACTCAATACACAACCTTTAATGCCTAAACTGCTGGCAACAAAAGTGAGTACACCCCTAAGTGAAAATGTCCAAATTGGGCCCAAAGTGTCAATATTTTGTGTCACCATTTTCCAGCACTGCCTTAACCCTCTTGGGCATGGACTTCACCAGAGCTTCACAGGTTGCCGCTGGAGTTCTCTTCCACTCCTTCTGGATGACATCAAGGAGCTGGTAGATGTTGGAGATCTTGCGTTCCTCCACCTTCCATTTAAGGATGCCCCACAGATGCTCAATAGGGTTTAGGTCTGGAGACATGCTTGGCCAGTCCATGACCTTTACCCTAAGCTTCTTTAGCAGTGGTTGTCTTGGAGGTGTGTTTGGGGTCGCTATCATGTTGGAATACTGCCCTGTGGCCCAGTTTTCAAAAGAGGGGATAATGCTTTGCTTCAGTATGCCACAGTACATGTTGGCATTCATGGTTCTGTCAATGAACTGTAGCTTCCCAGTGCCGGCAGCACTCATGCAGCCCCAGACCATGACACACCCATCACTATGCTTGACTGTAGGCAAGACACACTTGTCTTTGTACTCCCCACCTGGTTGCCGCCACACTTGCTTGACACCATCAGAATCAAATACATTTATCTTGGTCTCATCAGACCACAGGACATGGTTCCAGTAATCCATGTCCTTAGTCTGCTTGTCTTCAGCAAACTGTTTTTCGTGTGCATCATCTTTAAAAGAGGCTTCCTTCTGGGACGACAGCCATGCAGACCTATTTGATGCAGTGTGCAGCGTATGGTCTGAGCACTGACAGGCGGACCCCCCACCCCTTCAACCTCTGCAGCAATGCTGACAGCACTCATACGTCTATTTCCCAAAGACGACCTCTGGATATGATGCTGAGCACGTGCGCTCAACTTCTTTGGTTGACCATAGAGGCCTGTTCTGAGTGGAACCTGTCCTGTTAAACCGCTGTATGGTCTTGGCCACCGGGCTGCAGCTCAGTTTTAGGGTCTTGGCAAACTTCTTGCAGCCTAGGCCATCTTTATGTAGAGCAACAATTATTTTTTTCAGATCCTCCGAGAGTTCTTTGCCATGAGGTGCCATAGTAAACTTCCAGTGACCAGTGTGAGAGAGTGAGAGCAATAACACCAAATTTAACACTCCTGCTCCCCATTCACACCTGAGACCTTGTAACAGTAATGAGTCACCTGACACCGGGGAGGGAACTTAGCTAATTGGGCCCAATTTGGACATTTTCACTTAGGGGTGTACTCACTTTTGTTGCCAGTGGTTTATAAATGAATGGCTGTGTTGAGTTATTTTGAGGGGACAGCAAATTTACACTGTTATACAAGCTGTACACTCACTATTTTACATTGTAGCAAAGTGTAATTTCTTCAATGTTGTCACATGAAAATATATAATAAAATATTTACAAAAATGTAAGGGGTGTACTCCCTTTTGTGAGATACTATGTGTGTGTGTGTGTGTGTGTGTGTGTGTGTACACACACACACTATTACCAAATGTACTGGGATGCCTGACTTTACACGCACATGAACTTTAATGGCACCCCAGTCTTAGTACGCAGGGTTCAATATGGAGTTGGCCCACCCTTTGCAGCTATAACAGCTTCAACTCTTCTGGGAAGGCTGTCCACAAAGTTTAGGAGTGTGTCTATGGGAATGTTTGACCTTTCTTCCAGGAGCACATTTGTGAGGTCAGACACTAATATTGGACGAGAAGGCCTGGCTCGCAGTCTCTAAGACTGGGATGCCATTAAATGTGCATGTAAAAGCAGGTGTCCCAATATTTTTGGTAATAGTGTATATTATACACACACTCGCAGTATATAAATCTCAAAGTGGCAGTTGAAAGGCATCATCAGGATGTGCATAGTGCAACTAGATAATCATCTCTGTGTTGGTCAATTGTACATCCTATAATAGTTTCAAGTTATAGCTTTTCATATCATGCAAGGCAAACATTTAATTATAGCAAATAAGTAACCAGTAAAATCAGATATCAATCTTAAGGGTGATGCGTTATCTGAGTGTATGACTAGAATGCTCAGTAGGGGAGTATACTGCACTTTTAAACCAAACACATTCACATAACTACTGTGCTGTTAGTTTTGCTGAAACAGTTGGGTTTATGAATCAGATAAACTTACAACTATTCCAGTACTTAGTCACTTATCATGGAAATGCAAACTGAACAGCCTAGTTTGCAAAACCTTTTTTGTCATGCATGTTTAAACCAGGTCATGACTCTGTGCATAAACCCCTTGGATGTTGGTAAGCTCAGACAACAATTAATCTTTATGTAGAATCGTGAGTATAGTCTTTGGTAATAAACATAACTTAATTAACATGTACCATCATCCATTAATGTTGTAGGAGCAAGGGGTTATTAAGCTACAAATGCAGGTGCTGAATCTGCGTCCAAAGAGCCTATCGCCCACAAGACTTTTGGAGGAAAAGGAATTGGACTATCTCGGTACTTGTAATGGGTAAAAGAAAGTAGGGATAGGAATGATAATAACAAAAAAAGTTTTAATAGAAAAGACATATACATGAATAAAAAATGTACATTGTACAATTCAATTTAATAAAATCAAATAGTAACCACTCCTAAACGAATATGAAACAAGACAGATGAATACTGGACTTGGCCTGCAAACTTTACGTTTGTTTAACGTAAAGGGTGGTTTCTCGACCGGTTTCGCGGCCTAGCCGCTTCTTCAGGAGAAAAATCTGGAATAGATTGTATATTTAACCATGTAGCATGAACACAGCCGAATAAATTCATTAGATATACATATTAATACATCATTACACAGTAAAGTGGATCAACTCACCAATGCATGCAGAGACAACTTTCCAGCGGAATCCAATAACTGCCTCCCCCGGCGGATATGGGTTTTTTTATTATGGAATAGGCTATGACATTGAAAGGAAGTTTTATTACGATGCTTATATAGATTGATAATCACCTCACGAGATTTACACTAGAAGGTGAGGATAGATGAGGATCGGGAAGAAAGGAAATAAAAAGATGGGGATGAGGATTGGTGTGGAAAGGAGGGTGTGAAAGAAAAAAGGGGAAAGAGAAAGTGAGGAGAAGGAAACAGAATTGAATATACAGGTGAGCAATTGAGAAGTGAGCGGAATTGGGATGGGAAATAAGGAGGGGGGGAGGGAAGGGTGAGGGAGGAGGGGAAGGGGGAAAAAAAAGGGGAGAGGGGGAAGAAGAAGGGGTAAGGAAGGAGTGGGAGGAAGAATGGGGAGGGGAACAATGGAGGGAAGGGGAAGTGATGGGGCGATGGGAGCTGAAGGGAAGGGAAGGAAAACAGAGGGGAGGAGAAGAAAGTGCTTAAGAGTAATCTACCACCTCAACACCATTGATTATAGGGAATTTGATTGTAGAGTAACTTACAAAGGATTATGTCAAGCCGGACAATGATGCAAGAGCTTCAGGGGATTAGCTGCCTGGTATGGTGCTTAAGAGTAATCTACCACCTCAACACCATTGATTATAGGGAATTTGATTGTAGAGTAACTTACAAAGGATTATGTCAAGCCGGACAATGATGCAAGAGCTTCAGGGGATTAGCTGCCTGGTATGGTGCTTGGATTTCTCATAAGATATGGTTATAACGAAATTAAGTAGGCAGAGGCCTGGTGTTTAATACCCAATTCGGTTTAGAGTATCTGAGAGGTAGATAATAGGGATAAATTGAATAACTCACCCTCTGTTATTTGGAGGAAGTAGTTGATAATAAGATATATATTAATTAAGCACCCACCTTGCAGCTAGACATCCCGAGTTTGGCTCCGCATCTGTGCCATTCCACGTTGCTCACTGGTGGTGTATCTACCACCGCCATATAAGCACCCCAACCGATGACTTCAGCCCCGGCCGCAGGTGCGGCCTATGCTGGCGTCAGGGGTCAGCCCATCTACGTGGTGGCATGGGGGGGGGGCGGTCCAGCAGTGCGTACCAAACACATCCAACGTTGCTGGAACGGCGCGGCTCACAATTGTGACGCCGCGAGCGCGACAGTCCCGTACCCATGCATGCGCCGCAAGGAATTGAGTGCGCATGCGCCAGGGACGGTAGGCGTGGATGTCGACGATTGGTAACCACCAATCGTCACCGCCGAGGATATCACGCAGAGCGGACATCCGTCATGGTGCCGCTGTGCGCGATTAACAATGCCGCTCGCGCATGCGCCAATGAGGCCTGCATGCGCGCGCAGCAAAGGTGGCTATGTAATGGCACCCCACTGTGGGACGAATCAACCCTGTAGCCGCCACGCACCGGAACATCAGCCCAAAGTACAAACCAAGGCTGTGTCCGGTAAGAGGGACATGATAGTCCCTCCAAGATGGGCACATATCCGCCGGGAGAGGTCCCGAAAATTCAAGATAGACTCCAGTGGTTAGTCTCGGTAATACCTGCAACGGTGAATGAATCCACCTTGTACAGCAACAAAATACATATAAAAAATACATACAAAAATACAATGCAAAAAATTACAAATAAATAATAATATAGAAATAGGGGGATTTTTAAAACCCACATGTATTTTTTACACACCATGAGCAACATTTTATGGTCATTCAATTCCCGGGGTAGAGAGTGTGGCTAATGGGTGGTTAGGTGCAGATAACCAAAGGGATAAGATTGGGGAATTTTGGGTAAATTAATAATGTAAAGGGAAGGGACAATAATGGAGGGCAGAGTAGAAGGGGGGGGGGATGGGTGGAGGGAAGGGGAAAGGGGGGGGGGGAATTAACATCTGGGGATGGAAATGAGTAAGGGGATTGTGGGGAGATGGGAACAGATAATAATTGTTATATTTGAAAATTATGTGAAAGGCTCTATGAAACAGGTCTACAGGAATGGCTTATAATATATCGTCTCGTTCAGACCTGGGTACTGGGTGGCATTTAATTTTTCAATCCAAAGGGTCTCCCTTTGTAAGATTAAATGATCCCAGTCACCCCCTCTAGGGTTTGGGGGTATCACCTCCAATACCCGGAAGTTTACCACTGACGCGTCATAACGGTGGTATAATCCGATATGACGTCCAATTGTGGTAAATTTACCACTTCCGGAATAGTAGAGGTGGTCCCCAATCCTTTGTCTCAATACCCTAATGGTTTTCCCCACGTAAAATTATTTGCAATTGCACATCATAAGATAAATCACTCCTCTAGTGCCACAGTCTGCATGGCAATGAGGAACAAAAATCTCTCCGTTTGGTAAGGTGAAACGTTTAACCTCCCTGACCCATGGGCAGCGAGGACATTGGCCACATTTAAAAGTCCCATAAGGCCTATTATTGGGGGGTTTTGCAGCGATGTAATGGCTGCTGGTCAAACGATCACGGAGAGAACAAGCTCTCCGGAATACCAGTTCTGGGTTAGAGCGTCCGCGATCGGGTCACAGAGCTGAAGAACGGGGAGAGGTCTGTGTAAACAAACCTCTCCCCGCGCTTCCTACACTGCCTGTCATTGATCGGCTGTTCCCTGTCATCGGGAAAGCCGATCAATGACGTCAGATGTCAGCCATGCCCCCTAATGTAAAAAAAAAATACACACGTCACAGACCATAACCCCTCCCCGCCCCCTAGTGGTTAACTCTTTCACTGCCAGTGTCATTTATACAGGAATCAATGCATTTAAATAGCATTGATTGCTGTAAAAATGACAATGGTCCCAAAAATGTGTCAAAAATGTCCGATGTGTCCGCCATAATGTCGCAGTCACAATAAAAATCGCTGATCGCCGCCATTACTAGTAAAAAAAAAATATTAATAAAAATGCTAGAAAACTATCCCCTATTTTGTAAATGCTATAACTTTTGCGCAAACAAATCAATAATCGCTAATTGCGATTTTTTTTTTACCAAAAATATGTAGAAGAATATGTATCGGCCTAAACTCAGGAAAAAAAATGTTTATTTATATATTTTTTGGGGATATTTATTATAACAAAAAGTAAAAAATAATGTGTTTTTTTTCAAAATTTAAGCTATCCCATCACCATGCTTGACTGTAGGCAAGACACACTTGTCTTTGTACTCCCCACCTGGTTGCCGCCACACACGCTTGACACCATCTGAACCACATAAGTTTATCTCGATCTCATCAGACCACAGGACATGGTTCCAGTTATCCATGTCCTTATTCTGCTTGTCTTCAGCAAACTGTTTGCAGACTTTCTTGTGCATTATCTTTAGAAGAGGCTTTCTTCTTGGACAACAGCCATGTAGACCATATGGTCTGTGCACTGACAGGCTGACCCCCCACCCTTTCAACTTCTGCATCAATGCTGGCAGCACTCTATTTCCCAACGACAACCTCTGGATATGACGCTGAGCATGCGCACTCAACTTCTATGGTCGACCATGGTGAGGCCTGTTCTTAGTGGAACCTGTCCTGTTAAACCGCTGTATGGTCTTGGCCACCGTGATGCAGCTCAGTTTCAGGGTCTCGGCAATCTTTTTAAAGCCTATGCCATCTTTATGTAGAGCAACAATTCTTTTTTTCAGATCCTCAGAGAGTTCTTTGCCATGAGGTGCCATGTTGAACTTCCAGTGACCAGTATGAGAGAGTGACAGCGATAACACCAAATTTAACACTGCTCACAATTCACACCTGAGACCTTGTAACACTAATGAGTCACATGACACCAGGGAGGGAAAATGGCTAATTGGGCCCAATTTGGACATTTTCACTTAGGGGTGTAATCAATTTTGTTGCCAGCGGTTTAGACATTAATGGCTGTGTTGAGTTATTTTGAGGGGACAGCAAATTTTATACAAGCTGTACACTCACTACTTTACATTGTACCAAAGTGTAATTTCTGCAGTGTTGTCACATGAAAAGATAGAATAAAATATTTACAAAAATGTGAGGGGTAGGGATGGGCCCGGTGCTCGATGCGAACCCACGTTCGCATCGAGCACCGGGCGTTCGCTCGCTCGGCGAGCCCAGAACTATTTTGGCCGCTCGCATCACGTTCGTGTGTTGCGAGCGGCCCCGCAATGCATTGCGGCCGGCGCGGCCGGCGCAGTGCATTGCTGGCTGATGATTGGCCAAGCATGCACTGTGACCCCGCATGCTTGGCCAATCACAGCCCCGGAAACTCGAAGAGCCATAATTGGCTACAGGCAGGACGCCTGTAGCCAATTACAGCTCAGGGGCTGTAGTACACGCCCCCCCCTATAAAAGGCCGCCACGCCGTCTGCGCCGGTCACATGCTGTTCCGGCGCAGATTGAGCAGGCTAGATCTGTGACACTCTGCTGGATTTAGTTAGGTAGAGAGATTCACTTACAGAGATTGAGTTAGATAGATTCAGTTACAAAGATTGATTGAGAAAGAGGGGCTTGTAGTGTGTTCGTGGCAGGCAGGCAGAGCTCCTATATTTTGTTACCAGAAGCACCTATAGGACTTGTAGTGTGTTCGTGGCAGGCAGGCAGAGCTCCTATATTTTGTTACCAGAAGCACCTATAGGACTTGTAGTGTGTTCGTGGCAGGCAGGCAGAGCTCCTATATTTTGTTACCAGAAGCACCTATAGGACTTGTAGTGTGTTCGTGGCAGGCAGGCAGAGCTCCTATATTTTGTTCCCAGAAGCACCTATAGGACTTGTAGTGTGTTCGTGGCAGGCAGGCAGAGCTCCTATATTTTGTTCCCAGAAGCACCTATAGGACTTGTAGTGTGTTCGTGGCAGGCAGGCAGAGCTCCTATATTTTGTTCCCAGAAGCACCTATAGGACTTGAAGTGTGTTAGTCCCATCACACACACAGAGCTATATTTTCTTCCCAGAAGCACCTATAGGACTTGAAGTGTGTTAGTCCCATCACACACACAGAGCTATATTTTGTTCCCAGAAGCACCTATAGGACTTGAAGTGTGTTAGTCCCATCACACACACAGAGCTATATTTTCTTCCCAGAAGCACCTATAGGACTTGAAGTGTGTTAGTCCCATCACACACACAGAGCTATATTTTCTTCCCAGAAGCACCTATAGGACTTGAAGTGTGTTAGTCCCATCACACACACAGAGCTATATTTTCTTCCCAGAAGCACCTATAGGACTTGAAGTGTGTTAGTCCCATCACACACACAGAGCTATATTTTGTTCCCAGAAGCACCTATAGGACTTGAAGTGTGTTAGTCCCATCACACACACAGAGCTATATTTTCTTCCCAGAAGCACCTATAGGACTTGAAGTGTGTTAGTCCCATCACACACACAGAGCTATATTTTGTTCCCAGAAGCACCTATAGGACTTGAAGTGTGTTAGTCCCATCACACAGACCTTTATTTTCTTCCCAGAAGCACCTATAGGACTTGAAGTGTGTTAGTCCCATCACACACACAGAGCTATATTTTGTTCCCAGAAGCACCTATAGGACTTGAAGTGTGTTAGTCCCATCACACACACAGAGCTATATTTTGTTCCCAGAAGCACCTATAGGACTTGAAGTGTGTTAGTCCCATCACACACACAGAGCTATATTTTGTTCCCAGAAGCACCTATAGGACTTGAAGTGTGTTAGTCCCATCACACACACAGAGCTATATTTTCTTCCCAGAAGCACCTATAGGACTGAAGTGTGTTAGTCCCATCACACACACAGAGCTATATTTTGTTCCCAGAAGCACCTATAGGACTTGAAGTGTGTTAGTCCCATCACACACACAGAGCTATATTTTGTTCCCAGAAGCACCTATAGGACTTGAAGTGTGTTAGTCCCATCACACACACAGAGCTATATTTTCTTCCCAGAAGCACCTATAGGACTTGAAGTGTGTTAGTCCCATCACACACACAGAGCTATATTTTGTTCCCAGAAGCACCTATAGGACTTGAAGTGTGTTAGTCCCATCACACACACAGAGCTATATTTTGTTCCCAGAAGCACCTATAGGACTTGAAGTGTGTTAGTCCCATCACACACACAGAGCTATATTTTGTTCCCAGAAGCACCTATAGGACTTGAAGTGTGTTAGTCCCATCACACACACAGAGCTATATTTTGTTCCCAGAAGCACCTATAGGACTTGAAGTGTGTTAGTCCCATCACACACACAGAGCTATATTTTCTTCCCAGAAACACCTATAGGACTTGAAGTGTGTTAGTCCCATCACACACACAGAGCTATATTTTGTTCCCAGAAGCACCTATAGGACTTGAAGTGTGTTAGTCCCATCACACACACAGAGCTATATTTTGTTCCCAGAAGCACCTATAGGACTTGAAGTGTGTTAGTCCCATCACACACAGAGCTTTATTTTCTTCCCAGAAGCACCTATAGGACTTGAAGTGTGTTAGTCCCATCACACACACAGAGCTATATTTTGTTCCCAGAAGCACCTATAGGACTTGAAGTGTGTTAGTCCCATCACACACACAGAGCTATATTTTGTTCCCAGAAGCACCTATAGGACTTGAAGTGTGTTAGTCCCATCACACACACAGAGCTATATTTTGTTCCCAGAAGCACCTATAGGACTTGAAGTGTGTTAGTCCCATCACACACACAGAGCTATATTTTGTTCCCAGAAGCACCTATAGGACTTGAAGTGTGTTAGTCCCATCACACACACAGAGCTATATTTTCTTCCCAGAAGCACCTATAGGACTTGAAGTGTGTTAGTCCCATCACACACACAGAGCTATATTTTGTTCCCAGAAGCACCTATAGGACTTGAAGTGTGTTAGTCCCATCACACAGAGCTTTATTTTCTTCCCAGAAGCACCTATAGGACTTGAAGTGTGTTAGTCCCATCACACACACAGAGCTATATTTTGTTCCCAGAAGCACCTATAGGACTTGAAGTGTGTTAGTCCCATCACACACACAGAGCTATATTTTCTTCCCAGAGCACCTATAGGACTTGAAGTGTGTTAGTCCCATCACACACACAGAAGCACCTATAGGACTTGAAGTGTGTTAGTCCCATCACACACAGAGCTATATTTTCTTCCCAGAAGCACCTATAGGACTTGAAGTGTGTTAGTCCCATCACACACACAGAGCTATATTTTGTTCCCAGAAGCACCTATAGGACTTGAAGTGTGTTAGTCCCATCACACACACAGAGCTATATTTTGTTCCCAGAAGCACCTATAGGACTTGAAGTGTGTTAGTCCCATCACACAGACCTTTATTTTCTTCCCAGAAGCACCTATAGGACTTGAAGTGTGTTAGTCCCATCACACACACAGAGCTATATTTTGTTCCCAGAAGCACCTATAGGACTTGAAGTGTGTTAGTCCCATCACACACACAGAGCTATATTTTGTTCCCAGAAGCACCTATAGGACTTGAAGTGTGTTAGTCCCATCACACACACAGAGCTATATTTTCTTCCCAGAAGCACCTATAGGACTTGAAGTGTGTTAGTCCCATCACACACACAGAGCTATATTTTCTTCCCAGAAGCACCTATAGGACTTGAAGTGTGTTAGTCCCATCACACACACAGAGCTATATTTTGTTCCCAGAAGCACCTATAGGACTTGAAGTGTGTTAGTCCCATCACACACACCTTTATTTTCTTCCCAGAAGCACCTATAGGACTTGAAGTGTGTTAGTCCCATCACACACACAGAGCTATATTTTGTTCCAGAAGCACCTATAGGACTTGAAGTGTGTTAGTCCCATCACACACACAGAGCTATATTTTGTTCCCAGAAGCACCAATAGGACTTGAAGTGTGTTAGTCCCATCACACAGACCTTTATTTTCTTCCCAGAAGCACCTATAGGACTTGAAGTGTGTTAGTCCCATCACACACACAGAGCTATATTTTGTTCCCAGAAGCACCTATAGGACTTGAAGTGTGTTAGTCCCATCACACACACAGAGCTATATTTTTCTTCCCAGAAGCACCCTATAGGACTTGAAGTGTGTTAGTCCCATCACACACACAGAGCTATATTTTGTTCCAGAAGCACCTATAGGACTTGAAGTGTGTTAGTCCCATCACACACACAGAGCTATATTTTGTTCCCAGAAGCACCTATAGGACTTGAAGTGTGTTAGTCCCATCACACAGACCTTTATTTTCTTCCAGAAGCACCCATAGGACTTGAAGTGTGTTAGTCCCATCACACAGAGCTCCTCTATTTTCTTTGCAGAAGCACCCATAGGACTTCTAGTGTGTTAGTGGCATCACACAGAGCTCCTATATATTCTTCTCAGCAGCACCCACAGGACTTCTAGTGTGTTAGTGGCATCACACAGAGCTCCTCTATTTTCTTTGCAGAAGCACCCACAGGACTTCTAGTGTGTTAGTGGCATCACACAGAGCTCCTCTATTTTCTTTGCAGAAGCACCCACAGGACTTCTCGTGTGTTAGTGGCATCACACAGAGCTCCTCTATTTTCTTTGCAGAAGCACCCATAGGACTTCTAGTGTGTTAGTGGCATCACACAGAGCTCCTCTATTTTCTTTGCAGAAGCACCCACAGGACTTCTAGTGTGTTAGTGGCATCACACAGAGCTCCTCTATTTTCTTTGCAGAAGCACCCACAGGACTTCTAGTGTGTTAGTGACATCACACAGAGCTCCTCTATTTTCTTTGCAGAAGCACCCATAGGACTTCTAGTGTGTTAGTGGCATCACACAGAGCTCCTATATTTTCTTTGCAGAAGCACCCATAGGACTTCTAGTGTGTTAGTGGCATCACACAGAGCTCTTATATATTCTTCTCAGCAGCACCCACAGGACTTCTAGTGTGTTAGTGGCATCACACAGAGCTCCTCTATTTTCTTTGCAGAAGCACCCACAGGACTTCTAGTGTGTTAGTGGCATCACACAGAGCTCCTCTATTTTCTTTGCAGAAGCACCCATAGGACTTGTAGTGTGTTAGTGGCATCACACAGAGCTCCTATATTTTCTTCTCAGCAGCACCCACAGGACTTCTTGTGTGTTAGTGGCATCACACAGAGCTCCTCTATTTTCTTTGCAGAAGCACCCATAGGACTTCTAGTGTGTTAGTGGCATCACACAGAGCTCCTATATATTCTTCTCAGCAGCACCCACAGGACTACCGACTACAATGGCTGGAAGACCGCCAAGGGGAGGCAGAGCGTGCAGAGCCAAGAACACAGGGCAGGCAGGCTCTGTTTCTAGTGGACGTGGCCGTGGACGTGGACGTGGTCGTGCATCGTCATCAGCACGTGGCCATGGGACACGCGCGTCTTTGTTTTCGGCAGCTGGACATGTGGAGCCGCATCATGCTGAAGGCTTGGTAGAATGGATGACCAAGCCCTCCTCATCCTCCTCATCCTCTCTCACCCAGGCTCAGGGTACTGACAGAGCATCATCAGCCACCCTTCCCTAGACCCACCATGTCCTCCTGAGGAGTCCCCCGAACTCTTTGAGCACTGTGTTGGGTACATGCTCCAGGAGGATGCCCAACGATTCGAAGGCTCGGATGACGATACCCAGCTTGAGGAATCTGGCAGTACTGTTCCACCAGCTGCAGCTTACTGCCAGGTTTGCTCTAGTGGTGAAGAGGGAGGGATGATGAGGTCACTGACTCCACGTGGGTGCCTCAAGGGAGAGAGGATGAGGAGGAGGACGAGGAGGAGGAGGATGCGGCGTCACATGTCCAACGAGGCAGGATGCCCCCTGGAGGCCAGGTAGAGGCCAGCACAGCAACTGTACAACACCGCAGAGCTCCGCCTGTGCAGGGCGCTGCCTCTGCACGTTATCAGAAAAGTTCTTTGGTGTGGGCCTTTTTTGAGACGAGTGCATCAGATCGCACCACTGCTATTTGCAATATTTGTCTCAAGCGTATCTCGCGTGGCCAAAACATCAGCCGCTTGGGCACGACAAGCATGACCAGACATATGGCGACCTGCCATGCAGCTCGTTGGCAGGCACACATAAAAGACCCACACCAAAGAACTAAGCGGACCTCTCCTTGCTCCTCAGCTGGGATCTCCATCCCCACTACACCTTCAGTCCTCTCTGAAAGCTGCTCTGAGAGGACTGAAGGTGTAGAATTAGGTGTGTCACAACCAAGTACTTGCAGTACACCGACGTCCGATTGCAGCAGGCAAATTTCCCTGCCCCAGCTGCTGGACCGTAGAAAGAAGTACACTCCCAACCATCCACATGCCCAGCGGTTGAATGCTAGCCTGGCTAAATTGCTAGCACTTCAACTGCTGCCTTTTCAGTTGGTAGACTCGGCCCCCTTCCGTGAGTTTGTTCAATGTGCGGTTCCTCAGTGGCAGGTTCCCAAACGCCACTTTTTCTCGCGGAAGGCGATTCCGTCTCTCTACCGGCATGTGGAGGGCAATGTCCATGCCTCGCTGGACAGGGCGGTCAGCGGTAAGGTGCATATTACCGCTGACTCATGGTCCAGCAGGCATGGACAGGGACGGTACCTTTCTTTCACGGCCCATTGGGTCACTCTATTGGCAGCTGGGAGGGATGCAGGACAAGGTGCAGTAGTGTTGGAGGTTGTTCCGCCACCACGCCTCCAAAACGCTACTACTGCTACTGGTTGTGACACACCTCTCTCCTCCACCCCCTCCTCTTCTTCTTCCTCCAGTGCTCTGTCCTTGGAACCAGCGGTGCTCCGTAGGCGTACAAGGGGCTACGCAAGTACGCAGGCAAAAAGATGCCATGCCGTGCTTGCGCTGGTGTGTTTGGGGGACAGGAGCCACACTGGGCCAGAGGTTCTGGCAGCTCTGCAGGGGCAGGCCGAGAGGTGGTTGACGCCACGTCAGCTTAAGCCAGGAATGGTCGTTTCTGACAATGGCACCAACCTCCTCTCCGCCCTGCGACAGGGGCAGCTCACCCATGTGCCCTGCATGGCTCACGTCCTCAACCTGGTGGTGCAGCGGTTCTTGGGCAGGTTCCCAGGCTTACAGGATGTCCTGAGGCAGGCCAGGAAAGTCTGTGTGCATTTCTGCCGATCTTATAATGCCAGTGCTCGGCTGACTGAGCTGCAAAAGGAGCTGAACCTGCCCAAGAACCGCCTAATATGTGACATGCCCACCAGGTGGAACTCAACGTTGGCCATGCTGCAGCGACTGCACACGCAGCAGAGGGCCATCAATGAGTACCTTTGCGACTACGGCACCAGGACAGGGTCAGGGGAGCTTGGTTTTTTTTTTTCCCCACGTCAGTGGAGCATGATCAGGGATGCATGCACTGTCCTCTCACCATTTGAGGAGGCCACGAGGATGGTGAGCAGTGACAGTGCATGCATCAGTGACACTGTCCCTCTTGTCCACCTGTTGGAGCATACGCTGCGCGGGATAATGGACAGGGCACTTGAGGCAGAACAGAGGCAGGAAGAGGAGGACTTCCTTGCCTCTCAATGCCCCCTTTATCCGGACAGTGTTCCTTCTGTCCCACCCATCACACAGGAAGAGGATGAGGAGGAGGAGGAGGAGGAGGAGGATTGTGTGAGCATGGAGGTGGAGCCTGGCACTCAGCATCAGCAGCAGCAGTCTTTTAGGGATGATGTACAGTCCCAACAAACCAGTGGACTTGTACGTGGCTGGGAGGAGGTGGCTGGCGATCATGTCATCCTCAGTGACCCAGAAGACTCCGGACCGAATGCCTCAGCTAACCTACGCTGCATGGCCTCCCTGATCCTGCAAAGCCTGCGGAAGGATCCTCGTGTTCTTCGGATCAAGGAGAGGGACCATTACTGGCTGGCCACTCTCCTTGATCCGCGGTACAAGGGTAAGGTTGCGGACCTTATCTTGCCGTCGCAGAGGGAGCAGAGGATGAGACATCTCAGGGAGGCCTTGCAGAAAGGTCTGTGCAACGCGTTCCCAGAAACTGGGAGGCTACAAACTCCTGGTCCTGGGCGACGAGTTGCTGAGGCTTCGGTCAGTGGCAGAAGGAGCGGTGGGGAAGGTGGACGTCTGACCGATGCGTTCAGACAATTTTTTAGTCCGCAGCCCCAAGGTATGATCGGTTCCAGCAACCATCGCCAGCGTCTGATATACATGGTGCAGGAATACCTTGGGGCAAGGTCAGACTTGGACACCTTTCCCACCGAAAATCCTCTGGCTTACTGGGTCCTGAGGATGGATCACTGGCCAGAGCTTGCACAGTATGCAATTGAGCTACTGGCCTGTCCTGCCTCCAGCGTTCTTTCCGAACGCACATTCAGTGCTGCTGGAGGATTTGTGACTGATCATAGGGTGCGCCTGTCCACCGCCTCGGTTGATCGACTGACATTCATCAAAATGAATCAGTCTTGGATCACCACCAGCTACCAGGCACCTGAGGCGGATATAACCGAATAATTTTTAATGTCACATCCCTTCAAGACTGCCTATGCTGATGCTGAGTGACTGTCCTCTTATGTTCACTGACTATCCTCTTCCTCCTCCTCAATGATCCATGCCACCACACCAGTGCCTAAGGCACAATTTTTCAGCCCCTGTTTAACAGGGGCGCGTACTTACAATTTTTTAAAAAAATGCTTCGCAACACGTGTGACTGCTGTGCTCCAAGTACAGTATCTGTGAGGGCCGGGTTGCAGTGTTGTGGCACCAGCACCAGTGCCTAAGGCACAATTTTTCAGCCCCTGTTTAACAGGGGCGGGTACTTACAATTTTTTAAAAAAATGCTTCACAACACGTGTGACTGCTGTGCTCCAAGTACAGTATCTGTGAGGGCCGGGTTGCAGTGTTGTGGCACCAGCACCAGTGCCTAAGGCACAATTTTTCAGCCCCTGTTTAACAGGGGCGTGTACTTACAATTTTTTAAAAAAATGCTTCGCAACACGTGTGACTGCTGTGCTCCAAGTACAGTATCTGTGAGGGCCGGGTTGCAGTGTTGTGGCACCAGCACCAGTGCCTAAGGCACAATTTTTCAGCCCCTGTTTAACAGGGGCGTGTACTTACAATTTTTTAAAAAAATGCTTCGCAACACGTGTGACTGCTGTGCTCCAAGTACAGTATCTGTGAGGGCCGAGTTGCAGTGTTGTGGCACCAGCACCAGTGCCTAAGGCACAATTTTTCAGCCCCTGTTTAACAGGGGCGTGTACTTACAATTTTTTAAAAAAATGCTTCGCACCACGTGTGACTGCTGTGCCCAAGTACAGTCTCTGTGAGGGGTTGCAGTGTTGTGGCACCAGCACCAGTGCCTAAGGCACAATTTTTCAGCCCCTGTTTAACAGGGGCGGGTAATTACAAATCTTGATCTAATAGTTCACAGCAGGGCCCATTCCTGCGCCCACCAAGAGTAACTATGAGGGCCTGCAGTCTTGTGGCAACACCGTCCACCACCACCGCCAAAGGCCCAATTTTTCTGCCCTGTTCATCAGGTGCTTGCAATTACAAATCTTGATCTAATAACTCACAGCAGGGCCCATTCCTGCGCCCACCAAGAGTAACTATGAGGGCCTACAGTCTTGTGGCAACACCGTCCACCACCACCGCCAAAGGCCCAATTTTTCTGCCCTGTTCATCAGGTGCTTGCAATTACAAATCTTGATCTAATAACTCACAGCAGGGCCCATTCCTGCGCCCACCAAGAGTCACTGTGAGGGCTTACAGTCTTGTGGCAACACCGTCCACCACCACCACCACCAAAGGCCCAATTTTTCTGCCCTGTTCAACAGGTGCATGCAATTACAAATCTTGATCTAATAACTCACAGCAGGGCCCATTCCTGTGCCCACCAGTCTTGTGGCTACACCAACATCTAATAGGGCAAATTTCTGCAGAGTATATACGGCAGGCCCCTACTTTCAAACATCCAACTTACAAACGAATCCTACTTGCAAACGGAAATAGAAAACAGGAAGTGAGAGGAAATCTACCCCTAGGAAGGGAAATTCTATCATGTTAGATTTAATTTGGGAAAAAGGTATCTCCTCTCTACTGATGCTTTATCACCAATCCTTGTTTCAATTAAAACCCCACTTTTCCAAAAACATTTGTCATTGGGACGGAAAGTGAGGTGACATGTTCTGAACAGATGTGCAAAGACAGCAAATGTTACAGGGGTGATAACCCCTCCCTATGTTCTCCAAAAAGCATAAAAATAGATTTTTTTGGGATGGAGCTACACTTCATAATGTACCTGTTCAGATTCTACTTAAGAACAAACCTAAAGCCGCAAGTGGTTTTAAATGGCTTCTTTTTTTCCTTTACAAATGTCATTTTGTGCAAGGACAGTTCTAAACACGGGAAACACATGCCACTTCACAGGCATACTTTGGACACCCCCCAGGTACCATATTTAAAGGAAAATTTCACTTTTTTTTTTTTCACTTTATGCATCATTAAAATGACTGCTCCCGAAAAAACGTTAGTTTTTAAAAGTTCTTTTTGCATTGATATATGTCCCCTGGGGCAGGACCCGGGTCCCCAAACCTGTTTTATGACATTAACATGCATATTGGCCGTTGTAATTAGCACTTTTGATTTCGAACGTTCGCGTCCATTATAACGTATAGGGTTCGAAAATTCGCGCGAACTTTTGGTCGGTTCGAAGGTTCTGGTGCGAACCGAACCCGGGGGTGTTCGGCTCATCCCTAGTGAGGGGTGTACTCACTTTTGTGAGATACTGTGTGTGTGTGTGTGTGTGTGTGTGTGTATATATATATATATATATATATATATATATATATATATATATATATATATATCACATGGCATCTCATTAGAGTAACTGATATTGGTAGCCAAATATTTGTTATTGTAATAGGTAAAAATTAGTTATTTGATATAAATGGATCACAATTGAAGTTAAGCTATGTATTGGGAATATGATGAAATTGGATAGGCTCAACGCGTTTCGTGGACAGTTACCACTCATCAGAAGCAAACTCATAGAAATATCTGAAAAAGATGAAAAAAAGTACCAAATAGGATCTAATATTTTTATTTTTTTTTTTCCGATGGAAAGAAAAATGTAAGGGCAAGGGGAAACAGAATGTGTGGCTCTCTGGAATACTTACATATAAGTTGTTCTAAATTATCAGTGCTGCAATTCAAGGTTTATGGAGCAAATCTGTCCCGGAAGCTGTGGGGAGGGAGGGAGCGAGCGCACCAACACACCCTAAGAAAAAACTTTAAACGTATTGGACAAGGGTGAGGAGAGGTATAACCAAACAGTGTTAATTTTGTCAACAAAAACGTTTTCGTCAGTGGCATTTTTACAGTGACGAAAACGAAACAAAAAGTACACCGCATTTTCGTCCTCTGGCAAAAACTATGACAAAAATCAATTCCATTCTCGTTAATGAACGAAAACTAAACAAAAATGTGAGGCAGGGGCGTTTACCCTCAGAACTTCCGGGTTTCCATGGAGCTCCTGTTTCTTCTGGATTGAGCTCGGCATTTGTAGATAGGATGCTGTCCACAGAAAGGTTAGACTATCAATGTCTGTTATCTGCAGCCTAAAGGGGGATGTTCTATCAGGATGGCGGGGGTTCGGTTGTGTAGTTAACCCCCTCACATACTGCCACACACTCACACTTCCTACTGATCAGTGTTGCCAACCGTCAGTATTTTTACTGGCAGCCAGTAAAAAACAGGCACTTTTCTCCTGCCAGTAAATGCCAGTAAGAGGAAAAGGTTGCCAGTAAAAAATATGGCCGTGTCGCTTGGCTCGGAACTGGGCAAGTGCAGCTTGGGTCCGGAGCCGACCAGGACCATCCAAGTACCTGCTAAAGTGTGTTCGGGTGGTACCAGCGGGGGGCACGTCTGACGGAGGTGGTGCCTGAGCATGTTGTGTGATGTCATGGTGCAAGGGAGCCAAGCGGATTGGCCAGAGCCTCGTGTGCGGGTCTATGGGACGGGAGCAATGCAAGCCGGGAGTGGAATTGTCAATGCTGTTTGGACTGGTGGGGACTGAGAGGACCACCTGGCATGGATAGAGACTGTCACTGTGACTAAGGATGGGATGTGTCAGTGATCTATGCTACTGCACACTGCTGTCAGTGTCACTGTGAGAGTCTATTTCATGTGCGTGTGTCGCCCATTCTAATTTCCTGCCCCTGAGTCCTGTCCCTGAGACACTTACTTACTATATTGAAAATAAAATAAGAAATATGCTTTTTGCATTAATATCTACCTTGAATCACATTGCTTATTGCATATTGTACTTATTTGTAGCCTAAATACTGAAATTTGCACTTACAACTGTAATTTTGTAACTTTTGGAAATGCCAGAAAAAACTTGGCTGTGCCAGTAAATTTTGGGTGTTGTGTCAGTACATTTCAATCTGGTAGGTTGGCAACATTGATACTGATATATCGAGGCCCCCTGAAGGAGACCTGCTCCTTGTCAATAGGCTTCACAGCTTGTCCACTACGGAAGAGCAGCACATTGTCTGATCTGTGCAGGATTAACCCTTGTGCTGCCAGAGCTGTTTTTGCACCCATGCTTAACCACTTAAGGGCCAAGCCTCTTTTTTACACTTGTTGTTTACAAGTTAAAATCATTTTCTTTTTTTTACTAGAAAATAACTTGGAACCCCCAAAAATTATATATTTTTTTTCTAACACCCTAGAGAATAAAATGGCAGTCGTTGCAATACTTTGTCACACTGTATTTGCGCAGCAGTCTTACAAGCGCACTTTTTTGGGGAAAAAATACACTTTTTGAATTAAAAAATAGGGCAACAGTAAAATTAGCCCAATTTTTTTTATATTGTGAAAGATAATGTTACACAGAGTAAATTGATATCTAACATGTCACGCTTCAAAATTGCGCCCGCTCGTGGAATGGCGACAAACTTTTACCCTTAAAAATCTCCATAGACGATGGTTAAAAATTTCTACAGGTTACCAGTTTTGAGTTACAGAGGAGGTCTAGGGCTAGAATTATTGCTCTCGCTCTAACGATTGCGGCGATACCTCACATGTGGTTTGAACACCATTTTCATATGTGGGCGCTACTCACGTATGTGTTCGCTTCTGCACGCAAGCTCGTCGGGACTTTAGAAAAAAAAATTCTTATTTATTTTACTTTAAATTTTTTATTTTGACACAGTTTTTTTTTATTTTTTGCATTTTTTGGGTCACTTTAATTCCTATTACAAGGAATGTAAACATCCCTTCTAATCGAAAAAAAAGCATGACAGGACCTCTTAAATATGAGATCTGGGGTCAAAAAGACCTCAGATCTCATATTTACACAAAAATGCAATAAAAAATGTAAAAAAAGTCACCTTTTAAGAGCTATGAGCGGAAGTGACGTTTGACGGAACCAGTTTAATCATAAAGAGAAATGCACAGCATTCCCGAAAATACTGGGGCTATGGCAGCTAGCTGCTGCCATAACCCCGGTATTTAGCGTCAAAGTACTGACGTTTTGCGTGAAGTGCTTCAAAAATCCATTTAGGCCTGAAGATTACATAAACACCCCCCCCCCCCCCCCAAACATTATATATTTGTAAATGAACACTACAGGGTGGCATCATCACGCGAAGTGTTTTGATTTTTATTTTTTTATTTTAACATTACACTTCTGTCAAAAAAGCAATATTCTTGTAACAAAACTTGGTTTACCTTAACCACTTCAGCTCCGGAAGATTTTACCCACTTCCTGACCAGGCCATTTTTTGCAATACGGCACTGCGCTGCTTTAACTGACAATTGCACGGTTGTGCGACTATGTACTCTATGTAATAAAATAATGGTTTTTTTTTTCCCCCACAAATGGAGCTTTCTTTTGATGGTATTTGATTACCTCTGCATCTCCTTTTAATGACACCAGATAATTATCCCTGTGATATTTCCTCTTATTGCCATTACTGCACATTCTCCTGTTTTTTCTTTACCCTTTCCCTTTTGGGGAATTGCATGGTCCTCATGCGATTTTTTTATTTATTTTACTTTTCACCCCTTTCTCATTCCTATGTGGTCTGTTTCTTTTCTTTCACTCCTCATTCACTATGCTTTGCACTTTTTCAGGCAATGATGGGTGTTGGTTTATAGTTAACACTGTTTGGTTATACCTCTTCTCACCCTTGCCCAATAAGTTTGGAGTTTTTCTTGGGGTGTGTTGGTGCGCTCACTCCCTTCCCTGGGGTCTATCCCCACAGCTCCCAGGATAGACTTGCTCCGCAGACCTTGAATTATAGCACTGCTAATTTAGAACAACTTATATGTAAGTATTCCAGGGAGACACACATTCTGTTTCCCCTTGCCCTTACCTTTTTCTTTCCATCGAAAAAAAAAAAATATTAGATCCTATTTGGTTCTCTTTTCATCTTTTTCAGATATTGCTATGCGTTTGCTCCTGATGAGTGGTAACTGTCCATGAAACACATTGAGCCTATCAAATGTCATCATATTCCCAATACAAAGCTTAACTTCAACTGTGATCCTCTTATACCCAATAACTAATTTGTACCCATCACTATAATTTTATTAGTATTTGGCTACCAATATCAGTTACCCTTATGAGATATCATGTGATTTTATGTGTGTGTGTGTAAATATATATATATATATATATATATATATATATATATATATATATATATATATATATATATATGAGAACTTTTTCATGCCCTTGGTTTCCATATAGATTTAATACTCATATTTATTCATGTGTCACATGCTATGAGGTATGTCATGTTTTTTAAGATGCAGGTTCCCAAATAAAATATTTAGAAGAACTTGCACTGTCCAAATCTTGCCGCCTCAACCTCCGCAACATCTCCAAAATACACCCCTTTCTAACCAATGACACAACAAAGCTCTTAATTCACTCACTGGTCATCTCTCGCCTCGACTACTGCAACTCCCTTCTTATTGGCTTACCTCTACATAGTCTATCACTTCTTCAATCCATCATGAATGCTGCTGCCAGACTCATCCACCTTACCAATCGCTCTGTGTCTGCTACCTTTCTCTGTCAATCCCTCCACTGGCTTCCGCTCATCCAACAAATTAAATTCAAAATACTAACAGCTACATACAAAGCCATCCACAATTTAGCCCCCAGCTACACCACTAGACTAGTCTCTAAATACCAACCTACTCGTTCTCTTCATTCCTCTCAAGACCTCCTGCTCTCTAGCTCCCTCGTCACCTCCTCCCATGCTCACCTCCAGGACTTTTCCAGAGCCTCTCCAATTCTATGGAACTCCCTTCCCCAATCTGTTTCGATCATCTCCTACTGTATTAGCTTTTAGACAATGTCTGAAAACCCTTCTCTTCAGAGAAGCTTATCCTACCCACACCTAACAACTGTATTTTAATTTTCTCCATCAGCTCACCCCCCACAGTTACTACCTTTTGTTCCACTTGACCCTCCCTTGTAGATCGTAAGCTCTAACGAGCAGGGCCCTCTGATCCCTCCTGTATTTATTTGTATTGTAAGTGTACTGTCTGCCCTCATGTTGTAAAGCACTGCGCAAACTGTTGGCGCTATATAAATCCTGTATAATACTAATAATATTAATAAAAAAGCTAAAGAATTTCCTTTCACATCCATATTGGGCAGGCTTATTTATTTGCCTTGAAACCAACATATTCAAGACCTGATGATCTGTAGTAAACTGTAATTGATTTACAGGACAGATCACCGGTTGGATGCTGTGTAAGCTGTGCTAAGAAACACAGTCTGGCATTTATCAGCAGAAACAGTTGTTATAGAGATGGTGACTACTGTATTATGCATGGAAAACATGAGAATGTAGTTACAATATCTCTAGTGCAGATGTAGATATAGTCATGTTATCTGCTTGCTGCTATGCTGTACTTTCTGCTCAGTTTTCACTCGTACATCTCAATCCTTATTTTTAGAAAAGAAAATAACTGGGAAAGAAAGTTTTGTTTTCTTGCAAGTATAGTTGTATATCTCATGGATTAGCCAATAATTTTTGTACATTGTATTCTAGTCCTGTTGTGCAAGCATACTACATTTTATAATGTGTAACAAAGTAGAGGTATTTGGCTATTGTAAAGGTACCTCATCCATCTTAACCATTATCTACAAAAAAAATGGAAATATTGGACTTTACTGGTACCAGAGAGGAACATCCACACAAAACTATAAAAATATAATATTTTTTTATAAAAAAATTAAAATTAATTGTTTAATACATCAAAATCAAAATACAATTTGCTATGCGATGTTGGCTATATTTAATAACGTCACAAGTTGACTTTGCAAAATGATCCAAGATTTGGACGCGTTTCACCTATCAGCTTCCTCAGGACCTCCTAATCTTGGTAGCAAAAAATGGCGCATCACTTTAAAAGTATAACTTGGAGATGGTGGTACCATATGCAGTGTTAATAAGACTTTTTTGTGTGGTTTAGTGGTGCAGCAAATATAGAATTTCGATGGTGTAAAGAATATGGCATACAGACTTAAGTATAAGATGCTTTGAAGAAAACTACTAATATCATGGGGGTGATGTTGTATCCTATCCCAGTGTCCTATTCCTAGTCAGGACCAGACAACAGATATCAGCCTGCCATCATAGTGGTTCTAAGGTAACTCCTCTATGGAACATATACATTCGTCCCACCATAGGGTCATTAAATCCTTCCACTGGTTTTGTATATAGCAGAAAGCAAATGTTTATCCCCTAATGTATAGCCAACACCAACACCCCACCATCTGCAATGTCCCAAGCCCACATATTAGTACTTTTTTTGGGCATTTACTTTGATGCCCACCTCTATATGTTTTTTATTTATTTTTTACATATCAGATATTCTGCATATCAAGGTATCTAGGTACCACCCTAACATACCTTGCCAGGAAGGTGGAGTGGGAAGCAGCAGGTTGTTTTTAACTCAATGTCTGTTTATATGTTAGTTCAAAAAGTGCTCTATAAACAAAGACTGTGATTATATTTTTTAACAATCGTGAGCTGTTCCTTTTCTAATACAAAGATTTGTGCACCAGTTTTCAACTTCAGACCCCCAGTAGTGCTACCAATAGGGGTTTATTCACTAATTAAGATAGAAGATGGGTGAGAGGTAGTCCACATCTATATTTTCTTTGGGTTTTCAGCATTTGGTAATTTGAGGTGGGCTCCCCCACCAGTGAGTTTATTCAATTTTGGACCTAGTAGGATAGGTTGTGGGTTTTGTAGTAATGTCTGACATCACCAAAGGACCACACATAATTTTCAGTAAATGTAATGCTAAACAAAGTTGCAGACATGTAACAGGAGATGATCAGAGACTATGGGCAAGCGATGCCACAGTAGATGTCAGAGACTGGGAACATAATAAAGAAGTTGTTGGAGATTGGTATCTAACATGCTTCAGGAGACAGTCAGAGACTGGAGGCGCTTTACAATTCAATGCTTCCAAATTTGTGTTCTGTACAACTACCTTAAAATAACTTGTGCCACATGTGATATGTCGCTCAGCGTTATAAAGGATCAGAGAAAAAATAAAAAGAGATAAGGGACAGCATGAAAATATTGTGAAAGAAATAAACCAACCATTTAGCTACTGAAAGCAAGTTTAAAGAATATTCTATCTGCACTGCTTTGAATAAACACCAAAACACAGACTCTCCATGGACACTGAGGGCCAAATATTAAGTGCCAGAGGACCAGAGGTTGGGAACCAGGGCCCTAGAATGTACAGCCCCATTCTTTTTAGAGAGTGAATGACTGAGCTTCACAATGGGTGCCATGTGTGCTTAAGCTGTGTAAACAGATGCCAATGGCTCCCACTGCTGCCTCTGTGTCCTGTAAGGAGAGGAACACAGACGAGCACAGCGCTGGATCGATATAAGACTCAAGCATATAGGGAGGTCAGGGGGCGATACAATTACTGGGTCTTTTTTTACCTCAATGCAGAATGCAATAACCAATTGTCAGCTTTAAGTGCTATCGCACTTTGAATAAAAATTGTGTGGTCATGCAACACTGTACTCATGTTGAATTTTCATCATTTTTTGAGACAGAGCTTTCTTTTGTAGTTTTCTGTTCTGATGTCCTTATTTAAAAAAAATATTGATTCCCTTTTTAATTTAATCTAACTCTACATAAACAAATACTAGCTGTTAAATAAAGATGAAGAGAAATAACCTATATGACAATACCGACTACAGCAGGCAATGTACATAAATGTGTACACTGTACATAACCGGGTAAACTGACTTGGTGCCAAGGATGAGAAATGTACTCTTCTGTTTATTATGTAAATTGTGTTTTAACTGATAACTTTTCCTTAGAATCAGAAATAAAGAGACAACATAACAGGATTAGGTCAGTTAGAATACACATCTACAAAATATACACAACAGCCACCATTTGCAGTAACGAAGGACATGCATTGTTTTTCCCCTACATGTGACATCATGAAACTGCCAAACCAAAACTTCTCTCCAAACGTATTAGAGTATCAGTGGGCCCTGCCAAGTTCCCAAGAACAGAGTACTAATTATATAAAACAAAGTCAGCTCCTATTCCTTCACTTTCCTCCTTCATTTATATAACAGGCAGAAAACAAAATATAAATATATGGTTATACAAGGCTTTGACAGTCTTCGGAGATCCCCAAACCCACAACACAATGTCTGAGGTTGATAAAGGAAGTAAATATAATACTTTCTTTCAGGACAATGTTGCTTCATCTTAGATTTCCTTCCTTTATCAACCTCAGATCGTGTGCTTTGGGATTAAACATAACAAAGTGAATATATTGGCATCTAATTTATTAGAAAAAAAGTATTCACAATTACAAGTTCTATTAGATAAAATATATTTTTTTATCTTATTCAAATTTATAATACATAATATTGTAACATGTCTATATTTATCAAGCTTATCTTTTTTTTCTGTTTTAAACTGTATTAAAAACAGCTAAATGAAATAATTTATTGCAACTGGCATACATTTTATAGTTTAGCTTTTGCAAAGCTGGGAATCTCTAAATATCTTTCTTTTTGTATTGCTGGAATTTAAGGTAATATTACAATGCAATTAACAGTCCCCAGTAAACTCTTTGTTAAATATCTTACCCCAGCACTTGCAGTTTAGAAGTTTCCCTGGAAAGAATCTAAAGTGGACTGTGCCGTCTCCAGTCAGTCTGTTAGTTTGTAGAATGGCTTTGGATCAGGATTAAGGAGCGCACAGATTTCAGGGGTCAGAATTAAGTAGTACACAGAGTTCAGGGGTCAGAATTAAGGAAAACACAGAGTTCAGGGTACAGGATTAAGAAATGCACAGAGTTCAGGATTAAGTAATGTTCCGAGTTCAGGGGTCAGGATTAAATAGTGTACAGAGTTCAGGGGTCAGGATTAAATAGTGTACAGAGTTCAGGGGTCAGGATTAAATAGTGTATAGAGTTCAGGGGTCAGGATTAAATAGTGTACAGAGTTCAGGGGTCAGGATTAAATAGTGTACAGAGTTCAGGGGTCAGGATTAAATAGTGTACAGAGTTCAGGGATCAGGATTAAGTAATGCACAAAGTACAGGGGTCAGGGTTAAGTAAAACTCAAAGTACAGCGGATAGGATTAAGTAACGCACCGAGTTCAGGGATCAGGATTAAGTAATGCACAAGTTCAGGGGGTCAGGATTAAGTAATGTACAGGGTTTAGGGGTCGGGATTATGTAGAATGCAGAGTTCAGGGGTCAGGATTAAGCAGTGTATGGAGTTCAGGGGTCAGGATTAAGCAGTGTATAGAGTTCAGGGGTCAGGATTAAGTAATGCACAAATTATAGAGGTCAGGATTAAAGGTAGTACAGTCTGCTCACATAATTTGTACAAAATTTTTTTTTGCCATTCTGAAGCATCCCTGCAACCACTTTGCATATTATTTTATATATACTGTGATTCTGTACTTGCCAAATATGCTGCAGAAATCTCCCTCCACTAAGTCTGACTGCTGCCATATTAACTGTGGGCAGTTGAAGCTGCTGTCTCTTCACTTCCTGGATTTACACTGACACACACACACACACACACACACACACACACACACACACATACACATACATACACACACACACACACACACACACACACACATATATACACACTCACACCACTGCTTGCCTGCACGTTTCTCCTCTCTCGATGAATACACAGGGATCTCTGCAGTCTCTGAGTGTGCCTGTTATCTCTTTCCTCATCCAGCTCCCTCCAGCTTGGCAGCTCTCCTTGGCTCTCTTATGACTCATTCCTCCTCCCCTCTCCTGCCCCCTCCCTCTCCCTTGTTGGCAAACCTTTACAAGAGTGAGAGTGGGAGGGCGAGCTGTGCACAATGTCATTAGTCTAGGCTACTTACCAGACAAGAAAGAGGAAGTGGGCTGTTTAACCACTTGCCGACCGCCCCATGTACATATACGTCGGCAAAATGACACGTACAGGCAAAATCACGTACCTGTACGTGACATTCTTCCGGCGGGTGGGGTGTCCGATCGGAACCCCCTCCGCCGGCGGGGATGGTCGGCATCGCTTCAGGAGCGATCCGGGACGAGGGGACGGCCAGTGGTTTCTGGCCACCCCCTCGCGATCGCTCCTGGCGAATGAAAAGCTTCCCCTTTCTGTCTATTGTATAGACAGGAAGGCGGAAGTGATGTCACGCTCGGTGCGCCGGTCTATGTGACCGGAACGCAGAGGAGAGAACGTGTAAAGGTTAGTGCACAAACAGTACACTGACACCAGTACACATAGGCACACAATCCACCCCCCTGTCACCCCCTGATCACCCCCCAGATCACCCCCTGCCCCCCCCAGTCACAGTGTCACTAATTGCAGTGATCATTTATTTACTGATCACTGCATTTAGTGTCAGTGTGACTGTAATAACTGTCAGGGCAGTTAGTTTTAGGTCCAAGGTAGCCCCCTACCCCCCCCCCCCTAATAAAGGTTTAACCCCCTAATTGCCCCAAGTTAACCCCTTCACCCCCTTTTGCCAGTGTCACTAAGCGATCGTTTTTCTGATCGCTGCATTAGTGTCGCTAGGTAACCATTTTTTATTTTATTTTAACCGCCATGTTTATATAGGTTCATAAATAGGTTTATAGGTCAGGTACCCCCATATTACAACCTAAATAAAGGTTTAACCCCCTGATTGCCCCTAGTTAACCCTTTCACCCCCTTTTGCCAGTGTCACTAAGCGATCGTTTTTCTGATCGCTGCATTAGTGTCGCTAGGTAACCAGTTTTTTTTTTAGGTTAACCGTCATGTTTATATAGGTTCATAAATAGGTTTATAGGTCAGGTACCCCCATATTACAACCTAAATAAAGGTTTTTAACCCCCTGATTGCCCCTAGAGTTAACCCTTTCACCAGTGATCACCGTATAAATGTCACTGGTGATGCTGGTTAGCCAGTTAGTTATTTCGTTATTTAGGTTCCCCGTCAGGTTTTTATATAGCGTCAGGTACCCCCATATATTACCTAATAAAGGTTTAACCCCCTGATTGCCCCTAGTTAACCCTTTCACCCCCTTTTGCCAGTGTCACTAAGCGATTGTTTTTCTGATCGCTGCATTAGTGTCACTGGTGCCGCTAGGTAGCCAGTTTTTTTTTGTATTACTGTTACGGGTGACGCTGGTTAGTTAGCTTGTTTTTTTATACTGTCAGGGCACCCGCCATTTATTACCCAATAACGGTTTAACCCCCTGATCGCCCGGCAGGTGATATCAATTAGGTTTTAGGGTCAAATAAGGTCTGCGTCACCCCAGGTTAGTGCCAGTACCGCAAACACCCACGCGCAAAGCATACACCTCCCTTAGTGGCACAGTATCTGAACAGATCAATATCTGATCTGATCAGATCTATACTAGCGTCCCAGCAGTTTAGGGTTCCAAAAAAAAAAAAAAAAAAAACGCATTGTTAGCGGGATCAGCCCAGATACCTGCTAGCACCTGCGTTTTCCCCCTCCGCCCAGCCCAGCCCACCCAAGTGCAGTATCGATCGATCACTGTCACTTACAAAACACTAAGCACACATAACTGCAGCGTTCGCAGAGTCAGGCCTGATCCCTGCGATCGCTAACATTTTTTTTGTGGTAGCGTTTTGATTCAGTCGCTAACAGTCAGGAGCTTTTTTACCTGTGAATCTCAAAAAAATAACAAAAACAAAAATAGTTGTCGTTTTATTGTTCTCTCTCTCTCTCTCTCTATTCTCTCTCTATTGTTGCTCTTTTTTTACTCCATTCTATTCTGCAATGTTTTATTATGTTTTATCATGCTTGCTTTTCAGGTATGTAATTTTGTTTACTGTGTTTTAGTGTTAAGCATTTTTTTGTTTTCAGGTGCGCCATTCAGTTGCAGCGCGGATTTATTTATCTTGACAGCAACAGCGTTTGCTCCCACGATACATAAAGCCGCGACTCCAACGCTGTAGGAGGTGATTTCACCACCACAGTTAAAAAAAAAGAGCATATGTGCCGAAGCATGGGGGCAGCAGGGGGGGGGGAGGAGCGATTGGCTCCTAATGCCACGTACATACGGTCGAAATTCCGACCGTGTGTACACGGCATAACTTTTGCGGGAGGATGCCTCCATGCATCGGCATATATAAATGGTGCATGTATGCCCATCATTAGAAGTGGGTGGATGAAGGGAGGTATTCTAATGGTGGGCATACCCACCAATCAATCTCTTTTTTTCGTTCAGCCAAGAGGCTGCATGAAAAAAAAAAAAGATTACAATATATGTCCAGTATGTTGCTGGACTTTGAATGGTTATACCAGAATGATGCCTGCAGGTTTAGGTATCATCTTGGTATCATTCTTTTCAGCCAGTGATCGGCTTTCATGTAAAAGCAATTCTAGCGGGTAATTAGCCTCTAGACTGCTTTTACAAGCAGTGGGAGGGAATGTCCCCCCTCCCGGATATAAACCGCGCCATTGGGAAATTGGGAAAGCATTTTATCACACCAATCTTGGTGTGGTCAGATGCTTTGAGGGCAGAGGAAAGATCTAGGGTCTAATAGACCCCAATTTTTTCAAAAAAAGAGTACCTGTCACTGCCTATTGCTATCATAGGGGATATTTACATTCCCTGAGATAACAATAAAAATCATAACAAAGAAAAAAAAATGGAAGGAACAGTTTAAAAATAAAATAAAAAAAGCTAAATAAATAAAAAAAAAAAAATAAAAAAAAAAAAAAAAAGCACCCCTGCCCCCCCTTCTCTTGCGCAAAGGCGTACACAAGCTTTGGTCTGGCGTCATATGTAAACAGCAATTGCACCATGCATGTGAGGTATCACCGCGAAGGTCAGATTGAGGGCAGTAATTTTAGCAGTAGACCTCCTCCGTGAATCTAATGTGGTATCATGTAAAGGCTTTTAAAGGCTTTTAAAAATGTATGTAGTTTGTCGCCACTGCGTGTTTGTGCGCAATTTTAAAGCATGTCGTGTTTGGTATCCATGTACTCGGCCTAAGATCATATTTTTTATTTCATCAAAAATTTGAGCAATATAGTGTGTTTTAGTGCATTAAAATAAAAAAAAGTGTATTTTTTCCACAAAAAATGCATTTGAAAAATCGCTGCGCAAATACTGTGTGGAAAAAAAAAAATGCAACACCCACCATTTTAATCTGTAGGGCCTTTGCTTTAACAATATATATAGTGTTTGGGGGTTCAACGTAATTTTCTTGCAAAAAAAAAATATGTTTTCATGTAAACAAAAAGTGTCAGAAAGGGCTTTGTCTTCAAGTGGTTAGAAGAGTGGGTGACGTGTGACATAGGCTTCTAAATGTTGTGCATAAAATGCCAGGACAGTTCAACCCCCCCCCCCCCCAAATGACCCCATTTTGGAAAGTAGACACCCCAAGCTATTTGCTGAGAGCAATGTTGAGCCCATTAAATATTTTTTTTTTTGTCCCAAGAGATTGAATAATGAAAAAAAAAAATATATATTTTTTTTTTACAAAAAGTTGTCACTAAATGATATATTGCTCAAACATGTCATGGGCATATGTGGAAATACACCCCAAAATACATTCTGTTGCTTCTCCTGAGTACGGGGATACCACATGTGTGGGACTTTTTGGGAGCCTAGCTGCGTACGGAACCCCAAAAACCAAGCACCGCCTTCAGGCTTTCTAAGGGTGTAATTTTTTTATTTCACTTCTCACTGCCAATCACAGTTTCGGAGGCCATGGAATGCCCAGATGGCATAAAACCCCCCAAAATGACCCCATTTTGGAAAGTAGACACCCCAATCTATTTGCTGAGAGGTATGGTGAGTATTTTGCAGATCTCGCTTTTTGTCACAAAGTTTTGAAAATTGAAAAAAGAAAAAAAATTTTTTTTTTTCTTTACTTTCTTCATTTTCAAAAACAAATGAGAGCTGTAAAATACTCACCATGCCTCTCAACAAATAGCTTGAGGTGTCTACTTTCCAAAATGGGGTCATTTGGGGGGGTTTTGTGCTATTTTGGCATTTTATGGTCTTCAAAACTGTGATAAGTAGTGAGGAGTGAAATCAAAAATTTGCACCCTTAGAAATCCTGAAGGCGGTGCTTGGGTTTCGGGGCCCCGTACGTGGCTAGGCTCCCCACACATGTGGTATCCCCATACTCAGGAGAAGCAGCAAAATGTATTTTGGGGTGCAATTCCACATATAACTATGGCATGTGTGAGCAATATATCATTTAGTGACAACTTTTTGAAAAAAAAAAAAAAAATCTTTTTTATTTTTGTCTTTATTCAATCACTTGGGACTAAAAAAAAAAATATTCAATGGGCTCAACGTGCCTCTCAGCAAATAGCTTGGGGTGTCTACTTTCCAAAATGGTGTCATTTGGGGGGGTTTTGTACTTCTCTGCCATTTTAGCACCTCAAGAAATGAAATAGGCAGTCATAAATTAAAAGCGGTGTAAATTCCAGAAAATGTACTCTAGTTTGTAGACGCTATAACTTTTGCGCAAACCAATAAATATACGCTTATTGGCATTTTTTTTTTACTAAAGACATGTGGCTGAATACATTTTGGCCCAAATGTTTGACTAAAATTGAGTTTATTAGATTTTTCTTATAACAAAAAGTAGAAAATCTCTTTTTTTTTCAAAATTTTCGCTATTTTTCCGTTTATATCGCAAAAAATAAAAATCACAGAGGCAATCAAATACCATCAAAAGAAAGCTCTATTTGTGGGAAGAAAAGGACGCAAATTTCGTTTGGTTACAAAATTGCATGACCGCGCAATTACCAGTTAAAGTAGTGCAGTGCGAAATTGAAAAAAGACCTCTGGTCCTTAAGCTGACAATTGGTCCGGGGCTGAAGTGGTTAAGGTACTGGCAGAAAAAAAATGTTTTACTATCCAGTAAATTAAAACAACAAGGCCAGAAGATTTAATAAATGGAAAGATGAAAAAATCACTGAAGGTCCGCTTTAAGTAATACACCAAATTCTGGGAACAGGATTAACCTCCCTGGCGGTATTCCCGAGTGTGGCTCGGGTGTGGATTTTCAGTACGTAAGTACTGAACAAGCGCCCAGAGCCGGTGTAAAGAAATGTCACCCACTTCCTGGTTTCGCTGGTCCCCATTTCTATACACCAGCTCTGGGGGCTTGTTCCGGCGGATGGAACGACACACAGGCAGAGTGCATCTCTTTACTATTACGCTCCATATGATATTTTATGTGGTACGCATGTTTTACTGGGGGGAAAGGGTGTGTTGTCTTTAATAAATCTATCAAACTGTACTGCGCTATCTGCATAGTTTTTTTCCCGCATATGCTGTGGATTGGAGGTATAGTGCTCTGACACCCAGGGACTGCTAGGAGGTGGATGTGCTGAGGCGATGGCTGGTTACAGTGAGATTTATTGAAAGGCTCATTTATTCCCAGGTTCTGGTGAGTGCATCCCCAAAGGGGAGTTTGATCTGCACGTGGTGACAAGTGTGATAATACCCTCGGGTGGAAGCTTTGCTACTTATCACGAAAAAGACTTTAGAAATTTTTCTTGTGCATCATCAGACTGAGTTTGATTATCATAGTGATTTAACATGACTTTTGGATACAGCCAATGTCATTAAAAATTATCTTCAGTGTAAAGAAGAATAAGGAAGTGATGGTTTGGCCCCCACAGAACCCTGATAGCAACAGAATTGAGTCTGTCTGGGATTACACGAAGAAACAGAAAGATTTGAGGCACCCACACAGGATTTGTGGCTAGTTCTCCAAGATGTTTGGAACAACCTACCCGCCGAGTTCTCTTTAAAAATCGTGTGCAAGCGTACCTAAGAGAATTGAAAAATTTATGCTGATTTGAAGGCAAAGGGTGGTCACACCAAGTATGGATCTGATTGGGATTTGTATTCTGTTACTTTCTATTTTGTTAATTGATAAAAAAATAAAAATAAACTATTAACACTACTTTTTCTAATAAAAAAGAAAAATGAGTAGCGCTAACCCAATGGTGCATCAATGGTACAGTGCATAAATACTAAATAACCCTGTGATATAGGATCAGAAACAATTGGAATAAACCTATGAGTATAAATGCCTGTGAAAAAATTCCAAAATTTGTGATTAAATATGCAAAAGCAATCAGATGCGACATCTCTCATGAAAGTTGCACACAAAGGAAATTTTTTTTTTTTTTTTTTTTTTTTTAAACGTGAATAATAAATAAGGAATAAATCTACAAGTCCATGAAATCCTCATGAAACGTGAATCTTCACACAAATTCCACCCGTGCAGTGAATGATGAAAGATATAAATAAATCAATCCATTTCTGTGAGTAATTGAATAGAGCTTCCAAACTGTTCAAAATGCTCCACCACCAAGATAAAAGTTGAGAGTTACTTGTTACCAGAAGTGAGTGACACCCCACTACAGGGTGTCAAACATGCCTGTATAGAGATATCCCTCCTTGGATTTTCCTGGAGATGTAACAGATGCCTGCAGCCTCTAAGTCCACTTCACAGCTCAGCTCCCCAAGAGGTGATTAGGAATTTGAATCAGCACATAGAAAGAAATGAAGGGGGGGCTCGCATAGTGTAAAAAACCAAGGTGTTTATTCAAATAAAAAGACTGGTTACACTTACATGTAAAAAAAAACAAGCAGTTCAGGCCTTTAAGCGTGGTGCGCCGGCCGGACACACCAATACACAGACCCGTCCTCCCAAACATCCGATAATCAAAGTCGAGGTGACGTCAGCGCGTCGCTCTGTCGCAGGGCATTTATACTCATAGGTTTATTCCAATTGTTTCTGATCCTATATCACAGGGTTATTTAGTATTTATGCACTGTACCATTGATGCACCATTGGGTTAGCGCTACTCATTTTTCTTTTTATTTTATATCACTGTGGTTATGTTTTACAGTTGAGTTGCAGCTTCCAGCAAAGCTTTTTTAGCTTGTATACCAATTACGTTCAATTATACCCCTCCTTGGGTATATCCCTGTAGCGCAGTTTCTTTTCTCCATTTTTTACTACTTTTTCTAAAACTTGTGCACAGTACTGTATATGTAGTGTATATATTATTTGTTTATTTCAACTATGTATGTAGCTGTTTGCCTAATGTACTTCCTCATACAAATTGCTTCATATTATTTCACATCAGAATGAGCAATCTTAAGCAAGAATGATGAGCAATATTCAATATCAACATCAACCCATTCAATTTATGTGGTGTATGTTTATGTACTAGCAGTATTATTTTAATATATGAGTATGAGCTCAAGAATTAACTTTTATTAAGCATTTAAACATTTTTTTGACGTGATTATAAACCCTAATATTTGGATGCAGTCAGTTTATTTCTCTTCAAAATTGTTCCCGGGCATGGGTGGTCTGGGGACATGGCAGCACTGGGGAGGGTTCCCTTAGGCTAGATGCACATGATATCCAAGTGTTAAAGCGGAGCTCCACCCTAAAGTGGAACTTCCGCTTATCGGATTCCTCCCCCCCTCCGGTGCCACAATTGGCACCTTTCAGGGGGAGGGGGGTGCAGATACCTGTATAATACAGGTATCTGCACCCACTTCCGGGACTAGCTAGCCGCAGCTGTCCCGCCCCTATCTGTAAATGCCCGCCCATATCCGAAGATGCCCCGTTGTGTCCTGGGAACTGTGTGTTTACCAAGATACAACGGGGACCAATAAAGACGCGCAGCGCGACTCGCGCATGCGCAGTAGGTAACCGGGCAGTGAAGCCGCAAGCTTCACTTCCTGATTCCCTGACAGAGGATGGCGGCGGAGGCAGCCGAGAGACGAGCGATCGCTCGTCATCTTCTGCCGACATCGCTGGAACAGGTAAGTGTCTATTTATTAAAAGTCAGCAGCTGCAGGATTTGTAGCTGCTGACATTTAAAAAAAAAAATTCAGGTGGACCTCCTCTTTAACTTGCAGATAAAGTAATGGTGTCCTCCATATCCCACAAATCAAAACATGTGCCTTTAATAGGCCATGCTTTTAGGAAACATGTTGTTTTATGGAATGGGGCAACATGAAGAAGGTGGAGATTTTATAATACTTTGTTTAAAGGCTACTGTTGTTTTCAGTGGTAGTTGTGAAGATAAACAAAGGTGAGCACAGGTACTTTGAGGTGCTAGCTTTCAGACAGTTTGATGTCTTTTTGATTCCTGAAAGGTTCACTTTAACTAGACTAATGCAAACTATGGGGTTCATTTACTAAGAAAAATGGGAAGTAATTGTCGCTCTGCATTTAGTTATGCCCAATTAAGCCAATTAAGACATCAACTAGGCGAACATGCAAATGGAAAAGCGCGCTAATACCGGCGAACATGCCTTTGTAAATGTCAAATCGGCATATCCGCAAATTTGTAAGTGCCAATTGCTACTGAGTTTATTATATGGAACCGCACTGCAGTCATGATCACATGTAAAACGAAACAATCAGTGCACACAAATGTGAACAGATAGCTAAAATAACAATTGTAAGCTGAACATCAAAAGGCAAACCACAACACCTCAATAAATGGATAAAATATGTAGCGCAATAAAATAAGTCCATACACTTTAACAATACAAAGTATTGAATAAAATGGAATCCACCACGTGATAATTAGAGGGTTTTCAACTGTTGTACATAGTATTCATAGTGACAAGTCCTCCACTGTCAATATTATGCACTCTTACCGGATCAGATGGACCACTTGAATGAACAAATGGTCATACACGCTTGTTTCCCACATATGGGGTAAGGAAGAACAATCAGTCCAGCAGCATGAACGGAATAATTCCAGAGTGGATGAACGTGGTATATAGAAATTAAAGAGTGGACACAATCTAAGTGCACACTTTTAAGTCATTTATTAGATAAAAAAAGATAGCCAGCACAATGCACTGATCATGTACATGGGAAACATGCGGGCAAAAAATAAACAGCATAAAACAGCGTTATAGCAACCGCAAGCAAGGTTCACAGATGCGGGGGAGGGGCTACATTGCGGACGTCACCCGCTGTTCGTCTGTGAACTTTGCTCACAGTTGCTATACCGCTGTTTTATGCTGTTTATTTTTTGGCCGCATGTTTCCCATGATTTTAATTCTATACAATAATGTTTTGCATTTAAGGCATTAATATTATGGAAACAACCATGCCCATGCTGATGTGGCATTGGCTATTAGGGATTCGCCTATTGCAGGGGAACAAAGTTCTAGGGAAGATGTGAACGCCAATAAAGTCTGTTGGACACGAACATGAAAAATCCAAAGTCCTCATTTTAAAGGCTTATATGCAAGTTATTGCCATAAAAAGTGTATGGGGACCCAGGTACTGTCCTAGGGAACATGTATCAATACAAAAAAAGTTTTTAAAAGAATCAGTTTTAAAGGAGCAGTGATTTTAATGATGCTTAAAGTGAAACAATAAAAATTAAATATTCCTTTAAATATCATGCCTGGGGGTCCCCTTAGTCTGCCTGTAAAGTGGCACTTCTGTGCAATGTATAGAACATACCGCAGCAATAATGACATTTCTAAAAGAAAACATTTAATTTAAACTTGCTCATGGCTGTAATGTATTGCTGGAAAAAAAGGGTTAGGGTTAGGTTGAAAAAAGATGAAAAAAAAACGGTGTAGGGCCCCCCAAAATACATACCATACATCCAAGCATGCGGCCTAGCAGGTCAGGATGGGGGGGACGAGCGAGCGCCCCTTCCCTGAACCGTACCAGGCCACATGCCCTCAACATGGGGGGGTGGGTACTTTGATGGGGACAAGGGACTCTTCCCGACAACCCTGGGCTGTGGTTTTCGGGGTCTGCGGGGGGAAAGCTTAGCGGAATCTGGAAGCCCCCTTTAACAAGGGGTGCCCCCAGATACCCCTACCCATTCACCAAAAAAGTGTCAAAATGTAAAAACCACAAGAGACCGTTTTTCACAATTATTTTATTAAAAAAGAAAAAAAAAGTGTCCCGCAAGGTACATCCACCATCCATCACGCTGCCCGACGCACCCGAAAAATAGAAAAAAACAACAAAGCTCCGCCTCAATGGGAGGCCTCCCGCCGATGTAAATGGATAACCCCGCCCTTTCTTATGTCACATGTCAGCAGGGGCGGGGTCACTCGGTTATGTCACTGGGTGGCCCCCCTTGCCTATATAACAGCTGTCAAAGCGAAGAGACAGCAGTCAGCGAGGGGCCTCCCATCAAGGCGGAGCTTTATTAATTTTTTTCCTTTTTTTTCGAGATTCATCGGGCAGCTTGATGGACGGTGGATGTACATCACAGGACACTTTTTATTTTTTGAAAAAAATTGTTAAAAAATTGTCCCTTGTGTTTTTTTTAATTTTGACACTTTTTTGGTGAATGAGTAGGGGTACGATGTACCCGATACCCATTCACATGGGGGGGGCGGGATCTGGGGGCCCCCTTGTTAAAGGGGGCTTCCAGATTCCAATAAGCACCCCACCCGCAGACCCCGACAACCACAGCCCAGGGTTGTTGGGAAAAGGCCCATGTCTCCATCAACATGGGGACAAGGTGCTTTGGGGTGATGGCATGTGGCCTGGTACAGTTCAGGAGGGGTTGGGGGGGGTGCTCGCTCATCCCCCCCATCCAGACCTGCCAGGCTGCATGCTCGGATAAGAGTCTGGTATGGATTTTGGGGGGGACCCCACGCCATTTATTTTTAAAAATTTGGCATGGAGTTCCCCTTTAAATCTATGCCAGACCCATAGGGCCTGGTATAGATTTTGGTGGGGACCCCACCCCATTTATTTTTATTTTGGCGTGGAGTTCCCCTAAAAAAAATTTTGCCAGACCCAAAGGGCCTGGTATACATTTTGGGGGGACCCCACGCCAAGTTTTTTCTCCTGGGGGGGGTTATTTGGTGCTTAGAGAGATGCTAATGGGGTGGCTTATAGAATGTTTCACCTATTGTTGTGTGTGCTAATTAACCCTGCAATTGTATGAAGGAGCCAAGTGTTGATTAAGATAATTAGCTGATTCTAATTAGGTTAGGCTTGAGTCATCTGTCAACTGTATATAAGTGTGACATGTCAAATAAAGATTCATTCCTGATGTACCCTACACTGGTGTTGTCTGGTGACTGGGTAAGCTAAGGGGGTCTTGGATTGTGTGGTACCGGACAGAGGAAGCAGGTACGGCGGACATCTTGGGTACGAGGTCCGTCACAATGGCTGGCAGCGGTGGGATCGTGCTTCCTTGTCGTGAACACATCCAAACCATCACCTGGATCCAAGGCCCGGATAGCAGAGGTACAGATACGTCATCATGGAAGAGGAATTCGGAAGGAGGTTGCGAGAGATGTGGATACAGCACAGAGGACCAGTATCGGTGCAGGTCCTGCTGGGATGGTATGATACTGTTCGCCTACAACTCTGGAAAGAAGCGCTAGCCTGTGAGCAGCGACACCAGGGAAAAGTTCTCCCCTCCATCCATGTAAGGTACTGGTCGCAGTATGAAGTACGAATGTTGTTATTGGGGGACAACCGAAGCAGGAGTGGACAGCTGAGTTAAGCAGGCTGATCCGGGCAGAAATGCGTTTGGACGAGAGCTACAGAGCCCTCCGGTGGTATGTAGCCAAGTGTGCCCGTGGACAGCGGATGACAGGCCCACGGAAGGCTTTGATTATAATGGACGCGGAGGTCTTATGGCGGATGCAGGAAGTGCTGACAACAGGGCAGAGCTCTGCTAACCTGTGCCCAGCACCGATGGCATCTCCTAGGTTCCACGGACAGGTGGTGAACCTCTATCCCCAGCCATCAGTTGTAGAGACTGGGGATTTAATAGACTTTTCTGCTGAGGAAAAACAACCTCATGAGCCTCCATCAGAAGAGCTGGTATTAGGGCCAAACTTCACTGAGCTCTGCCCAGCACCAACGGCAGTATCCGTGGAGTTACAAGGAACTTCTCCAGCTGAAGCGCAGGTCACCGGACAGAGGGTCCAAGACCTCTGCCCCACACCGGTGCCAGTTATGGAGGCTCAGGGTGAGAAGGTGGCAATCACTTCCCAGCAACAGATACAGGGGGAGAAGGGAGAGGAGGTGTTTGTTGTCCCTCCCCAACAGTTGGCCAGGGTGGAGAAAGCGATCTTTCCTCCCCAGCAAAGATTTGTGCACCTGGGAGACAGTACCAGAGACATGTTGTCCCAGCAGCCAGATGAGGGAATGGAAAAGGAAGCCAGCCTCCTGCCCCAATGGTTTGCCAGAGCGGAGGATGTGGAGTCCCCAGCAGAAGTGCTGGCAACAGGGCAGAGTGCTACCCACCTCTGTCCAGCACCAGCAACAACTGTGGAGTTCCAGGAAGCCGGGGCAGTCGGCCTCTCTCCCCAACAGTTAGCTGGAGGAGATGATGTAGGGAAGCTCCTACACCCACCTGAAAGATTTCTTGTAAAGGGGGATGGGACCTGTAGGGATGTCTTCTCTCCAGCGGCTGAAAAGACTCCAGGGAGAAGGGCCAGTCCAGGCCTCTCCCCAGCGGCGGATATGTTCTATGAGAGAGGCAGAAGTTGGCTGGGTGAGTCGTGCTCTGTTTGGAACAATTTGTTTGGGGTACTGTGTGGGTACAGGCATTAGAGGACTGGGACTAACTTCGGAGTCAACCCGTCTGGGGTCTCCTCCTGTGTTAGTCTCCTGCCGAAAGGGGAGAAATGTGACGGACCTAGCCGGGACACGGGCTGTTGGAGGGGACTGAGTGCGAGCCTGCTGCCTTGCGACTATGGGCCCTGGCATTGGGGGAACAGTGCTCTTTGAGCTGCAAGCCTGGGAAGCAAGAGACGCTAATGACATGAGTATAGTCTGGCTTGTAGTGTTTCACCTATTGTTGTGTGTGCTAATTACCCTGCAATTGAATGAAGGAGCCCAGTGTTGATTAAGATAATTAGCTCATGCTAATTAGGTTAGGCTTGAGTCATCTGTCAACTGTATATAAGTGTGACATGTCAAATAAAGATTCATTCCTGATGTACCCTACACTGGTGTTGTCTGGTGACTGGGTAAGCTAAGGGGGTCTTGGATTGTGTGGTACCGGACAGAGGAAGCAGGTACGGCGGACATCTTGGGTACGAGGTCCGTCACAGGGGGGTTATTTGGTGCTTAGAGAGAACTCACATTTAGTTGAGCCTCCCCCCCCCCCTCCTCTATTACACTTTTTACTCAAGGACATTTGTTCACAACCAAATACTTTTGTATGCTACTAGTTTTAATACAGATTTGAAGGGGTATGAATAGTTTGCACTTATAAAATATGTATTTATAGTCTGCAAAAGTCAAACCTAAAGCAATAAAGCATCAACTTTTTATGTAAACATTAGTATAAACATTTGGTACATTAATGTACTTGGGCAAAAATAAATAAAAGGCATGGAAATGATGCTACAGCATTTGACAATAGTTAGAAGGGCCCTGCTCATAAGAGCTTACAATCCACAAGGTAGGGCCCTAAAAATTAGACACATTGAAAATCACATTAGAAAAGCAGGGATATAAATTAAGCTAATAACAACCATGTCAAACCTTTTGGTGATCAGAACTCCTCGCCCCAAGCCCCTAAAAAATTAAATTACAGGATTATCATAAGCAAAAACAGACAAAATTAATACAAAATGCCATAGCGACTTGCCAAATCTGCCCTTACGGCAACGATTGAGTCCCTACAAATGGACGTAGGCCTCCTGTGGCAAGATATGGAAAAACTCAGAACTAGAGTTACAGAGACCGAATAGAGAGTCAGCAACACGGAAGACACAGTCGCAGAGCATGGCACTGCTCTCCACGCGCTCCAAACCAAAGTTAGGGCCCTGGAGTATAGAGCTGAAGATGCCGAGAACAGAAACAGGCAGAACAATCTCCACATCGTGGGCCCTAGCTGAAGGAGCTGAGGGAACCAATCCCACGAGCTTCGTGTAAGACATGCTGCGCAACGACCTGCCTGATGCTCGCCTATCCTCCCATTATGCGGGGGAAAGGGCTCCCTGAATCCCGCCTAAACCTGGGCCCCGGGCAACCCTCTGAGAACCTTAATCCTTCGCCTACTCAATTTAATTTAATTTCCCCGACTACTCAGTGGAGACCCAAAAGCCCAGGAAATCCTTTGACAACGTCAAGGCGGTAATGAGGGCATGCAACATCCATTAGAGTGTCCTTTTTCCGGCTTGCCTGAGGGTCCAGGATGGGGAGACAACTTGCTTCTTCAACTCCACCAGGGAAGCATTTACCTGGATGGATTCCTTGCCGCAGGCCCGCTGATCTGGTGACCCGTATGTGAGTATCGGTTATCTTCACTTGAGTTGCACCCTCCCGTGGGTCCAGGCCTCTGAAATTGCCAGCCTGGCCCACTGCTGAGGCATTACCGACCGGATGGCTGCTCCTGTTGCACCTGTTGTGCCTTATGCCCTGTACACACGGTCAGACTTTCCGACGGAAAATGTGCGATCGGATTGTGTTGTTGGAAATTCCGATCGTGTGTGAGCTCCATCTGACTTTTTCCGTCTGATTTTCCGACACACAAAGTTTGAGATCTGGATCTAAAATTTTCCGACAACAAAATCCGATCGTTTAAATTCCGATCGTGTGTAGACAATTCCGACGCACAAAGTGCCACGCATGCTCAGAATAAATTACGAGACGAAAGCTATTGGCTACTGGCTTCTTTATAGTCCTGTCCTACGTGTTCTACGTCACCTCGTTCTGAACAATTGGATTTTCTGACAACTTTGTGCGACATTGTGTATGCAAGACAACTTTGGGCCAAAATCAGTCGGAAAAAATCCGACAAATTCTGTGTTAGGAATGTCTGACCGTGTGTACAGGGCATTATTCCTACATGTGCGGCTCGCTGCATTGATTGTGCCCGATTGCCCCACCTGCAGTAACCCAAGTAAGTGCCCCTGATAGGGACAAAGTCACGAGATACCTGTGGTCTGACTTCTTTCCCTTGTTTCCTCCCTCGATGAGGCTGCAGTGGAACTACTACAATACCCCCCTACCGATGGATCATACTCGATGTTGGGACATCAAACTGCCTTTTTTTCCCTCCTCCTTGTCTCTTGTTCCATGCAGCACGTTTCATTACCCCAGCGGATGTCTCGGATGTGGAGAGCTGCTATGATTGCTGCTTAGCCCCCCTGATATTGTCCGAAGGGTTAAGGTCGCCTCTTGCACAGGACCCCCCTTTGCAGCTGGCGAGCTGATTTGGTTTGGGTTGGAAGCCCTCCACAGTTTTAGGAGATGGGTTTGGTGGGGGGGGGGGGGAATGTTGCCCCACTGGGGCTGGTTTATTTTTACGGTTTATGTTAATTTTATTTTTTTTTAAGTTTTCTTAACATTGCTTGATACTAGATTCCAAATGTCAGCATTTCACTGGCTTATACGGGGTGCCTTACGGGTCCAGTGGGTGTTCTCAGGGAGGACTCCAGATCCTATGATTCATATCCCATATATGCCTTCCCTTAATATCTTATCCTGGAACACCAGGGGACTGAACTCTCCGGTTAAGCTTCCAGTTTATTAAGTCTTACAATCCACATATTTGTGTGCTTCACCTGGTGGGCAGTAGAACTTTAGCCCTCAAGAAGCCCTGGATTGGGTATCACTACCACTCTACATACTCAAATTTTGCAAGGGGAGTCGGCATACAGTGTTAAAATCGGCATACAGTCGGCATACAGGCATACAGCCAATAAAAAAGTGCACTTTTCACCTGCCAGTAAATGCCAGTGAAATAAAAAGGTTGCCAGTAAAAAATATGGCTGTGACACTTGGCCGAAACCATCCGAGTGCTGGCTACAGTGTGTTCGGACTGTGCTGGCAGTGTGTCACGTGAAGTCATGGTGCAACAGAACAGAGCAACCGGAGCCTCAGTGTGATGGGGAAACCCCTTTTCCACCCTGTATATATACCTGACAGTGGCTCATGACAGTAAACCCATTTGATTCCTGGACAGGTGGAGGGCGGATATTCCAGCTCTGGGCGAGGATAAAAGGATGGACTGTAAATCTACTTTCATTCCCTCTATGATAGCGGCTGAAGATAAGTTCATCCAACTCAAGTTCCTACACAGAGCGCACTATATCCCACGTAGAATGGCCAACATATACCCCCAACTTGACCCGTACTGTCCTAGATGTAGGAGGGAGGTAAGGACGTTTTGGCATAGGGTCTGGTCCTGTCCCAGGCTCCGATCATACTGGGAGGAGGTGGTCAGGACGTTAAGTGATTTGAGCGAGGTACAGATACTGTTGGAACCTATGGTGCTCTTGCTGAGCTACCTGGAAGAGGTTGAGGGCGATAGATATACTAAACTGTGTATTACTTTCTCCTTGTTTTATGCCAGACGGGAGATGCTTCTAAAATGGAAATCGGCTAACCCACCCACACTTGACTCCTGGTGAATGGCGGTTAATTCAGTACTGCCTCTATACAGACTTACTTATGAGATTAGGCAATGCCCGGGTACATTTGACAAGGTGTGGTCTGCATGGAGAGATGCCTGTGGTTAAGGGGGCAAAAGGGGCTGGCCTTTTTGAGCGTCGGCTCTTCCCCTCCCGTTCTCCTCAGGGATCTCCCCCTTCCTACTTGTTAAGGTCTCCAAAAAACACAAAACAAAAAAAGAGGTTCTGTTTTCTCTCTTCTGGAACATTGATACTGTACGTATGACATTCCTTGGAGATCTTTAAGAACATTTTAGAACACGTATATATTTTAAACCTACTGATAGGAATGGATACATTCCATTAGATAGCTGTCATCATAGTACTTGGCTATGCAACATATCCAGGGGTCAATTTATCTGCCTAAGATACAATTGTGCCCTCGATTCCGACTATCAGGATCAATCTTTGGTTCTGCCCAATGGATTCCTCCAAAAGGGATATCTACCAGAGCAGGTTAATTCTGAAAGAGAAAAAATAGGTAATTTGGAGAGGAGTTTATTGGTCGCTGATTCCAATGGAGGAAAGCGTGAATAGTTCTTGAATATAATTTGCGATATAGACAATTTGAAAGAATTATTTTGAAACATTGGGATGTCCTTATGAAGGATAGGATACTGGGTGAAGCCCTACCCATCCGCCCCCAATTTATTTACAGATGAGCCCCGACTCTTAGAGATGTTATTGCCCCTGGAGTGACTGACCCACCCATTTTCAGAGAAAATTGAATTTTTTATTTTTTGACAGGTTTCTATGCTTATGGCAGATGCATAGCATGCAGACAATGCAAATTTAATATAAAAAAATGTAAAGATTTTACTTCCTCCTCTACAAATTGGAAGTACCATATTAAAAATCTGATTACATGTAACACTCAGGGGGTTATATATATGCTGGAGTGCAATTGTGGACTCCAGTATATTGGCAGAACCTTCAGACCCCTGTGCGTACTCATTGGGGAGCATGTTAACAACATCAAAAAGGCATTAAGGTCCCACGGTGTCTCCAAACATTTTAGAGTCTGTCATGACAGGGACCCCAGGGGTCTTAAGTTTTGGGGCCTAGAGAAGGTTGACAGACACCAATAGGGGGCGTCGATTAAGTCAGAGAGAATCATTCTGGATTTTTGAGACTAAGGTTTTGAACCCAGATGGGTTAAATGTCGACTTTGACTTGAATTGCTTCATTTACGATAAGTAGGAGCTTTTTATGACCCTTTTAAATATGAGTTTTAATTAAATTTGTTTTATAATATTTTTTTTATGATATATATTTGTCATGAATTTTGTTATTGATTGTTTTTTTATTTGTCATGATTTTGGGTTTATACTGTAGACGTGAAGGATGACAGCGGATGGGTTTTTTCATATTTTTCTATGACTATTTGGTCTATATATTTTTTATATGAACTAGACTGATAAGTGACATGCCTTTTTAAGAATGTACATTAGGGGTCAGTGGTTCACTACTTCCAGTCTATCTGGAAATATAAAGATTGCTTCTGGTCTGTGGCTATGCCGCTTGACAGGTCTGTTCTCTTTCTGCAGAGGGTGCGGCTATTTTCCGCCGCCTTTGTTTACGCCAAGTTTCCTTGATGATTCTGTGTGTATATAAGCAGACAGGTGACGCTAGTTGGCTCCGCCCTGGTGAGGAAGTTCGTGTGAACGTAACGCGTACGGGGAGGAGCTACGTCCTGATGTCACCCGCTGTCATCTCCATGCTTGCCTGTGTCTGCTCTTACATTCGCTGTTTTAAAGAAACCCTTGTGAGTAGTAATTTTATCGTTATTAAAGCCTTTTAAAGGAAATCATCAGTGTGCACTTAGATTTGCTTCTCTCTCACTATTATACTCCTGGGGATACTGGTCGGTGAACCTGGATCTTTCCTGGAGGTTATACCCATAAGGAACAATGTGTTGTTGACCATCTGTTTGTTCAGTGGTCCACATCTAGAGGTAAGCGAAGCGAGTGTGCTGGAGGTGGAGGGAAAGTCACTCTTGCATTAAATTTTCTCACGTGGACTCTCTGCTTGCTGGGACTGTTAGTCCACCTTCTATTTACTTTTTACTTCGGAATTTTATGGACTTTTTTTTATTACATTTGAGATGTTTTACTGAGCCCTGACATGTGCTGCACTTCTTTGTATACTATTTTACCTTTTGATTATGTGAAAAATCTCTCAGTGTTCAGCTGCATTTTACCCCTTTCATATTTCTCTTTGTGCTGATTGTATTCACTTTATTACTCTACACAACAAGTTGATATATTTGCTAATGTTCCCCTTTGCAAATAGGTTTCAAGTGAATCGTAGGTTAATAATTCTCAATTGTGGAATATCTTTATAGACAATACTTTGTACTGTACCTGCAGGAATATCTTTTGCTGACTGTGCTGTAATGCTGATTTGTTTGATAAAAACTTTTCTGTTTAAAAAAAAATTGTGCTATAGTAAATAAACCCCTATGTGTGTGCACCTTGAACAATGGAATAGAGCATCAGTTGGAGGACTATTGCTACTGAACTTTTCATTGATCATCTTGGTCTTCCTTTTTGACGTTTTATGGTGGGCACTCAAAGATTAGCAATGCTGCTTCTGTCCCTGTAACCAGTATATGTGGGAGAGTCCCTGGCAGAATCTAGTCCGCTAAAGACATTTTCCAGTGCAGCCAGTGGCTGCATTGTGAGGGCTAGTTGAATCCAGTGTGCAAACATTCAGTGCTTGTTCCTTGTTTGAATCCAGTTTGAATCTGCTGTTGTTCTAAACTGCATTGCATACTTCACCATCTGAGTATATAAGTTATGAAACTGATTGCCAACTTTTGTACATCACATACTGGCTCTATATAGCTCACTACAAGGCTACAATCTACTTTAGATCTACCAACATACAAATGATTGGTTAGTATAGGTAGGCCCGCATATTACAAAAGTTGATTGTACAAAGATTGTGCAGCCACAGTGTAATGTGTATGGTGACCCTTAGGCTGGGTGAATTCAGCCATACAAACTGTATGGCAGAAATCGCATCACATTCGCACCAAAATGGTGCAGGACCCTTTTTTGGGCTGCACTGGAATCGGATCGCATTGGTGTTCACATCTATGCGATCCAATTCCTGTACCATTTGACAGTTCGCACTGCGATCTGCGAACCAATCTGGGGGTGTCATTAACTTTCTATTGACACCCACGCAGTTTGCAGAGTGCAGTGTGAACTGCCTGCAAGTGACATGCGACTCGGGAACCCGCACAGGAATCGCACTGGTTCCCGCATCGCATATGTGTGCCTAGTACACACTAGTATTTTTTTTTGTTCAGCCCAGTAGGGTAAAAAAAAAAAACTGACAGCTCAGGAGGAGCCGCTGTACTAACTATACAACATTAGTACATCGATCTCCCCTGCTGTTCTATTGTGTTCTGACAAAACACTCTAGTCAGTGCTCTCAGCTATTGGCTGAGAGTGCGGGAGCCGATCGGCAGACCGTTTTCGGTCATGCCCCCCTTTTTCGGTCATGACCGACTCCAGTACACACGGGCTGAATGCCGGTCGGTTTCTAATGAATCGGATGATGCCGCCCAACATTCAGCCCGTGTGTACTAGGCTTTAGACAGTCTGACCACATAAACATTCACCACTGACTTAAAATGGATGATACTTCACACAAAATCCAATCTAACTGTTCAGACCTTATCTTTTCTATATGTGGTGGCTACCACTGCCAGTTGCCACCTCGCAGCAAAAATCTATCCCATCTGCTTCCTCTTTTACTTCCTCAGTGGTTTGATTACTTGCTATCTCTAGACTCACCTGTACTTTTTTTTTTTTTTTTTATTCAAGCTTATGTCCCATCCTTTTAATAACCCTAGGATCTTGAATGAGTGATTCATTCAATTTCCAAGTGGAATTCCTAGGTGTCACTGATGACACTTCTATCTGAACCACTACAGGTGTGTGGTCGGATAGAGTAATAGATTTAATAGCCACGTCCTTCAAGGAGTCTAATAGTTGGTGTTCTAATAAGATACAGTCAATCCTCGAATGGGACCCAATCCATATACTGCCGAGTAATACGTATAATCTCTAGACACTAGATGTCTAATTCTCCATACATCTACTAACTAATAAGGATGAGCCCGGTGTTCGATTCGAACCCATGTTCGAATCGAGCACCGGGTGTTCGCTCGCTCGGCGAGCCCAGAACTATTGGGGCCGCTCGCATCAAATTCGTGTGATGCAAGCGGCCCCGCAATGCATTGCGGCCCGCGCAGTGCAATGCTGGCTGATGATTGGCCAAGCATGCACTGTGACCCCGCATGCTTGGCCAATCACAGCGCCGGCAGCGAGGAGAGCCATAATTGGCTACAGGCAGGATGCCTGTAGCCAATTATAGCTCAGGGGCTTTAGTACACGCCCCACGGTATAAGAGGCCGCCGCGCCGGCGGCCTCGCATATTATGTTTCAGTCAGTGTCAGCGTGCTGCTGACTGCTGACAACAATATGTGCTCTATTTCTGGGGATATGTGTGTGCATGCTGTTAGAACAGCATTGCAGTATCACATCTGGGGGGTGTCTATAGGTGGCCTGTGAAGGGGGCAGGTTTCCTGTGCTTAGAACTTTCCCTGCAAAAAAGTGTCATTTTTGCAGGAAAAAAGCTATTTAAAATCACTCGCGGCTAATGAATTGATGGCTCCTGTAACACAGAGAACTGTCATTCATTAATAAAAAAACAAAAAAAAAGCGTAGGGGTCCCCCCAAATTCAATAACCAGGCCCTTCAGGTCTGGGATGGATATTAAGGGGAACCCCAGCCAAAAAAAAAAAAATGGCGTAGGGTCCCACTCAAAATCCATACCAGACCCTTGAGGTCTGGTATGGATTTTAAGGGGAACCCTAGCCAAAAAAAATGGCGTGGGTTCCCCCTCAAAATCCATACCAGACCCTTATCCGAGCACGCAACCTGGCAGGCCGCAGGAAAAGAGGGGGGGACGAGAGCGGCCCCCCCTCTCGCCTGAACCGTACCAGGCCACATGCCCTCAACATTGGGAGGATGCTTTGGGGGTCTAAGACCCCTAAAGCACCTTGTCCCCATGTTGATGAGGACAAGGGCCTCTTCCCCACAACCGTGCCCGGTGGTTGTGGGGGTCTGCGGGCGGGGGGCTTATCGGAATCTGGAAGCCCCCTTTAACAAGGGGACCCCCAGATCCCGCCCCCCCCTGTGTGAAATGGTAAGGGGGTACTTTTGTACCCCTACCATTTCACCAAAAAAGTGGCAAAAATGGTAAAAATGACAGGAGACAGTCTTTGACAATTCCTTTATTAAAATCTTCTTTCTTCTGTCTTCATCCTTCGGTTTCTTCATCTTCTCCTTCCTTCATCTTCTTCCATCTTCTTCTTCCATTTTCTTCTTCCTCCGATCCGCTTCTTCTTGTGCTGGTCTTCTCGTCCTTCTCGTCCGGCATCTTCTTCCGTCGGCGTCGGTGTCGGTGTCTTCTTGGGCCGCTCCGCGCAATGGAGGCTCCCGCTGTGTGAGGCTCCGCTCCATCTGACAGGTCTTTTATAATGGAGGGCACCTGGTGACCCCGCCCCCTCTGACGCACAGAGACGTCATGGGGAATTCCATGATGGCTTTCCCCATGATGTCAGAGGGGGGCGGGGTCACCAGGTGCCCTCCGTTTTAAAAGACCTGTCAGATGGAGCGGAGCCTCACACAGCGGGAGCGGCCCAAGAAGACACCGACGCCGACGCCGACGGAAGAAGATGCCGGACGAGAAGGACGAGAAGACCAGCGCAAGAAGAAGCGGATCGGAGGAAGAAGAAAATGGAAGAAGAAGATGGAAGAAGATGAAGGAAGGAGAAGATGAAGAAACCGAAGGATGAAGAAAGAAGAAAGAAGATTTTAATAAAGGAATTGTCAAAGACTGTCTCCTGTCATTTTTACCATTTTTGCCACTTTTTTGGTGAAATGGTAGGGGTACTTTTGTACCCCCTTACCATTTCACACAGGGGGGGGGCCGGGATCTGGGGGTCCCCTTGTTAAAGGGGGCTTCCAGATTCCGATAAGCCCCCCGCCCGCAGACCCCCACAACCACCGGGCACGGTTGTGGGGAAGAGGCCCTTGTCCTCATCAACATGGGACAAGGTGCTTTAGGGGTCTTAGACCCCCAAAGCATCCTCCCAATGTTGAGGGCATGTGGCCTGGTACGGTTCAGGCGAGAGGGGGGCCGCTCTCGTCCCCCCCTCTTTTCCTGCGGCCTGCCAGGTTGCGTGCTCGGATAAGGGTCTGGTATGGATTTTGAGGGGGACCCCACGCCATTTTTTTTGGCTAGGGTTCCCCTTAAAATCCATACCAGACCTCAAGGGTCTGGTATGGATTTTGAGGGGGACCCTACGCCATTTTTTTTTTTTTTTTTTTTTTTTGGCTGGGATCCCCCTTAATATCCATCCCAGACCTGAAGGGCCTGGTTATTGAATTTGGGGGGACCCCTACGCTTTTTTTTTTTTCATTTTTTTTATTTTTTATCAATGACTTTTTTTTATGAATGAGTTTCAATGAATCACTGTTCTCTGTGTTACGGGAGCCGTGAATTAACATTAGCCGCGAGTGATTTTAAATAGCTTTTTTACTTTCAAAAATGACACTTTGCGCAGAGACAGTTCTAAACACGGGAAACATGCGCCCCTTCACAGGCATACTATAGACACCCCCCAGGTACGAAATTTAAAGGAATATTACACTTTTATTGTTTCAATTTAAGCATTATTAAAATCACTGCTCCTGAAAAAACGGCCGTTTTAAAAAATTTTTTTTGCATTGATACATGTCCCCTGGGGCAGGACCCAGGTCCCCAAACACTTTTTATGACATTAACATGCATATTAGCCTTTAAAATGAGCACTTTTAATTTCGAACGTTCGCATCCATTATAACTAATAGGGTTCTAAAGCTCGCACGGACTTTAGGTCCGTTCGCGGGTTCTGGTGCGAGCCGAACGGGGGGGGTGTTCGGCTCATCCCTACTAACTAATATTCTAACAGTAAGTTCTTAATCTTATTCTGACTTTGTCTTAATAAACTGGGGGAGGCCTTTGAGGAATTTATCCGCGGGTCTAGAAACATATTTAAGTTCCCTGCTATAATCAGTTTCCCTTCTTTAAATACCAATATTTTCTTCAAGAACTTTTTTGGTTCTCTATTAGGGGAATAAATATTGACAAACGTGCATTTCATATAAAACAGCTTACCTTTGGTAGCTGCCCCTCTACCATCAACATAGTACTACTATCAAATTCAATGGCAAAAATATTCACTGCTGACTAAAAATGGTTGACTCTTCACACAAAATCGAATCTAACCGTTCAGACCTCATCTTTTCTAAATGTGGTGGCTATCAGTTGCCTCCTCGCAGCCAAATTCTATCATCTGCTTCCTCTCTCACTTCCTCTGTGGTTTGATTACTTGTTATCGCTAGACTCACCTGCACTTTTAACTGATTAGTCTGTTAGTATGGTTTAAAATTGCATGCAAAGCAACTGCTATTTTGACTAAAATGATTTACCAAAAGTTCAGTATGTAAAAAAGAGGGATAGAAATATTCTGAAGATAGCAGGCCAATGTCCATTGTAAACACATTTCATAAAAGAAAAAGTATAGTTTTGAGCAGAGATGGGAATATTGATTTGCAAACCGTACCAGTTCCATTCACCCTGAATATTAAAGTGTAACTAAATAGCAAAACTTTATTTTATTTTTTTCATTTTGGATACATAAGGGTTGTAACACCTTCGCTTGTTTTTTTTTTTTTTTTGTCATCTGTGTCTTATAGGGAAAATTTTCCTTCACTTCATGCTCCATGGCCAAAAACAGGAAGTTAGATGAAATTCTTCCAAATCGAGGTAATCCCGGGGTGTCACCAAGGTCACCAGAACTAGTGCACCCATTGGAAGATTTTCCCTCTATTAGTGGTCAACTCAAAATCTGAAATTTTCTTTTACTTTCGATAAAGGTAAGCAGGACAGATACTAAATCTCCATAATGGGGGCAAAGACAGCAATAAAAACAGATGTTCTGCAACAGGAGTTTCGGGTACCTCATACACGGCACGTTTGATACCTACAGCTATGCCATGTGGCAGAAGTTCAGGTATGTAATACTAGATTAGAGAGTCTTCTCTCAACTGAACATTCCAAACTTGTTTCCACTTATTACGCCCTGCTATTAGACAAACCATCACCCCAATTAGAAAAGACTCATGCCAGGTGGGTGGCGAACATACCTGATCTTACACTTGATGACTGGAAAGAAGTCTGTAGCTCCTATCCAGATACTGGTATTTCTGCCAGGGATAAGTTAATACACCGAACATATTATACTCTAAAAATACTTTTTCTGATGCGTAAGCGGCCATCTCTCACTTGTCATAAATGCGAGATGGAGCAGGGGGACATTCTTCATATGGAATGGTCCTGTAATAGGGTCAGACCGTTTTAGTCAGCAGTCATCGCGTTTATATCAGATACCTTCCATTTCCCCAATATCTGCAGCTCCAAGTGGATGTTGAGCTTCCTACTAAAACCAAATTGTTTTTGTGGCTACTACTTTATTATGCCAGAAAAACGGGGGTATTCGGTCTAAATCCTTACATAGTGGTCTGCGGAAGCGATTCATAAACCAACACCTCCTGTTATACAAATTAATTATGAGGCTAGGGGCTGCCCTACAAAATTTGTTAAATACTTTGCTAAGTATTTGCTAAGTTAAATATTTAGCCCCCCTCTATAATGATGGAGTATTTATAATAGTTACAACATTCAAGAGGCTTTTTCATGATTTGTGGACTTTAATAGGTAACTGCGTTGCTTGCACTCACTTTCCCTACATGGGAAGTAAGGTTATAGATTTACTTTGTTTTACTCTGGTTTGTTTACTGTTCTTTAGTAATGAGTCAAACAGATCTGAGTTATTAAGAGGCATGTTTCAGTATGATTTATTCTCACAATACTGATATACTAGAATTTTGATGTATAATATTATGTAGAAGATGGATTGCTGAGATGTATTATTATGCTTTTCATTGTATACAATCTGTATGCCTCTTCGGTTTCTTTCAATAAAACAAGTTAAAAAAAAAAAAGATGTTCTAATCCCTCTTCATTCTATACAAAACTAAAAAAAAATGCCTTTAGTTACATTTTAAAAGGAATTTTGCAATTGTAATGCTTCACTTTAAGCATTATCAAAATCTTGTTCTGGTGTCAACCCAAAATTTGGGATGTTCTACCTGTAGTTATACTTTAACCACTTCAATCTGGCACTTTTACACCCTTCCTGCCCAGGCCGATTTTCAAGTTTCAGCGCTGTAGCATTTTGAATGAAAATTGCGCGGTCATGCACTGTACCCATATGAAATTTTTATAATTTTTTTTCACACAAATAAAGCTTTCTTTCGTGATGTTTTTTGGTGTTTTTCTTTGCTAAATAAACAGAAAAGGGGCAAAAATTTTGAAAAAAAAAACGAGTTTTTCGTTTGTTTATGTTATAAAATTTACAAATAACCTTTCTTTATAAATTTAGGCCAAATTGTATTCTGCGACATTTCTTTGGTGAAAATAACCCAAATCAGTGTATATTATTTAATCTGTAGGAAAGGTATTGCGTCTACAAATTATGGTATATACTGTATATATCTGAAAATGTATCAATCCTAATGTACTTACGGTCTATATCATTTTCTTGAGGCCCATAAACACCAGGACAATAGAAATACCCCCACGTGACCTTTTTGGAAAGTAGACAGCCTGAGGTATTTTTTATTTTTGTTAACATAAAGTTTAACTGGCATAGTTCACACCAGTGCGGTGAGTTCCAGTGCTTTGCAGTTCCAGAAAAAAAGTATAATATGCTCCTTATTTCCTGTACAGAACTGTACTGGAATGTGGTAAAACTTATTAAAAAAGTGCTAAAAATGCACATGCAGAAACGCATCCAGAATGGCCCTGGAGGACAAATGTTTTTGTTAAATTCAAACAATGTAAATACTAACATTTGACCTGGTATCAACCTCCTCCAGCCCCTGTACAGCAGGGCTGGAGTGTGTGAGGAATAAGCAATGCAAGGAACCAATCAGTTTATGTGCTCACAAGAAGCATGCTGATAGGAAGAGAATGCAGATTGAGATAAGCTCATCACTTAACTACTTCTCCTTTCACTGTCCACTCAGAGGAAGTAGTTTGAATGATGCTGGACTTGATGGGAACATTTAGAAAGTACTACATGGTACATTTCTGGATAAAAGTGAATAGCGCAGCAAACGTGAGTTTTGTTATTTGATCTTTTTAATGGGCTATTCATTGTATCTTCTTATTTTTGCCTGGAGTTCTGCTTTAAGACTGAGCTTTCTCCAGCTTGTAGAGAATCATGCAGTTCATAAATTTAGTAGCACTACAACTGAGAAAAACTACACAACTGTAGGGAAAAACAAGTTTAGTAATGAGGGAATTTCATTGGTCCTCAATTTAAGGTGATACTAAACACACACTGTTTGATTTACATTGTACCTTCTATTTCTGTATATGGATGATGGCACTGTAATTATTTGAATAAAAAAAAAAAAGAAAAAGCTCTCACGTGTGACTCTATAGTCACATGGGCTGCTCATATGTGATATGGAGGAAATGCTCAGCATAGAAGCTCACTGAAAACGGAGCATGTGCAGAGCTGCTAACACTGCTCTGCAAAATCCCTAGCTGTATTGGGGACTTGGACAAAAGGGGGGAGATAGAGAGCAGCAGGATCAACCGGGTTTTTTGCAGAATGCAGAAAACAAATCTCAGAGTATGAACAGCATGTAATATACCATTTATCGATATTTTTTATGATGTGGGTTTAGTGACATTTTAAGATTATGAAGTTAAGTTTGTGAAGTTTGTAAAGTTAATTTTGAAATATAAGTCTAAAGTTAGGTTTGAAAACTTCACAAATATCAGGTTACAGACCTGAAATTGTTCTGCCTGTACAATCTGAAAGGTAGTGTACAGAGTACAGATTTATTGGTGTTAATGACTGTATACTGTACATAAAACGAAATAAATGACATAGAAAATTAAGTTTTGTGAATATATTATAATGGGATTATATCTGGAAATTATTTAAAAAAAACTGGCAAATAAGAAGATAACGTCCATGTAATAAGACACGTTGACTATTTTCTTCATATCATACCATTGCCAGACAATGGTGTCATATGGAACTGGTATCTGCAACGTTAATAAAAATGGCTGCATACTAATCTCATAATTGATTTAAGGTTTATACCATAAATCTACTAGAAAATACAACTGTTTCCTGTTGGATGGTTTCTGAAACCATAAACGGCAATGATACATGTTCTTGACTTCCCCTTCTATAATATTTGCACATCTAATAAGCAGCTATTCAGAAAGTTAAAAAGTATATAAATGAGACAGCACTGTAAAAATAAATAATAAAACAAAATAATATAAAATAAGAATTGTGTACAGTATAAGTGCTCCAAAAAAAGTCCAATAATAATTATAATTTATAAGTGATATTTCTTCCACTAGCATGCAGGAAGATGTGATGTTTTTTCTTGCTTCAAAAAACCTACATATCTATAGTGCCCCCGCCACCACATGCTGGCTCACCTCCTTGATAGACCCTAAGATGGGTCAAAACACGCCTTGCACACAGTGCAGCTTTTCCTTCAGGAATAATCCTCACTGGTCCTTAGCAATCTCAGTTGGACTCTCAAGGGGCAGGTAGTAATTTCTACCAGATGTAGTTTCCTTCCACTATACTGCTTCAAACTTGAATCCACATTGGCTGCCGGTAATTCCACAGAGACATAGAAAAAACAAAGAATGCCTCCAATGGTGCAGTATCCAAGGGTTAAAAAAACTGAAACTTACCACCCCAGCTAGTATTCAGCTCACATTTAATAAAAAGTTTAAAAGCATTAGTACAAAAATCATCAGAATGATCTCACTTCTTGCGACAAGGTTCCACCGCCAGGCTCCACCTCTACTAGTTACGCCACCTCTCACGGGGGTTCATCTGGAGGAATTCCATCATTCTGATGATTTTTGTACTAATGCAAGGAGGTGAGCGAGCATTGCATGTGGTGGCGGGAGGACTAGGGATATGAAGGTTCTTTGAAGCAAGAGAAAACATCACATCTTCCTGCATGCTAGTGGAAGAAATATCACTTATATATTATAATTATTGTTGGACTTTTTTTGGAGCACTTATACTGTACACAATTCTTATTTTATATTATTTTGTTTTATTATTTATTTTTGCATCTTGTTTTTTGTGTGAGCACAGAAGTGACAGCAGCAGCAATTTTAATGTTAGTTTTTTTAGTAGCGCGCAACTACCCTACTCATTATTTATATTCAGAAAGTTAACTCTACCAAATCTACCAAGAATAGATATAAGACAGGACCTGGTTAAAGAGGAACCAAAGTATACTCAAAGGAACAGATTATATCCTGTTTCATACAGACATGTTCTATATGGGTAACTGGTACAGTTAAACAATTAAAAAAAAAACTCTTCCTGAAAATGGTTAGGTTGTGAATAGAGGCTAGGAGAAAGGGGTCCATGGTGATATACCTACTATTCAACTCCAACTAAGGGTCTAAAGCCATTGATTCTTCCTGTTAGTGATTGGGGGTATGGTAGAGTCAATGTGCATAGTATTTCCTGGCATAAGGTGTGAATAGGTTGTTTTTTCTTTGTGAAGGTCTCAGTACACATAGATACTTCACTCAGTACCAAGAGCACTAATAACAGACCACAAGTGAAATAGACAGTATGCTTGAAGATACAAAAAAACAGCAAGGATCAATGGCAAAAAAACAAAACAAAACAGGAGATTGTTACCAAATGCATATTACTGAATTATATTTGGATTTTTTTTTTTAAACAGTTTGCACCAAACATCGGAATGAAACACCCATGATTTCACAATACAGTTGCCGTGCTATGATCTCCCTTAGCTCAGTGCACTATTAAGTAAACTGTGCCAAGCCAGTTACCACTCAGGTTACCTGATATGCATTCAACCGTATACATGGTAGCATGTGAAAGTGGAGTAAAAGGTCATGAAAGTCGGGAACTGTTCAACCTAAACAGAGAAAAATTGAAGGTGTGCTACTGTTTCTTTAGAAAACAAGGATACATTTAATTATGTGTAAGAGTTGCTGGAGAAAGCAACTTGATACGCAAGTATATTATTACAGTTAGTATTGTTGATCTGAACACCTAGCCTAAGAAGACAATAGGATTTCTGTAAAAAGCTAAATAACATCTGTTGGGTATTTGAAATATGTTCTCACCTACATAATAATAGTTAATCAGTAAATGAATAGATTAAATCATTCTATTTTAAATTTAATGCATTCTTTTATGTCTAGGATTGTCCTATGCAAATCATTGGGAAAGACCCAGCTACCTTTGGAAGTGCTCCAACTTTGTCCCTGTACGCTCAGACTGGAAAGCAATCAAATGTGACCCTGCACTAGTAGCAATGTACCCAATGTACCATCTGCTTGACTACACCTGAACTACTACAACTGAAGCCTGGTACAGTGGTTCAACCAATATTTTGCAATTGCCAGTAGACTTTAGAAACTCTTGGTACTTAGTTTATAAAGATCATTCTTTTGTAGTACAGTGATTTTTTTTTTATGGCCAAGTACTCTAGTGGGAAATCTAGGATATTTCAAGTCTATATGAGAAACTATAGTTGATTATCTCCAGTGAAAAATCTATATTAACAGTCTCTAGTAGCCAAAGGGGAAATAGTGTCAATCCAGTCCCTGTTATGCCGCGTACACACGAAGGGACTTTGTCCGCCGGACCTAGTCCAGCGGACAAACCGCCGGACTTTCCAGCTGGGCTTCGCCGGACTTGAAAGCGAACGGACTTGACCACACAAATCACGCTAAAAGTCCGGCGGTTCATGCGATGACGTACAGCGCGTACGACGGGACTAGAAAAAGAAAAATACTAGAAAAATACTTGCTACTGAGCATGCGTCCTTTTTGGTCCGCCGGACCATACTACAGACGGCCGTATTGTCCGCCGGACTGCCAAGTCCAGCGGATAATTTTAAAACAAAACTTAAAACCTAGTCCGCCGGACTTTTGGGAAAAAAAGTCAGTCGAAGGCCCACACACGAGGGGATTGTCCGGCGGACTCGAGTCCAGCGGACAATCCCGCGGGATAGTCCCTTCGTGTGTACGCAGCATAAGGCTACTGCGCATATGCTTACTTTTTTTATGTGCTCTTTTGAAGGGTTACGAACCCTGTAAGTTTATTTTTGCTGTGTGTTCCACTTCCCACCCCAGAGTTGAAACAGGAAGCGAGGGGAAATCTCTATAAAGTGAGGGGAATTTCAGTCTTAAGCTGGCCATAGATGGATCGAAATTTGGCAGGTTCAGCCGGGAGCAGCCAAATTTCAATCAATGTGTGGACACTATCGTTCAATAGAAGTCGATCTAACAGTCCCTGCCATCAGAATGTATCAGCGGAGGAACGAAGATTCCTCTATACAACTCGATTGTGTGGATGTCCACCTTCGGCCAGGTTTAGATACCTGTCACCAGAACAGGTGTCCCCAATGAGAGATATTTCTTTATATATTATTTTTGTGATAACTAAAATATTACATTTTCCATCACTTTTTATATCAGTGACAATGCATGCTAAAACATATAAAGAGGCCAAATCTATCCAGCTAAGAGGCAGACAGCACTAAAAACCTGCCAGGGTTCCCATTATTCTTTTTGCAAAACTGGAAAAAAAAGCATATTTGTATAATATTTTTACAAAAATAAAAATGTATATCCTAGGAGATGACGGTTTAGGGATCTAATTCCTTGGATTTTAGTTCAAACACAGTTCTGTGCTCAGTGGCATGCTAATATGTGTTGTAATTCCTTTCTCTAGACAGTACTTTATGGTGAAGGTACAATTGCCAGGAATACAAGTTATCTAAAATTTGCCCATTTCATTGCCAGAAACTCTCGCTCTTTGTAGTGTATATGGTCATTTTATTGAATGGTTCAAGAGCCATAAGCAACAACTTTTATTCTTGTATTAAGCTCTTAATAGAGCAAGAAGAGTAACAGTGTAATACATATTGTCAGGGGCGTGGCTGCATCAAGCATGTGAGAAGACGTGTCTCACAGAGCTCCCTCCGCTTATGAATGAATGAATGAATGAATAATTGGTATAGCGCTACAATGCGAACTGAAATCGCCTCAAGTCGCTATATTCGTGCTTTGTTGTCAAGCTTCTTAGAAGAGGTAGGTCTTGAGTTTTTTTCCTGAAGGCCTGATGGTTTTCTTCCATGCGGATGTAGGTTGGTAGAGCGTTCCATAGTCGTGGTCCTTGGACAGCGAATCTCCGTTCCCCCTTTGATTTGTAGCGGGATTTGGGAATGAGGAGGAGGTTTTGGTTAGCCGATCGAAGACTGCGATTGGGTGTGTAGTGTTTTATTTTCTCGAGAAGGTATTGAGGAGCGTCTCCATGGATACATTTGTGGGTGAGGCAGAGGGTCTTGAATGTGACCCGATTCTTTACGGTTAGCCAATGTAGGCTCCTCAGGGAAGGGGAGATGGATTCCCAGGGTTTTTTTCCTGTTATCAGCCTTGCCGCCGTGTTTTGGATAAGTTGTAAGCGCGCAAGTTGATATTGGGGTAATCCTATGTAAAGGGAGTTTGCGTAGTCAAGTTGTGAATTAATGACTGTTCCAACTGCTACTGCTTTGTCCTCCTTTGGAATGAAGGGGATGAGTCTGCGTAGCAGGTGGAGCAGATGGTGAGAACCACTGACTACAGCTCCTATTTGTGCATCCATTGACATTTCTGAGTCAAAAATTACTCCGAGACTCTTGGCCTTGGTCCTTGGGGGGATGGTCTGTCCAAAGATGGTGGGTGGTGTCCAAGGGATCTTGGTTCGGGAGTTTTGTTTTGCATGTAGAATAAGAAGTTCTGTTTTCGATTCGTTAAGTTTGAGGGAGCTAGTGGTCATCCAGTCGTCTATCAGAGTGAGGCATTTTTCTAATTGCTGATGATGGTCTGTTTGTCCGGTGATACGAAAATATAATTGCGAATAACAAGCGAATGAGTGGAAGCAGAGGTCTGATCTTCTGATGATTTTGAGGAGTGGGCGGATGTATATGTTGAAGAGCACTGGCGACAAGGGTGATCCTTGAGGGAATCCACAAGAGATTGCCCGGGTTTCCGAGGTGAAAGCTCCTAGTTTCACTGTCTGAGAACGATTTACTAAGAAGGATGCGAACCATTGTAGATCTGAGTCTGTGACTCCTGCTACTTCTGTGAGGCGGATGAGTAGAGTATTGTGGTCCACAGTATCAAATGCTGCTCTGAGGTACAACAGTACCAGGAGACATGATCGTCCCATATCTTCAGGAGTGCTGTTTCTGTACCATGGCCTGGGCGGAAGCCTGATTGTAGAGGGTCCAGGAGTTTGTGTGTGTTCAGGTGGCATTGTATCTGTTGTACTACTGCCTTCTCCATAATCTTGGAGATGTTGTTCAGGCTTGTTATCGGTCTGCGGTGGTTAGGGTCCCGAGGGTCGAGGTTGGGTTTCTTTAGCAGGGGTTTTTATGATGCCTTGTTTGAGGGCGCCCGGAACAATCCCTTCTTTGAACGATTGATTTATGAGGTGAGTTAGGGTGGGAGCCAAGATGTCGGAGCATTCTTTCAGGAGTTTTGTGGGGATGATGTCAATAGGAGATGTGCTGTCTGAGGTTTTTGATGGTGTTTTTAGTGGTATCCGTGGTAATTGGGGTCAGAGAAAACTTTGGTGGTTGTGGGATATTCGTGTCGATATCTTCTTTTCGCTCTTTTTGACTGCGGTTGGATGTTTTTTTCTGATGAATTATTTTCCGGATGTTGTCGATTTTGTTGATGAAAAAATTTGATAAATCATTGCAGAAATCTTGGGTTTCGTTTGCTGGGGGCTCTAAGCTTATCCTGCCAGTGATCCTTTCCAGGGGTGTCTGGGACTAAACTACTGGCACCATAAGCTTCCTTACACTGCCAGGATTACAGCAGTACCACATGTGACCTGATCTGCAGCTGCTATGACCCACAAGAACAAAGAGGATACGGCCGCCTCTGAAGGCCAAAATGGTGCTGTGGCAGTTCTGCCACTGAAGACACTGCGAGGAGTTGTTAAAGGCAAAGACCCTGGAGCAACAAGTAAGTCCACCCGGGCAGGGAGTAAGGACAATCCTGGAGTTATTATGCCAGGAAACTGTCTGAGCTCCAGAGACAGGGGGTGGAGGAGGAAGACATCAATCCCTCAGTGATTCCTCCAGAGACTGAGTGACCGTGGGGCTATTGCAGAGGCCATGCTTTCCCCTGAGCCTGAAACACCACTTGGCTCTAAAGAGCTCTCTGTTATTGAAACACAGCCTACTCTAATTTTTCCACTAACAGTGCCTTAATTTTATAGTGACCAACTTCTGGCAATACTATTTGAGCTACAACACGGGGGTGCGTATCCCACTGCACCTAAGCCAACTGGTCTTAAAACCTAACTTTTATTAGTTCACAAATAAAATATTGAAAAAGTGTGTGAAAGAATGTATTGTATTTTTCCTTTAAAAGGGGCACCTTAAAAAAGGAAAGATGGGAGATTACCACAGTGGTCACTATCTAACTGTCATGAAGATCCTGCCAGAAACCTAAACCCGGGCCGTCCCGGCCCCCAGATTCCACTGCGCATGCGCGCCCGGGCGCGTGCATGTGTACAGCCATGCACAGGGAGACAGGCGCGCGCTCTAGTTAGCACCAGCCGGCCTATTTAAGCTTGACCTGTGCAGATGGTCTTTGCTGTCTGCTCTACAGCGTTGTGGTGTGTGAAATCTGATCCTGTTATATCTGTTCCATTGACCCGGCTTACCATAGACTATCCAGCTTTCTGCCTGTACCCGACCCCGGCTTGTTGTGACCATCCTTCTGTCTGACCCTTTTGCACCTTGCTTCCAGTTTGATTCATGACCTGTCCCCCTTGATGAACTCTGGTTACCTGCATGGTCTTTATCCAGTCTGCAGTCTGATCCCTGTAATGAACCTGATCACCTGTCTGTCTCCAGCCCATTCAGTGGTTCTGCTTCCTGTTCCCAGTCTGCTAAACTATTGTCCAGACCCAGCCAGCTCTGTGAACCTGTTTACCTGTGAGCCTGCTTGCCAAGCCGTTGTCCAGATCCGGCCAGCTCTGCTAACCTGTTTACCTGTGAACCTGTTTACCTGTGAGCCCGCCGGCCAAGCCGTGGTCCAGATCCTGCCAGCTCTGCTAACCTGTTTACCTGTGAGCCTGCTTGCTAAAGATCCTGCCAACTCCGCTATCCTGTTTACCTGTGAGCCTGCTTGTTAAAGATCCAGCCAGCTCTGCTAACCTGTTTACCTGTGAGCCTGCTTGCTAAAGATCCTGCCAGCTCTGCTAACCTGTTTACCTGTGAGCCTGCTTTTTAAAGATCCAGCCAGCTCTGCTAACCTGTTTACCTGTGAGCCTGCTTGCTAAAGATCCTGCCAGCTCTGCTAACCTGTTTACCTGTGAGCCTGCTTGTTAAAGATCCTGCCAGCTCTGCTATCCTGTTTACCTGTGAGCCTGCTTGTTAAAGATCCAGCCAGCTCTGCTAACCTGTTTACCTGTGAGCCTGCTTGTTAAAGATCCTGCCAGCTCTGCTATCCTGTTTACCTGTGAGCCTGCTTGTTAAAGATCCAGCCAGCTCTGCTAACCTGTTTACCTGTGAGCCTGCTTGCTAAAGATCCTGCCAGCTCTGCTAACCTGTTTACCTGTGAGCCTGCTTGTTGAAGATCCAGCCAGCTCTGCTAACCTGTTTACCTGTGAGCCTGCTTGCTAAAGATCCTGCCAGCTCTGCTATCCTGTTTACCTGTGAGCCTGCTTGTTGAAGATCCAGCCAGCTCTGCTAACCTGTTTACCTGTGAGCCTGCTTGCTAAAGATCCTGCCAGCTCTGCTATCCTGTTTACCTGTGAGCCTGCTTGTTGAAGATCCAGCCAGCTCTGCTAACCTGTTTACCTGTGAGCCTGCTTGCTAAAGATCCTGCCAGCTCTGCTATCCTGTTTACCTGTGAGCCTGCTTGTTGAAGATCCAGCCAGCTCTGCTAACCTGTTTACCTGTGAGCCTGCTTGCTAAAGATCCTGCCAGCTCCGCTAACCTGTTTACCTGTGAGCCTGCTTGCTAAAGATCCTGCCAGCTCTGCTAACCTGTTTACCTGTGAGCCTGTTTGTTAAAGATCCAGCCAGCTCTGCTAACCTGTTCCAGCTCATCAGTTTGTATCCAGTCTTCCCTGCTATCCAGGTTACCGTGTCCGCTAGCTGACTTGGTCACTCTACCGGTCTATTGATCCTGCCAGGCACCCGTGCTCCTCCTCACTCCTGGATCTCCTGTCCCCACACCAGGGAACCGGGAGTGGGAGACGCAAGGGAGGTCTCTCTCTGCAATCTCGGGCTCGCACCACCAGGTACGTGACAGTAGCAGACAGCCATGTCTGAGCCCGAGCAGGGAGCCCCCGCCATGGAGGGGTTATGCCAACACCTGGCAGGACTGACCGAGGCGGTGAAGAATCTCCAGCAAGGGTACACCCGGCTGGAGGAACGGGTACTGGCCTTATCTGGTCCCACCGGTACCCAAGGGACTTCTCACCCGGCAACACCCCCAACGGGGCCTGCACCTGCCCAGACTATAGTGATGCTACCACCGGAGCCCAAGGTCCCCACTCCAGAGAAGTTTTCTGGTGCCCGTGGTAGTTTCAGGACTTTCCGCAATTCTTGCGAGCTCCATTTTGCCCTACAACCTAGGACCTTCTCCTTAGAGACCACTAAAGTGGGCTTTGTGGTAGCCCTACTGACTGGGGATCCCCAAATCTGGGCCCACCGTCTCGTGGAACAGAAGGATGCAGCATTGACCAACCTCTCAACTTTCTTTGACGCCATGGCGCAGTTATATGAGGACCCCCAACTCTCAAACACTGTGGAAGCCGCTCTACGTTCTCTCCAACAGGGTCGGAGACCAGCAGAGGACTACGTGGCTGAGTTCAGGCGTTGGGGTGCCGACACTGACTGGAACAATGCTGCTCTCCGTCACCAATTCCGCATGGGCCTCTCAGACGCGCTCAAGGACGAGCTCGCCAGAGTAGGGATTCCTCAGACCCTGAACTCCCTCATAGACTTAAGTATCCAAATTGATCGTCGTCTACGGGAGCGTAGGGCCGAACGAACCTTGGGGTCCCCAAGACCCACCTGGATGCTCCCCAGAGCCCCAAGCCATTTCCGCTCTGCTCCCTCTGCCAAACCTGTTTATACCTCCACGGCATCGGAACCCATGCAGCTAGGACTCCTGTGGCCTTCTCTCACCCCAGCAGAACGCCAGAGACGCCGCAGCAACAATTTGTGCCTGTATTGCGGAGAGCCTGGTCACTATGTTCGAAATTGCCCGGCTAAACTCCGTAAGTTTCCCACTATTCTTTCCAGTTATGTTGATCCAGTGACCGGGGTTTCGGCTCACCTTGCCCTTTCTGTCTCCTTCCAGCTCCCAGGAAGGACCCTGCGGACCTCCGCTATCATTGACTCTGGGGCCTGTAGTTGCTTCATGGACTGTTTTTGCTGCCCGGCATCAGATTCCCCTCCGTCCGAGGGAACAGGGACTATCCGTCCATCTGGCAGATGGATCCACCATTAAATCTGGCCCAGTGACCCAGGAGACTGCCCCATTGCACACAGTCATCTCTGGATCACACCAAGAATTCTTACGCCTGGACATAATCTCTTCTCCCTTGTTTCCGGTCATTTTAGGGATTCCCTGGCTGCAAGCACATAACCCGGTCATCAACTGGGCCACAGGAGAAGTGGCCTTTTCTTCTCCCTACTGCCAAAGGTCCTGCGGTTCCATGGTCTCCACAGGACCCTCCGCTCTGCTCTGCCTAGAAACTGAGGCAGGTCTACGTCAGTCTATCCCCAAAGCCTACCATGCCTACCTGGATGTGTTCAGCAAACAAAGGGCAGATGTGTTGCCACCCCACAGGCCTTATGACTGTCCCATTGAACTTCTTCCCGGGGCCAAGATTCCCTTCGGCATGGTTTTTCCCCTAACAGAGGTGGAGCAGGGGAAGCTGAAGGACTACATTGACAATAACTTGAAAAAAGGTTTTATCCGCCCATCCACATCTCCTGCGGGTGCAGGAATATTTTTTGTAGAAAAGAAGGACCATTCTCTCAGACCCTGCGTGGACTATCGTGCCCTAAACGAGGTCACTGTCAAAAACCGCTACCCACTTCCCTTGGTTCCTGAACTGTTTCAGAGGCTTGGCACGGCCTCCATCTTTTCCAAATTGGACCTCAGAGGGGCATACAATTTAGTTTGCATCAAGGATGGGGATGAATGGAAGACGGCATTTCGGTCCCGATTTGGGCACTTTGAGTACCTGGTGATGCTTTTCGGACTCTGTAACGCCCCCGCTACCTTCCAGTCCTTCATTAATGATGTGCTTCGGGACTTTCTTGATGTCTTTGCTGTTGTTTATCTTGATGACATACTAATTTTCTCTTCCTCCCTAGAGTTGCATCGTGGACATGTCAAAAGTGTTCTGGGCCACCTCCGGCAACATGGCCTCTATGCCAAGGCCGAAAAATACCTCTTTGAAGTAGAAAGCATACCCTTCCTGGGCTTGATCATCTCCAGTAGGGGCATTCGGATGGACCCCCAGAAGATCACGGCCATCCTGGACTGGCCTGTTCCCGCAGATAAAAAGGGGATCCAGCGATTTATTGGCTTCGCCAATTTTTATCGCAAATTCATTAAAGGATTCTCGGCCATAGTGGCACCCATTACACAAATTACCAAACAAGGTACCCGCTTCCACTGGTCTCCCGAGGCCCAGGGGGCCTTCGAGGCCCTCAAAGGGCTCTTTACCTCAGCTCCTATCTTGAAGCATCCGGACCCTTCACTACCCTTTGTGTTGGAAGTGGACGCCTCTGAGATAGCTGTAGGGGCAATCCTGTCCCAGAGACAGGGCATCAAGGCCCTGCTACACCCCGTGGCATTCTTCTCACGAAAACTATCCCCAGCCGAGAAAAACTACGATGTAGGGGACCGGGAATTATTGGCTATAAAGACCGCCCTCGAGGAATGGCGCTACCTGCTGGAGGGGGCTACTCATCCAATCTTGATCTTTACAGATCACAAGAACCTAGAGTACCTGAAGACTGCCAAAAGGTTGAAACCTAGACAGGCCCGTTGGGCCTTATTTTTCTCTCGTTTTACTTTTCACGTGACCTATCGTCCGGGTTCCAAGAACGCGAAGCCGGACGCTTTGTCTCGTATGTACCACAAATCCCAGGATGGTTCCCCTCCAGACACTATCCTTGCCCCTGGAAATTTCCTCCTGCTACAGGAAGACTTGCTGTCCCAGCTCAGGCGGGCTTCCAGTGGCCTCATACCCACTCCCGGACCTGGGTTGCGGGCCAAGGATGGTCTACTGTGGCATGGGGATAAAATTTTCATCCCCGAGGGTCTGCGGGTAACCGTCCTGGAATTGTGCCATGATCATAGACTTGCCGGACACTTCGGTGTCACCAAAACCACTGAATTGGTACAACGTACCTTCTGGTGGCCTCAGCTAAGAGAAGACTGCAGGAAATTTGTGGAAACGTGCACTGTGTGTATACGGAGCAAGAGTTACCGAACCAAAGCCTGGGGCCTACTTAAGCCGTTGCCAGTCCCAGACCGTCCCTGGAAGATGCTGTCCATAGACTTTATTGTGGAACTGCCCCCAGCAGAGGACCACACTACGATCTTTGTAATAGTTGATCGCCTGTCAAAAATGGCACACTTTGTTTCTATGAAAGGCACCCCTTCTGCTTCAGAAACCGCACAGGTGTTCATCCGAGAAGTCATCAGACTCCATGGGGTACCAGCCAACATAGTGTCCGATCGAGGGGTACAATTTACCTCTCGGTTCTGGAAATCGCTCTGCAAGGCCCTCAACATTGAACTATCATTTTCATCTGCTTATCACCCTCAAACCAATGGACAAACCGAAAGGACCAATCAGACCCTGGAACAATATCTACGATGCTTCTCCTCCTTTACCCAAGATGATTGGATCTCCCTGTTACCAGTTGCCGAATTTGCATATAACAATGCCATCCACTCTGCCACCCAACAGACGCCCTTCTTCGCCAATTATGGCTTTCATCCTTCATTCCTGCCCAATTCTCTTCCTGAATGTACTGTGCCCGCAGTTCAGAAAAGGATTGACTTCTTTGCTTCCAATAACCAACTCCTGCAGGACACCATGGCCCGGACCCAGGAACATAATAAGACGGTTTTTGACCGAAAGAGGCGTGGAGAATTGGTATTGGCACCAGGTGACACGGTATGGCTTTCTACCCTAAATCTGAGGATGGCTTGTCCCTCGAAGAAACTGGGCCCTAAGTTCTTAGGTCCCTTTCCAGTCAAACGGAAAATTAATGAAGTAGCCTATGAATTGGAACTCCCAGACTCCCTCAAGGTCCACCCGGTCTTTCATGTTTCCCTACTGAAACCCTCCACTCCTAACCCTTTTCCCAACAGGAGGACAGTACCCCCGGATCCAGTCCTGATAGATGGCGAGGAGGAATATGAAGTGGAGGCCATACTAAATGTTAGGAGGAGGAGAAATCAGAATCAGTTCCTGATCAAATGGAAGGGATATGGTGCTGAAGAAAATTCCTGGGAGCCCGAGTGCAATATCCACGCTAAGAGTCTAGTTCAAGCCTTTAAGAGAGCCCATCCTGAGAGATTTGCCCAGAGGGGCACCCGGAGGTTGCCCCTAGGAGGGGGGCAATGTCATGAAGATCTTGCCAGAAACCTAAACCCGGGCCGTCCCGGCCCTCAGATTCCACTGCGCATGCGCATGCGCGCCCGGGCGCGTGCACGTGTACAGCCGTGCACAGGGAGACGGGCGCGCGCTCTAGTTAGCACCAGCCGGCCTATTTAAGCTTGACCTGTGCAGATGGTCTTTGCTGTCTGCTCTACAGCGTTGTGGTGTGTGAAATCTGATCCTGTTATATCTGTTCCATTGACCCGGCTTACCATAGACTATCCAGCTTTCTGCCTGTACCCGACCCCGGCTTGTTGTGACCATCCTTCTGTCTGACCCTTTTGCACCTTGCTTCCAGTTTGATTCATGACCTGTCCCCCTTGATGAACTCTGGTTACCTGCATGGTCTTTATCCAGTCTGCAGCCTGATCCCTGTAATGAACCTGATCACCTGTCTGTCTCCAGCCCATTCAGTGGTTCTGCTTCCTGTTCCCAGTCTGCTAAACTATTGTCCAGACCCAGCCAGCTCTGTGAACCTGTTTACCTGTGAGCCTGCTTGCCAAGCCGTTGTCCAGATCCGGCCAGCTCTGCTAACCTGTTTACCTGTGAACCTGTTTACCTGTGAGCCCGCCGGCCAAGCCGTGGTCCAGATCCTGCCAGCTCTGCTAACCTGTTTACCTGTGAACCTGCTTGCTAAAGATCCTGCCAACTCCGCTATCCTGTTTACCTGTGAGCCTGCTTGTTAAAGATCCAGCCAGCTCTGCTAACCTGTTTACCTGTGAGCCTGCTTGCTAAAGATCCTGCCAGCTCTGCTAACCTGTTTACCTGTGAGCCTGCTTGTTAAAGATCCAGCCAGCTCTGCTAACCTGTTTACCTGTGAGCCTGCTTGCTAAAGATCCTGCCAGCTCTGCTAACCTGTTTACCTGTGAGCCTGCTTGTTAAAGATCCTGCCAGCTCTGCTATCCTGTTTACCTGTGAGCCTGCTTGTTAAAGATCCAGCCAGCTCTGCTAACCTGTTTACCTGTGAGCCTGCTTGTTAAAGATCCTGCCAGCTCTGCTATCCTGTTTACCTGTGAGCCTGCTTGTTAAAGATCCAGCCAGCTCTGCTAACCTGTTTACCTGTGAGCCTGCTTGCTAAAGATCCTGCCAGCTCTGCTATCCTGTTTACCTGTGAGCCTGCTTGTTGAAGATCCAGCCAGCTCTGCTAACCTGTTTACCTGTGAGCCTGCTTGCTAAAGATCCTGCCAGCTCTGCTATCCTGTTTACCTGTGAGCCTGCTTGTTGAAGATCCAGCCAGCTCTGCTAACCTGTTTACCTGTGAGCCTGCTTGCTAAAGATCCTGCCAGCTCCGCTAACCTGTTTACCTGTGAGCCTGCTTGCTAAAGATCCTGCCAGCTCTGCTAACCTGTTTACCTGTGAGCCTGTTTGTTAAAGATCCAGCCAGCTCCGCTACCTGTTCCAGCTCATCAGTTTGTATCCAGTCTTCCCTGCTATCCAGGTTACCGTGTCCGCTAGCTGACTTGGTCACTCTACCGGTCTATTGATCCTGCCAGGCACCCGTGCTCCTCCTCACTCCTGGATCTCCTGTCCCCACACCAGGGAACCGGGAGTGGGAGACGCAAGGGAGGTCTCTCTCTGCAATCTCGGGCTCGCACCACCAGGTACGTGACACTAACCATGGGTCTTTAATACTGCTACTATCTTCCCTGCTTCTAATCTGAACAGGATCTCTCTGGCTGTATAGTAGAACCACCTGATCTGCTGGCTTTGCAGCAAACTGTCTAGCTGCAGGAGGCTACTTTAATACCCTACATGTCAATATGATAGATAGCCTGACAGATGCCTATAAGCTGTTTAAAATTAATATCTTTCAACAGTTCTACAGCTCAGCTCAAATAAGTGTGTCATTAGTTCTATCTGTAGTATCTACTTAGTATCCAATCTGCAGCTCTTCTCCAGCCAATCTATCTATATCGGTAGTACTACAATTGCTACCTTGTTGTAGATAATATGCCCTCTCTAATGACCACCATTCATCTCTCATCAAACCGAGGTGCTATACCCCCACTGAAGCCATGTATACCCACAACCAAAAAACTCCCCAAATGAACTGAACTGGGCTTTCATTTGAGGAGTTTTTTTGGTTGTGGGGATACATGGCTTCATTGTGGGTATAGCATCTCGGTTCCACCGTTACTCGCTGAATCGGGCTCTACAACCCACATGGCACACGAAAATAGAGATAAGGCAGACAACATCAAAACTCGGCTGTGATGTAATAACGTCCACATAGAGGGACTCCCGGAGAAAACCGAGGGCAGGGATCCCACTGAGTTTATTGAGAATTGGCTACTGGAGGTCTTTGGCAAAGATGCTTTCACACCACTCTTTGCAGTAGAGAGGGCCCATAGAGTTCCCCCCAGAGCCTTACCAGACAACACTCCTAGACCGGTTTTGGCCTGACTCCTGCATTATTGGGACAGGGAGAAAGTGTTACACCTCCCAAGAGAGCGGCCTACTATTCAATAAAAATGGTGCGAAGGTGTCTTTTTTACCCCGATTTTTCCGCTGAAGTACAACGGTAGCGTGCCAAGTTCTTTGATGTTAAACAATACCTGTGGCGTTTGGGGCTTCCATATGCCATGCTTTATCCAGCCTGCTTATGATTTACAGCTAATGACCGAGCACATTTCTTCAATACAGCTACAGATGCAGCTGGCTAGATGTACAGGAACCTTCCCTGCGACAAAGACCATGAGAAGACACTGATGCCTGATGAAGCCTTTCTACAATATTTAGCTACCCTATAGCTGATCTCATGATGGGTTAGCTCTTATTTGCAAAAATACCCTGGCCGGGGACGTTTCCTATTTGGGTCCCCCCCCCCCTTTTTTGTTTCTATCGGTTGTGCTGCGCCAGCACATATGTTCTCTCTTTATGACACCTGGAGTTTCTACATTGTATCTACAGTGCATAATGACTTTGGGTGACTATGACTTGCAAAGAGTGCTTGGTGGTCTACCCCGCTCTCTACTTGTCACCATCTACAACTAAAACTGTCTGTTTATCTGTTTGTTGACCTGTTTTTGGGCACCACTCTACAAGTTTGTCTGTTATTTTTTTGTTTTTTCCTTCTGCCAGGATGTCACACAACTACACTGCACCTCAAGACCATTTGCCATCACCAAGTCAGACACTGCTTCAGGACTGCCAGGCCCCTTTAGGTACAACCCAATTGAGGGCAGGTGTATACATTATTGTTCATTTATGCTTTTTCTTATCATGGCTGAAGTGACGATCATCACCTGGAACGTGAGGGGGCTGGGCACACCCCTGAAAAGAACAATGGTAAATTCCTTTTTACGCGAATATCACCCAGCAATAGTTGGTTTGCAAGAGACGGATTTAGTTAAAGACTCCGTGTGCTGCCTGGGATATGCTTGGGTGGGGTGTGCCTACCACTAGTGGTAGCTGGTAGAATTTTTTGGGGAGGGGTGGAAAACAGAATGCTGACCCCTCCCCTGTCGGTCTGTAGCACTTACCCCATCACTGGCGACTTCCCCATGGGTGGGGGCTTCCCGTTCTCCTTCTCTCCTTGGCGGCGATGGCTTCCTGTGCTCGGCGGCCTCCAGTTCTCATGCTCTCCTCTGCGGCGAGGGCTTTCCCTGCTCGGCGGCCCCCCATTCTCCTGCTCTCCTCTGCGGCGACGGCTTCCCCTGCTCGGCAGCCTCCTGTTCTCCTGCTCTCCACGGCGGCGGCTTCCATTTCCTGCCTCGTCCTCAGTGACCAATTGGGAGTCTTCTCTTTTTCGCCAGTCGGAAAATGGGTATCACTCCCGCTGCTGATTGACTACATTCGTTCTGCGACCCGAGCCCTCCCTATTTTGAACCCTTTTAGAACCTCTGGCTCTAATCATGTGCTTCAAAAAAATCCCCTGCTGCTGTAATTCATGCATCCGGTGACCCGAAAGGGGCCTGATGCATGAATAGGGGGTGGCAGCCGTGGAAATGGATGCATGAATCTATACATTACAATATAGGGGGCTGGCGTGAGAGAGGGGTTCTCTCTGACCTAGGCTGGGTTGACCTATGGTGATTAAAGCATCCCAATATTATAACATTTTCTTGTTTTTCCAAGACTCAGGCCTCATTGTCTCACATTGATCTATGCATGGAAAATTCACTGACCTTGCCCCTAGTAACCAAAATACAGTACTGTAAAGAGGGGTCTCGGACCATTCGCCTCTAGTGATGTGGATTGCAGTTAAAGCTTGTGATAATTTATCTCCAGCCCCATGGTGTTTAAATGCGTTTTGGCTTAAGTTGCTCCCCACGGATAACTCTGTAACTAGACATATTGAGCATTTCTTTCTTGACAATGCGCATGAAGAAAATGTGCTAACTCAGTGGGATGCCTTTAAATGCTATCTCCGAGGAATCTTTATGTCAACCATTACCAAGATCAAAACAGACACCAAAGCTCACGAGTTACAATTGACCCATATGGTTAGCAGGCTGGAGGTGGAATATTTAGCTAGCTCTTCAGAACAATCAAAAACCTCTTGGCTGTCGGCTCAAGACGCTTTAACCAAGGTGCTTAACTCCAAAAGTTTTTTCTCAAAGGCAACGTTTTATGAGGAGGGCATCGCCTCCTTGCCATAATTGTTAATGTAAGGCCTTCGGCCCCGGCTATAGGGGCAATGAAGATGCCCGATGGCCATATGGTCAATAAACCCAAGACCGTAATGGATGAGTTGGCTTGCTAAGCTGTATGCTTCTAAGGTGATCTATACGTCTGAGGAGCTACATACATATCTATACTCCATTCGCCTTCCATGTCTGTCAGCCTCTCAGAGACAGAGTTTGGAGGCTCCCTTTTTCTTTCTGGAGGAGGTTGGTGCATTCCCGAACTCCAAAGTTCTGGGTGATGATGGAATACCAATGTCAGGTCACCTGAGTCCAGGTGACAGATGCACTCCGTAAGAGTCAGGAGTGCACCGCTAAGGTAATGGACCCTGGGACTGACTGCTGCGGATTGAACTCTGGGAGGTTCAGGAAGCAGGTCTACTGGAGTATCAACACAGATCCCACTGGGAGCTAGAGCATAGATTCCCAGGGCCCAGAGTCTAAGAGCCAGCAGGTGTTCACCAGAGCCTCTAGTGGTGACGATGGACTGCGCTGCAGTCTGGCTCCAGGTCGTGACCCCCAGGGTCTCACAGCTCACGCTCACGGTAGACTACAGGAGAAAGAGGAAGGAAGCAGCATGCTGGCACAACAAGGGATAAGCCAAGGTTGGGGCGACTAGCAGACAAGAATAAGCATAGAACATGCCAAAGGTCAGGGTCACAAGCAGACAGGGATAGTCGAGAACAGGCCAAGATTGGTAACTGGAATCAGACGTAGGAGACACAGCAAGTAGCACATGCAAGCTAACCACACAATGGTTGATATGCAAGGTTGGCTTGCAATGCACAGGTTAATATAGTGTTCCTAATAGAGGCTGAGGTGGAGCTATGCTTAGGGGAAGATTATATAAGCAGTCAGGTGAGGGTGGCTGGCCTCTAAAGGTGAACACATGGAGTGGAGGTAAGCTGACAGAGAAAGATTACTGCATAACCTATGGAGGTATATCAAACTTACTCTGACCAACTTTTACTCAAGCTATTAAAAGTATTCAATGTTGCTAGATCTAGACAATAACTACCTTTGTCAATGTCTAGGGCTTGCATTACTCTGCTGCTAAAACCCGACAAAGTGCCTACTGAACCCTCCTAGTACAGGCCCATTTCACTTCTTCAAACAGACATAAAATTGCTTGCCAAGGTCTTGGCTAGGAGGCTAAATGCGGCCATATCTGATATAATCCATATCAAGTCCACAGCAATCAACCTTAGGAGGTTGTTTGTGAACATGAGAAAATGGGGCAAGAAACTGCGCTATGGGTTGAATAAATGCGGATAAACCGCAAGATCAACCAATGGGGCTGCAGCAACTATACCGTATATATAAACAATGAAAGCAAATGGAAAAGTAAACAAGCTGCGCATACCAATAAACCTAAAAATAATAAAATAGGTGAAACAGACTCTAATTGAAAGTCACAGTCATGCGGCGTACACACGATCGGACTTTGTCCGCCGGACCTAGACTTTCCAGCAAGGCTTCGCCGGGCTTTCCGAGCCTGTGACTTGCCCACACACGCCCGGACTTCTCCGGCGGACAAACCGCGGGAAAAAGTCCGCGGGACTTTTGAAAATGAACGGACTTGCCCACACACGGAGCAGTCCGTTCATTTAGAACGTAACTGCAGGTAGACGGGGCTAGCGAAGGCAGTGAATGCCGCCGCGCTAGCCCCGTCACCTGGCACGTATTTAAAGGGATTCCCCATGCTGAAAAACGGCGTGGGGGTCCCCCCAAATCCATCTCAGACCCTTATCCGAGCACGCAGCCCAGCCAGCCAGGAAAGGGGTGGGGACCAGTGAGCGCCCCCCCTCCTGAGCCATACCAGGCCGCGTGCCCTCAACATGGGGGGTGCCCTGGGGAAAGGGGGGCCGTGCGCCCCCCCAAAGCACCTTGTCCCCATGTTGATGAGGACAAGGGCCTCTTCCCGACAACCCTGGCCGTTGGTTGTCGGGGGCTGCAGGCGGGGGGCTTATCGGAATCCGGGAGCCCCCTTTAATAAGGGGGCCCCCAGATCCCGGCCCCCCACCCTATGTGAATGAGTATGGGGTACGATGTACCCCTACCCATTCACCTAAGGTGTAAAAGTGTAAATAAAAAAAACACACACAACTTTTGAAAATATTTTATTGCACTGCTCTGGGGGTCTTCTTCCGTCTTGGGGGGGTCTTCTCGCCGAACTCCTCCGCTCTCTTCTGCTCTTTTACTTGGCTCTTTCACGAGCGGAGAAGCCCGGCTTTCTTCTTCGTCGTCGCCGCCACCGTTGTTTGGGGGTCTCGTTCCGCCTTCGGGGGTCTTCCGGGGTCTCTTCTGTTTTTGTCGCCGTCTTCTGTGCCGCCGCTGCCTTCTTCTTCTTCGTCTTCTTTTTCTTCTTCTTCAGATGTTGACTCGTCGCTCTCTCTGGCCGGAATGGCACAGACACGCGATGTTGTGACTTATATAGGGACAAGGGGGCGGGGTCACATGCTCATGTCACATGGTGACCCCCACCCACATTTGATGTCACAGTCCCAGCATCCTCCGGGACTGTGACATCATATGTTGGCGGGGTTACCCAGTGTCATGTGACTCGTTAGTTTTACAAGGTCTCAGGTGTGAATGGGGAGCAGGTGTGTTAAATTTGGTTTTATCGCTCTCGCTCTCTCATACTGGTCATTGGAAGTTCAACATGGCACCTCAGGGCAAAGAACTCTCTGAGTATCTGAAAAAAAGATGGCCTTGGCTATCTAAGAAGATAGCCAAGACTCTGAAACTGAGCTGAAGCATGACCATACAGCAGTTTAACAGGACAGGTTCCACTCAGAACAGACCTTGCCATGGTTGACCAAAGAAGTTGAGTGCATGTGCTCAGCATCATGTCCAGAGGTTGTCTTTGGGAAATAAACGTATAAGTGCTGCCAGTATTTCTGCAGAGGTTGAAGGGGTGGGGGTCAGCCTGTCAGTGCTCAAACCATATGCCGCACACTGCATTAAATTGGTCTGCATGGCTTTCATCTCAGAAGGAAGCCTCTTCTAAAGATGATGCACAAGAAAGCCTGCAGACCGTTTGTTGAAGACAAGCAGACCTCAGTACATAGATTAATGGAACCATGTACTGAGGTCTGATGAGACCATATAAACTTATTTGGTTCAGATGGTGTCAAGCATGTGTGGCGGCAACCAGATGAGGAGTACAAAGACAAGTGTGTCTTGCCTACAGTCAAGCATGGTGGTGGGAGTGTCATGGTCTGGGGCTGCATGAGTGCTGCTGGCACTGGGGAGCTAGAGAACTGTGACATACTGAAGCAGAGCATGATCATCTTCCTTCGGAGACTGGGCCGCAGGGCAGAATTCCAACATAATGACCCCAAACACACCTCCAAGATGACCACTGCCTTGCTAAAGCAGCTGAGGGTAAAGGCGATGGACTTGCCAAGCATGTCTCCAGACCTAAACCCTATTGAGCATCTGTGGGGCATCCTCAAATGGAAGGTGGAGGAGCGCAAGGTCTCTAACATCTACCAGCTTTGTGATGTCTTCGTGGAGGAGTGGAAGAGGACTTCAGTGGCAACCTGTGAAGCTCTGGTGAACTTCATGCCCAAGAGGGTTAAGGCAGTGCTGGAAAATAATGATGGCCACAAAAAATATTGACACTTTGGGCCCAATTTGGACATTTTCACTTAGGGATGTACTCACTTTTGTTGCCAGCTGTTTAGACAATTAAGGCTATGTGTTGAGTTATTTTGAAGGCGCAGCAAATATACACTGTTATACAAGCTGAACACTCACTACCTTACATTGTAGCAAAGTGTCATTTCTTCAGTGTTGTCACATGAAAAGATAAATAAAATATTTACAAAAACGTGAGGGGTGTATTCACTTTTGTGAGATACTATATAAGGGGTATCCTGATATCAATTGGGACTCAAAAAAAGAAAGAGAGGCTGAATAAAATAAATGAAATATTAAAAGAACTATATGAGCTAGAACAAAGGCATACAAAAGGGAAAGGAATAGATATACAACATCTTATAGTGGTAACAAAAGATGAGTTAAACTCGGTAATGAAACAAAAGACAAGACAACTTTAGTAAAGAAAGATACCAGTGGGGAAATAAATCAGGAAAGTTTCTGGTAAAAGCACTAATGAAAAATAAGTCGTTAAGCTTTATAGAAAAAATTTAAAACAGTTCAGGGGAACTGGTGTATACCACATCAGAAATCACAAGAATATTCAAAAAGTTTTATAGTGACTATACTCAGTAAGATAAACAGGGGAACAAGCAAAAGAATCAGAAAATAAGGAAAAGATACAAGCTTATTTAAAAGAGGACAAATTACCTAAATTAAGTGAGGGAAATATGTTAGCTCTAGAGAGACCCATAACGCAAGAAGAAATCTCTACAGCACTAAAGGAGACAGCCACGGGAAAAAGTCCAGGGCCGGATGGATTCTCCGTAATCTACAATAAAAAATGTAAAGACCAATTAGTTCCAAAATGATGTTCTTACTGGAATTCAATAGCTGAAGGGATGAAAATGAGGAGAGAATCACCGTTGGCCTATATCACAGTAATATCAAAAGAAGGAAAAGATATAACGCAATGGGCCAGTTATAGACCAATATCATTATTAAATGTAGACACAACTGAATGCCAAAATATTAGCCACTAGATTAAAGTGATTAATGCCGGATTGTATACATACAGACAAGGTGGGGTTCATACTTGGGAGAGAAGAAGGCGACAACGGAGTAAGAACGTTGTTACTCCTATAAAAAAAAAAAAGCTATACTCCTGTCAATAGATGTGGAAATAGCATTTGACAGGGTAGACTGGGGATTCATGACGGCTACAAAAGAAGAGATAGAGATAGGCCCAAAAATGACTTGACGGATTAAAACACTATATCAACATCCAACAGCAGCAGTAAGATCAATAGGACTCTCAATCTTTTGAGTTATTTAATGGTACAAGACAGGGGTGTCCTCTTTCACACCTATTGTTTATATTGACATTGGAACCTTTATTGGCCACTATTAGAAATAGTGTAGATATAAAAGGAGTGAAGGTAGGAAAAGAAGAACATAAACTGTTGGCATATGCGGATGATATCTTGTTTTATGTTTCCTGCCAAAGAACAACATTACCAAATATAATTAAATTATTGAAAGATTATGGCGAACTATCAAACATAAAAATTAACCCCTCAAAGTCTGAAATCTTAAATATTAATATGGATAAGAAAGATGAAGAACAATTACAAGAACAGTTTCTGTTCACATGGCAGAAAAGATGTAAATAAAATTAACAACATCTCCAAAGGATTAGTATCAAAAGAATTACATACCATTATTAAAAAAGATTAAAGAGGAGATTACAAAAATATCAAAAATATCAATGAGGCCACTTTCCTGGATACGATGTATAAATATCATCAAGATGGGAATCTTGCCAAAAGTTCTCTATAAATTTCAGATGCTCCCTATACACGTGCCACAGGTGTATTTTAAGACATTAAAGAAGATGATACTTTGAGTGGAACTTCAGTAATTTTTTCATCTTTCCATCTATTAAATCTTCTGCCCTTGTTGTGGATAGTAAAACATTTTTTTTCTGCCAGTAAATACCTTATACAGCCCACTTCCTGTTTCTTGTCTGGAAAAACGCCTAGACGTATGACATCATGCACAGCTCTCTCTCCTACGCTCATGAGAGTTTGCCAGGAAGGGAGAGCTGGAGGTGTGCCTCTGTGTAAATTGAGGAAGTTTACAGGCAGCAGCTTCAGCTGCCCACAGTTAAAATGATTGCATCCAGATTCAGTGGAGGAAGATTTCTGCAGATTATTTGGCAAGTACAGAATCACATTATATATAAAATAATATGCAAAGTGGTTGGAGTGAAGCTTTAGAATGGCAAATATGTTTTTATTACAAATTATGTGAGCAGACTGCAGTTCCTCTTTAAGTTCATATGGCAGCACAAAAAACAAGAATGCAAAAAAAAATACACAAAGGATTAGCTTTACCAGATTTTAAAAGATATTACAATGCAGTTTTATTTTCACGAATTATAGATTGGACATTTAATTCACATGGGAAAAGTTGGGTTAAAATTGAAAACAAGTTAAGTGATACACAATTGAATAAGGGAATATGGGTACTACAATAGTATCGTAATTTTTCAAAGGACACAAGTGAATTAACAATGAATGTATTTAAGGTATGGGATTTAATACACAGACAATGGAAATGGGAATATAATTCACCACTAAGAACCACTCACAGGGACAAATTTTTTTTTCCAGGGAATGAGACACTATTTGGAGTATGGATAAAGGATTAAAATGCACGATTAAAGGATATTATGAAAGAGGGAGAGATTTACACAATCCAGGAATTAAGACACAAAAAGGAGTTACTAGTGATAGATGAACTAAGATACCATCAGATAAGACATTTTATACAGACACTGCCACATCCAATAGGATCAGGAGAAAGTTTATTACCATTTGAAAATTGCTCAACTTACAGGAAGCACCAAGGTATGGAACTTCCCAGATTTATAAGATTCTTACTGTAATGTCAGAACCATTGGTACCGCCTTTCTTGAATAGGTGGGAAGCAGAACTTGGTGTTACTTGTAGTGAGCAAGAGAAAGAGAAAATGTTGAAATTAGCAGACGGAACAGCAATAGATATAAACGAATTATTAATACCTGTCAAGATGGTATATAACACCTATTAAAGCGCACAAATATCAAACGGAAAAAACACTGCTTTGCTGGAGAGGGTGTGGGAAAAGAGGAACACTGACACATATATGGTGGGAGTGTTTGAAAATACTGAATTTTTGGCAAGAAGTGATACAACAGATCCAAGAAATGATGGGAGTAGATATGCATAAAATTCCAGAAACCTATTTATTACATCATACCAAACGTACAACAAAACAATATGAGAGAACGATAATACCACATTTAATAAATGCAGCAAAACACCTGATTCCAAAACATTGGCAAGCATTGGAAAGCCCAACGCTAAGAGAATGGTTTCAAAGGGTAGAATTATATATAACATGGAAGAATTGTGTCATTATGGAGAAGATAGAATAGAAACATTTTTAAATACTTGGAAAGGATGGAAAGATTTCCAGAATACAAAGAAATACTCTGAAATAATGCGAATCTGAAAAAAGAGAGGTAGATGGAATAAATGAAGGAAGATTATAATACATGTTTAAGGAATGTGGGATGGGGAAGGCAAGGGGAGAGGGGATAGGGGAAAACTATATTTTTATGAATGAGAATTTTAAACAAAGTATTTTATATTTTATTAATATTTTATATAATGTGAAATTTCATAAAATTTTAATAAAAAAAAAAATCTAGGAATTATAATCGCCCCTCAACTAACGGACTTTTGCCATTTAAATATTCATCACCTTTTAGCGAGGTTTAGAAATAAAGTTAAACTGTGGACTAAATTGTGGTTCTCAGTGGCAGGGAGGACCAACCTGATTAAAATTATTTTCATGCCCCAATTACTCCTTTCTCCCCAACTCCTCGACAGTTATATCTCTTAAGATTTTCAGGATAGTAAACTCCATATTTAAAGTTTAAAGGGTTAATCCTGCGCCAGCACAACGAACAATGACTAAAGGAATGCTGCGCACACTTAAAGGAAATGTCTAACCTCTCAGCTTTGGTTAGAATTTCTGTTACTTTCTAAAGGTGCCGCAGACATAGCATTGCTGTGTCTTCAGACAATAGGTCACAGATCTCTTGTGATATTGGAGCAGTTAACATTACACAGGTGGTAATAAGAGATAAACTGCAATATTTTTCTGAATGCTCCAAGCTTCTTTTAGCTTTTATCCTATAAGACATTGAATAATCACCCTTTAATGCAGTATTACCCATGAATTAACACTTCTCACCAGCTAACTAGACCCCACGTGGTTGAAAATATTGGAGTACTAACCATACATAATGAATATGTTCATGGAAAAATGCAGCTAAATTATGTTTTTCCACCACATAACTGGCTACAATATTTTAAAAAAATTCAAAGGTCAAGCAGCATAAGTATAAAAAAGAATGGAGGTAAGAAAACACTCCACCTACTTTGAGAGCACCAATGGAGTCAGAATGTGAATACCTAGGGTCCTGGGCTTGCACTCTACTTCAAGGGAGCGTCAAGACTGCTCTCTGGTGGAGATGGAAAAGTGGGAAAGCATCACCCTTTACTGGGAAAATACTACTGTGACTTATTTAGTGAAACTGGAGGTATTTTTGCAGTTGTAGAGGAGCGTAGGAATCTTGAATCTTTGGCAAAAAAAAAAAGCCCCCCTGGGCAACTCCAGACCCCCTGAATAGTACATACCGACACTCCATAACGACTGGAGTCTATGTAGGGGGGGTGTCCCACTACCAGTGTTGGTCATCTTACTTTAAAAAAGTAATTAGTTAAGTTACAAATTACTACTCCCAAAAAGTAATTGCGTTAGGAACTCAGTTGCTACATTGGAAAAGTAATTATTTAAAAGACAAGACGGTTAAATAGACATAAAAAGCTCCAGGTGGGTAATATGAATAGGATATTATGCATGTAAGCAAGGGGCGGGTCTATTATTATTATATCGTGTAAGGGGCGGATTTCTACAGAAGAGGGTGAATGTTAAATTAATGGGCAGAGCTCGATATATAACAATTATAATAAATGCGCCCCTTGGTTACAGTAATACTAGACCCGCCCCTTAGTTACACGATAGATGCCCCTTGCAGAGTAGCACGAGCATCGGGAGCGTGCGGCATCGCATCGTACAATTACATGTTAACTGCGCCTGCGCGGTGTAGAGTTCACTCAGAGCTGTTTAGGTTCAGCAATTTTCAGAAGCTCCGTAGCCCTTCGTACTGCGCAAGCGCTGCGCCTGTGCAGTACAGGGGGGTCCTTATCCGGCGGGGGAACTTTTTCGGCAGGACAACGGAATTACACTACTGCCATCTAGTGGCGGTAGATGTAATTGGGGTAACTAAGCCAAAGTAATGGGAACTGAGTTACCATGAGGGGAAAAGTAATCAGTTAGATTACTCGTTACCCTCTAAAGTAACTGCGTTATGTAACTCAGTTTATTTGAACATCACTGCCCACTACATAGACTGCTGGCCCCTCAACCCCCCTCTGTCCTTCTCAGCCACTGCAGCTAGAGGAAGGAAGTACACACTGCAGTTTGAATGAACCAGAGGGAGATTGAGAGGTCAATATTTTCTGCAGACAGCCACCCCTCCCCACCATAGCTAAATATAAGTAATGAAAAGCAGGCGTAGCATTTGAAAATGAGGAGTGCTGTTATGTACAATTCAGGGGGTCTGGAATTACATATGTAGCACCCTCCTAGGTAGGTGCTAGAAGAGAGTATAGTTTTTGATCTTTCTGCTTACCAGGAAGATGGTCAGGTAAAACTTAGAGTGCTCTCTGACTATCAGGGAGCAGGATCTGTTGGTGAGGTCTGCTCATTGTGCACAGGTGCAGCTCAGCTGGTTTGACTGTCCCTTACTGGTCCAATAGGGATGCATATTGGACAGTGGGAGGGGACCTGACAAGTGAGTGCATAGGCTTTGTTACAGTCCTGGCAATTGACAGAGGAGAAGTGCTGCATTGCATGCTGGGATACTGTATTAAAACCCAGAGGCACATGTGCTCAGTTGAGTTGGGGAACAGAGTCCAGGAGGGAGAGGGGCAGCTGCCCTCTCCTCCATGGAGGATGTCACATGGCCCTGGGTGGTCGACCCAGGGGCCTAGAGAGAGAGAAGCTGAACCCATAGGTCTTGCAGAGCTGACTGAAAGGGAGACACCAGCAAGGATCTGATTCTGCCTACTGTATGTACAGATCTGTGTCTTTGGGGCCTGTCGAGTAAGGGTAGCTAGAGGAATCAGTGGACGGCGTCAGTAAAGGGGATGCTAGAGAGTATCCTGAAGATAATGTAGTGCATCAAGTCTGCTGCTAGCGAGAGCAAGAAGACTTAATTCCTCCATACATGTGGCTGTATGGTTAAAGCAGTGTGACTGCTTCCGCGAGTAATCCGGTGAGGCCAAGTGAGAGTTGTCCTTATCCATTGTGAATAGTTCCAGTTGGTGTAACCCACTAATCCCTTCTCCCATCCAAGTTCTAAAATAAAATACAAAAACTCAAATACCCTGGACTGGTCATTGAGTAACAAGCAAGCAGAAGTAAGGGTATGTCAAGTGAAAACCCCTAGCAACCAAGATGTAAGTTTGCTGCTGTTCAAATAAATATTTTTACTGGAATACAGCATTATGGGGATCTCTTTATATTGCATGTGAACTTAAATGGAGGAGAGTGGAGGATATTAAGGAGAATAATGTGCCGTGGAAGTTCCTTTCCAACATTGAAATATATTCGATCTGGCTGGATGTTCCAAGGAAAGGAGTCTGCTGCTTTGGATATCTGAGATATTAATAACAGAAGAGCTACTAGACCTGTAGGGGTCCTAAATTGAGGTGAGAGGCTGGGGCACATCATTGGTATGCTATAGATGGTGGAAGCACTATCACTATATGAATTGAACTTTTACACTGATTTCACATTTTGATTTGGATTTTTTTTGCACTATATTATGAACTTTTTTGTTTTGTCTTTTGTTTTTTTTTTAATTTTTGGATCACGTTCTTGGAAGAATCGTCTATTGATGTATCTATTATTGTATTGTCCCTTTAATATTGCATTGTCTCATGTTATATATTGAGTAAGTGCCACATTATTTACATATATATTTGTCACTGTGTGAGAACACTGGTTCATGTCGGCAGCCACTCATTGACTCATACACATTTGGTTTGAGCATTAGTATTTTTTTATTAACCACTGCAGCCCCGGAAGAATTTACCCCCTTTCTGACCAGAGCACTTGTTGTGATTGGGAACTGCGTCGCTTTAACTGACAATTGCACGGTCATGCGACGTGGCTCCCAAACAAAATTGACGTTCTTTTTTCCCCACAAATAGAGCTTCCTTTTGGTGGTATTTGATCACCCCAGCGGTTTTTATTTTTTGCACTATAAACAAAAAAAGAGCGACAACTTTGAAAAAAACACATTATTTTTTACTTTTTGCTATAATAAATATCCCCAGTTTAGGCCGATACGTATTCATCTACATATCTTCAGTAAAAAAAAAATCGCAATAAGCGAATATTGATTGGTTTGCGTAAAAGTTACAGCGTTTACAAAATAGGGGATAGTTTTATGCCATTTTTATTAATATATATTTTTTTACTAGTAATAGCTGCAATCTGCGATTTTTAGCATGACTGTGACATTATGGCGGACACATCGGACATTTTTGACACATTTTTGGGACCATTGTCATTTATACAGCAATCAGTGCTATACAAATGCACTGATTCCTGTGTAAATGACACTGGCAGTGAAGGGGTTAACCACTAGGTGGCAGTATAGGGGTTAAGTGTGTCCTAGGGGCGTGTTTCTAACTGTGGGGGCATGGCTGTGTGTGACATGTAACTGATTTCTGCTCCGATCACACGGAGCAGAGATCAGTGACACTGTCACTAGGCAGAACGGGGAGATGCGCGTGCCCACCGGCCACCTCTTAAAGGGCAACGTATAGGTACGTGATTCTGCCTGTACGTGCCCTTCTGCCACAGTATATCTGCATGAGGCGGTCGGGAAGTGATTAATGTGTAACCACACGGCCACATCAAGACACCTCTGCAAAATATGGTCTCCAACTCTTGAGACAAACAAGCTTTGTCTGTACTTCTCCTTTAACTATCCCACAGGTCTAACTCCATAGGGAACCTGGCAACCTTTTATATCTACAATATATAACTGGAACTGGAACTTCATGTCATAAATCTATTATAAAAAGTTACCTTTTCTTTGAATATGATTTGAGAACATGAGTAAGAGTGAAATGAGGAAGGAGGAAACAACAAGCAATCAGATTATGAATCTACATAAGCAGGAAGTTTTTCAATATACTTGGCTAGTTAGATGTTAGCACACAGTATTTGAGGTCAGATACTTTTAAAACACATTGTAGAGCACTGTCACCTACATACATATCAGCCTTTAGCATTGTCTTTTATAAAAAAAAAAAAAAAAAAACATCATGAAGATGAATAGACTATGGCATGTAAAAAAAAAAAACTAGAGCCCATTATTCTGTTTCTGGAAGCAGAAAAGAGAGAGATTTCTTCCTCTTGGGACACAATTGTTCCAGCTACAATGGAGTCACTGAAAGATTTAGGCAGGGAGGGAAATTATTGAACTGAGAGGAATGAAAATGAATTGCTTTGCAGATTTACTTTTTGATAGATAACAAAGAGCGGGTAATGAGCCAAATTGCTAGCTGTACTCAGGGACCCAAAAACAAAAGCGCTACACACTGGGGGCTCGTAATCCGGAATATGACTTCATATTATATTGCTTTCAAACAATACTGATGTGTCACATTGTTATGTACATGTAAAAGGGCGCGGAAGCTGTAGGGATATAAAAAACTCCGACGAATTACCTACAAGGAGCCCATTTATTCTGAACTTCTTGCGCAATTTATCAACTGAATTATCTTTCCCAAATAGATTTACATCTTACTAATTCTACGCAGCCCGGCAGGATGGGAAGAGCCTGGACTACCCTGACCTCATCCGAATGGTGTCAGAGAAGAAGAGGCCATGTTGGAAGAGAAAAGGGAGAAGCAAGTGATGGGGTCTACAAAAGTCTACAGTGGCCACGGTCAGGTCGGCCTTTAAACCCTGAAAGAGACACAGAGGTAGATGCCCCTGACAGTTGCATGATGTCCCAGATGATGGAGATACTGACAATCTCTAGTGGCGAAAGAGACGCCCAGGTCCCAGAAAGAAACAACCAGGAGGGAATTGTTTCCAGCTGTTATCCAGCACCAGCATCCCTCCTCTTGACCACAGTGAGATGATTTGCTTAATTGTGGAGGAATTGGTCATATTTGCAGCCCTGTATGTTCCAGTCCCCAAGAAGACAGAAAGGCAGAAAAGCCGCCAGCCGCGGGAAACGCCAAAGGGCCCCGGTGAAGGAGTCAACCGGGTGCCCATCACGTGCTGGTAAAGCGAAGAGTCCAAAGAAGAGGACAGCATCAACTAGGCCCTACCCAGAGGAGCTAGATCCCCTACTGTACCCATCCAAGTGGAAGGAGTGTACACAAAGGAAGAGCACAATTGTCTTTTATAAAAAAAAAAAAAAAAACATCATGAAGATGAATAGACTATGGCATGGGAAGGGTGTGTAATAGAAGTAGGGTTGGATCCAATTACAGAGGTTTCTGGAAGCAGAAAAGAGAGAGATTTACAATTGTTCCAGCTACAATGGAGTCACTGAAAGATTTAGGCAGGGAGGGAAATTATTGAACTGAGAGGAATGAAAATGAAGCTTTGCAGATTGATAGATAACACCCAGATCATGTGAAAATGGTTTCTATGTTATATACAATGTAACATGCATGGGAACAACATCAGGAAAATCCCTGTGCGTGGTTTCATCTATAAAAGGGGAATATGACTTCATATTATATTGCTTTCAAACAATACTGATGTGTCACATTGTTATGTACATGTAAATAAAGCTGTAGGGATATAAAAGACGAATTACCTACAAGGAGCCCATTTATTCTGAACTTCTTGCGCAATTTATGAATTATCTTTCCCAAAGATTTACATCTTACATACAAGTATTGATTTTATGTTTGTGAGTGAGGGATAGCATACTGATTCGTGAGAGTGAAAAAAGACACTGTTCTCGGATCCAACTGCACACTTGCATGCAGAAAAAAATTTGAGGTTCTGCTATAGGGATGAAAAGTTAAGAGTGGACCTAGTATGCCAATGCAAGGTCCACTTTGTTGATAGCTTCCATCCCCCAAATAGAAAAAAAGTATAAAAGCTGCAAGAAAAAAAAAGTTTTAGAAAAAAATTTAAAATACCTTTTAATCCTGGCTTTCACCAACGTTCTGAAGGCGTCAGCGACATTTCTTGTGCCTAACCAATGCTTCCCAGGAAAGCAGTGTACTCAAAATCCCCCAAGAACTTGCTCTCGCACTGTGCTGTAGAGCATTTTTACTGAATTTCAAGCACCCAGCAGTATGTTATTTTTCTTGTACAGTATTTTCTATTGAGAAACATAGGGTACACTTGTGTTATATTATTTTTAGTGCATTTTTAAAATGTTTTAATCAGTTTGTATGTTTTTTTTCCCCAAAGAGTGCTTGGATCAAACATTCTTGTCAAACATGTAATGCATACGTGCAGCGGTAGGACAGGTGAGCCTTAAAGCTAACACACTATAATATGTGTCCTTGGTGGCTGAGATTTCTGTCATAAATGTGCACCTACTGTGTATTCTCAGACAGCTCCTGGCATCTGTTTGTGATCGGTGGAAGGCAGTATGGCTTCCTGATCATGTGACCACTGTGCCAGCCAATCACTGTGATCATGTGATCAGGAAGTCCATTCCACCTCCTGGTGTAAAGACCCAATTAAAAGGCTGCTGGAAGGGGGTCAGGAAGGGGATAAAGGACATTTATGGGTGTTTTTGTGTTTTGCCTAAGGGTTTACTACTTCTAAAAAGAGGCAGACTCTTTAGTCATTAAAATACTGAAAGGGCACCAAGTGGTTATAATGAGCATTGACCCTCCCCTTCTGGAATCAGCCTGTTTGGTGAAACAAACAGCTTTTTTCAGGACAAAAAAAGTATGAATCTGCTTTTTTTTTTCTGAAAAAAAAAAAAGTGGAATTACATTTTAGCTGCAGGTTGTATGCATAAGACAGTGTATCCCTACTGCACATAAAAAGCATGGGCATCATTAGAACCATTTTCCATTTAATTACATGTTGCAATAGCTACGAAAGGACATTCATTGTAATGAGTATGTGAAGCAATGTTAGGGAATGGAAGTAGCACTACACTATTTTTGGATTGAAGTTAATTGTATAATTGTAATGAGTGTGGTGAAAACACTTTGTGGTGTTAGTAGCAACTGGTATATTTTTGATTTGTATTCATTTCGGTTGCGTTACTTGAGAACAGATTTTAAAATCATCACTACATATACACAACACCTGCAACTTCGTCAAATTCTCCAAAAGCATTGGTACCTCCTCACAAATGACTCTATTCTGAGGAAATATCTTAGGGGCTCACCAGAAATTACTTTTAATAGAGCCAGATCAATTAGAGATAGGGTCACTGTGAGTCAGTTTGCGGTAAACTCATCCAGTTTATCTGAATCCTCACCTAATAGTACGTGGTGATATGGGACATGCAATTTCTGTGGTTGGATTTTTGAAAACCAATCATTCTATCTCCCCAGAGGTTGCCCTTATCAAATTAAACATCATGTAGACTGCCTTACGACAGGTATTGTGTATATCATGCTTTGCGCATGTGGAACATTCTACGTTAGCAAAACCAAAGCTCCTCATCCAAACTGATTGAGCTTGAGAGGTCCTGCAAAGAAAAATGGGAGAAACTGCCCAAAAATAGGTGTGCCAACTAGCTTGTAGCATCATACTCAAAAAGACTTGAGGCTGTAATTGGTGCCAAAGGTGCTTCAACAAAGTATATAGTAAAGGCTGCAAATACTTATGTACATGTGATTTTTTTGTTTGTAATTTTTTTTAAATTTGCCAATATTTCAAACAAACTTCTTTCACAATGTCATTATGGGGTATTGTTTGTAGAATTTTGAGGAAAATAATGAATTTAATCTATTCCGGAATAAGGCTGTAACATAACAAAATGTGGAAAAAGTGAAGAGCTGTGAATACTTTCCGGGTGCACTGTATGTATAGGGTACAATACTGATGTTTTTATCTTTTTTACTATTGTACAATAAATGATTATATTTTATTCTAATTTATCTTTGCCTTCTGTGCCGCTATAGTCTGCATTTCTAGGTAGCTGGAGATTTTTTTCTCCCTTTGGTACCTATATTTTTCTCAGTTCCTAAATATGTCCCATTGTCTTCTAGCATAGCACACTGTCCTTCAATGACGTCATGTTTTCAGGACTTTTCGCTTGAAGCATATTTTGGTATTTAGGAATGTGTTAAAAGCAGAACATCGAACATTTTTCTGGCAAACATTCAATGATTTTAGTTTGGAGTTTTTCTAAATGTTGCTGTGCTTTCCTATGGACTACTGTGAGTGAAATGGAAGATTGAGGATGCAGAGAGGGCAGAGCTCTCTCATTGCAGCCAAAAAGCCACATATCTCTCTCACTCATGACGTATGTCATGTCATTTATGTCATTTGTGATGACATATAAACTGTGGCATAGCTAAGTGTAATACATATATTTATTTAGATTGCAGGAAGTTCTGTAAGCATACAGATTCTAGTAACATGATTAAAAAAAGACTTTTAAAGAAGTGCAATTCAGGTGACAAACATTTTAATAACATTCGTAGAAAAAACAATACAGAGAAAGTCAAACTCAGATGGTGTTTGTCATCTAGTTGCTTCAAAAATCTTCAAGAACTGCAAGGAAAAATGTTTTTAATTTTCTTTGATGAGTATTAGGTATTCAAAGATAACACAGCTTTACGTTGATGCTTGGTGATCATAAACATTCCAAACATTACATTTAAATGAACAGTCTGTATACTTTAGTAAATCAACTCCCATGACTATAAATATATTTTATAGTTCCCAACGGTCCTCCACCTCTACTCTGCCTTCAGAACTAGTGAATAGCATAAATTAAAAGGCATAGCCCCTCCCCCAACATTCTCCTTTTTATCCTCATACGTTTTGACTGGTGAAGAGTAGCAGTATGTTCATACCTCTGCAGTCGGCAGCGTCCGCCCGGTTCAGCCTCTCCCGTGCGCAGTCCCTGTTCTTGGGGCGCTTTTAGTGCTGATAAGACTGGGAACCCCTTCTGTGGATCTTTTGGGGTCTCGCAGAGTTTCCTCATAGGAACGCAGTCTGCTAGTGATTTACGGACAAACAAATGCAGGTGGATTCAGCAGGAGGATCAGCTGCTCTTTTCTTCCCTGGACAGGTTAGACTTTTTTCCTTTGTCTTTGTTCCTTCCTAGAAATTAATGAACATTGAGCAAGATAAGAATATAAAAAAATAAATAAAAAATGTCCCGTTTAAGACCCTTTTTTCTTCCAATCGTGCAAGCCCATCCCGGGCCGGTACGGCTCTGATCTCCCGTGTGTCCTGCATTGTGGAGTTTGCCCGCCCCCTGCCTTTCCCTTTTAGCTGTGGGGTGCCGGGACAATATCGATCCCGCTGTGCCTCCGGTTCTCGCTCCCAGCTAGCTATGTGGTCGGCGGGGAGGAAGGGGAAGAGAGAGGCGGAGAGGGACATGGACGTATTCCGGGGGTGGTGCGCAGGTGCGGCCTCGGGATACCCGTCGTTACCCATACAATACCTGTCAAATAGGTATGGGACCACCTGTACGTGAGTATTTAAAAAAAAAAAAAAGAGTTTGTTTCAGCCCTGTTTCTTCAAAGCAGTCCAGAAAGTCTACAAGACGCCATGACAATGACGATAGTCCTGATAGTCTTCTCACCATAAGACTTCTAGGAGTTCAGGATCTCAACGATGTTGTTGTTCTCCTTCGCCTCCACCGCGGGCGTCAAAGGAAAAAGTGCTGGGCATGTGGCACGGTTCCACTCCCTGATAAGCTTGTCTGTAGAAACTGTCTCAGGGACTACGCAGCCAACCGGGAACTAGAAGGCCAACAGGTGGTTGACCTACTTAAACAAACCATGAAAGACTCTCTTTCTGAATTGACGGCTATGATCCCCGCTCACCCGGTTCCACAAAATGCACAAATATTGGATTTAGACCCGATATCCCGGGTCCATCAGCTGTTAGTACTCCTTTGCCTGCATCAGAAAAAAACAGATAAACAAATTCCACCGGAAGATCCATCCCAGGAGTCCTCAGATTATTCTGAACTGTCCGGTTTCAGTCTCTCCCTGGTTCAGCCTTTTGTCCAAGCGGTGAAGAGCGCCATAGCCTGGGAAGACTCAGAGGAACCTCCTCAAAAATCAAAAACCTATTTCCCATTCCTCAAGAGAAAACACATCTTCTTCCCATTAATGGGGGAGATCACAGAGATTATAGAGGACGAGTGGAGCAAAACTGACAAAAAGTTTTCCCTAGCCCATCTAACCAAATTGTATCCACTGGCAGATTCGGATACTCAGTCCTTAAGTTCAATGCCTGTGGCTGATGCGGCTGTAGTGCGTCTGGCAAAAAATGTAACTTTGCAATGGAGTACTTAACGTCTTTCAAGGACCCCCTAGATAGACAAATTGACCTAAACCTCAAAAGGATCTCTCTAGCGGCAGGGGCGGCTTGTAAACCAGCCATTGCGCTGACATCTGTTTCCAATGGCATCAGGTCTTGGATGGAAAATGTTGAGACAGCCCTGCACCAAGATGTTCCCAAAGATGACATAATCAAAGCTCTGGAGGAGCTTAAGTTGGTGGCAGATTTCATAGGAGAACATTGGACAGCGGATCTGGCATCAAAGCAAAACTGGTGCAAGGTTCCCTTTGATGGAAAATCTTTGTTTGGTGAGAAACTCGACAAAGCAATCTCTCGAGTCACAGGGGGCAAATCTGGCTTACTCCCTCAGGACAGGAAGGTCCGGAGAACAAAGGCCTATTTATACCGATTCCGGCAATCAAATTACAGAGACTTCAGGCAGTCTCGCCCCTTTAGGGACAACAAGAAATCGTGGAGAGGTACTCAGAATTATTTTTTGGGAGCCAGAAAGAACAAGTCCCTCACCGCTACCCAGGGGGGGACAAAGTCTTTTTGATGCCAAAGGGGTGGAGACGCCCCTAGTGGGAGCCCGGCTAAAACATTTTTCCCCATCTGAGCCTCCAAGTGTCAAGACCCATGGGTCCTATCAATGATCCGGTATGGTCACTTCTGGACTTTCTCTCATCAGCCTCCTCACACGTCTTTCAAAGAAACACAGTTACCGGCCTCCCTACAGAAAGCACTGGTCCTAAACCAATTTATGGAGTCTCTGCAGCGTCAAGGGGCAGCAGTACCTGTTCCCCCATCCAAGCGATTTACAGGTTTTTATTCCACTCTTTTCCTGGTGCAGAAAAAAACTGGCGACTGGAGACCTGTAATAGATCTGAAAATACTAAATCAATACATCCATCTCAAAAGCTTCAAGATGGAGTCGCTCCAAATGATTATCCAAACTATACAACCAGGAGACTGGTTAATATCGATAGACCTGCAGAATGCTTACCTCTACCTCCCTATTCTACCATCCTTCCAAAAGTATTTAAGGTTCGCAGTGGGTCATGCCCACCTGCAATTTCAGGCTCTGCCCTTCAGGCTATGCACCTCCACCTGGGTGTTCACAAAAGTGTTGATATCTGTCTTAGCCCCTCTGAGAGAGAGGGGATTAAGGATTTACCACTATCTAGATGATATCCTCTTGCTATCAAACAACCCGAGCCAGCTTATAGCCCACAGAGAGATTCTTCTTCAGTCGTTGTTGGAGTTGGGGTGGTTGGTGAACCATCGAAAGAGCCAATTAGTTCCAACACAACAGATGATCTATCTAGGAACAATGTTCGATACGCACCTAAGCACAGTCTCTTTACCCCAAATGAAGATGGAGAGCATCATTCAGAAGATGTCCAAGACCATACAGAGGTCCCATTTATCAGCCTCACAGTGTCTGTCCTCGTGCATACCTCTAGTTCCTTGGTCTCACTGGCACCTGAGACACTTCCAGATGGGATTCTCAACACAATGGAGACGGCAACATCTTTTCCAGACAATCCGTTTAACAACGCTAATAAGCAAGAGTCTGCACAGGTGGACGAATCCAGAGAATCTCTCCCGGTCCCATCATTTGGGTTCCCACTCATGGACCACAATTACTTCAGATGCGAGTGGCCAGGGGTGGGGTGCCCATTGCAGATTCAGGGAAGGTGGTCCTTTTCCACCAGAGGGATAGTTTCCAACATCCTAGAAATGAGGGCAGCATTTCTAGCCTTAACCTCTTTTGCATCTCAGGTCAGGGGGCAGAGAGTACTTCTGCATTTGGACAACAAGGCTGCAGTCTTGTACCTTCAGAAACAAGGGGGCACCCACAGCAAGACACTTCTGAGGGAAGTGAAACCTGTAATGCTTTGGGCAGAGAGGAACCTGCTAGACCTCAGGGCAATATATTGCCCAGGCAAGATGAACACGGAGGCAGATGTCTTATTGAGGAGGTTAGGGGACAACAACAAGTGGTCTCTCCATCCCCATGTGTATAACCAAATCTCCAATCTTTGGCAGACCCCACAGGTGGATCTCTTTGCTACGCAGGAAAATTCTGGAAACTCAGGAGATTCTTCTCCCGCCTGCCACATCCACAAGTGGAGGGAGTAGATGCGCTATCTTGTCTTTGGACCTTCAAGACAGCTTACGCCTTTCCTCCTCACCTACTCATATCGAAGTTCCTCCTCAGACTCCTGAGGGAACCAGTCCAACTGCTAGCAGTGCTACCCTATTGGCCGAAGAGACCTTTGTTTCCACTAGCCATGCACCTGTGTGGATTCCCCGATCAGACTTCCCCCCCTTCCCATAGTTGTTGATCCAGGGCAGACTGGCCCTTTCAGACCCACAGAAGCTGAATCTTCGTGTATGGAGATTAAAAGGAGGAGGTTTGAATCATTAGGCTGTTCCCAAAAGGGCATATCCACCCTGTTGAAAGCCAGAAAACCTACAACCAACACAATATATGCAAGGATTTGGGACAAGTTCAAGGAGATATAGGCTCGAACCCTTTTCCTGTGGCGTAGCCACAGGAAAAGGGTTCGAGCCTATATCTCCTTCCACTGCTGATGTTCTGAGTTTTCTGCAAACCGGTCTCGATTTGGGGCTCAGACAGAGTTCCCTTAAGGTACAAGTGTCCGCAATTTCTGCAGCATCTAACACCAGGTGGGCAGAAGACCCTCTAGTGATTACGTTTCTCAGGGGTGTATTGAAGATGCGTCCTCCATCTAGACGTTCCTTTGCAAAGTGGGATCTTCCTCTAATATTGGAAGTCCTATCCACTCATCCGTTTGTGCCGGTTGAAGAGGTCTCAATTTGGAACCTAACTTTAAAAACAACTTTTCTGTTGGCTGTTACATCTGGCAGGAGGATTTCGGAACTCCACTCTCTGGGCATTGGGGATGATCACATATCCTTTTTCCCAGATGGGTGTGAACCCTCTGAGAGGGCGAAGTTCTACCCTAAGGTCACCTCAACGGCAAACCTGTCAGAACCATGGGCGTTAAAGGTTTTCATTGACTCAGAATCAAACTCCTGTCACGAGTTAGACATATCCAAAGTCCTCAGGGCCTACTTGGAAGCCAAAGCAAGTTTCAGGAACTCTGAAAGATTATTCATCATCCCATGAGGCAAGAATAAAGAAAAGGAAGCTTCCACCAGAACCTTGGCCTTCTTTGGTCGTCAAACTAATACAAAAAGCATACAGGGTGAAGCTCTTGGATCGTCCTGTTCAGGTGAATGCTCATTCAACAAGAGCGGTATCAGCTTCCTGGGCAGCGAGGGCAAATATTTCTTTGGAAACAGTATGCACTTGGTCTTCTCGACACACATCCCTTAAACATTACCGTGTTGATCCCGGAGCTCTTATGACAGTAGATTTCGGAAGAAGAGCACTTCATCCTGCTATGTCTGTATCTGATTAGGTTTTTTTTGTTAAACCCACCCGTGTGATCTAGTTATTTATCACACGTATGCTGCCATGGATGCACCAGGAAAACGGAAAATTGTATCATACTTACCGTAATTTTCCTTTCCTGGTGCCTATCCATGGCAGCATAAACTCCCACCCTTGGTATTCTTTATTACGAAGAATGTTGGGGGAGGGGATATGCCCTTTAATTTATGCTATTCATTAGTCCTGAAGGCGGAGTAGAGGCTGAGCTCTATCACATTTATGCTGCCATGGATAGGCACCAGGAAAGGAAAACCACGGTAAGTATGATACAATTTTCAGTTTTTTGGATCTAATCCTTCTGTTTCTCTCTCCTTTTTAGTTGTTCCTCTTATATTCTAATGTAAATTATTCTATAAAAGCATACTATTTATCTACCAATAGTGTTATGCCACACAAAATCTTTTATTCAATCCCTAAAATATTGCATTTTTTATTTTAAAAGCCAGTAAAAATTAAAATCTGTTTTTTTGTATTGATACTTAATGATCCATGTAACTGTAAAACAGGGCTTGGAAATGTACATCCTGAATACAGTACCTTGTGCTAAAAGGTGTCCCTCTCTTCCATCTCAGAAAATTGGCAGTTGCAATGTTATTTAGCAACTTTATGTTTTTGGAGAATGTTACTTCACAGCTAGAGAAAGGTCAGTTCATTGTTCATTCAGCAGTTGTGGAAAGATAAATTCTAATGTGCCTCTAAATCACTTCAAGCTATGTAGAAATTAAATTGTTATTCTTTTTAGCAGGAACATTTCCAACCAGAGTGTTCCCAGCTGCTTCCTCACTGTGACTGGACAAAATCTGAGACCTGCATCTAAAGAGCATTCATCCAACATGTTATATGGAAGAAGTACACTGAATACATTGGGGTTGATTTACTAAAACTGGAGAGTACAAAATCTGGTGCAGCTCTGCATAGAAACCAACCAGCTTCCAGTTGTTTTTTTGTCAAATCTTAATTGAACAAGCTGACGGTTGATTGGATACCATGTACATCTGCATCCGATTTAGCACCTTTACAGTTTTAGTAAATCAATCCCAGTAAGCGCAATTCACAAAGCTTTAGTCCAAGTATCTTTATATTAGCCATGTAACTAATTTTCAATTCTCATTGGACTCAATGATTTATGGCCAGGACCCACTGATCGGCTGAGTCAATGACAGAAGAGAGCCCTTTGTTGGTAAACAACACAGGGCACTCTAAAGACAGCAGCGACGTGTCCGTTTTTTTCAGGGAGTAAAAACAGGTACATCGCTCAGTAAAAGCAGCACATACTACACACAGTAAACATTATTAGGCACACAGTTAACCCCTTGATTGCTCCTAAATGTTAACCCCTTCCTAGGCAGTGTCAGTACAGTGACAGTGTATATAATTAGCCCTAACCACTGTATAAGTGTCATTGGTAAAAATCGGTGTCAGTTAGTCAGTCCCCCCCCCCCCAGTGTCAGTTGGGCCACGTACACACGAGCGGACTTTCCCGCGGGATTGTCCGACGGACTTTCCGACCGTGTGTGGGGCTCCGGCAGACTTTTTCCTCCCAAAATTCCGGCGGACTAAGTTTTAAGTTTAGACTTAAAATTGTCCGCTGGACTCGGCAGTCCGGCGGACAATCCCACGGTCTGTGTGCTAGTCCGCGGGACTTTTGAAATGAACGGACTTGTCTCACACACGAAGGAAAGTCCGTTCATTTAGAAGGTGACTCCAGGTAGACGGGACTAGCGAAGGCAGTGAATGCCGCCGCGCTAGCCCCGTCACCTGGTATGGATTTAAAGGGGAAGCCCTATGCCGAAAAAACAGCGTGGGGGTTCCCCCCAAATCCATCTCAGACCCTTATCCGAGCATGCAGCCCGGCCGGCAGGAAAGGGGGTGGGGACGAGCGAGCGCCCCCCCTCCTGAGCCGTACCAGGCCGCGTGCCCTAAACATGGGGGGTGCCCTGGGGAAAGGGGGGCCCTGAAGCCCCCCTACCCCAAAGCACCTTGTCCCCATGTTGATGAGGACAAGGGCCTCTTCCCGACAACCCTGGTCATTGGTTGTCGGGGTCTGCAGGCGGGGGGCTTATCGGAATCTGGGAGCCCCCTTTACTAAGGGGGCCCCTAGATCCCGGCCCCCCACCCTATGTGAATGAGTATGGGGTACGATGTACCCCTATCCATTCACCTAAGGTGTAAAAGTGTAAATAAAAAAAACGACACCATTTTTACAAATACTTTATTGCACAGCTCCGGGGGTCTTCTTCCGTCTTGGGGGGTCTTCTCGCCGGACTCCTCCGCTATCTTCTGCTCCTTTACTAGCTCTTTCACTAGCGGAGGAGCCCGGCTTTCTTCTTCGTCGTCGCCGCCGTCTGTTGGTCTTGTTCCGACTTCGGGGGTCTCTTCTGTTCTTCTTGCCAGGCCTCCGCTTTCTTCTTCCAGCTCTTTTACGAGCGGTGGCCCGGGCATGTTTTGGTGCCGTCGCCTTCTGCTTCTCCTTCTTCTGCTTCTTGTTCTTCTTTCTTCTTCCGATGTTGACTCGTCGCCGTCTCCTCTTGTAATGGTTTCAACGTGTTGCGCTGCCAGTTATATAGGGACAAGGGGCAGGTCACCTGCTCATGTCACATGGTGACCCCGCTCCCATATGATGTCACAGTCCCAGAGGATGGGCTCCTCCGCTAGTGAAAGAGCTAGTAAAAGAGCAGAAGATAGCGGAGGAGTCGGTGAGAAGACCCCCCAAGACGGAAGAAGACCCCCGGAGCTGTGCAATAAAGTATTTAAAAAAATTGTGTCGTTTTTTTTTATGCTCGGATAAGGGTCTGAGATGGATTTGGGGGGGACCCCCACGCTGTTTTTTCAGCATAGGGATTCCCCTTTAAATCCATACCAGGTGACGGGGCTAGCGTGGTGTCAATCTCGCCGATCGAGGCGGCGGCATTGACTGCCTTCGCTAGTCCCGTCTACCTGGAGTCACGTTCCAAATGAACGGACTTTCCACCATGTGTGGTCAAGTCCGTTCATTTCAAAAGTCCCGCGGACTTTGGCCAAAACTCCAGCGGATTGTCTGCTGGAAATGTCCAGGCGTGTGTGGGCAAGTCCACACGTTCGGAAAGTCCGGCAGACCTCCGCTGGAAAATCCGGCGGTTTGTCCACTGGACTAGGTCCGGCGGACAATCCCGCCAGAAAGTCCGAGCGTGTGTACGCCGCATAAGTGTCAGATTGTCTGCCGTACTATCACAGTCCCACTATAAGTCGGTGATCACTGCCATTACTAGTATTTTTAAAAAAAAAAAATTCTAGTATGTATACCATCATTGGATGCTATAACTTTCATGGAAACCAATTTATGAAGAAATTAGATTATTTAAAATGTTTTATTAGATATGTTTAAAAGCAGAAAGTAAAAAATATTGTTTTTTTTTTTTTTTCAAAATTGTTGGTCTTTTTTAGTTTATATAATAAAAAAATAAAAAAAACCCAGATGATCAAATACCACCACTTGTATTCTTGCCTTGAAAAGCAAAAGGCAGTGCATATAAGTTTAATTGTCCTTGATATCCAATAATCTGCAACACCTGACACTAAAAATGCTAACTACTGAGTGTGCAACTGACCACTGTTCAAAACTTTCACAGTTTGTGCAGGGGCTTCCATCTTGCCCTGCAGCCAGTGTGCTGTCTAAAAGGGGCCATCAGGAACTGCAAAAACAAAACTGCACTATAACCACCTCACGTCCGATACTCTGAGCCTCACTTTGTCCAGGCTCTTTGCATGGCAACCACATCCAAATTATTTAACGAAAAGTTCCTGGCCTGGGTGGCCCCAAAGTGGGAGATTCAAAGCCACCATTTCCTTTTTTAATTTTGACTTTTTTCAGTGATACTTGTTTTTACTAGTTTTTTCATAATTTTTTTTCTTTGAAATTTGGCAGGAGATGCAGTGCATATGGGGTTAGGATTTTCAGCGTTGTGGGTGTATGTTTTTTTTAATCTATTAGGATAGGGATGCAGTGAGGTTCTGTGCAAAAAGGCAGCTCTTGAACTTACTGTCAGCAACAACTGCCTAATGCTCGAGATAGGAATTAAAAAATAAGGGAAAAAAAACATGGGTAATAGAGAAAAGTAGCAAAATTGTGAAGAATTAGAAAGAGATAGCAATTAATAAAAGGATTTTTGGGTGTAGACATCTGTGCACACAGGCAAGTCGCATAAGAAAATTAACCCAGCACTGCATTTCAGAGATCTCAAGTGTAGTTTGTTAAAGTAGATGTAAACCCAACCACTAAAATCTAATATAATCTTTTAGAGGATAATAACAGTTAAAAGCCTATTTATATTTTAAAGCCTAACTCCAGGAATGCAGTGCACTTGTTGTGCAAAGTGGATTTGCCTTTCGTAAATAACCCCCTATGTGTATGTGAAAAGCAGAGAGAAGAAACAGCCAGATAGTAAAATAAAAGCTGCACACATTACACATTGTTAGGTACACAGTTCACCTCTTGATTGCCCCTAGATGTTAACCCCTTGCCAGTGGGGGGGGGGGCGCATGGGGGGGCAAGGGGGAGCAAGGTTTTCGCACACACGGTCTCAGGGCCGATCCTTGGCGGGTGCAACCACTCTGTAAACAATAGGGTGGAGCTCTGCCCTGCCACCAGAAAAGATGCGTCAGCTCCCGGAGGTAGCGGTGGAACGCACATCCGCTGACACTTCCGGGAATACACTCTCAGCGTGCGTTCTATGGAAACTTGGAGTCTGCTAAAGGACTGTACAACCAATATCCTTCCTATACTATCTGGAATGATACGCTGCAGGAAGTGACCATTGTCCAATACTAATTTGGTTTGAATCATCCACCAGATACACGCATATCCATGGCTTACTCTAGGTAAGTCTTTCTCTGGCTCCATTTTTTATAAGAGGCAGTCTGAGGAGCCATATCTTTCTTTTTTATATATAATTATTTTTTTACAAATCATCACGTGCCATGTTTTACAACCAAATCAAAGGGGTTGCGATGGGGACAAGCTATGCGCCCAGCGTAGCCAACATAGTGCTCAATTTAGTGGGAGCGGGAAACCATCTGCCATAAACCCAATAAGGCACTCAAGTACTACAAAAGGTACATTGACGATGTTATCCTTTTGTGGGAGGGTTCCCTGACTGAACTAGAAACTTTTCTCACAGGTCTGAACAACAATAAATGGGCTTAAATTCACTACAGAATAGAGTCTGGAGACAATAAATTATTTGGATCTCACCTTGGTTAAAAATAAGAATAGGATTAACACAAAGACCTTTTTCAAGGTAACCGACTGTCATGGTAATAGCTCTCACCAGCGACGCTTCCCAGTGCGCATGCGCATGGGGACGGCGCTCTGGCGCACATCCAGGCGCACATCCAGCGCACATCCATGCACGCGCATGCGCGGCTTCACTGAGCGGCGCGCGCATACGCACAAGCACACGCACTGACGTGACCTCCCGCTGACCTATAAAAGGAAGCATGGCTACCAAAACAAATCGCTGGTTTGTCTTCAGCTCATGGTATCTCCTGAACCTGCTTGACTTCTGCTCCTGTTGTGACCCGGATTGCCCTCTGACCTTGCTGACCTCCTCCTGTACCGACCTTTGGCTTTCCCCTGGATTGCTGCTCTCTGGATTGTGTTTGACCCTCGGCCTGTACCCGGATTCTCCTGTCTTCTCCAACGCTTGACCCTGGCTCTCCTCTGGACTTCTCTTGCTGAATACACCCTGTTCCAGTATTCAGACTGTGTTTTGGCTCCCATCTTGATCTGGACTGTGTTTGACCCTCGGCCTGCTTCCCGGATTGTGCAGACTGTGATTGGCTCCCATCTTGATCTGGACTGTGTTTGACCCTCGGCCTGCTTCCCGGATTGTCCTGCTTAGCAGATCCCTGTGTGTCCTGAACCTACCCTCCAGCTGCCTTCTAGCAAGTCCCGGACCACCCAGTAACTTGTGCCTCTTGGTGCCAGCCAGGGGTTGGCGTGCGCTGAGTCGCAACAGAGACCGCTCTCGGCATCTTGGCCTCGGTTAGTACCATTTATCTGATACCGACAGAAACGGCTTTGTGCCAACCAATAGTTGCCACCACCCACAATGGTTGGGAGCAGTCCCCAAAGGCCAATACATGCGTATCAGGAGGAATTGTGACAATCTAACTGATTTCCATGTACAATCAGAGGTACTCACTCAGAGATTTTGTGAGAAGGGTTATTCACATAAAGATCTCATAAAAAATAAAAATCAAGTTTTGGCTATGGACAGGGAATCACTATTAATTCCTAAGGGTAAGATTCCCTTTCAGGGGGACCTTGCATTTATATCGGGGTTCCATAGACAGTACAGGAATGTAGAAAATATTTTAACAAATATTGGTCTATACTTTTAAAGGACAAAGATCTACAAACTACCCTCCCTCCGAGACCCAAATTAATTTACAGGAGAGCGCCAGGATTAAGGAACATGATAGCTCCAAACGTTCCAGACCCTCCCAAAAAACCCTCCACCTTTCTTGATGGATCAGGGTTTCATTATTGTACAAGGTGTAAAGCTTGCCGCACTACCAAACGAGTAGGAAAGAAGATTTCTAAATTTCAATCTAAAGTCACACAACAGGAATTTTCTATCAAACCTTTGATAACATGCAACTCAAGCCATGTCACATATGTGCTGGCGTGCCCGTGCTCCCTTCAATATGTGGGTCGTACCACACGGAAACTAAGGGTCTGTATCAATGAACATGTTGCCAACATTAGTCCACTCAAGTACTTTTCTTTGGACATTCTCTATGGGGTCATATCCTGTTTTTGGGGAGTTAGTTTCTAAACAATTGAATAACTCTTTATTCAAACTTTCTGGTCTTTTCGATTTTTCAATTGTATTTTTTTATTTATATATTAATTTCCATTTTTTTGTTTTTGATTTTTCTCTCTATTTTTGTATCTCTTTTTAAGGTCATTAGTAATGGTAAGGGGCAATCCACTACCTTTTTATTATCATTTTTTATTATTATTATTTTATTTATAATATGGGAGGATGCAATTTAATTGGTTTGTGATTTAGTATATATTCAAGTTTTTTCTAATGCTCCATTGTATTTGTAATATTTTTGCAAGATTCGCATTCGTTTAAGGGTCAGTCTGTATGTTTGCCTGTGACCGGCACTGAGACTGTTATACACTAAAACTCCTCCTCGTATGTTAATGAATGAATATTATTTAAGATCCATCTCCAAAGTGACCAAGTACGCTTCCTGAAGATGTGTTTAACGAAACGTACGTCGAGGCGATAATTGGTCACGCAATTACATCACATCCGGTCCCCCTGGCTGTTCACCGTTGCAGGCGAAACACACGCCGGTTTTCAGTGCTTTACTGCGGGACATCCATTGACACGCTGCGCTTTCCAGCCTCAGTGCTGGGTGATGGCACCAGCAATGTAAGCAGCCACTTGGCTATGTTTGTTTTTAACCTTTTTTAATAAACGGGATTACACTATTTTGGTTCCTTCTACATTTGTTTCATATCCCATTCGCGAGTTCCTTATGGTGTCAGGGCAAGAGTCCAGTCTTCTCCATTGCAGCAAGCATTATCTTGCTAAAGCCTGTCTGACCTTTTTTTTCAGTAATTAGGTCAACTACATCTGGTAAGCTGACACCCATTCCTTGAACACTTTTGGGTGACATCCATAGGCGGTGAAGGTGTTCCACTGTTTGTTTGAATACAAGATTCAGGCACAAGATTCACTTATATATGGACTTTTTTTCATTTCGGATATATACATTCAATGTGTCTTTTATATGACATGATTTATGGTTTAATACAGGTCATTTTTAATCACCACGTTATTGGAGATTGTGATTGTTATGCACATTGCTATGCACACAATTGTTACTATTGTAGCGGCCATAACCCTCAATGGGGCGGCCTTAACTTTTGGGTTTACCGGTTACCTCCGCTTGGCTTGTTCTTCCAGGTCTAAGGGTTCCCAGGGTTAGTACCCAACGACTTTGGACGCTGACACCTTAAAAGTCCTTTAGAAAGGTTTTTATTTGCAGGGGTAACATCCAACAGACACAGTCTCATATGGGAACAGAGGGCAAGGGTGAAGAAACTCAGGCACCTTGAACTGCAGACTATTAGGAAGTCTATAATGCAAGCCCAGAGAGTAGCCACTCGCAGCTGGGCACTTCAAAGCTGAACAAATCTCTAGCCAGAGATTATGGCAGTCAGCACTTGAATTCGAAACTTGCAAAGTATCAGACCTTGAAGAAGAGTTGCAACACAAAGTGAACAGGAACCTTTCCTCAGTACCTGGAATGTTCTCTGTCTCCTTGGCAGTACTGGGAAAGCCTCGATTCGTCAGTGTCCTTGACAACCCAGCAAACAGGCACTTCTTGGGATGCCAGCTTGTTGGCCCTCCTCCGAAGAGTCCTCCCCGGTCGCTTTCACGAGCTGCAATGCCCCTCCAAGTTGAGAGCGCACCCGGACGCCTTGAATCCTCCCTCAGTTACTGCGCCTCGGATCACCCGGTTCCGAGACTCTGGAACAGATGGATCCTTGCCCCAGACCAAGCGGGTCTATGGGGTTAGTCAAGCTGACCATGTTGCGGGGTGGCCTTCGTTCCGTGACCGGGACCCCTCGCGGGGCTACCCCGGTCCAGATCCAGGAACAGGCAGCTCCGGCCGAACGAACCCCGAACACGTGACTCCAGCATCTTAAGTACCCTTCCCCAGACTCCTCAGCGGGGCCAGACGCACTCGCCGATTGGCTCCGGGGAATGGTGATACCCAAAAACGTCCAACCAGTCCTGGTTCTGAGCCTGTCATGTGTGCCTAAAAGTACACATGACCAGGCAGAACCCCTACACAGCCCAGCCAAACGGATGCCAAAGTTAAACCTACACAATTAACCCCCAGAACCCCTTTACTGTTCTGAGAGAAAAATAACAAAATTTACACATAGCGGACACCTTGCAAAAGTGTAGCCGCTACATTATTATCAATTTTTTTTAAGCACAGTATTCATCTACCAGTCATTTGTTTTTTTGTTTCAGTTTAAATTAGGCAGGCTGGTGTGTGTTTTTACAATATAATTTTTTTCACTCTATCTAATATATGTTTCATTACTAGCATATGTTCATTTATTATTAGCACTCCCTACCAATTTTTCTTCCAGGCAGGGGGGTGTGATTAGCTGGGAAAACCCCTCCTTCCCTACTGAAAAATCATGGGATTTATCACACCATTTGCCTAGGCAAGAAACCAGGGCGTAACTAAAAAAGGAAAAAAAAAAAGATTAAAGCAAGTAAATATGATGTACCTATCTATTACCTATGTACCTATCTATCTTTCCTATCTATTCATTAATGCTTACATAAACATCACAACCTCCCTTAAAAGTTAAAGTATATTCAGAATAGAAACATACTTAAAACCATGGTGCCATTACACTTGAAGTCTTTTGTCACTTGCCCTTATCACTTGTAACTTGTTCAAACTTAAAGCTTGGTGTGACGAACTGCCTGACACCCCGAATGGGTATCTCTGCCAAACTACAGCTTCCTCCACTCTGGAACTAGAATATAGCCATTTCAGCCCAAACCTCCCTAATTACCAGACAGGATTAGTATATTAGGTTAGGACTGAAGATGGCAAAGATACCCCAAGCTTTAGACAGAACCAATGTTGAAGTAAAACAGGACTGACTTTATTAAGAATATTTATACACAACAAACTTCCCCTTAGAAAGCCATGACACACATTACAAGTCCCAGGAGAAAATTACATTACATAAACAAATAAACAGTCAAACACAAGAAAACAATGGATTCCTTCCTGGCACCTAGCAGTCTGGACTCTGGAGGTGGGTAACCACTTTTAGCCCCTTTCTGCCCAGGAACTGATGAGGTTGCACTGATTGGCATTGATGGGCACTGATAGGCTGCACTGATGAGGTGGCACTGGTGGGCACTGATGAGGAGGCACTGATGAGGCTGCACTGATAGGCAGCACTGATGGGCACTCATAGGTGGCACTGATGGACACTGATAGGCAGCACTGATAGATGACACTAATGGCAATTGATTGGCAGCAATGGTGGGCACTGATAGGTGGCACTAATGGGCACTGGTAGACAGCACTGATGGGGGACACTGATGAGGAGGCATTAATGGGCACTGACTGGCAGCACTGATGTGCATTGATTGGCAGCACTGGTGGGCACTGATTGGCAGCTCTATGTCAGGGCTGGGCTCAGCCCTTCCTTCTCTGAGCTGGCCGCTCAGCTGTCGGCTAATTGCCAGCTCCTATGTCTCCACAGTGACTCACCTGTTGATGATTTCCTGACTGTCAGTCTTGCCTACTTAAGCCGTCCAGTCCAGATGATCTCTGCCTTTACCTTGGTCACATCTCTAGAGACGCTCTCCTGTGTTCCTGTTAAAGACTTGCTTGGATGACATGCCCTGACTCCCTGACATTTTGGCTTGTCTGTTTATCCGTTCCGGTTCCTGAACTCTGGCTAGGTTTTGTTTACGTTTACTGTCTACCTTTTTTTATTATTATTATTAAACAAGTGTGATTTAACTGTACTTCTGTCTCAGTCTGATTCATGGTTTCTGACACACTAATGGGCACTGATTGGCAGCACTGGTGATAACAGATTGGTAACACTGGAGGGCACTGTTGGGACTGCACTGATCATCAGGACACTGATAATCAGTGCCCTGATTATCAGTGTACATGTCCCTTTTACATAAGCTGGTTATCTGCTCTCTTCTCCTCTCCTCACACTGTTAGCATGAGGAAAGGAATGCCGCTAACTGGCTTCTGTATACATCCATGATTAGCGGTAATTTTACACAGCTGATCACCTGATAAAGAGCCGTTGATTGGCTCTTTACCTCAATCTGGGATCAGCAGTGTCCGGAGCGGGCACGATTACAGGAGGCCGTCGTATGATGGTGTCCCAGAACTAGCTGGCCTCGCTGTAGCCATTATTCGGCTATACTGTGGTCGGCAAGTGGTTAAACATAGTGAGAGTTTATCACCTAAACCTAATTTACAGCAAACAATAGAGAATACAGAAAATAAAGTTTCTTAACCTCACAAATGTTGGAATTTATCCCCTGCACATAACACATCGCTCCAGGATAAAGGTTCCACTATGCACAGTATGCCAAGGGGTCCCAGAAACAGTCCTTTCAGACATAATTGCATGGAAAGGGTAGCACTAGCTGGTTCACAGCCAGGTACCCAGGGAAGTGAAATAATCCTCTTGGGAAAAAGGTTCCATGTAACCCCAAGAGGGGGGTCTCCTTAGTCCTGGATCCATAGTCGGTGTGAAGGAGGGTGGCCCCCCGACCCCTCCAGGAGCCAAAGTCACAATGGTTTTCGTGATACTTGGGGATTGGAGTGGGCCCGGACCAGGTACTTAACCCATATTACACATGTAGTACTTCAATTAAAAAAGGTTCTGTGCTGGTAAATTCAACAATAGTGCTGCTTTAAATTGTTGTGACTATTTCCAAATATTGTTATATCCCAAAATTAATTGAAAGATAAGACATCTATATAATATATAGGTGATGCCAAATTTCCCACTTTATTTTAAAATTACTAGAATCTGTGAAAAGGACAAAAGGACACCACCTAACAAAGATGCAGATGCAATATGGAACATTAAAGAAAAAAATAATAAACAACAATTAAAGACCACTTAGTTTAATTACAGGTAAAAAAATGGACAATAACATATTTATTTATTTTTTTACTGTATATGGAAAGTCCTTTTATAGTTAAACTTTACTACAAATCTGATATTAAAGAGGAGTTTCCATTAAAAAAATAAAAATTTTAAGTCAGCAGCTACAAATACTGCAGCTGCTGACTTAATAATCGGACACTTACCTGTTCCAGGGTCCAGCGATGCAGGGGATCGAAGCCCCGCTCGTCTCCCCCTCCGTTCGGCGGCGCCGGCATTGTAACTGTGGGCACCCGGCTGTGGCTTCACAGCCGGGCACCCACTGCGCATGCGCGAGAGGCGCCACGCCGTGATTGGCCGCTCAGTCATCTGGGACCTGTTACGTGTCCCAGATGATTGACAAGAGGGAGGGGGCAGAGCTGAGCCCTTCCTGCGCCGAGGAGAAGTGATGTCACCAGCCCAGGCACTGAAGGAGGCAGACTACAAGGGACCCCCTAGCAACAGGCATTTAGAGGTGAGTAAAAAAAAAAAATTCCAAATGTTTTTCTTTTAGGAAGAATCATGCATTTTTTTTTTTTTATGTGCAACACCACTTTAAGGAAATTTATGATGCAAGCTAATAAGCATTTAAAATGAGAAACTTGCTTTCATGAAGAAACAACACTTTGGGAAAATAATACCTAACTTGTTGTCACTTTTCTGACTGAGTAAACAATTCAAACAGTTCCACAGTTGTTTTCTAGTATCCAGTTAACCCTTAGGCCTGGTTCACACTTGTGCAATTACATTTTGAGGCGATTTGATGCGATTTCAGGTGCAAATATGTAGTTTGAGTTGTTTTTGACGAGTTTCCCCCCTGTGCAGTTTTTATTTAATTGTATGCCTTAAGTTGCTGCTGTTGCTGCTACTTTCTTTTCCTGGGAGGCAACTTGAGGGTTAAAAAAATGAACTCATTCTCCAAATCGCACCAGATTTACATACATGTGCGTTTCCACTATAGTCTATGGGGGCCAAAATCACACTGGAGTGACACCAAAATAGTGCAGGAACCTTTTCAAAACTTGTTCGGTGTTGAGTCACATTGATGTGAATGGACACCATTGAAAACAATATGATTTCCATTGATATGTGATTCTGTGCGACTCAAGTCACTTTAGAAATCGCACTAGTGCGAACCAGGCCTGAGCCTCACAAAATGTAGTTTTTATATTTACAAAAGATAACATAAAATAAGATATAATAAGAACTATCTACATTGCCCTAGAAAAACTAGATTTGGATGTCCATTGCAGGTCTGGTTTTGATTGATTACTGTGTTCTTATTATAATCATATGTTTTTAAATTTCATGTTTGTTAACATGCATCCAGATCGTATATAATGCTGTTAGGTAGACATGGAGATAAAAGTACACAATCAGCAGGTGAACTGACAATGGTTTCGTAAAAAAAAAGGTACAAGTGCAAATTACGTATGGTAATTGGCAAAATATGATTGAATAACCATGGAAATTAAATTGACAGTGAAAACCCTATATTTGCTTTAGCCATGTCCTCCACGCCTCAGAGGGCCTGGCAGGTGTTCCTTTATGAACATATTGTTCAAAGGAAATTATAGCATTACGTCTAACTCTAGACTCCAGACTAGGATTTGAAGGGGTAATTGAAAGCTTGGAAATCTATTTTTAGGTAGATATAGAAGTCTCCTGATAGCGATTGCACTGAGGTTAAGTAATGATGAGTCCCTTAGGGCCCTTTCACACTTGTGCTCTTAAAAACGTAGTATGCGTTTTGCAAAAATGCATATTGCACCATTAACGCGTTTCAATGCTTTTTTGGTGCCTTTTCTGCATTCCTGTCTCCCAGCATGCACCTGTGAAACTTGGACATATGACTCAAAAAACACCCCAACTTTGCTTGGTACACTCTATTTACCTGTTTTGTATCTTTATTGAAGACATAAGTGTAATTCGGACTGTTTCAATTAGTACTTCTCTTATTTCTAAAACACACCAAAAACACACCGCAGGTGCATTTTTGGTGCATTTCCTATAGAAATCAATGGGAGGTTATTTTTTGATGTGCTTTTCACTTTTTAAAATGCAGTGCAAATGCAGCGCATCAGTGTGAACAGTTACATATGATTTAAAGGGGAACGATCTTCATGCACTTTTGTTGTGCTGGAAAGGTATGTTTTAGCGTGGCAATAACTCACCAGTGTGAAAGGACCCTAAAATTTAAGTGTATGAAAAGCCAACAGATGTTTTTCATTTTTAAATAGAGTAGGGCATGGGTTAGACCATTGTCGCGTTTTTTCTGTGTTCCATCCAAGAGATTTCACTTCCTTCCTGAGACATAGCAGGAAGTAAGAAGAAATCTCTCTAAAGTGAAGAGTTATCATGTCCTAGACAAGTAATGTTAGGGTGTTCCTAGGATTGTAGGAAATCTCTGACAACCTGGGCACACTGTAGGTGGGACCAAATCATGTTTACATTACACTATATTCCTTGTACCCATAAAATATGCCTTTTTTACTGTGATAAAAAGCAATTTGTATGATCCTACCTCAAAGGAGATTGAAATAATTCCTAACTACCTAGCAACCAGAAACTAAGACCAAAAACATCTTATTGTGTTAGACCCCTTTCACACTGGGGCGTTTTGCAGGCGCTATAGCGTTAAAAATAGCGCCTGCAAACCGCCCTAAAACATCTGCTCCATTCACTCCAGTGTGAAAGCCCAAGGGCTTTCACACTGGAGCGGTGCGCTGGTGGGACGTCAGAAAAAGTCCTGCCGGCAACTTCTTTGGAGACCTTCAGTGTGCAGCAGCCCCCCTAATACTTACCTGTGCCCCATCTCGATCCAGCAATGGTGAACGTGAGCCTCGGCTGTCCGGGACTCTCCATCCTGATTGGCTGAGACAAGGCAGCGCCATTGGCTCCCCCTGCTGTCATTTAAAATCAGTGAGCCAATGAGGAGAGAGAGGGGGCGGGTGGGGCCGAGCCATGGCTCCATGTCTGAATGGACACACAGAGCAGCAGCTCAGCTCAGGTGCCCCCATAGTAACCTACTTGCTGTAAAGGGCACTCAGCAGGAGGGAGGGGCTAGGAGCACCGGCAAGGGACCCGAGAAGAGGAGGATCTGGGCTGCTCTGTGCAAAACCATTCCACAGAGCAGGTAAGTATATGTTTGTTATTTTTAAACAAAAAAAATAAAGACTTTAATATCACTTTAACTACCTTGCGACCGCCCGCCGTCAATTGACGGCCAGGCGGCGCAGCTCTCAGCGAGGAAGGGTGTCATATGACGTCCTCCCCTTCAGTGCACTCCAGGGAGCGCGCGCGCGCGCGCTCGCCGTGTCACTGGGCACCCGATGCGTGTGCCCAGCGGCCGCGATGTCCGCTGGGCACCCGCGATTGCCCGGTAACACAGCGGGACCGTGGATCTGTGTGTGTAAACACACAGATCCACGGTCCTGTCAGAGGAGAGGAGCCGATGGTGTGTTCTCTGTACAGAGAAACACCGATCGGTCTCCTCCCCTTGTGAGTCCCCTCCCCCCACAGTAAGAATCACTTCCAAGGAACATAATTAACCCCTCCCCGCCCCCTAGTGGTTAACCCCTTCACTGCCAGTGTCATTTATACAGGAATCAATGCATTTAAATAGCACTGATTGCTGTATAAATGACAATGGTGCCAAAAATGTGTCAAAAATGTCCGATGTGTCCGCCATAATGTCGCAGTCACAATAAAAATCGCAGATCGCCGCCATTACTAGTAAAAAAAAAAAATATTAATAAAAATGCTATAAAACTATTCCCTATTTTGTAAACGCTATTTGCGCAAACTAATCAATAATCGCTAATTGCGATTTTTTTTTTTACCGAAAATATGTAGAAGAATACGTATCGGCCTAAACTAGTAAAAAATTTGTTTTTTTTTTAAATTTGTCGCTCTTCTTTTGTTTATTGCGTGAAAAATAAAAAAACGCAGAGGTGATCAAATACCACCAAACGAAATCTCTATTTATGGGGAAAAAATGATAACAATTTCATTTGGGTACAGTGTTGTATGACAACGCAATTGTCATTCAAAGTGCGACAGCGCTGAAAGCTGAAAAATGGCTTGGTCAGGAAGGGGGTGAAAATACACTGTAGTGAGGTGGTTAAGGATTATGTAATGTACAATATAGTTAATAGAGTAGAGCAGTCAGGAGATATAATGCAAAACATAGCACATAGGGTGCAGAGGCCAGGACTGTGTATAGTACAGCAAACTATATTAAAAAAGAACTCCAGCTTTTCCTCTCCAAAAGAACATATGCATTGTGCATGTAAGTGAATCACAATCCCACTGCCAGTTTTTGTACAACTTACCTCCTTTAGCTGTATACAGCAGGTTTCTGTGTCTGTGATGTCACTCAGCATAAAGAATGCAGAGGTTTGGAACAGGAAATGTACAGCACAGTGTAGAGAATGAGATGGCGTGAAATAGGAAATATACAATGTGACATATTGAATTAGACAGTGTGGAATAGGGACTATACCTGGAAATGTGCAGAATAGAATGGCATGGAAACGGGAATATACAGTGCAACACAGGAAATAGGGAATGTAAACCACAGTGTGCAGGATGGGGTGGTGTGGAAACGGGAACATACAGCGCAACACTAAAGCCCCATACACACGCGCGGATTATCCGAGGACCAGGTCCGTCGGATCCTGTCCGTCATACTTTGTCCGATGTTGGTGTTGCATACACACGGTCGGACAAAGTTGTCGGAAAATCCGATCATTCTGAACGTGGTGACGTTTGTTGCCTACGACGGGACTACGTAGAGGCTAGTAGCCAATAGCTTTGGTCTTGTAATGTGATCTGAGCATGCGTAGCACTTTGTCCGTCGGAATTCGATGCACACGATCGGATTTGGTGTGATCGGACTTTGTTGTCGAAAAATCTATCCAGCAGGAGATAGGACGTACACTGTCCGATGGTGCCTACACACGGTCGGATTTTCCGACAACATTGTCCGATAGGACAGAATCCATGGGAAAATCCGACCGTGTGTATGGGGCTTAAGAATGTGGAAAAGGGGATTTACAATGTGTAGCGGGGACACTTTTGCAAGGTGTCCGCTATGTGTAAATTTTGTTATTTTTCTCTCAGAACAGTAAAGGGGTTCTGGGGGTTATTTGTGTAGGTTTAACTTTGGCATCAGTTTGGCTGGGCTGTGTTGGGGTTCTGCCTGATCATGTGTGCAGTTAGGTGCACATGACAGGTTTAGAACCAGGTCTAGTTGGACGTTTTGGGTACCGGCATTCCCCGGAGCCAATCATTGGGTGCGTTAGGCCCCGCTGAGGAGTCTGGGGAAGGATACTTAACCGCTTCCCGACCGGCGCACGACGATATACGTCGGCAGAATGGCACGGACAGGCATAAGGGCGTATATATACGTCCCCGTTAAGATGCCGCCGTGCCATCGGGCTCGCGCCGGTCGGGACCCCCGTGAGGCCGGTCGCGGGTCCAGCAGACTCGATCGCCGCGGGGACACCCGCGATCGTCTCACGGGAAGGCTGAACGGGGGGATGCGGAAATTAACAGCATCTCCCCGTTCTGCCTAGCAACTAGTGACGCCGATCTCTGCTCCCTGTGATTGGAGCAGAGATCAGCATTCACTAGCTGACAGCCACGCCCCCCCCCACAGTAAGAAACACACCCCTAGGCATACTTAACCCCTATACTGCCACCTAGTGGTTAACCCCTTCACTGCCAGTGTCATTTATACAGGAATCAATGCATTTAAATAGCATTGATTGCTGTACAAATGACAATGGTCCCAAAAATGTGTCAAAAATGTCCGATGTGTCCGCCATAATGTTGCAGTCACAATAAAAATCGCTGATCGCCGCCATTACTAATAAAAAAAAAAAATTATTAATAAAAATGCTATAAAACTATCCCCTATCTTGTAAACGCTATAACTTCTGCGCAAACCAATCAATAATCGCTTATTGCGATTTTTTTAACCAAAAATATGTAGAAGAATGTGTATCGGCCTAAACTGAGGAAAAAAAATGTTTTTTTATATATTTTTGGGGGATATTTATTATAGCAAAAAATAAAAAAGAATGCGTTTTTTTCAAAATTGTCGCTCTTTTTTGTTTATAGCGCAAAAAATAAAAACCGCAGGGGCTATTAAATACCACCAAAAGAAAGCTCTATTTGTGGGAAAAGGACGTCAGCTTTGTTTGGGAGCCACGTCGCACGACCGCGGAATTGTCAGTTAAAGCGACGCAGTGCCGAATCGCAAAAAGGGGCCTGGTCCTTTGGCTGCAAATTGGTCCGGTCTGAAAGTGGTTAAGATGCTAGAGTCACGGGTTCGGGGTTCGTTCGGCGATATAGCCGCCTGTTCCTGAATCTGGACCGGGGTAGCCCCGCGAGGGGTCCCGGTCACAGGAGCGTGTGCCGACCCGCAACATGGTCGGTTTGACTAGCCCCACAGATCCGCTTGGTCTGGGGCAAGGATCCAGCTGTTCCCGAGTCTCGGAACCGGCTGGTCCGAGGCGCAGTAACTGAGAGAGGATTCAAGGCGTCCGGGTGCGCTCTCAACTTGGAGGGGCACCGCAGCTCGTATAGGGGACCGGGGTAGGACTCTTCGGAGGAGGGCCATCAAGCTGGCATCCCAAGAAGTGCCTGGTTGCTGGGTTGTCAATGACACTGACAAATCCGCGCTTTCCCAGTACTGCCAAGGAGACAGAGAATGATTCAGGTACTGAGGAAAGGTTCCTGTTCACTTTGTGTTGCAACTTTCTTCAAGGTCAGAGACTTTGCAAGTTTTGAATTCAAGTGCTGACTGCCATAATCTCTGGATAGAGATTTGTTCAGCTTTGAAGCGCCCAGCTGCGAGTGGCTACTCTCTGGGTTTGCATTATAGACTTCCTATTAATCTGCAGTTCAAGGTGCCTGAGTTTCTCCACCCTTACCCTCTGTTCCCACATGAGACTGTGTCTGTTGGATGTTACCCCTGCAAATAAAAACCTTTCTAAAGGACTTTTATGGTGTCAGTATCCAAAGTCGTTTGGTACTAACTCTGGGAACCCCTGGATCTGGAGGAACAAGCCAAGCGGAGGTAACCGGTAAGCTAGGGTGACCAGACATCCCCAGTTTCCGGGGAGAGTCCCCAGATTGAAGACACTGTCCCCGAACCAAGTCTGTCCCCGGTTTTGTCCCCGGATTGGATTAGAACAGGGGCTGGGGCAATTTCAAAGACAGTCAGTGCAGAATAAAAAAGAAAAATCTGATTTACACCCCCCCCCCCCCCCCCCCCCCCCCGCTCTGCCACTCCTACTAGCTTAGAGAGTGGGGGTGTATTTTTTTCATTATCTGTGCCCCTTTCTGATGATCGTGTGCTGATCAGTTTCGGGTGCATGCCCGTTCTGCTCCTGCTCGCATGTTCTTCTGCCTTGGCGCAAGTCCCCGCCAGCCACCTGCCCATCTCCTTGCCTTCTCTGGTGGAGTGATCTTCCTCCACTTCCCACCCAGTAGTAGCTGGGGCTCGGAGAGTAAGACTTGACGGGCAGGGAGTCAATAATTGCCACCATTGCTAGTAAAAAAATAAATATGTCCCCAGATTTCATTTAAAAAATCTGGTGACCTTACGGTAAGCCCAAAAGTCAAGGCCGCCCCATCGAGGGTTATGGCCGCTACAAATGCCATGTACACAACGAGGCAGTATGAAATAAGGAATGTACAGCTCGCCTACAGAATGTAATGGTGTGGAAGAAGGGATGTACAAAACAGCATATATAATCAGGTGGTAAGAAATAGCACAGTGTACAAAATGATGATGTGTGGAATATGTAATGTATGGCATAGAATAAAGTATGAGATGGCGTGACTGTAGAATGTACAGTATGGCATACAAAATGGGGCAATTGGGACCGTACAGCGCAGTGTATAGAATAAAACAGTGAGCAGCAGAGATTGTACAGCGTACATAGTAAAACAGAAAGGAATAGAGATGCAAATGTTTCTGTGAATTGTGGTGTGTTTTTAAAACAGTCCACAACCTATTTTTTTTCATTTGCGTTGACAGCTATTCAAAATTAATGAGCCACCTAACACAACATGCATCAACACATTAAAAAAATGCATGAAAGCACCTGCTTTGCTGTTTGAATAAATATACATAAGTATACTTATACAAAAATGCCATACCGTACACTCTACAATCACACCATCTCATTTAAGTAAATACACTTTACTGTGTACATGTTTAAACTGGAACTAAAGTCTGTTACTGAAGCTCAGGGTTTCTACCTGCCAAAGAGACCCCTCCAGCACTGTGATGACCACAGTATCCCTGGTTGCTGTTCCTGACATCTTTCCTCATGTCTCCTTCCAGGTTTCATGTCTTCATGCATCTTGATTGGGAAGCACAAGATGATGTAACTCCTTGCACAAGAATGAATTCATCCTGACACCTGGCAGATGCCAAGATTGAAGGCTGAGTTGCACATGTACAGCTCAGATTACATTTAGAAAAACTATTGCTGGCAGGCAGGTAGAACACTCTTTTGCAGAAGAGACATACTAAGTCTCTTCTGCAATAAAAACATACTTGCCAGCAACCATTATAGGAATTTAGTTCCACTTTAAGATTAGACCCTGCACCACCAAAGTTGCACACATATATATTTTGTCCAGACTAAATATTTTGTGGCCTATAAACCATTGCATTTGACTTGCAAGGAAATAAGTATACAGTAAATGTTTTGAATAACTAAGCCTCTTAGTTTCAGCTTTTTCTAAGGCTTTATGATTTATTTATGGTGGTTTATTTGTCCATATGAGGGCGTGGAACAGAGGCTGCAACTTATTTTTTTTTTAATTGGAAAACCAACTTTATTGAAAAGTATATGCATGGTACATAAATCGATATAAGCCAACGTGGCCAAAACAGTAGTACATACATAAACACATTGAAGTATCTGTGTGACACAAAGCAAAATACCCAATGGAGGTGGAGCCAGTACACAATAAAGAAAAGGAAAAAGAAGAAAAAGAAAAGGGGGGAGTGGGGGGAATGAGGGATGAACATATCAAGTACACGTTTCACCATCCGCCAACCATCTGCTACAGACCTTCTCATACTTAAGCGGACACCCTCTATGTACATCGATCAGCTTCTTATATGGAAGAGTGTCCTTAATCTCTTTTTTCCAGCACTGGATTGTAGGGGGCAGGGCCTGCATCCAATTACGGGAAGAATAGCGTCTCATGTAAAATGGTACGGAGGGGTTTGTCAGCATCTAAGTCCGGCAGCAGACCGAGCAGGCACATTTTTGGGTCTAGAGTATCAGGAGAGCCCATCTGGTCGCGCAGCAAGCGTATCACCTGCATCCAGTATGCTTGGATAGTTGAGCAGGACCATATGAGGTGGTATAAGGAGCCTGGGGTGTGATCGCATAGGCGGCACACTGGATTGTACATGGGTTTGTAACGCGCAATCCTCTGAGGTGTCAGATACGTCCTATGTATGATATACCACTAAAAGGTAAAAGTACTATGCGCAAACTAAAATAATAATAGAGTGGTAAGACAGTAATGATGACTAGATTCCTCTAGGGGCACTAGTCCAAGGTTAAAGATATGTGACCAGAAATCAAGGTGTGCAGATTAGTGAATAAATCATTAATTAAACAATAATTGATATGTGATTGGATAATAATATATCTCAAATCAGATGTAAAAGTGTGCATATAAAAGGATAATTAAAAAGATATTAAGGGAAAATTAAAAATATATATATTATCCCCAAATGGGTGCACATATGCGTAAAATAAAAGATGGATCCTGTGTAAATACAATCTTGTGGTAAAAATCAATATAAATCAACTTAAATAATCACATATAAAAATAAATAGTGACACTACGTATGAAATAAAAGATGGATCCTGTGTAGATACAATCCTGTGGTTAAAAATCAATATAAATCGACTTAAAAAATCCTGTGACAAATGCGATAAAAATAAAAATAAATAGTGACAGTATATCATGCCAAAAATATCCTGTGAAAAAAAGTGAAATCCAGTGATAGAGCCTCAAAAGGACCTAGATAGCAAGGTAAAATCAAACCTGCGATGTGAAGCAACTAAAAGACATTCATCAATAAAAATAAATAGATAAAAAGAGGCGTAAAGTAATAATTGTCCAAAATATAAATAGCAATGTCCAACTCAGTGGGAGAGATGAGACCACATGCATAAGAAAGCCATCCCGTTAGTAAATATATATTTCCAGTTCCAAAACAATTTCCATAGGTATTGTTAGATAGGGATAGTGGTTTCTCTATATTGCTGCTATATTCATATAGTGCCTTTAATCTATTTAAGTGGGGTAATCCTTCTCTGGTCTCCCAGAACTCTCACCTTAAAGCAGATCAAATAAGCCTTTCTGGGGTATCCAAATTAGCCCCTAAATGAGGTGCTCGGGGTGTCCTACAGTAGGGTCCAGCCTGGTCCTTCTCCTTTAAATCCCTCAGTGGTTCTGACCTATATTGCTAGGTTGCTCCCAGCAGTGTGTCATAAATGGGGAAGAAAGAGAGAGAAAGGAGGGGGGCTCCACTAGTGTAGTACGTTTATAAAATTGGTAATTTATTCAAAAGGTAATACAAGACTCGTACATAAGAACAGAAAAAAATTAGCAATGGGTTAAAAGTTTCACCACTAGGCGTCCACAGCGCCTACTCGCGTCCTCCTCTGTGTATTTGCCTACGGCCACTCCCTACGCGTTACGACACGGTCACGTGTCTTCATCTGGGGAACCGGATTGGTCAGGCAGTGTTAGCTTATATGACGGAGAAACCGGAAGTTCTCTGGCGGCCATCTTGGTTGTGGTCTGTTGTCATACAGACTGCGGCCATGTTTCAGGTGGTTTGTGTGCTATAGAGCGGCGGTCATGTTCTTGATTTATATTAGTATAGTAATGGGCGCCGTCATTTTAATGGTTGTATTGGAGCTGGAATGTACTAACGTCTATCGATGCATAGACGAACAAACCGGAAGTTCTCGGTGGCCATCTTGGTAGTGGTCTATTGTCATACATACCGCGGCCATGTTTCAGGTGGTTTGTGTACTATAATACGGCGGCCATGTTCTTGGTTTAATTGGTGTAGTAATGGGCGCCGCCATTTTAATGGTTATATTCAGGCTAGAATGAACTACCGTCTATCATTGCATAGTGTTAAATATGCTCGAGGTAGTGATTAAGTTTGTTAAAAGGCGCAAGGAAGTCCTAAATAGCGTAAGGACTGCTAAAAACTCGAATGGCTAAAATGGTTGTATAAGAATCTAAAACAATAATGTTAAAATGGTATATATTTGGATTGGGACGATCGATTGAATAAAAATTAATAAATATAATTAAACAATATATGTTTAATAATATTTAAATGGATGATGTATTACAGTAGTATAACCCAATTTTTCAGATCCAAGATGGGTCTAGTAATGTCATTGGGAGATGATGGTAGGTAATATAATGATGTATTGTGATTGGGGTGATGTGCGACATCAAAACACTCAAAGTAGAGCGCGAGCAGGCCCCAGGAATCAAATAGATAATAAAATTATAATGCAATGACATCATGATAGTGAAGGAATAACAGACTTAAATACTACAACCTAATAATAAATAAAGTGATAGTGATAAAAGGGGGGGTAAAAAGTGGTGGTAAAAATGTGGAAAAAGGGGAGGTGACTCTGATCAAAAGTTGCTTAGAAAACAGTTCAGGTCAAATTCCACATTTAGGCCCCCTGGCGTGAGTGTCCGCATGGAATGTATCCATTTGGATTCCTTTTGACTTATAGTCCTTATTTTATGGCTGCCCCTCCAAGATTTAATATATTTCTCTATCCCCCAAAATTGGAGAGATGAGGGGTTTTGGTTATGTACACTGTGTTTGGGGAAGCCTTTTTTGATGTTCCGTACATGTTCTTCTATCCTGGTTTTTAGGGCTCTTTTGGTTCTTCCTACGTATTGGAGGTTGCAACTACATTGTAATACGTAGACCACTCCTTCTGTGTGGCATCCTATGAACTCCCGTAGTTTAAACGTTTGGCCAGTATTAGTTGCAGTAAATTCAGTTCTATTGCCCTGGAATTTTTTGGAATGTCTGCACGCATAACAATTCCGGCAGGGGTAAAACCCCTTTCCTGTAAAAAACATATAAGGTGGTTTTGGAGGTGGTTCTACTACCGATTTAACAATAAGGTCCCTAAGTGTAGGGGCCCTTTTGTATATAACATTGTTTTTTTTTGGTAGTAGTAAGTTGAGGTCTCTGTCCGCCTTTAAGATGTGCCAGTGTTTCTCAATGAGTTTTGCCACTTCTTTGTGCTGGATATTGTAATCAAGTATAAGACAAGGGGCCTCATTCTGATAAGGTTTTTTTGGGTGACTTTTCAGCATGGCGCTTCTGTCCATTCGGTTAACTGTCTCTATTTGGTTTTCAATCCAAAGGTCATCATATCCTTTTATTTTGAACCTTTCTCCTATCTGTTTTGCTTGTCTCTGGTAGTCCTCATCTTTTGTGCAGTTGCGTTTTATTCTAATTAGTTGCCCTTTTGGGATGTTGAATAGCCATGGTTTGTGGTGGCAACTATTTGTGGCTAGATAGCTATTGGTGTCCACGTTTTTGAAAAAGGTTTTCGTTATCACTTTATCCCCTTCCAAACTAATATTGAGGTCAAGAAAATCTACATCCTTCGCATCTATCTTCCATACCAGTTGTATGTTGTTTGCATTGTCATTTCGTTTATTCAGGAAGGTTTCCAAGGAGTTTCTATCTTCATTCCAGACAATTATCACGTCATCTATAGGTCTTTTATACAGTGCTAGTTGTGGTGGATATTCTGCATAGACAGCGTTGTCTTCCCATTGGGCCATGAAGGCATTGGCCACCCCTGGGGCAAATTTTGCACCCATAGCAAAACCTATGGCCTGCTTATAGTATATCTGATTGTGCCAGAAATAATTATATTTGAGGCAAAAATCAAGACATTTTATCAGATATTTCCGTTGTTTACATACATAGGGACTATAATTCCTTAAAAGCCATTTAGTTGCTGAGCAGGCATCATGATGTTGGACTATGGTATAAAGTGATGTTACATCAGCCGTTGCTACCCTGTTTCCCCGAAAATAAGACCTAGCGTGATTGTCAGTGATGGCTGCAATATAAGCCCTACCCCCCAATAAGCCCTAGTTAAAGTGCTTGTAGGTCTTGTTTTCAGGGTAGGGCTTATTTTCGGGGAAACAGGGTAGGGCTTATTTGGGGGGTAGGGCTTATATTGCAGCCATCACCGACAATCACGCTAGGTCTTATTTTCGGGGAAACAGGGTAGAAGGGTTCTACCCTCCAGCACCAGTGTTACTTCTAATAGTTGAAGAATATGTTTTGTATCTTTCAGGTACGCTTGGGTTTGTTGTACTGCCGGTTGGATATAGTGATCTATATATTGTCCCATTCGGGATGTTAGGGAATCAATCCCATTTACGATGGGTCTTCCTGGGGGATTCTCTTTGCACTTATGTATTTTTGGGACTGTGTAAATGATAGGTATTCTGCAGGTTTCTGGTATCAGGAATGTAGATTCTTTTGCATTCAATATTTCCTTTTTTATACCTAAATTGACCAATAGCTGTAATTCTTTTTTATATTTGGATGTTGGATTGCCCAAAAGTCTAATATATGTAACTTCATCATTGAGTTGTCTATCTAATTCTTTCTTATACTGTTCCTTTGACTGTAGGACTATGGCACCTCCCTTATCGGCTGGGCGAATAACTAAGAAGTTTCTTTCCGTAAGTAGTTTAATGCCCTTCTTGATGTGCATAGGGTCTGAAATTTTCTTTATTTTGAGTGCTTCAAGGTCCTGCAGTACTAGGTTCTTAAATACTGTAATGTGTTGATTATTGGATATTTGTGGGTTGTAAACAGAATTATTCCGCAGTGTGCTGTGTACTATTGCTGATGTCATTTGTCTGGTTTCATTCTGTGGTCTCCTTGGGGTATTGAGAATACATTTTTTGATATTGATTTTCCTGATATACTTTTGTATTCCAATATACATGTTGAACTTATTCAGGTTTTTAACTGGTGCATGTTTTAGGCCTTTGTCTAGGACTGCCAATTCTTCAATAGTAATGGGAATGTTGCTAAGGTTGACCACGTTTTCTCCAACTATTCTCTTTTTCGCTTGGAGTCTCTTTCCCGCTCTATGTCCTCTCTTTGTTCTGGGGTATTTCTTCGGTCTTCTTGCGGGCGTCTCCTAGGGGAGTGATTGGCTTCCTGTGGTTGTCTCCGTGGAGAGTGATCTCTCCTTTCTCTGTCTAAAAAAGACCTTTGTGTGTTGTGATCTTGTTGGTTCATATATTGGTGTTGGTTGTCGTATTGGTCATAGTAATGTCTTATGGGTTCAAATCTGTTATGTGTCGGTATTGGTGTTCTCCCATATCCTCCATAGTAGTCTTGTTGTGGTGGGGGTCCTCTATTATCTCGTTGGTGTCCCAGAAATCCGGAAACCCCCCGATATAAAAATGAGCTAAGAAACAATAACGGATATGGCCAACAAACCCCCAGAAAAACGTGAAAGAAACCTTTCAAAAAAACGTTTAAAAAACCTTACTACAATAATTGATACCAAAATTATAGGAATCCACGGGACAACAGAGGACCTCCACCCCAGCAAGATTATTATGGGGGACACCAATGAGATAATAGAGGACCCCCACCACAACAAGACTACTATGGAGGATATGGGAGAACACCAATACCGACACATAACAGATTTGAACCCATAAGACATTACTATGACCAATACGACAACCAACACCAATATATGAACCAACAAGATCACAACACACAAAGGTCTTTTTTAGACAGAGAAAGGAGAGATCACTCTCCACGGAGACAACCACAGGAAGCCAATCACTCCCCCAGGAGACGCCCGCAAGAAGACCGAAGAAATACCCCAGAACGAAGAGAGGACATAGAGCAGGAAAGAGACTCCAAGCGAAAAAGAGAATAGTTGGAGAAAACATGGTCAACCTTAGCAACATTCCCATTACTATTGAAGAATTGGCAGTAGACAAAGGCATAAAACATGCACCAGTTAAAAACCTGAATAAGTTCAACACGTATATTGGAATACAAAAGTATATCAGGAAAATCAATATCAAAAAATGTATTCTCAATACCCCACGGAGACCACAGAATGAAACCAGACAAATGACATCAGCAATAGTACACAGCACACTGCGGAATAATTCGGTTTACAACCCACAAATATCCAATAATCAACACATTACAGTATTTAAGAACCTAGTACTGCAGGACCTTGAAGCACTCAAAATAAAGAAAATTTCAGACCCTGTGCACATCAAGAAGGGCATTAAACTACTTACGGAAAGAAACGACTTAGTTATTCGCCCAGCCGATAAGGGAGGTGCCATAGTCCTACAGTCAAAGGAACAGTACAAGAAAGAATTAGATAGACAACTCAATGATGAAGTTACATATATTAGACTTTTGGGCAATCCAACATCCAATATAAAAAAGAATTACAGCTATTGGTCAATTTAGGTATAAAAAAAGGAAATATTGAATGCAAAAGAATCTAAATTCCTGATACCAGAAACCTGCAGAATACCTATCATTTACACAGTCCCAAAAATACATAAGTGCAAAGAGAATCCCCCAGGAAGACCCATCGTAAATGGGATTGATTCCCTAACATCCCGAATGGGACAATATATAGATCACTATATCCAACCGGCAGTACAACAAACCCAAGCGTACCTGAAAGATACGAAACATATTCTTCAACTATTAGAAGTAACACCGGTTCTGGAGGGTAGAACCCTTCTAGCAACGGCTAATGTAACATCACTTTATACCATAGTCCAACATCATGATGCCTGCTCAGCAACTAAATGGCTTTTAAGGAATTATAGTCCCTATGTATGTAAACAACGGAAATATCTGATAAAATGTCTTGATTTTTGCCTCAAATATAATTATTTCTGGCACAATCAGATATACTATAAGCAGGCCATAGGTATTGCTATGGGTGCAAAATTTGCCCCAGGGGTGGCCAATGCCTTCATGGCCCAATGGGAAGACAACGCTGTCTATGCAGAATATCCACCACAACTAGCACTGTATAAAAGATATATAGATGACGTGATAATTGTCTGGAATGGAGATAGGAACTCCTTGGAAACCTTCCTGAATAAACTAAATGACAATGCAAACAACATACAACTGGTATGGAAGATAGATGCGAAGGAGGTAGATTTTCTTGACCTCAATATTAGTTTGGAAGGGGATAAAGTGATAACGAAAACCTTTTTCAAAAACGTGGACACCAATAGCTATCTAGCCCCAAATAGTTGCCACCACAAACCATGGCTATTCAACATCCCAAAAGGGCAACTAATTATAAAAAAACGCAACTGCACAAAAGATGAGGACTACCAGAGACAAGCAAAACAGATAGGAGAAAGGTTCAAAATAAAAGGATATGATGACCTTTGGATTAAAAACCAAATAGAGACAGTTAACCGAATGGACAGAAGCGCCATGCTGAAAAGTCACCCAAAAAAACCTTATCAGAATGAGGCCCCTTGCCTTATACTTGATTACAATATCCAGCACAAAGAAGTGGCAAAACTCATTGAGAAACACTGGCACATCTTAAAGGCGGACAAAGACCTCAACTTACTACTACCAAAAAAAACCAATGTTATATACAAAAGGGCCCCTACACTTAGGGACCTTATTGTTAAATCGGTAGTAGAACCACCTCCAAAACCACCTTATACGTTTTTTACAGGAAAGGGGTTTTACCCCTGCCGGAATTGTTATGCGTGCAGACATTCCAAAAAATTCCAGGGCAATAGAACTGAATTTACTGCAACTAATACTGGCCAAACGTTTAAACTACGGGAGTTCATAGGATGCCACACAGAAGGAGTGGTCTACGTATTACAATGTAGTTGCAACCTCCAATACGTAGGAAGAACCAAAAGAGCCCTAAAAACCAGGATAGAAGAACATGTACGGAACATCAAAAAAGGCTTCCCCAAACACAGTGTCTCCAGACATTTTGCACAAGTACATAACCAAAACCCCTCATCTCTCCAATTTTGGGGGATAGAGAAATATATTAAATCTTGGAGGGGCAGCCATAAAATAAGGACTATAAGTCAAAAGGAATCCAAATGGATACATTCCATGCGGACACTCACGCCAGGGGGCCTAAATGTGGAATTTGACCTGAACTGTTTTCTAAGCAACTTTTGATCAGAGTCACCTCCCCTTTTTCCACATTTTTACCACCACTTTTTACCCCCCCTTTTATCACTATCACTTTATTTATTATTAGGTTGTAGTATTTAAGTCTGTTATTCCTTCACTATCATGATGTCATTGCATTATAATGTTATTATCTATTTGATTCCTGGGGCCTGCTCGCGCTCTACTTTGAGTGTTTTGATGTCGCACATCACCCCAATCACAATACATCATTATATTACCTACCATCATCTCCCAATGACATTACTAGACCCATCTTGGATCTGAAAAATTGGGTTATACTACTGTAATACATCATCCATTTAAATATTATTATTTAAACATATATTGTTTAATTATATTTATTAATTTTTATTCAATCGATCGTCCCAATCCAAATATATACCATTTTAACATTATTGTTTTAGATTCTTATACAACCATTTTAACCATTCGAGTTTTTAGCAGTCCTTACGCTATTTAGGATTTCCTTGCGCCTTTTAACAAATTAGCAAACTTAATCACTACCTCGAGCATATTTAAACACTATGCAATGATAGACGGTAGTTCATTCTAGCCTGAATATAACCATTAAAATGGCGGCGCCCATTACTATACCAATTAAACCAAGAACATGGCCGCCGTATTATAGTACACAAACCACCTGAAACATGGCCGCGGTATGTATGACAATAGACCACTACCAAGATGGCCACCGAGAACTTCCGGTTTGTTCGTCTATGCATCGATAGACGTTAGTACATTCCAGCTCCAATACAACCATTAAAATGACGGCGCCCATTACTATACTAATATAAATCAAGAACATGACCGCCGCTCTATAGCACACAAACCACCTGAAACATGGCCGCAGTCTGTATGACAACAGACCACAACCAAGATGGCCGCCCGAGAACTTCCGGTTTCTCCGTCATATAAGCTAACACTGCCTGACCAATCCGGTTCCCCAGATGAACACACGTGACCGTGTCGTAACGCGTAGGGAGTGGTCGTAGGCAAATACACAGAGGAGGACGCGAGTAGGCGCTGTGGACGCCTAGTGGTTAAACTTTTAACCCATTGCTAATTTTTTTCTGTTCTTATGTACGAGTCTTGTATTACCTTTTGAATAAATTACCAATTTTATAAACATACTACACTAGTGGAGCCCCCCTCCTTTCTCTCTCTTTCTTCCCCATTTATGACACACTGCTGGGAGCAACCTAGCAATATAGGTCAGAACCACTGAGGGATTTAAAGGAGAAGGACCAGGCTGGACCCTACTGTAGGACACCCCGAGCACCTCATTTAGGGGCTAATTTGGATACCCCAGAAAGGCTTATTTGATCTGCTTTAAGGTGAGAGTTATGGGAGACCAGAGAAGGATTACCCCACTTAAATAGATTAAAGGCACTATATGAATATAGCAGCAATATAGAGAAACCGCTATCCCTATCTAACAATACCTATGGAAATTGTTTTGGAACTGGAAATATATATTTACTAACGGGATGGCTTTCTTATGCATGTGGTCTCATCTCTCCCACTGAGTTGGACATTGCTATTTATATTTTGGACAATTATTACTTTACGCCTCTTTTTATCTATTTATTTTTATTGATGAATACCTTTTAGTTGCTTCACATCGCAGGTTTGATTTTACCTTGCTATCTAGGTCCTTTTGAGGCTCTATCACTGGATTTCACAGGATATTTTTGGCATGATATACTGTCACTATTTATTTTTATCGCATTTGACACAGGATTTTTTAAGTCGATTTATATTGATTTTTAACCACAGGATTGTATCTACACAGGATCCATCTTTTATTTCATACGTAGTGTCACTATTTATTTTTATCGGATCTGTCACAGGATTATTTAAGTTGATTTATATTGATTTTTACCACAAGATTGTATTTACACAGGATCCATCTTTTATTTTACGCATATGTGCACCCATTTGGGGATAATATATATATTTTAATATTTCCCTTAATATATTTTTAATTATCCTTTTATATGCACACTTTTACATCTGATTTGAGATATATTATTATCCAATCACATATATCAATTATTGTTTAATTAATGATTTATTCACTAATCTGCACTCCTTGATTTCTGGTCACATATCTTTAACCTTGGACTAGTGCCCCTAGAGGAATCTAGTCATCATTACTGTCTTACCACTCTATTATTATTTTAGTTTGCGCGAAGTACTTTTACCTTTTATTCTATTAAGTGCCTTTGTGAACACTATTCACTTTGCCGCAAACACTGTTCACCCTGAGTTTTCACTCTGACCTATTTATCTACTCATAGTATCGCGAGAGACACCAATACACATATAATATACCACTGCGTGAGGCGGTCTAACAGTTTGGGGGAAACTTTTTTCACGTCCTCCAAAATGTCATCCCAATCCTCATCCTCAATTATTCCAATGTCCACCTCCCATCTAGTCTTGGTAGTATAGGCCAAGGCTGTGGCACTAGGGAGATGGATGGCGGAGTATAGGGTGGAGATTAGTTTGGCTGGTTCAGTACCTGTGACTGTGTCTACTATAGATGGGACTGCCAGGGATGGGTTGGAGCCAGTAAACTGGGTTTGTATAGCGTGATGGAGTTGTAAATACCTAAAGAGAAGGCAATTGGGGAGGGAAAATTCATCCTTTAGCGTTTGGAATGTTTTAAGTACCATAGTGGTCATGATCTGATGTATATACAAGATCCCATGGCATATCCACACCGCAGGGTCTGGAATGGACAATAATTCAGGCAAGGGTTTTTTTGAACCAGAGAGGGATGTGAGAGTGGACCTGGGGGGTCCCGAGTTTTTGTAGTACCATCCACCATACCCTCCCGTGGTGTGTCAGCATGTCTGCTTTGTGTTGAGAGGGACGTCTTGTCAATGGGGATCTGAGGACTGACTGAAGTGGGGTATGGGCTGGGTCATCAGGGTGCTCACAGAGTAGTAGCTGGTATCTTGGTAGCTCGTTTTAGTCCTGAAAATCTGGAAGAACAGCTCCTCCCAATGTCACTGGGTTCTTCAGGATTCTCCAAGATAATTTGTGTCTGCTGCAACTCCATATAAACGAATAAAGAATGGATTCAATTATTTTGAAACATTTTTGTGGTATATACAGGGGGCATGCCACACCAAATAGAGTATCTTTGGGAGGAGTATCATTTTGACTAAACTGACGCGTCCCATAGCACCCAGGGGTAGTCTGGCCCAAGTCTGTGTCTTGGTCTTGATCAGGGTATACAGGGATTCAATGTTCAAAAGTGTGTAGTCTTTGAGCAAACTGGTGACTTGTACTCCAAGGTACTTGATCAAGGAGACCCTTGGGAGAGTCAGAGGAGGGGACGTGAATGAGGGGAGAAATGGTCAATCGGAAGGATCTGGGATTTAGACCAGTTAATACTCAGAGTGGCTACCAATACGTTCTATGGAGTGTAGGGCTGCAACAAGAGAGGGATCCAAGTCCACTAGGTATAGGAGCGTGTTGTCGGCATACATCCCAATCTTTTCTTCCAGGTTCCCTATCTTAAAGCCTCGGATGCTAGTGTCTGCACGAACCATAATGGCCAATGGCTACACAGCCAATGCATACAGCATGGAGGAAAGGGGGCAGCCTTGTCGGGTCCCTCTCTCTAGCGGAAATTGATCGGAAAGCCAACCGTTCGCAAACACCTTGGCCTTTGGGGATTTATATAGGAGCTGAGGAATCAAAGGCCTTGGCGGCATTCAGAGCCACCACGACCCCCGAGTCGATTTCATTATGGGACCCCTGAATGTTCATGAAAAGGCGGCGAATATTCATAGCAGTGTTTTTCCCTGGCATAAAGCCTGTCTGGTCAGGATGGATCAGTGACAGAATGACCTAGTTAAGGCGTGAGGCTAGAATCTTAGCTAGTCTTTTGATGTCAACCTGTAGCAAGGAAAAAGGGCTATACGATTCTGGGTATTTAGGGTCCTTACCGGGCTTAGGGATTACTACAATTTGGGCTTCTCTCATAGAGGGGGGGGGGGGTAGAATTCCCTAATCAAATATGGATTTGTACAGGTCATAGAGTTTAGGGGTTAGAATTTCAGAGTAGGTGGCATAGAATTCAAGTGGTAAGCCATCCGATCCTGGGGCCTTAGATGTGGCTAGACAGGAGATAGCCTCATAAATGTCCTCATTAGTAATAGGGGCCTCTAATAGTTCAAGCTGGTCGTTAGTCAATCTAGGGAATTTAACTCCCGCTAAGTAGTCCCTGGTGTCTTGGGGAGTGTGGGTGACTCGGGAAGTGTAGAGTGCACGGTAGAATCTCCCAAATTCCTCCGCCACTTGTTGCGGATCAGTGATGTCGCTCCCCTGTGGATCGATCAACGACACCACCACTGGGGGACGTGAATCTAGATGTGACTTGCCCGATCTTTCTCCATACTCAAATACCCTTTGTCTACAGAAAAAGATGCGTTGCTTAGCTTTTTCAATGTACAATTGGGAGACCTGTCGCGTCTGAATCTTAAGATTGTTGGCAGTGCTGGGCGAGGGGTCCCAATGGAACCCCTCCTCCAGCACCTGTAGGTGTTCTGTAGCCTGTTGGACAATGAGTTTTGATAAAGTCTATTGATATGCGTAGAAAGCAGGGAACGGGCGTGGAGCTTAAACATCTCCCACACCATGTCGTATGTGGCTGAGTCCCTGTTGGCTGTAAAATAGTATTGCAATTCCACGGGGATGTCATCCTGGTCCTGCAGAGCAGTCAACCAAAATGGGTTTAGCCACCAAGAAGGAGCAGGGGAGGCCTTCAGGAGCTGGATTGTGATCCAGTAGGGGGCGTGATCCGAGAGTTTTTTGTGAGTAAAAAAACACATCTCCCAGTTTAGTTGTCAGGGACTTTGAAATTAAAATGAAATCGATATGTGACATCGTGTTGTGACTGGCTGAAATGCACGAGAAGACTTCAGTGTGCGGATGCTTGTGGTGCCAAGTGTCAACAACAGCGAAATCAGTCAGTATGCGGTGTAGTCTGGTATGGACCAGTGGGTCAAGGGGGGGTCCAGTGCGCCCATTCGGTCCAGAGCGGGGATGAGGTTCATATTAAAGTCCCCCATCCACACTGCCAGTACAGAGGTATATTGTGTCATGAAGGCGAGGCCCTCCTTAATTACAACTGAGTTGTATGGGGGGGGGGGGCATAGAAAGCTAGTATCAGGATAGGGGATCCGTTAATAGTGGCGTGCATAAACACATATCTGCCCTGCTGGTCTGTCTGGAGTAGCACTAGATCAAACGGTACCCTTTTAGCAACCAGGACCGATACTCCTCTGGAATATGAGGTGTGGGTGGCATGATAGGCCCCACCTATCCAAGGCTTTTTAAGAGAGGATTGTAAGTGACCCTTGACATGGGTCTCGAATAGCGTGATGATGTCAGCACGCTGGGACTTGCAAAATGTCAGGACAGCTGTGCGTTTGATTCTATTGTGCAAGCCTCTAACATTCCACGTGAGAAACTTCAGAGAACTCATGGCGGGTATAGGGCGTATATGGTAGACTGCAACTGGACCAGGACCGGCAGAGCAGATATAGACACATCAGATAGCATAAAACACAGTGGCAACCAATATTGATAGTGCATGTATGACAATAAGATAGTACCTTTAGCATAAGTAAACAGTTGCAAACACAGTAGTGTAAAAAAAAATAATAACCCTTCCCTCCCAGTCCAATGCCACCCCAACTCGGCATGGACATAGTACTCCATAACCAGGTATCAACGGGGGACATCCAATGTGTAGAACCCATTGAAGGCACGGAACTTAATTTCAAAGGAGCATAGATACCCGTGATAAAAAGAAAAAAAAAGGGGAAGAAAGAACAGTCAGGCAAACGGGGGGTGAAAAAGTTGCCCTCAGCAGTCTCAGGAAGACCGATAAAGCGGAGATTGCATCTCCGGAGGCGATTCTACATGTTGTCCTGTTTCGCGCTAATCTGTTGTATCTGGCGGCTCACCTCATCAGTAGTGTGTTGCAGGGGGTTCAAGATATCTTCCGCTCTGCCAATACGGGTCTCCGTCTCTGCCACGCTGTCCCGCAGGGTAGAGAGGTCCTGCCGGATAAGGGACGCATCAATTTTGATCTCCTCTATTTTGGTGGTGAGCGTGCTCTGGCACAGGGCGATAGCATCAAGCACTTTGTTAGTGGCCGCCACGGAGTGCTCCGTGTCCAAGGAGGCTCCGGCGCCATCTTTGGCCTGTTGGTGTTCTTCAAGCTGGCGGTACTTGGCGAGTTTGTCGGCGGCCTCGGAAGCCTTTTTTAGGTGGTCGGGAGGGTCCCCGTGTGTACCAAGATGGCCGCTGCTTACGAGGCCGGATCCTCGATGTCCCCCCTCCGCCGCAGTTTAGAAGTGTCACAATAGGAGCTACAGGTAGCGGTCGACTAGCTGTGAGGTCTGGCGGCTGTAGCAAGAGGAAACTGGGCTCAGGGTGGTCAGGGTGTCCTGTAATACCTGCCGAGGCCATCACTGGATGAAGCAAAATGGTCGCTGCTCCGGGAGATGGGCCGGAGTCGTGCACTGTCCCCCAGGTAGCTGCAGGATGAGGAAGCACCGCAACAGCGGCTTCAGGTGGTCCGGCGGCTGAGGAGACCGGGCTCAGGGCAGTCAGGGAGGCCAGAAGAACATGCAGGGGCCATCGCCGGGTAAAGCAAGATAGCCACCGCTCTGGGAGCTAGGCCGGAGCCGCAGTCTGTCCCTCAGGCAGTTGCAGGATGGAAAATCCCTGCGATGGCGGCCTCAGGCGGCACTCCAACAAGCTGGGAGGCTCTGAGGACCGTGGAGGGAGCAAGGCAGGCCTGCTGGAGTGTAGAGGCTGAGTAAAATTGAGCAGGATTGAGGCAGGATATCTAGTACAGGAGTATGGGCAAGCGGAGCTCTCACTGCATGCTTCCTACTGCATCGCTCTCCAGGCCAAGCCCTCCCAGAGGCTGCAACTTAGTATGGATATAACGAAACTATCAAACCAGTGAACCACGTAAAACATAACAATATTGGCATTAGTATCACATTTAGGATATTATCTCTGTTGCCAAAAACAAGGGTAATTTATAACATGCTTAACTTCTCATGATTGTCTCCATGAAGGTGGAATCTTAGCGTTAGAAGATTTATTCCTCACATTGTCTGCAATTTGGACTCATAAATAGAGAAATGAATTCAAACTGGGAATGTGTGAAAAAGCAGTGGTTGAGGTAAAGGAAATGGATCCATTATTGTTATTAAAGCGGTTGTATACCCATTTTATTTTTTATTTTTACCTACATGTAAGTTATTATACCTGTACGGTTTAGAAGATATTCAGTTTGCATGCAGCCGCTGATGTCAGCGGGGCATGCACTGTGAATGCCCGGCTGTAGGTCCTTGCAGGGAAGAAGACTCCTGCGCGCATGCACAGGAGTGACGTCATCGCGGCTCCGGCCACTCACAGCGCCTGAGCTGCAAACCCGTAAGACACGCCGAGGGCAAAATGTCAGCTCCCTCTGCGTGGACCGGGATTAGATACCGAAGCCTCATTGTAAGGTAAGTATTTCATAATGAGCTAGTATGCGTTGCATACTAGCTCATTATGCCTTTGCCTTACAGGTTTTTATTTCTTTTTTACATTTTTTTTTTTGCGGGTACACAACCACTTTAACTGGTATTAGTGGTAGCCGATTAGTAGTAGCAATAGTAATTGCCAAAGCTCTCCACAAGTTCCTAACACCATAGTTTACTATTTATAACACATTTTATAAGGGGTTTCCCTTCTCAGACATCTAACAATATATTCGTTTTGAAGCTCAGCAAAATTCAAAATTTACTAAGAACTTGATAACTTTTTATTTTTTATACAGCCCATGATGTAATAAGCCTAGGTGTACCCCAGTTCCAGACAGCCAAATGCTATTCTGATGGGACCTTGCTACTAAGCATTGGCGTAGCATAAGGGGTTGCAGGGGTCACAATCGCAACCCTGCCCCTAGCTCCAGGTGACCCCTGCAGCCTCCCTGTCATATTAACATATCCTCCACAAAACCCAGCTACGATCTTCCCTAGGGCCCCACAGCCATGCTCCAGTACTGGGCTTCTACTTTGCCTTTCACAGTCCACACCCCTCTGTTCCCATTGGCTGGGGAGAAGCTGTGAGCCATTTCCTGATTGGAGGGAAGCACAAGGTGAGAACAGCCCAGGATGGGGAAGTGTCTGTGCTGTGTGCTGGCAACATGGAATGGTAACCGAGCTCAGCGAGGCAAGAGGAGGAGAGTGCCGTCCTGTAGCCACGATAGGACCGATGTCACTGGTGAGGTATGACACTGCTCAGTGTCTCCTAGTCAACAGCTGGGATTCTCTGTACCACCCCATCTGGCACCCGGGGATGTCTACTTACCCCACTTCCCTGACAACTGGGGAAAAGACACACACCTCCTGTAGGTGATATCCTTTCCAACACTGACAGAGAAACCTTTAGAAATTGCTAAAACAAATCCCTTAACACCTCCTCGGGGGGCCCCTGAAGGGCTGCAGGCTCCAGATTTTGTGTCACAGGGATTTGCCCTCCCAGATCTTAGTTGCCCACCCAAAGCCCCCTGACCACCCCCTTCACCCTGCATGCTATGCCCGGCTGCTGAGCTCCTTTCCCATTACAGCACTCTATACTGTTCCTCCTCTGCAGGGCTGAAATCTCATTCCTTTACAGCACAGCCAGTTAGCCATGATTTGCACAGGGTGTATCTGCCTACTGCAACTACACTTCCGTTCCGACTAGAGAATTTCACAGGTCAGAAGGGCAACATAAAAGCCAGATACGCCCTGTGAAGACTGAAAGACTGTGTGTAAAGGAATGTGATTTCAGCCCTGTGTAGTGTGGGGTGGGGTGGGGGAGCTGTACATAGTGTTGGGATGGGAAAGGAGCTCTGCCAAGTGACCTGCCAGGGGTTCCTGTCCTCTGATTCTCCAGTGGTAATCCCTGTCCTCTGATGTAAAGAGGAACTCTGGAAACTCAAAACTCTTAAGCCACTTTGAGTATCTTGGTGTGTGGTGGATATATCTGCACGCACGTTGGAAGTAGTGGGGGGGTGGGGGCCCAGGTCAACTTTTGCATCAGGGCCCACAAGCTTCAAGCTACGCCTTTGCTACTAAGCAAGGATGAAAGATTTTTGTCGATTTATCTGATAGATGCTAACACAACTTTATTTCTAGAGGCAAAAACATCTTCTTTGTTAAGACACTAAAAACTTTCAGAATGTAGGGTTGTCATGGATGGATTTCACTGACTTTGTAAACAGTTAAAATCTTTTCTTTGCTAGTAGACAGTTAATTTAAATTATTACTTACTTAAGCCTGTGGCATACTATTTATTCATGCATATTAATTTTTTCTATTATCAGAACACATTTCAAGAATTATGTGCTTTGGTTTCTATAAATTTTATTACAGTTGCTTTAAAACCTTGTATGTCCTACTACTTCCCCTTCCTAATTCTAAAGTTGCATTACTTTATCTGATATTTTCCTGTTGTGTTTTCTTCATTGTTTCTGATCCAACATGTCCCACTGTTATCAGTGGCAGCTGGTGCTCAATTTTCTTGGGGGGGGGGGGGGGGCGGCAGCTGAAGGATATGACTTTTGCAATCGGCATTGACTTCTGGGAACCCTTATGTTAATGTCAGATTTTCACATGTAGACTTCAAACCTTTCCAAGGGAAAGATATGTTCGATTACATGGTCTCAGAGCCAGTAAAATTTTTATCAACATAATTGTTACTGGCCCATTCAGATAATTAGTATGAGTTTATAAATTATGTGTGCATATTTGAGAAGATGCAGGCAAACACCTTGTAGGAAAACTGGAGAAAAGAAGAACAAGGTCAATGTGTTTGCCCACAAATCCATGCTGGGGTTGATTTAATAAAACTGGAGAGTGCAAAATCTGGTGCAGTTGTGCATGGTAGCCAATCAGTTACTAACTTCAGCTTGTTTAATTAAGCTTTGACAAAAAGAGCTGGAAGTTGATTGGTTTCTATGCAGAGCTGCTCCAGAGTTTGCACTCTCCAGTTTTAGTAAATCCACCCCACTAAGTGTCATCTTTTATTATCTGTAAAAATTAAACAAGGATGCTGATTTATATCTCTAGGTACAACAAATCTCCCCCCCCCCCCCCCAATTCCTACTTTCCAGTTTTATTTTTATAAATAGCTTTTATATGAAGATCACCTACATAATCCAACACATACAAAATAAAATCTGTCTTTTGAACCTTTTGCAAGTCAAAAAGAGCAAAAATATATTTTATTTCTTAAGGTTTATTTGATTAAACTTACAAAATAATATTTCATTACAGTGGAGATCAATATATCTGGCACATATAGTTACATACATACATAACACCCAGGAGGACCTTTAAAGCCATACACCATTATTAAAGACAACAACTAGCTACTGTATCTTAAATGCTCCATGGGCAGCAGATATGGGGGGGACACTGCACTGGTCATATTCAACAACAAGATTGTATCACAGCACAGATTATAAATACAGGGGAATTGGGAAATGGTGGAAAAGTACTTTGCTGCAACATAGAAAAGCAAAGACATAGTTTAACACACTTGATTTGTACCATTCCATGGTGTTGTATAGCAGAGTATAATATAGTTTACTCTTTAGTACATTCATATGATGAGAAGCATTCCATTTCCAGCCAAATGTGGGCACTTATTTTCTATGGTCTAAAGACTTAATGGCCTGAACAGGTGTGATGGTGTTCATGGCTTCAGCAGAAATCCAATTCACTGTTATTTCTCTCACTTAATATGTTGATACTGCAAAAGGCAGCTCTTACTTTGAGGGCACTGCTTTGCACATGATAGTGTGAATTGTGCTAACCTATTGAGATCAAAATTGAATGTGCTTTCACCAAATTAAAGCACGAGGTTGTAAACAGGGCCTTAATTTGTACTTATAGATTCATTAAACAATTTACTGTGCTGTTAAAACAAATCTATACTCAAACTAAATCAAAGTAGTTCGACCATGGGGAACAAATGCAGGCACCCAGACTGGAGAGAGCAAAATCTGATGCATTTGTGCAATATGCTTTTAACTTCAGCTAGTTCAATTAAGCCTTGACAAAAAATAAATAAACTGGAAGCTGATTGGATTCTATGCAGAGCTGCACTAGATTTTGCACTCTCCAGTCTTAGAAAATCAACCCCCAAGGGTCCCAAAGCATAGGGTTGTCTATTACTTACACATAAACTTGACCTCGTCTGCATATTCTATAGGTCAGTGAGGTTGGCCATCACACCCAGTGACCAATAACAAGGCTAAAGTGCTAGTCTTATTGGATTAAAGTTGATATTTACATTACAGAGTGAGTGCATTTTGAAGGCACTTTGAGGAGAACACAAAGTATGTACAGGTATTTCTGGATACATTGGTTCAATTCTGGTTTAATGGTCTGCTGTATTGCCAGTTTAGCTGAGAATAGGTAGATTGTATGAAATCTGTCTGAAAGAGAAATGTTAATGATATTCATTTTCCTTTGTATTAAACTGGGTTGTGATATTTAGATTTTTCTGTAAAGCCTTTAAGAAAATAGTTTGCATCATAAGAAAAGTATTTAATTTGTATTGGGATGATTTTATCCCATTAAAGAATGAATTTAAATGTTAAAATAAAAATATTTCACTCTTTGTCACTAGCAAAATTATGTTCATTTGCTTGTGGTTTCTTGCACACAGGTATGGGTATATGCATAAGTAAACACTTCCACGCTCAAACTGCAATCTCTGGCATGCAGGTTAGCAAGAGTTATCAATTATCAAGCTATTAAGTGAAGCGCATTGAAATTCTATCCAGCACAAACATTTAAAAAATGAAAACATGAATATAATGTAATAATTTGTACAATATCAGTTAAAAAAGGGAAAATACAGTTAGTTTGATTTAAAAATAAATCCTTCAATTTACCATCTTTACAATAAATATATTGGTGAAATTATTGATTCTAATATCACATTGTACCCAAACAAGAAAATATTAAATTATTTTATTTTTGCTTAGTTTAAATGTCTGCTGGCCTTCGCCACAGTTTCATCAAATAAATTGCTGCCATTGATAGTTGGCAAACCACAGAAACATACACTCTTACGTTACAAAACAAGGCTCTATGTGTGAAAATGCTTTGGCTGTGCTCTGGGGCTTATAAAAGCTCTAGCATAGCTGGCTTTGAGCTCCTAGGGGAATATATTCTTGCACTTGCATGAAGGGCCCATCAAAAATTTCAAAGCATGCAAATAATCCTGATTGGTGTGTGTTTTACATATAGGCACATTAGATATTAAATGATTAGAATAAAGTATCCCTGCTCCATTATCCATGTTGAAAATCCAGTGAAGAATCATATGACCTTGGTAAATCAGGCACTACGTTTAGGCCCATACTGTTTCTGCAATACACATTTTCATGCAGGTGGCTTTGTCCACCTAACTTAAATGTTTAGAATTTTAAGAAATGGCATTACATCCAATAAGATAACAGTTTGTACACAATCTAAAAACCCTTGCTGATTTGATTGTTTGCAATTGCTCAGTTTGCATCATAAAAAAAATGCATTGTAAAAGAAAAAAAAAAATGTTTTAGCTGTTTCTAGTATTGCTTTTTCTGCATCTTTTTTGACAAAAAAAAAAATAGCACGTTCTGTCCCCTTAAAAAACAAATTGCAAAAAAAGACATCAGCATCTTGTTGGCATTCTGGCAAAGATGAATCAGGATGTTTTTAAAACAATATAAGCCTTAGATAAGAATGGACAAATGTAAGGTATGCATTTAAAAGCTGACTGGAAATGGAATGCTTCCACATCAAGCTTATCTGAAGAAGATTCCAAAGAATAAGGCAGGTATTGTCCATGCTTCCAGCACAATGACTACCTTTCATGAGAGTAATCCAAATCTCTCTACCTGCTTGCAGCCTGCAAGATATAGGTTATGTCTGTTTCACTCTTAATTATTGAACTGACATACTCTTGGTTGCATGTGGAATATTCCACATAAGAAAACAAAAATAAATCAATGTGTACCATACAAATTTATTTGGTTACATGGTTACAAATGTGTTAGTCTACATGTTGTATATATATGAACATAGCTGTCTACATAGCATCAAAACAGTCTGTAAGTCTATTCAGTCCTTGCTATGGTCTCTGTGACCCTGTCATCATCTCTGTTACAACTGTGTCTTGCAGCTCATATTACATATCTTGTTAGGTTTCACCATGGGATAGAGTCTCCGGTGTTCCACTGAGGAAACACAGTTCTTTGAGGTTTCATTTCGGGAGGTTTTCAATTCACTGTGTCTGATACAACAATGGTTGGAGGGAAAGCTTCAGTCAAGAGGAGGCAAACATTCAGAAAAGGGGTTACATAGATCTTGCACGGCATTACATGCCATTCCGTGATGTGCTTGGTCATCAGAAAAGAGCTGAAATGGCGAGAGTGGTCTGTTGTCATACATAGGTCACAATTCCTTAGCAGCAAAGTTTTAGAAGAGAGATGGTGGCAATGCCGAAGAGGAGAGCAGAAGATGTATACAAAGACTCTGCATTTGAATGTGGTGTTGTAGTGTTTGTAGAAGTCGTAGCTGGTGATACACCACTAGAATTTGTTATGGATGATGAATTCTGATTCACTGATGTTGCATGTGTAGCATTGGATTTTGCAGTGGATTGACTGTGAACCTGAAATAGACATCAGTGGCATTAATACCAAATCCACATACAAATATTGTTAGGCACATGATTTTGTGATTGAGTATTGACCAAAACATCCATTACATTTTTGTTAGTATAATGAATTCAAACAATATAGGCTATAACGAAAGACAATTTTTTATAGTTTTGGATAAAATAGGGGATAGTAAAAGCCCTGTGCACTTTTTTATTTGCTATCTGTGCCCCGGTGGGGAGATTTTCCTTCACTGTCTGTCTTGAGATACAACAGGATGTGATAGGAGATCCCTCAAAAGGAAATTAAATCTATTTAGACAGTTGAAATTGGAACAAGTGTCTCCATTGAAAAAAAAAATCATGTTGTTGTGACTCAAATTTTTGAATGTTCTCTTTAAATTACTTTACAATGGGAAAAAAAGAGAGTGAAGTTCCCCAGTGGGGGAACACCAATAAAAACATGACAGAGGTTTTACACCTTCTGTACCTTATACTTTATTCAAAATAAAGTTTGAATGATATACAATTTCCTTTTTATTCATGGCTTTTTAATGAACTTAGGTAATAGAATACATAATCAAAATAAAGGCAGTGTGTTACAGCTGGATGTAACCATAGGTTTACATTATAAAGAAGTTATGTGTTCTGGGGGATGTGCAAACAAGGTGTGCGGCAATCAGTGTGTTAAGGGCATTATAATGACATAATTGTTGGAAAATATACAGCACAGCCAGTAAATCCAGATTATTAAAATGATGGTAAACATCTCAAGAACCATAAGTGAATCCTTATCGTAGTCTAACCTTTTTTTAATTTGAATACTATGGGGTTGATTTACTAAAACTGGGGAGTGCAAAATTTGGTGCAGCTCTGCATAGAAACCAGCTTCCAGCTTTTTTGTCAAAGCTTAATTGAACAAGCTGAAATTAGAAGCTGATTGGTTATCATGCAGTTCTGCACCAGACTTTGCACTCTCCAGTTTTACTAAATCAACCCCACTGTGATCAAAGAGATAGTGTTTTGTGTCCAACATTTTAAAACTATTCGGTAGTATAAAAATATATATCTAAAGCCAAACTTTTTGTTTTTTTAATAAGGTGTGGAAGGTTTAGAACCCCTTTCAAGTTTTTATTGCTGTCTATGACCCACTGGGGAGAGTCACATCTCTATTTCTCTTGTTGACGATTGCCACAAGGACAAAAAGTAATGAGAAAACCAACTTCTGAGAGTGGATCAGTGAAGGTTCAATCACATTTTTGTGCTGAAACACTTTTCTGTAATGTGTACATCAACGCACAAGCTATTGCAAAGCACATTGTGCACAATGCTTTTCATTTTGCAAGACTTTGATGAAGTCAGTTGACAAAACTTTGGGGTTCATTTTCAAAAACTGGATAGTGCAAAATCTTGTGCAGTTCTGCACAGAAACCAATCCGCAATCTACATTTTTTTTTGTCAAAGCTTAATTGTACAAGCTGAAGTTAGAAGCTGATTGACTACCATGCACAGCTTCACCAGATTTTGCACTCTCCAGATTCAGTAAATCCACCCCAGTGTATCCTAACTAAAAAAGGTTAGACTAAGAAAAGGGTTCACTTATGGTTTTTGAGATGTTTACCAGATTTAGCACTCTCCAGTTTTGGTAAATCAAACCCTTTGTTTAAAAATAAACCGGTGTTACACTATGCTTTTTTTTGTTTTGTTTTCCATTTTGTTACTATGTATCAAGTTCCTGCTCTATATACTGGAGGAAAGGTTGAAAATCTCAGGAAAATTAAAGCTGAAATTCTATCTGTGCTAGTCTAGAGCTTGGGAATGATAAAATAGCTAGAAGGAGGAAGTATAGCATGGGAAAGTAGCTGTTGCTATTGTTAAATAACAGGGAGAACCGATCAGGTGCTGTAGCACAAGCTCTTTTTAGACCTTCACAAATGTGCGTCTGACATTTCTGGTGATCTGATGGGTATTTGTTTGTAATTGAAAACACAGCTGTTGGGATACTATTGCAGCACTAAAGCAACCGAGCCCTGACTCACATGCATTACAGCATACTACAGAGCACAGTAACAAGCTACCATGCATTGTGGTGTACTAGATTGAAAAAATAGTGCATGTCTGGTTTTTGATCTGTTCTTGTGCATTGGCAACCCCTTCAAAATTAACAGACTGCCTTAATGCAAAACGGGTTAACATGTGACACAACAAGAAAGCAGTACAACACACAAAAAAGGCAACATAGGCCCTATGGGGTTTCTCCTCACTTTGGGAAGATTTCCTCACACTTTCTTTTGTGTCTCTGGGACAAGAACAAAAACAACAGACAAAATATTCTTCAATTCAAATAATTTAAAAAAAAATTGTGCTTTAGATACACTTAGTTAAGTAAATAAGTTATAACAACCAGTAGGTTAATTGGTTTCTGTCTAAAAAGAAATTGTCTCTAGTATGAAATCCTTCCTTCTTGCCCAAGATGGCTGACTCATGATCTACCCCAACAGCAGATAAAAGTGCTTTGAACCGCCAGGGAGAAAAGTGAAATAACATAAAATAAATAAAATTAACTAGAAATATTAAATAACATGAACAATGGGTAGACCATAGACCTAAAGCTTTTCAGATGTTATTACTTTTTAGAAAACATTGTACCACAAGTGTGGTCAAATAGCTATTGGCATCAGTTATGGCTGAAGGAGTCCAGGTGCCCTTAGCCTTTCCAGAAGAATGGGTTAAATTTTGCGTGGATAAGATTGAATCTTGAACTTCTAGCTGACCAGCTAGGTAGTTTGTTTACAAAAAAAGGTGGATGCATTCCTAAATGCACAAAATGTATTACCACCAGAGATTGTTGATCCAGGGAATATATGATTCCCTTAGGCCCCTTTCACACATGTGGACCATATGTCCGTATTTCATCCATCCGTTTTTGGGTGAAATACGGACATACATGCATCCCTATGGGAAAGCGGGTGTCAGCGGATGAACATCCGCTGACACCCAACAAAATCATCCATCTCCGCTATGGTCTGATTCTGCAGACAGAGGAAAATCCTATTTTTCTATCTGTCTGCAGAGCGGATCGGATGAACACAGACAGAAGGTCCGTGTTCATCCGATCCCCCATAGAGGAGAGCGGAGATCTGACAGGACCGCCCTGTCATCCACCGGCTCAGCGGGATCAACAGAGGGATCCCCGCTGAGCAAGCGGATGTTGATGAGGCGGATAATTACGGATCCGTCCCATGTAAAAGGGGCCTTAGGGGATCAGGAAGGATTTTTTTGCTCCTGCTGGAGTAATTAGGATCATGCTTTACAGGTTTTTTTTGTCTTCCTCTAGATCAACTGTGGGTATAGGGTTCTGCATATGAAGGTTTGCTATTTATTTATTTATTTTTCCATTGGTTGTAAATGGACTGACTAAAAAAACGAACTAACTAACTAGCTATAATTTTGAAATGAATTTCCTCTGTTTAAGAATTGATTGAGCACAATACACAAGTCAGACTTACTGTTTCTCTTCTGTAGTGTTTTTTTTTTGCTAAATATTTTTTTTTCCCAAATCTTCTATGTAGGATGAAAGAGTAGCCTACCATGGGTCAAACTGAGTTTTTTTTTAAACAGCAGACATGGAGTATACTAGGAAGAGGTTTCCAATAAAAGGAATTCACTACAATATTAATTGCAAATCAATGCCACTAAATTGCACATCTTTGATATCATTATTTTTCAATACATTGTTATGTTATATTACGTTTATTAGTTCTCATATTATGATATGAATAATTGTAAAACACATAGGTCCATGGATCTATTTTTTTTCCTAAAGGTTCAAACTTTGTGTTCAGTTGCATTTGAAATGTATTAGATCAGTCTGCTTTCAAGTACCCCAAGGAAAGGTAAATACCCTGGTCCACACTGAAATCAAATTCTAGAATCAAATTCATAAAAGGTATTTGTTCTGCAAAGTTTGGACACACCTCCAGCCTGTGAATTCACCCAGCACTTTGCATTGACCAAGCGTCAATGACATTCAATCTCACTGCAATGTATGTATATAATGTATTTTCCTAACATTCTATATGGTATTTAGGCCCGATGTGTAGATAGACTACACCATCTGGTTATTAGAAGCAAAGTTTTAGTGGGCTGCCAGGTAAGTTTTGTAAAGTGTGATATATAAGATATTTTATCTTCAGTTATGTACATTGCATCTTAGTTTTCATATGTAGTGTGCTGGAAACTGAGCAATACTGTATATAAATGATGATGTGCCTGGCACCAGGAAAGTGGCCTGGAGGATACCTGTCAGAAACATGGCCTTGCAAAACACTGAAGTTTAAGGAATCATGCTGTTTTTCTCTTTAGACTATATTGCTCAGAGTTACCTATACAAAAATATAGGTGTATAAAGCTGTGGGGAACAGTTAAGCCTCATACACGCAGTTCGATTGTTGGCAGGGGATTGTCTGTTGACAGACTGTTGTCCTAAAATCTTACCTTTAGTACGCTCCTTTTGACAATTGTTGCCCAACTTTCGGTCAACAAATGTTTAATGACAGGCTAGTAAATTTTTGGCAGACAATGGTTTGATGTCAGATTGTCACAAAAGTCGAAAGTACAAAGACGCATGCTCGGAATCAATGCTCACCAAACAGGAAATTAGCAGAAGGGGCCCAAAGGGTGGTGCTCAAGAGCTGAAATTCCTCTTAGTACGTCACTACATTCGTGTTTGTGGCACGACAATTGTGTACCGTTAGTATGCAAGACAAGATCCTGGCACACGCCCTTTTGACAAAAATCAGATGCTCGGTTGGCCAACAATCATACCATGTGTACGAGGCTTTAATCATAAACAAGTTGTCCTTGATCAAAAATTCAATCATGAAATAGAAACTTAAGAAAACTGGGAGTTTGGAATTTTATTAGTCCCTGTTTACTTCTTATATATTTTACCTTCACTTGGAGTTAATTTATGTGTTTACAATCCAGTTAAAAATTTTAGCTATTTAAACATCGAATTTTAAAAGCAAACATGTAACAGTGTTCATGTTCCATTTTCTTCATCATAATCTAAAGGCACCAAATCACTGAGCTGTCTATCTCTTCTCTCCATCTCCAGCCCGCTCATTAGACATGGAAGCACATTGGCCCAATGAACAGGGGCATAGGTGTGCGCAGCCTATTGCATTAGGGTGTGCACTCCAAAACTCAAACACACATGCATGTATATTATATATATATATACACACACACACACACACACACACACAGGGGCGGACTGACCATTTGGCCACTCGGGTACTTCCCGAGGGCCCCAAGCCACTAGGGAGCCCCATCAGGGTTGCCAGCCTCAGTAAAACCAGGGACAGTATGTAAAAATCTATGTTTTTTTTACATCTGTTTCTGAAATGTCCCTTACCGACATCCTTTTGCTCTAAAAAAAAAACTGATTATAGCTGCCCCACCTCTCCAGTACCTTCTCAGCCAATCGAAACATGTCTGTGTATACATGTATGTGTATACGTATACTCTGTGTGTGTGTACTGTGTGGCCCCATAATCTCTGATTGCCTGGGGGCCCCATAATCTCCTATTGCCCAGGGGCCCCATGAGTTGTCAGTCTGTATACACACACACACACACACACACACAACTATATGTATTGTATATATACACACTCTAAATAAATGTAAACATTTTAAAATGTAGTAGGGTAGCAGACGGTGTCAGTAGAGCAGTGGACATGTCAGTAGGTCAGAGGTTGGTGTCAGTAGGGCACTGGACGGTGTCAGTAGTTTTTTAATTTATTTATTTTTTGTATTATTATTTTTGTATTATTTTTTTACAATTTTATTTATTATTTTTTATTATGTTTTTAAAAAATGTTTAGGATCTTTGGTAAAATATCAGCAGGGGGATGTGCCCAGGCACATCCGACACGCCCCCTGCACACGCCTATGAGCAGAGGGTTATATCAGGAAGCAGGAAGTCATGTTAGAAAAATAAAATTGCTCTAAACGGCAATATATGTTATTAAAAAGTCTACCATCAGTGTATAGAGAACCCAGGAAGTTATATTAAAAAATCTGCCTTGAAGAAGACAACACTCTTTTTCTGACTATAGTACTACGGTAGCCTTGGCAAGTCTCAGATTATCAATATAATCTAAGACAATTTCATGCTGCTTTTTAATATTATTATTACACAGCTTTGATAAGAATAAATGAAAGCAATCAATAGGAGGCAGAAACTACTAATCTAATGTATGTTTCAGAGTCACAAAAAATACAGTCAAAAATATGACATATTGTATGAAAGGCAAGTTTTATTTTATTTTTTTGATATGGCAAGTGGATCGGAGTACTTAGTATTAAGAATCCATAGCCAAATAAGTAATTTTAACAATCAAGACTTTCTTAAAGCTGACTTTTGCATAAATACCAGTATAATTTTAGGTGACTAAAAACAGAAAAATTAAGAAAGGAGCGCCAAACTAAAATTGGACGAAAGAGTCTAAGATCATTCTAATTGTTGATAAAAACGTAATATAAAAAAAGCCAATGTGCTTTGGGGGCAACACCACTTCCCCTTCATCACAGCTACAACTAGTGTTGCCCCTAAATGCGTTGGATGTTTTTATAATTTTTTTTATCACCAATTTATATGATCAAACTTTTCTCTGGCACTGTATTCTGTATTTTAATGGTTTAAGCTACAGTTGGGTGCCCATCAAAAGAAGCCTTGCTGTGTGGGAGCCACCTCACCAGAGCTATTGAGCAAGTTTTCCCTCATCCGACTACACTTGCAAGTCTTAAAGTTCCCAGCGCCTCTTTAAGTATGTTGCCCTGGTGTAATTTTAGATGGTGAACATAACTACCAGATGTACTCAACACTGTTGAGTGGGTATTCTGAAACAATCAATAATTTGTGATGCTTTTAAAACCAAGGAGGCATCCACTAGCCTGATATGTTACATTTACCTTCAGGCATTTTTCTTCAAGAAATATTTATTTGCCAAAGAAATCTTTATTAGGAGTTACAATGAAGTGTATAATTTTAAAATCCAACGTTGGTCAAAAGGTGCATTCCCTATTTGTATAGAGTGTGGTAGGGGTAGAACCTCTGTCAGGTTTAAACTACTCTTTGGCCCCCTGTAAGGGAGAAATCTACTTACTTCTTACAATGTGCTACAAGCATAGTGAATTGTGGTAGCAGAAACAGCATCAAAAACTTTTTAATTCTCTAAGAAGTAGAGGAAACCAGTAGAATTTCAGAGGTGATAGGAAAATAAGTAAAATCTCCCCAGAAAGGTCACAGATAGCAATACGACGTGAATTCAATAATTTCCCCATGTTATCCCAAAATTAAATACAAGTTTGGCTGAGTTTAAAAAAACAATCTGTCAATGTATCTGGTATACTGAAGGGTGGATGTCTAAAACAGATGGAACCAACCCATAACCACAGTATTCTATGCTTTTATCTTGCAATATAATAAAAGGTGGTCTTTGCATGCATCAATGGGGGTCCTGATGACTTGGGAGTCTACCCATATGGATCTGGACATTCCCTTTTAAATATAGGACTGATAACTAACTATAATGGAATCTTATCCCTGAAGAAGGTAATTGTTATAAACATTTTGAAACGTGTTGGAGTCCCTAAGCTGAGTGGGCTAACCAGTAATTCCATAACTACAAGCTAATCATCAGCTGTGGGGATACCATTCGGACTGCATTCCTTGATGTTGTACATTTTGTACAATATTTTATACTATGTATTATGTAACATGTGATGCAATATATGTGATTCAAACTTTTAAAACTGAAGAAATAAGTGTTATTTTAATCTTACTTTTTTGGTTAGAAGTTGCCTTCAAAATCCTAATCAGAGCAATAGTAGTTTTCGAGATATAGTTAATAAGGATAGTGGCACCCACACCCAGAGTCACACACAATAATAAAAAGAATCTGTTTACACAAAGAATTTTCATATGTAGAGCCAAAAAAACACTAACTTATGAGGCATATTATTAGAAAACTGCTACTTTTACTATTCTTCTCCAGTGTTGTTTAAGTTTTATTGGTGTTTATGGCATTCAACTTGTGGGTGAATATCAGAGGCAACTATATAAAAATCAAGAAGAATATATATATTTTAAACGGAAAAAAGTCTCTTCTTGAATCATGGAAAAGTGAGATCCAAATTCCACAACATTAAAAGTCCTTAGCTTATGAGAATTAAAGAAAATAACTACATATTAGGTTAGTGATCTAGGTGGCTGACACTGATAGGTTGTCCACAGCAATGGAATAATTACCATTAAGGAAAGTGGTATAGCAACACCTTTGTGGCTGAGTTTGGATAGTTTCTGTGCTGGCTTCCCTATTGTACTATTGTTGGAAATCCAGGGGTCTTTTTAGTGATGTTTTAACCAAAAATTCACTCAGGATATACATAATTTAATTTACAAAAATGTGTGAATATTGGGTGAAGCCTGTGAAAATTAAGGGTGCAAATGTTTATAAATCAAACCCCTGATGTGTTCATGGTATTTGTGTACTTGTGGAGGCTTCTACCTACAATGTGAGCAAGGCTCAGTCCCAGTCTACACAAGTAGAGGAACGCGATGTCTCCAAAACACTATCCTCCTTAAGGCCCCTTTCACACTGGGGCGTTTTTTTTTTCAGGCGCTTTAGCGTTTAAAAAAAGCGCCTGTAAAGCGCTTGAAAGAAGCTTCATCTGCAATCCCAATGTGAAAGCCCAAGTGCTTTAACACTGGAGCGGTGGGGGCGCTGGCGGTAAAGCGGCGCTATATTTAGCGCCGCTTTACCGGCGTTTTAGCGGCGCATTTCAGCCGCTAGCAGGGTGGTTTTACCCCCCGCGAGCGGCCGAAAAAGGGTCAATACCGCCCGCAAACCGCCGCTGCAGCGGCGTTTTGCGGGCGGGTTCGGCGCGCTCCCCTATTGTTTTCAATGGGACCGGGCGCTATAGGAGCGGTAAATATACCGCTCCTATAGCGAGCCAAAGATGCGGCTTGCAGGACATTTTTGAGCGTCCTGCAAGCGCACCGCTTCAGTGTGAAAGCCCTCGGGCTTTCACACTGAAGGAACAGCAACAGCTGTTTCGGGTCGGTTTGCAGGCGCTATTCTTAGCGCAATAACGCCTGCACCGCCCCAGTGTGAAAGGGGCCTTAAGAGCCCTTTCACACTGCCAGCACCCGAAAAACGCTCGTAAAGCGCCGCTTAAACTAGCAGCTCTTTACCAGCGTTTTTCGAGCGCTAGTGGGGCGGTTTTAACCCCTGCTAGTGGCCAAATAAAGGGTTAAAAGAGCCCACAAAGCGCTGCTGCCAAACGCGCTTTTCGGGCGTTTTGCAGGCGCTTCCCATTGATTTCAATGGGAAGGGGCGCTTTAGGAGAGGTGTATTCACCGCTCCAAAAGCGATGCAAAGGAGCTGCTTGCAGGACTTTTTTTGACGCCCTGCCAGCGCAGCGCCTCAGTGTGAAAGCACTCGGGCGCTCATATTGGGATTGCAGTTGCAGCTTCTTTCAGGCGCTTTTTTTTAAGCTAAAACGCCCCAGTGTGAAAGGGATCTCAGTGTGAAAGCACTCAGGCTTTCACATTGGGATTGCAGATGAGGCTTCTTTCAAGCGCTTTTTTTAAAGCTAAAGCGCCTGAAAAACGCCTAAAAAAACGCCCCAGTGTGAAAGGGGTCTAACAATCATTGGGGCTGATTTACTAAAACGGGAGAGTGCAAAATCTGGTGGAGCTGTGCATGGTAGCCAATCAGCTTCTAATTTCAGCTTGTTCAATTAAGCTTTGACAAGAAAACCTGGAAGCTGATTGGTTTCTATAGAAAGCTGCACCAGATTTTGCCCTCTTCAGCTTTGGTAAATCCCCCCCCCCCCCAAGTACTTCAACTGAAGCTGAGGGGGTTATTTACCAAAGGCAAATCCACTTTGCACTACAAGTGCACTTGGAAGTGCAGTCGCTGTACATCTGAGGAGAAGATCTGAAATGAGGGGGAAGCTCTGCTGATTTTATCACCCAAGCATGTTCAAGCTAAAATGCTGTTTTTTATTTTCCTTGCATGTCCCCCTCAGATCTACAGCGACTGCACTTGAAAGTGCACTTGTAGTGCAAAGTGGATTTGCCTTTCGTAAATAATCCCCTATATCCTTTCCCCTAAAGATCTTTACTGACTGCAGAGTAGTAATGTTGTCTAACAAAGACACTCAATATTTTCTTCTTTTTTTTTTTTACAGCGGAACTATTCCAGGACATTTTCCAATAATTTTATTTTACTGGCCACCCCATGCATTACTCAAGTCTCTTTATGGGGTCCTGATCTATAGATTGCTCCACTGGGGTCTACGTCTTTCATGTCTTCAGATGACAATCAAGTCGCTACTAGCCTTGAAATGTTATTGTTATATTAAATTACTGTTCATTGTAGTCAAGCTAAAAAGAATATTCAAAGTTGTGATACTTCTATTGATAAATCTCTTTATATCTGGAGGCTTTTAAACCACACAACAAGCAGTAAGTGTAACTTCCCGACATAATACATGTGCAGTATTATAGAATGCATAACGTATATACATAAAATAGTTCTGCTTAGAACTGTTTGGTTACTGTAATCAGTTTGTATATAAAATGCCTTCATAACTCATGATGGCAGCAAATCGGAAAACATAATAGATAACAATAGATAATAGATACAATTTTTTGCTAGGGCACACCCAATGCGATCCCTTGAACTCTGCTAATTGCCTTTTGTTTCATTTATAACACTAAAGGAAATATATTAAGCATAACTTATTTAATATTTGCATTAAAAAAATACTCTCAAATGAAGTTGTACGATCCATCAGTGGGAGTCTGAATAATAAAAGTACGCTTAAAATGTTACAGTACTCCCAAAAACTCTAAGGTTTAGGAAACAACGTACACTTAACTACAGCTTGAAATCTGTGTTCAGGGATGGCAAATTGTTGATGTAGTAAACATCAGGAAAAAATTGTTCACAAAAGAATAAAGAAACAAGCTTGATTACGCCACATGATTGGCAATGAAGATCAATATTGGTGATATACTGCTGTCATGTCTGTTTAGTCATTTTTGTTAAATTGTTAAGTCTAGGTGATAACATACTTTTACTGCCAAAAAGAGAAATACAGCAAAAAGCATCAATCTTATTTATTATATACACCCCTGAGTGACATTACATAAGCGAAAGTGTAAAAACACTGTGGTACTAGTTCAATAAATAAAAAGTAATTAGTGCAAAGACTACCACTTAATCACTCATTCAATTCATCTTTTTTATAATATATAGAAAGTCTCACCTGACTGGGTATAAGCAAAGCCAGTATGACAATTCCTAGGCATAAGGTAATCATTTGACTCATCTTGCTCAGAGCTGTTGCTGTGTCCCCCTGATTTTCGGATAATAGTTACTAGCCTATGGCTCTTCTTGATTCACACGACAAAAGCTGTGTCTAGTTGAGAAGGATGAGTGATTTGGGTTGGGTTTTTATGTGCTATGTAGGAGACCTTCACACCACTGATAAGCATATCCCCTCCCTCAACCATTTCATGGTACTCCCCCCTCCCTGTACCTCCTGCTTGCTTCGTGTACATCCCAGCCACTTTTCTGTTTATCTATCTCTTTTGTGTTCTTTTTATTTATTTTGTCCTTGTTTACAGAGGATTTTTTGACCTTTGTTGAACGTATTATATAGCCATATGTATAAAAAATAAAAAAAATAAAGGAAAAAAAGAATAAAGAGACAAAGGGAAATAAAGAATGAATAGACAGATGGATGATGATACAGAAATAAAAGAAGGGGAGCAGGAGAAATTAAGTGAGATAGATAGCTAGATAGATAGATAGATAGATAGCTAGATAGATAGATAGATAGATAGATAGATAGATAGATAGATAGATAGATTTTATTTACAGTGGATTTTTTAACATGGGACAAATGTAACTAATCAAAGTTGCTACATGATTATATACACAATTTAGGTGCTTTGCAACACGTTTTAGTGTGTGGTTTAAGATATGTTCATTGTGTGGAGGGTCCAGTAAAGCTTATTAAAGAATATTGTAGTACTTGGGGAGCAGTTGTCCCCAGTAACCAATTCCGTTTCATCTTTCAAAAAAAAAAGAAAGAAAAATACCTGTTTGTGTTTTTGTAAACCAGCTATATAGGCTAACCATTTAGCCAGTGAGAGATTCATGTCCAAAACTGAAAGGAAAACGTAAAGGTCACTTTCCATGGAAAACTGGCAGGTGCCGCATCTACTTTTCATAGTGCAGGTTAGAAAATCAGGATGACTGATGGCTCTAATGGCTGCCAATGTTTTAGGAAAAACATATTTTTCCAAAATGAATACAGCATAACACCTATTAACAAAATGTCCAGGGGGGTAAAATATGAGCCACCAGACCAGCCTTAAAGCGGTTGTAAACCTCAGACATGAAATATAAACAAAGCATATCCTGCTATAGTGTGTACATTTCTCAAGTAGGAGCGTGAAGTGTAATTTCTGTCTGCTGCTTTGTCCCTCTGCTATCAGCATGCATGAATCACTTCTGACACGTTTTCCTGACACCAAGGGAAAAATGGTGACGGGGAGGGTGCTCCAGCTGATTGACAGTCTCTAGTCTGTTCCTGTGTGCTGTGTGAAAGGGGGGGGGGGAGTGAATCTCTTCCCTACAATCAGCTCTCAGAGCTCTCCTCCCTTTTTTACTGAACTCTCAGACAAGCTTTATAAATTGAGCACTTTAAATTGATGTAGAGAAGAGAAAACTGCAGGTAAACAGGTAGAACTTATGTAGGAGGATTTGTTTCATCTCTGTGTATCACCTGAGGACAGTCCTTTTACTGGGTATATGTAGGGATTTACAACCACTTTCATTTCTGTATATCTGCCTGAAAGCTTCAAATGATTACAGTCAGACTTTTATTTATGGTGTTGGTGTTTACACTGTCTAAATATATTTTAAGTCCTCGGAGGCCAGGGCTCGTTTATCTCTCTATAATCAAAGTACAATTTTCCATTCTGACATGTGTAGGTTCAAAAGCTAATAACTTTGCAGTTGATTTTTGTATTAATGCACCAATTATGCTACAACTGTTTCTACAAAATGTTACAAACAGACATTCTCATTTGTCCTCAGTACACAAATACCACACATGTACAGTAGATATTATAAATGTTTTAAGCCTTATTAATGATTAATAATATTATAGTAATTGCATAGGTGTGCACAGCCTATTGCATTAGGCACCCCAAAGCTTAAACACATACTGTATGCTTGTATGTGTGCATATACTGGCAGCGTCAGTAAAGCAGTGGACAGTGTCAGTAGGGCAGAGATTGGTGTTGGTAGGGCAGTGGACAGTGTGAGTAGTTTTTTTGAGAAATCTTACCCCTGCTTCGGATCTGAAAAATAATTCAAATGAGATTCCTAAACCCTTTTAGCAGCATTCTTCTTATCTATGGCCCTGGGTACTAGTGATTGCGCACTAGAAGAAGGGTTTTTAAAATCATCTAATGCTGAGTGGAAAACCTGAAAGGTGTGTAGCACCCTGATGTTTAGGCAGGGTGGCTCCTAAATTTACCTGCCAGGTGTATTTACCTTGGCCAATTGTGAGGGATCAATTGATTTCACCCTAAGTCTGGAATTGCTGCACTTCTCTCTTCTGTCGCTAGATAGCCGGGTATCTGGTAACATTAGATAAGACAAGGGCATTGCAAGGACAGATTAGGAATAGATAGGGTATCTCAGCCAATGGGCAGGGTATTTCTTGGGTCCCTTGGCCTGCTGGGAGAGCCTATTTATTTGGGTGAAGTCAGGTGATCGTGTTCTGTGCCACCTGGATGGCTGTCTGGGTGGACATGTATTCTGCTGCCCTGGCTGCTAGGCCAGAGTTTGGGCCTATCCTGGGCACATCTGTCTGCTAGGCTGTCTGAGGGCCTATCCAGAAGCAAGAGAGCAGCGTAGGGTTGGGATTGCGGCTTGCAGTCCAACCAGACGTGACGATTCTGCCGGCCAGAGAACCTGTCTTGGTTGGAGGTAGAGAGGAAGCTGTCACCACTAAGGGACCATCCACCTTGTTATCAGAGGCCACAGTGAGTAGCTGAAGCAAGTACCGGAGAAATATTCTCACCAACTGGCGAAGGTGAAGAATCGGGAAACTGCTGCCAAGCCAGGGACCCAGCCAGTGGGATGACGTTTGAGGAGTATCTGGAGTGCCAAGCCAGAGACCCAGCAGGGAAGCGGGGGTGACGCCTTAGGAAGGTACTAAAGTAAGAAGATTAGTGAATCAGCAAGTCTAGTGAGAGAGACTGGGAGCTCAGTGGGCCGAGAGTCTACAAGAAGTGACTGTATAAAAGTAAAAGGAGTTTGTTACAATTTGTGTTAGGAACTGTTCTAAGACTGTTGCCATATGAGACAGCGCTCCTACACTTGCTGGATGCCTTTCACTGCATTGCTGTCTACCTGTAGAAGTCTCAGAGTCTGCAAATTGGAATTGCAACTACCTAAGGGTTTCCTGGCCCTAAATCCTCTCTCCCACTGTTCTGTTCAAGAGAAAATAAAATCTCTTTGCATTCAAGAAGTGGCGCCCATGAATCTACCTCACATTACACCCACTATGCCTTTCAACCCACTCTATACAGAAGGATGGCAGCTGTCCCTGGCTCTGGAGGTTCTCATTAGACTAGAGGAGGCCTGGGACCTTACTATATTTGGCGCCCAACGTGGGGCAAAAAAAATTATCCTTGCAGCGTTTGCCCATAGCAACCGGCTACAACTCTATCAGGATTTTGTCTGGCTCCGTGGGAAGGTGGCAAGCAATATCTGTACTTCTCATAGACAGTGTTATTGTGCATTCTGGCAATGTGGGGAAGAACCAACAAGTTTCATTGCTCAAGGGAGAGCATCAGCCTGGTCTTTTGACACTTCCTGCCAGCGCTGTGAGGGTTAAAACAGACTCGATTACAGACTCCATTACAGTTTTGGTGCGCCGCAGCGCTTAGAAGGCAGGCGTGAGAGTTTCCAGAAAGCATCTGCACCAATCCGTTGGTAAGGGGAGGAGTCCCCGCTTTGCAGAGGAGGATAAGGAAGTGCTGCCACGTGTGCCTGATTGTAGGTTGAAGAGAAGGATGGCGCAGTTTGGAAGCGAGATGGCAGATTGGAGAGTGAATGCTCCGGGTGTTGGTTTCGGCCTGATTGAGTGAAAACCACTTCTGACTGTGCAGTACATACCGAAGTGTAATCTTGCCCTGTACACGGCTGGAGGCTATGAGGCCTTGGGACTGATCTGCGGGAAGTGTTTCAGTCTGGCCTCCAGTCTGGCCTCCAGCCTCCAGCCTTAGCTCCACTCAAATTTTGTCAGCAGAATCACGGAGCCATCATCCTCAGTGGCATATGAAGCAAGATGGTGCCTTATGGAGCTGCACTGGTGTGAATCCCAAACTTTTATAGCACAAATACAGTATTCCCCTGACAGACTGGGAAGAATGGTTGAAGATCTCTGTACATTTTTTCCTGATTCTCGAAGCATACCTTATTAATTTAGCTGTCAATTCCATGGAAGATGGGGCCCATCAGGGCTGTTATTCTTGCCTGAGAAGGAGAGAGACAATACAGCAGTCATAGTGGCCCACCTAAGAACTTGTATGAAGAAATCATGTCTGTGCCAGAGTTTTGGAAGAAACTTTTCTCCAGGTGCCGGCTCCATAGTTTGCGGAGGCCATACAAGAACTATGGAAATGTTTGGAAGATAAAGATAGGCCTGGCTGTGCATCCTTCCATAATTCCGATCAGGTGATTAATGATCAATATATTTCTTGGGTCCAGTCTGGCCTGCTAAAACAAGCTCTGAAGGGCTAAGTGAGGATCAAAAACACAGTGAAATTCACTGCCATCCTCCAGGAGAGTAAGGCTGGGGGTCAGACTATTGCGAACAGGGATGCACCGGACTCCTGCTTTGAGCCGCTCCATGCTGCAGTGTGAACCCAGCCTAAGAGCTACTCAAAGGAAATCTGTGACAATGGGCAATGAGATAGCCTCCTCCAACACAGCCAAGGACGAGGTAGCAATCAAAAAAATTGAGAGTCCCTGGCCACCATTAGGCAGGGGGTGACAGCTTGTAAATGGGAAGTTACCCAGTCATTGGAATATTTCTCTTCGGGAGAGCTGTGGTACAGATCAAAGCATGCTGGTCACCCTGGTCATTTTGGTTGGAACTGAACATGAGAGAGAACTATGCTTCAAACAGGTCCACCTTTAAAATCAAAGAATCGTATGGTAGGGGGACAAGCTGCAAGAAGTACTTAATTTAGTTCCCAACCTGAGGTATAGATGGTAGTCATGAGGGATAGACCAGTGTGCTGTATGAAAGATATTGGATCTTACTATTATAGGATATGCCTTTCAATAACATTACGAGCAGTATCAGACTTTGGACTTTCTTCCAATGGAAATAGAAGCTCCCAATAAGTTACCCCTCCCTGTGGTAGGGGTCACCTGGATGAGAATTCAAGTGGTGATCTGTAGCTCTGCATTTTCAAAAGTCCCTGTTTTATTAGGCATGAATGTTTCAAAGTAAATCAATATACTTCTGCAGAACACCTCTTTCAGACCAAATTATTAGTAGTATTTAAGCATTAACCACTTCAATACAGGGCTTTTAAACACCCTTCCTTACCAGACCAATTTTTAGCTTTCAGCGCTCTCACACTTTGAATGACAATTACTCAGTCATGCTACATGCTACCCAAACCAAATTTTTATCATTTTTTTCTCACAAACAGAGCTTTCTTTTGGTGGTATTTAATTACTGCTGGGTTTTTTATTTTTTGCAATATTAGCGAAAAAAGAGAGAAATTTTTGAAAAAAAAAAACACTTTTTTTTAGTTTCTATTGAAAATTTTTGCAAATAAAACATTTTTTTTCCAAAATTTTGGCCAAAATGTATACTGCTACTTATCTTTAGTAAAAATAACCCAAATAAGTGTATATTATTTGGTTGCTGTGAAAGTTATAGCGTCTAAAAGCTATGGTGCAAATCATTGAAAATGATCACATCTGATCACACCTGATTCACTGAAGGCCTATCTCATTTCTTGAGACCCTAACAAGCCAGGAAAGTACAAATACCCCCCAAATTACCCCTTTTTGGAAAGCAGACATTCCAAGGTATTTAGTAAGAGGCTTGGCGAGTTTTTTGAAGTTGTAATTTTTTCCCCAAATTCTTGGAAAAATGATAAAAAAACATTTTTTTTTTTTTTTTTTTTTGCACAAAATTGTCATAAAAACAAGTTATTTCTCTCACACAGCACATGCATACTTGCAATGACACCCCAAAATATATTCTGCTACTCCTACTGAGTATAGTGATACCACATGTGTGAGACTTTTACATAGCCTGGCCACATACAGAGGTCTAACATCCAAGTAGCACCGCCAGGCGTTCTACGAGCATAAATTGCACATCTCATTTGATGACAACCTATCACACTTTTGAAGGCCCTGGAGCACCAGGTCAATGCAAACGCCCACAAAATGACCCCATTTTGGAAAGCTAACACCCCAACGTATAATATATGAGGCATAATGAGTCTTTTGAATGGTTCATTTTTTTCCCAAAGTTTTTGGAATATGTGGGAAAAAAAAATGAAAACGCATTTTTTTTATACAAAGTTGTCCATTTATAAGATATTTCCAACACATAGCATGTACATAGCAAAACTGACACCCCAAAATACATTCTGCTACTCCTTCCGAGTATGGCGATACCAAATATGTGAGACTTTTACACAGCCTGGCCACATACAGAGGCCCAACATTGAAGTAGCACCGTCAGGCGTTCTACATGCATAAATTACACATCTCATTTCTCAACCACCTATTACAGTTTTGAAGGCCCTGGATCACCAGGACAATGGAAACGCCCACAAAATGACCCCATTTTGGAAAGCTAACACCCCAACGTATAATATATGAGGCATAATGAGTCTTTTGAATGGTTCGTTTTTTTCCAGTAGTATTTGGAAACTGTGGAAAAAAAATGAAAACGCATTTTTTTTTTACATAAAGTTGTCCATTTATAAGATATTTCCAACACATAGCATGTTCATAGCAAAAATGACACCCCAAAATACATTCTGCTACTCCTCCTGAGTATGGCGATACGAAATGTGTGAGACTTTTACACAGCCTGGCCACATACAGAGGCCCAACATTGAAGTAGCACCGTCAGGCGTTCTACATGCATAAATTACACATCTCATTTCTCAACCACCTATTACAGTTTTGAAGGCCCTGGAGCACCAGGACAATGGAAACGCCCACAAAATGACCCCATTTTGGAAAGCTAACACCCCAACGTATAATATATGAGGCATAATGAGTCTTTTGAATGGTTCATTTTTTTCCCAAAGTTTTTGGAATATGTGGGAAAAAAATGAAAACGCATTTTTTTTTTTTTTTATATAAAGTTGTCCATTTATAAGATATGTCCAACACATAGCATGTACATAGCAAAACTGACACCCCAAAATACATTTTGCTACTCCTCCCGAGTATGGCGATACCAAATATGTGAGACTTTTACACAGCCTGGCCACATACAGAGGCCCAAGTAGCACTGTCAGGTGTTCTAGGAGCATAAATTACACACATAAATTCCTGCCAACCTATCACATTGTTGAAGGCCCTTCATATTTCTAACACATAGCATGTACTGTACATACCAATTACAAACCAAAATACATTCTGCTGAGCAAAGGGTAAAGAAAAGATTACCTGCGGTTTTAGTAGTGCAGTGGTCCACAGAGGAGAGCATCGGTCCAGGCAGCAGGCAGGAACGTAGACAGCGACAGCAAAACAGGCAGCAGGCAGGAACGTAGACAACGACAGCAAAACAGGCAGCAGGCAGGAACGTGGACAGCGACAGCAAAACAGGCAGCAGGCAGGAATAGTCAGCACAGGTAGAGATGTTGTCAACAGAGCCAATGCATTAGTCCAGATAGCAGGCAGGGATGTGGTCAGCAGCAGCAAAAGGATCAAAGGATCGTCCATGCAGCAGGCAGGAATACTGTCCATAATTAGTAAAGGCAGCAGGCAGAGGTATGGTCAGCACAGCCAGAGTATTTTTTCCAGGGAGCAGACAGGACCATCAAGCTTAGGGTATCGGTCAGGGAAGAATGGGGACAGGGGTAGAGGCTTCTCCCACCCAAATCTCTTTGAAGTCTCCGGACAACCAGACCCTGTTATGGGAACACAGAAAAACTGGTTTTCTGAACTCCGAACACTCTTCTGGAGCCCCTCACATATGTGAGACCCCTGTGTAGCAGGGTAAAAGATCAGTCCAAGGGGCAGGCAAAAACATGGTCAACAAGCCGAGGTCAGTGCAGGTAAAAGGCAGACATAGACGGTAGGCAGAGGCATAGTCGATACAGTCCAGGGTCAGTTCACTTGAAAGGCAGAAACATGGCGGATAAACAATGCAGACGGTAGGCAGAGGCATAGTCGAGAAACAGGCCAGGGTCAGTTCACATGGAAGACAATGATATGGTTGGTTGAGGCAGGGAAATATTCATGACAGAAATTGGGGGGAAATGGCAGTCTATTGGAAATATGGGCTAATAGTGGTCCACAGTGTGATATCGCCTGAAGCATTGTCCGATGCAAAGGCCAGGTAGGGAGGGACAATCGGGACAATAGAAGCTGGTGTCTTTCCTAACTCCTCTCTTAGTGCACACCCGGCATTTTTTTTGGCATCGTCTTCCGGATGCTGATGGTGGAATATGTTCCGGAAAATGACGCTCATGTAGCCTGACGCCAGAATCTGAGCGAATGCTTTCTGGGGGGGATTCCTCTTGATAAATAAGTGAAGTGACAATGTCTTCAATATATTTTATGAAGGTGGTGGGTGTTGCTGAGGATTTTTGGTAAATTATAAAAGAATTTAAAAGGGCCAAATGAAAAAAGTAAATTGCAACTTTTTTATACCAAAAAAGGGATTTTCTTATTGACAGATAGGGCTGCAACATCTGGTCATTTAAATCCACCCCCCCCCCCCATAAATTTATTATAAGCATTGATGCAGGAAGGCTTGCAAACGGGACCGCGTCTTCTGTGAAGTTCCACTGAGGTGTCATTGTGGATGGTGGACATCATATACACATCTTTAGTATCCTTCCACTTCACAGCCAGCACTTCCTCATTCCTCAAGCTGGCCGTTTCCCCCCTTTGAATGTTTGTGGCGACAAGACGCTGTGGGAAGCCCTTCCGGTTTTTTCTTATTGTACCACAGGCCAATGTTTTTTTTTAGGTACAGGTGGCGGAGAAGGGGCAAACTCGTATAAAAATTGTCCATATATATATGATACCCCTTTTGGAGGAGTGGGAATGCCAACTCCCAAACAATTTTCCCACTAATTCCCATGTACGATGGACACTCAGGGGGCTGGAGCTGGGAATCTTTGCCTTCGTACACACGGAAGGAGTGCACATAACCGGTGGCACTTTCACAGAGCTTGTTGAGCTTCAAGCCATACCTCGCTCTCTTACTTGGGATGTATTGTTTCATACCCAGCCGGCCTGTGAAATGCACCAGGGATTCGTCCACAGATATATTTCTGTCAGGGACATAAAGTTCAGCAAACTTTTTGGAAAAAAAAATCAATTAGGGGGCGAATTTTATACAGCTTGTCAAATTGTGGTTGATTCCGGGGGGGGGCACTGTGAGTTGTCACTAAAATGCAGGAAGCGCATAATAATTTCATATCGGGACCTGGACATGGCTGCAGAAAAAACTGGCATGTGATGGATGGATTTGGTCGACCAATACTTATGTATCTCATTTTTTTTTGTAAGCCCCATGTTTAGCGTTAGGCCTAAAAACACTTTCAGCTCTGGAATTGTTAGGGGTCGCCATTCAAAAGGGCGGGCATAGCTAGAGTTGGGGTTGGCTGTGATAAATTGTTGGGCACAAAGATTGGTTTGGTCCATGACGATTTGAAGTAATTCCTCTGGGAAAAATAAATAAAAAAAATCCATCTTGGAAAAACCTGCAGTGTTGACCTGCACACCTGGCTGTGCTGTAAAAGGGGGATCGTGGCTGACCCTGTGGTAGAAGGCAGCCACAATGGGTTTGCCAAGCTTTCTGGCAGCTGATTTTGGGCCCTAATTCTTTGGCGCACACTGGGCCTCTCCTCCTGGGGTCTAGCAGCGCTTGAACTGGGCCTCTCCTCCTGGGGTCTACCGCCGTTGGCACTGCTGGTAGATGCCTGGGGTTCCGACCGTCTTCTTTTAGGAGGGGCTGCTTCCTCCTCCAATTCAGATGCTGAGGTGCTGAATTGGAGGGGGCTCATATTCTGAGCCAGAAACTGAAACAGAACTGAGCGGTGAGAGCTCCCCGATGCTCTCATCGCTCAGACTGAGTATTTGGTATGCCTCCTCTGGGGTGTACATACTTTTGGACATAGTGGCAGGTACTCTGGTGGCAGGTGGTGAGGTGGCGTGTATTCTGGTGAGGTGGCGGGTACTCTGGTGGCAGGTGGTGAGGTGGCGGGTACTCTGGTGGCAGCTGGCGAGGTGGCGGGTACTCTGGTGGCAGCTGGTGAGGTGGCGGGTACTCTGGTGGCAGCTGGTGAGGTGGCGGGTACTCTGGTGGTAGGTACACTGGTGGCAGGTACACTGGTGGCAGGTGATGAGGTGGCGGGTACTCTGGTGGTACTCTGATGGCAGGTACTCTGGCAGGTGGCGGGTACTCTGGTGGTACTCTGATGGCAGGTACTCTGGCAGGTGGCGGGTACTCTGGTGGTACTCTGGCAGGTGGTGAGGTGGCGGGTACTCTGGTGGTACTCTGGCAGGTGGTGAGGTGGCGGGTACACTGGTGGTACTCTGGCAGGTGGTGAGGTGGCGGGTACTCTGGTGGTACTCTGGCAGGTGGTGAGGTGGCGGGTACTCTGGCAGGTGGTGAGGTGGCGGGTACTCTGGTGGTACTCTGGCAGGTGGTGAGATGGCGGGTACTCTGGTGGCAGGTACTTTGGTGGTGACAGGTACTGATGACAGGTACTGATGACAGGTACACCTGATGACAGGTACACCTGATGACAGGTTCTCTTTATTTAGGGGGGGGGTGATCTGGGCACAGATGGGTATATATATACTAGGTGGGTACAGTATATAGGTAACTCACTGTTAGCTGATCTCCTCCTCACACAGGATCGGTGTGTGAAGAGGAGAACCCAGCAACAGGAGTTACCTCTCTTTTTTGTTTACATTTAGTGACTGGCTGTCATTGGACACAGCCAGTCACTAAATAGCCAATTGTTTTTTATTTTTACTTTGATCGGGGCTGAGCTGTATCTAAGGCAAAAGCCTCAGCCAGCCTCAGTCCCGATCTGTCACTGAACGTTCCCAGGAGCGCGCGCGTGCGCAGTGCACGCCGCTTCCGGGATACATGCAATCAGCGGCGAACGGCGCCGCTGCAACGGCGCAGAACACCGCCTCGGGACACAACTGGCCACTTCAATACCCCCATCGGGGGACGGCTGTGTCCCGAGGGACACACCGGATCCCCGATCGCCGCTCTGCGGGCCCCCCCCGGGCCCGCAGTAGCGGCGGAAGGCCGAGGACGTCATATGACGCCCACCCAGGATGGGAGATCCACCTTGTGGGCGTCATTTGACTATGGCCGGGTATTGAAGTGGTTAAGTGGAAACAGAATCAGAATCCAAATGCTGACCTTGTTGCTAGAATGCAAGAAGGAGTCTCCATGCCAAGTGCCGGTCCTAGGCCTACTCTTCCTGCAGCCCTTATATGCCCATACACTAAGCAGCCATAATGTTATGACCACCCACCATAACCCATCGAAGGAAGGACTCCTGGACTCCACTAGGAACCGTGCCGCCCCCCCCCCATCCATGCATCCGGTCCCCTAATCTACATACGGGGCGCCGGATGCATGAATTCCAATGTGGGGGGGTTGAAGCACGTGATTAGAGCCAGAGGCTCTAATATGCTTTAAGATAGGGTGGGCTCGGGGGCGCAGAGCCCACCCAGTTGTGTGAGAATAGCGAATGAATATTCACTATTTGCTATTCACACACTGACCCTCCTCCCGGCCAATCAGGAATCGGGTCACATGATCGGTTGAAAGGACAGGCGATCATATTGGACACATAGAAAGAGGAGGGATGAGATGGACGGTGGAAGCCGACAGAGCGGCCAACTGACCACGAGAACATGGGGGCACTTGACCCAACCGGCAGAAGCGGGGGGTGCCACCAGCCGACCGGGGGAGTGGTTGTGTGCCCCCCCCCCAAAAAAAAGAAAACACCAGCTGCCACTGCCTCTGAAGGTATGCTGTGGTATCTGGTGCCAGTCCATCAATAGCATATCCTTTAACTGCTGTAAGTTGTGAGGTGAGTCCTCCATACATTGGACTTGTTTTTCCAGCACATCCCACAGATGCTCAATTAAGTTGAGATCTGGATAATTTGGAGGCCAAGTCAACACCTCAAACTCATTGTTGTGCTCCTCAAACCATCTTCTTCCTTAGCTCCGTGGTCCAGTTTTGATGGTCAGGTGCCCATTGTAGGCACTTTTTTTGCTGTGGGAGCTGTTCAGCATTGGCACCCTGACTGGCCTTTGGCTAGGCAGCCCCATAGGCAGCAAACTGCAATGCACTGTGTGTTATGACATCCTTCTATTGGAACCAGCATTAACTTTTTCAGCAATTTGAGCTACAGTAGCTCTTCTGTTTGATCAGACTCCACAGGACAGTCTCAGCTCCCCAAGTGCATCAATGATCCTTAACTGCCCATAACCCTGTCACCAGTTCACAGTTTTTTCTTCCTTGGACTACTTTTGGTAGGTCCTGATTATTGCAGACTAGGAGAAAAAAATAGGATCCCATGGAGGGCAACACACACAAGGCCCTGAAGCACTGACGATGAATTGAATTGTTGCCAAAGACCTGGGTGTTGAATAGAAAAAGAGCATAGACAGACCCAGGCTCATACCATGCAAATAGGACTACTGTGTGTGGAAACAAATCTATTGGGAGGTAGTATCATGTTTATTAGACATAGTAGGGATGACTGGGTCCAACAGATCCCTATCCTTCAATGCTTGGCTTCTAACAACCAAGCAAAAAAAAAAGCAACAGAAAAACAGTGAGGGAAATGGCCTTAGAGACAGCAGACCTGGACGATCTGACAGGTTGGCATGTGTAGTTTCTACTCCACCCAGCAGGGTGCGCCTTGCCAATTCGGGACTAGAGTGGAGTCTTAAAGTGTCACTAATCCCACATTATAAAAAAGTATCAATAAATGCTGTATTATTGTACATGCTGTTCACACACACTGTCACTATGAGATTAGTTTTCCGTATTCTAAAAAAAAACCCTGGTTGATCCTTTTGTTCTCTATCATAATGAAATTGCCTCTAATGCCCCGTACACACGGTCGGATTTTCCGACGCAAAATGTCCTATCGGACAATGTTGTCGGAAATTCCGACCGTGTGTAGGCTCCATCGGACTTTTTCCGTCGGATTTTCCGACAGACAAAGTTTTATCTCCTGCTCTCAAATTTTCGACAACAAAGTCCTATCGGACTTTTTCCAATCATGTGTAGCAAATTCCGACGGACAAAGTGCCACGCATGCTCAGATCACATTACAAGACCAAAGCTATTGGCTACTAGCCTCTACGTAGTCCCGTCGTAGGCAACAAACGTCACCACGTTCAGAATGATCGGATTTTCCGACAACTTTGTCCGACCGTGTGTATGCAACACCAGTGTCGGACAAAATCCGTCGGAAAAAATCTGATGGATTTTGTGGTCGGATTTTCCGACCTTGTGTACGGGGCATAAAAGTGGTGTTTTTTCTGCTTTTGTGCATGAGGCCTAGTTGTAGCTAGCTAAACAAATGCATAATCTTATTAATGAATAATACCCTCCTGGCAGTGTTTTTGTCATTATGATAAATCCCCATGTATACAGTATACAGTATTTGAAAATGTAATTTTATAATAGCTTATGATATGCCTCTTATAGAACCACGCCCCTTTTTAAATGAATGCCCCACCCCTAATTAATGAACATTTTCTCTATTATGGCTTGCTAGCGCATAGCAAAAATGTGTTCATGTACTGGCAACTGTGTAAGTGCAAAACAATTCTCGTTGAATCCTCCATAAATTAATTGCTGTCCTGTGTACTCTGTAGTCTGATTTCAAGCAGTCTGATCGGCCATGCCCAGTTTACCTCCCAGAACTAGAGAACAACCCCCCCCCCCCACATATCAATAATATGTTCAGTGGTTCTTTTCTAGGATGATGCTTCTCCATAGATACAGCGCTTTACTGACAGTATCATCAGGTAAAAATAAAGAGAAGAGTGTCGTGTGATGTCATAGTTCAAGGGAGCCAAACGGAGTCTCGTGTGTAGGTCTGTGGGATGGGAGTAAGGCAAGCCAGGAGACGGACTGTCAGTACTGTTTGGACTGGAGCGGACTGAAGGGACCACCTGGTGTGGAGAGAGACTGTCACTGTAACTCTGTATCTGTGACTGTCACTGCTGTCAGTGTCACTGTGAGAGTCAATTCCATGTTTTTGCCCGCCCATTCAAATTTCTTGCCTTCCTGTCCTGTCCCTGAGCTACTTACTATATCAAAAGTAAAATAAGAAATATGTTTTTTGCCTTAATATCTACCTTAAATCACATTGATAATACCATATTGTACTTGTTTGTAGTCTAAATACTAAAATTTTCACTCAAAACTTTAATTTTGTACCTTTTGTAAATTCCAGTAAAAACTTTGCTATGCCTGTAAATTTTAGGTATCGTGTTAGTAAACTTCAATCTGGTAGGTTGGCAACACTGCACAGTGGTCACATGGCCGAGAAGCCCAGGTAACGCCTTTGGGGGTATGACCTTTTATTAGATCAGCTCTTACTGGCTGGAAAGGGTTAACAGAAATAAGATGCTTATCTGCAAAAAGCATTACTTTATCAAATCCTGAGTCTTCAAAATACATAATCAAAGCTTGTAGAGGAAAAGTCAGCATTTACATTTATCATTGACTTTGTGTTTTCTGTGAATTCACTTTTGTGTTGTGTTTATGAGTCACATTAGTGTTAGCTTCCTGGTAAAAACAATTGTGAGTCATTAAAACAGGTGCACAGCATGACATGAAGAAGAACTCTCTAGAAGAGTTAGGCGATTCTGATTAACTAGCACACAATGTTGTGATGATATTTGCTATTATTAAATTGCTAAATATGTTGATTTACCACACATTTAATTTGCAGTGAAATTAAATGAATATATTAATTAATACTGTGGACTGCTAATGCAATTCAGAAAAACATTGCAACTGTGCTTAAATCTAAAAAGAGCATCTTGATACAGTAAAACTTCAGATTGCGAGTAACGCGGTTTACGAGCAGTTCGCAATACGAGCTGTTTTTATTTTTTTAAATCCTGACTCGGTTTGCGAGTGGTGCCTCACAAGACGAGCGGGATTCAAGCCTCTGGGGTGTGCAGTACCGCATTTGGTCAGAGGTGGGGGCGCCAATGGCGCTCTGAGACATTCGGAAACACTCAGTTCCCAAGTGTTTCTGAGTGTCTCCGAGCTTCTCCGAGTGTCTCTGGCGCCCCCCCCCCACCTCTGGCCAAATGTGGTACTGCATGGACAAGCAGTGGCTGTGGAATGAATTATCTGAGTTTCCATTGATTCCTTTGGGGAAACTCATATTGATATACAAGTGCATTGGATTACAAGCATTCTTCTGGAACGGATTATGCTCCTAATCCAAAGTACTACTGTATACTGCATGTTAATCTCAGTTTTATACCACTTTCCTAGGATCCCTAGCAGCCAGATCAATCAGGACTATTAGGAGCTCTGTTGATGGGCTTTGGGCTTGTGTCAGTCACTTCTGAGATCATTCACAATTCTTTGCTGGGTGCATTTGACCTGCAATGGACCTCCAAGTCTACATTCGACCTGCTTCAAGTGAGATTTGCATTCCTGTAGACTTGTATAGCAATGCAAAACCCTCTTGAAGCAAAAAAAATAAAAATCAGTCAACACAGGCCCTTACTGTGCATCTGGGTGTGTCTGCAGTCTCTTGCCAATTATTCTGTTCTATACTTTTTTTCTGTGTGCAATGCTGGATGTCCTAAAAGGTGAGCAGAGGTGTAAATAATTTCTTCCTTGCTGACTGGAAATCCGTACAGAACCACAGGCTCAAGATCAGGATTTCAGAGAACATCAGATTATTACCTGCTAAAAGAAGATTTTATACAGGAGGATGGTCTGATGTAAAAAGGCTAAAAATAAGGGCTAGGCTGGTATTGTGGAACCCTCAGTATTAATTAATTTATATTTTTACAGGTTCAACTTAGGCCCCTTGCACACTGGGTGTTTAGCCCCTGTGCATGTGTACCTGGCTTTTTCATGCATGTAGAAGATACAGGTGTGCCATCCAGTCCGGTTGCTAGCAGCCTGTAAAAGCCTACAGTGCCTTGAAAAAATATTTATACAAGTTTTCCACATTTTGTCCTGTTACAACCGAAAAACGGAAATGTATTTTATTGGGATTTTATGAGATAGACCAACACAAAGTGGCACATAATTGTGAAGTGAAAGGAAAATGATAAATGGTTTTCTAAAATTTCTACAAATAAATATGTGAAAAGTGTGGCGTGCATATGTATTCAGCCCCCTTTACTCTGATGTCCCTAACTAAAATCTGGTGGAACCAATTGCCTTCAGAAGTCACCTAATTAGTAAATAGAGTCCACCTGTGTGTAATTTAATCTCAGTATAAATACAGCTGTTCTGTAAAGCCCTCAGAGGTTTGTTAGAGAACCTTAGTGAACAAACAGCATGATAAAGGCCAAGGAACACACCAGACAGGTCAGAAATAAAGTTGTGGAGAAGCTTTGAACATCTCACAGAACACTGTTCAACCCATCATCCAAAAATGGAAGAGTATGGCACAACTGCAAACCTATGAGAAATCTCTCCTGCCCTCGGGTGTCTAGTTTCTCAGTCCCTTAGAATAATGGGTATTCATAGACTGCTTTTCTTTTTTACAACTGCAAACCTACTCGGGCATGGCTGTCCACCCAAACTGCCAGGCCAGGCAAGGAGAGCATTCATCAGAGAAGCAGCCAAAAGGCCCATGGTAACTCTGGAGGAGCTGCAGAGATCCACAGCTCAGGTGGGGGAAACTGTTCACAGAAAATCTATTAGTTGTGCACTCCAAAAATGTGGCCTTTATGGAAGAGTGGCAAGAAGAAAGACATTGTTGAAAGAAAGCCATAAGAAGTGCCTTTTGCAGTTTGCCAGAAGCCATGTGGGGGATACAGCTAACATGTTGAAGAAGGTGCTCTGGTCAGATGAGACCAAAATGGAACATTTTTGGCCTAAAAGCAAAATGCTATGATTTGCGGAAAACTAACACTGCACACCACCCTGAACAGACCATCTGTTGCTTTTCTTCAGCAGGTACAGGGAAGCTGGCGAGAGTTGATGGGAAGATGGATGGAGCCAAACACAGGGCAATCTTAGAAGAAAACCTGTTAGAGTCTGCAAAAGACTTGAGACTGGGGTGGAGGTTCACCTTCCAGCAGGACACGACCCTAAACATACAGCCAGAGCTACAATGGAATGGTTTAGATCAAAGCATATTCATTTGTTAGAATGGGCCAATCAAAGTCCAGACCTAAATCCAATTGAGAATCTGTGGCAAGACTTGAAAATTGCTGTTCACAGACCCTCTCCATCCAATCTGACAGAGCTTGAGCTATTTTGCAAAGAAGAATGGGCATAAATTTTACTCTCTAGATGTGCAAAGCTGGTAGGCACATCCCAAAAAGACTTGCAGCTGTAATTGCAGCGAAAGGTGGTTCTACAAAGTATTGACTCGGGGGGGGGGGGGAGGGGGCTGAATACTAATGCACACCACACTTTTCACATATTTATATAAAAAGTTTTGAAAAACATTTATCATTTTCCTTCCAATTCACAATGATGTGCCACTTTGTGTTGGTCTATCACATAAAATTCCAATAAAATACATTTATGTTTTTGGTTGTAACATGAGAAAATGTGGAAAATGTCAAGGGGTATGAATACTTTTTCAAGGCACTGTATGAGAGGCTGAAAGCTGCTGTGTCTGTACAGGGCTAAGTGGTGCATAGAGTGGTACACCCAGGGACGAATGCCTGGAAAGCAGGTTGCTTTCCTTCTGGGCGTCCACAAAAATGTCAGAATCTCATGCGCAGGGGCTAAACTCTCAGTGCGAATGAGTCACTAAACCTACATTATAAAAACCTCTCAATAAATGTGGTATTATATGCTGTTCATACTCACTTAGTCACTATGAGATTTGTTTTCTGAATTGTGCAAAAAACCTGGTTGATCCTGCTGCTCTCCACCTTCTGTTCATGTCCCCTATTCAGCTAGGGATTTTGCAGCTGTGTTGGCAACTCTGCACATGCTTAGTTTCAGTGAGTTTTTATACTGAGCATGTCTTACCTATCAAATCTGAGCAGCCCATGTGAATATAAAGTCACACATGGGAGCAAATACACAGTGACAGCCCACTCCCTCCCTCCTCTTCCATGTACACTAACCAGCTAAAAACAATGGGGGCGGGATATTACATGTAGATAAATGGTGGCTTCACCTCCCTCTTATTCTAAGACATAGGCTGGAGGGGTGTGAAGCAGAAATCCATCCACACCATTATATTTCCTCAAAATAATAAAAATTTGATTTTGAATATAAATTTGTATGACAATTTAAAATAGTTTATTGATATTATATTTTTACTCTGTATTCCAAAGGGTTGTGTTTTTTTTTAACATGTGACCAGCAGCAGAGGACTAGAAGCTCCTCCTGCTTATGTTTCCCTGCAGACAGGCTGGGAAAGAGCTGTGTCGTCTTTTTTTTTTTATAATTACAGCACCGTCATCCATATACAGAAATAGTAGGGACAATGTATACTGTGAGGGAGATTTACTAAAACTGGAGCACTCAGAATTTGGTGCAACTGTGCATGGTAGCCAATCAGCTTCTAACTTCAGCTTATTCATGTAAGCTTTTGCAATAAAACCTGGAAGCTGATTGGTGTCTATGCAGAGCTGCACCAGATTTTGCACTCTCCAGTTTTAGTAAATAACCCCGTTTGTTTAGTATCACTTTAAATGCAAGTTCATATTAACTTGAGTTAAATTTGTCAAAATCATGATTTTAATCAAGTCGTCTTGCAACCCTCTCAACATTGTGAGATGGGAAAAAGGACACCCTTGCCATGCTTCAGTAACATGATCCACAATAGAATTTAAAGGTTAAATCAAAGGTCTAGTGCAGCAAACCACTTACTGCTGATAGTTAAACAAAACATTTCTTTATAGATCTTCTAAAATCAGGCCAAAAAGAGAGACAACTGAGGAAGAAAGAGGGACAGAGGGATTTGGTTCCAGAAGAGGAACAGTCCCATTAAATGAGGGACAGTTGGGAGTTATGACCTGGTATGCTTTCAACAAGATGTCAAAAAATAATATAATTGATAATGAGCTTTTCCTTATTTTAGAACAGATGCACTGGTAGTACTGATGAACTGGCTTTGCTCATGCTTCTCAAATTACTGCTTCATATTTTGTGATTAGAGAGCAGATTTATACTACCATCTGCTGGATATTTCCAGTACTGAACAGGCTCACTGTTATCTACAGCCATTGACCATTATAATACTTACCACAAGTGCAATGTATCATTTCAAGTTAGTGATGTTTCAATGTGTAATAATATCACATGATTAAATATAAATGGAAATTTCAGGTATTATTACATTATAACTAATAACTATAACTTCGTTTTGGATAGAATAGAGAGGGATTAGATTACCTGTCAGATTTTTATTGCTGTCTGTGTCCCGTTTCACACTCTCTATTTGTCCTGTTTACCGTTACCAAAATTGGGAAGTGAAAGAAAATTCCAAATTTTGGGTTGTTACCAGAATAGGAACAGAGGGGAACTCTTCCAATGGTTACCCTAGTTCCCATGATCCTGGGACAGTGGCGTAACTACCGCCATAGTGACCCACGCAGGCGCTCTGGGGCCCGCAGCTGAGTGGGGCCCCGTGCAGGGGCGGATACCACACTGATATGTCACTTGCACTGCCTCTGCTCGAGTCTCTCTCTCTCACATCAGCTGATCAGCGGCGCAGAGAGAGAGACTCATCTATTGTTACTACGCTGCGGCTGCACTGACCTGGACCCGGAGGAGGTGGGTGAAGCCTCTTCCCTGCACTCGTTGCTAGCGCCTGGGCCGTCTGGGGTCTAGCAACGAGTGACATCATTCACAGTAAGTTATGCCGGACTCGAATCTCAGGCAAGTGATGTCAGTGAGTCACGTCGGACTCGAGTCTCAGAGCTGACGTGACAGGAGCTGGAGCCTCAAATAGGGGAACAGTTGTTGCTGCAGTTTAGAGTTTAGACTTGGCAAGTGACAATCTGCAACTTGTGGCAGGTGATGTGGCAAGTGGACAATCCGCAACTTGTGGCAAGTGGACAATCCGCAACATGTGGCAGGTGACATGGCAAGTGGACAATCCGCAACATGTGGCAGGTGACATGGCAAATGGCCAATCCGCAACATGTGGCAGGTGACATGGCAAGTGGCCAATCCGCAACTTGTGGCAAGTGGACAATCCGCAACTTGTGGCAGATGACGTGGCAATTGGACAATGCGCAACATGTGGCAGGTGACATGGCAAGTGGACAATCCGCAACTTGTGACAGGTGACGGGGCAAATGGACAATCCGCAACTTGTGGCAGGTGACATGGCAAGTGGACAATCCGCAACATGTGACAGGTGACATGGCAAGTGGACAATCCGCAACTTGTGGCAGGTGACGTGGCAAGTGGACAATCCGCAACTTGTGGCAGGTGACGTAGCAAGTGGACAATCCGCAACTTGTGGCAGGTGAAGTGGCAAGTGGACAATCCGCAACTTGTGGTAGGTGACGTGGCAAGTGGAAAATCCACAACTTGTGGCAGGTGATGTGGCAAGTGGACGATCCATAACATGTGGCAGGTGACATGGCAAGTGGACAATCCACAACATGTGGCAGGTGATATGGCAAGTGGACAATCCGCAACTTGTGGCAGGTGACGTGGCAAGTGGACAATCTGCAACATGTGGCAGGTGACATGGAAAGTGGACAATCCGCAAATTGTGGCAGGTGACGTGGCAAGTGGACAATCCGCAACTTGTGGAAGGGGACGTGGCAAGTGGAAAATCCGCAATATGTGGCATGTGATGTGGCAAGTGGACAATCTGCAACTTGTGGCAGGTGACGGGGAAGTGGACAATCCGCAACTTGTGGCAGGTGACGTGGCAAGTGGACAATCGGCAACATGTGGCAGGTGTCATGGCAAGTGGACAATCCGCAAATTGTGGCAGGTGACGTGGCAAGTGGACAATCCGCAACTTGTTGCAGGTGACATGGAAAGTGGACAATCCGCAACTTGTGGCAGGTGACATGGAAAGTGGACAATCCGCAAATTGTGGCAGGTGACGTGGCAAGTGGACAATCCGCAACTTGTGGAAGGGGATGTGGCAAGTGGACAATCCGCAACTTGTGGAAGGGGACGTGGCAAGTGGACAATCCGCAATGTGTGGCAGGTGATGTAGCAAGTGGACAATCTGCAACTTGTGGCAGGTGACGTGAAAGTGGACAATCCACAACTTGTGGCAGGTGACGTGGCAAGTGGACAATCCGTAACATGTGGCAGGAGATCTGGCAAGTGGACAATCTGCAATGTGTGGCAGGTGATGTGGCAAGTAGACAATCCACAACTTGTGGCAGGTGACGTGGCAAGTGGACAATCAGCAACTTGTGGCACGTGACGTGGCAAGTGGACAATCCGCAATGTGTGGCAGGTGATGTGGCAAGTGGACAATCCGCAACTTGTGGCAGGTGATGTGGCAAGTGAACAATCCGCAATGTGTGGCAGGTGACATGGCAAGTGCACAATCTGCAACATATGGCAGGTGATGTGGCAAGTGGAAAATCCGCAATGTGTGGCAGGTAATGTGGCAAGTGGACAATCCGCAAGATGTGGCAGGTGATGTGGCAAGTGGACAACCCGCAATGTGTGGCAGGTAATGTGGCAAGTGGTAAAAGTAGTACACAGAATGCTTTGAATTTTGCATTTTATTTATTATATGGTTATTAAAATTTTTGTTTTGTTGTTCGAAATTAATATAAGCTGTTGCCTAGGCACTGTAACACATGAGTGTGGTAATCTGTTGTTCAATGGCATTAGTTCATTTTTATTATTGTAGGGGGGTGTTTGCGGGGATACAACATTTTGCTATGGGGCCCTTCTAGTTACGCCCCTGGTTGGGGAGGAAATATCATGAGCTCAGTTTTGGATAGGTTGAGTTTGAGGAAGTGATGTGACATCCAGGCTTCAAATAGGGGCAAATGTTCTGGGGACAACTCTCCTACATAGGAGTTCTCACTTTGAAAGATTTCCTTAAACTTGCTATTCTATCTCCGGGACAGAAAGTGAAGGGAAATATAAGCAATGGTACACAAAAAAAATCCTTTCATATTTTATCCAAATGTAAGAAACAAAAATGGCTATACATAGAGTTTAAAACAGCCCTCAAATCTTCCACTCGCTTAGTGGAAAATGGTTTCTGGCAAGCGTGAGCTGCCTCTGAGCGGGGGGTGGAGCACCGCCGGGAGGCAGGGTTGAATGGAAGCTGTTCTCCCAGCAATCGCCCCTGGGGGAAGAGAGAGTAGGGGAAGAGGCGAGCTGGCTGGATAACAGAATGGGGATAGCCCACTGTAACAGCTTACATTTGAATTCCCAGCATTGGATCAACGTTCTATCTGTCACAGGCACCGAGTCAGGAGGCGGGGCTGTGTGTGACCACAAGCAGACGGCAATTCTAATGTAAGCTGTTACGGCAGGCAATCCCCGCTCTGTGATGATCCGGCCACCCTCTCTTTTCCTCTGCAGTGGTCACGCTGCAATGATTGGCACAGGCGAGGCTGCAATGGGCACAGGTCACACTGCAATGAAGGACACAGGCGAGGCTGCAATGATATGGGCACAGGTAACGCTGCAATGATGGTCACAGGTGAGGCTGCATTGGTGGGCACTGGTCATGCTGCATTGATGGGCACAGGTGAGCTGCATTGATGGGCACAGGTCAAGCTGCATTGATGGGCACAGGTCAAGCTGCATTGATGGGCACAGGTCAAGCTGCATTGATGGGCACAGGTCAGGCTGCATTGATGGGCACAGGTCAGGCTGCATTGATGGGCACAGGTGAGGCTGCATTGATGGGCACAGGTGAGGCTGCATTGGTGGGCACAGGTCAAGCTGCACTGATGGGCACAGGTGAGGCTGCATAGATGGGCACAGGTGAGGCTGCATTGATGGGCACTGGTCACACTGCATTGATGGGCACAGGTGAGGCTGCATCAATGGGCACAGGTTAGGATGCATTGATGGGCACAGGTGAGGCTGCATTGGTGGGCACAGGTGAGGTTGCATTGATGGGCACAGGTGAGGCTGCGTTGATGGGCACAGGTGAGGCTGCACTGATAAAGTTGTTCATATTTATTTTTGTAACTTAATTTTTCATAAAACATTTAACCACTTCCTGCCCAGCCTATAGCAGAATGATGGCCAGGAAGTGGTTCAATTATCCTGACTGGGCATCATATGACATCCAGCAGAATATGCCAAGATTGCCCGCCCACGGGGGCACGCAGTGCGGCGATCGTGGTGTGATGTGTCAGTCTGACACAACGCATCTGCGATCTAGGTAAAGAGCCTCTGACAGAGGCTCTTTACTATGTGTCCAATCACAGCTTATCACAGTGTAAGCAGGAAAAGCCATGTATTGGGTTTTCCTCTACTCACGCTGACAGACGCGAGTAGAGGATAGCCGATCGGCTGCTGTCCTGACAGGGGGGTCTGCACTGATTATCAGTGCAGTCCCCCCGAGGATGCCAACCCAGGACCACCAGGGATGTCCACCCATGACCACCAGTGATGCCCACCCATGAGGGGTGGGACAGAAAAGCAGGGGGGTAGAGCAGTGGGGCAGATGTGAAAGGAGGTGTATTTTTGGGACAGATGAGCAGGGGGTTACAGTGGTGGGGCAGAAAAGCAGGGGGTACAGAGGTGAGACAGATGTGCAGGAGGTACATTGGTGGGGCAGATGTGAAAGTGGGTTACAGTGGTGGGGCAGATAAGGTGATTCAGTAGTGAGACAGAAGAGCATGGGGATATGGCAGTGGAGCATATGTGCAGGGAGGTACAGTGGTGTGGCAGATGTGCAGGAGGTACAGTGGTGGGAGGGATGAGAAAGGGGTTAAGCGGTGGGACAGAAGAGCAAGGGGGTACAGTGGTGGGGCAGATGTGCAGGAGGTACAGTGGTGGGAGGGATGAGAAAGAGGTTAAGCGGTGGGACAGAAAAGCAGGGGCGTACAGTGATGGGGCAGATGAGAAGGGGGTTAAAGTGGTGGGAAAGATGAGCAGGGGGGTTCAGTGTTGGTACAGATGTGAAAAGAGGGGGAATGGTGGGACAGATGAGCAAGGGGCTACAGTGGTTGGGCAGAGGAGCAGGGGGGCACAGAGGTGGGGCAGAGGGGTGCAGAGGAAAAGGAGGTACATCAGTGGAACACATGAGCAGGGGGTTACAGTGGTGGGGCAGAAGAGCAGGGGGAACAGAGGTGGGACAGATGTGCAGGAGGTACAGTGGTGGGGCAGATGAGAAATGGGGTTACAGTGGTGGGGCAGATGAGAATATAAGTTCAGTGTTAGGACAGATGAGAAGATGGTTGAGCAGTGAGACAGAAGAGCATTGGGGTATGGCAGTGGAACAGATGTGCAGGGAGGTACAGTAGTGGGGCAGATGAGAAATGGGGAACATTGGTGGGGCAGATAAGCAGGGTGTAACAGTGGTGGGACAGAAGAGCAGGGTGGTACAGTGGTGGGGCAGACGTACAGGGGGCAGGGGAGGGCTGGGCTGGGGGGGGGGGCAGGACACTGGTGAGGTTGCATTTATGGGCACAGATGAGGTGGCACTGATGAGTCGGCATTGATGGGCACTGATCAGGCTACATTGAGGGGCACTCGTGAGGCTGCATTGAAAAACCAGCTGGGCATGGATGGTGAGCTGATTCGGTAGTTCAATGGGCCACTTGACTGGACTTCCCCCCCAGGCCTAAGGCTGCCAGCCCTCCCCTGACAGGGGGTTACAGTGGTGGGGCAGATGTGCAACGGGTTACAGTGGTGGAAGAGATTTGCAGGGGGGACAGTAATATGAGGTGGGAAGATGCATGAATTGAGGCTGATCTCAAGTGTGGTGTTGCAGGAATTGGGGCTGATCTGAGGCGTGAGAGTGCAGGATGTTAATTTCTTACTAATGCTCAAGTAGTTTACAGCATTTACTTTATAAAAATCCTTTTCGTGATTGAGAGTGTGAAGTTGAAATTTTTTTGTTATAAAATCCGCACGCTCAATTTCTTTGAAAACATTTTTCAGCACACTGTACTAAAAAGATTGCCTACCCCTGCTATAGAGCTTATCTGTATATTATAATTCTGTAGAGATAAACACCATCCTCCACTCCCTAGCATACACTCGGCAGTCTACGGAATGGTTGTTGCTCGGTTTAAGAAAGAGCCATTTGCACTTTAACAAAGGAGGTAATGAGCAGCCACACACCAAGGAAAACAATATTCACAGCTTTATTCCACAAGTGACCGCAACAATAGTCCAATAGAAACTGCCCACTGTGTCACGATCAGGGGTCAGGTACGAAGACCAGTTGCTATAGTAGTAGTGGAACTACCACCAACCAGCAGGATAGGCAGTCACCCTGATGAATGACGCGGGCTCACCTAGCGTGCAGGATACTAGCTGTTGTTCACCAGAGGATCTGATGGTAGAGATGGATTTTGCTGAGTCTTATTACCAGGTCACGGTCCTCAGGATCGCCCCACCAAGGGTTGAGCAAGCCAGGGTCCAGTAGCAGATAAGCAGATAGGGATCAAAGAGAAGCAAAGGTCAGTAAACAAGTCAAAGGTCAGTAACAAGTAGTTGTAGGTTGGGATCAGGCTGAATCATAGTCGTGGAACGAGTCAAGGGTCGATAACGAGAGGTAGCAAAATATGGATGGCATTCGGAAAGATAGGAGTGAGGTACCCACTGGCTGGTAGCTCAGCAAGAAAATACCTTGCCTGATACAGCAGAGGTTCTAGGTTCAAATCCAGGTACTGACATGTTTCAACCAACCGGGTTTAGCAATGATGATCCCTAGTAATCATGTGACCAGCTTCAAGACACCTCTAAAAGAAATACAGAGTGTTCCAGTGCTCCTCCCTCTTGGTATTTATTTTTCTACTGACCTTTTTCAGATGTCTTCTGGCCGCAGTGTCCTTTTTCTCTTCAGATTCTCTTCCAGTGGTGAGCGGCCCTCCATGAGGAAGAGGCTTTCACTGGCTTCTTCCAGGTTTGGGGTCTTTGGCCAACTTGCTTGGTCATGATTGGTGGCATACACACAGGATCTTATACATCCACACAGAGTTGCACATACACTCACCAGCCACTTTATTAGGTATACCTGTTCGATTTCTTGGTGACACAAATTTCTAATCAGCCAATCACATGGCAGAAACGCAATGCATTTAGGCATCTAGACGTGCTGAAGACAAATCAAATCAATCAAGTCAAATCAAGCATCAGAATGGGGAAGAAAGGGGATTTAAGTGACTTTGAACGTGACATGGTTGTTGGTGTCATACAGGCTGGTCTGAGAATTTAAAAAACTGCTGATCTACTGGGATTTTCACAAACAAGCATCTCTAGGGTTTACAGAAAATGGTCCGAAAAAGATAAAATATCCAGTGAGCCGCAGTTGTGTGAACCAAAATGCCTTGCTGATGCCAGAGGTCAGAGGAGAATGAGCAGACATGGTTTGAGATGATAGAAAAGCAACAGTAACTCAAATAACCACTAGTTACAACCAAGGTATGCAGAATACCATCTCTGAACACACAACACATCAAACCTTGAAGCAGATGGGTTACAGCAGCAGAAGACCACACCAGGTGTCACTCCTGTCAGCTAAAACAGGAAACTGAGGCAACAATTCACACAGACTTGCCAAAATTGAGAAATAGAAGAAGATTGGAAAAACGTTGCCTTGTCTGATATCGGTCGGGAAATTTTCTTGGCACACTTTGGGCCCCTTAGTACCAATTGAGCATCATTTAAATGCCATGACCTACCTAAGTATTGTTGCTGACCATGTCCATCCCTTTATGACTACAGTGTACCCAGGGCTGGGACAAGGGGTGGGCAGAAGGGTAGGCTGCTCTGGGCACAAGGGGTGGCTGCTTGGGGTGCAATGTGTATTGTAGGGATGGAGGCGCCACAAGAACCTCCTACTATAGAGCTCACAGGTGTAGTGACAGCGGCATAACTACTTCTGTCAGCCCAGTGCTGGAAGAAGTAAGGCGAAAAGGAGAAAGTCAGGAGGAGGTGCCGGCTGTGCTCTCTATCCTCCCCATTAGCTCGCACATAATGAAGGTGGGGGGGGGTGCAATTTTCCATCTTTGCCATGGGCACTGGAGGATCTTGTCCTGTCACTGAGTGTACACATCTTCTGACGGCTACTTCCAGCAGAGTAATGCACCAAAGCTCAAATAATCTCAAACTGGTTTCTTGAACACAACAATGAGTTCTCTGTACTCCGATGGCCTCCACAGTCACCAGATCTCAATCCAATAGAGCAACTTTGGGATGTGGTGGAACAGGAGATTCACATCATGGTTCTGCAGAAACTGTGTGATGCTATCGTGTCAATATGGACCAAAAACTCAGAGGAATGTTTTCAACATGTTGTTGAATCTATGCACGAAGAATGAAGGCAGTTCTAAAGGCATATAGGGGTCCAACCCAGTAATAGCAAGGTTTACCTAATAAAGTGTAGTGGAGTATCTTGCAAGGAGGAAGGTAAAGCAAGAAGGCTTTATTGCAGAAGAAATATACTACCATTGTCAATATAGAGCAAAATGTATCAAGTCTCTGAACAAAAATCAAAGTGTTCAATAAAAAAATTACAATTAATCGTTTTTTCTTTTTCATCTTCTTCCCATGTGTTTATATACACCCAGTTACATAAAAATACATCCATGCATAACACATCTTACTATTTAATGCAATAGGGTTTATTTACTAAAGGCAAATAGACTGGCGCAACCGCAATTGCAAAGTGCACAGAGCTTAGTACATGAGGGGATGCTCTGCTGACTGCCATCATCTAATTATGTGCAAGCAAAAATGTTTTTTTTTTTAATGTGATTTGGTATGTACACTATTTTCATGTTTGCATAGAGTATGTTAATTTAAAACTGAGCTGTAGAAGGACAGGAATTGCAGCCCTCCTCTATCAGGATCCTAATAAACCAGGCACATGTTCTCCTTCCTAACGTGGCTGAGATGAAGCGGTACTACCGAGGTGTGCCGCTAGGTGTCGCCCACAGCCCTGGCTTGCGGTAGGGTAGACAGTGACAGACGGAAGAGGAAAGGCGAGATCTCAGAGTGAGGCTTGGTCCGCAGAGCTGGGCTGAGGTCAGCCTTGGAGTGAAGGGTGAGCGGCGTTTGGTGCTTTGCTGACAATTAGGTAAGTAGACTGTAAGGTATGTGAAGCAGAGTGCTGTAAGCTGGCTTGCATAGTTCTATTTGTGTGTGAGGCGACAGTCATAGTACGGGAGGGGAGGGGGTGACACTTGTCACTTTCTATGGAAGGAGTCTGCACTTCTATTTTTGCCTTAGGAGGTGACAGTAGAAGATAAAACTGCGCATGTGTGTAGATGGACAGGCATGGTATGTACTGACCTGACAAGCATGCATGCACTCCTCTCAGCTAGTCATGTGGCCAGGACTCGCCACTAGGGCACCTAGCCAGTAGTGTCCGGGCTGGTATGCTGGGAACACACCCAGCGGGCCATCCTAAAGGGAACACTCTGAAGGTCTTGTGCTCTCTAAACATGGCCAGACGTGTTACAATCTGATTATACTATCACCATGAGGACCCATTCACACAACTGCATGCACATTTTTTTACGCAGTAATAGCCTCTAGTATTGGTGCAGGTCAGTGACCAGATCTGAACCTAGTCGCTCTCCCCCACCTTGGGTCTTGATGCCCCATGTTGGCATGGTGTTCACCTTAGCATTTGCATTGGCAAGGCAGTGTAGGACTGGCCAGAAGAGGGATTACTTTGACGCAGTTGGTCATCTTAAACATGTATTGCAATATATGTAAACAAAATATCCCTGTTTTTCATTGCATAGTTTGCTGGGAACGGTGTAGCAGTGTGCAGAGGATCCATCCAGAATTTGTAGTATTAATATGTGGTCACACCCTTTTAGCCACTAATAGTTCAAATACATGTACAAGCTATTGGGATTTGAGCACAGGTATATATTTTCTTTGTTACACAGTAATGGCCCTTAGTATGGGTGCCAGTTTACATAGAAATAGACCCTAGTATTGGTGCCAATTTACGCAGTACTAACCCTTAGTATTGGTGCCACTTTACGCAGTAATAGCCCCTAGTATTGGTGCCCGCTTACGCAGTAATAGCCCCTAGTATTGGTGCCCGCTTACGCAGTAATAGCCCCTAGTATTGGTGCCCGCTTACGCAGTAATAGCCCCTAGTATTGGTGCCCGCTTACGCAGTAATAGCCCCTAGTATTGGTGCCCGCTTACGCAGTAATAGCCCCTAGTATTGGTGCCCGCTTACGCAGTAATAGCCCCTAGTATTGGTGCCCGCTTACGCAGTAATAGCCCCTAGTATTGGTGCCCGCTTACGCAGTAATAGCCCCTAGTATTGGTGCCCGCTTACGCAGTAATAGCCCCTAGTATTGGTGCCCGCTTATGCAGTAATAGCCCCTAGTATTGGTGCCCGCTTTACGCAGTAATAGCCCCTAGTATCGGTGCCCGCTTTACGCAGTAATAGCCCCTAGTATCGGTGCCTGCTTTACGCAGTAATAGCCCCTAGTATCGGTGCCTGCTTTACGCAGTAATAGCCCCTAGTATCGGTGCCTGCTTTACGCAGTAATAGCCCCTAGTATCGGTGCCTGCTTTACGCAGTAATAGCCCCTAGTATCGGTGCCTGCTTTACGCAGTAATAGCCCCTAGTATCGGTGCCCGCTTTACGCAGTAATAGCCCCTAGTATCGGTGCCCGCTTTACGCAGTAATAGCCCCTAGTATCGGTGCCCGCTTTACGCAGTAATAGCTCCTAGTATTGGTGCCCGCTTTACGCAGATCTTGAGATCTGAAAAAAGAATGGTTGCTCTACATAAAGATGGCCTAGGCAATAAGAATATTGCCAAGACCCTGAAACTGAGCTGCAGCACGGTGGCCAAGACCATAGAGTGGTTTAACAGGACAGGTTCCACTCAGAACAGGCATCGCCATGGCCGACCAAAGAAGTTGAGTGCCCCATGCTCAGCGTCATATGCAGAGGTTGTCTTTGGGAAATAGACGTATGAGTGCTGCCAGCATTTCTGCAGAGGTTAAAGGGATGGGGGGGCGTCAGCCTGTCAGTGCTCAGACCATACGCCCGCACACTGCACCAAATTTGTCTGCATGGCTGTTGTCCCAGAAGGAAGCCTCTTCTAAAGATGCACAAGAAAGCCTGCAAACATTTTGCTGCTGAAGACAAGCAGACTAAGGACATGGATTACTGGAACCATAGCCTGAGGTCTGATGAGACCAAGATAAACTTATTTGGTTCAGATGGTGTGAAGCGTGTGTGGCAGCAACCAGATGAGGAGTACAAAGACAAGTGTGTCTTGCCTACAGTCAAGCATGGTGGTGGGAGTGTTATGGTCTGGGGCTGCATGAGTGCTGCCGGTACTGGGGAGTTACAGTTTATTGAGGGATCCATGAATGCCAACATGTACTGTGACGTACTGAAGCAGAGCATGATTCCCCTCCCTTCGGAGACTGGGCCGCAGGGCAGTATTCCAACATAACGACCTCAAACATGCCTCCAAGACGACCACTGCCTTGCTAAAGAAGCTGAGGGTAAAGGTGATGGACTGGCCAAGCATGTCCTTAAATGGAAGGTGGAGGAGCGCAAGGTCTCTAACATCCACCAGCTCTGTGATGTTGTCATGGATGAGTGGAAGTCTCCAGTGGCAACCTGTGAAGCTCTAGTGAACTCCATGCCCATGAGGGTTAAGGCAGTGCTGGAAAATAATGGTGGCCACACAAAGTATTGACACTTTGGACCCAATTTGAACATTTTCACTTAGGGTCAACTCCTCTCGAATGCAAACAGCCAGAGATTTAAAAAATTCAGCGGGTTCCTACTGAACCATCTGATTTTTGATCCATCTATGGCCAGCTTTTGAACCACAGATCCAGTAGATATTTTCAAAACATGCTTAACCACTCCCCGACTGCTCACTGTATATATACGTCGTTTTTTTGAAGAGGGATATCTCGGTAACGGCAGCAGCGGCTGCCACAACCGAGGTATCCCTCTTCACAGTGAGCAGTCCCCTTTCCGATAATGGTGGTCATCGCGGTGGATTCGCCGCGAGATCACCGTTTATCGGCGGCGGGAGAGGTGCCTCCCGCCGTTCTCCCGTACCTTCCGCCGCTTACCGGAACCATCGGCAGCGGCGGAGGCGGTCGGGTCCTTTCCCTGCCTGTGCATAGAGATGAGTGAGGCTAAGATGGCCCCCACTCATCTCTATACCATAGGAGGGCGGAAGCGACGTCAAAAACGTCACTTCCGCCCATACGTCTTAAAGGGGAATTTACAAATTTTTAAATTACTTTTTTTTTTTTTTTTTTCTTCATTGAAGTCCAAATATGAGATCTGAGGACTTTTTGACCCCAGATCTCATATTTTTAAGAGGACCTGTCATGACTTTTTTCTATTACAAGGGATGTTTACATTCCTTGTAATAGGAATAAAAGCGATCAATTTTTTTTTTTTTTTTTTTTTTTTAAAACAGTGTAAAAAATAATACAATTAAGTAAAATAAATAAGAAAAAAATAAAAAAAATTTTTAAAACACCCCGTCCCGACGAGCTCGCGTGCAGAAGCGAACGCATACGTGAGCAGCGCCCGCATATGAAAACGGTAGTCAAACCACACGTGATGTATCGCCGCGATCGGTAGAACGAGAGCAATAATTCTAGCCATAGACCTCTGTAACTCAAAAAATGCAACCTGTAGATTTTTTTAAATGTCGCTTATTGAGATTTTTGAGGGTAAAATTTTGACGCCATTCCACGAGCGGCCGCAATTTTGAAGCGTGACATGTTGGGTATCAATTTACTCGGCGTAACATTATCTTTCACAATCCAAAAAAAAATTGGGCTAATTTTACTGTTTTCTTATTTTTTTTATTCAAAAAAGTGACTTTTTTTTTCCAAAAAAAGTGCGCTTGTAAGACCGCTGCACAAATACGGTGTGAAAAAAAGTATTGCAATGACCGCCATGTTATTCTCTAGGGTGTTAGAAAAAAGAACAATATATAATGTTTGGGGGTTCTAAGTCATTTTCTAGCAAAAAAAACTGTTTTAAACATGTAAACACCTAAAATCCAAAACGAGGCTGGTCTGGAAGTGGTTAAAAGAGAAGTTCGGGATAAAAAATAAACACATACTCCACTAGTTGGCTGCAGCATCTGTTCCCCACCACCTCTAAGACTGAGAACTGAGTGATCAAAGACCGTTGACTGCTCAGTCCTCAGTGAGCCAGTAACTGTCATGGATTTAATGGGAATCCCCACGCCGAAAAAACGGCGTGGGGGTTCCCCCCAGATCCATGTCAGACCCTCATCCGAGCACGCAGCCTGGCAGGCCAGGAAAGGGGTGGGGACGAACGAGCGCCCCCCCCCCCTCCTGAGCCGTACCAGGCCGCGTGCCCTCAACATGGGTGGTGCCCTGGGGAAAGGGGGGCCGTGCGCCCCCCCCACCCCAAAGCACCTTGTCCCCATGTTGATGAGGACAAGGGCCTCTTCCCGACAACCCTGGCCGTTGGTTGTCGGGGTCTGCGGGCGGGGGCTTATCGGCATCTGGGAGCCCCCTTTAATAAGGGGGCCCCCAGATACCGGCCCCCCACCCTATGTGAATGAGTATGGGGTACGATGTACCCCTACCCATTCACCTAAGGTGTAAAATGTAAAGTACAAAAACACACACACTTTTGAAAAAATATTTTATTGCACTGCTCCGGGGGTCTTCTTCCGTCTTGGGGATCTTCTCGCCGGACTCCTCCGCTCTCTTCTGCTCTTTTACCTAGCTCTTTCACGAGCGGAGGAGTCCGGCTACCTTCTTCGTCATCGCCGCCGTCGTCTGGGGGTCTCGATCCGCCTTCGGGGGTCTTCCGGGGGTCTCTTCTGTTCTTGCGGCGGTTGTCGTCTTCCGCGCCGCCGCCTTCTTCTTCTTGTCCTTCTTTTTGTTCTTCTTCTTCCGATGTTGACCCGACGCTCTCTCTGCCCGGAATGCCTAGGCCGCGCTGCGCTGGGACTTATATAGGGACATGGGGACAGGGTCACATGCTCATGTCACATGGTGACCTCGCCCCCTTGTGTTGTCACAGTCCCGGAGGATGCTGGGACTGTGACATCGGGCAGGGCAGGGCACGCGGCCTGGTACGGCTCAGGAGGGGGGGGGGCGCTCGTTCGTCCCCACCCCTTTCCTGGCCTGCCAGGCTGCGTGCTCGGATGAGGGTCTGACATGGATTTGGGGGGAACCCCCACGCCGTTTTTTCGGCGTGGGGACGTCCCTTTAAATCCATGCCAGCTTACGGAGCTAGCGCGGCGGCATTTACTGCCAAGTCCAGCGGATAATTTTAAAACAAACACTTTGGCGCCAAAAAGTCCGCCGGACTTTGGCGCCAGTGGCTCTCTGATCTGCCCCTCCAGCACTCATTGGAGCAATGGGCTGTAGAGGGGGTGGGATGTGCAGGCTCAGGGTCTCAACAGCACGTTGGGAGGCTGAGCCAGTTGCTGGTCTGGGCATCTGGTTGGATCCCAACATTCAAGTCAGGAACCCTCCAGAGTCTGGAGCGGTTGATTGATGTCAGCTGACTTTAGCCTGCTGTCGGCTGAATACAGAACGAACTGTGATCTAGCCTAGGGCCAAAAGAGTACAACTAAGGGCAAAACTTATTTTTTTCCATTTTGGATAAGGGAGGATTACGACACCTGTCTTTTTTTTTTTTTTTTTTTTTTTTTCTTTTAAACCACCTGTGTCCTACAGGGTAGATTTCCCTCCACTTCCTGTCCTATAGCCAAAACAAGAAGTGAGAGGAAATCCCTCTAAACTGAGGAAATCCTGGGGTGTCACCAGAACTAGTGTCGCCATTGGAAGATTTCCCCTGTAATAATGTTTTGGTGACTACCTAAAATTGGGGATTTTATTTTTTTATAATCTTTATTTTACAAATTTTTTACATTTTAAACAACATAATCCACAAATACTCCTCAAGTACATTGAAATTACAATTTGAACTTCACCTTATCTACATTTCTTATACCTCTTTCTAACTTCTATTTCCATATTTACGTGTGTTCTTATATTAATCATTACGTCATGCCCGTCCTTGCATACCTAGAACTCATTCATACAAACAACTCGACCACAATCAACAAAAAAAAAAAGGGCCCGTCTTTATTACCCTATATAAAGCTTATTAAAGATGTTGAAGTTTTAAACTTTTCCTATATTTGCTATGTTTTTAACCACTTGCCGACCAGCCGCCGCAGTTGTACTGCGGCAGAATGGCTCGGCTGGGCAAAACGACGTTATGCAACGTCGCTTCGCCCATGGAGCCGATGCGAGTGCCCCGCGGTCGCGATCACCTGCAATCGCTCGGGGTACACGGAGAACCAGCATCTGTGTGTGTGTGTGTGTGTGTGTAAACACATTTCCAGTTCTCTGAGGGGAGAAGTGACAGATCGACTGTTCAGTATGAACAGCGATCTATCTCTTCCCCTACACAGTCCCCTCCCCCCTTCAGTTAGAACACACACTAGGGAACACATTAACCCCTTGATCACCTAGTGGTTAACCCCTTCACTGCCAGTGACATTTTTACAGTAATAAATGCATTTTTATAGCACCGATCGCTGTAAAAATGCCAATGGTCCCAAAAATGTGTCAAAATTGTCCGACGTGTCCGCCATAATGTCGCAGTACCGATAAAAATTGCAGCTCACCATTACTTAAATGCCATAAAACTATCCCCTATATTGTAGATGCTCTAACTTTTGCGCAAACCAATCAATATACGCTTTTTGCGTTTTTTATTTTTTTTTTTTTATTTATTTTTTTTTTTTTTACCAAAAATATGTAGAAGAATACATATCAGCCTAAACTGAGGAAAACAATTGTTTTTTTATATATTTTTGTTGATATTTATTATAGCAAAAAGTAAAAAATATTGCTTTTTTTAAATTTTTTATTGTTGCTCTCTTTTTGTTTATAGCGCAAAAAATTAAAACTGCAGAGGTGATCAAATCCTACCAAAAGAAAGCTCTATTTGTGGGGAAAAAAAGGACGTCAATTTTGTTTGGGTGCAATTGTCAGTTAAAACAACGCAGTGCTGAATCGCAAAAAGTGCTCTGGTCAGGAAGGGGGTAAAATCTTCTGTGGCTGAAGCGGTTAAAATCTGCTTCTTTAAGCCTCTTTCCATCACCATCCTTTCCTCCAGGGACTGCAGCTCGCTCATCTCACACCCATTCCTCTATAGAGGGATCTATCGTTTTCCTTCACTTCTGGGCTATGATGGTGCTGCAGTTAGCATATGTTTTAAGATATCTTTTTTTATATTCTTCAAAAAACCTGGGATTATTGACAAAACTGATATTAATATTTCTGGTTGTAGATCTTTCCCTGTTATGATTTTGGTATATTTTTACCAAAATAATTGGACTCCAGGACAATAATCATTTATGCGACATTGTACCTTTTGCTTTTAGACATCTCCAACATATCTCCTCGTTATCTCTATTTATTTTATGCATATCAACTGGGCATCTGTACCATCTAGCTAAAATTTTGAAGTTTCTTTCCTGGTGTCTGTTTGAAAAACATAGTTTATGTGCTAATAAAATAGCTTTTTTTAACAATAGTTTTTTTTAAATTGCTGATTTTTGGGGGGGGGGGGGGAAAATCTCCCAGCTCGTGTGTGTGTGTGTGTGTGTGTGTGTGTGTGTGTGTATATATATATATATATATACATACATACATACATACACACAGTATCTCACAAATGTGAGTGCACCCCTCACATTTTTATAAATATTTTATCTTTTCATGTGACAACACTGAAGAAATTGCACTTTGCTACAATGTGAAGTACAGTACAGCTTGTATAACGGTGTACATTTGCTGTCCCCTCAAAATAACTCAACACACTAAACCACTGGCAACAAAAGTGAGTACACCCCCTAAGTAAAAATGTCCAGATTGGGCCCAAAGTGGCAATATTTTGTGTGACCACCATCATTTTCAAAAAAACTGCCTTAAACCTCTTGGGCATGGAGTTCACCAGAGCTTCACAGGTTGTCACTGGATTCCTCTCCCACTCCTCCATGACCACATCACAGAGCTGGTGGATGTTAGAGACCTTGCGCTCCTCCACCTTCCTTTTGAGGATGCCCCACAGATGCTCAATAGGGTTTAGGTCTGGAGACATGCTTGGCCAGTCCATCACCTTTACTCTCAGCTTCTTTAGCAAGGCAGTGGTCATCTTGGAGGTGTGTTTGGGGTCGTTATGTTGGAATGCTGCCCTGCGGCCCAGTCTCCGAAGGGAGGGGATCATGCTCTGCTTTAGTATGTCACAGTACATGTTGGCATTCATGGTTCCCTCAATGAACTGTAGCTCCCAGGTGCCAGCAGCACTCATGCAGCCCCAGACAATGACACTCCCACCACAATGCTTGACTGTAGGAAAGACAGACTTGTCTTTGTACTCCTCACCTGGTTGCCGCCACACACGCTTGACACCATCTGAACCAAATATGTTTATCTTGGTCTCATCAGACCACAGGACATGGTTCCAGTAATCTATGTCCTTAGTCTGCTTGTCTTCAGCAAACTGTTTGTGGGCTTTCTTGTGCATCATCTTTGGAAGAGTCTTACTTCTGGAACAACAGCCATGCAGACAAATTTGATGCAGTGTGCGACGTATGGTCTGAGCACTGACAGGCTGACCCCCCACCCCTTCAACCTCTATAGCAATGCTGGCAGAACTCATATTTCCTATTTTTCCTATTTCCCAATGACAACCTCTGGATATGACGCTGAGCATGTGCACTCAACTTCTTTGGTCAACCATGGCAAGACCTGTTCTGAGTGGAACCTGTCCTGTTAAACCGCTGTATGGTCTTGGCCACCGTGCTGCAGCTCAGTTTTAGGGTCTTGGCAATCTTCGTATAGCCTAGGGCCATCTTTATGTAGAGCAACAATTCTTTTTTTTTTTAGTTTCTCAGAGATTTCTTGAACTATTGAACTTCCAGTGATCAGTATGAGAGAGTGAGAGCGATGACACCAAATTTAACACACCTGTTCCCCATTTACACCTGAGACCTTATAAAACTAACGAGTCACATGACACCGGGGAGGGAAAATGGCTAACTGGACCCAATTTGGACATTTTCACTTAGAGGTGTACTCACTTGTTGCCAGCAGTTTAGACATTAATGGATGTGTGTTGTGTTATTTTGAGGGGACAGCAAATTTACACTGTTATACAAGCTGTACACTCACTACTTTACATTGTAGCAAAGTGGAATTTCTTCAGTGTTGTCATATGAAAAGATAGAATAAAATATTTACAAAAATGTAAGGGGTGTACTCACTTTTGTGAGATACTGTGTGTGTGTGTGTGTGTGTGTGTGTGTGTGTATATGTATATATATATATATATATATATATATATATATATATATATATATATATATATATATATATATATATATATATATATATATATATATATATAATTAGTGACATTGGGGGATGTCTAATGTCTAACTCAGTGGTAGATGCCTTTTCAGTAAGTTCACAGCAAACAGGAAATTTAGTTTAAGGGCATGATAGCCCACTTTTATTAAAAAGGAAAAAAATAAAGTAAAGTTCATACATGCACTTGGATGCCCACACAGGGGTTCTTTTCCCAAAAACAATAACAAATGAAAAATGCCGAGCCACCTGGCTCTCTTCAGCAGTACTGCCACTTAGGCTTTACTCTTCAGCCCTCTTGGCCATATAACAGGGTTCCCGTACAACTACTGCACCTCTTTTCAGCTTACTTGCTGCTCAGGCCTTCCACTTCAGGCTCTCATCCGTCTCCTTGGAAGCACACCACTTCAACGCACACAGCGTCTATCCAGAAATCAGCCCCTAACTGCTCTGATTCTCGGACTTTGGTCTCTGGCTTTCACTAGTGCACACCTGCACTCTCTGGACTCCTGGAGACCTCCTGTCTTTCTGGGTGGAGCCCAGAACCCTAATCCTGACTCTGCTATAAGCCCAGGACCCACCTGCTCAATCAACCAGCCAGACTCCTGGCTGTTCCCAAAACCCGGTTCCAGGATTGGAGGTTTCGTCCCACCCATAACGCTATGGAATCTCCGGGCTCCAGGTCCCCAACTGGATTTTACAAATTTTGGAGGAAACTGATAAAACAGATTCCTCCACATTAAAAAAAACCCTGGAGCCCCTCAACCTGCCTAGTTGAGAACCCTGGGTGACAATTACTAGGACAGGGAACTTTACTGTCACACACACACACACACACATACATTATATATATATATATATATATATATATATATATATAAGAGAGATATAGGACATGGGTTGGTCTTTGTTCTTGTAAAATAAGTTTGTCTGTCAATGGTCTATCTAATATTGCTTTTTTTGTCAAAGATTGTATATACCTTTTGGAGTTGCTGATATTGCATCCAGTTGAATGAATGATTTGTATAGCACCAAACTGAACTGAATCACCTCAAGGTGCTTGTCTGCTCTTGTTGTCCTGCGATATTAGAAGAGGTAGGTCTTGAGTTTTTTCCTGAAGGCCTGATGGTTTTCTTCCAAGCGGATGTTGTTCGGTAGAGCATTCCATAGCCGAGGTCCCTGTACTGCGAATCTTCGTTCTCCCTTCGATTTGTATCGAGCTTTGGGGATGAGAAGGCGGTTCTGGTTTGTCGATCGAAGGCTGCGATTTGGTATGTATTTTTCTATTTTCTCACAAAGGTATTGAGGAGCATTTCCTTGTGTACATTTGTGGGTGAGGCAGAGGGTCTTGAATGTGATTCTATCTTTTACCGTCAGCCAATGGAGGGACCTTAGGTATGGGGAGATGGATTCCCAGGTTTTTTTTCTGGTGACTAGTCTTGCTGCTGTGTTTTGGATGACTTGAAGGCGTGCAATCTGGTAATCCGGTAATCCTATGTAGAGTGAGTTTGCGTAGTCGAGACGCAAATTGATGATGGTTCCTACTACTACTGCTTTCTCCTTTTCCGGAATGAATCGGATGAGTCTGCGAAGCATGCAGAGAAGATGATGGGATCCGCTGATTACTGATCCTAGTTGGTCTTCTTTTCCAGTCTATTCCCCACCAACATCTGGGCCACCCTTACATCGTCTTTATTCTGCCATTTTAAGAAGATCAAGGCTTCCATTGCTGGTGGAAACTCTGGATTACTGAAAAGTGGGGTCATTGGACCTATATATGTGGACTCTGTCCCTCTCTTCATTAATCCGTCCCAAACTTTCAATGTTGAAATAATCAAAGAAGGCATATCCCTAATGATTTAAATTTTATGGCTGTGACATCTTCCTCCAATTTCACCCATTGCTTACAATCTGCATTGTGGAACCAGTCCACAATCCTAGATACAAACGCTGACCGAAGATATATCGAAAGATCTGGGAGAGCTAAACCTCCATCCTTTTTTAACCTACTTAGTACGTCTCTTCTAATTCGAGCAGGTTTACGCACCCATATAAAACTCCCAATTGTCTTGCATAGTTGGTTCAGAATATTTGGCGAGGGGAATATTGGAATAGTCTGAAATATGTATAAAACTTTTGGCAATATATCCATTTTTACAATGTAAAAAGGAAAATACTGCCCTGTCATATTGTTGGAGTGTCTTTTATTATTTTTTGAATTATCGGAAGGTAATTAAGTTCTTAAATTTTCCCCAAATCTCTAGCAATATATATTCCGAGATATTTGATAGCATTTCTTTGCCACTTAAAAAAAAATATATTTTTTGAGAAGGTCCAGTGTCTTATTTGATAATGTGATATCTAAGGCTACTGATTTATCATAGTTTACTTTAAAGTTACTCAATATAGCAAAACGATTAAATTCCTGGATTAGATTTGGTATTGTCACCACTGGATTTGTATATCGACATTTTTTTTATTTCTGATTTTTTTTTTTTTTTTTTTTTTTAATAAAGGACTTGTCAAAAACTTGTGTGGTGTTTTTTATTTACTTGTTACACTTTTTTTTTTTTACTCAATAGGGGTACTATGTACCCCTATTGATTTCACATGGGAAGGGCCGGGATCTGGGAGCCCTCTTGTTGACACAGACTCCCACAACCATCGGCCAGGGTTGTGGGAAAGAGGCCCCTGTCCCAAAGCACCTCCCATGTTGAGGGCATGTGGCCTGGTATGGTTCAGGAGGGGGGGGGGGGGGGCGCTGTGGCCTGGTATGGTTCAGGAGGGGGGGGGGGCGCTGGGAAGTCTGTGCGCATTTAACGCATAGGATAACATGCAGGGTAGCTTAGAGGCAGTTAAAAAAAAAAAAAAAAACACCTGACGCCCAAAACAGCAGCATGTAAAAACGCCCAGTGTGCGTGCATGAGGCCTTATGATGGCCATACAATTATTGATCCAAGTGTTTCTGATCATATCCAATCATTACTGATAATTTGTTGAAAATGATTGGTGCTGGTGAATTTACAGTTATATTAGGTAACTGTATCAGATGCACATTTGATTACTATGAAATAAATATGTTTTGCCTTTTTGTGCTGGTATTTGTCCCAAATCATGATCAACCTTTTGTGCATAAATTACATATGCCATCATCTAAATATCGTTACCAAGCTGTAATAGTGATCATACAACACATTCTGTTGTTTTGCCTCATTCATAATGGATCTTCTGCAGAATAATACCTCTTACAGTACTGGTTAGCATGATCACTGTTTCCTCTGGGATTTATTCTGCAGTGATAAAGAAGTATATGTATATACAGCATTGTAGAGTACTTGTTTACATTGACTTTGTTCCTTTCTTCTTTTTCCTCAGTTTGCATGCAGGCTATGCAATGACTGGAGTCAGATTATCCCTAAGGGTCTTCAGTAACCTCCATTTTTATTCACGGATCTGTCAAAAACCTGGTTCGTTTACATACAGTACTTCCCAATGCAGTACATGTTGGACACATCAAAGACACCTGTCACAGTATTTAACAAACTACAGCCAGACAGTCAATGGTTTGTTCCATGCAGTTTCTGGCAATTTACTGGCTACACCCCCAGGAACTATCTGTTTATATAATAGTGTCAGGCACAAAAGTAAGAAAAGTAAAAAAAAGAATACACCAGATGCAACTGATGAGGATGAAGATGACGATGAAAAAGAGATTGATCCAGAAGAAAGCGACTATGAAGATGAACCAGTGGAAGATTCCACCATCCCCAAGGACTATAAAGATGTAGAAAAGGCTGTGCAATCCTTTCGCTTTGATGTCATCTTTACTGCTGGATTAGACATGTCACGGCAGTAAGTCACCATCTTTGATAATATAATGTAAAGACAAAAAACAACTCAATTGCATGAATTTAGACACATATAAAGCTCCAATATGAAATAGAACTGTAAATCAACAAGTAGACACACACTTTGTTATGGGCGATATTCTGAGCCATGTTGAGTTTTTTTTTTTTTTTCCAGAGCTAACCAACTTCAGCATAAATTAAGGCAGCCCATAAATTATTAAAGTTTTTTTCATTCAACCAGCAACCAGGTTGACCGACAAAAAAAAAAAAGACTTGATCATATTTGATGTGGATGGGAGAATTCTCCCGATGTGCGTTTGTATTCTAACAGCAGGGAAACTTCCCCGCTGTCAGAATACACTGATCATCGCTGCCAGCTATAGCTGGTGGTGCTGATCGAGAATTTATTTTTCCAACAGGGCGGTTGTACAAAAGTCGATTGGTAGATTGGTAACTCCTGTACACCCACCCTGCTCATACATGGATCAAAACTTGAATGCAAATGCTAAACCAGACAAATTGTGTTCCATGTATGGCTGGCTAAAGTCAGTGGTTTACCAGGCTGAAGCTGTATAGTGCTTGGAAGAGCTGAGCAGGTCCATTTTTTCAAGTCCTCTTCCAGGACGGCTTACAGAGAGATGGACTCCTCCCACCTAGTACAGGAAACACATGATCCACATTATAAAAGTACCACACTTGCATTAGCCCCTCAGTATTTGTTTCCTCCGGCCAGACAGAAGCTCCAAACAATGTTTGTTATTTAATGCTTCATGCTAGATGGCAGGGGCCTCCCGGCGTCCATACCCAGTGTAACAGGGGCAGAACTCCTGGGGTATGAGCCAGCTTGGGCCACCCATAGACCTGGAAAAACTGTCTGGGGTGAAGGTAAGGGACCCCCCCTCTCCCACTACGTTGTAGCATCAGTGAGGTACCTGTTAGGTGTGGAGGCGATGGCCCAGTGGGGTCCATCCGGAATGGCACAGCGTGGTCCAGGTGCTCTTATCTGCTGCTTGTCTTACAGAGATCCCCATGCTTCAGGCCTTCTCTATCCTCAGCATGTGGACTGCGCTGGGGGCACGGAATGATGATGTCACTTCTGGTGCTTGCGGCAGGGAATGACACGGCCAGAAGTCCGCCGGCGGCCATCTTGGTACCCCCAGACACCGGGAAATGAAGCCCTAGCAAGGGTAATTAAAAGATAACAAGCGTGCTGTGCTGGAGGGCGGCGTCTGATCCACAGCGCCGCCCATATTCTCCACACCTTCTTAAATAGGGGCCTGGATAGGGAGATGTCGTCCAAGGCTTCCAGGAGCAGCATGGAGATGCCAGGATCAGTGGAAGCAGGTCTGGAGGTGCCATCGGTTGAATCAGGCCATAGGGTAAGAAAATAGGGGGCAGGCTGCTCCTTTCCTTTACTTATCCTCCTGTGGTGGAGGCACAGCAGCAATTTTTTTCCAGAGCCTGTTTTGTTTATGCTTATGGTGGACAGGTGTCGCACATACTAGCATAGGCTCCGGTGGTGGATACTTTAAAGATTCTTAGATTAGAATTGTTATCCACTGGGTGTCTTGATAATTGGTATTTACTTCAGTGGAAGTAATGTGCTGGCGTTTGTTATCTGATTCATTGCAGGACAAAGCCCATGAGCCCAAAGATAGCAAGACAGAGACACCCAGAAAAAGGTACCCAATGTGCACTAAGAAAATGCCTTATGGTTGGAAGAAAAATGCATGTCAGGACTGTATAGATAAACTCATCAAGGGAGAGGCAGGACCTGTCCTCAAGGGCTTTATGGACTCAATAAAGAAGGAGATGAAACAGACTTTACATTCCTTTAAACCCAGGGAGCAGGAAGCTCTTGCTGAACCTATCCCCTGTACTTCCGGAACCAGTACTGGTGCTAGGCCGATCAGGGAGTACTGAAGGAGAGCTCAGATTCTGAGGAAGGGGAGCTTAATTATTTTTCCTTCAGAGTAAACGGAGGAGTTGTTAAAGGCTATTTACGACACCCTGGAGCTGGAAGAACCAGAAAACCAGGAGTTTTCTGTACATGACCTTCTATATGCAGGCCTTCAGCCTAAGCAGACCAGAACCTTTGTGGTGCATATGGCCCAGTATTTCAGGAATGGAAGAATCCAGAGAAGACAGTCTTCTTCACTAAGAATCTGAAGAGAAGTTTTCCTTTTAAGGAGGAGGATACAAAGTTTCAAAAGGTTCAGCGTTCTCCTTTTGAGCAGACAGGCAACCTAAAGGAGCCAATGGATAGAAAGGTGCAAGGGTATTTTTAAGAGAGCGTGGGAAGCCTGCTCCGCTAACTTTAAACCAGCCCTAGCCACTACATGCCTGGCTTGTACGTTTTGATTTGTGACTAAAGCAGCTCCGCACTCTTCTGGATTCAGACACTCCCAGGGAAGAGATTTTGGATGCTTTGCCAACTCTAAGTAAGGCAGTAGCCTATATAGCAGATGCGTCCACAGAGTCTGTAAAGTTCTCAGCCAGGTCTACAGCATTGATTAATGAAGCCAGGAGAGCTATCTGGCTGAAGTCCTGGGGAGGTGACACAGTATCAAAAACCAAGCTCTGCTCCCTCCCCTTTTCTAGAGTTTTTCTCTTTGGTAAAGAGCTAGAATCTGTTCTAGAGAGGTCGGCCGATTAAAAAGAAGGTTTCCTTTCCCCAAAAACAACAAAAAGGGAATTTTCGTCCCTTCCAGAGGTCAGGAGAAAGGAACCACCAGGGGGAAGGACGGCAGCGTAACAAAGGTTTTTGCAGCTACGCAAGACCAGAAAAGAGGGTGGCAATACAAGAGGGGCAGAGGCGGCTTCCTTTTCAAACCCTCCCAGCCTAAAGACCCTTGGAAGGTTGGGGTCATTCCTCCCACAGTGGCAGGCTATTTCCAGCAACAGTTTTATTCTGGTTCTGATTAAGTCAGGGTAAAGGATAGAGCTAGTGGGCTGCCCCCCTCAAAAATTTCACCCAACAATTCTCCCAAAAGACGTGGAAAAATCAACAGCTATGTCTTCCCTCCTACAGAGTATGCTGGAGGAGAAGGTGATGAGCTTCAAATCCCCCCCCAACTCTAAGAAAAGGAGGGTTTTATTCTCACGTTTTTTTGATAAAAAAGCCATCAGGAAAATTCCGACTAATTTTGAACCTAAAGCAAATGAACATGTTTGTTAAGTACAAACGATTCAAAATGGAGTCAATATATACCACCAGAGATTTGTTAAACCCTGGGGTCTTCATGGTTTCATTAGACCTAAGAGACGCTTATCTTCATGTCCCCATTCGAAAGAAGTCCAAGCATTATCTCAGGTTTGCAGTGAAGAATGGGTTCAAGACCCTCTATTTTCAGTTCAATTCTCTGCCCTTCGGATTGGCGTCAGCACCACACATCTTCACAAAGATTCTGGCAGAAGCTCTGTGGACCCTGAGATCGGAGGGGATTCACATAGTTCCCTATCTGGACGACCTGCTGATCTTTGCCGACTCAGCAGACGAAGTGAAACAGAACCTGAGCAGAACACCTTCAGCAGCTGGGGTGGCTGGTAAATTGGGAGAAGTCACAGTTAGTACCTACTCAAAGTATAGTATTCCTAGGATACTTAATAGACTTGACTACATCCCAAAATTTTTCTGACGAAAGAAAAAGTGGCAACAATAATTGCAGAGGTGAGCAGCCTCTGCACATGTACAGATACCTCAATTCAAGGTATAATGAGGGTCCTTGGTTTGATGACAGCAGCCATCCCAGGAGTCCAGTGGGACCAATTCCATATTTGAGCACTTCAGGCGTTGGTGCTTTCTCTCTGGGATGGAAGGAAGGAATCTCTTCAGAGGCAAACGTTGATCCCACCGGAAGTAAAACTCTCTGGTGGTTGATCCCCGCAAATGTCTCTGCAGGTCGACTTTGGTCCCAACAAAACCCTCTGACGGTTACCACGAACGTTAGGGGTGGGGAGCCCACTCAGGCGCACAGATGGCCCAAGGGGTCTGGAGCCAGCAGGAAGCCACCCTTTCCTCTAATGCAAGGGAGCTGAGAGCAGTTGTAAAGGCTCTAGTAGCCTTTGTTCCGACTCTGAGGGGAAGACACGTGCAGGTCCTTTCGGACAATATTACCACTGTAACTCAACAAGCAGGGAGGTACGAGAGTGGCAGGCCTTATGAGGCTAGCAGAAGAAATCCTTCAATGGTTGAGGCAAATCTTCTATCCCTGTCTTCAATTCACTTAAAAGGGGAATTAAACACTCTGGCGGATGTCCTAAGCAGGGAGATTTTGTCTCAGACAGAATGGTGCTTGAATCGAACAGTGTTCAAACAGTGCAGAAGTGGGGAGTCCCACAGATGGACCTTTTTGGCTATAAGGCAGAACAGGCAGGTGGAGCAATTTTTCTCCCTCCAGAGAGGCCATCTCAGTCTGGGCCTAGATGCCCTATCCCAATCCTGGGGAGCAAGCCTGGTGTATGGCTTTCTACCTTTTTTGCCCTCATTCCAAAGATCACCTGGAAGATAGAGTGTGAAGCATGAAGGTTATCCTGATCGCACCATTCTGGCCAAGGAGGTCTTGGTTCTCAAGACTACTAGGACTCAGCATCACAGAGCCTTGGAGACTGCCTTACAGGACAGACCTCATATATCAGGGAGAGGTGAATCGTCCAGAAGAGAGCTCTTTTTCTGACAACCTGGCTACTGAGAGGGAGCTGTTAGAGCGCAGAGGGTTATCGGCAAAAGTAATCAATACCATCCTTAGCAGCCGGAAGCTGTCCACTAATGCAATTTACCATAACATCTGGAAAAAATTTGGGGCCTGGCACATGCTCAATAAGATTTTCAGGAGCCATGATCCCGGCGGTCCGAGATTTCCTCCAAGCTGGAGCAGAACTAAATCTTGCGGTCAGTACCCTCAAGGTGCAGGTATCGTCTCTAGCTTTTTTAAATCAAAGGCTGGCAGAAAAGCCCTTGGTGAAGAGATTTCTTACATCCATTAGTCGTAAGCAGGTCCCCAAGTCAATGAGGTTCCCTTCCTGGGACATATCCAAGGTGTTGCAAAGTCTTTTCAAAACACCGTTTGAGCCACTAGAGGAACTGCCCATAAAGCTCTTAACCTTGAAAACAGTGATTTTAGTGGCCCTAGTCTCCGCTAGGAGGGTTAGTGAGATACAGGCACGCTCAGTGGTTGAGCCCTTCTACATCATTTTGCAAGACAATTATCCTCTCTCTGGACCAGGCATTTCTCCCCAAAGTACCATCTAACGTCCATAGATCGGAAGAGATTGTGATGCCTTCCTTTTGCGTGATCCTAAAAATGACAAGGAGGTTGCATTTAATAAAATAGATATCAGGAGATGCTTGATAGCCTACATAGAGTGCACCAAGGAATAGCGATGTTCCACCAGCTTGTTTGTGGGTTCAAACAAGGGTAAAAGGGCATCTAAAAATACAATCGCAAGGTGGATGAATTCAGCCATTACAGAGGCATACAAATCAGCATTCTTGACACCAACGTTAGGAATAAATGCTCATTCCACAAGAGCGATTTCCACTTCTTGGGCTGAAAGGGCAGGAGCGTCTCCTCTCCAGATTTGCAAGGCCGCAACCTGGTCCAGGTTCCAGACTTTCGTAAAGCATTACAGATTGGACCTGCTTGCCAGCCAAGACCAGTCTTTTGGCAGGAAGGTGCTGCAAGCTGTGGTCCCGTCCTGATCAGGTAGTCCTATTTTTGTCCCCTGTAAGCTTACCTGGAAGATGACTTGGAAAAACAGTGTTATTACCTGTTAACTACTTTTTTTTAGGAATCTTCCAGGACAGCATCAGTTCTCTGAGCTAATGAGAGGGTTTAATGATTGCTTATTCTGAAGTCTTCGGTTATTTTTTGAGGGGCTAATGCATGTGTGGTACTTTTATAATGTGGATCATGTGTTTCTTGTGCTAGGTGGGAGGAGCCTATCTTTCTGTAAGCTGTCCTGGAAGATTCCTGGAAAAAGTAGTTAACTTTTTACATTTATAATGGGACATCAGAATGTAAATTCTGCATTGAAGTGACTACAGATCAGCTTTCAGACAGATTTGGTTCTGTTAAATCACACAGTGTAAAAAAATTGGGAGGCTATATGAATTGTCATTATTCATCTGGTGAGTGCCAGAGCAAGAATAGGTGAGTACATGTAGCTGGGGAGGTTTGTGGTCAAGTGACCCTTCAATATGTCCATTATAGCAATGGGTCACTTTAACTTTGCTCTGGAGGCTTTGTCTTTTTGGCATAAGCTGCTCCCACCCGCTGTCTAGTAACAATACCTCACAGTAGCTGCCCAGACAATAATTGACAATTAATTGACAATTACACTACAAACTTTTTCAGTTCCGGAAAGGGTCACAAACGACACAAAGGATGTTATTCTAGGCATGGTACATTGTGTTGCCTGCTATTAAGTAGAATTTTACACGTAGAGGAGAAAACGTTTATTTTGATTCCTCTTGTACCAAATTGTATTGTAACTATAATGTCTGGAGTTTAGTTTTGGGAGCTCATGTCGATTGCTGTGTTGTGCTTCTGAAAGGCACCCAATGAAGGATAACACGCATACATTGTGGTGAGCTGCATCAAAAACAATAGTGCAGGTCTGATTTGGCTGCCTTTTATGCAACACAGGTTTGTCACAGAGTATATCTGAATGAGCCGTGAGTGCTCTTTCTCTGTAATATGTGAATTTAGAAAACATTTGTTTTGAGTATAATAATACACAACCATCAGCCATACCTTTTATGACCACTGACAGGTAAAGTGAATAACATTATTTTGTTACAATGGCATCTGAAAGTGTGTGGGATATATTAGGCAGCAAATTTACTTGTTGTTCCTGAAGTTGATGTGTTCAAAACAGAAAAGATGGGTAAGTGTTTGGAGCGACCTTGACAAGGTTCAGATTGTAATGTCTAGAGAGCTGGGTCAGAGCATCTCCAAAACTGCAGCTGCTGTGGGATGTTTCAGGCCTGCAGTGGTCAGGACCTACCAAAAGTGGTCCAAAGAAGGAAAACTGGCAACCGGGTCATGGAAGGGCCAAGCTCACTGATGCATGTGGAAGCGAAGGCTGTCCTGTGTAGTCTCTTCCAATAGAAGAGCAACTGTTGCTCAAATTACTGAAAAAGTTAAAGTGGTATTAAACCCAAAAGCAAACTTTTATTATACTGCAGCTTACCAATTCTTAGCTGTGATGGCTGCATTTGTGTTTTTTTTTTTCTTTCCCTTTTCACCTGGTGAACCTGCTAGTAAGTCTGTTGCTTTTTTTAAAGATCAAGCTCTTTAGCAGATATAGTAGTTAGAGAGCTGAGACAAACCATTTACCACTGACAGGGTGCTTACAATGATCAGATTTATTTATGTAAAACCTTTATCACGAAAGTAAAAAAAAAAAAAAAAAATGCTCTAACTGCTTAAATTAAACTAGCTTAATCTGCAGACTGCACAATTCTTGATAACACATATGTCATAGTCATACCTATACCATTCTGACCAACTGATCAATACTCAATCCTAACCCTGAGATAAGGTGCTAGTGTTCATTATTTGATCTTTTATATGTTTTTTTTACCTTTTTTAAGTTACAAAAGTATATAACACTGTTTTTTTGTTTCTGCAATGTTTCATTCATTCATTCATTTTAAAGGGTAAGTTCACCTTTACAGAAAAATCTGTAAGGTGAACTTACACAGGTCCCCCTCCTCGACCCCCCCCCCCCCCCCGTCCCGTCCCGCTGACCTGGACCGCAGCGGCAAACTCCGGTATATATGTGCCAGGATAGTGGGCATGAGGAGGGGGACCTGTGTAAGTTCACCTTACAGATTTTTCTGTTAAGGCGAACTTACACTTTAAGTAAAATCTAACAAGTATAAATGATGTGGACTCTTAATTTTTTTTTTTTTTTTTATATAAGCAAAGTGGAAGACGCATTTTACAATGGCAAGCTTCGTCTGAATGGAGAAAAGCTGTGGAAGAAAAGTAGAGCGGTAGGACTTCTTTGTATGGGGTTACATGGCTAGAAAATAGGTGGTCAGGTCGATATTATTTAGGTGTAAAATGGTCACTAAAATGAAAGCGATTTAAGGCCTCCTGTGGGTAATAAACTTGTACCTCTGATGCTTTGGAGTTCTAACCAAACGCAAAAGTTAAAAACTTCTGTAGTTACTCAGACAGAGGTATCAGACAGTGTATGCAAAGATGTATGAGGCGCAATGGTTAGTTTCCAATCAGACATTTTTTTTTGGAAGAAAACTTGTCTGTATTATGAACATTATGTACATATTATTCTCATCCCAAAATCATTGTCCCCTCAGTCTAAAAATATTGAGGAGATGTCTGTATGGAAGGGCTTTAATTTAACATTAGTAGAAACACGTTTTCCATTTGGGGGGGGGGGGGGGATTTTTGGTGTCAAACTGATTTTTAAGATATCTGTATATTTAAGATTTGGCTGTGAGTACTGTGCCAAAGATTCATTTAAATATGTCCTTTAGCCCAAAACTGAAGATTGCAAAACAAATCAGTTTTTTTTTTTTTTTTTGGAACAGATCTCAGATCTTTTGTGTTTTTTAGATGATTCTTCCTTAAAACACATCTGCCTTTTAGGTTAAAGTTGGAGACATTTTGGATTTAATTGTAGAAGAAAACCGTGAAGCTGAAACTACAACAGTTATGAGAACTATGCTAAAGGAAGTACAAAAAGAAAAAACATCAACAGACAAATACAAAGTTGTGCTGAGGCGATGGAAAAAACTGACCGTTCCAAAGTCTCCAGAACCTTCAAAGGCTACAGAACCACCAACGTCTCCATTGTGAACATTATGTACCTAGATCTGACATTTTCATAAAAAAAAATAATAATAAAAAACATTTTTACTGTGTGCACCTGCATGATAAATTATCAAGACTACTAAAAAGTGGATCAGATTTTGCGGCTAGAGTGTTTCTTTTGGCTCTTATAGTTAAGTAGACAATGTTTTTAATTTACATATGATAAATGTTAAAGTTTATCTTGTGTTTATTAATGCCCCTATTGTATACACATCATAAAGCCTATGGGGTTTATTTACTAAAGCTGGAGAATGCAAAAATCAGGCTCACTTCTGCATAGAAACCAATCGGCTTCTAACCTCAGCTTGTTCAAATAAGCTTTGGCAATAAAACCTGAAGCTGATTGGTTTCTATACAGAAGTGAGCCTGATTTTTGCACTCTCCAGCTTTAGTAAATAAACCTCAATATTTTTGTCAAAGTACATAACCCTTCTTGACCAATTCCTAAAAATCTTAAGCCTAGTACACACTGGCTGCATGTCGAGCGAGATTAGCCGGTTCAATAAAAACCGACCGATATTCGGCCCGTGTGTAAGGCAGCCGTTCTGATGGAAGCCGGCCGAGCATGCTGGAAAACCAGCAGCCGGACGGCTCCTGATCAGCAGGATGTTCTGGCAAGGGGGCTATCCTCCTGTTAGAACACAAAAGAACAGCAGGGTAGATCACTGTACTAACAGATCGTCAGTACAGCGGCTCCAATCGAAGCTGTCAGTGTGTACCAGGCTTTAGGCTAGGTACACACGTAGAGTTCTTTTTTTTTTTTTTCTCATTCAACCCAGTGGGCTGAATGTAAAAAAGACGGATACTAACGAGCACTGTTATCGCGCCAATCTCCCCCGCTATGCCTTTGTGTTCTGACAGGGGTTGCAGGTGCTGATTGGATGCTAGTTTTTCCAGCACGTCCCTTCAACATAAGCCGGTCCTTAGATCGGCTTCTTTCGGAAAGCCAGCTGTACACACTGACGAATGTCGGCTGGTTTCTGTTGAACCAGCTGGTATTCGGACCGTGTGCACCCAGCTTTGGTTGCCTGGGCAAGAGAATCATTACCATTTGTAACCAAGCTTGCTATTAATTCTAAATAATTCACCCCATATTTCAAGCAATACTTTAGTTCTGTTGGTATAAAGTAAACCTATCATGAAGTTAATAGCATGCCATTGCTGACCTTTTTGATTGGCTGTCATGTTGATTCTTTTGCCTCTAAGCTTTGAGTCACTGACTTGCCAGGCAACTAGCATTTTTAGAAGATGGCCAGCAGTGGCAGCCCCTGTACTTCTCTTATTACAGGAGTACCTTAAGAGATATTTAGGTTTATCATCTTAGCTAAGAGTTAAGTCTGAGTGTTAGGCAGAGAGGATTGAGTGTTAGGATTAGGTTAAGAGTCAGGTTTTCATTAGAGGGTGTTAAGGTTTAAATGTGTTTCCTCTTCTGTAGCTATGTTTGGGTAACAACTACTTTTATGTGTTGCGTGTTCCTATTCACTTAACATAACTTAAACAAAAAAATAAAAATGGCAGCTTACCCTTTAACTTGCTCTGAGCATCTGATGAAGCACTAGATACACACATTTTAAAGGACAACTATATCTTTTAGTATAGTTGTACTGCAATTAATGCCCCACCCTCTGACTGTAGCCCGCTGTGTAAAATAATTTCTGATTCCTATGACATTCAGTGTGCAGACAGCTTTCCTGCTGGGTTCTCTTCTTATTAAATGTGTGCACTGCAGCCCCATTTATTCCTTTTGGGGAGCCAAACGCTGCTGGATAGCTAGAAGCTACTGAGTACAGCTCATTTATATAAATGAACAGGGACATGGCACAGTAAGGAGAGGACCTGCAACAAATGTTTTTCAAGCAAATGCTGTGTGGCGCTGGGTGGGGCCTCACTGTGCATATTGTAGGAACCCAGGGTGATGGGTTTAATTAAAGAAAAACTGCACTAAAGGGTACAGTTGTCTTTTAAAGAGTATTCTCACTTTTGCAGTCAAATTAGGATAGAACCTTCTTTTATATTTGTTTGCATGTGTTCATTCACATTGCATAATTTAAAAAAAATAAAGATTTGTGCTTACCCCTTTTGGATGCTCTTTTCTGATAATTCTATTACTGAAAAATACTACTTGGTTCCCTTTGTGAGAGGGCTGAGGAGCTATCTTTGCCTTAACCCCTTGGAGCCGGTGCCTCCTGGACCTTAAAGGGGTTTAGGATGCTAGGAGTTATGATCACGTGACCACCGTGATTGGCTGTTACAATCGTTGGGGCTGCATATTTGCGTGCAGCCAGTGTCAAGAGGTTAAGTAACCTCGTCTGAGTTGTACTGACAGATCACATTATAAGCTCTAAACTAGATTTGAATTCTATCTAACAAATCACCACTCCTAACAAACAAAGATTTAGAAGCTCGCCTTCTTCTAGGTATGTTAATGAGAGGAAGCTCAGCCTGTCCTAGGCCTTTCTGTTGGGACAGGCTCAACCTGAACTTGTTTGAAAATGCTTGCACTCTGCCATGACACCTTCTTCTAAGAAACATCTAAAGGGTAAGACATATGCTCCATGAATGTGAACACTTTTTTTTTGAGTTTAAGCTGGTTATTTATGTGTAATTGTACATTTCATTGGTGATGCCAAAAATGACCATGCTTAAAGAATAAGTTCATCTTTTGGAGCATATTACACCCATATTTAGGGTGTAATGGATAATGCTCCAGCAACTGTCCCTGCATGCCCCCGATTCCATCTACCAAGTGACAGGGTGGGGATCCCAATCTCTGTCAGATTTTCCTCACCCACACAGCCATGTCATTCATTCACCAGGGTCTATAAATTAATGAACCACAAATATCGCCAGTCACCGTGGCAGACGGCTTGTAGTGCTCAGTGAGCTATCTCAAAGTTCACGGACACTTAATACAGCTATTACGGAGATATGGGCAGAATGCTGTAGCAAGTGTCTGTAGGATCCTGAATTGCACCCTTAATCCACCAGTCGTAGGTGCATTGCTCTGCAGGTCCCTGAGAAATAAAATTATAAATGCATAATTTATCGTTTCTACCAGTCCTGTGCTTTCAGAAAATGTATGATTTGGGGGGTATTGCAAATATGATCTGACCAGCTGATGTTAAAGCGGTTGTATACCCATTCTGATGACTTTTCTTTAAATGGACAATTGCAGGTTTTAAAATGAGTTGCGCTATATCAATTTCTCCTTGCGTGTAATCTGTATTTTTCTGGCTAATGACGTCACCCGTACATGCACGATATGTCCTATTTTTCCGGCAAGCAAGAGACCCTGCTGGAAAAATGCAGGGTCTATGCCGGGGCTGCATCATTTCCTAGTGTCGACGTCAGCCCTGACATCACATGATACTTCTTTTACTTCATCCGTATTAAGAAGAGGATTCGCTAGACTTCGTTTCCGTAGTAACCGGAAACGAAGAGGCTATTACTGCGCATGTGCGGGATTAGGGAGAAGAATAGCTACTGCAGGCGGAAGTAAATTCGGAGACAGACGCGGAAGACCACGGGTACTATGGCGCAGTCTAATATCCACGATGAGCGTTTGGAATAAAAAGGAATAATTACAGTAAGAATGATTTTTGGGCATACCCTTAGTGCCCATTTTATTGTAGATTAATATTTACATTCTAATATTGTTTAACCACTTTCAGACCGGACCAATTTGCAGCCAAAGGACCAGGCCCCTTTTTGCGATTCGGCACTGCGTCGCTTTAACTGACAATTGCGCGGTCGTGCGACGTGGCTCCCAAACAAAATTGGCGTCCTTTTTTTCCCACAAATAGAGCTTTCTTTTGGTGGTATTTGATCGCCCCTGCGTTTTTTATTTTTTGCACTATAAACAAAAATAGAGCGACAATTTTGAAAAAAATGCAATATTTTTTACTTTTTGCTATAATAAATATCCCCAAAAAATATATAAAAAAACTTTTTTTTTCCTCAGTTTAGGCCGATACGTATTCTTCTACATATTTTTTGGTAAAAAAAATCGCAATAAGCGATTATTGATCGGTTTGCGCAGAAGTTATAGCGTTTACAAGATAGGGGATAGTTTTATAGCATTTTTATTAATAATTTTTTTTTTTATTAGTAATGGCGGCGTCTGCGATTTTTTTTTTTTTTTTTTTTTTTTTGTGACTGCGACATTATGGCGGACACCACCTTGGTTAACCACAAGGGGGCAGTGTAAGGGTTAAGTATGCCTAGGGGTGTGTTTCTTACTGTGGGGGGGCGTGGCTGTCAGCTAGTGAATGCTGATCTCTGCTCCAAGCACAGGGAGCAGAGATCGGCGTCACTAGTTGCTAGGCAGAACGGGGAGATGCTGTTTACCTCGGCATCTCCCCGTTCAGCCTTCCCGTGAGACGATCGCGGGGGTCCCCGCGGCGATCGAGTCCGCGGGGACCGCGACCGGACTCACGGGGGTCCCGACCGGCGCGGGAGCGCGCCGCTCCCGGCGCTCTCCCGATGGCACGGACAGGCTAAAGGAGGGACTTATATATACGTCCTCCTGCCTGTACGTGCCATTCTGCCGACGTATATCGTCGTGCGCCGGTCGGCAAGTGGTTAACCACTTCCCTACCCGCCCATGTACATATGACGCCCACAAGGTGGATCTCCCATCCTGGGTGGGCGTCATATGACGTCCTCTCATTCCCGGCCGCCTGGGGGCGCGTGCGGCGTCGCTCGGGACCCGGTGCGAGTGCCCGTTAAAACAACAGGACCGTGGAGCTGTGTGTGTAAACACACAGCTCCACGTCCTGTCAGCGGAGAGGAGACCGATCATGTGATCCCAGTACGGAGGATCACTGATCGGTCTCCTCCCCTTGTGAGTCCCCTCCCCCCACAGTTAGAATCACTCCTATAGGGAACACATTAACCCCTGCAGCGCCCCCTAGTGTTAACCCCTTCCCTGCCAGTCACATTTACACAGTAATCAATGCAATTTTATAGCAACGATCGCTGTGTAAATGTGAATGGTTCCAAAAATGTGTCAAGTGTCCGCCGCAATGTCACAGTCACGAAAAAAAAATTGCAGATCGCCGCCATTACTAGTAAAAAAAAAAAAAAAAAAATGCAATAAATCTATCCCCTATTTTGTAGACGCTATAACTTTTGCGCAAACCGATCAATATACGCTTATTGCGATTTTTTTTTACCAAAAATATGTAGAAGAATACGTATCGGCCTAAACTGAGTAAAAAAATAGTTTTTTTTAAAAAAAAATGGGATATTTATTATAGCAAAAAGTAAAAAATATTGTGTTTTTTTTTTCAAAATTGTCGCTCTTCTTTTGTTTATAGCGTAAAAAATAAAAACCGCATGGGCGATCAAATACCACCAAAAGAAAGCTCTATTTGTGGGGAAAAAAGTACGTCAATTTTGTTTATGTGTAACGTCGCACGACCGCGCAATTGTTAGTTAAAGCGACGCAGTGCCGAATCGCAAAAAGTGCTCTGGTAAGGAAGGGTGTAAAATGGCCCGGTGCTGAAGTGGTTAAATAGTGTATCTTTTAGAGAGTTTATTACCGCTTTAAAAGTGGAGCACATTGGCCTGGAAGCAAAATGCTTTAACAAAGCTACTTGAGGGTTGCTGGTGCTTTGCAACAGTTTCCTTTGCATTCTTTCCTTGTCCAACTTGTATACAGTTTGGTTTGTGGAGTGTAAAGCCTCGTACGCACAATCAGATTGTTGGCCAACAAAACCGTGGACTTTTGTCCGAAGGGCATTGGCCCAAACTTGTCTTGCATACACACAGCACAAATTGTTGGCTAACAATCACAAACGTATTGCCGTACTACATGTTGTTTTTTTCAGAGATTTAGTGCCACCCTTTGGGCCCCTTCTGCTAATTTCGTGTTAGTAGAAGTTTGGTGAGTGTTGATTCACGCTTTTCAGTTAGTTTCTGAACGGCTGTTTGTCAACCAGACATGTTGCAGAATCGGAGGAGATAACGTATTATTTATTATTGGCCTTGGAGTTATTGCTTTGACATTATTTTTTTGGTTGAATAATGATTTGATTTGGTATATTTTCTATATTTTTGGATGCATAGAATGCACTTTTTGGTTAAGTTCTATTGGCAGATAGCATGTCTAATTTTATTTGTTTTCTTTTTTTTAATGCACAATAAAAAAAATTGTGTAGAATAATACTTGACTATGTGTTTTACTTCAAATGACAGTTTGGGAGTAGGCAGTTACATTTAAAAAAAATACAATGTAAAATTGACAAGGAACACCAACATAGTTATATCTTTGATCTTAAAAACTACGGGATAATGGTGTTGTGGTAACTTGCCAATAAAAAAAAAAAATCAAGAATAATATTATCACTATAAAAAAAAAAGCCTTTGAAAATTAGTTTGCAATAACTCCATCAGTATCACCAGCAAAGCAGCTTCATTATTATCCCATTAAAGAAGAAGAGAATGTGCGCTGCATTTCGAGATTTTATAATTTGCCACATCACAAATGTTAATTCTCCATTACAAACGCTAGTTTACAAGACCAACCACTTCTGGCTCATCCTTGCTTCCGAGCATGCGTGTTTGTACTTTGGAATTAAAACCTGCTAGCCAACATTTGTGGCTAGCCAGAACTCGATCCAGTCCTGTTCATGAGAGCAGCATCCCTGCACCCTCGCTCAATCCTCACTGGCCCAGAGGCAGCAGCGAAGGCCATTGGCTCCTGTTGCTGTCAATCACAGCCAGTGAGGAGAGAGTAGGGGCTGGGTTGAGCCACACAGACCACAGCTCGGTAACGAGCCTGCATAAGTGCCCCATAGCAAGGGGCAGGGGGAGCCAGAAACACCGGTGGGAAATCAGATAAGAGGAGGATTGGGGGTGCTATGTGCAAAACTATTGCACAGAACGGGTAATTAGAACATGTTGTGCACAGCTTTTTTTTTTTAAATATGTTTTTCCCTTTTACAATCACTAAGCAATTCGGAGATAGGATTGTATTTAGCATTATCTAAGTACAACGTTTTTTTTTTTTTTTTTTTTTAAATATCATCTCCAAAGATTGACATTTTTAGAAGCGTTTTGTTCTTTGTTCTAGCTCTAGAATTGTATACAACCAACACAACTATTAAAAACACACAAAGCAGGTTTATTGATGAAATGTGTTTACTTTACCCTAATTTTTGGCAATGAAAACAACTGGTACATTATTCGGAAAATTATTCGGAAAATTTGTGTTAGTAAATAAGAAAATGTACAATTTCTAAAGAAAATATTTAGGGGCATACATATCTAAATATCAAATAACTAACCTGAGATTTACAGCATTGTACAGATTCCACACCTGTCGCTGATCAGACAATTTGATGAATAAGCTGCCACTAATAAAATGTATGCATTACATCTACCCTTGGGGTTTAAAACCACAGCAGTAACAATTTAAAAAAATAAAAAAATAAATCAGTAGTAATCTTAGCCACCATGGCATGGCTAGGGGACTGCTAACAGACAGTTTAGCCTTGGTAATGCTTTACATATCTATTCAGAAGGTCCCAGAATTTAAGACTATACCTAATATAGCATTGTGAAGAAATGAAAGAGCTGTTAACAAGTCATGAATAATGATCTGTAAAAGCAATGGGCAACAAAAAAAAAAAAAAGGAAAAAAGTTTTTATATATATATATATATATATATATATATACACACACACACACACACACACACACACACACACACACACACACACACATACAGTGGGGAGAACAAGTATTTGATACATTGCCGTTCTTCCTACTTGCAAAGCATGTAGAGGTCTGTAATTTTTATCATAGGTACTCTTCAACTGTGAGAGACAGACTAAACAAAATCCAGAAAATCACATTGTATGATTTTTAAGTAATTAATTTGCATTTTATTGCATGACATAAGTATTTGATACATCAGAAAAGCAGAATTTAATATTTGGTACAGAAACCCTTGTTTGCAATTACAGAGATCATATGTTTCCTGTAGTTTTTGACCAGGTTTGCACACACTGCAGCAGGGATTTTGGCCCACTCCTCCTTACAGACCTTCTCCAAATCCTTCAGGTTTCGGGGCTGTCGCTGGGCAATACAGACTTTCAGCTCCCTCCAAAAATGTTATATTGGGTTCAGGTCTGGAGACTGGCTAGGCCACTCCAGGACCTTGAGATGCTTCTTACGGAGCCACTCCTTAGTTGCCCTGGCTGTGTGTTTCAGGTCGTTGTCATGCTGGAAGACCCAGCCAAAACCCATTTTCAATGCTCTTACTAAGGGAAGGAGGTTGTTGGCCAAGATCTCATGATGCATGGCCCCATCCATCCTCCCCTTAATACGGTGCAGTCATCCTGTCCCCTTTTGCAGAAAGGCAGCCCCAAAGAATGATGTTTCCACTTCCATGCTTCACGGTTGGGATGGTGTTCTTGGGGTTGTACTCAGCCTTCTTCCTCCAAACATGGCAAGTGGAGTTTAGACCAAAAAGCTCTATTTTTGTCTCAGACCACATGACCTTCTCCCATTCCTCCTCTGGATCATCCAGATGGTCATTGGCAAACTTCAGACAGGCCTGGAAATGCGCTGGCTTGAGTAGGCGGACCTTGCGTGCACTGCAGGATTTTAATTTATAACAGCGTAGTGTGTTACTAATGGTTTTCTTTGAGACTGTGGTCCCAGCTCTCTTCAGGTCCTTGACCGGGTCCTGCCGTGTAGTTCTGGGCTGAGCCCTCACCTTCCTCATGATCATTGATGCCCCACGAGGTGAGATCTTGCATGGAGCCCCAGACCAAGGGAGATTGACCGTCATCTTGAACTTCTTCCATTTTCTAATAATTGCGCCAACAGTTGTTGCCTTCTCACCAAGCTGCTTGCCTATTTGTCCTGTAGCCCATCCTAGCCTTGTGCAGGTCTACAATTTTATCCCTGGTGTTCTTACACAGCTCTCTGGTCTTGGCCATTGTGGAGAGGTTGGAGTCTGTTTGAGTGTGTGGACAGGTGTATTTTATACAGGTAATGAGTTCAAACAGGTGCAGTTAATTAAAGGTAATGATTGGAGAACAGGAGGGCTTCTTAAAGAAAAAAATAACAGGTCTGTGAGAGCTGGAATTCTTACTGGTTGGTAGGTGATCAAATACTTATGTTATGCAATAAAATGCTAATTGAATTATTTAAAAACCATACAATGTGGTTTTCTGAATTTTTGTTTTAGATTCTGTCTCTCACAGTTGAAGAGTATCTATGATAAAAAATTACAGACCTCTACATGCTTTGTAAGTAGGACAACCTGCAAAATTGGCAGTGCATTAAATACTTGTTCTACACACACACACACACACACAGGATATAAAAAGTCTACACACCACTGTTAAAATGTCAGGTTTCTGTGATGTAAAAAAAACGAGACAAAAATAAATCCTTTCAGAACTTTTTCCACCTTTTTAATGTGTCCTATAAACTGTACAACTCAGTTGAACAACAAACCCTGAAATATTTTAGATAGAGGGAAGTAAAACTAAAAAAACTAAAATAATGTGTTTGCATAAGTGTGCACACCCTTAAATAATACTTTGTTGAAACACCATTTGATTTTATTACAGCACTCAGTCTTTTTGGGTATGAGTCTATCAGCATGGCACATCTTGACTTGTGAATATTTGCCCACTCTTCTTTGCAAAAACACTCCAAATCAGTCAGATTGCAAGGGCATCTCCTGTGCACAGCCTTCCTCAGATCACCCCACAGATTTTCAATGGGATTCAGGTCTGGGATCTGGCTGGGCTATTCCAAAACTTTAATCTTCTTCTAGTAAAGCCCTTCCTTTGTTGATTTGGATGTATGCTTTGGGTCATTGTCATGCTGAAAGATGAAGTCCTTCGTGTTCGGCTTTCTAGCAGAAGCCTGAAGATTTTGTGCCAATATTGACTGGTATTTGGAACTGTGCATAATTCCCTCTACCTTTTCTAAGGCCCCTGTTCCAGCTAAATAAAAACAGCCCAAAGCATGATGCTCCCAACACCATGTTTCACTGTGGGTATGGTGTTCTTTTGGTGATGTGCAGTGTTTTTGCGCCAAACATATATTTTAAAATCATGGCCAAAAAGTTCAACCTTGGTTTCATCAGACCATAACACTTTTTCTGCACATGCTTTTGGGATACTTCAGATGTGTTTTTGCAAAATTTAGCCAGGCTTTGGTGTTTTTCTTGGTAAGAAAATGCTTCTGTCTTGCCACTTTACCCCATAGCCCCAATATATATATAAAGACTACGGGAGATTGTTGTCACATGTTCCACACAGCCAGTACTTGCCAGATATTCCTGCAGCTTCTTTAATGTTGCTGTAGGCCTCTTGGCAGCCTCCGTGATCTGTTTTCTTCTAGGTTTTTTCATCAATTTTGGAGGGACGTCCAGTTCTTGGTAATGCTACTGTTGTGCCATAGTTTCTCCACTTGATGACGGTGTTCTATGGTATTTCTAATGCCTTGGAAATTCTTTTGTACCCTTCTCCTGACTGATAACTTTTAACAATGAGATCCCTCTGATGCTTTGAAAGCTCTCTGCAGACCATGGCTTTTGCTATAGGATGCGACTAAGAAAATGTCAGGAAAGACCTACTAAAGCAGCTGAACTTTATTTGGGGTAAATCGGAGGCAATTGATGACAGGTGTTTACTGACTCCTATTTAACATGAGTTTGAATTAATTCTGAACACAGCTACATCCCCAGTTTTAAGAGGGTGTGCACACTTATGCAACCACATTTTATTTTTTTATTTTTCTCCCCTCCCCCTAAAAGATTTCAGTTTGTTTTTCAACTGAGTTGTACAGTTTATAGGTCGTGGAAAAAGTTCTGAAATTATTTATCTTTGACTCACACAGTGGAGATCAAAACCTAGAGAACAAACCAACAACCTACAGTTCCTAAACTTCAAGGTCCCTGCTTAGTCCTATTTGAAATTATCTAAACAGGAGTAAAAGGGCAGTTCTGTTAAGCATATATATATTGAAGCACAGAATAAAAAAACTTCAATGAGATTTGAAAAAGAACATTGATCAAAATTAGAGAACCCTATTCAAATACTTCCCACTTATTGGTGTTAATCTCCTTGTGCTAATTTCTTTAAATATCTGAGAAACCCTGTTTAACTGGCAGCCTAACTTTCCAGTTTTCACTGACTTTGCAAGATGGCGAGCCATTCTAAAGTCACTGAAACCATCACTTTGTTGTCAGAATGTTATCCAGATAAAGTCCAAAAGGATGACCCTTTCAGCCATAGCAAGAGAAGTTTGTCGTTCCAAATCTGTGATTTATAGAATATTGCATATTTACATCGTCGCAAACTCATTCAAGTCCCCCAACAAGGCTGGTCGTCCACAAAAGACAAATGTAAGGGAGGCCAGGATAATCTCAAATTATGAAATGGCCAGTCCAGAGTCCTGATCTAAACCCAATAGAAAACCTCTGGAAAATCCTTGGCAACAAAGTTATGGCCAAGAAACCCCCTACAGTCACCGAACTGTGTAAGAGACTGGAAGAAGAGTGGAACAAAATCACACCAGACCAGTAGTGATGTCCTGTGGCTGCAGATGTGCTGAAGTCATTCAAAGCAAGGGCCTGTACACTTCCTACTAATTGTAACCTACAGAAATTTTAGTTGTAATCTTTCTCTGTGCTACAGTCATTGTTGTTCTCTAATTTTGATCATCGTTTTTTCTACACTTGTTAAAGTGCCTGGTTATTAGCATGGTATAGCCACAACAAAAATTACATCAAATGTTGAGCAATAAAGATTACATTATTTCTGAAAAAAATCAAGTGTTCATAAATTGTTCTCTAATTTTGATCTCCAGTGTATATTTATGTCTAAATTTATATATAATCTCTTTGAACATTCCCAGAAGCACCAGCAAGTCTGCTATTAAAAGTGTAAGAATATGGCACATCTTCAGAGAAGCAAAGAGGTAAAAAGGCAAATATAAAAGAACTGCAGAGGATCCACTTCTGAGCCGGAAGAGACCATAAGACAACTATTAAGCCACTCTACAAAGCTACAGAGCTCTAAAGCAGACCTGATCGGCAGCCCAACAGCCAACTCAAGAGAGAGCAAGTGGCAGGCTGATAATTATGCTGCTAACTGCTAGGCAGCAGCTTGGCATTGTCAGCCTGCAATAGAAGTGCTGTGCTGGCAAGGTTCCCAGGCAAAAAATTGTTATTGATAAAACAAATTCCTGATGAGGTATTTCAGGAAAATACCACATGGCCACTAGATGGTGTGGACGATCACAAGAACATTTTTAAATATAGGCCTCTTGGAAAAACAAATTCTCATCCTATATGACTTCTGGTGTGCTCATCAAGGTTAAGATAACAATACTTGGCATTCCCCTGGGATAGCTAAGGATCTTTAATCCCTGCACAGTACAGAAGCACATTCCCCGTTAATATCTTATAATTAAACCATCACTACCCAGGACAATCCATTTGAGAATCTTAAAGAGGAACTGTCCCCAGCCAACATTACAGAGCTGGAAAAAACATCCAGATACACAAAGCTCACAGAGACCTTTAAAAAATTGTTGCAAATGAAGGTGGTTTCTAAGAAGTATTGACTGAGGAGTGAATACTTATGTAACTCAAAAATGTCTGCATAAGAACAATACAGTAAAAAATATTTTGTGGTGTTAAGCATGGTGTGTAAATTAAAATGGAAAAAAAATCTCAATTAAATACATTATCATTTCAGTTTTTACACGCAAAATAATAAAGTAAGGAACGCTTATGCAAAGCCCACCTTGTCCCTAAGGAACGATAAAACAAAATTGTTTTGCTTTATTAACATTTTATGTAAATATAAATATAACACCCTATTTGTGCTACAATAGCATATACAAATAAAGCACCAAAAGTAGGCATTTAACATTGTATTGTTGAACCAATGAAATTCCAGTGCATTAGCCTTATGAAGTTATTAAAAAATAAAAGCACAAGAGCATTGAAGATAAATGTGTCATCATATAGCAATCTGTCATATCTGATTTTAGTAAATTGGAGTCTGGTTGTTATGAAGACCTGCACGTTGCACATTACTACTACATTTTGTACTGCATTACTTTGTGCTGATTTGTTAAGACCCTTCAAAAGATAATGAAACTTATTTTTTTGCAGGTGACAATATAATGTCCCCTTAAAATAAATGTGTAATATTTCATAAAGCATTAATAGCGGATATTTGTTCTGTAACATTTCTGTAAAATGTAACCATAAGAAGCTTAACTTCTTAACTGATCCACTATGCCCTGTTGCTCTAAGACAGTGGTCTCCAAACTGCAGCCCAGGGTCCGGATGTGGCCCTTTGCTTGCTTTTATTATTTCCCCCCACTGTCAACAGCAAGTGGTGTCAATTCCTCCTACTGACACCAATAATGGGGTACTAGTCCTCTCACTGTCACCAACGATGGGCCACTATTCCTCCCTCTGACATCAGCGATGGGCCACTAGTCCTCCCTCTGACATCAGCGATGGGCCACTAGTCCTCCCTCTGACATCAGCAATGGGATACTATTCCTCCAAATGACACCAATGGTGAGGTGCTATTCCTCCCACTGACACCAACAATGGAGCACTATTCCTCCCCTCAATACCAAAGATGCGGAATGATTTACTCCCTTTGACACCAGGTCATTTTCTACTCCCACTGGCCACAGTCCGACCCCCTCTAAAGTTTGAAGAACAGTAAACTGACCCTTTGTTTAGAAAATTGGTGACCCCCTTCTCTAAGATATAGACTATATGGCCAAAAATTTGTGAACACCTGACTAACACACCTATATGGTCAAAAACATATACGGTAGAACCTGTTCTAGATTATTGAGTTCAAGCATTCAACAAAATCATATAAGGCAAGACAGTGTTGGTAGATCTTGCTGGGACCTGTAGATCTACAGCAGATAGCAATGATGAGCAGCCAGTAGTATTCTATCTCTGATGACTTAAAGCAAATCTAAAAATTTTAAGAAAACCACCTAGAACAGAAGAGGTTCTATTTTTTTAGTTTTCAAACAACTGTGGTTGCCAAAGAATCTTAAGCATTTGAAAAACTTCCGGGTCTGCTGACACTCCCTGCTGTGCATTGTGGTTTCAATACTTCAGATTTTTTTGGCTGTTGCAACGCTGTAAGGGAGCAAAGATGAATCAGGTTTGGAAGGTTTAATACCTTTTCTTTTGCATAGTAACTTTGCAATCAAATGTTTTTCCTGGTGACAGAGTCGCTTGTGCTGTGAAATAGAAACTTAAAAGATGTCAATAGACATCAGCTAGATCGTGAATACATTTTTTGTTAAATGCCCTTAAAAAAAAATACACGTAGTGGTCATTGTTTATATTTGCTTTCTAGTACAATTGCTGACCTCTTTCTGAAAATGCTGGTTGCTAGGCTCTCTCTGGTTTCCAAAATTTGAGTGGCTTGTGGCAAAACTGGATAAAAGTGAAGTTTTGAGCTCCTAACCTGAGGCCAATGGATCTCCACAACAGAACAGCATTTAGCGTTTTCAAAAGGATAAATCTGCAATTGCAGCCTACAGAATGTTCTTTTTAACTAGCTACCTGTGAACGATGTTAGCCAAACTGAATATATTGTCTGCAAGTAAAAAAAGAAACTTACAAGAACCTAAGTATATAAGGGTTAAAAACACAATCTGCTTTCAACAGATGAGAAAACACCTGAGTGTTTGAAATGTACATCTTAAAAACATACAATTTGATAGCACTTACTAGCTGCTACTTTATTTTAAAAGCTAGCTACAGTACATACCATCATTTCAAAATCTTTCATACAAGGTTGAACTAGTAGAGTTGATGGACCTTTATGTAGCTGTCAGCATCATTTTTTAAACACATGCATTAACAGAAAATACATGTCCACTGCAGAAGGCTATACCAGTTATGCGTTTTCTTTTATATTTGCTCGAAAAAATAGAAAACACTTGCGGGGAGAATGGACTTGCAAATGTTGTAAGGTGGACACAGACCATGTGCATCAGTTATTGCTGATACCATTAGAGTACCTACAAATATGGTACCAGAGAAATATCAGATAGAAATCACCTACCTGTGCAGGGAACCAAGGCGATGAGTTGCCTAAAACAACACCCTGGCAGAATATCAGCCAAATATTTTGGGCTATTAGCACATTAAAATCTATTGAATAGCATGACTTAGAAAGATGTCAGTCATGCAGTGTAGAAGAGACAATATTCTTGGCAAGGGATTTATAGAAGGGTGCACATGTTTGAACAACCATACCTTAAAGTATTGATGCTTGTTTTGCATATATTTTAAAGTGCACCCATGCCAAGACTATGGACATTAAATCTACTTACATATTCTTAACGAGCAGCAAGAGAGCTTTAAAGGATAGGTTCACCTTTTTGAGCATTTTACACCTTACATATTTAGGGTGTAACATGCTACAGCACCTCTCCCCACAACCCCGAATCCCCTCCATCCCTTTGACAGCAAGCAGGGGATCCTCTCCTCACACCTGCTGACACATTTTAGCCCAGCACAGTTGCATCATTCACTCACACTGTGAATGAGAAAACGAGAAGTTCCATCTGCCACTGCGGCAGACAACTTTTAACACTCACATGGACTGTGAGGGCGCTGATGGCCTCTGTCGTAGTCCACTGACATGTCTTTCAGCTTTCTAACAGGAGGCCTGTACAGAGGTATGGGCAAGAAAACTGGAGGATATGTCTGCAGGAGCTTGACATAGCACCCACTGTGTCTGCACCCTCTTCCGTGGCCTGCCTGCAGATGCAGCAAAAAGCAGCTCAGCACGGAGGACAGATCTCAGCATCCATCTGATTGAGTCCTTAGATACACCTTCAGAGAACTGGCAAGCTGCCAAGATTTAGCTTTCATATAAAATGCCTCTGTTCTAAACATATATGCCTATAACTAGAGGTGAACAAGGGCTTGTTTTAAAATACTTTAACTCATTATTCAGAATATGTGAATACTTTTGTGTGCATAGACTGGGCCCAGGTTCACTTTAAGTAAGCTTTAATGTCAATTCTGAACAAAAATGTTTAAAAGGTAACTCCACTTTCATGGGGAAAATAAATAGCAAACAAAGAAAAAATAATATAGCATATACAATGGTGACACAAGTCATATTGTAATTCAATGTTATTAAAAATGATCTTTCCTTTTCAATCTGCAGCAGCTGTAATTTTATGAAAATACAATGCAATATGGCTACCTGGAGGTGTTCTGTACACAGAATGTGTACCGACCACTCCCCAGAAACATTGTTTACAGCTTGTGCGATTGGCTCACCAATTTTCCCAGAAGTCTGCCTTAGATACAAGTCAGATTTCAGGCGTCCCCTGCGACAGAAATTTCATTTTTGGCGAGATACTTCCAATAGGAAATCATGGCTAAATGGGATGCAGGCCCAGCAGCTTTCATCATTAGTGCTCTGCAGCTGCCACAGCTGACTGATAAATATGAGACCACTCCCATTAGACCCACTCAGCACAGTAAATTCTTCAGAGTAACAAAAAGGTAGGAACAAACAATCTGCAACAAAGGTTGTTATAATCCTTGCAATGTACATATATCACCCAGGAGGGGAATGTTTTTTCTCTCTCACAACAAAAGTGGAGTTACGGTTTAAAGTAAAAAAAAAAAAAAAAAAGAAGATGAAAAAATGTCTTTGCATAAGAACCATACTACATTTTCAAAGCGGTAGATTCTGGTTCAAATCAACCTCATGACTATTTTCATGATGAAAATGAAATTCAACAAATACCCTCATTTTGTGAATGGGCGGCTCAATTGCTTTTGGTCCTAGTCAGTGCTGTATTTAGGAATTCCAGTTTGTTGATGTAGAGGGGAAAAGTCTCCTTCAAGAAGGAAGTCAAATTATTAGCACACAAGTGCGAGAGCACCTCAAGATAGGCATGGTGTCCACTCATATTCCACAAATCAAGATATAGTATAAATCTGCATTTGGGTGGAGTAACCTTTTAGGAAAATTATGACCCGTTGTCCTGTTAACTCCAACAAATGAAACAATCAACTTCTGCGGATCAAATAAATATAAAGACAACAACTTTTTTACTTTTGTAAGCAAAAATAAAAATATGGCAAGTCACTAACTACATCACCAGCAACCCACTGCTGCAAGCATGACAACCTCGAGGGCATCAAAAGGAAAATGTAAAGACATCCTGTTGCGTTGCCCTGCATAACCAACATACAGGTTCATTTGATGGAGGAGTCATTCTTACTGTTGGAAAACTAGTTCCCAGTTACCCGCACAGCCATATGGCAAACTTCATGAAACATTTAGAATATACTACACAGAGAATCAAATACAATGGGACTGAATTACTAAATAATGACATGCTGTTCACTTAGCAGAGTGAATATTCACTTTTAAAAGTGTGTCAACTTTGTAAAACGTGAATAAGCACAAATTTGTATTCACTTTGACAACCAAATGTGTGGGAAAAAATACACACAGGATTTATGGTGTGACATTATTGGTTGATTGAAGTAGTGTAGATCTAGCGTTATCCAATTTATCAAGCTAGGTGAACAGTTTCTGCTCATTTAGTAAATCAACCCCAAGGCCTTGAGCTGCCGTGCAGTATTTGCCAATGTACAATAAAAGTGAAGTCTAAGGAATGTGTTTTACAGTATATCAATTTGTTAAAAGGAACAGAGAAAACATTAAAGCTGTATTAACCCCAAATGTATTATATTGCAATTTGCCAATTCTTAGATGTGGTTGCTGCATTTGTTTGTTTTTTTTTGATCATGCAAGTATGTCTATTATTTTTCATCAGACCAAGCTGTGTAGAAAAAGTGACAGAGGTGGTTACAATGATCAGCTATTGCTGACTAGTGCTTGCTGTAACTGCTTAAAAGGATCACCTTTGGTAACATGTAACATCTGTATTTAGCACCCCGATGCTCCTGTACAAACGAATAATAATAAATGCTAAATTTTTCACATGCAAAAATCATGTGTATTTATTTATTCAAAGGTGAAATTAAAAGTGTTAGCAGGAATCAGACTTTTGTTTGTTAGTCAAGCTCCAAAACTACCCTCAACCCAGATTGTCAATGCTGTTGGCCAAAGGTGTATCGGTTGTGCCTCCATCCAGAGTGGAAGACACCCTAAGACAGGAAGCGTGTTACTAGATCACCAGCAGTAATTAGTGCATGCTTGTTTGGGCATGATCCCAAACCCACATGAACTATCCCACAGAGAAATTGTCAAAGCCAACAATTGCTCATGGGGTATGAAGGGTGGGGAATGACTGTTTGACTGTCAGCTTTGAAAGCAATCACTATTTGAAAATAAAGGAAAAAAGGCTAAAACAAAAAAAATGTATGCAGCCACCACATGAGGATTGACAAGCTGCAATATATTAATGGTTCCTTTTTGAGTTTAATACTGCTTTAATAGACTATACTGATTAATAGACAAATAACTCTTATTGTGGTTTTAGTTAAGAAAAGACTATACCAACTAGTGTTGTTTGTTTTTATGTAGGAAGTACTACATCAATTTCTTTACAAAAATATTGGTAACCCATTACTAATGTTGGGTTCCACACCACTTTAAAAGCAGCAAAAATAGTATACCTAGAAAAATGAAATGTAACAAGCATATTGAAATTAACTATAAAAAAAAAAAAAAAAAAAATGAAATGTACAAAATTGAACAAACTTCTCTTGAGAAATGCAGTTAATATTAAAACACACGGAAATGTTTTAGGGGAGTGCAAATACGCAGTCTCACATTCTAACAAACTATTTTTCTATACTCTTTTACAAGTAATATTCAGAAAAGAAAAATAGGTAAAAGCAGCACTATAAATCTCTATAAAGACAACTAAAATAATTTACTATCATTTACTACATTTTCAGCAGTTATTAACTTGACTTTTTTGTAGCTTTTTTAAGTATGTCACATTTTTTTCTATTTGGGCGCCTGCACCTTTCATCAATGCTTGGAATACATTCATAATGCCATACTTCCTCCATTTTGTCTACAGGGTATACAGCTTCCACATAGTGGCGGATCAATCTTAGTCTTATGGGATCCAGCTGCTTCTTGTTGCATGCACCCGAGTGGTTGTACTGCAGCCTTAGATTTTCTGGAGTAAACAGTTCGGGAAAGAGTCTTACTAATAGCCTGGCAGCAAAATTCCCAACAGAAAGGCTCTGTTGAACAATGTCTCTTATTTCTTTGTCACTAAGTAAGTAAATTGTAGGCACAGGGAAATCAGGAGATGGAATGACAATCTTATCCAAAGGTATTTTACAGAAGTCTTTTGTGCTACGTTCAGGAGGCAGAGGTGGTCCTTCTATAAGATCTCTGTATGTTTCAGAGTTCAACTCGAAAGACACAAAGTCTCTTCTCTCAGGCAAGGGTACATACACTTTTCTTTGCTGCTGGTAAGATCGTCTTTGTTCTGTATCCCTCCGCCGACATCTCTCATCCAGTTTCCCCACAAACTCCAAAGTCCAAACTCTATCATTTTTTGCCCTCGGGTAAAGTACTTGAACATAATGCCGGATAAGTTTTACACGAACTGGATCTAGCTGTTTCTTACCCAGTGAACCACTGCAGTTGTATTGTTTTCTCAAATTCTCGTGTGTGAAAAGTTCAGGGAACAAATGCACTAGAAGACGAGAGGAAAAATTACCAATAGACAAGCTAGTCTCGTATATATTTTTAAGTTGCTCTTTGCTGAGCAAGAATTGTGGAAAAGGAACCTCAAAGTCAGGGGCAGGAATGTCAATTTTATCAAAATCAAAAGGAACCAGCCAAATTTTTTTGGACTTTCTTCCTGGTTTTTCCATGTCATTATCAGTGTCATCTTCTACCTTTACAATAGACAGGTCATCAGGTAGACCGGATTCGTAACAGTCATCTCTCATCTCGTCACACTCACTACCATCCATGAACAGACTCTCCAACTCATCATTTATTCTTTGCACACACTGTTGCAGCCAAATATCATCTTCCTGTATTTCTGGATAGTATATCTCTGTGTACTGACGAATCAGCTGCAGTCGGTGAGGATCAACGGTAAAATTCTCAGGGTCTCCAAAATTCCTTTCACCAAGTTTTCTTTGGTTAAATATTTCTGGAAATAATCTATGAAGCAAAAATACTGAAAATTCTCCTGGATTAGAAGCCTCCTCTAAACATTCATTGAGGTCCTTCACATTAATGGCATATTCTGAAAGCATTGGGTTGGCTCTTTCTAAAGTGGCGTTTTCCTCTTGTTCTTTACTTTCAACAAAATGAGAATTCTGACATGGTTGATTTTCAAAAAAGGGGGAGACCTGCATACCATGATGGCTGCTTTCCATTTCTCTCTCAGCCCAAAAACGATTGAAGAAATCATTTACTTGAGGCAAGACTTCAACCTGCCAAACTGCATTGTTCTGAACAGAGGGATAGCATGCTTCCACATAGTTTCTTATGAGCTGGAGATGAAGGGATTCTAGTTTAATCTTGTTGACGTAGCCACATGTACTACAGCTCCTGGACAAAGCACTGCTTCCGAAAAGCTCAGGGAACAGTTGAACCAGCAAACGACATGCCAAGTCACCAGCTGAGGTGCTCTGGTCCATTGCTTGTTTAAGTTCAGTGGTAGTAAGCTGATACTCAGGAGGTGGATGAAATTCTGCCACCATTTCATTAGGGCTGACTTTTTTCTTTATTCTACTTACCTCAAGGGACAAGAGGTCAACTTTACTATGAAGCTGAGACATATTGGAATTGAGCGTGTTGAGTGTGAAAAACATTTTTTGTATTAAAGTGTAAATGTTTGACTCCTCACTGACTGGTGAAGTTACGGAACTGGAGCCTGTTTCACGTTTACGAAGATCGTTGAACATCCGAACTCCTGAAGAGCTACACTGATTTACCTTCTCATAAATTTCAAAAGATGCCAACAGGTCAGATGTAACAGAATGTTTTTTTTCTGTAATCTTGTGTGAAATTCCATACAGAGGTTTTTTGTAAGATGTGGCAAATTCGCTCACTGTGTCTTCTTCACCTGGGGATTCAGTACTGTGTTCAGAGCTGGTACTTAACTCAACATTTGCCAGGGCAGAGCATGCAGAATCCCTGTTTTTCAAACCTGAAGGCAGGCCCTAAAACACAAAGTATAAATAAAAGTATAAATAAAATAGAGTATGCACCTGTAGAAGCTGAGGATATCAAAACCTAATATACAAAATAAATAAGGGAACCCTTGTAAATAGGATGAACATGACCCATGTTACCTGACCATTCACTAAAATCCAAATAGTGGGGCTTAATGGTCAAAAAAACGTAAACCAACCAATTAATTGGCAGAACAAAGAACTGCTCAATATAAGGACCAATAACATGAGCCTCCGGGGCTTTAATAAAACCAAAAATCAATTAGAGACTACCGAATTATAAAATTACAAAAACGTTTATTATACATCAAAAAAAAAAAAAATCAGGTACAATAAAACAGAGAAAAAAACAACCACCTTCCATCACGATTAAAAAAACAACATCTAGACATCATACGCACATTCATACGCCTCACAGTAAGAAATAAATGCTGACTAGCATAATCATAAACCTGAGGGGCTGTAAAAACGTTCTCCCAAATGGCATCACGGTGCTATATTGCAGGGGTCATTCTCATTACCATCATGGATGGAAACCCATCTCCACAGCTGCATAAAGCCCACAATAGCAAATAACAGCACTGTGACAACCATACAGGAACACTATATGACAGTGATGTCTCCCACCTAATTATAAATGCTGGTCTATTCCAGAATAATAATTAAATAGCAGGCAGAAATTTTGAAATATCGAATATTGATAAATGGCCCCTGCAATGTAGCACCGTGATCCTATCTGTTTGGTGTCATTTGGGAGAGCCTTTTTACAGCCCCCCAGATTTACGATTACACTAGTCAGCATTTATTCCTTATTGTGGGATGTATGAATGTGCGTATGATGTGTAGACGTATAGTATGTACTGGGACAACGTTGTCTTTTTAATGGTTATGGAAGATGTTTTTTTTTTTTATTATAGTACCTGATTTTTTATTTTTTAAATGTTGTATATAATAAATGTTTTTGTAATTCTGTAGTCTCTAATTGACTTTTTATTTAATTAAAGCCCCGGAGGCTCATGTAAATGGTCCTGATATTGAGCAGTTCCTTGTTCTGCTAATTAATTGGTTGGATATCAAAACCTGCATATTTGAATTAGTACTGAAGCACCAATATACAAAAAAGATTTCTACTGTAACACTCCAAATACTATTTTACTCTAGACTTTTGGGGTGTATTATACAGATTATAGAATGCAAGGACTACATCATTTCATAAAGATCAAACCTATTCCCTTGAACCATTAAACTATATTGTACATTAGAACCCTTCAATACTTGTTTTATAGACTATTTATAAACTACTATCAGTAACAGTTTTGTGGTGAAAAGTTTTGACACATAGCTGGACATTTAGCTACCAAAAGTGACAGCTATCAATGTTCTTTTAGGATAAAGTTATACACTCCGGTTGAAGTCCCTTATCTAGGTTTGGACAGAGCAGTGAATGGTTAAAATCCCAGAGTTTTTTTTGCTGTCTGTATTGTTGGGGAAATATTCTTGCACTACCGGTCCATGAGACATAACAGGGATTAAAGGGAAGTCTCTCCAAAGTGAGGGCCATTGTCTTGCTAGTGACAATTGTAAAATGATGTATACTCCCTCCCTTTCTGAAGGTCACCAGGGCAAACAGAAAGAGCAAATCTCCCCAGCAGGGGCACAGACAACGATAAAAATCTTAACAGGGAATTTCAACACTCCCCCAATCTATTCATTACTAAAACAATGTGCCTTTAGATATACTTTAGGAGTGGCCTGAATCGGAAAAGACTTTGGTGGTTTAACTCAAATTTTGTATTTACACACGTGATAAAATGCACATTATTAGGCTTGAAAATTTGCTTAACCACTTCAGCCCCGGACCAATTGGCAGCCAAAGGACCAGGCCCCTTTTTGCGATTCGGCACTGCGTCGATTTAACTGACAATTGCGCGTTTGTGGGACGTGGCTCCCAAACAAAATTGGCGTCCTTTTTTTCCCACAAATAGAGCTTTCTTTTGGTTGTATTTGATCGCCCCTGCGGTTTTTATTTTTTGCGCTATAAACAAAAATAGAGCAACAATTTTGAAAAAAATGCAATATTTTTTGCTTTTTGCTATAAGAAATATCCCCAAAAAATATATAAAAAAACATTTTTTTTCTCAGTTTAGGCCGATACGTATTCTTATACATATTTTTGGTAAAAAAAAAAATCGCAATTAGCGATTATTGATTGGTTTGCGCAAAAGTTATAGCGTTTACAAAATAGGGGATAGTTTTATAGCATTTTTATTAATAATGGCGGCGATCAGCGATTTTTTTTTTTTTGTGACTGTGACATTATGGCGGACACATCGGACATTTTTGACACATTTTTGGGACCATTGTCATTTATACAGCAATCAATGCTATTTAAATGCATTGATTCCTGTATAAATGACAGTTGTAGTGAAAGAGTTAACCACTAGGGGGAGGGGAGGGGTTATGGGCTGTGACGTGTGTGTTTTTTTTACATTAGGGGGCGGGGCTGACGTCTGACGTCATTGATCGGCTTTCCCGATGACCGGAAACAGCCAATCAATGACAGGCAGTGTTGGTCATCTTACTTTAAAAAAGTAATTAGTTAAGTTACAAATTACTTCTCCCAAAAAGTAATTGCGTTAGTAACTCAGTTACTACATTGGAAAAGTAATTAGTTACACAGCAAAGTAACTGACTTTTTTTTTAAATATTCTATACGTGTAACTAAGGGGCGGGTCTAGTATTACTGTAAGCAAGGGGCGCATTTATTATTATTGTTATATATCGTGTAACCAAGGGGCTGCTCTATTTTTACTCTTACCAAGGGGCAGATCTGTTATAGCGTGTAAGCAAGGGGCAGGTCTATTATTATTATATCGTGTAAAGGGCGGATGGCTACAGAAGAGGGCGAATGTTAAGTTAATGGGCAGAGCTGGATATATAACAATAATAATAAATGCGCCCCTTGGTTACAGTAATACTAGACCCGCCCCTTACTTACACGATAGACGCCCCTTGCAGAGTAGCACGAGCATCAGGAGCGTGCGGCATCGCCTCGTACAATTACATGTTAACTGCGCCTGAGCGGTGTAGAGTTCACTCAGAGCTGTTTAGGTTCGGCAATTATCGGAAGCTCCGTAGTCCTTCGTACTGTGCAAGCCCTGCGCCTGCGCAGTACTGGGGGTCCTTATCAGGCGGGGGAACTTTTCCGGCAGGACACCGGAATTACACTACTGCCATCTAGTGGCGGTAGATGTAATTGGGGTAACTAAGCCAAAGTAATGGTAACTGAGTTACCATGAGGGGAAAAGTAATTAGTTAGATTACTCATTACCTTCTAAAGTAACTGAGTTACATAACTCAGTTTATTTTAACTCAGTTACTTACATCACTGATGACAGGCAGAGTAGGAAGCGCGGGGAGAGGTTTGTTTACACATACCTCTCCCCGTTCTTCAGCTCCGTGAGCCGATCGCCGGACACCAGCGGCGATCGGGTCCGCTGGTCCCGCGGCCGGGGTCACGGAGCTCCCGACCGGGTCGCGAGCGCGCGACCCACGGGCAGGCATTTAAAGGGGACGTACAGGTACGTGCTTTTGCCTGCCCGTGCCATTCTGCTGATGTATATATGCAGTGGGCGGTCGGGAAGCGGTTAATGCTTTCATTTATTTTAAATTAAATAATAAACCTGTCATACTTACCTGCTCTGTGCAGTGGTATTGCACAGAGCAGCCCTAAACTTCATCTCCTTGGGTCCCTTACCAGCGCTCTAAGCTCCTCCTGTTCTCTTGTCTGCCATCAAAAAGGAAGCCACTTCCCATGAGGGTACATCTGTGGGCTCGTTCCCGAGCCAGGCTGTGTGTGCCCATTGACACACACAGTGTATCAGCTCTGCCCCCTGTTCTCTGCATACAGGATTTGATTGACAGCAGCAGGAGCCAATGGCTCCTGGAGCTGCCTCTGTGAACAGAGAGAGAGAGGAGAGAGCTGTTGCAGATGGGCACAGCGCTGGATTGACTTCGCTCAGGTAAGTATACAGGGGGGTGAGGGAGTGCTACAAATACAGGGACTTTTTTTTACCTCAAAGTGATTGTTATTTTTATTTACAATAACGAGACTTTACAAACATGTTATACATCCTCTGTTGCAGTGGATTTGCACAGAGCAGGCCGGATCCTCCTCTTCTCTGGTCCCTCCCTCCTTGCTATGGGGGCACCCGAGCCAAGTCACAGCTCTGTGTGTCCACTCCGTGTGACTCGGCCCCACCCCTTCTTATGATTGGGTGACTGACTTTGATTGACAGCTGTGGGAGCCAATGGTGCCGCTGCTGTGTCTCAGCTAATCAGGAGTGAGAGTCTCTGATGTCTGAAACACTCATGGACATTGCTGGACAGAGATGGGGCTCAGGTAAGTATTAGGGGGGCTGCTGCATACAGAAGGCTTTTTATCTTAAGGCCTCGATGTCCGCCGGGCACCCGCGATTGCCCGTTAAAACAACGGGACCGTGGAGCTGTGCGTGTAAACACACAGCTCCACGTCCTGTCAGCGAGCAGGAGACCGATCATGTGATCCCAGCACGGAGGAACACATGATCGGTCTCCTCCCCTTGAGTCCCCTCCCCCCACAGTTAGAATCACACATTTAGGGAAAACATTAACCCCTCCCCGCCCCCTAGTGTTAACCCCTTCCCTGCCAGTCACATTTACACAGTAATCAATGCAATTTTATAGCAACGATCGCTGTGTAAATGTGAATGGTCCCAAAAATGTGTCAAAAGTGTCCGAAGTGTCCGCCGCAATGTCGCAGTCACGAAAAAAAAAAAAAAAAATTGCAGATCGCCGCCATTACTAGTAAAAAAAAAAAATGCAATAAATCTATCCCCTATTTTGTAGACGCTATAACTTTTGCGCAAACCGATCAATATACGCTTATTGCGATTTTTTTTACCAAAAATATGTAGAAGAATACGTATCGGCCTAAACTGAGGAAAAAAATAGTTTTTTTTAAAAAAAAATGGGATATTTATTGTAGCAAAAAGAAAAAAATATTGTGCTTTTTTTCAAAATTGTCGCTCTTCTTTTGTTTATAGCGCAAAAAATAAAAACCGCAGGGGCGATCAAATACCTCCAAAAGAAAGCTCTATTTGTGGGAAAAAAAGGACATCAATTTTGTTTGGGTGTAACGTCGCACGACCGCGCAATTGTCAGTTAAAGCGACGCAGTGCCGAATCGCAAAAAGTGCTCTGGTAAGGAAGGGTGAAAAATGGCCCGGTGCTGAAGCGGTTAAAGGGGGGTTTCTTTAGCTGGAAATCAAACTTTTAAAACAGGTTCACACTATGAGGATTGTTTCTTTTTCTTTATGAGCCAATAAGCCAGCAATTAACCTGTATGTAAAAATCCTTCATGGTTGATCGTATCTATCCTTCCGGTGAGTGTTAAATTTGAGGTGAGCGGTGTCACATGGTGCAGTGAAGGCCTGTCATCCTTTTTGACGAGATCCCATATGAACACGTTTTAGGATTACTTAAAGTCTTTGCTGGACTTGCCATTCATATCACCTTTAAGCGCTGCTTCAAAACTATGAATTACATATATGAACTTTTTGGGTTGCTTTTTATCACTAAAGTAGCCGTTTAGCAAAAAAATGGCCTGATCATGAAAGTGAGGTAAATCTTCCGGAGGTCAAGTGGTTAATCAAATACTCAGAGAAGGTGTTGATAGCTGTAGCTGTCAAAAAAGCAGTCTGAAGAATACCTATGCATTTTTTGTGCTTTTTGCATTTTGCACTACAAAACATGTTCCATAGGAAACCATGTTAAATGGACTGTAGTGCAAATCTGCAAAATGCAAAAAGCACTAAAAATGTATAGGTGTGAATCAGGCCTTAGGAGTTTATCAACAACACTGCTCCAGAATATACAAAGTAGCATAATGTGCAGACGATGTCAGTTAAAAGCAACCTGACCGGTATAAAAAAAAAATTACCTCCTTATTCCCCTCCTCCATTTAGTTATTTAACTGCTGATTTGTTTGTTTGTTTCTAGTAACCATTAATATTTAAACTTTTTTTTGTTTTTGTATTTTTAATACACATTTAACATTTCCCATAAAAAAAAAGGAAGAGAGAACATTTTATTCCATATAGGACAAATTACAAAATAAAAATGTGCACTTTTTAAAAATCATTGCTGCAAGACAATATCATGAAACGAAAGCCTTTATTTCTCCTCATAAAAACAATATACTGCATGTATGATCTTGATATCTTTAGTGATGGCAAAGTTATTGCTGAATAAACAGGTCCATAGCAGAAATGTAAAAATGTATCTGGTCCAGAGGGGGTGAAGAGGTAAGGGAGACGTACAAACACTTTTTAGCGCTTGTACATTTTATATAGACTAATATCTTTTAAGTTCCATCTATTCATTCAACATTCCTCAAGCATGTGGACATCTGCATGAAATTTGATACATATCCTAAACTGGCATTAACCACTTGCCGCCCATCCACCGTCAAATGACGGAGGAGGGGGTTGCAGCTCATTCTGGGACGACGTCATACGATGGCAACCCAGAACGGCCACTCTTGCGCACCTGCGGGGGAGTGCAGCGCATCGTACGTGCCGTGTTCCTAGGACGCGGCGCCACTTCGATCTCTGTAAAAAGCCAATGATGCGGCTCTTTAACCATGTGCTCGGCGGTGTAAATGCAGATTGTTTTGTGAGAAGAGCCGATCAGCAGCATCTCCTTGCAGGGGAGACCAGGACAGGTAATCAGGGCACTGATCATCAGTGCCCTGATTACAGTAAAGTCCCAGCAGTGCCCATCAATGACACCAATTAGTGTCCATTAGTGATGCCAGTCAGTGCCTAGTCATCAGTGCTGCCTATCAGTGCGGCATATTAGTGCCTCCTCATTAGCGCCACCTAATCAGTGCCCATCAGTGCAGCCTATCCGTGCCCATCAGTGCAGCCTCATCAGCGCCTATCATTGAAGGAGAAAAATTACTTTATTTACAAAATTTACTGACAGATACAAAGAAAAATTATTTTTCCTAAAAAAAAAAAAAAACCCCAGCAGTGATTAAATACCACCAAAAGAAAGCTCCATTTGTATGAAGAAAACAATAGAAAAAAAAAGAAAAATTGGGTACAGTGTTGCATGACTGCGCAATCGTCATTCAAAGTGTGACAGTGATAAAAAGTTGAAAAATGGCCTTGGCAGGAAGGGGGTGAAAGTGCCCTGTATTGAAGTAGTTAAACTAAATTTTCTAAAAATGGCTGACAGGTGGGGTTTTTAAAACAGAAGAGACCCTATCAGTCTCTTCTGCCACAATGCCTCCCTCTGCCAGTCAGTTGTAATGTACACAGCTCAGCGTATATTTAGCGCACGAGCATGTGCGAAATTGACTTCCTTGCAGTCTGGCCATTCATGCAGCTAAATAGATGGAACCCAGAAGGAAGGCCAAGTGAAGATGGAAGCACCCAGGACCAGCAAGAGAGCTGACAGTGCAGCGCTGGAGAATACAGTTTGACAGGCAAGTCTGTTGTTACGTACTAATATATGGTGCATACTGCCACATTATGGTATAAACCTTCTGGGGGCCCAATTTAAATAAAAAAAAAGGGGAAGCAAGGTTTAATATTGCTTTAAATAACAAATTTTCACATTCTCTAGTTTACATATTAAAAGTGTTTACATACACTTGTTAGGAGGACAAAAAGGTAAAGACATTTTGTTTAAATTTACCTCTTGAGTGAGTCGCCTTTTTTTTAAAGTTGTAAGATTTTCTGCTTCCCCACTGGACCCATTAGACATAAGAGAAGCTTGTTTCCGTTTACTGGAGTGACAGTTAACAGTACATTCTGGATCCACTTTGCCCACATATGGTGTGCGCAAACGTCGCAGGCGAACTTCACTTGATGAATCCACTGTCACGACTTTTACTTTAAGGATGACAAAAACGCCCATAGATCAGTGTTGCATTTTTTCCATCAAAAACACAATAACAGCTTGTGCAAAATTAAAAAAAAATTATTCTAGGTAATTTAGACACATACCTTTATCATCATTTTCATCTCGAAATTCAGCTGCGTTCATTGTTTTCCTCACCTGTTAAAGAATAAAAAAAAAATTCCATGTTTTGCTGCAACAGAAATGATTGCAACAGTTTTGCACACTTAACCACCAAATTGTATCAATCACTTTTACACTAAAGACAATGTTTTGTTGTAGGAAGCCATAGTTATGACCTTAAAGTATAACAATTTATAAAAAAATTAATAGCATCTGAATTGGTAAAAAAATCAGACAAGATGAATAACACCCTAAAGCCTTGTACACACGATCGGATTTTCCAACGGGAAATGTGTGTTGACAGACTGTTGGCCTAAAATCTGACCGTTTGTACACTCCATCGGCCAATTGTTGTCGGATTCTCCACGAACAAATGTTGGATGGCAGGCTCATAAATTTTCCGTGGACAACAGTCTGTTTTCAGATTTTACGATCGTGTGTACACAAGTCCATCAGACAGAAGTCCAAAGTACAAACACGCATGCTCAGAATCAATGCTCACCAAACACAACATCAGCAGAAGGTGCCCAAAGGGTGGTGCTAAAGAGCTGAAAAGCCACGTAGTACGTCACTACATTCGTGTTTGTTTGCTAGCTGCTGCCATAACAAAGATATCCCTCTTCAAAGTGAGGACGTATATCGGTGTGCGGCAGTCCAGAAGTGGTTACATAACAAACATGCTATACTTACCTGCTCTGTGCAGTTGGTTTTGCACAGAGCAGCCTGGATCCTCCCCTTATTGGGTCCCTCTTCAGTGCTCCTGGCCCCTCCCTCCTGTTGAGTGCCCCCATAGCAAGCAGCTTGCTGACCTGAGCGGAGTCACAACTCCCTGTTTCCATTCAGACAAGGAGCTGCGATCCAGCCCCGCTCCTCTCTCTCTCCTGATTGACAGCAGTGGGAGCCAATGCCGCTGCTGACTCAGCCAATGAGGAGGTGAGCCCCAGTCAGCTTAGACACTCCTGCAACATCTCTGTATAAAGACGGGCTCAGGTAAGTATTAGGGGGGCTGAAAGGGGCTGCTGCACACAGAAGTTTATGCATTAAGATAAAAAAAACCTTCTGCCTTTACAATCCCTTTAGGGCCTTATGCAGCCTGTATGCTATTGACGTTCTCCTACAGGAGTTTAGCAGCAGTAAAAATACGGTAAAAAGCCACGTTCTGCATGGGCGTTAATACGCATTCACGCTTCCGGGGTTAATAAAGTTCTATTGGCCAGAATTCTAATGCGCATTTTAAACTTTTTTTTTTTTTTGCTCAAAGGCTCCTCTCCCGAATGCACAAGTGATGTTTTAATGCCGGCATTCTTTTGCTTACATTCAGCTGTGAGCAGAAGAAAATCCTGCTCACAGCTGATCAATCATCGGCTCTTAACGATGTAGTCGTTGCTATATGCCGGAACAAAAACTCTAAATATGAGCGTTTATTATCCGCCACTTTTTCTAGTGTGTGGAGCCTGAAACACCTGTAGAAACAGCTTTTTCAAGCTGCAGTGTGCATGAGGCCTAAAAGAACTAAAGCTATTTTCAGAATGAAAGATAAGCAATAGTAGACTACATATTAGTACAGGATTCCTTTTAAAAGAGTCCAGGAATACAATTCTTACAAAAAGAGCTTCATTTGGATTCTATTGCAGACACCAACACAGCTAGCTCAGTGCATGCCATAGTGCCAGTAATATCAATCAAAACTCACATTCCTTTGGGAGTGCATTGTCCATTACTCCCTTTAGAGCATGGGTCTTCAAACTATGGCCCTCCAGTTGTTCAGGAACTACAATTCCCATCATGCCTAGTCATGTCTGTGAATGTCAGAGTTTTACAATGCCTCATGGGATGTGTAGTTCTGCAACAGCTGGAGGGCCATAGTTTGAAGATCCCTGCTTTAGAGAATCCAAAAGGAAGCTAGTGACCTCCTAGTCAATTCTTCAAAAGAAATATATAAAGAATGAAATCAAGATGGGGAAACAGGAAGTATAGTTCACACCAATTCACTGTGCTTTCTCAGGATGGGAAGTGCAAAAAATCTCCAACAAAAACAAAGCCAATCTTTCACACTCACAAACCTACAAAAATTTACTGAAGGTCCACTAAAAAACTAACTCAAGGTTTTTGCGAACATTAAAATAGTTTGGACCAAGCTGGTCCAAACAAACGATTTCCTTCAGAAACACATTCAGCGGCTGGGAGTGCTATATGAACTGCAGTCGAACAATACTATCAGAATTGCCCATGGGACTTTTCTTGAGGTACATCCAAATGACAAAATAGGTAAAAAAAAAAAAAAAGAGTGAAGACTGATTTACTATTGTCAGTTTGCTAACAAAACCAGTTTGAATTCTTATCCTAATTGTGAATATTCATATTGGAATTTCTCAGACTCACAGTTGAATACATAAATAGAGCGCATTGACAATCAATATACAAGTAAATGCATATCAAAAAACTGCACCAAATGCAGTGTACGCGAAGAAGAAAAAAAAATGCTTGAAAAAAGCTGCGTTTTAGTAGCATTTAGAAGCGTTTAGGTTTTTTTCTGCTGGGCAAACACTCCCCAAAAAAATTATGCTATGTACACACAATAAGATTTTCCGACATCAAAATCCAAACAAAAACTTGCCTTGCATACACACGGTCACACAAAGTTGGTCGGAAATTTCCGAACGTCAACAACACGGTGACGTACAAACGAGCCGAGAAAAATTAAGTTCAATAGCCAGTGCTGCTCTTCTGCTTAATCCCGAGCATGCGTGGCACTTTGTGCGTCGGAATTGTGTACACAATTTTGTTGTCGGAAAATTTGAGAACCATATCGCAAATTTTGTGTGATGGAAATTCCTATGGAAAATGTGTGATGGAGCCTACACACGGTCGGAATTTCCGACAACAAGGTCCTATCACACATTTTCCATCGGAAAATCCTATCGTGTGTACAGGGCATAACTCCTAGATGCTGAAGCTTGAAAAATGCTTCTAGCATAAAATACTGTGCATGAACAAATAGGATAAACACTATGCGGTTCTAGGAGCAGAAAAAAAAAATGCTCATAATAGCTTCTAAGAGCTTTAAAAAAACGCTAGTGTGCATGGAGCCTTAAAGGAGAAGTACAGCCAAAGCTGCTGACTGACAGCTCTCTGCTCGGGGAGCCCTGAGAACCTAGTGATCGCAGTATTTTATTGCTCGGTTCTCAACCTTAGAGGAGGCAGGGGACAGATGCAGCATTGGAGCGAGGTAAGTATGATTAACCACTTCAGCCCCGGAAGGATTTACCCCCTTCCTGACCAGAGCACTTTTTGCGATTCTGTACTGCGTTGTTTTAGCTGACAATTGCGTGGTCATGCGACGTTGTACCCAAACAAAATTTACGTCTTTTTTTTCCCCACAAATACAGCTTTCATTTGGTGGTATTTGATCACCTCTGCGTTTTTTATGTTTTGCATTATAAACAAAAAAAAAAGAGTGACAATTTTGAAAAAAAAAAGCACTACTTTTTACTTTTTGCTATAATAAATATCCCCCCCCCCCAAAAAACGAATTTCTTCCACAGTTTAGGCCGATGTATTCTTCTACATATTTTTGGTAAATAAAAAAAAAAAAAAAAAAAAAAAAAAAAAAAAATCGCAATAAGTGTATAGTGATTGGTTTGCGCTAAAGTTATAGCGTCTACAAAATAGGGGATAGATTTATTGCGTTTTTATTCTTTTTTTTTTTTTTATGGTAATGGTGGCGATCTGCGATTTTTATTGGGATTGCGACATTATGGCGGACACTTTTGACACTATTTTGGGACCATTGTCATTTATACAGCGATCAGAGCTACAAATAGCCACTGATTACTGTATAAATGACACAGGCAGGGAAGGGAACACTTTTATTTTTTTTTCCTTTTTCAGTTTATTGACATTGGATGTTTATTTTTCATGTGGTGGACATTGTATCACTATTTGTCAATACTGGCGGCATGTTGGAGCCAGGCGGGCGGGCGGCATGTTGGAGCCAGGCGGGCGGGCGGCATGTTGGAGCCAGGCGGGCGGCATGAAAGAGCCGGTGTTCTGTCAAAATAGCGGGGTGGATGAGAGAAGCGTGAGGGCGTTTGAGACAAGCAGGCATTGAGAGATGACATCATCTCTCTCTGCCCACCCCGCATCACCGCTCTTCCGCCCTCACAGCCCAGCCTCTTCAATGTCGGAGGTGCAGAGATAACATCATCTCTCACCGCCCGCCCCACATCTCACTCTCCTTCAGAACTGGCCACTGTACTAAATGGACCAGTGCTGCCACCAATGCAGTGGCAATACACATCTGGCGGCACTGGCAGGTGACAATACACATCTGGTGGCACTGGCAGGCGACGTGCCAGGTGACAATCCACATTTGGTGGCACTAGCAGGCGATGTGACAATCCACATCTGGTGGCAGGCAACGTGGCAAGTGACAATCCACATCTGGTGGCACTGGCAGGTGACGTGGCAAGTGACAATCCACATCTGGTGGCACTGGCAGGTGACGTGCCAAGTGACAATCCACATTTGGTGGCACTAGCAGGCGATGTGACAATCCACATCTGGTGGCAGGCAACGTGGCAAGTGACAATCCACATCTGGTGGCACTGGCAGGCGACGTGGCAAGTGACAAGCTACATCTGGTGGCAGGCGACACGCCCAGGGCTCCCACTGATTCTGCCTTATGGTGAGTTGAACTATTTCATAGTATATTACAATGTAACAATATAAATAATGCGCTTCAATCACCCTGACACCATAACAACCATGGTGCCGGGATGATTGAAGCGCCAACACCAGCCAATGCCCTGACAAACTGCCCTGAGCCTTGGCACAATCTTCTTCCACGCAGCTGTTCCCCGATGCCAAAAAGGTTGGTTACCGCTGTTGTAGGGAGCTGAAAATGCTGCCTTTGGTTTAGCTATGTAGAACAATATGAAGAAAAGGTAAATAAAATAACACCCAGACAAAAACTGCTCAATAAAAAAACTTAAACCAACAATTGTTGGAGTCGTTGCTGGTGGTGGACGTATTGATAGGTTCATCCTGAAGGCAGGTCGGGCCTACCACAAATATAAGGCTAAGACAAACTGCTGGCCACGTGTCCGTGGTGTGGCTATGAATCCTGTAGAACATCCCTTCGGTGGTGGTAACCATCACCACATTCGCAAACCTTCAACTATCAGGAGAGATGCTGCAGCTGGTTGCAAAGTTAGTCTTATTGCTGCTCGTGGACATCTGCGTGGCACAAAGACTGTGCAAGAAAAAGAGAACTAAAAATATTTCCTGCATAATTTACATAATAAACTTTCAAAAATGTAAAGAAAAAAAAAAAAAAAACAAACAAACTTAGAGGCAAAAAACATAAGACAATAGAAGAAAAAAGTAAAGAATGGCGATTTGCCCATCCCCCAGACAACGCCATCTCTGACGAAACATGTAGGGTGAGGCCTATGATGGTGACATCATCACGCACGCTGACCTCATTGGATGGTCAGGACTGTTACTTTACAAGCCCGTAAAAAATACCATTCGGAGCCACGAAAGTTCGTAGAGCCGGTTTTGTTTTATTAACATGTGAGTGTGCATTTTAATCCTTTAATAAACTTTCACCATATAGTGATCTAACATTGAGATTGCGAACTGTAGCGATCATACATGGAGATTGCTAAAAGCAGCAATCGTACACCAAGACTGCTAAGTGCAGCAATCGTACACCGAGACTAAGCGCAGCGATCGTACACTGAGACTAAGGGCAGCGATCGTACACCGAGACTAAGCGCATCGATCGTACACCGAGACTAAGCGCAGCGATCGTACACCGAGACTAAGGGCAGCAATCGTACACCGAGACTAAGCGCAGCGATCGTACACTGAGACTAAGGGCAGCGATCGTACACCGAGACTAAGCGCATCGATCGTACACCGAGACTAAGCGCAGCGATCGTACACCGAGACTAAGGGCAGCGATCGTACACCGAGACTAAGCGCATCGATCGTACACCGAGACTAAGCGCAGCGATCGTACACCGAGACTAAGGGCAGCGATCGTACACCGAGACTAATCGCAGCGATCGTACGAGACTAAGCGCAGCGATCGTACAACGAGACTAAGCGCAGCGATCGTACAACAAGATTAAGCGCAGTGATCGTACAACGAGACTAAGTGCAACGATCATACGAGACTAAGCGCAGCGGTCGTACACCGAGACTAAGCGCAGCGATCGTACACCGAGACTAAGCGCAGCGATCTTACACCGAGACTAAGTGCAGCGATCGTACCAGACTAAGTGCAGCGATCGTACACAGAGACTAAGCGCAGCGTTCGTACACTGAGACTAAGCGCAGCGATCGTACAATGAGACTAAGTGCAGCGATCGTACCAGACTAAGTGCAGCGATCGTACACAGAGACTAAGCGCAGCGTTCGTACACTGAGACTAAGCTCAGCGATCGTACACTGAGACTAAGCGCAGCGATCGTACAATGAGACTAAGTGCAGCGATCGTACCAGACTAAGTGCAGCGATCGTACACAGAGACTAAGCGCAGCGTTCGTACACTGAGACTAAGCTCAGCGATCGTACACTGAGACTAAGCGCAGCGATCGTACAATGAGACTAAGTGCAGCGATCGTACACAGAGACTAAGCTCAGCGATCGTACACTGAGACTAAGCGCAGCGATCGTACACTGAGACTAAGCGCAGCGATCGTACAATGAGACTAAGTGCAGCGATCGTACACAGAGACTAAGCTCAGCGATCGTACACTGAGACTAAGTGCAGCGATCGTACAGCAACACTGCTAAGTGCCGAGCTCATACACTGAGATTGCCAAGTGGATGTATGCTAGAGTGAAGGCTCTGCGAGTCACATGATCACTCCCCTCGGTTCGGCGGGCCGTGACGTCACGATGACAGCAGACGTCGGCCGTGACAATGGGCGCACAGTGCTCTCCTGAGTAGTCCCCAGTAAGCAGTGAAGTTGTGACAATGACACAGTGTGGGTGGTGAGGGAGTGCCCGGTGCCCGCACAGTGGGAAGCAGCCGCAGGCATACGCTTACCTCGCATAGAGCCGTGTGCTAGGAATCCAGCAATGTTCCTGAGTGGCCCCCCACACGCTCCCTCCCGCCCAGGGCACGCTCTGTACACGGCTCCTCTCCCGGCGTGTCTCGGTGCCTTTGTGTGCTGCGTGTCCGTGCGTTCTCGCGTGACGTGACGGGACTCCGCATGTGTCATTTCCGCAGAAGGACACAGGAGACAGAGGAGGCTGCGGTGGGAACAGCCCCCTGCCCTCTCGCCACTAGACGTTACACAGTGCCACGGCGGGGGGAGGCACACACGGGGCCCTCACATGACTCTATTCACACGGCTCACCACAAAGTGTGACTGAAGGCACAGAGTAAGGGAGGGCTAGAACCTTCTTTGTGCCATCTGTATGCCACTGGGGAGATTTCCCTTCACTTCTGATGGAAGTCAGAGGAAAGTCACTAGAACTGGTGTCTTTATATTCCTCTTCAGCTGACAGCCCACAATTTGGGACTTTTGCTCACTCCTGGTGATATTAGTAAACATGAAAAGTAGACGGGGTATATCTCCCTAATGATGGTCATACAAACTTCAATAAAGGGTCAATTTATTTTCTGATCAAACTTTTCCAAAGAGAATAATCAATGTATAGCCAGCAACCCATTCAGTCAATATGACACACCCAGGGATGTGGTTCTGAATTAGTGTTTGGCTTGGAAAAGACAGAATTTAGAGAGTCGTGGTTAATGATTCTTACTCTGAATGGTCTAAGGTTATCAGTGGTGTACCCCAAGGTTCAGTACTGGGACCCTTACTTTTTCATATCTTTATAAATGATATTGGGTCTCGGATTAAAAATAACATTTCAGTCTTTGCAGATGACACCAAACTATGCAGTGGAATAATGTCCTAATGGCCCGTACACATGATCCGAATATCGTACAAAAATTGTCCTCCAAGGAAGAATCGTACGATTTTCGGATCGTGTGTACACTACTTTCTACAGCCGATCACGACAGTTCATCCGATATTATTCGATCGGACATGCACGAAATGCACATGCTCAGCCTTTCAGTGGCTCGCTGAGAGTCTGAGCTGGGTGTCGGTCCAGGGACCTGGCAGATCCAGACTCCATGGTCGGGATGATGCCCACTCTTTGCTGAAAACAGGTCACAGGAGTGCAGAACGAACTGCTCTCCTGTGATCCACAGGAGACGTACAGCCAAATGAGCTTTGGCTGTACTCCTCCTTTAAGCCCAGTGTGCATGGAGCCTTACAGGATGTCTCCAACTTCCAAGCCAACCTCAATGCACTATTTAATTGGGCAACTATGTGGCATATTAGGTTTAATGTTGGTGAGGCTTGGTCCACACTGCTGTGACATGCACTCCAACTTTGAAAGCACATGTCGCATCTCAAGTCACACCCCATTAAGTGCAATGGGACCATTCTAATAGGAGCAACTTGAGTCGCTCTGACTCTGAAGTTCCTGCACTGCTTTTGGTCCAACTTCAGCATGACTTGCATTGACTTCTGTTCAAGAAGTCGTATGCAAGTCGCGATGAAGTCACACTGGGATGTCAAAGCGAAAGTTGCAAAACCTTTAAGTCGTGGCAGTGTGACCTGGGCCTAAATGTAAAGTTATGCACTTGGGGGCTAAGAATATGCATGCATCATACATACTAGGGGGAGTACAACTGGGGAACAGTGGCGGCTGGTGCTCAATAATTCTAGGGGGGTGACAATGCAATGCCACCCCGCCTCGGCGGGAGCCGAGGCATTTCCGGGGAGTGCTGGATAGCATCCATGTCACAGTTGCAGTTGGTGGGTGTATCCAATAGGATTGCCTGATATTTTGGCCAATTGGGAAACGGGGAGGGGGGGGGATTTAATGTGAAATAGCAAATATTAATTCGCTATTGTCACACAACTGGGAGGGCTCAGAGCGCAGTGCTCTGAGACCACTTTTTTTTAAAGCTTATTAGAGGGGCAGTGCGCTTGTGGGGTGTTAGAAAAAGTCCTACAAGCAGCATCTTTGGGGTGTCTCTAGAGCGCTGTAAAAAGCACTCCAAAAACGCCCCTGCTTCCAAAGCGACCGGCTAGCGCCTGATAAGCGCTGTTGCGTCTGCTAAGCAGCTGTTTTAACAGTGCTTCAGTGTGAAAAGGGTCTTATCAGTCACTGTACAGCTCACCTCTGTGTTGTTTTCACCTCTTGGAATGGAGAATAAGATACATTGTATTACCTACCAGATACATTATATAATACATTTGTATCTTTTTCTCCTTTCTAGGGTAGATCATTTTAAACAAAGAAGTGTGTCTAGTAAAATAAAGATAAAGGGCTGGTTCACATCAGATGTGTTGGGACTGCATTGGATGGCTGTTCCACCACAGTCCCACAGCATGGACAAAGCAATATGGAGCGAGTACAAAGAAGGGCAACAAAGCTAATAAAGGGTCTGGAGGATATTAGTTTCGAGTAGAGTTGAGCGGACACCTGGATGTTCGGGTTCGAGGGGTTCGGCCGAACTTTGCAAAAAAAGTTTGGAGTTTGGAACCGAACTTGACCCGAACCCCATTGAAGTCAATGGGGACCCAAACGGCTATAATGAATTGTCGGTTCCTGTCCCCGTAATACAGAGAACAGTCATTGAAAGTCATTGATTTTTAAAAAAGTTATTGTCATAAAAAGTGTTTGGGGACCTGGGTCCTGCCCCAGGGGACATGTATCAATGCAAAAAAAGTTTTAAAAACGGACGTTTTTTTGGGAGCAGTGATTTTAATAATGCTTAAAAAGAAACAATAAAAGGGTAATATTCCTTAAAATTTCGTACCTAGGGGGTGTGTATAGTATGCCTGTAAAGGGGCGCATGTTTCCCATGCTTAGAACTGTCCCTGCACAAAGTGTCATTTCTGCAGGAAAAAAAGTTATTTAAAAGCACTCGCTGCTATAATAAATGTACGTAAGAGCGGCATGTGAGAGGACGCGTCTCACAGAGCTCCCTGCAATTACCCTGCAAAGATCCTTCTCCTGGCCGATCCAACGGTGCGATCCGGCACGGGAACCAACCGATCGCTCACCGAACACTGCGGGACCTGTTTGGACCCCTCGTCAGCTGTGCATACAGCATGCTGACCCGTAAACAGCAGAAAGGGGATGAGATGCCGCATGATCTCCAAAATGGCGCCGCTGTGGGGACAAGAAAGAACCGGGTAAGTCATTGCCCAAAACACCCAGAGCCCAGGGGAAAGATATGCCCAAGGATATGGTGTATTACACCCAGAAACTAAATGGCATTGCAGAGCGCCCCTCGGATGAGGAGCTGGATGCTACCCCTGATATCTTTCATGCAATGTAGGCAGGTGAGCCATCCTACCTTGGCTGAAATTCTGAGAGCAGTACATAAGTGCACACCCTCAGTACAGACATTACAAAAGCCCTTTGGAGGATTAAAAGAGGAGGTGGGATTGATCCGGCATGATATACAAAAAAATCAGGGAGCGCACCACAGCAGTAGAGGGTCGTGTTAGTGAAGTGGAGGATAAAATGGCCCCCCCTTCTCAGAGAGGTACAGATCACAGTTAGAACTGCAACTGCCAATGAACTTAAAAATGAGGACATTGAGAACCGCCTCAGAAGGAACAATGTCCGCAGTGTGGGACTACTAGAAAAGACAGAAGGCAGAGACCCCACAGAGTTTGTGGAAAACTGGTTGCTTGAGGTATTTGGCAAAGAGGCATTTACACCTTTTTACTCAGTAGAAAGAGCACACAGGGTCCCACCTAGACCCCTTCCACCAGGTCACCCACCGTGCACCCTCCTGGCCAAACTCCTTAACTTCAAAGATAGAGATTATACTTCGCCTAGCCAGGGAGAGGTACAATATACAGTTCAACAGTGTGAGAGTATTCTTCTACCCCGATTTTTTGGCTGAGGTACAAAGGCGCAGAGCCAATTGTGGGGAGGTGAAGAAAAGGCTTCAGTGCCTACAGACCAATTATGCCATGCTATACCCTGCCAGGCTCTGAGTGATAGCGGGGGGCAGGGCACAACTCTTTGAATCAGCAGCTGAAGCCTCTGCGTGACTGGATGCGAATGACCACCTGTTCCGTCAAGCAGGAAGGCCCGAGGCAGAAGAGGACTGAGTCTCAGTTAAGCATACAGCTATCAATCTATTGATGTGAATCCGTGGATTACACTTTTCCTATGGGTTTTTTTATTGCCACATGGCTACACGTTTACACGACCGGGAGAATCATACCCCTTTCTTATCAGGGAATGAGCACAAATATTTTCTATGCGATTAGATCCCTTATTGGAAAACAAAATAAGTTGCAAGACGCTGGTTACTGTCTACCTGTTGCAGCAGAGACCGGAATGGGTTACTGTTTACACCCACCAGTTGTTATTGGTACTGAGTTTGTTTTTTCTCTTGATTACTGGTGACACTAAACCTGTTGGGAGAGGGGAGACACCAACACTGTTTTCCAACTTCTTAGAGGAGACACTACTGACCGAACATACCTCACAATATACACATTGGACAACGCAGAGCCCCCTTTGCAAGTTAAAATTCCAGTTATTATCTATTTCACCTCTGGCATATTATTAGCCCTTAGGCACCTTCACAGAAAAGATATGAGACAGTCCTTTGCAGCTAAGATCTGGCTATGTATTGCAGAACCTGATGGTCTCTTTGAACTTTCCAGATATGATAGGCCAACACATACCACAATAAAGTTGTGGGCGGCCTGAACTGAGCAATTACAGTATTGTAGTAGTATAACATGATGACCTACACTTCTATTGTTTCATGGAACGTGAGAGGCCTGAATGATCCTTAAGCGTACCATGGTGTCCACCTCTCTTAGAAAACACCTCCCAGCTATATGTGTCTTACAGGAAACACATTTAACGTCAGATACTTTGTCATGTGTAGGATTTGCATGTGTGGGATGGGCGTATCACTCTACTCACACCTCATATTCCAGGGGGGTGAGTGTACTGATACATCAATCACTCTGACCAAATTTCGGTTCCTCTCCTGGGTACAACTCCCCTTCGGCAGTAATTAGAGAAGTGGGCCGGGTGTCTTCTCCTTTCCTACTACAGGGACTCGACAGGGCTGCCCCCTATCCCCCTTACTCTATGCCATTGCCATAGAGCCTATGGCAGCCCTAGTACGCTCCAACCCTTTAATAACTGGCCTCAAATATGGACAGATACACGAAAAACGTATGCTCTACACTAGCAACGCTATATTGCTATTGGGAGATATGTTGGGGAGGCCATGTCGGCTTTTAAAGAATTTGGGTCATTCTCGGGACTGATGATTAATTGGACCAAATCCGCGATCGTGATGTTGGACTCTGCATCTACGCAGGGCCCCACACTGCATGATATCCTGGTATCAGCAAAATTTAAATACTTGGGAGTTTGGGTCATGCCACAGCCTTGTGAGTACGTATCTCTTGACCTTTCCCCATTATTAGGCCGGATCAGGGACAAATCTAAAATATGGTCAAAACTAAAAATGTCATTGGTAGGCAGAGTAAACCTCACCAAAATGATTTTCATGCCGCAACTTTTATACATTCTGCATAACACCCCTATGGTAGTCCTACTTAAAATATTTAGGGTCATTAATTCCCTATTTCGGGCCTTTCTCTGGCTTAATAAACCCCCTAGGATTAGATTGGAACAGCTTCAGAAACCTAAAGACACAGGAGGATTGGCCCTTCCCAACCCATGGTTATATTATTTAGCTGCCCAGCTACAACATATTGCCTGAGCCATACCTAGTGGGTTTGATACAGGGGGAGGAGGTGGGGATCCTACAACAGCCCTTTTACAGCATACCACGGCTCACACAGTGTGGTATGGGTCTCGAGGCTCTATCCTTTGCCAAGTTGAACAGGCTCTTCCCCACATATGCATTGATCCAAATAATTTGGAATAAAACTCGCCTACTACAGGATATCAATGGCTTTACAGGGCATAGCCCTATATGGAACAATCAGTATTACTGGGAGTTGCTTCTTCTGACTTGTGCAGAGCGATGGAAATCGCATGGTGTTACACATTTGGTTCATATTTTCTCTAATGGCAGTCTGCTCCCTTTTGCGGAGCTGCAGGAAAATTTTGGGTTGCCCCAGTCAATGCATTTCCCTTATTTACAGCTATGACATGCAGTCAAGGCACAAGCAGGAAATAATCTCTGGATACAATCCCCTGCCCCTATCTTCCATTATATGACAGAGGTGTCCCACTTTAAGGGTTTCATATCTAGATCATATGCTATGCTACTATCCATATTCTTAACTGGCTTTCCCACTAAAGTGACATCCCCATGGGAGAGAGACGTGGGTACTTTTGAAGAGGACCAGGCCCTACAGGCAATACAGGGGTGCTCGCTTAACATGGCACGACTGTCGCATCTATATATTGTGCTGAGGGTTCATCTCACACCTGCTAGGCTGCATAGGATGGGCATCAGTGAAAGTGCTAATTGCACCAGGTGCGCTAGAGACCACGGGACCTCATTCCTTTATTGTGGCGGTGCCCCAAACTACACCTATACTGGAGGGGGGTTCTTCTCACAACCATAAATAAAGTATTTATGGTCAAGGTCCCACAGGACCCCAAAGTATGTATCCTTGGTATTCTTGATGATCTCCCAATTGAAGACAACCCAAAAAAGGCCTCTTTTCCAAGCCCGTAAGCTTATCCTCCAACATTGGAAGGCAACTGATCCTCCTAAACTACGGGATTGGATAGCTCAGATGTGAGCCACATTAAGATTAGAAAAGTATATATTTCAACACAGGGGCCGACCGGGAAAATTTGACCTGTTGTGGGCTCCTTGGTTGAATACACCAGGATTAACCCGCTAGAATTGGTAATGGACAGATTGCTTCTTTAAGATATGTGATAATGGGTCATTATTCGTGTATGAAGACAGTTAATTGTACATGATTGTTTAGGTGAAAAATGTTGAGGCCTAGTTGGCAATATACCTACTGAGTGTCAGGTTGTGGTATGTAAGAAAACCTAATTCATTTATTCTCTAATGTTACGCTGGAATGACTAAATCTTTGAACTTGTATGTTACGTTACCTTTTATACCAATAAAAATAATTTTTTTGAGAGAAAAAAAAGAAACTGTGCAATCCCTGGAACTCAGCTGCTGCTTTGTAATGCAGGTCAGGCTTTGATGTATGTCAGAGTTAGGGTCAAAGGCCATGGTCAGAGTCAAGGGCCAGTGTATTTTTGGCAGGATTACAAATATACAGTGAATTTAAAAAATTTTTTTAATTTTTTTAAATATTTTGTGCCAGTTTTCCATCTCTTTTTATTAATTTTATGCACAATTTATACAAATACATATACTGTACATTTATATGTATTACTATGTAAAGTCAGATGATACCCTATGTTCTTAACAAAAAGCAACAATCTTCTAATCATATATCAATCCATTGTTCATTTACATAGAGTTCATTGCATTGTCTCACTTCTGTTCATCACCACACATTAAAACAATATCATACAACAATAACAAAAAAAAAAGGTATGTTCACTTTCATAAATATTGTATTAGATTTGCTGAGGACTGAAACTCTTCCCTATTGTTGCCATATTTTTGGAGTTTGATTACTTAAAGTGGTGCCCCCCCCCCCCCCAAAAAAAAATATATGATTAAAATTCCTAAAAAACAAACAAAAAAAAAAACATTTGGAAATGTTTTTTTTAACTCACCTCTAAATGCCTGTTGCTAGGGGGTACATCGTAGTCTGCCTCCTTCAGTGCCCGGGCTGGAGACATCACTTCCCCTCGGCGCAGTCAGTCATCTGGGACACGCAACAGGTCCCAGATGACTGCGCGGCGTATCGCGGCGCCGATCGCACATGCGCAGTGGGTGCCCGGCTGTGAAGCCACAGCCGGGTGCCCACAGTAAGAATGCCGGCGCCGCAGAGCGGGGACCGAGAGGGGCTTTTTAAGGGGCACCCCACTTTAACTTCTCTTCACTCCTTGCCAGTTTTCCTTTAATAATAAAAATAAATAAATCAGGAAATGTTCATTACCATTAGGCTTGGTTCACATACAGTATATGCAAAATGAAATGTCTTTTGAACTGCATCCAATTCGCATGACATGTGAACCTGCAGCCTTCTTTACGGAGCCGGTTCACAAATCTGCAGGTTGGCTGTGGTCCGTTTTTAAAAAGAGCCCTATTCAGTCCAGTTCAGGTGCTTTTTCAAGTAAAAATTTGCACCTGAACCGGTAAACAAAACTGCATTTAAAAAATGCCGGGAAAACACAACGTATGTGAACTAAGCCTTAACCACCAAATGAAAGCCCAATTTGAAAACAACAAGGTACAGTTGAGCTCATAAGTTTACATACCCTGGCAGAATTTATAATTTCTTGGCCATTTTTCAGAGAACAAGGATTATAACAACATTTTTTCTTTCACTCATGGTTAGTGTTTAGCTGAAGCCATTTATAATGAATCAACTTACTCTTTTTAAATCATAATGACAACACAAACTACCCAAATGACCCTGATCAAAAGTTTACATACTCCAGTTCTTAATACCGTGTATTGCCCCGTTTAACATCAATGAAGTCTTTTGTGGTATTTGTGGATATTGAGGTCAGGAGACTGAGATGGCTACTCCAGAACCTTCACTTTATTCTGCTATAGCCAATGACAAGTCGACTTGTGTTTTGGATCATTGTCATGTTGGAATGTCCAAGTACGTCCCATGCGCAGCTTCCTGGCTGATAAATGCAAATGTTCATCCAGTATTTTTTGATAACATACTGCATTCATCTTTCCATCAATTTTGACCAAATTTCCTGTGCCTTTGTAGCTCACACATCCCCAAAACATCAATGATCCACCTCCGTGTTTCACAGTAGGAATGGTGTACCTTTCATCATAGGCCTTGTTGACTCCTCTCCAAATGTAGTATTTATGTTTGAGGCCAAAAAGCTAAATTTTGGTCTTATCACGCCAAATGACTTTGTGCCAGCAGGTTTGAGGCTTGCTGTTTTTGCGTATTGTAAGCGGGATAGTTTGTGGCATTTGCATAGTAATGGATTTCTTCTGGGACTCAACTGCATCTTAAAACAGCCACACCAAATGTTTTCAGAGAGTCCTGTATTTCACCTGAAGTTATTTGTGGATTTTTCTTTGCATCCCGAACAATTTTCCTGGCAGTTGTGGCGGAAATTTTAGTTGGTCTACCTGACCGTGGTTAGGTTTCAACAGAACCCCTCATTTTACACTTCTTGATTAGAGTTTGAACACTGCTGATTCTGCATTCTCAATTCCTTTTTTATACAGTTCAACTACCCTTTCCCACAGATCGTTTGACAATTCATTTGCTTTCCCCATGACTCAGAATCCAGGAACGTCTGTGCAGCACTGGATGAAAGATGCAAGGGTCTGTCAGGAGTCCAGAAACTCATTGACCTTTTATACACACACACGAATTACAAGCAAAGAGATCACAACTAAGGATGGTTACCTTTAATAGCCATTCAAACCCCTTTGTACCAACTTGTGTGCATGTTATCAGGCCAAAATCACCAGGGTATGTCAACTTTTGATCAGGGTAATTTGGGTAGTTTGTGTTGTCATTATGATTTAAAAAGAGTAAACAGAGTTGATTGATAATAAATGGCTTCAGCCAAACACTAACCATGAGTGAAAGACATTTTTTTGTGTTATCATTCATATTCTCTGAAAAATGGCCAATAAATTATATATTCTGCCAGGGTATGTAAACTTATGAGCACAAATGTATAAGTCACCTGGATACACAGGAATTACATGCTATACATACCAGAGGTATTCAAATGGATAATCTGGCAAAATAGGTTGCTGTGTTCACTGCATCTGGATGCAGCAGCAGTATGTGCTATGGGCAAATACAAACTGGTCAATTAGCTACAACCAAAAACACTGTCCCTGGACACAAACTATCTGTGTCCAGGGCCAGAGTCTCTAATCAGTAAGCAGTTGCATGTGAACAGTGGTGACACCTGCCATTGATTTGTGCTGGCTGTGGCTATTTACACATACTGCTTACATACCAATCGGTGGGAATCACAGCAGCAGCAGCCTCTGATCACCCTTCTTAATGAGCCGTTATACCTTGCTGCAGCAGGCCTCAGTGCCCTCCTCTTCTTTTCGGGGCACTTTGAGTTGTGGCCGATCACCATCCTCGTGCACAATGAAGGGCTATTGGTCCTGCATTATATGTGATGACATCAATGTTTGATTGGTGACTGCAGAGTCTTAAGGTGAACATACACTATACAATCTGATTTTACAATCCCATTTAGATCTACAATTAACTATGTACTGCTGGTTCCTCCCTGCAGTGTGCACTACAGAACCTGAATTTGTTTTCAGAGGAGACTTGGTCCAAATACTTGTTCTTTGCTATTGACCCAGCTGCTAGTAGTGGCATGCCACCAGATCTTCAACTGCAATGGATGGATGAATTTTGATAAATACTTTATAGCTACCCAGTTGGTTACTGCTGCCTGGTGGAATCTGGATTTGTCTAATCCATCCACGGTACTGAAAGCTGCAGTGGTGTGCTCAGTAATGGCCCTTAAATGCTTACCTTTCCAAGGTCCTGGAGCCCCTTATATATTATATTTAACTCCATCTATGCTTACTACTCTTTGGGCCTGGAGTGTGGGTCTTGCCTGTGAATGATATGTACATTCTGCGAATTCCCCAAACTCATCTTTATGGAATAATCCCACTATACCTCACTTTTTTTTTTAAGCTTCCGGATCCCATAGCCTTGACCATTTCCCGATCCCATAGCCTTGACCAAATTTAACATCAGTTTAGTGAAAGATGTCACATCCAACCTTTTACTGCATCCCTTTAACTATTTTGTCTCCGATCATAATGTCCCCTCCTCATGTTTTTTTTAGTATCTGCAGCTCTCCTATGCTTTCAGGAGTCAATTCTCCTCTGGTGAGGTTCAGCTGGTGTCCTCGGATCTTGAAAGAATCTTGAGGTATGACTGTTTGGAGAAACCCCCCTCTACTCTTTATACACATCTCCTCAGGGTATCTTCTCCTGAGCTATTGGTGCTTTGTCAGCGCTGGTCCATTGATGTTCCCGAGTTAGACTGGGAGGACATATGAGACTTTCCGTTCACAGTGTAACCAGGGGGACAGGTAGCAAGTACAAAGCTACCCTGGGATGAGCAGTCTTTCAGCACAGATACCAAATCCAGTGAGGTAGTGACAAACAGTGCTGTGTTTATTTGTGTTATATACAAGTCTATATACAGGTGCTGTGCAGTGTTCCAGAAAACAAATAAAAACAATAGCAAAACAAAAACCTAGCCACGGCTCGGCTCTAACTACACAATATATACAGGTCCTAACTACCAGTTTGAGCAAGCCTACAGCTTGTCAACTTCCGCATAACCTCCTTAACAGCTTTTACCAACCTTTTGCTCTTCACAGACCAGCGCTGTAGAGGCAGAGAGCAAAGGCTGTCTGCTCAGGTGATCTTAAATTAGCCTGGGGATGAGGACCACGACCCGAACTGGATCATGGATCAGAGATCCCTGAATGTGTATGAGAGGAGCCTGGGAGACGTATAAGCCCCGAACAGGACTTTTCCCGGCTCTCTCTGGGACGCTCTGCTACAACAGTTTTTATTTCCCTTAAAGATCATTTTTTTCAGTTCAAGATTGTACATAGGCCCTATTGACTACATAAGATGGGGTCTTTTCATTCTTTGGAATGTTGGCGCTATGGCCATCTCCCAGGTGATTTTATTCACATATTCTGGTCCTGCCCTGCAATAAGTGTGTATTGGATGCAGGTGCTTTCTGTAATTAACCTAGTTGCCAGCACTTCCATTATTCCATCCCCAAGTGTGTGCTTGCTAGGTCTGGTAGCGTTATAAGTCCATAGGGTGGCAGAAAGAACTATGATTAGTCTCCTATTATGCTATGCCAGGAAGGGTATCACATTATGCTGGAAGAAACCAGCTCCCCCTCCTCTTTCTTTTTTGGAAACAACAGGTTAATAATGCTCTTCCCTACTATAAAAAGACACCTACTCTCACAGAGGCTGTCCCAAGAAGTATGACAGATTCTGGGCTAAATGGATAGCAGAACCTTCCATGGCTGTGGATACTTAATGTCCTGTGCATGTTGCTCTGCAGCTGTTATCTGAGGTTTTGTGGGTGCATCAGGATCCCTTGGGCTTTTGAATCTGATACGACCAAGCTGGTCAGTGGCACATGAGTCTTACTAGTTGTTTATGGTATATGTTGTTACAGTGGCCACTTTGCACTATAATGTATTGTTCCTTTTGCTTTATGTGCCCCTGTGTGGGCTAAGTGCCTCACACTAGAATGTCTTGTTTGTGTACGTACTTCTGTACATTTTGTACTGCATTATAAAACTAATAAAAAGTACTGTAAAGGCCTGTGATTTGATACAAATTGAAAGGCTTGTTTTAGGTGTGTCCTTATATTACATAGTTTTGTAAATACAAAGGGGATTGTACAATCAGATTGTACAGTGCGTGGCTAGCTTTAAAGAAGAGGTTTCCGAGAACTGGCCACAAAGCTGGAGAGTCTGCCAGAGCAAGGAATAAGGCCGGGTTCAAATGGGACAGTTATCATTCACAGCATGTCTTGAATGTAACTGTTTTGGAAAACTTTTAAATCAATAGGTTTAGTTCTGTTTGAACAAACATTTAATCCTTGCAGTGCAGGGGCACCCCAATGCAATGTAGTTTTTGTAAAGTTTCCCAAGTTGGGCTTTAAGCCCTGTTTTGTTGCCAGGCTAGTAGTAATGGGTGTTGATTGGTCTTACACCCAGTTCCACACCAAGAGGTGGAGGACTTACATAATTGTGTTAAAGACTTATGGTTGTAGGCAGGGTTAGTTCTGCCTCCATGCGAAGGTGGGAGTGGCAGCCCCTATGCAGAGAGGATAGAGGAGGAGAGGGACAAATTCGAATTGAATATTGAATTCAAAAACAAATTTGAAATCGAATTTGAATAAAAAAAATTTAGAAATAGATTTTTGAAAAAAAGAATACAATAAAATAATATATAAAAAAAATAAAGCAATATAATAAACATAATAGAATAGTAAAGAATAGAACAGAATTTTATAGAATAGAATAAAATAAAATAGAAAATGACCATCTTCCGAAATTCGAACTTTGAAGAGAATAAATTTGGATTCGAAAAGGATAGATTAGAATAGAATCCAAATCAATGGAAACCAAAATAATAGAAAAGAATAGAATAGAAAAGCAATAGACCAGAATGAAATTAAAAGAATATGACCATCTTCCGAAATTCAAATTTTGAATAGAATACATTTGAATAGAATAGTTCAGAATAGAACCCAAACAATGGAATCCAAAATAATAGAAAATAAGAGAACAGACTAGAATAGAAAAACAATAGAATAGAATAGACTAAAATATAAAGAATATAACCATCTTCAGAAATTCATATTTGGAATAAAGTGAATTAGAATAGAAGAGATTAGAATAGAAAATGAGAATAGAAGAGAAAACAATATAGAATAGAATATTACTGTTATATTCTATTTTACTGTATTCTATTGATTTTTCTATTCTAGTCTCTTATTTTCTAATCTCTTACTTTCTGTAACGGATGTGATTAAGGGAATAATGAAACGTCTATTCCAATGTATATATGAGTACATGTTTTATATGCTTGACATATCGGCTTCAGTTTATCAGCCTTAAGACATATTCAGATATTTTGCAAAGCTCACCCTTCCCTTGCTTAGGAACTGGACTAACTGCAACAGTTAACAAAAAGTTTGCACCTGCTTCCAAGAATACATTCAGAATATAACAACATAACACCAATGGATTAAAAGAAATACTGCAGAAATGCTGCAAGAACAAAGCTACTTCCTCAAATGAGCACCCAACTAAAACCAATGTTTTAGCACTATATGTATTTTTATATTCGTGGTTTGTATGCGCCAGTCTTGTTGACGTGTCTTAATCTTTAATGGAGTTGTATAAAAGTCTTGATAAGCGGAAATATTAAAAACAGAAAGTATTTATTTTACTCTGAACTGAGTGTCAGTGTATTACTTCAGCGTGCGCACTCTATATTCAATCTGATCAGGGGTAGATATAATAATATCAGACTTTTGTTCTGATCCAAAACACTTTCTATTCTATTATTTTCTATTCTATATTTTTCTATTAGAATTCAAATTCATTCTACTTGAATTTCTTGAGATGCTTATATTATAACCATCTTCCGAAATTTAAATTTTGAATAAAATTAATTTGAATAAAAAAAGAGTAGAATAGAAAATAAGAACATAGAATATAATAGAAAAACAATAGAATAAAATAGAAAGAATATAACAGTTATGCCCCATCAACATCTGTCAGTGTACCATTGTCCCATCAACATGTCACAGGGTACCACCAGGGCCCTATGCACATCTGTCACAGTGCACCTGTGCCACATCAACTACTGTTGCAGTGTACCAGTGCCCCATCAACATTTGTCAGTGTACCAGTGCCCCCATCAAGATCTGTCACAGTGTACCATTGTTTTATCAACGTCTGTCACAGGGTACCACTAGTACCCCATGCATATCTGTCACATTGTACCAGTGCCCCATCATCTGCCACCATGTACCATTGTCCCATCAACATCTGTCACAGGGTACCACCAGTGCCCCATGCACATCTGTCACAATGCAGAATGGAATCCAAAATAATAGAAAATAAGAGAATAGGAAAAAATTGAATAGAAAAACAATAGAATAGAAGTAGAATAAAATAGAAAGAATATAACCTAACCATCGTCAGAAAAAAATCGAATAGAATGAATTTGAATAGAAAAGAATAGAAAATAATTGAAAAGAATAGAATAGAAAATAAGATAATAGAATAGAAAAGCAATAAATAGAACAAAATAGAACATGTCCATTTAACCGAAAATTCTAATTTCAAATAGAATAAATTTGAATAGAATAGATTGGAATAGAATCCAAAACAATGGAATCCAAAGTAAAAGAAAATATTAGAATAGTAAATAAGAGAATAGAATAGAAAATAATAGAATAAAATATAAAGAATATAACTATCTTCGGAAATTCTAATTTTGAGTAGAATGAATTTGAATAGAAAAGATTAGAATAGAAAATAATAGAATAGAACAGAAAAACAATTAATATAGAATAGAATATTTTAGAATATAACCGTTTTTATGTTATTATTGCTTTTCTATCATTTTCTATTCTATTCTAATATTTTCTATTCAAATCTAAATTCATTCTATTTGAAATTCAAATGTTAGAAGATGGTTATATTCTATTTTATTTCATTCCATTGTTTTTCTATTTTATTCTTTTCTATTCTCTTATTTTCTATTCTAATCTTTTCTATTCAAATTTAAATTCATTATATTTGAATTTCGGAAGATGGTTATATAACATATTCTTCCTATTTTATTCTATTTTTCTATTCTATTTTCTATTCTAATCTTTTGTATTCAAATTCATTCTATTCTAAATACGAATTTTGGTAGTTAGTTATATATTATATATTTTTTTCTATACTATTCTATTGTTTTTCTATTTTCTAGTCTATTGATTTATTTTCTAATCTTTTCTAATCGAATTTCGGAACATGGTTATATATTTTCTTTCTACTTGATTATATTCTTTTCCATTGTTTTTCTATTCTATTTTATTCTTTATATTATTTTGTATTCTCTTATTTTCTATTATTTTCTATTCTATTCTTTTCTATGCTAATTCAAATTCATTCTATTCAAAATTCGAATTTCGGAAGTTGGTTATATATTTTTTCTATTTTATTTTATTCTGTTCTAATTCAGTTAGTATCAATAGTCTAATGCAACAGCTGCATTTAAATGGAAAAAAGTTGGAATTCAAATGCGTTTTCAAATTTGAAGACAGATCATTTTTTCATATTTTTTCGAATTTGGTTGAATTTTTCAAATTTGAATTATGAAAATGAATGAAAAACAATTGATATAGAATAGAATAAAATAGAATATAACCGTTATATTCTATTCTATTTTATTGTATTGATTTTCTATTCTATTCTTTTCTATTCAAATTATACTATAAAAAAATTCTAATTTCAGAAGATGGTTAGATATTCTATTTTATTCTATTTTGTTCTATTGTTTTTCAATCATATTCTTTTCTCTTCTAATCTTTTCAAATTCAAATTTATTCTATTCGAAATTATAATTTCGGAAGATGGTTATATATTATATTCTTTCCATTTTGTTCCATTCTATTGTTTTTCTAATCTATTTTATTCTCTTATATTCTATTCTATTCTTTTCTATTGTAATCTATTCAAATTCATTCTATTCGAATTTTGGAAGATGGTTATATATTATATTTGTCCTATTTTATTCTATTCTATTTTTCTATTCTCATATTTTTATTTTATTCTTTTCTATTATTTTCTATTCTAATCTTTTGTATTCAAATTCATTTATTTATGAACATATGAACATTTATAATTCATATTCTATTCTATTTTATTCTATTGTTTTTCTATTCTATGCTTTTCTATTCTTTTATTTTCTATTCTATTATAATCTTTTCTGTTCAAATTCATTCTATTGGAAATTCGAATTTTGGAACATGGATATATATTACATTTATTCTATTATTTCTATTGTTTTTCTATTCTTTTCTATTGTATTCTCCTATTTTCTATTCAAATCTTTTCTAGTCGAAATTCGAATTTCGGAAGATGGTTATATATATTTTTTTCTATTTTATTCTGTTCTAATTTTCAAATATTTCAGATGGTTGGAGACAGTGTAACAGTAAAAGACTACTGTAGCCACCTTGTCCTAAACAGGGGTTACTGTCCAAATTTAAATCCATATATTAACTCGGGGTGAAGCCAACTAACACAATTTATTTCCTATAATGCACCATCCCTATCTCTACAATATACTCAACTCTCTGTCCCCTAATAACCACGAACCTGGGAATAGGGAAGGTCATACACTTTTATTATCTATTTAAAATCATCATAAAAGATAATAAAGATACATCAGCTCGTATTAAAAGTTATGACACGTGGAGGGCGTGCATTGGACAGGACTGTGTGAGGAAGCACGGCTCCTCAAAGACCGTTGCTGAATCAGCCTATCAAAGGGAGTTCGCCACCGCTACCAGGCACTTACCGAGATGTCCCAGCACTACAGAGCACACTCCCAACATTACAAAAATCAACCGGGGCTCCATAAACACCTTTTTTTGGCAACGGAGGGAAGCCGCATGGCGGGACATCCAAGATGGCGCCTGGCTGGAGCGGGGGTGGCGACACCACGTCCGCAGCTCTGCCAGCAAAACTGCCTGCAGTCTCCCCTATCATGTCGCTATAGCTCCCTCAGTGTCCCCAGCTCCTCCACCTCCCAAGACTAGGGCTCTGACATCTCAGAGCTGCATGGGTATCAGGACCTAAAAAAACACATATGGTCCCTCCCACTAAGGAAGATCTAGAGAGATTTGCTTGCAGAGTGGAGAAGGCCCTAAAACAGGACATTGAGCAGCTTCAGGCAGACACTACCCATCTAGGCTTTTAACCCTGAAGCAGAGATTTGTGGACTCACTGCCCACTATATCCCAGCTCAGAGAAAAGTGCTCTTCACAGGATCAGAGGATTGAGGCCCTGGTGTGTCAGCTAGATGACTACGAAAATTGTAACCGACGCTCTAACATCAGCATCCGTGGGTCACCCAAGGCCACATCAGCTAAAGATATTGTCCCTACAGTACAAGGCATATTAAGGGAGATCCTGGATCTACCTCCCACAACGTCATTTGAAATTGATAGAGTGCACAGAGCCCTCAGATCCCCTTCGTAGGAGGGTTCCCCTTTAATCTTCAAGCTGAGAGAAATGGAAAGTCTGCAACCTTGCACACTAAAGATGACCTCCCTTTCCCAGCTGATTGGCGCCATGCCACTGATATTCCTCCTCAGTCTGCAGCTCAAACCTGGCTCCCTGCACGACCTCAACGGCGCTCCAGGAGTCATAAGCGCTCATCACTGGGCACCTCGCCCTGCCCGTGAGCTGACAAAGATTGGGATACTTAGGGACTCTCTTGGACAACAGCCCAGTGACCCTCTGTGGCCCTTCCCACGTTGATCTTTCTTGCAGATGACAGCCTTTGCTTACTTTTTTTTTCTACTGTTTTTTTTGCCATCATAACCTAGCAAGACATCATTATATTTTTCTAGTGAGGGTCATGATCTTTCTTTGCCTTTGTTTTGCCTACTACTCCCCCGAGCAGTTATAGCTTTCTAGTCTATGAGTAGCTAACACAAACTGGACAGTGAATGTCTGATCACGTCCCCCCCCATAGGAATGCCTTTTTTAGGTATAGGCCCTGTTTAGGGCTTAATGCCTCAGCCGGGTGGCCTTCCTCTGCTGGCTGGGCCGCCAGGGTTAGGCATGCAGCTGACCTCGAACCCAGCGAGGCCTAGTGTTACCTCTTATGGGTCTAATTACTGGTTGAAATTGTTTTCCCTTCATGTTTTGTTTCCATATTTATCCTAATACTCTATCTTACCTCTAGGACTTGGTTCTATTGCTGTTCACGCCTGGATCAACCTTTCAAGTGGTTTCGCTTGGATTTCCTGCCGCTGATACGCTATGGCTATGGTTAAGGTAGTGTCACATAATGTTCAAGGTTTGTGCTCTCCACATAAGCGCAATAGGCTGTGGCTTGAACTGAAGCGACTGGGGGCTCAGGTACTATGTCTGCAGGAAACCCACTTCACGGGTATCTCAATTCCCAAATTGCCCACCCATGTTTATTCTCAGTGGTATCTGAGTAATTCCCCAAAGCCAAAATCACAGGGTACGGCTATCGCTATTTATAAGAACTGCCTGTTCCTACCTACTAACCAATACATTGACAACCGCACGTTATGTGTTCTTGAAAGGCACGATTATGGGACAGGTTTACAAGTTTGCGACATTATATGCCCCAAATATACAACTGCTCGTTTGTCGATAAGGTCTTAGATAGCCTGGTAAGTTCTTGGACGGAGACCTTCATGCGAGTCCTGACCCCACTTTGGACACTTCGGTAGGCTGCTCAACACACTCCTATGCTTTTCTGCAGCATTTTTGTAGATCCCTTCAAGACCACATGTTGGTTGATTGATGGTGGGCTCTGCACGCCTCAGGAAAAGACTATAGCTATTATTCTAACATGCACTGGGTATAGACATGTATTGACATGTTGCTGACTGACCAGGCTGCTCTAAACCTGCTAATAGACTCTACTATAGAACAGATCACCATCTCTGATCATGCCCTGGTGACCCTTTTGCTGACTTTACCTTCTAAGTCGACTGGGGCCTGGTCATGGAGGCTAAATGTGAACCTGTTAGATGACATAAGGGTGGTTGCAGGAGTGGAGGAGTCTTTGTCCTCCTACTTCGTTGAAAATTCCAAAGGGGAAGTTGATGATGGTATACTATGGGAGGGCAATAAAGCAGTAGTCAGGGGGTTCCTTATTGCGTGGGGTTCTAACCTGAAGAAGGAGAGACAAGCGGATTTCCATCGGGTCCTTAGGGTGCTGCAACAAGCTGAATTGAAACAAACAAACTGCGGACCCAGAAGTTTTCAGACGCTTGACAGAATTGCCTGCGCTCTTTTCTAAACGAATAGACAGACAAATTGGTCAGCGGCTGCGTTATGTAGCTCACAGATATTATGAGCATGGCAACAAGTGTGACAGAATGCTGGCTCGGGCACTCTGGAAACGCTGCATGTCCTCACATGTTCACAAGCTACGGTCTCCTTCTGGAGGCATGGTACAGCATACGTTCAAAATCGCATCTCTGTTTCGCAACTATTATGCAGCCCTTTATAAACAAAATGCGAATGCTACTCCCACCGAAGTGGCACAAAAACAAACACGCATAGTCATATTTTTCCTCCTCCAGCTTCCCCAACCTATCCTCCAAGCAGCAGGCTGGCTCCCTATCTCTCCTGCGGAGTTGTGGGCTACTGTGCGGTCCTAATGGGAAAGGCCGGGGTCCAGATGGGCCAGTGCCACCCATCAGGAGCCTACAGTGCTGCCTATCAGTGCCCACCAGTGCAGCCTATCAGTGCCCACCAGTGCCGCCTCATCAGCGCATATCAATGAAGGAGAAAAATTACCTGTTTGCAAAATTTTATTACAAACTATGAAACATGATTTTATTTAAATTTTTTTTTACATTTTCCATCTTTTTTTGTCTGTTTAGCAAAAAATAAAAATCCCAGCTGTGATTAAATACCACCAAAAAAAAGCTCTAGTTGTGGGAAAAAAATTATAAAAATGTAATTTGCGTACAGTGTTGTATGACCGCGCAATTGTTATTCGAAGTGCATCAGCGCTGAAAGCTGAAAATTGGTCTGGGCAGGAGGGGGGTTTAAGTGCCCAGTAGGCAAGTGGTTGATTTCACATTGTGGATCCCACTGTCTCATTGCCAAACCTGATGTAGGAATTGTCAGTGTATAACCAGGTGTCTAATTTTTGGATTAATTACACTAAGTCAGAGATTCTACCAATCACAGTTCCTCCGGCACTAGCTACAGCTTCAGGGGCTTTCCCTTTACTTGGGCATCCCCAACAATGCGATACATGGGTATACACCTCACTGATAATCTAGACACCCTATACACTTCCAATTACACCCCCTTATTTAAGAAGATTTACAATCTTGGGACAAAGAGACCTTTACATGGATGGGTCGCACGAATATCATTAAAATGACAATATTGCCCCATGTATTGTTCCTCCTGCAGATGGTACCTATCCCCCTGCCTACCCGCTTTTTTAGGGAGCTTCATAGCCTTTTTGCTGGGTTTGTGTGGAGAGGCAGGAAGCAAAGAATAGCCATGGTGATTTTGCAGCGGTCCAAGCAAAATGGGGATCTGAGTCTACCTAATATTTCTCAATACTACAGGGCAATAGCACTACAACGTATACTCAACTGGAGGTTTCATATGACTTCAAAGCTGTGGGTACAAATGGAAAAGATTATGGTGGGTTTGAATCTGTCATTCGCCCATGGGTTCCAAAGGAGGACAGGGGCCTTTCTGATTGGGTTTCTCCCCTGACCACCCGTGTTGAAGGTCTGGGATAGAATGAATAGATCCCTAGCTTTAGCTCTTGCAACTTCCCCACTGGCCCCGGTTTGTGGCTTTCCCTGGTTCCTCCCTGGTGAGCAGCTGTCCTCCTTTGGATCCTGGGTGAGCGATGGCATTCACAGCTAGGCACGTTTTGTGCAGGGTCATTCTATACCACTTACTAACCCTTAGAGAACGCTATAGTAGCTTCCCCTTTGATTTCTGGAGACACCGACCTTAAGTCTTCTCCACTGCGGCTAGGAAACATGCATTTGAGGTCTTAAGGAGTTTGTGTTGGAATATCAGGGGGGGGGGGGGGTTGCAGCAATTCTAGTTAAGTACCATTGAGTATAGTGAAGACATTGCTCTGTTTATTGTTGAGGGTCAGTAGAAAGGGTTTAAATAAAAGATTCCCAGGTATCAATTAATTTTTGTTTAAGGAGGCCTCTACTCGCGCTACGCAGAATAGGTAACTTCACTTTTCTAGGAACAAAGAGATAGATGGAGGTTCAGAACAGATCCATTTACACAGGATTGTCTTTTCAGCTACCAGAGAACTAGTGGTTATTGGAAATCCCGGTGCCAGGAATGTCTACTATGCCCATGCATGGGTTGCAAGTAAATAGTCAACTAGATGTGATTTAGAGTATTGCACTACAGTAGGTAGGTAAGGTTGACTAAAGACCCCAGTCCATCCAGTTCAACCTGTGTGGGTGTGTGTGCATGAGCAGTCTAGAATTGTTTGATTTTGGGACATGCCCAAAAAGCGTGTAGAGGTTTGTATACAGTTGTTATGCTAATTTGTCTTTTTAAAATTTAGACATCCAAAGGGGAAGATTTTGTTCATGAGCAAGTTTTAATAATTATTTCATGGCTTCCCGGTTCTCTTTACAGGTATACTGCTAGTCATTAGTACCAATGGCAGTCCTAGGGAGAATTTGTGCCATGTGCTCAAGCGAAATAGAAGATCTCCATAGGATTGAATAGAAAGTTCACTTTTCATGCACAAGCCTGATTCAGATTTTGACAACAAAATTGCAGTGTCCCATACACCAAGAAAAATACCTGATACTGTAAATGACATTATGTAAAGAATATGAGAATTTGAATTGTGCAGCCTCCATAAGAGCACAATAAGAACAAATACTAGGAATCTGAACCAGCATACAAAACAAGTAGAGTGGTAATGTACAGCATCCACGCAATTCCCAAGTATGCAGGTCTGGAGTTGATGGCTCAGATAAGTAAATTGTACCTGAAAGGTTCCTGATTCTTGAAAGAGAACTTTTTTTTTCTCTAATTAAGAATTTAAGGCTGTGTGGAAAAACACGCAAGCAGCAACAGACTTTCAGCAAGGAAAGGAGTTCAACTTTTTATTAAAATGGCATACCTTTAATTGGTTTTGGGGCACAAAAAAATGTATAATTGATCTATATTTCTATCAGTGATATTTGCCTTTAAAAGATTAATTTTTCTCATTTAGTGGTACACCTAAAGGCTTCAATAAACAAGGGGACAGATTTTCCCAGTCATCAGGAACGCAAATTAGCTAACAGTGTCTAAATTCCCAGATATTATGGATTATCTATCAAAGATGAGGGTCACCATTGATAGGTCTGTATGGAGGGGAGGTAGTACTCTGATAAGGGTCCACAATATGTGGCCACTCCCTTTCTGGCTTAATTATTTTACAGTTTTTTTTTTTTGCAAGTATACAGTATATTCACATTCCACATGGTTGAGTTTTTTTAATGTATTTAAAGAAATGCATATGATAAAAAGGTATCTATAGCATTCCACATTTAAGTTAAAAGCCCTATGGTAGTCAGTGATGTTACATGCAACTGTGGGGTGAGACCTCAGAGTTCCTGCATCCTTAAACCCATTGTTACAGACTGAGAACAGAGGAAGAGGAAACTTTTCTCCCTTATTAGGCCCTGTTCACACCATCCTGCTCTGGAAACACGACACTAGTGTGATGTGAAGCTATTCATTTTGACTATTCTGACCATAGATATGCTTTAAGTAAAGCATCTTTTTGGAATTTAACTAAAATAATGGACTTTGCCTGGTTAAGAGTGGTAAAAAGGTAACTATTTCAAAGTGAAAACAGGTGATAAAATAATTTCATTGATTTATAAATTGACAGCATTTGTTAAAAAAAAAAAAGTCCCCCCCCCCCCTAATAATACCACAATCACACAGGGATACTATTAATTTAATGAACAACCAAAATGAATGCAACTAAAAATTAAGGAAAAGCAGTGACATTTTGATTTCAGCCTCCAATAAACAGGACCTATGCTTCTTTACCCTTATAAATAAATCCAAATAAACATGTTGGTCATTAAAAGCAATTTAATGACCAGAACCTAAACAAGGGTTCCACTGCCAGCAATGAAAATCAAAAAGCATAATACAATATGTTTGATCTTACCCCTTTACAAAGGAATTCCCATTTTTTGGGTGGATATTTCTTGATACCTATTTTCATGTTTAAAAAAGTGATATTTCAAACCTGTTGTTGCGGCAGCTTGCTATTAAACGGTCTTGTTTTTAAAGTTAGTTTTATTACCACTAGAGGTCGCTTTTGCCCCAAAATCAAATCTCTTATTCTAATACTTGTCACACAGTAGCACAAAACAAAGGATGTGCAAATCATAATGTGTATATACACATTTTTTTTTTCATACCATCAATGTTTCTTGGCATATTTCATTTAAAATTCAAATTGACCTATAAATGTTACAGATTTGCATAGCTATTTGCAAGCTAAATCACATATTGTTTTTCTCTAATCAGGACTTGAAAAAGTGGCAGGATATCCCGACCATTATTCATAAATAGATCAAACTGCTCTTCCCACTATAACCTATTTGAAGACTGTAGACTATCTTCTGGGGTTGTAAGTTGTATCCTCTGCTGAGTAGAATTTTTACTAAAAACAGACTTATTTGTGCATGTAAGCATGTAAGAGGGCAGTGTACATGCAAACATAGATACTGTGTGGGTGCCTAAAGTTCACCTTTGGAACATGTTACATGTTCCACTTGTATTTAGGGTGGAACATGGAACAGCTCCTTCCCCCATCCCTATGACAGCAGACAAGGGGGTTCTTCTCCCCACACCTGCTGTCACTTTTTAAAAATAGCTTGGCTGTGTGGTGCTCCACCCACAGAGCTGAATCATTCATTCACAGATTCCTGTGAATTAGAAAACTACAAGTACTGAATTCAACCACGGCAGACAAACTTGTAGTTTCAATGGACTGCAGGGCAGCGGAGCGCTCTCATAGTCCATTTACATGTTCTCCAGCTTTGAAACCGAAAGCCCAGAGGACATGTCTGCAGGATCCACCAATTGTGGGTGCACTGTTTTCCAGGCTCCTGCAAGAAAAAAAAATAATAAATGCACATTTTATTTCTGCAAAAATTTGTGCAGATATTATTTTTCCCAAAAGGTGAATTTAGCCTTTATGTAGAAAGTAAGGGACCAACAGAAAAACGAGGAGCAGATAGTCGACTGCTAGATGACCAGCTAACAGGTGAATGTTAGCTGGTCAATGTTAACAAATTCTTCTATAGGTACATGTCTCACAGGTTCGGGTCCATCAACACTATGGATCTGCAGAAAATTCTGTTTGAGATTCACAATTTATGTGCAGCTTCACAAGACAATTTGTTCATAAATAATACTTTGCATGGTCTTCAAGTTATGTTCCGCGGGTAAAGAAGGGTCAATAAAGGGGTTTTGGTTAAGCTAGCCCCTCACTATGAAGGGGGATCAAGCAGGGCAGCCAATGTGTGAGTGAATTGGAAGCTGTTGTAGGGAAAGTTGATAAATTACATAGGAAAAAATTGGGGTAAGTTAAGAAACTGTATTTTGGGTTTTCTTTTCTTTTGTTTTTTTAGGTTTGGGGTGCTCAAAGCATAGCATTCACTTGTTACTGTCCATCTGTTTTTTATAGCTGCCTTTTGTATACAGCACACCTCTGCATCACTGGAAAGAAAAAAACAAAGTGCAAGAACAGCGTGTATCTAAACCACCTAATATCACTCACATTCAACACAACTCAAAGTTAGGCATATACCTATGACCTTTTGGAACATATAGCAAAGAGTTAATTTGTAGTTTCACTGTATGGCCAAAATTGCCCAATATGAGTACTTCTTTATGGTTTTACAATTTTTTCCTAATTTTCTTTTGTAATAAACAATTATATTTTTTTTATAAATTAATGTGTGACCTTTCCTCTCTGGTACCAGTAAAGTCCAACACAATAAGTTTTCTTTTTTTTTTTTTTCAAATACCAGTTGGGCCTATTGTTTCTTATTAAAACAGTTCTGCTGCTGTCCAATTTTACACTGCTGTATTACCTGCAGTCTTATAATTCTTGTAGTAAAATACCTACCTGTACTCTTTGCCTCCAGTACATTTTGCTTATCCTACATCGGGGGGTCAGCAACCTGTAAGTAGATTGCGGCCAGGTGACTTATAGATCGCTGTCTGGGCTTGCTGACCCTCTATCCCAGAGCATCAAACAGAGTACAATGCAGAGGGACTACAGTACTTGTAAAGTTGGAGCTGTAGCAGGGAGGAAAAGCTGCATAGCCGATGCCTCCTCTGTAATGCTGGCTCCTGTCCCATGTGGCGTGATACCAACTGCATTCCACCTCTTATCCCAGCTAGCAGTCACCAAAATGGTGTCAGCAGCAGAAGAGAAGAGATCTTCAGGTCAGTGTGAAGCAATGCACTGGGCATAATAGTATAGGGCTGCTTTCACACTGATGCGCTGCTGCTTACCCACACCACTGGTGCCGTGTAGTGTACCTGCAGCTTTGCTACGCTTAGCCATAGCCAGGTGATCTTTGACTACTACTTTTACACTACTATATCCTCTGCAGAATCTTAATTCTTGTAGTATAGCCTTAGCCTGTGCTCTTTGTCTCTGGTAAATTGGGGCCTAGTCCTGCTGTTCATTTTATTTTATCCTGCTGCTGTCCAATTGTACACTACTGTGACATTTGTGGTCTCCTTAATCATGTTGTAAAACACCTGTCTGTTCTCTTTTTCTCTAGTTAATTCCAGGCAGTTCTCCCTTATTTAAAATGTCTTGCTGCTGGCCATGTTTACACTGCTGTATCATCTGCGGTCTTTTAATTCTTGATGAGAGCTTGATAGAACTGCAGCAGAACAGTTTTGCATCAGCAAGAACAGGGACAGCCACAGGGATCCACAGGCAAGTGAGTAGTGGGTCTATTACCGTTTGATGAAAAAAGGTATCTCAACGCTAAAGCTAACTAGGGAAAAAAAAGGCCTTTTTTTCAAAACTAAATTTACCCAGATTGTGATGCTACTGTTGTAAGCCAATCAAGTTGTAAAAGAAACAAGAATCAAAACCACAGTCAAATATGCACTTCCAGAGTATGCGGTCTACGAAAATCTTACTATTAAAACCAAGAAATGCAGCGCTAATAGCAAACTAATATGCAAATGTGAATCGGCATAAATAAGTGAAAAATCAAAAAAAGAAAAATGTGATGAAAAAGAAAAAAAAAAAAATCGAGAAAACTAAAGCAAAGTCCCATCAAAAAAATATTATTATATATTCTGAAGTGAAAATCCACATCCATAAAGCAAGTGTTCAAATTGATAAAGTGTCCTCATCATTCAAATAATAGTGTCAAAATCTCCAAGATAGTGTGAAGTGTATCCACGTCCCCACCGAAAGTGTATAAATTGCCTGCTTATCAGACGGTGATGACTGCCACAGCAGTCTCACCCAGCCTCGGGAAGTAAGGTCTCCCTTAGGTTACTGCTAATGGCACTCCGGAACTCACATATATTGAGGAGGGTATTTCAAGTATGCAAAACAAAGAAAACTCCCATAGTGTAATATGTAAGATAACGTTTTTAATGAAAAAAGGTAAGATTGCACTTACAAGAAAATGGTCGTAAAAGTGCTGAATAAACGAATAATACAGACGAGCGGATGCACATCAAAGTGCGGTGTCTCCGTGTTGTCTCGTTCTAGAATGAGACAACACGGAGACACTGCACTTTGATGTACATCCGCTCGGCTGTATTATTCGTTTATTCTGCGCTTTTACGACCATTTTTGGTCTGGTTTCTATGCACCAGATTTTGCACTCTCCAGTTTTAGTAAACCAACCCATTGTTAGCTAGGAATAGTGGAGCAGATCAGTAGTGCAGTTGCTAACTGCAGCTTAACACGAGAGATAGGTAGGTTTTGAGAATTTTCATAAAGTAGGCAAGGCAATTTCATAAGGTTCAAAATGATTTCCTCAACAATGGGGTATGGGCCCAGGCACTGGCAATCAGTAAATATACATAAGATATAGACTGTATCTGTAAATCAGGGCACGAGTGTGCATTAAGTACTGCTCTTGGAACTGATTACTACTTTCTATCTAGCCATTCTTCTCTGTATTAAGGAAAAGAAAATTGACACCTCAGTTATTCTTTGGGATGCCATGGAACTTAAAAATGGTTATTGAATCATAAAGCTTTGGGTTAATCTTCTAGGGAAGGCCACGATTCCAGGGTGATCCACAGTTTTGCTTTAATAACGTTGTTCCAACAGCTGGAGTAGGGTATAAGAGGAACAAAGAGTATAGAGAGAGAGAGAGAGAGAGAGAGAGAGAGAGAGAGAGAGAGAGAGAGAGAGAGAGAGAGAGAGAGAGAGAGAGAGAGAGAGAGACTTATCTAGAAATGTTATTGGATTCTGGTGATAAAATACACACAACAGAATACCATTTTAGGGCGAGCAGCACCCTCTGAAAACACAGTCAATAACTCTTGGTTACTAATATTGCATTTTCACTCAGTAGGCAAGAACCTGCAGTAATAGAAGGTAGAAAAATAGAGGCTGCACTGGAATTTCTAAATACAGGAATAGGATGGCACCAATGCCTGCCTCTAATGCATTAACTAATGAGCATGCATTGTACACAAGCCTGTACCTGAAATGCAACAGAGCTGAATGTGCACTTTAGAGTCCGTAAGGGACAGATAATAGGGTTGGTACTCCTAAAGACTATGTGATATTTTTATTTTATAAATATCCCCAGGTGTTGGCCTCCCAGATGCAACACATGGCATGATGGGGAACAATAAATCTCATGGACCCAATACAAAGACTCCCATTTTCACAAGAATGTTTGTTGGAAATGCTTGGGGAGGGATGTCTCGATCCATCCAACCTACCCACTCTAAAAATGCAGGGAAAAACTCTGGATAGTAGTGACACACACCATGCAGTTTATAAATTACTCAGTAATTTGGGATGATCACAATTATATACAGTAAAGCTTAAGAAACTACAACGTGGATAAATTCCATATTTTTAATTTATATCAAGATGGAATTTTAAAAAATGTCAATCTCTACAGGAGGCACATAAGTTATCAAAACAGAAATTCTTCCAATACTTACAATTATGGCATGCTCTTCAGGTGCAGTTTAAAAATGTGGAAATACATTGAAACCCCCTACTAACTCACGTTGCTACTGTAGAACCAAGCAGAATCTCATTTCCAATGCTTATAAAATGCTCATACCCAAAATGTACACAATAATCCTTTGCCATGCAGCAAAAGTTGGCCCGTCTCACAGATGAAGACTGGTCAGAAGCATCAGCAGTAGTCCCAGTGGTATTAATTATTCCTACTCAGAAACGTACAACTTTTTTATGGCAATTTCACCACAGGCACGTTGATGTTCTTGCATTAGCAGTTCAGCTGTAAACAGACAAATCACTTTGGTAAACTTATATGATACAATATTTGTTGAATTCTAAATATTGATAAGATGTAATCTACTTTGTTATGTGATATATGAGGGGATGTGAGCAAATTTCTACTTCTAACAATATGATACATCAGGGGAGGCCAGTTTTGGGGGTTGACAAGTGGTGTGAGGGTAGAGTATTGTTTAATTGTATCCGCTGGACTGTTCTCCTTTTGTTACCTTTTCTGTAATAATTTTAAAACCTTAAAAAAAGCAACTGATTAAAAAAAAATTCCCAGGTGCAGAACATAAGAGTCAGTTTGCCTCAGTGAGGACTGCCCAATCAGGAGAAGTGGTGAGGAAGAAGAGGACCCTGCAGAACCAAGTGACTGGCTTGAAAACTTTGGAAAAGGTAAGTATTAAGACAAAAAAATAACAGAAAATGCATGCTGAGGAATCTTCAGGGAATTTAGAGGTAGCCTGAAAAATTGTAAAGCACCAAAGTTTGGCCTTCAAGATAATACGGTTTAAAGTGTTACTAAACTCACAACAGTAAGATCAGTCTGTATTTGCAGTAAAACATGCTTGTTAAACTCACTGTGGAACCTAAGGGATTAATCCTGCGCATTGTGTAAAAAGGCTGTTTGATCCTGCCTTTTCTGATTCGCCCCTACTTTTACCGTCCCCAATTCATCTGCCGATAGTACAGAGCCTTGGAGGCACTCTGCACATGCCCAGTTTAATGTGTATTACTAGAGTTTTTTTTTTTTTTTTGCTTGGGAGGGTGCATGTAATCAGCGCAGGGCCAATCAGCACCATCCAAACAGAGGCTCAGGGGTCCTGCAGCCTCATAGGACAGTCAGATTTGAATGAAAACTCCTCCTACAAGCTTTAACCACACTCGTAAGACTGCTGATGAGAAAATGTATTTAGCAGTTTATATTGGCTAAAACACCAGGTGGCCCCCGCCCCCTCTGACATCATGGGGAAATCCATAGGGAAGTCCCCGTCAAGCCCTCATGCGTCAGAGGGGGGCGGAGTCACCAGGTGGCCCCCCTCCATTATATAAGACCTGTCAGAAGAAGAGAAGCGTCACACAGTGGGAGCCTCCCATTGAGCGCAGTGGCCCGAGAACAAAGAAGAGACGCTGTGGAGGAAGATGCCGGACAAGAACACTGGAGCAAGAAGAAGCGGATCGGAGGAAGAAGAAGATGGAGGAAGAAGATGAAGAAACCAAAGGATGAAGAAAGGAAGAAGGAAGAAGACCAGAAGAAAGAAGATGAAAGAAGACTTTAATAAAGGAACTGTCAAAGACGTCTTCTGTAATTTTTAACACTTTTGTCACTTTTTTGGTGAAATGGTAGGGGTACCCTTACCATTTCACACGGGGGGGGGGGTGGGATCTGGGGGTAACCTTATTAAAGTGGGCTTCCAGATTCCGATAAGCCCCCCCCGCCCGCAGACCCCCACAACCACCGGCCAGGGTTGTGGAGATGAGGCCCGTGTCCTCATCAACATGGGGACAAGGTGCTTTGGGGGGGACCCCAAAGCACCCTCCCAATGTTGAGGGCATGTGGCCTGGTTACGGTTCAGGAGGGGGGGCGCTCTCTCGTCCCCCCTCTTTTCCTGCGGCCTGACAGGTTGCATGCTCGGATAAAGGGTCTGGTATGGATTTTTGGGGGAACTCCACGCCATCTTTTTTTAAAAATTTGGTGTGGAGTTCCCCTTAAAATCCATACCAGACCTTAAGGGTCTGGTATGGATATTTAGGGGGAACCCCACGTCATTTTTTTTTTAATTTGACACGGGGTTCCCCTTAATATCCATACCAGACCTGAAGGGCCTGGTAATTGAATTTGGGGGAACCCCCACGCTTTTTTTTTTTTTTTCAATGACTTTCAATGACTGTTCTCTGTATTACGGGAGCCGACAATTCATTATAGCCGCGAGTGCTTTTAAATAGCTTTTTTTCCTGCAGAAATGACACTTTGTGTAGGGACAGTTCTAAGCACGGGAAACATGCGCCCCTTTACACGCATACTATAGACACCCCCCAGGTACAAAATGTAAAGGAATATTACACTTTTATTGTTTCACTTTAAGCATTATTAAAATTACTGCTCTCGAAAAAACAGACGTTTTTAAAACTTTTTTTTGCATTGATACATGTCCCCTGGGGCAGGACGCAGGTCCCCAAACACTTTTTATGACAATAACTTTTTAAAAATCAATGACTTTCAATGACTGTTCTCTGCATTACAGGGAGCCAACAATTCATTATAGCCGCGAGTGCTTTTAAAAGACTTTTTTTCCTGCAGAAATGACACTTTGTGACAAACTGACAATAACTTTTTAAAAAGCATCATTACATTGCCGAACACCGAACACTAACCCGAACATACAGTAAATTGTTCGGGTTCAGGTCCGGGACCCAAAAACCCAAAAGTCTGGTACGAACCCGAACTTTACAGTTCGGGTTCACTCAACCCTAGTGACCAGGTTTGCACCTCTCAAGACGGATTTTCGTCCAATCTTTTTTACAAAGCTTCTCTAAATCCTTAAGGTTTCTTGGCTGTCTCTTGGCAACTCAAAGTTTCAGCTCCCTCCATAAATTTTCTATAGGACTAAGGTCTGGACAATGGCTAGGCCACTCCATGACCTTAATGTGCTTCTTCTTGAGCCACTCTTTTGTTGCCTTGGCAGTATGTTTTGGGTAATTTTCATGCTGGAAGACCCATCCATGACCCTTCTTCAGTATTCTGGCTTAGGGAAGAAGGTCCTCATCCAATATTTTACAATACATGACCCCATTGGTTGTCCATTTAATGCGGCAGAGTCAGTCTGTACCTTTAGCAGAGAAACAGCCCCAAAGCATATTTCCACCTCTGTGCTTGACTATAGGTATTGTGTTCTTAGGGTCATAGTCAGCATGTTTCTTCCACCAAACATGGCGAGTTCCCCTCCTCAAGAAGGCACATGTACAGTCATGCCAATGAACATCTAAATGATTCAGAGAAGGATTGGGAGAAAGTGCTGTGATCAGATGAAACCAAAATTGAGCTCTTTGGCATGAACTCGCCGTGTTTGGAGAAAGAAAAATGCTGACTTTGACCCTAAGAATACCATCCCTAAAGTCAAGCAGGGAGTTAGAAACATGATGCTTTGGGGCTGATTCTCTGCCAAAGGTACAGGCCGATTTTGCCGCATTGAGGGGGCAATGGACAGGGCCATGTATTGTAAAATCTTGGATAAGAACCTTCTTCCCTCAGCCAGAACACTAAAGATGGGTCGTGGATGAGTCTTCCAGCATGACAATTACCCAAAACAAAGAAGTGGCTTAAGAAGAAGCACATTAAGGTCATGGAGTGGCTTAGCCATTCTTCAGACCCTAATCCTATAGAAAATTTATGGAGGGAGCGGAAACTTCGAGTTGCCAAGAGACAGCCAAGAAACCTTAAGGATTTAGAGAAGACCAAAATCCCTTCTGAGATGTGTGCAAACCTGATAACCAACTACAAGAAACGTCTTACCTCTATGCTTGCCAACAAGAGTTTCTCCATCAAGTACTAAGTAATGTTTTGCTTGGGGATCAAATACTTATTTTACTCACTGAACTGCAACTTAATTTATAGAATTAGTTTTATGTGTTTTTTTCTGGATTTTTGGTTGATATTCTGTCTCTATCATTTAAAATACACCCTTCATTTCTTTGTAAGTGGGCAAACTTACAAAATCTGCAAGGGATCAAATAATTATTTTCCCCACTGTAGGAACTTCAAGAAAATAAATAATTACACACATACATGTGTTCTATTTTACCTGTAAAAAACAAAATGTAACTGTTCAGTCAGTCTTGTGATTCACACACCTCTACCACACTGCATAGCCAAGCAGGTGAGAACTCTCTTTCATGGTTTCGTTTTGCAGCTTGCTATGCCACCTTTCCACCTCCACCTTATTCACTGGATAATAAATCTGCATCACACAGCTTTAACCACTTTCCGACCGGCGCACGACGATGTACGTCCCTTTTTTGAATAGGGATATCTCGGTAACGGCAGCAGCTGCTGCCACAACCGAGATATCCATCTCTTCAGGCGCCGGTCGGCTGTCCGATAATGGTGGTCATTGCGGCGGATTCGCCGCGAGATCACCGTTATCGGTGGCGGGAGAGGTGCCCCCCCTCCCGCCGCTCTCCTGCGCCTTCCGCCGCTTACCGAAACCGTCGGCAGCCGCGGAGGCGATCGGGTCCGTTCCCCTCCTGTGTCTAGAGATGAGTGACGCTAAGATGGCCGCCACTCATCTCTATACCATAGGAGGGCGGAAGCGACGTCAAAAACGTCACTTCCGCCCATACCTCTTAAAGAGGAATTTTCAAATGTCATTTTTTTTAAATTACATTTTTTTTTTTTTTTTTTCATTGAAGTCCAAATATGAGATCTGAGGACTTTTTGACCCCAGATCTCATATTTAAGAGGACCTGTCATGCTTTTTTCTATTACAAGGAATGTTTACATTCCTTGTAATAGGAATAAAAGTGAGCCAATTAATTTTTTTTTAAAAAAACAGTGTAAAAATAAATAAAATCAAGAAAAATAAATAAGAAAAACTAAAAAAAATTTTTTAAAGCGCCCCGTCCCGACTAGCTTGTGCGCAGAAGCGAACGCATACGTGAGTAGCGCCCGCATATGAAAACGGTGGTCAAACCACACATGTGAGGTATCGCCGCGATCGGTAGAGCGAGAGCAATAATTATAGCCGTAGACCTCCTCTAACGCAAAATATGCAACCTGTAGAATTTTTTAAACGTCGCCTATGGAGATTTTTGAGGGTAAAAGTTTGATGCCATTCCACGAGCGGGCGCAATTTTGAAGCGTGACATGTTAGGTATCAATTTCCTCGGCGTAACATTATCTTTCACAATATATAAAAAAATTGGACTAACTTTACTGTTGTCTTATTTTTTTATTCAAAAAAGTGAATTTTTTCCAAAAAAAGTGCGCTTGCAAGACCGCTGCGCAAATAAGGTGTGAAAAAAAGTATTGCAATGACCGCCATTTTATTCTCTAGGGTGTTAGAAAAAAAAAAACAATATATAATGTTTGGGGGTTCTAAGTTTTTTTCTAGCAAAAAAAACTGTTTTAAACATGTAAACACCTAAAATCCAAAACGAGGCTGGTCTTAAAGTGGTTAATGAGCAGGCAGCTGAACTACAAAAATAATGAACTTATTTTCCTAGCTATCAATATGGCTATGTACACAAATCCTTACAAAGCCTTCATTAAGTGAACAAGTTGAAATTTAGTATGTGCATTTTGTTGCATGTGTGTTGAGCTGTTTACATTGCATTCTATTTTAAAATTTATGCAAGCAGACATTGATTTTTCAGAATAGCTGTAGTGTATATACAAGTAGCTAATATATATGCCCTAGACAATTGTGGGTCAAAATGTCCATGTAGGTTTCTGATTTGCAAAATGACTTACCATTTACCAGAATCAATGATTCCTAAAGAAAGATCAGACAGCATGTTGTCGAAAGCACCTGCAGTGACACATATTGGCCATAATAAATGCTCTATAGATATTGGCTTAGAGAAGCTATATGCATTGTGTTCATATCCTAATCACATTTCTGCGCAATCTTCCTCTAATACATTGTTTTTATAATGCTACGCTTACCAAGAGTTGTTGCTGTATGTGCAATCCTGTTTCCTGCAGGGAACTCATCAGTTACTTTTAAAAGTCCTGTGTATAAGTAGACAGCAGAGGATGCCAGCCATTACCAGCCCTAACTATAATGCGAATATAAATCAGAGAAATGCATGAGGCTTTTTATTTAATAAAGGTAACTGCTGGTGTATTGTGGTACTGTATAGTACAGGTTCACTTTAGGATACCCATAAGTACATGGATAGTCTGTAAGGGACAGGCTTTCCATATAATAATCAGTGCCCCCTCATTACCCTCTCCAGCGCCCCCTCAGTATCCTCTCTAGGTCATTATCCAGTTGAATATTGTCCAGGTAAGTCTGAAAATTCTGTTCCACAACTGCAATAGTACAAAGTAGAAGTATTAGAAGTCTTTGTCTCCTGGACAATACCACAGCACTACCTGCCTGTAATTTGCATGTTCTCCCTGTGCCTGTGTGGGTTTCCTTTTGGTACTGCGTTTTCTTCCCACACTCCAAAGACACGCTGGTAGTTTAATTGGCTCCTACGTTGACCCCAATATGTATGAATGTGAGTTAGGGACCTTAGATTGTAAGCTCCTTGAGGGCAGAGACTGATGTAAATGTACAATACATATATGCAGTGGTGGCCTGCCCAATAGGGGTGTCACCCCCCTAATCCATGTGCCTGGCCCCTAATTACATGCAGAGCGCCGGACGCATAGATTTCAGTGTGGGTTTTCTTTTTTTTATAAGCACGTGATTAGAGCTTGAGGCTCTAATTGGCTTCAAAAAGGGTGGGCTTGGGGCACTGAGCACTGTGTCCTGAGCCCACCCGCTTGTGTGACATTAGAAAATTAATATTTGCTAATGTCTTCCTGCTGCTCCTCCTGGCCAATCAGGACTCCCGGCTAATCAGGTCTCAGGACCCGCCTCCTGTTTGGCCGGGAGGAGAAGCAAAGGCCCTGGCTCTTCCCTCCGCAAACCTCCTCCCTGCACCTCTACCACAGCATGAGGTAAGGCCATGGATCGCCACCTTCCGGTTCGAGCACCTAGGGGGCTAGTGTTTGCAGCCCCCCCAAAAATATTGAGCACCAGCCATCACTGCATATATGTAAAGTGCTGGTTAAATTGTTGGCGCTAAATAAACACCTGTAATAAATATTCAAGATGTTAAAACATTTTGCTGGGAATGTCTGTACTTCTAGCTTCCTCAAAATGAGTATGCTCTTAAGCTGACTATACAGAAAATAATTTTGATAAGTGTGTGGCAGTCCCCACTCGATAGAAGTTGCTTGACATTTGTCGAATGGACATGTTTGGATGTTGGATGCAGCTTTTAGAATACAAGGGGAGGGGATTCCTACATCCACCTCATTTGTGTATGGAGGAATCTGTTCTGACAGCATGGCCAGCTTTAGTTTGTAAGTTTCTATATATGCCCTATAGCTGAGGATAGTTTTAAGGGATAACCCTTTACAGACATGCCCTAGCATGGCAGTTTGGATCCAACATGACAGTTTAGTTTTTTTTTTTTTTTTTCTGGCTAGTGTGCGTATATGGCTGTGGTAAATCATTCACAAGACAATAAAGTATAGTCTAGGCAGGTTTGCCCTGCACTTTTATTTAGCAGCAAATAAACATTTTTAATGCAGGAGAACTTTGTACAGAAAATCTATAGCATAATACAAAACATCTGTTTGTCCAAGCAATTATTTAAACTCAGGTCAGTTGCTGACCAACAAGGTTCCGAAAACAAACAACAGCACTTCTATCTTCTTGTGTTTTGTAAGCAGTGAGCCTTTTCACCCAGCAGAAGGCTCCCACAGCAGAGAGAACAAGAAAGCCCTGATCATATATAATGGCCCTTGGACCGCTGAATCTAATACTGAGACTAATATTTAGGTCTGGCTAATTGCTAAAATGTGGACCCAGAAATGAAGGCTTGTTCCCAAAAGCTCTATAAAGCCTCTAGGCCCCCAGAACAGGACCTTTTATGGTTCTAAGAAAACAAGTTTGTTTTCTCCATATCAGTCATAAACCCCGAGACCCTCACTATGTCCAGGCAAAAAAACCTAGGTACACATACACCTTTTTTACCTTGATTAGTGAGGCTACAATCTATGATAGGCAAAACTGATACATAGATTTAGGGTTTTAATCTGTTATTTACAAAGCCACTTTTTGGAAGCCACATTTTTACATCATCTGTAGAAATTTTAAATGTAAAGAAGCTGTGCGACAATATCATAATCAGTATAACCAAATCCACTGTATATTCAAAATGTAGTGAACACAGCATGTGTATCATTTTACCTTTGTCTTATGAAGTAGTCAAAATGTTTTTATACATCTTGGAATGAAATGAGAAGCTGGTGTACCCTTATAAGGGCCAATCCGGGATTAGGGTTCTTAAAGTATGAGGCCACCAATTTAGACACTTGCCTTGCAGAAATGATGGCTACAACATATACCACCTTGAGAATCTTATAGAAATGTGACATGTCACAAATGGGTTCAAACAGCAGTCTTTAAAATGCAGAGAACCAGATTCAGGTCTCATAGATTCACAGGGGAAGGAAAAGGGGGAACTACATGGGAGACTCCCTGTACAAAGGTCTAAATAAAGGAGTGAAATACCAACAAGAGCAGAAACCTGGTCCTTAAAAGCAGTGATAGCCAAACACTGGTCTAAATCCAGCAGCAGGAAGGAGAGTATTTGTCCCATGGAGAAATTCCTATGCCTTCAATGTCTAATGACAAATCTTGCCAGAAATAGACTTCATAGCTTTTAACAACATGGGAATCAGATTTAGATATGCTTTAACTCAAAAAACCTGAGCTTCCACAGCCATACTGTTAAACTAGGCAGCTGTGAAGCAGGAAGTGCTTAAGCCTCTGCCAGAAGTCCTACCATGTTGGCATACCACATCCTCCTGGGCCAGCCCAGAGCCATAAGGATCACCAGAATGTCCTCCATCCTGAGACACAGAGGGAAAAGGTTTTGGGGGAGCAAAGGTATAGATCTGGATGTACTCATTCAACACAACAACCAGAGGATCCACTGCTTCAACTAAAGGATTCCTGTACCTAGAGACAAAACTCTTGAATCGGGAGGCTAGGAGGTCCACATTTGATATCCCCCACCTGCGACACAAATCCTGGAACACCTCTGGGTGTGGGGCAAGGCACTGTCAGCTATGGAAATCTTCCTGCCAATTGTCTATACCTGAAATGTACATGGCAGAAAGGTGGTAACGTGAAGGTCTGCTCTTGTCCAGGTCTGAATCCAAACTACCGGTCTTGCTACAGTGAAAAATCAGGTTACTCCCTTTTGGTTGATGTACTCCACCACCATATAATTGTCTGAATAAACCTAGATCAGATGACCTTCCAGGAAGGTCCAATGTTCCAGAGACAGCCAAAGTGCCCCGAAGGCCCAGCATGTTGAACGGGAAACAAGACTCTTCTGATGATCAAGCCCCCTGCATCGATATGGTGTCTAGGACTTCTCCTATGCCCAACAGGCTGGCGTTCATCATGAAGAAGATCTTCCAGAAAATGGGAAGGAGGACTTTCTTGATTCCAGAGCCAGGTACTTGAGCCACCAGGCCCAAGGCGACCTGGTCCTCCATGTTAATCAAACTGGTCTGTCCAGGGACTTGATTGACCTGTCCAACAACATAACATTTTGCTAAAGAGGTCTGGCGTTAAACTAGGCAAATTGGACCAACTCAAAAAAGGCTACCATCAGTCCCAAGACCTTTACAGAAAAGCAAGAAAGTCGGCCAGCTTCTGGAGTGGAACACTCAAATCTGAGATCAGAGAGTCTGCAATTTCCTCTGTGGAAGAAACACTCTGACCTGAGTTCTTTTCAGCATTACACCAGGATACTCCAAATGAAGTGTAGGCTCCAGCGATGATTCCAGAAGATTCAGAATTCATCTAAACTGCTGCAACATCTGGATAGTCAAATCCAGATGTTTGAGAGAGCCTGTGCCAACTGTTCCCTAAACAGGAGGTCATCTAAATATTAAAGTAAGGGGATGCTTCAAGATTGCACTAGGGCTAAAACTGGGGTCAACACCCTAGTGAACCCCTTAGGTGCAAATGAGATGCAGAAGAGTAGGCCCACAAACTGGTAGTATAGAAGCCCCACATTAAAGTGAAGGAAATCTTGATGCACTGGAAAAATGAACATGTTGGTATGTGACATTGATATCCATAGAAGCTAGAAAGTCCCCTTGATGCAGGGAGGCGAAGGCCGATTTGGTGGGTTCTCTCCATAATTTCTAGAACAGAATGAATACAATTGAGATGCAAGATGGAATGGATCCCCACTGTGGGTTTGGGAACAGGATATAGGTTAGAAAAAATCCTACAAACCATGCTGTCACAGGAACTAGGGCAATGAAACCTATGCAAGACCAGAAAGAACTTAAATAAGATCATCTAAAGTGTGCGCAAACAAAAAGAATGAAAGTACAAAATGAGGAAGGAGTGAAATCGATCCAAAGAGACATTCCTCAAAAACTAAGCAGAATAAATGCTTCTTATACAAGAATTCTGCTGCCCAGAAACTTAACCAAGCTGTCCACACGTGTAGTGACATGAGACCTTTGCAAGAGAAATTTGACCAGCTAAGCACTGTATGACAAGGTATAGTTACAATGAGAATGTTGTGTTTCCAAATTTTGTAATGAAGTCACAGAATAAAGCAAAGACTTTGTGACATGACTTAGTGTAGAACAATCAAAGCCAGTGATAGAACTCAGAGTGACTTGGAGCAGGAGCAGTGTATTCCATTAAATGAAGAGTAGGAAGGACCCCTGTAATAGGGAGAAAACTTCTCCTATTTGGGTATAATAGTTGCAGACTCAAATCAATCTGAAAAATGTATTTCTTCAGAAAGAGCATAAAATCCACACCTGATAACGGATACACAGAAAAAACTTTGACTGAACCAGAGAATTCCAGCATGTCTGTGTCGGAATTAGCAGGGGAGAAGAAAAAGGGAAGTTAGTGAACCATGTCAGGTGGTCCCCAACAGACATATAAAAAAACTTTGTAATAAACCCCCTACACACAAGTTCTGCCAGTGATTGCATATACAGAATTCCCCCCCCCCCCCCCATTTGTGTGCAAGAGATAGCAGTGAAGGTCAATCAAATGGACTACAGTACCAAGGGAAATGAGGGGGTCTGTTACATGTACCCTGGTACTTAGTGGCTACAGAAGGAAACACAAGAAAGTAACTGCATTGAACACTGAGATATGACAGGGCAAAGTACTGTATTAAGAACACTGTAAATTCTTGATTCCGGGATAGTGCTGGTGCTTGTGAACCCTTTTACAGGTGACATTCATTGCAGCTCTTAAAAATCAGCAAGTGAAGGTTTCAGAGTTAAACACTGTAGATATTTAACTGACCATGGTCTGCGTTGGCAGAGCCTCTTCAACCTCTGCAGCTTGTCCAAAACTCCTTAAAGCACTGGCACCACCAACCCCCTTTGACAGCAGTCTGTATGAACATCTCACACTGTATGGTGGAATAGACACACAGAGAGTTCAGCGCACAGGAGTTCGTAATGCACAGGGTGAAGGGCTCATGACTTGCATAGTGTACAGGGGTCAGGAGTGGGTATCATAGCGAGGGCTTAGGAGTATGTAACAGAGAATGTATGGTTCAGGAGTACACAATGCAGAGAGTGCAGGGGTCAAGAGTACGTAATGCGTTGAAAGAAATACAGAGTCATGTCCTAGCTTACTAAGTTTCAAAGAGGGCAAATTGTTGGTGCCCGCTTAGCTGGTGCCTCTGTGACTGAAGTTGCCAATTTATTTGCGGTGTAGGGTGGTACAGTATTACAGGTTATGATGGCATATACAGTTTCCAGGAAAATGTTGTCTAATAAGAATAGGCGTGGTCAAAATGGTCAACTGACCGAAAGAGACAAAAGGACATTGCGCAGGAGTGTGACCCAGATTTTTGCATGAAGAGTGGTATCAGATTCCATTATCCACCATCGAAGACTTATATTTCTCAATTCCCAGGTGAATTTTCAGGCGTCTTGGGTGCCAAAGGTGGCCAAACACCATATTAGGTAACAATTTTCTTCTTTTACCATATTTGTTTGCATAATTGTGTCCAACCTCTGTACTTCTACAACATGTGTTGTAATATGTAGGTGTTAGGTCTGTAACACAACAATTAGTGTATAATGGCTTGAAATGGAAAAAGAAAAACACATATGAAACACAGGGGTTGATTTACTAAAACTGGAGCAGTCAGAATATGGTGATGTGCATGGTAGTCAATCTGCTTATAACTTCAGCTTGTTCAATTATGCTTTGACAATAAAACCTGGAAGCTGATTAGTTTCTGTGCAGAGCTGCACCAGATTTTGCACTCTCAAGTTTTAGTAAATAACCTCCACTGTCTTTTATATAGCTATCTACTTTCAGCAGTCCTTACATACAACAAAAGTAAAAAGAAGCCATTTCCTATCCAGTTCAAAGCAACAAGCTAAATCACTGATAACTTTGTGACATGTCTTTCTGCTAGGTGAGAGGAAAGGAGAACTTAACTGAAATAACTTTACTTCAAGTGTCTGAGTGAGCGATGTAATGAAATCTGTTTGCTGTGCTAGCTGTCTCCGGATTGGGCTGTAATTACACCACAGAAGGAAGAAAGGTAGCTGAGTCTCAATCTAGATCATTTGTGTAAACTCAGCCTTCTTGTCAACGATGTTCTCACGTTGCATGCATGCAAACCACAAAAATCATCTCCGATGAACAAAACAGAGACAGGCTCAGGTTCCACGATGTGATTACCTTATATTCTGTCAATGGCGTTTTCAGAGGTGTTTAATCTGACAAACTAAGGTTAGAAAAAAAACATTTTGCATACCGAGGAAATCCACTCGTTTTTCTACATTCAATACATATGAACCCAAGTCCAGCTTGACACACTACCAAATATATATTTTTACTTTCGAAAAGAAAAAAAAATGACTGTTTTCTACAATGTAATGACTGTTTAATACATTTTCTGTCTGGGATCATATCCAATTTACATTTTATTCTTTTACTTTAGACCACCCGGGAAAATTAGAGACCTAAAACATATTTAAAAAAACTAACAAAACAGAACAAGAATCAGCCAACTATACATTCATTTTGACAACAGTATAAAATCTATCAATTATGATATGATTGGTCTACATAAATGTATAATAAATAGTATTTAAGAAATTTAAATAAATCAGATATTTCTAGGCTCATTTACCCAGGAAAAGAATTCAAATAATTGTAAAAACATTGAAATCTTTTGAAAAGGAAACATGATTATTTTGTCAATGCATGCTAATGATTCCTTGTTTTTTTTTAGTCCAATTATATAATTTCTCAGCACACTTCAGCAAATGTCTTCAGACTGGCTGAAAATATGTTCACACATACATCTATTCATATTTTTGTAATTTTGATTACTAGTTCTTTAAAAATATATCTAGGTAAGGTTTTAATGATCCTAAATACAATTACTCATATTTTATCATTGACTGATTGTATTTTGATTTAGACATTGAAAAATCATGTTACATGCATTGTTAGGTCAATGCACCTTTCAGTCTAAGAATACTAATGTTTATAAAAACAAGCAGTGATTATTCCTGCAGATATGAAATGTAAACTGTTGAAAGCTGCAAATGTGGGACTCTTATCTCCAACAAGATACAAATAAAACAACAGTGCTTTAATGAAGAGTATTCTACAAAGGTCTAAGCGCACGCCTAAATGAAGCAGTCTCTCATTTCATGGTAATGAGGAGTGTCCTTGATGTGGGCTCACACTGCATAGATATGCTGAACTTAGTTTACAGAAGAGATTTCCTATTGACACCTGCAGAATCCCACCCCTTCTGTCCTCCAAGGAGCAGGAAAACCACAGGCCACCACACTGGCGCCATCCCTGGCTATGTCCAATCAATAAGGACTTATTTCCTGGCCATTTGCTGAGGTCACAGCAGCAAACCTCATTAATTATTTCTACTTGTTTAGCCTCAAGTGTGCTTCTGGCATGACAAGAGAAAACGATTTGACCTTTTTTTTTTTTTCTCTTCTTCTATTTTTATCTTTAGTTATTCAAACAAGAAAAAAATAGTTTCAACACTCATTGCATAATGTGTGCAAACCAAAAGAAGAATGCAGTTAGGACCTCCTGATGGCAATATAATTTACAGTCCACGATATTTAGGCTAAATAAAATAAAAATAAAATAAAAATAATAATAAAAATGAGCTGCAACATTCAGCTACGTAGAGTGTCATGAAAATCTGGTCACAGCATATACAATGTTCTCTAAGGCGGATCTGGCCTTTGAGGGAGGGAAGCAGTGCAGGGTCTCCAGAGCCTTGTTTCCATGGTAACGGCACAGGTCAATAGCTGAAGTCACACCTTTGCCAGCCTTGATTGCCTCCTGCAACTGTAAGAAAGCACAGTTACATCTGAAAAGCTGGTTGTGTTGTCACATGGCATACAATATTTGTTATTATGACAAGAGAAAAATCTCATCCCTATTGTTCCTAGCAAAAAAACAAAACGTGCATCTCGACTAAAACACTAGACTGCTTGAAGAGATCACCTTAGGTTGAATGAACATCAGACAGTTTTTTGTTTGGTTAAGTGAAAAAGATGTCAAGGCTAAAATCGTTCTCTTTCCTGGGTGCTTACTATTTGCAGTGACAGCTCTTTGAAAAGAGTCTAATATCCACAAAAAAAGCCGCAGCTTTTGTGATGAAACACCCTAAATTCAGAAGTGCGAAAACTGGTCAGTAAGTGATTGCTAATGCCATTGTGTAGAATTTTACTTGTACAGGCTTCATATTAGATCATTCACGATTTCCTTTATCACAATGCAGTAGGAAGAAAATGCTAGATACTACCAAATTTAATACAGGATCTAGCAAATGCTAAATGCTCACGCAATATTATGTTTCTTCTTTCACAACAACGATTATTAGCGCTCAACATGACTTTTCAAATGTAATCTCCTAATGCCATTTCTGTTACCCAGTGAAAATACCCTGCAAAGAGCTGTGATTACAAGTGTTGTAAATTAGATCCGTAGGAAAAGCTATTGTGTTCTCAGAACCCAACTGAGCTTCTTACAGGCTGGTGACAAATCCACAACAAATGCATGCTTTAACCCTTCCACAGCTAACTGATAACAATCACATCTTGTATTTTAACCTTTTCACTGCTAATACCCTGGCTAAAAAAATGAACACATCCGTGATTTAACTATTTCATTAATGACACCAATTTCACATATTCCATACTTAAGGGCAGTACAAACGATAAGAAAATCGGAAGTAAAATATTGTCAGACGAACGATCTGCCAATTTTCGGATCGTTAGTATGGTGTGTTCAACAGCAGATTACACATTTTCGGACAACAAAAACTGAATGTGCAGGCTGTAAAGTTGACTACGCATGCTCAGAAATGAGAGAATACATACAAAACTATTCAACACATTACATCACTTCTGAAATTGAATTCTGTTGTATGAGAATTTTCGTATGTTGCGTAACCTCTGCATTTTCGATAATAGCTATGCAACAAAAAATGGGACGAAAATTTGACCGATAATGTGATCGTGTGTACGAGGCTTTTCAGTTTGAGTAGAAAATGTTTTATTTTTTGCAGCCTAAATGTCACTGCAAATGTATAATTTTTCTTTAACCATTTTGCTGCTGGAACCTTTTTATTTTTTTTTTATATATATTCTAAAATGCACATTTTTGTCCTGAAATTACCTATAAATCCAAACCATTGAATATTTTCCGTAAGCAGATAACCTTTAGAATAAAAAGATAGTAGTTGTAATATTTTATGTTACACAATAATTGTGCAACTGTTTATCCTATATTTTACATTAAAATCCATTTTAATGCATGCAAACACAATATAATAAGGCCCACTTTAAAAAAAAAAAAAAATAATAATTATATGAGACCGTGTCAAGTAAATACATACCAAATATGTCAGGGCCTCAAAATTGTCTTAGCCTGCAAAATGACAATAAACTACAATACTTGGTGATATTAAAGGTTCTTTTTTATGTTATATTTACCTGCTCCATGCAATGATTTTGCACAGAGCAGCCTAGATCCTCCTCTTCTCGGGTCTCCTGCTGGCGCTCCTGGCTCCTCCCCCTCGCCAAGTGCCGCCACAGCAAGCTGCCTGCTATGGGGGCACTCATGCATACTTTTTCCAGGGCCGTGCTCTGTGTATCCGCCCCCTGCTCCTCATCACCTGCTGTGATTGACAGCAGCAATGAGGGAGAAAGCCTCAGCTCTTGTGCACATCGCTGGATCGAGCTCAGGTATAAAGTGGGGATGGAAAGTATTCAGACCCCCTTACATTTTTCACTCTTTGTTATATTGCAGCCATTTGCCAAAATCATTTAAGTGCATTTTTCCTCATTAATGTACACACTTTTGCTGACTTATTAAAAAAGAAAAACTGAAATATCACATGGTCCTAAGTATTCAGACCCTTTGCTCAGTATTTAGTAGACACACCCTTTTGATCTAATACAGCCATGAGTCTTTTTGGGAAAGATGCAACAAGTTTTTTACACCTGGATTTGGGGATCCTCTGCCATTCCTCCTTGCAGATCCTCTCCAGTTCTGTCAGGTTGGATGGTAAACGTTGGTGGACAGCCATTTATAGGTCTCTCCAGAGATGCTCGATTGGGTTTAAGTCAGGGCTCTGGCTGGGCCATTCAAGAACAGTCACGGAGTTGTTGTGAAGCCACTCCATTATTTTAGCTGTGTGCTTAGGGTCATTCTCTTGTTGGAAGGTAAACCTTTGGCCCAGTCTGAGGTCCTAAGCACTCTGGAGAAGGTTTTCGTCCAGGATATCCCTGTACTTGGCCACATTCATCTTTCCCTCAATTGCAACCAGTCGTCCTGTCCCTGCAGCTGAAAAACACCCCCACAGCATGATGCTGCCACCACCATGCTTCACTGTTGGGACTGTATTGGACAGGTGATGAGCATACCGCTTAGAATTAAGGCCAAAAAGTTCTATCTTGGTCTCATCAGACCAGAGAATTTTATTTCTCACCATCTTGGAGTCCTTCAGGTTTTTTTTTTTTTAGCAAACTCCATGCAGGCTTTCATGTGTCTTGCACTGAGGAGAGGCTTCCGTCTGGCCACTCTGCCATAAAGCCCCTACTGGTGGAGGGCTGCAGTGATGGTTGACTTTCTACAACTTTCTCCCATCTCCCGACTGCATCTCTGGATCTCAGCCACAGTGATCTTTGGGTTCTTCTTTACCTCTCTAACCAAGGCTCTTCTCCCCCAATAGCGAAGTTTGGCCGGACGGCCAGCTCTAGGAAGGGTTCTGGTCGTCCCAAACGTCTTCCATTTAAGGATTATGGAGGCCACTGTGCTCTTAGGAACCATAAGTGCAGCAGAATATTTTTTTGTAACCTTGCCCAGATCTGTGCCTTGCCACAATTCTGTCTTTGAGCTCTTCATGCAGCTCATTTGACCTCATGATTCTCATTTGCTCTGACATGCACTGTGAGCTGTAAGGTCCTATATAGACTGGTGTGTGGCTTTCCTAATCAAGTCCAAGCAGTATAATCAAACACAGCTGGACTCAAATGAAGGTTTAGAACAGGTGTCTCAAACTGGCGGCCCTCCAGCTGTTGCAAAACTACAAGTCCTATCGTGCCTCTGCCTGTGGGAGTCATGCTTGTAACTGTCAACCTTGCAATCTCTCCTGGGACTTGTAGTTTCTCAACAGCTGGAGGGCTGCTAGTTTGAGACCCCTGGTTTAGAACCATCTCAAGGATGATCAGAAGAAATGGACAGCACCTGAATTAAATATAGTGTCACAGCAAAGGGTCTGAATACTTAGGACCATGTGATATTTCAGTTTTTCTTTTTTTAATAAATCTGCAAAAACTTCAACAATTCTGTGTTTTTCTGTCAATATGGGGTGCTGTTTGTACATTAATTAGGGAAAAAAATGAACTTAAATGATTTTAGCAAATGGCTGCAATATAACAAAGAGTGAAAAATTTAAGGGGGTCTGAATACTTTCCGTCCCCACTGTATATTTAGGGGGAGCTGCGAGGGAAGCCACATTATTATTATATAGGATTTATATAGCGCCAACAGTTTACGCAGTGCTTTACAATATAAAAGGGAGACAATACAGTTATAATACAATAAAATAGAGGATTAAGAAGGCCCTGCTCAGAAGAGCTTACAATCTAATAGCATGCAGACTGTTTCCTACTTTACTGCATAGAATGAAGTACGGTAATAACCTTCTGCCTTTACAAACACTTTAAAATTTTATATAGACAAATTGCTATCACAAATGGGCTTGTAGGCCCACTTCGGGCCTGATCACATCCACATTGTAGCCAAGAGATTTAAAGCTCATGACTGCTATTATGGGTGCGTATGGGTTAAAAGAATACCTAAAGCCATTTTCTTCAAAGAAAAATGCAGAGACTAAGTATTAGAACCTGTGTCGGTTTTTTATGTTGGTGCCTCTGCTGAAGAGATTTTTATTTATTTTTCTATACTTTATTGAACCATTTTTTTTATGATACACTTAGTGACATATGAAAATCAAATATCACAAATTTGCTTTTGGCTTCAATAGCAAAACACAAAAAAATCAATTGAAGCCAGTTTGTCAATCAATTTTATATTTGTGAATAGACCTTTGCATCCCCATACCTTTAACCATTAAAATAAATAGCAGAGTTTGGGATGGTGAGACGACCTATTCCCTACGGGCTTCCTTCACGGTTCCTTATATCCATATTTGGTGAAAAACTAGATCACAGGTGCAGTCTCAAGATATCTGAGATGCTGAAGTCTTTCCAAGCCCCCCATTAAGCTATGAATTTAGGGTATTTCTCCTGTAGGATCGCTGTTAATTCCTCCATATGCATAATATAATTTAGTTCGGACACCTATTCTTTAAAGTGGAAGTAAACCCCCCTATCGTTTTCAGCCAAGGAAGCTGCCATCTTTGCCTCTGTTTAATCTTCAACTGCCACGGTGCTGCACATGTGATCCGTTATGACACCAGCCATTGGTTGGTTTGACTGTTTGGTTGAGAGCACAGCCAATGTGCAGTTAGCATTCCCGGCATGCCTTTTTTTTTAAAACTGTTAAATCGATGGGTTTACTTCCGCTTTAATACTGGGAATGACACTAGAATGATACTAGAATTCCAATGTCTGGGTATGATAACTCTGGCTGCGGCAAAGATAAAGCATGTTAGGCCCTTCTTAGCCATCTGTGGTGATCCTGAAAAGATAAAGAATAAGGCCAATTCTGGTAGCTCAGGTAGTCTATTTCCTGTAATATGCAATGTTAGTTGAACTACAGCCTTCCAGTATGGTCTCAGCTATGGACATGACCACCACAGATGCAACATTATGCCAAGTTCCTTGCCACAGCGCCAGCAACTAAGTGAATAGTTAGATAACATCTTTTGTAGTCTTCTCTGCTGGAGAGATTTGTCACCAGACAGAACTGGAGGTGAAGGAATCTCTTCCAATGGAGTCACCTGTTTCAGTCAGAGGGTTTTTCTCTTTGAAGAAACTTCCTTTCAAATCTTGTTGTGTCTGGAGGCCAGGAAGTGAAAAAAACCCACAAAGGAATATAAAAAAAATGTGATGGGGTTTTAGTTAACCCATACTTTATCTAAAACTTTAGATATACTTAGGGGATTAATGAATCCTAAACTGATTTTTTTTTTCAATTTTTAGGTTAAAGCTAATGGCTTGAATCACCATCCTTGCTTTTTTATGTATCTGGGATCTTAGTACATACGGTTTTTGATCTGATGAAGAAAGTATAACTCTTTAAAGCTTCTCCTGACAATGTCCATTCTAATAAAAGTATCACTTACTGTATTCAATGGGTTTCAGTGGCAAAATCATTCCACTAAGGTTTTCAGGTCTGTTTCTTGCTGCAGCCAATATGAAGCAAAGCAAGGGATTCTGACTTAATCTGCTGCAACCAATTGAATATAAAATGAAAGGCGACTCAATCAGAGTGATGGGGATGTCCACATTATGGCTGTAGCTTTTGACCTTACAGTCTCCTAAGCTGGTCATACACTGATCGAAAATTTGGCCACTTCAGGAAGGAGTGGGCCAATTTCCATCAGTGTGTTTGTCTCTACTTGACAAAAGTTGATTGATCGACTTGTGTTAAAGGAGACATGCTGGAAAACATTTGTCGATCAGCAGCTACAGCCACTGATTAGTGTATTCTGACAGCAGAGGGTCCCACTGTCAGAACATAATGTCCCGACAGGGAAGTGGATTCCTCCATCTACCTCATTTGTGTGAATGGAGGAATCTGGAGGCTGAAAAAATATAAAAATAAAGAATCATCTATGGTCAGCTTTACTCTAAATGATATTAAGATGTGTGCATACTGTACTGCAAAAGCTTGTGGTACAAAGCAATACATTTCTTGATCACCACGAAACTGTTTGCATGTAACAATGTGTAGAGACATTTTCCTCCTTGATTGTGATATTGGAGCTTGTAGAATTTTTAATTTTTTTACTCCTACTAGGCATCTTAAAGTGACTGTAAAGCTTAGCTATTTTTTTTTTATTAAAATAAAAAATATGTTATGCTTACCTGCTCTGAGAAACAGCCCCGCTCCTCCTCTGCTCAGGTCCCCTGCCAATGCTCTTGGCTCCCATGATTGTTCCTGAGCCCTGCTCTGTGACTCCATAAGAGTCAATGGCTCCTGCTGCTTTATCTGAGCCAATGAGGTGCAATAGAGCCGAGAGAGGCTCAGCTCTAGTGTACATCACTAGATTGAGATCGGGCACAGGTATTTATTTAGGGGGGCTGCATGCATGTTCTGCATTTACAACCAATTTAATCACTATAAAGTCATTAATAAACTTCAGTCAAATCAGAGATGAGCTACTTGAAAAAAAAGCAGGACTTTATAAATTCTTAAGAGAAATAAGTAATTTTTAACCGCCTCTCCCCTTATCTATTCACAGAATGGCACACAGACTATAAGGCATTTTGTGAATGGCCGCTAAGGGAAAGGAATGCTTAAGGAATTAATGAAACTAAAACCCCATACACGGGCAAAATGTCAGGAGACATTTACCGGTTCAAAAAACGTCCGACATTCTCCCCGTGTGTATGTCAGTCTGTTCGGCCAGCTTCTGTCAGACATGCATGCTGGAAAACCATAATCCGACTGAGTCCCAATCATCGCTCTCAGCCAATGACAGAGAGCGCTGGTCAAAGTGTTCTGGCGGGAGGGGGGACATCCACCTGTCAGAACACAACAGCTCAGCGGGGGAGATCGTTGTACTAACCTCGCAAGGTTAGTACAGTATCTCCGACCAGAGCTGACAACCCTGCGTGTCGAACGCAAAAAAACCAAATAGTGTGTCCCTGGCTTAACTCTTCTGTGTATGAGAGCTGCAGCTCTCATAGCTCCAACTGACAGAAGTACAGCCCTAGCTGTAATTTCCATGATATACAAATTTATGAATTGTACATTTAACACCCTTTATCAAAGATAAGTTTTTTTTCTCCTAAGAATTTATAAAAATGTCTGTGCCTGGAGTTTTGCTTTAAATCTGTGTTTGCTGCAATGCAATGCAAAACCTACAAAGTAATCATTACAGTTGAGATGTGTATACTGTATAAAGTGAAAAAGTGGATGTTGCAGTTGGGTACTTTCAGAAAACAATCCATAAAGAATTTCAATTTCCACCCACTGAAATAGACTGATTTGGCTGGTAGAGCAAAACAAATAAAAGCACTTGGCATGTCATTCTCCCTGAGGTCTTCAGAAATAATTTTGTTTAGAATACATGGGATGCAAGTATATAGATTTATACATCCTCTTCCACTATCCTTACCTTAGCCAGGTCAATCGAATTGCTTTTCAGTTGAGCCTAGTGTGAATAAAAGAAGATAAAGTGTAAAATATTTAGAAACAAATTGAACCTATTGTATTATAATGCAATTAAATGATTGTGCCCCTAAATTGTTAAGCTGTCCATACTAGTAGAATTTTGCTGAAAAAAACTGCAACAACATTTTTTTTTTAATAATATTTTCTCAATTTTTCTATGGTTAGTGGGGTCAAGTTGACCAGTGATAAGAAATATCAAAGAGGCAGGCTGAATTTTTTTTTTTAATTAACACATTTCTAACATTGAAAAAGGTTTTTAGTAGGGAAAGAACAGTCATTACAAATTGAATGTTAAGAGCAAATGAAATTTTGGAGTACTTTCGAAAGACATTTGAAAGACCGTTGAAATGTACACAGGATTTTCGTATGAATATTTGCAGGTATGTTTGTTTGAAAATCTACTAGTGTATGGCCAGCTTTAACTAACATCAGAGAGACCTAGTTAGTATGTAAAACTGCTTTCCCCATCCCCTGGACCTAAATATGCATTTAACAGTATTTTACAGTAAGGGTGCAGTCCTTCTGCAAGGGAAGACTATTTTTTACAATTGTATATTTTTGTGATTTGTATTTAACTATAATTCACTAAGTGCAGTGTGGAACAACATAATAATAAGCAGGCTGGAAAAATAGCTAGCTCCTGGGTATTATAGCCTTCCCCTCTCTCCTGCAAAACGTTGGCTCTGGACGCTACACATATACTGAATTTCAGCCAGTTCAACTTCTGTTGAACGGTCATGCTAGAAAACCAATGCAGCGTGGCATGGAGGCAATCGGTATGTGGCACTGCTGAGGGGTTATGGAGGCCCAGGTTGCTTTGCTAGTGGCCTTCAGCTCATCTGCATTGTTGGGTCTGGTGTCTCTCATCTTCCTCTTGACAGTACTCCACAGATTCTCTATGGGGTTTAGGTCAGGTGAGTTTGCTGGCCACTCAAGCACAGCGATACCATGATCATTAAACCAGGTATTGGTACTTTTGGAAGTATGGGCAGGTGCCAAGTTCTGCTGGAAAATAAAATCAGCATCTCCATAAAGCTGGTCAGCAGAGGGAAGCATTGAGTGCTCTAGAATTTCCTGGTAGAGGGCTGCACTGACTTTGGACTTGATAAAACACAGTGGACCAACACCAGCAGATGACATGGCTCCCTAAATCACCACTGTGGAAACTTCACACTGGAGCTCATGCAACTTGGATTCTGTGCCTCTCCAGTCTTCCTCCCGACTCTGGGACCTTGATTTCCAAATAAAATGCAAAATTTACTCTCATCCAAAAAGAGGACTTTGTACCACTGAGCAACAGTCCAGTCCTTTTTCATGCACAGGACTCTGCGTCCCGGCTGAAATGCCGGGTAAACAGCAGACAGCACTGAAACTGAAAACCCTCAGTACTAAGCGCTTCCAGGCTCAGTGATCACAGAGTCCTGTTGTGACAAAATGTTACATCAGGAGGTGTGGCTGAGGCATGTACTGGTATTGACATTCTGACAGCTTTCAAGTGGAGCACTCTGGAGTCGAGCAAAAGTACCAGGAGAGTGGCAAGACGCTTTTTACAGAGGTTGAATCAAATTCAGCTTTTCATATTCGTTTTTTGTTTGCGATTTTAAATAAAAGGTGGTTTAATGGTATAACGCTATTTGGAGCGCTGCATTTTTTCTTTTTTTTTTTACATGCTATCTAGATACAATGTGATATGGATGTTACGGCAGGGAATCTGAGGAAAAATCAAATAGTGGGTGGATACTTCTGGTGAGTGGACGACTATTCTCAGGTGGTGGATGTTTGGCGTGTTTTTCAAAAGGATGAAGAATATAAATCGATGATTTATGAACACAAATTTAAGAGACTTTTCATGAATATAAATTTTCACTGTAGAGTTTATTTTGCTGTGTGGAGGGTTTAATATTATTAGTACATTTATTATTATTGATTGTTACACTGTTTTGGTTTTTGACACAGCGTCTCCTGATTTTTATATCGTATAATGTAGATCACTTTTAATAAAAAGCGGGTTGCCTCCTGAAGAATAAAATTATACCAAGCTTATGGCTGCTGCAGCCATGAGGTTTTCTTTTTAACCACTTGAATTTCTGGCCGTTTATATAAGGTCTATGGATGGCAACTGGTTAAATTATAGAATTTAACCAGTTGCTTCTTAATGCAATAGCCAACTATAGATGGGAGCAAATGGAGTCTTTTTTGTATCACTGACACCTTTGCAGCCATTGTGCTATATGCTGGGTGTTCAGTGTGCCCCTTTACCTTTAACCACTTCAATACCGCCTTATGCTCATATGACGCCCACAAGGTGGATCTACCATCCTGGGTGGGCGTCATATGACATCCTCGGATTCCCGGCCGCCTGGGGGGCGCGCGTGCGCCGGCGGCATCGCTCGGGACCCGGTGCGGTGCGATGTCCGCCGGGCACCCGCGATTGCCCGTTAAAACAACGGGACCGCGCGGGACCGTGGAGCTGTGTGTGTAAACACACAGCTCCACGTCCTGTCAGCGGAGAGGAGACCGATCGTGTGATCCCAGTACGGAGGAACACATGATCGGTCTCCTCCCCTTGAATCCCCTCCCCCCACAGTTAGAATCACTTCTATAGGAAACACATTAACCCCTACAGCGCCCCCTAGTGTTAACCCCTTCCCTGCCAGGCACATTTACACAGTAATCACTGCAATTTTATAGCAACGATCGCTGTGTAAATGTGAATGGTTCCAAAAATGTGTCAAAAGTGTCCGAAGTGTCCGCCGCAATGTCGCAGTCACGAAAAAAAAAAATCGCAGATCGCTGCCATTACTAGTAAAAAAATAAAATAAAAAATTCAATAAATCTATCCCCTATTTTGTAGACGCTATAACTTTTGCGAAAACCGATCAATATACGCTTATTGCAATTTTTTTTACCAAAAATATGTAGAAGAATATGTATCGGCCTAAACTGAGGAAAAAAATAGTTTTTTTTAAAAAAAATTGGATATTTATTATAGCAAAAAGTAAAAAATAGTGTTTTTTTTCAAAATTGTCGCTCTTCTTTTATTTATAGCGCAAAAAATAAAAACCGCAGAGGTGATCAAATACCACCAAAAGAAAGCTCTATTTGTGGGAAAAAAAGGACGTCAATTTTGTTTGGGTGTAACATCGCACGACCGCGCAATTGTTAGTTAAAGCGACGCAGTGCCGAATCGCAAAAAGTGCTCTGGTAAGGAAGGGTGTTTAAAAGCCCTGTATTGAAGTGGTTAAGAAGGGATGGCTTCCCCTCAGTCCACCTGCTCTTTACATATCCATCAGACAGCATGTGCCTCCACTGTGGAGACACTTATAAGTTAGTGTTAGGTACCGCAGATACCAAGGTGCCTTGACGAGGCTCTGTGGCTTACGCATGCATTTGCAAATGTGCGCAGACTAAACCCCTGCTTTTAACGCATACTGTTAGACAGGTTATCTGGTTGTCTGCAGGCTGGTTGGTAAGTTGAGCTTGGTTTTTTCCTTGGATTTATCCTTGGCCTTGTTTGTACCTATTGTTAGCCTTCCAATGCTTCTTACTGCGATAGCCAGCTATAGATGGGAGCAAGTGGCGTCTTTTTTGCAAATTATAGAATAAATTAAAGGTATCAAATTGTAGAAAATGTGTGGGCTTTATTAAGAAAAATTAAAATCATCCTGGAGTAGGCTCACTTTCTAAGCTATGATTGGTGGTCTATTCACATAATCTTGTTGCGGTAACATGCACATTAACATGGCACATGTAATGTATTGGTGCGATGTGGTGCTATTTATTTAAATGGCTCATCAATGCATGTCGCAGGTTATGTGTTTCAGCATAATTCAATGAGAGGCAACGTCCTAAAGTGAGTTCCATTGGACTGCCAAAAAATGGTTCAAACGCCATTTCTTGACAGCGCTCTGCCTGGAAACTCACGTCAGTCCATCAGCAACATGTTGGGTTTCCATTCAAACAAGTGGCACTACATTGAATTACATGTACATTATTGCAGCAAGATGGTGTGAACAAACCCTAAGGCCCCTTTCACACATGCGGACCATATGTCCGTATTTCATCCATCAGTTTTTGGATGAAATATGGACATACATGCATCCCTATGGTATAGCGGGTGTCAGCGCATGAGCATCCGCTGACACCCGATATCGTCCGTCTCCGCTATGGTCCAATTCTGCAGACAGAGGAAAACCCTATTTTTCTATCCGTCTGCAGAGCGGATCGGATGAACATGGATAGACGGTCCATGTTCATCCGATCCTCCATAGAAGAGAGCGGAGATCTGACAGGGCGGTCCCACAGTGTGCAGGGACCGCCGTCATCCGCCGGCTCAGCAGGGATTAACGGAACGATCCCCGCTGAGCAAGCGGATGTTAACCGGGCGGATCATTACGGATCCGTCCCGTGTGAAAGGGGCCTAAAGCAGGTAATTAGCTAAATTTATATTAGGCTGCAAAATATGGGATTGCCAAGGCCAATTATTCCAATTATGTATGGGACAATTCGCTTTGATTGTCTAGAAACTATAATCGTAATTAATGTTTAGAATTTTATATATTTGCCCTCAAGATTGCAGTCAATGAAAAACCCCAACTGTGTTTCTGGGCAAGATGATGATGACCTATTTGGTAACAGTCTCTCTTGGTCAGGTAAACTGCCTATACTGCCAAGGCAGTACAGACTTGGCAAAAATAAAATATACTCAGTACATCTCTGCAATACCTGCCTATTTTTCCATGTTTGCCACTTTAAAAACCTTACTGACAAATACCTGTTAATCTGCCAGGAACACAGTTATCAAGCAGATGTACAACACAATTAGATGTAAATCAGGCTGTGTCTTCTTCAAACACAGATTTATATTGAAGACCAATTTCCATATTAACCATTTGCCGACCAGCCACCGCAGTTATACTGCAGCAGGTTGGCTCGGCTGCGCAAATTGCTTTGACTGTATGTCGAGCTCGTACACGGCGACTTGTGGGCGCGTGCACGCAAGTCAAGGCAAATCTCCATTCTGACAGGGGAGATCACACAGATCCTGTCTTTCTGCTATGCAGGTAAAAGGATCTGTGTGTTTTCCCAGTGAGCCCTTCCCCCATACAGTTAAAACACACAGTGGAGGGAACACAGTTAACCCTTTGATCGCCCCTGTTAACCCCTTCCCTGCCAGTGTCATTAGTACAATAACAGTGCATATTTTTAGCACTATTTACTTTAGTAATGTCACTGGTTCCCAAAAAAGTGTCAAAAATGTCTGTTAGGTGTCCGATCTGTCCACTGCAATGTTGCAGTCCCGCTAAAAATCACTGATCGCCGCCATTACTTGTAAAAAATAAATAAATAATAAAAATGCCATAAATCTATCCCCTATTTTGTAGAAGCGGTAACCTTTGTGCAAACCAATCAATATACGCTTATTGGGGTTTTTTTAACAAAAATATGTAGCAGAATACAAATTGGCCTAAATTGATGAATACAATTTTTTTTTTGGAAATGTTTTATAGCAGAAAGTAAACTTTTTTTTTTTTAAATTGTCGCTTTTTGTTTATAGCGTAAAAAAATGTATACCGCAGAGGTGACCAAATACCACCAAAAGAAAGCTCTATTTGTGGGGGAAAAAAGGACATCAATTTCGTTTAGGTACAGTGTTGCATGACCGCGCAATTGTCAGTTAAAGCGGCGCAGTGCCATATAGCAAAAAATGGCCTGATCATTAAGGGGGTAAATTCCGGGGCTGCAGTGGTTAAACTGATGCATACAGTATTTAAGAATTTGTCAGGGTCAGGTTTCATTCAACAAGTGCAAGTGCTACTTTACAACAGCCAAAAGAGGAGTTTATGATGCAGGCTGCAACCTTGTACTAAATCTAATTCAAGATGTGTCTCACTGCTCCTGTTTGCATTGCTTTGCCCTGCAACAGTATTGACAGCTCAAACAGGAAATTAGGACCCCCGGGGGACATTTATCGATCACTGATTGAAATATCAGTGCAGCAGAGGCACTGTGTTGTCTGGTCAAACAGGAAGTTGGGAGCTCACTGGATTTCAAAAGAATCAACGGGTATTTTTCTGTTTATTGCAGAGATAATGCATATGATGTATTTTTCTTTTGCTCAGACACACACTAACAGACACAATGATAGAAGCAGAAACAAAAAGCAATGCACTTGACTGCTTACCTCTTTAACCTGTTCCATCCAGACTTCTCTACCTATAGATTCTTGGTGAAGAACAACAGGGGCAGAATTTAGGCTGAAAGAGCCTCCCGATTGCTTCCCATTCATGAATGGCTGGATGTCCGAGTTAATCTGGAAAACAATGGCCAAATATGTGTTCAGTGGTGTATTTCGTTTTTTTGCTGCCCTAGGCAAGACTAAAAATGGGCACCCCCCTCCATCTAAATTCGTCCCACCCCAGCCACTTTAAAATTGCACATGCCCGTGCAAAAGAAACAAACTACGTAAATGTTACTATTCATAGGCAAAGCTTTACAGATTACCACTTTAGATTTACAGAAGATGTCTGGAGCTAGATCTGACGTTTGCGGTGGTATCTCACATGTGTGGGACGATCGCTGTCTGCATGCGTGTGGGACCAACAAGCACGTTTGCCTTTGCGTGCAAGTATGGGAGCACTTATAATTTTTTTTTAATTATACATTTTTTTATTGTTTTTTTACACTTGCTTTTTTTAATCACTTTAATTGCTGTCACAAGAATGTACAGTGAGGGAAAAAGGTATTTGATTCCCCGCTGATTTTGTACATTTGCCCACTGACAAAGAAATGCTCAGTCTATAATTTTAATATTATATAATATAATATAATAAATATTCAGAAAAATGCATTTCAAAAAAGTTATAAACTGATTTGCATTTTAATGAGTGAAATTAGTATTTGATCCCCTATCAATCAGCAAGATTTCTGGCTCCCAGACGTCTTCTATACAGGTAACGAGCTGAGAATAGGAGCACTCTCTTAACCACTTCAGCCCTGGACCAATTTGCAGCAAAACAAAATTGGCGTCCTTTTTTTCCCACAAATAGAGCTTTCTTTTAGTGGTATTTGATCGCCCATGCGTTTTAAATTTTTTGCGCTATAAACAAAAATAGAGCGACAATTTTGAAAAAAATGCAATATTTTTTACTTTTTGCTATAATAAATATCCCCAAAAAATATATAAAAAAACATTTTTTTTCCTCAGTTCAGGCCGATACGTATTCTTCAACATATTTTTGGTTAAAAAAATCACAATTAGTGATTACTGATTTGTTTGCGCAAAAGTTATAGCGTTTACAAAATAGGGGATAGTTTTATAGCATTTTTATTAATATTTTTTTTTTTTTACTAGTAATGGCGGCGATCAGCGATTTTTATGACTGCGACATTATGGCGGACACATCGGACATTTTTGACACATAAATAGCACTGATTCCTATGTAAATGACAGTGGCAGTGAAGGAGTTAACCACTAGGGGCGGGGAGGAGTTAGTGTGACGTGTTGTGTTTTTTTTACAGTAGGCTGTACGTCTGACGTCATTGATCGGCTTTCCCGATGACAGGGAACAGCCGATCAATGACAGGCAGAGTAGGAAGCGCGGGGAGAGGTTTGTTTACACAGACCTCTCCCCGTTCTCCAGCTCTGTGACCCGATCGCGGGACACCATCGGCGATCGGGTCCGCTGGTTCCGCGGCCGTGGTCACGGAGCTCCCGACCGCGCGACCCCACGGCTAGGCAATTAAAGGGGACGTATATATACGTCCTTTTGCCTAGCCGTGCCATTCTGTAGACGTATATCTACAGGAGGCGGCCGGGAAGCGGTTAAAGGGAGTGCTCCTTATCTCAGCTTGTTACCTAAATACAGTGGATATAAAAAGTCTACACACCCCTGTTAAAATGTCAGGTTTCTGTGATGTAAAAAATGAGACAAAGATAAATCATTTCAGCTCTTTGACCACCACTGCTGCATGCCATATTTCAGTGGCAGTGGCTGTTTTAAACACACTCCCAGTGGTTGCTGTCACAGGAAGTGTGTATAAATCACACAAGCTGGCTGTTGGCTGTCAGATGGAAGTGATTTGGTGGCTGTGCAGCCACCTGATGGCTTCCTGCCAGTTAGAGGTGATGGAGATCAGTAAAAATCCGTTCACCGATCTCTCCTCCCTACTAGTGACTCGGAATCGCTGTATAAAACATCCTTTCCGGGTCCTGGTGTTATTTTCCCCAGCCAGTGTAGCCAGGGAAAAAGCTAATGAAGCCTGATCTACACCCCATTAGTTTAATTGGAGGGCAGGTGACACATTAGAGGTCTTTTAGATGCCTGATGCCATTTTTTGCGATATGGCACTGCGTTACTTTGACAATCGCGCGGCTGTGCGACACTGTAGCCAAATAAAATTTATATTCTTTTTTTTCCCCACAAATAGAGATTTATTTTGGTGGTATTTGATCACTTCTGCATTTTTTAATTTTGTGCTATAAACAAAAAAAAGACTGACAATTTTAAAAAAAAATACTTTCTGCTATGAAACATATCCAATAAAAAAAAAAATGTAAACAAAATCTAATTTCTTCATCAATTTAGGGCAATATGTTATGCTACATATTGTTTCTTAAAAAAAAAAATCCCAATAAGCATATATTGATTAGGCATTCCATTTTGGAAAGCAAACCATATAGAGGCCAAAATCCAAGGAGCACCTGCAGGCGATCTAGGGACATAAATTATGCACCTAATATCCTAACTACCGATCACATTTTTGCAGGCCCTAGAGCAGGGGTCTTCAAACTATGGCCCTCCAGTTGTTCAGGAACTACAATTCCCATCATGCCTAGTCACATCTGTGAATGTCAGAGTTTTACAATGCCTCATGGGATGTGTAGTTCCACAACAGCTGGAGGGCCTTTGTTTGAAGATCCCTGCCCTAGAGCATCAGGACAGTGGAAACACCCACAAAATGACCACATTTTGAAGAGTAAACTCCCCAAGGTATTTTTTATCGATCGCCCCCCCCCCCCGCCGCAGATATACTGCGACAGGGCGGCTCTATTGCACAAAACTATGTACCTGTATGTAATTTCATGCAATAGATAGCGGTTGCATGACCTGATTGGCCAGAGGGGCCAATGTCCACGATGTCTGCCTGAACCCGCCGATCGTTCCCGAGAGAAGCAGAACGGAGTAAACTATTTTTAGCACTGATCACTGTTTTGTGTCACTGGTTCCCAAAAAAGTGTAAAAAGTGTCAGTTAGGTGTCCGATTTGTCCGCCACATAGTAGGTGAGGTTGAAAAAAGACAAGTCCATCAAGTCCAACCTATTAGAGGCCACAAGGTCGCAGTCCCACTAAAAATCACTGATCGCCACCATTACTAGTAAAAAGAATACATAGTCTACATAGTTTGTAGGCACGATAACTTTTGCACAAACCAATAAACATATGCTTATTGACATTTTTTTTTTACCAAAAATATGTAGCAGAATACATATTGGCATAAATTGACGAAGAAATTCGATTTTAAAAAAAAGTTTTTATAGAAGAAATATTTGATTTTTTTCAAAATTGGCACTCTTTTTTTATTTATAGCGCAAAAAATAAAAACAGCAGAGGTGATCAAATACCACCAAAAGAAAGTTCTATTTGTGGCAAAAGATGACATACATTTTATTTGGATAAAGCATCACGCGACCACGCAAATGTCAGTTAAAGTAATGCAGTGCCGTATCGCAAACAAATGCCTGGTCATGAAGGGGGTAAAACCTTCCAGGGCTGAATTGGTTAACCTCCCTGGCGGTATTATCATGTCAGATTTTAGCATCTCAAAGCGGTACATTGTTTTGCACTGACTGGTCCCTAACCCCCCCCCCCCCCCCCCCCCCAGAGTAGTACATTGTCTCTATGGTAACACTGCACTTGCTTGGAAAGTATTTTAAAATATATATATATATATAGGTGGCTATAGGTGGCTGCCTCCTGTAACGCCATGTTCATGGCCAGGAAGTACAGGAGGCTGACCAAAGATTGAGCAATAGAGTTCCTCTGGTCCTAGGAGTGCAGCTGTCTGCAGGGGACTGATGTCTCGCAGGATTGTATTCACAGTAGGACATGCAGATAGATCAGTTCAGGTGGCAGTTAGAGATATGGTCAGCAAATAGGCAAAGGATCAGTCTAGGTCATGACAGAAACTTAGTCAATAAACAGGCCAGGATCAATACAGACTGCAGGCAAAGCCAACACTGCACTGGTGTGGCGATGATTGGAAATGTATTGCTGGCTGGACTAGTCCGGTTACACTGTCATTAATGCAGCAGCAATCATGAACACTGCTGCTGGCTTACACTGGTCTGGAGACACTGTCGCTGGTAAGGGGGCAATTGGCAACACTGTTGTTGGATTACACTAGTTTGATGACACAGAGACTGGTGTGGCTAGCTTTCAGGAACACTATTGCTGGCACTGGTTTTGGTGACACGTGCACTGGTCTGGCAGCGGTCAGAAACACTGTTATTGTCTTATAATGGTCTGGTGACACCTGGACTGGTGTGTAGGCAGTCAGGAATGCTTTGGCTGACTTAAACTGGTCTGGTAGTGATCAGGAAGACTGTTGCCGATTGCATTGGGCTAATGACACTAATTTGCGTGGTGGCGATCAGGAACACTGTTACTGGCTGCACTAGCTTGGGTCACTGGCACTGGTGTTGCGGCTATCAGGAACACGGTTGCTGGCTGCTGGTGATCAGAAACACTGTTGTTGGCTTACACTGATGTGGTGATACTAAGACTGGTGTTGAGATGATCTGGACAATGTTACCTGCTCACACTGGTATGGTGACATTAAGATTGGTGTGAGGCAATCAGGAACAGTGTTGCTGGCTTACACTGGTCTGGTGACACTGCACTGGTGTGGTGGAGGTCAGGGACACTGTTGCTGGTTTACACTGGCCCTGGTGTAGGGGCATTCAGGAACACTGTTGCTGACTGCTCTGGTCTGGCGGTAATCAGTGACACTGTTGCTGACTTACACTGATCTAGCAACATTGAAACTGGTGTGGTGGTGATCATGAACACTGTTGTTGCCTTGCACTGGTCTGGTGAAACTGGGACTGGTGTGGCTTTAATCAGGAACACTGTTGCCGATTTACACTGGTCTCCTGACACTGTGGCCAGTGAAGCAGTGATCAGGAACACTGTTGATGGCTCACACTGTTATGGTGACACTGGCCCTGATGTGGGATTAGGAACACTGTTGCTGGTTTACACTGGTCTTTTGACACTGGGACTGGCGTAGCAGCAGTCAGGAACACTGTTGCCAGCTTGGTCTGGTGACACTGGCCCTGATGTGGAGGCAATTAGGAACACGGTTTCTGGCTGCACTAGTCTAGTGTGGTGGTGATCAGCAACAGTGTTGCTGACTACACTGTTCTGGTGATACTGGTGACTGGTGTGGAGGTGATCAAGGACACTGTGGCTGGCTGCACTGGTATAGTGACACTGTACTGGGGTGGCTAGTCATCAAAAAAAAAAAAACACAACAATAATCAAAGGGTGTTTTCTACAGCGTTAAAGGTGTTGTAAACCCTCAAGGTTTTTAAACTTAATGCATTCTATGCATTAAGGTAAAAAACCTGTGATGCAGCAGCCCCCTCTTTTACTTACCTGAACCCAGCCTTTCCAGCGAAGGGGGTGAGCACACCAGCCTGGGTCTCGGGTCCTGATTGGATAGATTGATAGCAGAGCAGCCATTGGCTCCTGCTGCTGTCAATCAAATCCAATGATGCAGGAGTCGGGGGGCAGGGCCGAGTCCTGCTGTCTGTGTCAATGGTCACAGCAGCAGGCCACAGGAATGCACCTGCATGAGTGCCCTGAGGGAAAGCAGCTCTCCAACGGAGTACTCGAGAAGAGGAGGAGCCAGGAGTACCACTGAGGGACTCCAGAAGAGGAGGATCAGGGCCACTCTGTGCAAAACCAACTGCACAGAGGAAATAAGTATGACATGTATTTTTTTTTTTTAAACAAGACTTTACATATCCTTTGATAACTGTAGCAAGAACTATAGGAAGCACTCCGTTTTCTCTCACAGTCGATCACTGTAAGAGGAAAAAGAGAGCTGGCTGCAATATGCAGCCATTGTTTACATATGCAATTGGTCACAGTGATCACATGGTAATGAAATGGCAATGAAATTGGCCTCTGTGACCTGCTGTGTACGAAGGGCATGCACAAGCAGTGCTAGAGGGTGTGCATGAGTGGCAAGAGTGAGAGGATGTTTAAATACACGTTCCTGCCCTTGGGAGATATCTGTCCAGCCATTCCTGCACAATGGCCAGACAGCAAGTGGTTAAAAAAGGAAAAAGAGAGAACATTTTTAAAACGTGGAGAAGAAAATATACAAGTAAAATAGGGGAGTGGGATGGAGGTGTGAAGGGGAAAAGGGTAAGAATGAGAAAAGAAGAAGGGTGTGGGAATGGAAAATAAGGAAAGGGGCAAGGAAGAAAGAGAAGAGGAGGGGAAGGAGAAGAAGGGTATAGGAAAAGAAGAAAAGGTAAAAAAAAGAAAAAAAAGGGAGAGGGAGAAGAAGAGGAGGGAAAGAGGAAAGGGAAAAGGGAGGGGTGAAACGTAAGGAAAGGGGGAGGGGGATGAGGGAAAAAAAAAGAGGGTGGGACAGTAACAAATATATTACTCATTGTAATTGGAAACAACCAATTCAAAATCGAGTTAGGCATCATCCCTGATGTCTATCCAAAAATATAATACCATCTGAAGTCACAATGGGCAACACACTGATAGTCACAGGACTATAACCAGCTATAGAAGTAATCAAACTAATATTTTTAAATGATTAAAAAAAATGTACTGCTATTTTTAACCTCATACCATATAAAAGGTAATACATGAAAGAACCCTTTTATCAACATGAAACATTTGTATTTTAATGAATAGTCTTAGAATAATGAAAATTAATTATGCTTTCCAAGCACTCTTTATATTTTTGCATAACAAAGACACTTAGCCTTTGTAAGAATATACAACAAAGCAAGCTACCATTAAATAAAACATGTGACAGGAGACAGTCCTGCAACAAGGAAGAAGGAGACAGTGTTACAATTTCAGAAGGTTCATTATTTTGCTATATAGTGACATCAGGCCTCATTTTAAATTTGTCAACTCTGTGTATATCCCCGTGAGGGCGCAGTAGTTTGCAGTATAAACAGTAAAAACTCTTAGCTGTCACCCTTAGTCCAGGATGCTCCTGGGCAAAACCTGAAAACTTCAGGGAATACATCACTAGAGTGCTATGTACTTGAAAATACTCTTAAATTATGTATGCAAAAATCTGTTCTTTTCCATTACTTTAAACAACATGTACATAGAAAAAAAAATAGGGATTTATTCATAAAAAGTGACAGAAAGCAGAAGAAAATTATCCAACAGCCCTGATTCACATTGATGCTACTTTGAAATCGCACTACTTCACTTGAAGTAGCACGATTTCAAAGTAGCAAGGTCAGCGCGATTTCAGCTGCTACTTGATGTGTGGCTTCATACACAGATGTCTATTGAAGTAGTGCAGGAACTACTTTTGCAAATCGGTGTGGCACCGCAAGATCAGTGTCGCACCGATTGGAACAGTGCCATTGCCTCCAATAGGCTGTGACTTGTCATGCGATTTGATCTCTCAAATTGCATGACAAATCGCTCCAATGTGAACCTAGGCTTAAAAGAACTTGTAATTAGCACCAATATACGTGCTAATTGCATACTTAACAGATATTTATCTTTTTCAGTGTTTCAAAGAACACTTTTCCCCAACAGAAATTTTTGCGGAATGGGAGATTGCAAGAATAGGGATAGGGACAGCTAATTAAACAAGCATGTTATATTTACAGTTATAGCTGCCTGGTTTCCTAAGAATGCACAAATATCCCACAGTACCCTAAATATATCTTATAAGCAGGGAAAAACCCAGAGCACATCCCCAACACAACATACCACAATGGACCTTTGTTTTAGCACACTACAATGCACAGAAGTGAACCATATGTGTTTTGTGGCACACTGGGGAAAAAAAAGTGTATGTGTATTAAAAGGTTCATTGTAGTGCATTGGTAGCACATTTAAAATGAATGGGGTGCACTGATGTGCATGGGGGGTAACGCACCACTAAGGTGTGACTATTCATCAGTTTTATAAAACAGAAAACAATAAATAACTGCAGCATGCCTGCTCTGCTTCAAGTTGTCATACTGCTCAGATATTATTTTATAATGAAGAAGTTTGGATTAGGGTGGTATCGGCAAATTAAAAAAATTGAAGTGCAAGCTTTTGAAGCACCACGATGACTTCTTCAGATAAAACTCTGCCTGCTGCGGTTTATTTTTAAGTTAGTTAGTCACAAACAAAAGTTAGTTAGTATCACAAACAAAAGTAAAAAACTACAAACAGAAAAGCTCTGATCAAGAAGTTGCATACACAACAACTATAGAAACAGCAGCAGTGATTCTTAAAATGGACCTTCACTCAAAAGTTTTAGTTTAGTTTTTATTTAGGTTAGAGCAGTATTTTTCCCATTAACTACATTGTTATTTTGATATACCAATACTGCTGCTTCTGGTTTGATTCATTCACCCATATTTTGTATATCAATTAGTGTTTGTTATCCACGTATTCCCTTCCTTAAGATTTAGTGGTGCTATGGATATCTTTGATTATAGAGCCACCAGGGTGGTCAACACTGAGGGTGTGTTTGAGATTTATAAAGAGGAGGAGGGAGATTTGAGTGGCCTATTTATGAGGCTCAAAAATCTGACCATCTCTGAGACACACACACAATGGGACATTGCCTACTTGGAAACTTATGTCAAGAACGGCATGGTCCCCAGGAGCCTCAGGTGGGAGGTTAGTCCTCAGAAACGCGATATCCAACTTGAGGACTGGTTTAAGTATTTTAACGTGGCAGGGGTTAACTTTCTCCAATTTTTAATAGAGAGAAAAAATACTAAACTCACCCGACTGGATGAGGAAATTAAAACTATTAAGGAGAAACTCAATCCTCTTAGGGAGAGTAGTGAGTATAAAGATAAATCATTATCACTTTTAAAGATTTTAGAAAAAGAGGACAGAGAGCAAATAATAAAGAAAAAGAAGAAATATAATAGAGATTTGACCGACTACCAAGGTGGAGTCGTTTTCAAATGGCAGAAAAAAATACTGGCTGAACAGGCCAATGTAATTAATAGCAATATGGAGGTTGGGTCTTTTGGTTTTTTGGGTTTCCATTTAGGAATCCAAACCACGGTTGGTGTCTCTGGCAATCCTCTTTTTTTTTCTCTCCTCTCCCCGCCACGATAAGAGGAGGGAGAGGGAGGGAAAGAAAAGAGAGGAAAAGACGTTAAATGTCACAAAGTACACTATTCAAGGGAATCCAAATCACGGTTTATCTTTGGCAACTCTCTTTTTGGTCTTTTTTTTTTTTTTTTTTTTTTTATGATGTATTAATGATATACCAATGTATGCAGGAGAGGAGGTTTAAGAAATGAAAATCTGTTATAAATTATGCTCTCTCCATCACGATAAAAGAAAGGGAAAAATGTTAAAGTTATAAAGTACACGATTTAAGGGATCCATATATGAAAGAAAACCCCCCCCTTTTTTTTTTTTATTTCATTAGTTGTTTCCCTTTTATTTACCTGTCTCCCGTTTCACTCCCCTCCCATTATTGACGTAGAGGGAGGTAATAGATCACTACCATCTTTGGTCAAAGGAGGTATAAGCGGCAAGGGGTGATAGATAGTACAAGAAATTAGTCCCCGCTTTCCCCTGCCCGCCTCCCCCCACATCCCCCCCATAGTTAATTAAAGGGGTCAGTTGGTGGAGGACATTAGGAAACTAAGGAAAAAGGGTAGGAGGGAACTTAATGAAAGGCGGTCAATAAAAACTTAGAAATAGAGGCCCGGGGGGGGGGGGGGGGGGAACTAGATAAATGGGACGGGGTAAAGAGGAAATTCACTCAATAGGACAGGTCCGATATATAGGACTTGAAAATCTGCAACACTGCAGAAGGGTAGAGAGGTCGAGAGGGAGGGATTTATCCCTCAAAAGACCGCTCTTCCAATTAGTAAGCAACCCAAAAGTTTATTTTTTTTTCCTTTTCATCTTCCTTTTTTTTTTATTTTATTTTTTTTGTTGTTTTGTGTTGTGTGCGATTCCTACCTCTCTCCAACCTTACCTGTGGATGAAGATAGTGAGCAGAGAGGAAAGTTTAGAAGATAAAAAAACTTTGCAATGGCAGCTCCAATAAAAATAATATCATACAATATAAGAGGATTAAAATCAGCCCAGAAAAGAGGTTGCCTATGGCAGGAAATGCGCCATTACGCAGCAGACGTGATCTTCTTACAAGAAACACACTTTTTGAAGGGAGAAACACTAAATATGGGATTAAATGTGTTCAACCAGTGGTTCCATGCTCCATCCCCGATAGCCAGGGCAAGAGGGGTGACAATAACATTCAGAAACACATGTCCGATAATAGTTATATCCACAAAGATAGACCCTGAAGGTCGTTACCTCTTTGTAAAAGCCAGACTAAATGGCTATAGCTACACCTTTGCCTCAATATATGCACCAAACACAGGAACGGTGAACTTTTTAATAAACACTTTGAAAGTATTGGAAGAATATAAAGAGGGGTTCCTTATTTTAGTGGGAGTCTTTAATTTAGTATTAGACCCAAGCATAGACACTTCAACAGGGAAAACCCCCATATCCTTTAAAGCCCTAAAGCGTATAAAACAGCCTTTAAGATCCCTCCATCTGGTAGACGGATGGCGTGTAAAACATGATAAAATAAGAGATTATAGTTACTACTCCAAAACGCATAATATGTATTCGCGCTTAGACCTTTTTCTGGTGGACCAGTTCTACCTGGAAAAGATCAGGTCATGTACGATAGAATCAATTACAATTTCAGATCACGCCCCGATAACAATAACCATATATCCAGCATCAATGGGACATTTGGAACGAACATGGCGACTCAATGAGACCCTATTGGACGACAGTCATATAGTTGAGGCATTAAAAACTAAATTAAAAACCTATTTTGAAATAAACATGCCTGGCGAAACCACTGATTAGGCCATATGGGAAGCCCATAAGTCAGTGATCAGGGGCGAGTTGATAGCTTATGGATCAAGGAAAAAAAAAGAAAAACAAAAAGAAATAACAGATCTACTGGAAGAGATTAACAATTTGGAAAAAAAAACATAAAAAACACCTGGACCCAGCAGATATCAAACGTCTAGAAATGGCACGATGCAAGTTGACACAATGTATAGACGGTAAAATTAGAAATAAATACAGGTACTATACACATAGGTTTTATTAATAAGGAAACAAATGTGGCCGACTTCTGGCAAGGCAGCTCAAAAAAAAACAAGACTCTAGGCACGTTCATAAATTAATAGTACAAAACAAAAAGATAGTGGAGACCCAGGCGATAGCAGCAGAGTTTCATAGGTTCTATGAAGCCCTATACAATATCAAGACAGACCCATTAAAGGTCAAGGAAGATCAACGTAGGGAAGAAATCAGGGAATACATAAGAAATTCGGAGATGCCAACATTATCAACAGAGGTGATCGAGAGAATAAGTAGGCCAATTACGGTTGAAGAGGTAACTGGAGTAATAGCCGGTCTGGCAATGGGGAAAAGCCCAGGACCAGATGGCTTCACGAATTCATATTATAAGAAATTTGCCTCACTTTTAGGAACACCAATATGCAACTATTTCAATGCGATCAATACATCAAACCCCCTCCCACCAGAAGCTCTATTGGCGTATATCACAGTACTCCCTAAGTCAGGGAAAGACCATCAAAAATGCGCAAGTTATAGACCGATCTCTCTGTTAAATTCAGACACCAAGCTCCTAGCAAAAATTCTAGCGCTTAGGTTACAGGACCAGATAACAAAAATAGTTCACCCAGACCAGACGGGATTTATGAAAGGCCGAGAAGCTAGAGACAACACAATAAGAGCGCTTCACATCCTACATTGGATGGAAAACGGCCCTGATAAAATACCGAGAATGATAGTGTCAATGGATGCCGAAAAGGCCTTTGACAGGGTGAATTGGGTGTTTATGACAGAGGTTCTAAGAGAGATGAAGGTGGGAGAACGGGTAATGGGATGGATAGCGGCGTTATATGCAGATCCAAGAGCAAGAGTGAAAGTGAATGGCACCCTCTCAAATCACTTTCAAATACATAATGGCACAAGACAGGGGTGCCCCCTGTCGCCTTTATTATTCGCCATGACATTAGAACCCTTTTTATGTAAAGTAAGAAAGAATATCGAAATCCAAGGGACACGTATTGGAATACAGGAACATAAAGTATCGGCTTATGCGGACGACTTATTATTTTATTTGTCAACACCGCAGACATCACTACCAGCCCTGATGACAGAAGTATCAAGATTTGGAGAACTATCCAATTTCAAGATAAACTTCGAAAAGTCAGTTATTCTTCCTAGCCATGTCCCGTTAGAAATGATGAGGACCCTGAAAGGTTCATACCCATTTATATGGAACAAAAAATCTCTTGTATATCTAGGGATACACATAACATCAGATCCCAAATTACTATATGACTTGAACTACAAGGGCTTAATAGAGGGGGTAATAGATCACCTGAGGAAATGGAGAGGAAAGGTATTAACATGGTTTGGAAGGGTGAGCGCAATAAAAATGAGTGTACTGCCCAAAATCCTTTATACCCTATATACAGTCCCAATTCCACTCCCCCAGAGCTTTTTTAGAAACATACAGAGGGCCTTTACATCTTTTGTGTGGAACAACAAACGCCCCAGACTGGCACACAAGATACTATGTAAAGGGAAGCCGGAAGGAGGAATGGGGTTACCAGATGTAAAGTTATACTACAAGGCGATGGCCCTAGTACGCATTTTAAATTGGAGTCATGATCAAACAAATAAAAGATGGGTAACTTTAGAACAAGCAATGGCAGGAAGGAGATTAAAAGGAGTACCATGGATCCCGAAGGTAAATAGAAGCCTCTCAAAATGGATATCACCACTAACTCAAAATACTTTAAAAATCTGGGACCAACTTAACCAATCAGGAGATTATGCCCCTCAGATATCCCCGCTAACACAGATGGAAGGCTTCCCCTGGTTTTTACCAGGAGAAGAAGAGGGATCTATGGGGAACTGGGGGAAAGACGAGGCAATGATATGTGGCAACTTTGCCCCAAATGGAACATTATTACCACTACCAGAACTGGTACGGAAGTTCGGATTGGTTCAAATGGCTGAATGGAGGTACCAGCAATTAAGGTGTTTTTACAATAAAAAAAAAGCCATGTTGAGATCCCTTGACACACTTACCATATTTGAATCCAACTGCGCGAAGTTGACAAAGGGTAGACATCTTCTATCACAAATGTATAAGTTAGTTCTTGGGACTAGGGAAAGCCCAACACCATACTATATCAGAGAGTGGGAAAGGGAACTAGAATATAAATTTACATCGACACAAATTAAAGAGCTAATTGAATCCACCTATTATACATCGAAAAGTGCGCAAACTCAAGAAATGTCATACAAACTTCTAACTAGATGGTATCTGACCCCTGCGAAACTAGCTCAAATATATCAGAAAGTAGACGCAAGGTGTTGGAGGGGATGTGGGCAGAAGGGAACCCTTCTTCATATATGGTGGTCATGCCCCATGATTAGAGGGTTCTGGCAAGAGATTGCACCATGGATTGAGAGACTGTCGAAGGGACATATAGAATTGACGCCACTAAATTTTCTGTTTCATGGGTTAATGAAATCCCGTAGAGTATATACGAACAGCATCACGCCTCAATTAATAAACGCTGCAAAATTGTTAATACCCAGACTATGGAAACAGACTAAATGTCCAAACCTGCTGGACTGGAAGAAGGAAGTGAACGTGATAAAGGAAGCTGAAAGATGGATACATAAAATCCATAATAGAAAAGAGAGGTTTGTGCAAATTTGGACAGACTGGGATATATGCTCAATAGAGATTGAATAAGGAAGAAGTATGGGTGAGACGGGGAGAGAGGTAGGACTCAGCTCCTGTTTTTAATTTATTTTCTCTTTTTTTTTTTGTTTGTGCCCTCGCTCTTCCCTTAAGACCCTATGCCCCCCGCTGGCTCTCCACTATCGAACTCCCACACCCGCATATCCACCAACTCTATGGGAGGCCTCCCCCTATCTAACTCTTCCGTATAGGATTCATGGGGGAGGGAAAGAAATGGGTAAACTAGGGGGGAAAGAAGGAGGGAGGGGGAGGGGAAGAGAGGGTGGGGAGGGGGAAGAGAGAAAAGGGGGGGGGGGAAATGGCCATTAAAAGCCTCAGTTGTTAAAATTAAGGGAGTTAGAGGCACGAAAATTATTGACTACACTTTTTTTTTTTTTTTCTCTCACTATTTGTATCTTACCGCCCCTTATATGCAAGGGGAAAGGTAAGCTTAAAAGTAGGAATAGGGAGTGGGATAAGGGGTAAATCACAATTAGTATTTAAGAAATGGAAGAGGGAGAAATAGGGGGAGAGAAACGAGAGGAGGGGGAGGAGGGAGGAAGGGGAAATTTTTTTTTGAATTTCTTTCTCTTTTTTTTTTTCTCTGTTTGGGATTATTTTTCTAGGGGTTGCGAAAAGGGGGGAGGGGGGAATACGGAAGGCTGATAAAGACGTTTTTCATGTATAAATATGTGTGTCTATGACTAAAAGCGAGATGTTAAATGGAAATGTCAAAAAACTAATAAAGATTTGATAATAAAAAAAAAAAAATATGGAGGTTGGGTCACCAGTTGATGGTAGTTTAGGCTCCCCCTTTGGGGTCATTGCCCAATTATCAAAAACATCCCCCGGTTATTCTGGGCCTCCTCTGAGAGGCAGACAAGGACCATACTAATCCCCCCATATAAAAGGAGGGGCAGGGCTGCCACCTAACCACATACCATTGCCACCACGGCGCCCCCGTGGATCAGGTAATGTCTCCGGTGGGGGTTGGGGCAATACCCATGGCAATGTTGGGTCGAATCAGGGTCGTCCTCCTCCTATTAGGGTTCAAGGACAGTTTAATAACAACATGGGTGGGGGTTTTCCAACTCCCTGTGGCCCTGACTATGGGACAAATTTGCAGTGTGGGTATGGTCCTAATTATGGGCCTAAGCATAGCCAGCCTGATAGGCATGGACTGGAACCTTACCAGTTCGATCCTAATAGTATACCTGTAAGGAAATTGATTTGCACTACAACGTTAGTACATATAACAGCTTTTACCCCTTACGTGATATAGAGGGCCCTCAGAGTGATCATGATCGTATAAGAGGTAATGATTTACTCAATCCACCACAAGACCCCATGTCTGGCAACTTTGGTGGGTTTGACAGCCCAGGCCCATCTAATCAGGATTACCAACATTGGGGTTTTCACAAACCCAATCAGGGTACCAAAAGGTCGGTAGACCAAAGAGAAGATCTAGAGGGGGGAGGCGGCTACGAGCTAAAATGAAAAAGGCCATAACATGTGATGGGATATTCAACCTGAGTACAGTAGTCTTGACCGACTCTGAAAAACTTGTGTTGAATAAGGGTTTGAAGTTTGCACCTCCTCGTGGGCTGAATAAATTTCAGACCTACATGGATGTGCATAAGTTCATACGTAAGCTCAGCATTAAACGATATATGGCTTCTAATCCCATCCAGACTGATCAAACCCCATTTCAGACACTCAGGGCTTCACAATGCCTCCTTATTCAATCCCCCAGGGGCTCTTGCCCCCTCCCTGAAGGTTTTCAGGGATGTAATACTAAGGGATTTGGAACAAATGCCCACTAAGAGGGTGAGATCCAATAACGAAATTGTTGATGGCTGACAAAGACGGTGGGATCATAATCCTTGAAAGATTATCTGACGGAAATGCATAGAATCCTAGGTGACCTTGATACCTATACCCCACTTTGGTCTGATCCTAAGGTTAAGTATTAAAACAAATTAGAGGTTTTGGTTCAGAGAGGCTTTGCACAGGGTATTTTAAACAAGAAGGAAAAGTTGTACCTGGTGCCTAAAGCACCACGTACACCGATAATTTACTATTTACCTAAGATTCATAAACATCCAACCTGCCCCCCGGGACGTTCCATCGTAAGTGGTATTGATTCCATCACGTCCCGGATGGGCAGGTATATAGAATTTTGCCTTCAGCCACTAATAACTAAAATGCCTTCACATATAAAGGATACGCGTCATGTGATTAACCTATTGGTCAAGCATACCCCTAGACCAGGGTTATGGTTGGTGACGGCGGATATCACGTCACTCTACACTGTGATACCACATGACTTGGGACTTTTTTCCATAGAATATTTCCTAAGACGGGATTCGGAATTATTTGACGAACACATTTCCTTTATCATGGAACTGCTCCAATTTGTGGCATCTCAGATGTATTTTTGGTTTGGTGGCCAGTTCTACAGACAGGATAGAGGGGTCGTCATGGGGGCTAAATACGCCCACAAACCTCTTTATGGCCCTTTGGGAGGAGGATGTCGTCTATGCCTATCAGAAACATGAGGTAGTGTTATGGGCTAGGTACATAGATGACATCCTCCTCCTATGGGATGGTAGCCGAGTTGATTTGGACCTCTTTATTGGAGAATTAAATGCCAATACCAGAGGTATTTTTCTCAATTATGAGGCAAGTCAAACTGAAATCAACTTTTTAGATCTGAAAATTGGGGTGAAGGACGATCAATTTACCACTGCTACTTTCTTTATGAGCACTGATCGTAATTCTTACATCCTAACCGATAGCTGCCACCATGAGGCTTGGGCTAGATCGGTGCCTAAGAGCCAGCACATACATCACATGACGCGTATCCTTCACATATAAAGGATACGCGTCATGTGATTAACCTATTGGTCAAGCATACCCCTAGACCAGGGTTATGGTTGGTGACGGCGGATGTCACGTCACTCTACACTGTGATACCACATGACTTGGGACTTTTTGCCGTAGAATATTTCCTAAGACGGGATTCGGATTTATTTGACGAACACATTTCCTTTATCATGGAACTGCTCCAATTTGTGGCATCTCAGATGTATTTTTGGTTTGGTGGCCAGTTCTACAGACAGGATAGAGGGGTCGTCATGGGGGCTAAATACGCCCACAAACCTCTTTATGGCCCTTTGGGAGGAGGATGTCGTCTATGCCTATCAGAAACATGAGGTAGTGTTATGGGCTAGGTACATAGATGACATCCTCCTCCTATGGGATGGTAGCCGAGTTGATTTGGACCTCTTTATTGGAGAATTAAATGCCAATACCAGAGGTATTTTTCTCAATTATGAGGCAAGTCAAACTGAAATCAACTTTTTAGATCTGAAAATTGGGGTGAAGGACGATCAATTTACCACTGCTACTTTCTTTATGAGCACTGATCGTAATTCTTACATCCTAACCGATAGCTGCCACCATGAGGCTTGGGTTAGCCAGCACATACGCCTGAAGCGGAACTGCTCTGACAATAGAGAGTTTCTGCTTCAGGCTGAGATCCTGACAAAACGCTTCATAGAGAAAGGCTATCTAGCCGCCTCCCTTAAAAACACCTTGGAGGAGGTGTCATTAATCAATAGGAGCGATCTGCTTAAGGAAAGGTTATTCAATAGGGATAGGGCACCCTCTGTCCTTTTTATTACTACTTATTCCATACAACATAGGAATGTCGGAAAAGTCATTAGAAAACACTGGCACATTCTTACTAACGACCAGACTTTGAATGCTGTCCTCCATGCAAAACCACAGATTATTTATAAAGGAGCCTCCTCTCTGAGGTAAAATGGCCCGAATGTTCTCGATCCCCCTCCTATAAAGAGGGGGTTCTTCAAGAATCTGACTGGGTCTACCAATGTAAGTGGTGTAGGTTGTGTTCTTTGAATGGATGCCTACATATTAGAACTCGTAATTTCAGATCATCAAGTACCATGGCCGAATTTGAACTCAAGCCATTCATCACATGCTCTGAGGGGGTTGTTTACCTGCTTCAATGCCCCTGTGGGCTACAGTATGTGGGCAGGACTAAACTCCCCCTCCTGGTTAGACTCAATGAGCATGTGACGAATATAAAAAAATGGCTTCCTCAAGCATCCAGTCTCCAGACATTACCTGGAAGTTCATAAGAATCCTGCCAAAACTATCTTTCTAGGGACTGATAGATATACCCCCCAATGGAGGGGTGGGTCTTTAGTAGGTGGTATCTCTAGGCTTGAGATGGCATGGATATACAACAACAAATGCTACACCCCCTTTGGGCTAAATGTAGATATTGACCTGAATGCATTCATTGATAGCTCCTAGGTTGGGATATTTGATCTATGTATACTTGATGTGAACCCTCAGTGGCCCTACCCATTTTTTATATTTATCTTTATTTATTTCTTTTTCACAGATTTTTTCTGTGTTTTTTTGGTAATAATTTTAAGCCAATTGATTAGTTGTGACCACTTGAGGTCCTTCTTGGCCTCCATTGGCCTTTTTATTATGTGATCTAGAGATCACGTTGTCTCATGTGACATTATGTTTATTTGGGGTTTTTCATTACTGCCAATGTGGAAGATGTATTCACTGTCAATACATATCCGGTTTATTTTTATATTCCTAAATACAGTGTGTATATATATATATATATATATATATATATATATATATATATATATATATATATATATATATATATATATATATATATATATATATATATATATATAATATTTTTTATTTTACCATATATCGTCTTTTCTAATACTATGAGCTCTGGATATACTATTTAATGGGTATGTGACACCTGTGGCGATTTATTTGTAAAACATATAAAAGTTTTGAGTGCCATGTTTCTCATTCCTCGCTGAGTGGCAGAGTGGGTCCGGTGTCCTGTCATATTGTGTCCCCCATCGGATAGTGTCCGCTGTGTACTGCGCATGCAGATTCCGAAAATAGCCGAAGATGAACGGCGCCTGCGCCGTGAGTACAGGTTTAAGCCCCACCTTCCAAGTGGACATAGAGTTAGAATAAAAAAGAGCCGAGCGCAGTGAGGCCGTGCCCGAAGCGTGGCGAGCGAAGTGAGCCCGCAAGGGGCCCTCTAAATTTGTGCAGCCCTATGTCCACTTGGATGGTGGGGCTTGCACCTCGACTCACGGCGCAGGCGCCATTCATCTTCGGAGGTTTTCCGAAACTCCTTCTGCTCCACACTGCGCATGCGCAGTACGGTGCGGACACTTTATGATAGCCTGACTATTGGTGACAGAACACCGGCACTCAATTGTTACTTCAAATAGTCACTTTTATGTCAGCATACAGAGGAACTAATAGCTTGTTATTGTGTTCCTTTCTATGTTGCTGATTATTTAATCTAATATTGCTCCTGTCCTTTGTTCGTTTTTTAACATTGTTAGTATCGATTCACTATTGGTATTTTAATGCCGAATTTTTTAACCTTACAATGAGGTAAACCAGGTTACCCGCCACTCAGGTTTCACAACGAGGTGTGGTTACCTGTAAATGTATTTAATGCGATGAGTCGCCTGTTCCATAGACTACGTCATTTATAGATGAAACGTACGTTGGTACGTGACGTGCTGACATCATCGCGGTGCACCCCGTATGCAGACGGGTGTCTGCAAGCCGGCCAGCAATTGTTTTTGGATGCTTTTATCTACGTTCTTTTTGTAAGTGTAATCTTTTTTTATTCTAATAAATCCTTATATACTGATCCACACTATGGTGAGCTTCTCTCCCATTTTATGAATCCTTGATCGATGCCTGCCCCGTATATCTGCTGTCTTGAGGTATCCTGGCTTGTCTTTGGTGCTGACCACAGAGAGTCGCTGGAAGGATGTCTGGATATTGATTTATTATACAGGCTTGCCCTCCGGTAAGCGTGCATTTTATACGCCGGTGGATCACATCAGAGGGTGGTGTCTGTACATCAAAGAATTTAATTCACTTTCACTAATACTCACTGGACTGTTTATATTGTGCATGGTTTATTTCAATATTCACTTTATATGATACTCAGAGTGTTTTTCATTATATCACGGGTATTCATTATATCACAGGTATTTATTTATTGCTTATCATATCACGGTTATTCATCCTTTGTTCATTGTTTAATTTTAATTTTATTTTTGATTTGCGCAGCTTTTTCCTTTTTGTACATTTATTGTTTTGTGTATATCTCACATATTTGAGCTGCAGCTATATTTTTTGTTTATTAGGTTAGCGCAGTATTTTTACCATTCATTACAATGATTCAGACAGGTTACCATGGACAACTGTTCCACTTTTCATAAATTAAAATACATTTTTGTTTATTTAGCTTACAAGGTGGAAAGCAAAAGTAGATTCTGGTAATATTTATTTATTTCCCCTTTAATAATTTTTTTAGCGTAAACATAAATTAACTGCATGTCTGAGATCATAATTAAACAATGCTGCATTCATATTTAAACAATATAAACAACTAGTTCTTGTCTGTTAATTATTGTATCAGAAACAAGAGTGCTTCCAGTATAGATCAAAATCCTTCAAACATCTTCATTCAACAGAATGGATTTAGGTATATATTTTGGACTATGTGCAGAGCCAAAGCAAACCAATAATTCAGTTCCTACACTGGTAATTTACCTTATATGAAATTCCAATAATTTCTTCCACCTGCCAACAAATTAAATTACCTGTGGGTATGAAAAGCAGCATAATTTATAGTAGAAGTACCCTCTTCCCACAACGTAAATAAAGAATCCAGGCCATAGCTGACATATAGCACGTCAGATCTGAGAAGATGGGCATCTATGCAAATCAATTTTAAGCAACATAATACACTGCTTGGAGCAAGAATATAGTGAAATAAAAAAATGTATCACTTGTGACATTAATGTAAAAAAAAGGTCCTTGCTGCTCAGCCAACAGTGAAGTATAGTCTGAAATCCTTCAGACACATGCTGAAGAAAATATGACAGCAAATACATACCTTATAACTTAAGGACATATGTTTTCCATACTGGAAAGCCATAGACTGGATCTCCGGCTCATGCCTGGCTAGCTCAGTTGCAGCTTGGCAGCTCTTAGCCAGCAATGCACCATGGGAGAGAAAAATGTGCTCCATCCAATTAGCCATTCCACTGTCATCAGTAAAACTGTTCTTCTGAAATGCAAATAAAATAAGAGGTAAATATTTCTTGTCCATTTAGTTTAAAAATCAAATGACCATCAAAAACAATTTGTTTAGCAATGTTGCAGATCAAATACAAAAACAGTAAAACACCAAACAAGCAAATCTAAATAATTACTGTGTTTATGAAATTAGGATGACCATAACACGTTACATATTCTTAAAAAAAAAAAAAATAATTCAATAAAACGAGCCCTGCTACCTGGGAATCCAGCCACCATCCTCCCCATGGTCTAGAATCTGGACCATGAATTGCTGCACAAGCTAAAAATTTCACGTATTACAATGATGGGAAGACCCACAAACCACATCAAGACACTTTCACTTGCTGTGAATTATTATTTTAACACCCCAGAACCTGGAATTTACCTGGTGAAGGGCCTTCTTTGGTTAAAAAATAAAAAGGATGTTTAGGCCTTTTGCAAGTTTTCTTATCACACCAGATCCCCACTCAGGACCAGGGCCGGACTGGGAATAAAATTCAGCCCTGGAAAAAATTTCATACCAGCCCCACAGCATTATTATACCAGCGCAACAGCATAAGGTCATTATTTTCTTGTTCATGAAAGGGAAAACCATACATTTTAAAGCACATTTGAAGAGTGTATTATATATAGAAAAGACAGATATGAAATCACATAGGGATTTATATATATGTAAGCAAATTACAGTTAAAAGTGGTCAATCATCAAGGGGGACCCCAGGAACTCAGAACGTGGGGGGGGGGGGGGGGGGAAACCACCTTCCGCAGAAAGAATACACTAAGGTAATATCAGTGCCCCTTACATTATTGTACTCACTCCCCCCTTACATCAGTGACCCCCCCCCCCCTTCAGACTGGCCTGGCGGTGCTGTCACTGACCTCCTCTCAGGGGCACCAAGCAGGGCTCAGTCAGTCGGCTCCAGCTTGTTGGCTCTGGTTTTATCCTATAGTCTCCTCTCTACAGTCCACACACGTCTGACTTCTCCCATGACCCCCATCCTTGTCTCCTCTCCAGACTCCCTCAGAGACTGCAGACATGATACAGGAGATGGTCAGAGACTGCAGATATGATACAAGAGCTCAATGTAGCCTCACCAGTGCCCATCAAATGCAGCCTCACTGTACCCATCAAATGAAGCCTCACTGTGCCCATCAAATGCAGCTTTACTCTGCCCGTGAATGCGGCCTCACTGTACCCACCATTGCGGCCTCACTGTGCCCACCATTGCGGCCTCACTGTGCCCATCAATGCAGCCTCACTGTGCCCATCAAATGCAGCCTCACTGTGCCGTGAAAGCAGTCTCGCTGTGCCCATGAATGCAGCCTTACTGTGCCTCACTGTGCCCATCATTGCAACCCCTCCTGTGCCCCATGTCCCATTCTGCAGTCCCTGTCTGTGGGAAGGTGTGTTGTTGATGCTCGGTACAGTACCTTGCATGCCAGCAGGCTATCCATGATGGCCAGCAGCAGGCAGGGGCTGTTCTCGTTTTGGATGGGGACAGTGCTCCTTCCAGAGGATCTGTTTGCTGTGAGATGGAGTGGTCCCGGGCCACCTGCACCTTCAGCCGTCCTCACTTTCCGGCCCCAGTCAGCCTGTCCTCTGGTCCTGGGGAAGTGGAGAGCACTGGGTGGGAGCTGGAGAGAAGGGGGAGCAGAGAGTACTGGCGGGGTTGGAGAGCACATGGGTGGGGCAAAGAGCAGGGGGAGTGGAGATCACAGGGGTGGGGAGTGCAGAGCACTGGGGGGGGGCAAAAATAACAGGGGTGGAGAGCACGGGAGGCTGAGAGCACTGGGGCGGGTAAGAGTGTGGTGTGGCGAAGAGCACTCAATGGGAGCTTGAGAGCACGGGGGGGGGGGGGCAGAAAAACAGGGCTGGAGAGCACTGGGGGGTACAAAGAGCAGGGGGGAGTGGAGAGCAATGGGGGGTGAGCTTGAGAGCACCCATGGGGGCCAGACAGTACAGGGGGGGAGAGCACTGGGGACTGGAGAGCACTGGTGGGGTTGGAGAGCACATGGGTGGGGGCAAAATGCAGGGGGGAGTGGAGAGTGCTGGGGGGAGTTTGCGAGAGCACTGGAGGGGGAGCCAAAAAGAGCAGGGGTGGAGAGCACGGGAGCTGGGGAACACTGTGGGGGTAGAGAGCACTGGGGTGGGGGCTGAAGAGCACTGTGGGGGGTGGGGAGCACGGTGGAGGCTGGAGAGCACTGTGGGGAGTGGGGAGCACTGTGGGGGGGGCTAGAGAAGGATGGGGAGAGCTGGAGAGCAAGGGGGGGGGGCAGAAAGAACAGGGGCGGAAAGCACGGGGACTAGAGAGCACATGGGTGGGGGCAAAATGCAGGGGGGAGTGGAGAGTGCTGGGGGGAGCTTGCGAGAGCACTGGAGGGGGAGCCAAAAAGAACAGGGGTGGAGAGCACGGGGGCTGGAGAGCACTGTGGGGGGTGGGGAGCACTGGGGTGGGGAGCACTAGGGTGGGGGCTGGAGAGCACTGCGGGGGGTGGGGAGCACGGTTGGGGCTGGAGAGCACTGGGGGGGGGGTGGGGGAGCACTGCGGGGGGTGAAGAGCACTGGGATGGGGGCTGAAGAGCACTGTGGGGGGGTGAGGAGCACGGTGGGGGCTGGAAAGCACTGGGGTGGGGGCTGGAGAGCACTGCGGGGGCTGGAGAGCACTGCGGGGGGTGGGGAGCACTGCGGGAGGTGGAGAGCACTGCGGGAGGTGGCTGGAGAGCACTGCGGGGGGTGGGGAGCACTGTGGGAGGTGGAGAGCACTGTGAGGGGTGGAGAGTGCTGGGGGGAGCTTGCGAGAGCACTGGAGGGGGAGCAAAAAAGAACAGGGGTGGAGAGCACGGGGGCTGGAGAGCACTGCGGGGGGTGGGGAACACTGCGGGAGGTGGAGAGCACTGTGAGGGGTAGAGAGCACTGGGGTGGGGGCTGGAGAGCACTGCGGGGGGTGGGGAGCATGGTTGGGGCTGGAGAGCACTGCGGGGGGTGGGGAGCACTGCGGGAGGTGGAGAGCACTGTGAGGGGTAGAGAGCACTGGGGTGGGGGCTGGAGAGCACTGTGGGGGGTGGGGAGCACGGTGGGGGCTGGAGAGCACTGCGGGGGGTGGGGAGCACTGTGGGGGGGTGGAGAGCACTGGGGTGGGGGCTGGAGAGCACTGTGGGGGGTGGGGAGCACGGTGGGGGCTGGAGAGCACTGGGGTGGGGGCTGGAGAGCACTGGGGTGGGGGCTGGAGAGCACTGCAGGAGGTAAGGAGCACGGTGGGGGCTGGAGAGCACTGGGGTGGGGGCTGGAGAGCACTGCGGGGGGTGGGGAGCACTGTGGGGGGTAGGGAGCACGGTGGGGGCTGGAGAGCACTGGGGTGGGGGCTGGAGAGCACTGGGGTGGGGGCTAGAGAAGGATGGGGGGGCATAAAGAACAGGGGTGGGGAGCTGGAGAGTACTGTGGGGGTGGGGAGCACTGAGGGGTGGAGAGCACTGGGGTGGGGGCTAGAGAAGGATGGGGAGAGCAGGGGGGGTAGAAAGAGCATGGGTTGAGAGAACTGTGGGGGGGGGGGGGGGGGGGGGGGGGTGGAGAGTCTGGTGGGGGAGGAGAGCACTGGGGGGGGGGCAGTAAAAAAAAATTGGATAGGAGGAGAAGCAGGGGGGCAGCATATAGAGGAAATTAGCTTTCTACTTTCCTCCATGCAGCCGCTGAATTCTTGATTCTCCTCCTCTCCCTCCTCCAAGCATTCAGCGGCTGCATGGAGGAATGTGGAAAGCTAATCTCCTCTATATGCCGACCCCCCTATTCAAGCAGTGCACAGGTCGGCTGTACTCACAGGAATCTTCTCTCGTGTTTCACGGAGCTGGCCGGGTCTGTGTTCGGCGGCCACGGTGTAACACGGTCCCGCCCCCCTAGCCTGCCTGTGTGATAGGTGGATTCTATCTACTATCACATGAGCTGGTCAAGGGGGGCGGGACCGCGTTACACCGTGGCCGCCGAACACAGACCCGGCGGCCAGCTCCGTGAAACACAGGAGCAGGAGAGGGGAGCACTCCAGCCACAAAGCGGCCCCAGGGCAGGCAGCCTACCGGGAAATATCCCGGTAGGCCAGTCCGGCCCTGCTCAGGACTCTAATGGGCCTATAACCAAAAGAGCCTAGATCTCTGCAGTGCACCACCACCATTCACTACCAACACCTTGAGTAAATCCAGGTGAATTGGGACTGCACAAAGTAATGTTCCAATCAGCTCTTTGGTTTACTATTTTAGATTCTACTATACTGCTTAGGGTCCAACAAGGCAGTGTAGCCTTACTTACCCTTGTCATTCCCCTGAAATAGTAAAATGGAGTAATGTAGACTAAAGATGATGTCACGCTGAGTTCTCCAATATGTTGCAACCATCTAGCTGGAAGATGTATGCTATCATTACAACAGTACCCAAAATGGAACATAGGTTTCCATATTTATTACTATTATCAAATAGGTATTGTCTCATTTTAATATACAGTGCGTCTAGAAAGTATTACCAGGGCTTCACTTTTTACACATTTTGTTAAGTTACAGCCTTATTCCAAAATGGATTAAATTCATTATTTTCCTCAAAATTCTACAAACAAAACTCCATAATGGCAATGTTAAAGAAGTTTGTTTGATATCCATGCAAATTTATTAAAAATTAAATAAATCACATGTACATAAGTATTCACATCCTTTGCTCAATACTTTGTTGAAGCACCTTTGGCACCAATTACAGCCTCAAGTATTTTTGGGTATGATGCTACAAGCTTGGCACACCTATTTTTGGGCAGTTTCTCTCATCCTTCTTTGCAGGACCTCTCAAGGCCCATCAGGTGGGATGAGGAGAGTCGGTGCACAGCCATTTTCAGATCTCTCCAGAGATGTTCAAATGGGTTCAAGTCTGGGCTCCTGTTGGAAGATGAACCTTCACACCAGTCTGAGGTCCAGAGCGCTCTGAAGCAGGTTTTCATCAAAGATGTCTCTGTACATTGCTGCAGTCATCTTTTGCTCGATCCTGACCAGTCTCCTAGTTCCTGTGACTGAAAAACATCCCCACAGCATGAGGCTGCCACCACCGTGCTTCACTGTAGGGATGTATTGGCCAGGTAATGAGTGGTGCCTGGCTTCCTCCAGACATGATGCTTGCAATTCAGGCCAAAAAGTTACATCTTTGTTTCATCAGACCAGAGAATTTTGTTACTGATGGTCTGAGAATCCTTCAGGTCCCTTATGGCAACTTCCAGGCAGGCTGCCATGTGCCTTTTACTAAGAAGTGGCTTCCGTCTGGCCACTCTACCATACAGGCCTGTTTGGTGGAGTGCCACAGAGATGGTTCTTCATCTGGAAGGTTCTCTTCTCTCCACAGAGAAATGCTGGAGCTCTGTCAGAGTGACCATCAGGTTCTCGATCACCTCCCTGACTAAGGCCGTTCTCCCCCGATCACTCAGTTTGGCTGGGTGGCCTGCTCTAGAAAGAGTCCTGGTGGTTCCAAACTTCTTCCATTTTTGGATGATGGAGGTCACTGTGCTTATTGGGACCTTCAATGCTGCATAAATGTTTCTGTACCCTTCCCCAGATCTGTGCCTCGATACAATCCTGTCTCAGAGGTCTACACACAATTCCTTGGACTTCATGGCTTGGTTTGTGCTCCGACATGCACTTTTAACTGTGGGACCTTATATAGACAGGTGTGTGCCTTTCCAAATCATGTCCAATCAACTGAGTTTATCACAGGTGGACTCCAATCAAGTTGTAGAAACATATCAAGGATTATCAGTGGAAACAGGATGCACCTGAGCTCAATTTTGAGTGTCATGGCAAAGGCTACGAATACTTATGTACAGTGGATATAAAAAGGCTACACACCCCTGTTAAAATGTCAGGTTTCTGTGATGTAAAAAAATGAGACAAAGATAAATAATTTCAGAACTTTTCCCACCTTTAACCGCTTGCTGACCGGCTCCTGTAGCTATACGTCGGCAGAATGGCACGGATGGGCAAAGTAACGTACCTGTACGTTACTTTGAATTTCCCAGGTGCCCGTGATCGTGTCGCGGAGCGGAAGAACGGGGAGATGCTGATGTAAACACAGCATCTCCCCGTTCTGCCTAGTGACAGGACACTGATCATCTGCTCCCTGTCATCGGGAGCAGCGATCAGTGTCGTGTCACTGCTGGCCCATCCCCCCCCCACAGTTAAAATCACTCCCCAGGACACACTTAACCCCTCCCCCGCCCCCTAGTGGTTAACCCCTTCACCGCCAGTGACATTTATACAGTAATCAATGCAATTTTGTAGCATTGATCATTGTATTAATGCCAATGGTCCCAAATATGTGTCAAAATTGTCTGATGTGTCCGCCATAATGTCACAGTCATGATAAAAATTGCTGATCGCCGCCATTACTAGTAAAAAAAAAAAAAAAAAATTATTAATAAAAATGCCGTAAACCTATCCCCTATTTTGCAGACGCTATAACTTTTGCGCAAACCAATCAATAAACGCTTATTGCGATTTTTTTTTTTTTTTACAAAAATATGTCAAAGAATAAGTATCGGCCTAAACTGAGGAACAAAATTTTTTTTATATATTTTTGGGGGATATTTATTATAGCAAAAAGTAATAAATAATGTGTTTTTTTCAAAATTGTTGCTCTTTTTTGTTTATAGCGCAAAAAATAAAAACCGCAGAGGTGATCAAATACCACCAAAAAAAAGCTCTATTTGTGGGGAAAAAAACGTAAATTTTGTTTGGGAGCCACGCCGCACAACCACGCAATTGTCAGTTAAAGCGACCCAGTGCAGAATCACAAAAAGTGCTCTGGTCTTTAGCCAGCAAAATGGTCCGGGGCTTAAGTGGTTAATGTGACCTATAAACTCAATTGAAAAACAAACTGAAATATTTTAGGGGGGGGGGGGGTACATACCTTCCATCATTTAGTCCCTCCAATTAACCCCCCAAGTTCAGCTGTTCTAGTAGGTCTTTTGTGACATTTTCTTAGTCGCATCCTACAGCAAAAGCCATGGTCCACAGAGAGCTTCCAAAGCATCAGATGGATCTCATTGTTAAAAAGGTATCAGTCAGGAGAAAGGTACAAAAGAATTTCCAAGGCATTAGATTTACCATGAAACACAGTGAAGACAGTCATCAAGTGGAGAAAATATGGCACAACAGTGACATTACCAAGAACTAGACATCCCTCCAAAATTGATGAAAAGACGAGACGAAAACTGGTCAGGTAGAGTAGCAAGCAGAAGGCTTTTCTTACAAAGAAAAACATTCAAGCCCGGCTAAACTTTGCAAAAACACATCTGAAGTCTCCCAAAAGCATGTGGGGAAATGTGTTATGGTCTGAGGAAACCAAGGTTTAACTTTTTGGCCATAATTCCAATAAATATGTTTGGCACAAAAACAACGCTGCACATCACCAAAAGAACACCATACCCACAGTGGGGCTGTTTTTCCTCAGTTGGAACAGAGGCCTTAGTCAAGGTAGAGGGGATTATGAACAGTTCCAAATACCAGTCAATATTGGCACAAAACCTTCAGGCTTCTGCTAGAAAGCTGAACATGAAGAGCAACTTCATCTTTCAGCATGACAACAACCCAAAGCATACATCCAAATCAAAAGGAATAGCTTCACCAGAAGAAGATTAAAGTTTTGGAATGGCCCAGCCAGAGCCCAGACCTGAATCCATGGGGTGATTTGAAGAGGGCTGGGCACTGGAGATGCCCTCTAAATCTGCCGGATTTGGAGTGTTTTTGCAAAGAAGAGTGGGCAAATATTGCTAAGTCAAGATGTGCCATGCTGACAGACTCATACCCAAAAAGATGGAGTGCTGTAATAAAATCAAAAGGTGCTTCATCAAAGTATTAGTTTAAGGGTGTGCACACTTATGCAACCATATTATTTTATTTTTACTTCCTTCCACCTTAAATATTTCAGTTTGTTGTTCAACTAAGTTGTACAGTTTATAGGTCACATTAAAGGTGGAAAAAGTTCTGCAATGATTTATCTTTGTATAATTTTTTTACATCACAGAAACCTAACATTTTAACAGGGGTGTGTAGACTTTTTATATCCACTGTACATGTGATTTTTTTCGTTTTTTATTTTTAATAAATTTGCAAAGATTTCAAACAAACTTATTTTATGTTGTCATTATGGGGTATTGCTTGTAGAATTTTGAGGAAAATAATGAATTCATTTTGGAATAAGGCTGTAACATAAAATGTGGAAAATGTGAAGCGCTGTGAATACTTTCCGGGTGCACTGTAAATGAAAATTGGAACCCTGTGTGCCTTTCTGTTGATAGTAGTTGGCAGGGGCCTTTTTGCTTAGTTTTGCTGCTTTGGAATTCTGTATAACAGTGCACCATAGCTCTACAGAGGCAGATTTTGGCAGACCCCCAAAAGAAGAGTTGTTGAAGCACATAGGATTGGGAAGGGATACAAAATACTTGTCATCCTAAGAATATGAAGAACCATGATATGGAAAAAAAGGACAATGTCAAAATCTCAATGATCTTATCTCAGAAAAGGTGGATCATTACAATTATTCTAAACACTAAAGTAAAACAAGAAAAAAAAAACTCTACAAAACATCTCAAACAGAAGCAACACTATTTTAAAATATTCAAAGTTTTAACCAATATACATTTCCTGGTGAATCAGGATGCTAAATTAGGACATCCCAAAAAAAAAGTGTACAAGTATTGACCAAAATATCTGTTCACAGAAGCACAGATCCAATCCACAGAAAATGCATAACTCCACGAAACTTATTTTGAAACATTTCTGAATATTTTTTTTTACATTAACCATGGCTCAAAGTCTTGAAGGTTAATTTAGTGCAACTCCTCATCACAGATAATATTCATGTATTATAGATATCCAACAAAGTATAGAGAATCTTTTATTATCTATTTAATGCATTATGTTTTGTATAGTTCTCTGCCTGGCTACCCTACTTTCTCTCTTCTGAAATTCCAACAATCATTCTTGGCGACGTCAACATCCCTGTTAATCTTAACACTCCCGCTACTTCTAAGCTGCTGAGCCTAACCTCCTCTTTTGACCTAAAACAATGGACAAGCACTTCTACTCACTCTGTTGAGAACTGCCTTGACCTCATATTCTCCTACCTGTGCACTCCGCACAACCTCTCCAATGTTCCTTGTCCTCTCTCTGATCACCACCTTATTAGTTTCACTCTCTCCTTGTCTGCCTCCTCCTTGCCTTCCAACTACCAAACTATTACCCGTAGAAACCTTTGCCATCTTAACCCTTTTCTTCTTTTTTCTGCTGCAGATTGTCTCTCTCTCATCCTTGTCCTGCCCCAACTTGGCCACTTCTTTCTACAACAGTTCACGGTCATCCACCCTGGATACCTTCGCCCCCTCACTACGCACAGAAGCAGGCCCCGACCACTACAACACTGAGAAACAGACAATACCAGAAGCTTCAAAAAAGATGCAGCAGTCTTGAGTGTCTGTGGTGTAAGACTAATGCGGCGTACAAGCGGTCGGAATTTCCGATGGAGCTTTTCAAAGGATTTTCCGACCGTGTGTATGCCCATCGATCTTTTTCTGTCGGAATTTCCGACGGACTTTGGATTGAGAACCTGTTCTCAATTTTTCGGAAAACCTTTCTATCGGATTTTCCGATCGTGTGTAGCAATTCCGACACGTAAAATTCTGACGCATGCTTGGAAACAATTCGACGCATGTTCAGAAGCATTAAACTTCCCTTCTATAGTGCTGTCGTGTTTTATGCCGCTGTGTTACAGACCTCGGAATTTGGTGTGACCGTGTGTAGGCAAGACAGTTTGAGCAAAATTCCGTCGGAATTCCAAAGGGAAAACCATCAGAGCTTTTTCCGACGAGAATTCCGACCGTGTGTATGCGGCATAAGTCACAGCAAGATTTCAGCCAATATAAATCTGCCCTCCAAAAATACCATTCCTGCCTCCACACTGCCAAACAAGCCTACTTTATCACTCTCATTAACACCCTCTCACGCAGTCCCCGTCAACTCTTTTCCACCTTTACCACTCTACTTCGACCCTTTACCTCCACTCACTAACTTACTGCCCAGGAGATTGCTAATCACTTCAAAAATAAGATTGAGACAATTCGTCTCGAGATCTCTGCTCTACAGATATCTCCCTCACTTTACACTCCTTGCCCTCCTGCACAATCAGTACTTCCCTCTTTTAACCCAGCTACTATAGGGGAAGTCACTAAACTTTTTTCTAACGCCCTCCTAACCTCCTGCCCCCTGGACCCTGTTCCTTCTCAAATACTATGGTCAACATCTGACTCTATCCTACACTCTTTAACTCATATCTTCCACCTCTCACTCTCTACTGGCATCTTCCCCAACCCTCTAAAACATGCACTAGTCACTCCCATACCAAAAAAGGCCTCACTAGACCCCACCAATCTTAACAACCTAAGACCCATCTCTTTTGCCTCCATCTCTTTTGCCTCCAAACTCCTTGAACTTTTAATCTACAACCAACTGAGGGACCACCTCATTGAGAATAACCTTCTTGATCCCCTTCAGTCTGGTTTTCGCCCACAGCACTCCACAGAAACTGCCCTCCTAAAACTCAGAAACGACTTACTAACACCCAAAACCAATGGTCATTCTGTACTCTTACTCTTGGACCTTTCCACTGCCTTTGATACAGTTGACCACCCCCTCCTCCTCAAAAAACGAAATTTGCTTTGTCTCCATGGCTGCGCTCTCCGTTGGTTCTAATCTTACCTATCTCATCGCACCTTCAGTGTCACTTACAACTCCACTTCCTCCTCTCCAACTCCTCTTACCGTTGGAGTCCCCCAAGGTTCTGTCCTTAGACCTCTACTATTCTCGATCTACACGTCCTCCCTGGGTCAGCTGATAGCCTCCCATGGCTTCCACTACCAATTATATGCTGTTGACACCCAAATCTATCTCTCTGCCCCTCAGCTCACCCCATCAATCTCCATCACCGATTTACTAACAGACATATCAGCCTGGATGTCAAACCACTTCCTCAAACTTAAATAAAAACGGAGCTCTTAATATTTCCTCCCCCACGTGCCCCTTCCCCTGACTGATCTGTCAAGATCAATGGCACATCTATCAGTCCGTCTCCACATGCCAGGGTGCTGAACTTTCCTTTCAGGCCCACATACAATCCCTGTCCAAATCATGGCGCCTTAGCCTCAGCAACATTTCCAGAATACACCCCTTTTTAACTAATGACACCAAGCAGCTTCTAATTCACTCCCTGGTTATCTCTGGCCTCTACTACTGCAACTCCCTCCTCATTGTATTACCTTTACATAGGCTATCCCCCCTTCAGTCCATAATGAATGCCGCTGCAAAACTCATCCATCTTACCAACATTTAGTGTCCTCCACCCCTCTCTGCCAATCCCTCCACTGGCTTCCGCTCACCCAACAAATAAAATTCAAAATAACAATAATTTACAAAGCCATCCATAACTCTGCCCCCAGCTACATCACTAACCTAGTCCCAAAATACCAACCAAGCCACTCTCTTTGGTCCTCTCAAGACCTCCTGCTCTCTAGCTCCCTTGTCGCCTCCTCCCATGCTCGCTTCCAGGATTTCACCAGAGCTTCTCCCATCCTTTGGAATTCCCTACCCCAATCTGTCCAACTGTCCCCCAATCTATCCATCTTTAGCTGATCCCTGAAAACCCTTCTCTTTAAAGAAGCCTATCCTGCTTCTAACACTGTTTTACTTCCTCCATTCGCTCAACCCCACAGCTATTACCTTTTGCATCAATTGACCCTTCCTTTTAGATTGTAAGCTCTAATGGGGCCCCCTGATTCCTCTTGTACCAAATTGTAATGCAACTGTAATGTCTGCCTTTATTTTGTTCAGCGCTGCGCCATCTGTTGGCGCTTTATAAAACCTGTATAATAATATAGTTGACTCACTGAAAGAAAGGAGCATGAAGGTTAAAAAAATAAAATAAAAGTGCTACTAAAGCCACAACAGTACAATCAGTCGGTATATGCAGTAAAGCATGCTTGTTAAAACTCACTGTGGAACCTAAGGGGTTAATCCTCTGCATTGTGTAAAAAGGCTGTTTGATCCTGTCTTCTCTGATCCTCTACTTCTTCCACAGTCCCTAATCTATCTCCTGATAGTACAGAGCCTTGGGGGCACAAGCTCAGTGCTCAGTTTGGTGTTTATTGCTAGAGTGTTTTTTTTTTCTTTTTTGGGAGGGTGCATGTGATCGGCACAGGGCAAATCAGCACTGTCCAGACAAAGTCATGCGGTCTCATAAAATGAGGAAAATGAAAACTCCTTCAAGCTTTAACCAGTGCTCAGCTGGGCACTTATAGAAGTCACAAGGACTACTATATACTGCTGGTGAGAAAAGGTATTTAGCAGTTTATATTTATTCAATCAATTGCACTTCCATGTTTTGAATACGGCCATGGCCAAAAGTTTTGAGAATGACACTAATATTAATTTTCACAAAGTCTGCTGCTTCAGTGTTTTTAGATCTTTTTGTCAGATGTTATCATGGTTTATTGAAGTATAATTACAAGCATTTCATAAGTGTCAAAGGCTTTTATTGACAATTACATTAAAGTGGATGTAAACCCTCACATATGCCCAGTGAAGTGAACAGCCTCAGATGATACACAGAGATGAAACAAATCCTCCTACATAAAAGTTTTGAGATGGTGAGCCGGATGTCCATGGAGGGTGTAGAACAAGCGATTTCCGTATCCTGGAGGTGCTGTCTTGTTGCTAAAAAAGAGCTGGGGCATCCACTGCTGACACTTCCTGGTCAGTGGAGCGCACACCAGCAACCAGGTGGATCGGTTTACTTCCGGGGGCAGGAGCCGGTCTCGTCAAATAGGCAAACGTTTTCAGAGCATGCGCTCTTTCCTCAGGCCTGGGAAGAGGAAAGAGCGCATGCTCTGAAAACGTTTGCCTATTTGACGAGACCGGCTCCTGCCCCCGGAAGTAAACCGATCCACCTGGTTGCTGGTGTGCGCTCCACTGACCAGGAAGTGTCAGCAGTGGATGCCCCAGCTCTTTTTTAGCAACAAGACAGCACCTCCAGGATACGGAAATCGCTTGTTCTACACCCTCCATGGACATCCGGCTCACCATCTCAGTTTCACACGCCCTTGGACATAGTACTTTTGTGAGTACAGCTATTTTTAACCCTTTACATTGAAGATTTCCACTATTTATTGCACTTAGAGTGGCGCCTTCTGTTTCTCTTCCCAGTACCTCCAGAGGATTTCTTTGCCGCTTCTTAGATCTTCAAACTGGGCTGCCTTCTAAAAACTGCTGCTATTATTCTCCAAACCATATGACATGGACTGTCACAGAACAATATTTTAAGCTATTGCTTTTTTATTTTGGTGACAATTCACATGCAAGTTTGATTGGCCCATCCTTCACCTGTGCTTTTTTCCCTTCCCAAAGTTTTATCTCCCCCGTACCTTCCACTAACCCATTTGTTCCCTTCCCAGTAGCAATTAGATGATAAACAGATATTGCCAGAATTAGCGCAAATCCACTCTACCAAATCTGTATGTTGTGTGCTGTGAATAGACAAGCTCTCTGCTAATATATATATATATTGTAACATCGGGGGATGTTTTAGCTTAAAGGTAGAGCACAACAGTGAGAAGAGTCAACGCTAGTCGTGCCTTTTAAGGGCTTGTTGGCCCAGTTTTACTAAATGAAAAGAAAACAAGTCCAATAACAGAAGGGTTTCCCACACAGGGGTTTCAGCTTTCCACAGCAAACACTAAGTTAAACAGAACATACCAAGCCACCTGGCTCTCTTTAGCAGCACTGCTTCTCAGGCTTGTGCTTCAGCCCTCTCGGCTATATAACGGAGTTCCTGTACACTCTGTACCTCAGCACACTTTCAGCTTCCTTGCTGTTTCAGCCCACAGGCTTGGACCCTCTGTCTGCTCTGACAGACAGAACTGTGCAGACATGCACGCTTCTCCCTTGCTTGCCTGGACTCCTCAGGAGGGTGGAGCCCAGAACCATGGTCAGGTGTGTACAAATAGCCCAGCACACACACACCTGACCAGTCAGTATGCTGGTGGATCTCAAGATCTGGACCCAGGACTGGGGATTTCATCCCACCCGGATCGCTACGAAATCCCCGGGCTCCAGATCCCAAAACGGATTTTAGTAAACAATGAGGAAACTGAAAAGCCAGTTTCCTCCCAAATAAACTGGAGCCCCTCAACCTGCCTGGTTGAGAATCCTCCGTCCAAACACTGGTGGGGTACCTCACTACCACATATCCCCCCCCTTTGTTTCGATCCGGTGGGAGGAACACCAGCACCCGTCATGGTTGGGACACCTCTGTGCTGGCTGTCAGCCACGTAGGCCCAACCTTTTTTCCGGGTGCGCTTCCAGGCACGTCCCACCCTGGATCTTAACAGGGTCCTATATTTTCCCATCCTCAGCCTTCTCCCTCTTCTTGGGTCCCTGGGCTTATTCATTTTTCTTGGGGAAACTCTGCTTTCCCTGATCCTTCCTTTCAACTCACTGACATCAGTTTTAACCTTCACTATACACCAGTACAACCTCCTCACTTTGGCATGACCATGCAAGCTACCCCCCACATGGGCCAAATGTTGTCCCATCAGGTGAATTTCTCTATGTCCCCCTGCTACATCTACTCAGGCTCTACAAAGACACTCCCATGCCTTTTTACGAGTGCGCTTCCAAAAGCGATGTTTTCCCTTCTCTTGGGCCTACACTAGTACTTTTACCAATCTTGGTACCTTTTTGCACATGAGGTTGATTTCTGAAGTTTACGGGTCCAGTACCATTAAGGTTATAAAGTGCTCCCTCAATTTCCACTAGACCACCCCTTTGCTCTTTACTTAATTTAGAAGGAACCACATTTTTAAACACTGGTTTAATGATAAGTGGGGGCTCTTTTATTAGGGTGACACTGGTCCCTCTCTGTACTCCAAGTACGGGCACCCTCTTACTGTCCAAACTTAGCATCACTTGTTTTCTCATGTACACTGCATGCTTATTTTTGTCAGTTTCATCACTAACATCCTCATATGACTGCAGCCTCATCCTAGTCTCCCTCTGAAGGACATACTGACTGTCTTGCGACTTTAAGCTTTTAAAGTCATGTGACACCTTGCTGAGCTTTGGGCCATTTTCCTGCGACCATTGTTTATCACGATCCTTCTCAGACCTTAGAAATTTCTCAAACCTCAGGAAATCTTCCCCAGAAATACCCTCCTGAACCTGTAGGGGGCCTAATTCTGCTGTATATTTTACCTCTCCTGTGTCAATCATACCATTCCCTATCTCATTACAATTTTCAGGGTTTGCTACAACCAGATCAACTTGACCAAGATCTTCAGGTCTACCATTTTTTTTTTTGTCACCCATGGTAACCAAACCCTTACAAATTGACAATGAGCTGCATTTTTCATCACGGTCAGAAATATCAATGCATCTGTCATATTTCATTTCACGCATGTTCGGCAGGGCAGTGTCTGAAGAGGAACTGCATCCAGCGGAGTGGTTGTCCATGGCAGCTTCACTATCCACCAACTCCACTGGCAGGAGATCCTCTGCCAACAACTGTCCTGACTCCTGACCATCATTCCATAAAACATTTGGACCTGTGGCTACAATCACTTCATTTATTGCTGTGCCATCTGGCACTTCCACCAACACCAGCTCATTTGGCACGGCATTATCCATTACCACATCATTGGGCCCTTTATGGATCACAGACATGACCTCTTCTGTGCGTTTGCCCTTATTTGGCGTTTCCATCTCATGAACACCATCATCTTGATGCACCCTTGCATACAAGTTGCTCTGCAGGTCCTTCACCTGGCACTGCAGAAATCATGTCTGCTCCACTTTTACCAACAGAGGCCTTTTCCAACAAAGTCAACAGGCTTTTTGTCCACCTGTCCCAGTCTGTTATCTTTGTGCTCCCAGAGGTACCACGCAGTACCGCTCCTACTACACAAGGAGACCCAGAGGGACAGAGTGGTTCAGCAACAGACACATTGCACATATCACTTTGGTTCAAATAAGATTTTGGCACTACATTTTTAACCATAGCAGACTGCAATACCACACCTTCACCACCTTGCTCTGGTGGCGCTTCATTAAACGCATTAAAGCTTTGATACCGGTCGTTGCCAGACTGCATTAACCCATTTCCACCATGAGCGTTTTCAAATATTTCAGTTTTAACATTTAACATCCTGTCATCACTATGTTCAGGTACCCTCTTATCCCTCAGAGCGGCACCAAAGCTGTCCCAGGCAACCTCCGGCTCCAAAACGCAGAGCTCCCTGGGGGTTTCTAGTGACACCTCTGTGGCCTTCGTCACAGTTGCTAGGGGAGATAGCACATCTTTAACCGCATTCACAGCAAGGTTTTTATCTCTAGTGAGCTGCACTAGCCCATTAGCAACTGGACCATTCACTTTAGCCAACACAATATTAGCAGTTTTACCCATCATATTGTCACATTCAAGTTTACCACTTGCCTCCCCACTGGACAGGGCACTGCGGCGAGGCAAGTCCTTTTCCAAACAGACAGTGGATCTCCCATTTGGGGTCACTTCCACTCCAGTGTGCACAGTCACATATTCAGTCTCTTCTATGCATTTACCAGCACCAGTCTTTTTCAACATCAACCCAACGGTTCCAGCCATCATTTCATTAAAGACAGTCTTAACCACCGCAGTAGTAGGGGTCACCATCTTCATTTGAGTACGTTGTCTCACAAACCAGTCCTCTGCTGCACTTTTACTGGCCCACTTTCCCTGGTGGCCACCGGATGAAATTACAGCAGGCATCTCCAACTGTTTAGCACCCCCTGCCGACACAACAGGAAAATCCTCGTTGCGAGGGGTGACTGCAAACATATTTGCACAGGAATCTGGGCCTGGAGATAAAGACCTTTGCTCAGGAACACCATCTCCAGTGGTAACCCATAACCTAGGGCAAAAAAACATGTCGTGCCCCAGATGTCCACATTCCAGGCATGGTACTGGATGTTTTTTTTTCAGGTAACCTTCCTCCTGGTAATTTTGAAATGCATACGTATCTTTAGGTGGATGCTTAGCTACATATGCCCTGTAGCTCCTCCTTTCCTTTGGCAATCTTTCTCCCATCGCAATGGGAGACCGCACTCTCCCAGCAGAGCTTTGCTGATTCTCCCAAACTCTTTGATGCATTGTGGCTTTCAACTTGCCACGACTCTCTGCAGGCAAAACTTTTCTCATATGGTCTGCAGACTTGACATCACCGCCGTTGCTATGGGCAACCACATACCTCTCCAACTTCCGGTCAGGCTGTCGGCCCATGATGCGATGGAACTCTCCTCTAAAAAGGACTTCCTCTTTAAACTTGCTGTAGTCATCCTGGTCCCCGTCCATCAAATGGTAAACCGACCGGAACTCTATCCATAATAAGGTTTGCAGCAGTTTTGGCCACCAGTTCCTAGGCCATTTTCTCTTTACAGCAACTTTTTCAAATCTTACAAGGAAGTCCCCAACCTCCTCTGTAGGCAGCATGGGTTGCATATAGTCAGAGGCCAAGATCTGAGCCCCTTGCACTGCGCCACACTCTTTGCGATTCCGCTTGAACCATTCATTCACTGTCTCACACATCACTGGCCCCTTTTGACTGGCCCTCCAAGGTGGAGACATCTTCTCAGGCCACGCTGAGCTCACTTCCCCTTTAACTTGATTTAACATGAACTTCTTGTGTTTTGACTGCCTCATCCTTGCAGTCACATGCACAGCAGCTTGTTACACAGTTCACAGCATAAAAAAAAAAAAATTCTCACAGGTGCACTACCTGCACACAATGCAACACAGTCAATTGAACTCCTGCGCATTGCAGTTTGCCTGGCTGCCACACACAGCTAGCAGCAGTTCCTGAAATGACTCACTACTGGCGCAGAGACCGGATTTCACCGTCTGTATGCCCGCATTCGAACACCACTTGTAACATCGGGGGATGTTTTAGCTTAAAGGTAGAGCACACCAGTGAGCAGAGTCAACGCTAGTCGTGCCTTTTAAGGGCTTGTTGGCCCACTTTTATTAAATGAAAAGAAAACAAGTCCAATAACAGAAGGGTTTCCCACACAGGGGTTTCAGCTTTCCACAGCAAACACTGTAAGTTAAACAGAACATACCAAGCCACCTGGCTCTCTTTAGCAGCACTGCTTCTCAGGCTTGTGCTTCAGCCCTCTCGGCTCTATAACGGAGTTCCTGTACACTCTGTACCTCAGCACACTTTTAGCTTCCTTGTTGTTTCAGCCCACAGGCTTGGACCCTCTGTCTGCTCTGACAGACAGAACTGTGCAGACATGCACGCTTCTCCCTTGCTTGCCTGGACTCCTCAGGAGGGTGGAGCCCAGAACCATGGTCAGGTGTGTACAAATAGCCCAGCACACACACACCTGACCAGTCAGTATGCTGGTGGATCTCAAGATCTGGACCCAGGACTGGGGATTTCATCCCACCCGGATCGCTACGAAATCCCCGGGCTCCAGATCCCAAAACGGATTTTAGTAAACAATGAGGAAACTGAAAAGCCAGTTTCCTCCCAAATATGCAAATAAACTGGAGCCCCTCAACCTGCCTGGTTGAGAATCCTCCGTCCAAACACTGGTGGGGTACCTCACTACCACAATATCTTCATAGCAGATGTTTGTCTGAACTAGTGGGGATGAAACAAAAACAACATTGTAAGGGGGAAAATTACACCATTTTTAACTGGTGCTTTAGTATTAAAAAAAAAAAAAAAAAAAAAGTAAACTTTAAAGCAGTTTATAGACTTGCTAGTACTCTGGAGTAACTGGTCAGCATGTGTACTGAGATATACAGTAGCAAATGGGTTAGGCACACATGGCAAGAAAAAGCATTTCAAAAGATTGTTACATTTTCTAATGTTTATATATATATATATATATATATATATATATATATATATATATATATATATATATATATATATATATATATATATGCTGTTACCCTTAGGAGGCACTCAGGTATTAAAGAGGAACTGCAACTATTCAACTATTTTTATGCCATTAATGTACTGTGTCCCATCTCTGGCTGCTGCAGTCTTCATTTGGTCACCTTGAGCGCCTGTTGCTGAGATTCCCAGTTCTGACTGTAGTCAAGGAGGGCCATTGGCTGTATCTTACCCTCCATTCCTAAATAGCCTTGCATTGTTTTCACCAAAAACAAGGCATTCTGTGATTATAGGAAAATCAGATGAACGTTACAATCTCCCTCCTCCAATTACAGAATGGCTTGCAAGAATTTTTCTGAATGGAGGGAGGGGTACAGCAAGCGGCCTACTGAGATCAGTGTACTACAGGTGGTACTGGAAACCTCCGTGCTGGACGTTCTGCGGTGTTAGGAGAGTATGGGGTCAATGAAATCAAAGCTCATCCCGTACGATACAGTCTGATTGTACAATCTCCTTTAGATCTAACTACAAGTATGCAGTCCAAGAGCCTGCCTGCTTTTTTTGTTTTTACTATATTATATGCAAAAACGACTTACAGTAAATGTAAAGTCTTGCTTTAAAAAAATAAAAATAAATAACAAACATAGAGCAGCCCTGATCCTCCTCTTGCCAGGTCCATCTTTGCTGCTCCTGGTCTCTCCCTCCTGACGGGTGCCCCCATAGACCAGCAGCTTGCTATGGGGGCACTGAAGCTGAGTGTGTCCATTCAGACATGCAGCTGCCGTTCAGCCCTGCCCCCTCTTTTCCCTGATTGACTAACTGACTTTGATTGGGAGCCGCTGGAGCCAATGGCGCAGAGGCTGTGCCCCAGCCGATCAGGAGGAGAGTCCCAGACGGCCAAGGGAATTGTGGACATCACTGGATAGAGAAGGGGCCCAGGGTAAGTGTTGGGGGTGCTGGAGAGGCTGCTACACACAGGTTTTTTTTTATTTTAATGCATAGAATGCATTAGGATAAAAACCCTTTTGCCTTTACAACTCCTTTAATGTATCTCTGTATACTGATATTTTAGTATGCAAAAGAAAGTCATATTTTTGCTGAATACTAAAGTTTTTATATATTGTAATGTTTCCTGTTTAACAATATCTCTAAACAAACAGTCTGTAAAACAAGAGCCTGACTGATTTGGATATAAATTGAGGTGGCTATGGTGGATCTAATGTTGATTACACTCAGATTGTAATGGGTATGGTGACCCTATACATGGGTGCTCAACCTGTGGCCCTCCAGCTGTTGCAGAACTACAAGTCCCATCCCGCCCCTGCCTTTGGGAGTCACGCTTGTAACTGTCACCGGCTTGCAATGCATCATGGGACTTGTAGTTCCGCAACAGCTGGAGGACCTCAGGTTGAGCACCCATAACAAACGCTGCAGCAGCAACAGAAGGGGCACATGTCATTTGTGGTCACTTATGCTGTGCATATGTACAACAGTTTTGGCTAGAGTTTGGCTTTAGTAGCCAAGTGTAATTGAACTGGTGAAGGGATGATTTTTGATTGGTTGTTGCACTTTTCACACTGCTATGGTCAATCATATGATAGATAGAATTGTGAAGCGTGTACTGTGCCTTGCAGAGAAGTGGACCACTATGGTAAACTATGCAGAGATTGCACATGTTTCCATTCATGTCTTCCTGGATCTCAGAATGCACCAACAACATACTGGATACAGCATTTGCTACAAAATGTCAAGAAGGACACAATGTGCTCTTGTGCACTTTCATATCTGTAATGTTCAAAAAGCCTGGCTATGTTTCCCTTCATCTGAACAGCTTTCATCTGGGCTAGTGTAAAATAAGCCTCAGTAAGTAATCACTGCAGAGCAGAAAGAAAGGAATGTATACAGCAATAGACGGTCTAAGCTGTAAAAACTGAAACCTGAGCAGCGGCCACAGATCGGGTATCAAGGCTTTAAGGTAGGGGAAATGAAAGAAATGAAGGAGAGGGAAACACGAGAGTGGGAATGGAAAAGTCAGCTTGGAAAGTGAAGGGGTAGGAGGAGGCCCTCCTCAGGGAAATTTGGCCCAGGGATTAGGGAATTTTATCATGGTGTACAGTGACCTACTCATGTTTCAAACCACATTGGATTGAATTGCTTCTGCCTGCTAACAGAAGAAAAAGAACTGGTGTGCAGGCTGATGCCCCTTCCACTTCCTAACAGTCATGAAAAGATCAGTGTGTGTGTGTGTGCTTAACTCTTTCACATCTTGTTACAGCCGAGAAGGGGTTAAACAGTAACCCATACGGCTAGAAAAGTCAGCATGGTGATTGTATGTTTTGTATCGTACGCTGGAAATCAGATCTGTGCTAATCATACTGACAAGCAACCTAGCATCGTATACACTACAGTGATTTTTACAAGCAATTATGTGCTGCGATCAGCGGTGACTACACTTTACAGGATGGCTGGAGGATTTCTACATGCTTTGGCAGCCAGTGCTTTGGTGGTTTAAGCCAGAAACTGAGTACAGTAGTATTCAGTATGTATATACACAGGTAGAGTAGGGACTGGCTACATAGGGATTACTTTGACGCAGTTGGCCAGCTTGAGCATGTGTTGCCTTATATGCGAAGTTAGAGTTTCAGATTTTTTAAAGTGGTTGTAAATCCTAGAAAAAACAAACAAAACAAAAAACCTCCAAGACAAAGACATAATGAGCTAGTAGACATAGCCTACATAGCTCATATTACTTACCTTAGATCGAAGCCCCCGCTGCGGTGCCCGTATACAGCCCCGACTGGCGACATTTCTCCCCAGAGTTACATCCGGGTATCGCGGCTCTGGGATTGGCCGGAGCCGCAATTACGTCACTTCCGTGCATGTGCGTATGTACTGCCATTGCTTCAGTGCTCATGTGCCGATGACGTTGGCACATACAAATACAGGGGATATCTCCTAAACTGTGCAGGTTTAGGGGATATCCAGTGTAGCTACAGGTAAGCCTATAATTAGTAGTAGCAAAAAGTGGTTGTAAAGGGTTTACAACCACTTTAAAGCGGAAGTAAACCCATCCATCTAACAGTTTGAAAAAACAGTTACATTCCCAGCATGCCGGAAATTCTAACTGTCACATTGGTTGTGGTCTTAACCAAACTGTCAAACCATCCAATGGCTGGTGTCATAACTGATCACATGTGCAGCTTCATGGCAGTTAAAGATTAAACGGAGGCCAAGATGGCAGCTTCCTTGGCTGAAAACGATAGGAGGGTTTACTTCCACTTTAAGTAAAGGTTTACTATGAATATGTTAGGGTTAACACTTTAGTATCTCATGTGTTGAATATAGGGAAGCTATCTAGGACCCGAGCACAGACGTAACTCAATTTCCTCTGCATAGTGCAGGTCAGTGAATAAAAGGGCAGGGGTGACTGACGTTGCTGAATCATTCTTTATAGGTGCAAATAATAATGCTCTCTGTGCTGTAACCCGCTTGTGTGTGTATGTATACGCTGATCAGGCATTATATTATGACCACTGACAGGTAAAGGCATAAACATTGATTACCTCGTTACAATGGCATCTAAAACTGGGTGGGATATATAATTAAATTATCAAATTGTGATGTCTAGACGACTGGGTCAGAGCAATCCTGCAACATCCTGCAACACTGCAGCTTTTGTGGGATGTTCCCAGTCTGCAGTGGTCAGGACCTACCAAAAGTGGCCTGAGGAAAGAAAACCAGAAAACCGGCAACAGGGTCACAGGCGGGCCAAGGCTCATTGATGCACATAAAAAGCGAAGGCTGGCATGTGTAGTCCGATCCAATAGAAGAGCTACTCTAGCTCAAATAAAAAAAAAAGTTAATGCTGGTTTTCGATAGAAAGGTTTTAGAACACACTGTACAACGCAGTTTGTTGTGTATGGATCTGCATAGCTGCTGACCAGTCAGGGTGTCCATGTTGATCTGTGGCTTCAACCAAAAGTGCCTACAATGGGCATATGAGCATTTGAACTGGACCACAGAGCAATGGAAGAAGGTGAAATATACTGAAATTAAATACTTGCGCTAAGTGACACAGACTAATAATAATACAAAACTGCAACAACAGTCCACAGAGTGCTAAAACCCGAAATTATAAGTATACATATATACAGCGCTTGCAGAAATACATGTGCTCATACAAAGTGCTCCAATCAAAATAAAGTGCTTTAGTGCTCCAATGATAATTCCAGGTGCTGTGCGACCCCACTCACCAGAAATTATGAACCCTCAGCTTTGCAGTCTGTGGGTCATATACGCCTGTGATCTATTAATCTGGTGAGGTGAGATGAATTCCTCAGAAACTCTCCATATAAACAGGGGTCTTGGGGATGGCCAGAAAAAAACAATCCAACAGGCTCCCAAAAATAGAAAGAGACGCTAATAGTGAAGTACTGCAGGGTCACACAATAAGCGCATTACAATTGCCACTCACTAGACTATGGAAACAACAGGCATAAGTAAAGAAAACAACTCTTCCGGGTTCGCTGCTGCTCGGCGTGTGTTCCACGGATGGCGTAAGTGATGTCAGTGGTTCAAAATATCCGGAAATACGTCAACGCATTTCGCCCCTCCCCCAGGGCGTCATCAATGACAGGATGTCCTTCATGACGCCCTTAACGACTCCCTTGATGACTCCCTTGATGACACCTTTGATGACGCCCTGGGGGATAGGCCAAACGCATTTCTGGCTATTTTGAACCACCGACGTAATTTCCGCCCTCCGTGGAACACGCGCCGAGCAGCGGTGAACCTGGAAGAGTTGTTTTCTTTACTGATGCCTGTTTTTTCCATAGTCTAGTAAGTGGCGCTTTTAATGCGCTTATTGTGTGACCCTGCAGTACTTCACTTTTAGCTTCTCTTTCTATTTTTGGGAGCCTGTTGAATTCGTTTTTTTCTGGCCATTCCCAAAACCCCTGTTTATATGAAGAGTTTCTGAGGAATTCATCCCATCTCACCAGATCAATAGATCACAAGCGTATATGACCCACAGACTGCAAAGTTGAGGGTCCATAATTTCTGGTGAGTGGGGTCACAAGAGGGGAGCGTGGCACACAGCATCTGGAATTTAAGCACTTTATAAGAGTACATTTATTTCTGCAAGCGCTGTATATATGTATACTTATAATGGAGCGCAAAAACATGTTTGAGGTGCTGACTTGGCCTCCAAATTCTCCAGATCTCAATCCAATTGAGCATCTGTAGGATGTGCTGGAAAAACATTTTTGATATATGGAGGCCATAATTCACAACTTACAGGACTTAAAGGATCTGCTGCTGATGGCTTGATGTCAGAAACCAGAGCATACCTTTCGAGGTCTATTGTTCATGACTCGACAAGTTATGGTGGGTGGTCATAATGTTATGGCTGATCAGTGTATTGACATATTTATATATACAGGAATATATATAAATATATATATATATATATTCTCCTAGGTATGGCATACTTTTACGTAGTTGCATTTGTCCAACTTGGACCACTGTAACTATGTATATATTATACCTGGCCAATCCCCCTGGAATCTGGAAATCACTAAAGTAGACACCACTACCCCAATAATTTCCAGGTCTGTGCTAAACATCTGGCCTGATGCATTCTGAATACTGGAGGTTGGCCGCCTAGCACAGGTGCCATTCAGAAAATGCGGTGCATTCTCTGAATAAATGCAAAGTGTTCTCAGATTGGACACAGAGGAGAGCCAGGATGGTGATGTCAGGCATTCTCTGAATGGCGCCCTTTGCCAATCAGGCTACCTATCAGGCCGGCCACTTAGCATGGGATCTGGAAGCAAGGGGAGATTACTGGAGTATCGGTGTCTCCTTCAGTGATTTCCAGCTTTCAGGGGCATCCACCAGGTGTGGTATATGCATAGTTACAATGGTCCAAGTTGGACCAATGTAACTATGTAAAAATTTACCCAACCTGGAATTCATCTTTAAGACACCCTGGACAGTGCCACTATTAGACCCTTTTCACACTCAATCCATTTAAAAAATGATTTGAAGCACCACCAGAATCGTCTCAAAGCTTGACACTAGAGTTTTCATTATATTCAATGGCAAGATTCACACCTGAGCGTAGTTTTATTAAAGCTTGAAAGTCATAGCTTAAAAAGTATATGAGCTAGTTTTGGGGAAACTAGAAGTGATTTTCTCCTAGTTAACTAGCTTTCTATTGGCTAAAAATAAAATAAATGTTCAGGCCTAAAATGTGTGCAAAAATGCCTGAAAAAAACGCCTGAAAAAAAAAAACTAAAGAAATTCGGCTCAAGTGTGAATAGGGACCATGGTATCTGTTTTACATCTTTAAGAATTTTCATTATGGTTGAAAGCTGGCACATGTTGCAATTCCATAAAGTCAGATATAATGTTTCATTTTTTGTTATCATTGGTGTAATGTACATGAAAGTTGTAACAAATTTAAACTTGATACAAGACAACACTGTGTACAAAAAGTACATGACTCTGCATAGTTTTCTCAGATTGTATTTCAATGGAGAAACAAAAAAAAAAGCCTGTTTGCCTTAACCTGACCTTTATCACATTTCTCTTCTTCAGCCAGTTTACTCACACTGCTGTCTCCTCTTCACTTTCAGCAGCACAGAGAAAATAATTCAAAATCAATCAATGATATTCACATAAAACTTGTAATGCCTACAAAAGGAGAATAAAGGCAACATAATCTAAAGCACATCCAAGCTTATACGATTTTGTCTTTTAAATCTTCATAAATAAATTGTATTGCCATTGAGGGAAAGACTCTACCCTAAAGGAACACACAATCTCATGTCTCATCCAAAGACATGCAGGTAGACACATATGGATCCTCTAGTGATGATAATTAAAGTGGAACTGAACAAAAAAAAAAAAAGACCAGATTCCCCCATCCACACACTCTGTACAACCACACAGTGCCCATACATGGATCAAAATTCGGCAAGTCCCTGCTGAACCAGACAAATTTCAATCCATGTATGACCAGCCAAACTCTGCTTAACCACTTCAGCCCTGGAAGGTTTTACCCCCTTAATGACCACGCCATTTTTTGCGATACGGCACTGCGTTATTTTAGCTGAAAATTGCACGGTTGTGCGACGTTGTACCCAAATAAAATTGATGTCCTTTTTTTCCAACAAATAGAGCCTACTTTTGGTGGTATTTGATCACAATTTTGAAAAAAAAAGAAACTATATTTTTTATTTTCTGCTATAAAATATACCCAAATAAATAAAAAAAGATTGAATTTCTTCAACAATTTAGGCCAATATTTATTCTGCTACATGTTTTTGGTACCCCCCCCCCCCCCCCCAAATAAGCATATATTGATTGGTTTGCACAAAAGTTGTAGTATCTACAAAATAGGGGATTCATGGCATTTTTATTTATTTTTTTTTTTTTACTACTAATGGCGACGATCAGTGATTTTTAGCGGGACTGCGACATTGCGGTGGACAGATCGGACACCTAACTGCCATTTTTTACACTTTTTTCAGAAACAATTACATTATTAGAGTGATCAGTGCTAAAAATATGCACTGACATTGTATTAATGACACTGGCAGGGAAGGGGTTAACATCAGGGGCGATCAAGGGCTTAACTGTGTTCTCTTATGCCGCATACACACGAGCAGAGTTTTCAACGGACTAGGTCCGACGGTCTTTCCGACGGACTTTCGACGGAGTTCCGACGTACTTTTCGAATGAACGGACTTGGCCACACACAATCACACTAAATTCTGATGGATTTGAACGTGATGACGTACGACCGGACTAGAATAAGGAAGTTTGTTTGTCCGTCGGACTAGCACACAGACGAGCGGATTTTTCGATAGGAACTGGGTCCAGCGAAGTTCCTATGGGAAAATTTAAGAATGTTCTATTTCTAAAGTCTGTCGGATTTTTCGACAGCAAAAGTCCGACGGAGCCCACACACAATCAAATTGTCCGACGGATTCGTTCTGTCGGACCTTTGCTGTCGAAAAGTGCCCTCGTGTGTATGCGGCATTAGTGTGTTTACGAACTGTATGAGGGAATTGGAGATGGGCTGCATGGGTAAACACAGTGATCTGTCTTCCTGCATAGCTAATAAATCCTTCAACTGATAAGTTGAAGGATTTGTCATATTCTTTGGGATCCCTAAAGGAATAGAATATGGCAATCATCCAATCATGTGCAAAAAAAAAAATCCTATTTTTTAAGTTCCCCTGCACATGAGTGGGTATTTGAAGTGAGTGAAAGGTTCACTAGGGTAGGTGAACATTCTATCAGCAATTCCCACCGCTCACAGTGTGTGCTGAAATAAATAAGGTGGTGAAGTAGCATCTAAACAGACTGAGGAGATCTGCTAAAAATGGAATAGAGGAACAAAGCCTTAATTCTGACGATACTAGTCCTGTGGGGAAAAGTTCAAGAGTCCACAGAAAGGTGGTAGTAGACGGCTCTTGGGCACATAAATGGAGATGATGGAGATGTCAATCCACAGCTCCAAGGCACATCAGATCAGGGTGGATCCATAATAGTATATAAAAGAGAAACAAAGTTGGCAGGGTGCAGGGTTAGTAAAACATCATTACATTGATTTATAAACAATATCCACAGTCAGTGCCGATCCTGACCTCCCTGGGGCCCTAAGCAAAATTCTGCTAAGGGGCCCTCTACCTGACCCATGATGCCGTGAGCATAGGTCCCCAGAGAGCCTCTCTCCTTACATTAGGGTCCCCAGAGAGCCTCCCCTTATGTCAGGGCCCCTTCTTACATCAGGGTCCCAGAGAGCCTCCCCTTACATCAGGGTCCCCAGAGAGCCTCCCCTTACGTCAGGGTCCCCAGAAAGCCCCTCCTTACATCAGGGTCCCCAGAGAGCCCCCCTTACATCAGTGTCCTCAGAGAGCCCCTCCTTGCATCAGGGTCCCCAGAGAGCCTTCCTTAAATCCTCACTGCGCCAATCATTGGAGCCTCACTGTGCCCATCATTGCAGCCTCACCGTGTTAATAATTGCCACCTCACTGTGCCCATCATTGCAGCATTACTGTGCCCATTACTGCCACCTCACTGTGTCCATCATTGCCACCTCACGGTGCCAATCATTGAAGCCTTACCATGCCAATCATTGCAGCCTCCACATGCCCATCACTGCCACCTCACCATGGCAATCATTGCAGCCTTACCATGCTTATCATTGCAGCCTCACCGTGTTAATAATTGCCGCCTCACCGTGCCCATCATTGCCATCTCACCATGCCAGTCATTGCAGCCTTACCATGCTTATCATTGCAGCCTTACCATGCTTTTCATTGCAGCCTCGCCGTGTTAATAATTGCCACCTCACCATGCCAATCATTGCCACCTTACTGTGCCCATCATCATTGCAGCCTAATGGTGCCCATTGCAGTCTTACTGTGACAATCAATGTAGCCTCACCAGTCAGTGCCAGTGGATTATGCACAGCAGGCATCTCCTGCTGTGTCACGGAGCTCAATGTGAAATGTTATGCCGCGCTATGACAAAAGTCCCACCCTCCTCCTAGACCAGCTTGTGTGATAGACAGAACACTGTATCTATCACACGAGCTGGTCTAGGAGGAGGGCGGGATCTTTGTCATATCGCTGGCCGAAGGTTTCAGTCAGCTCTGAGACACAGCGGTCCTCCGACTCCAGCTGTGTGACAAGAGGAGGAGGGGGAGGAGGAGATTGGAGCTCGGGAAGCAGAGCCGATCCACCCTTGGGGGCCCCCCAACAGCGACGGGGCCCTATGCATCTTGCATAGTGAGTGTATAGGGCGGATCGGCTCTGTCCACAGTTACATCTGAAAAAAGGATGTGCATCTTTGAATATAGAAGGAGATATCCTCAGGATACAATGTTACACCGACACTGGTAAAACAAAGCAGAAGCTGGGACACATGGAACCGGACCGGTCAAAACAACAAACGGTGACATCACTCATCCGTCCTCCATGTTCAACCATGATACTGAGGATGTGCCCGCCCACTATTCTTCCTTGGTATCGCGGTTGAACACGGAGGATGGTCGAGAGCAATGTTGCCAACCTCCCACAGCGTATTTTACTGACAAAACATTGAAAATTTACTGATGGAGCACATTTTGTAAACTACAAAAAAGTACACTGTCTCTTTTTCTGTCACATGTTATAACCAACAACTGGTAAAATATACAATGATACATATAAAAGTTATCTCACATCATGTGCAAAAAAATGCCAAAATATATTAATTCAAATAACACTTTGTGAACCCAAGTGTGCCATTTTTTACTGACAACCTGAAAGATTACAGAATTCCTAATAAAAACAAAGTCAATCGACATTTAAACAGTATAAACACAGTATGGAAACACTGACAATACCCTTAACAAATAATTTTGCCTGGTTTACACATTTGAAAAGTCAACGCAGCATGACAAATTATCAGCCCCTGATATTTACACAGTTGTAAAAATCACAGATTTTTACAAACTGTCTGTAAATATACTGACAGTTGACAACCCTGGCCGAGAGATGCTGCGATCGATCGATAGATCAACTTCAGTACAACCAGCCTGTCCATAGATGGATCGAAATTCAGCCAGTTCCTGCTGAATCGGCTGAATTTTGATCTGTCTATGGCCGATTTTAGTAAAGTAATAATAGCCGCTCTTCACCGTCGATTACTTCAGTTGCATCTTGTGCAGTTGATACCTTAGGGCTAAGGTAGATATGTTATCCATTATTTATATTTACTATACAGCTTTCGGTGTCCTGGTGCTTCTATCCTGATGTGATGATACTGGACAGCCAAATAATGTAAACTTTGTGTAAATGTCCATGTAAGTGAAAATATGGATGTCATGTAATTACCTTTGTCTGGTTTTATGTCTCAGCAATTCATCATAACAATGTGTTTGCTGTTTATTCTCTCCACTGGTGTATTACGAGATGTATTAGGAAGACTTTCATATAACTTTCTGGACCACACATGGATGTTATGGCAGAATAGAGAGAACCGGACCTCTTTTTCCTGCAGGAAAGAGGGGCAGGTATACTTTTACACGTGTAATGTGTACAGGTTAGGGGTCACTTCAAAACACAGGGTGAGCTGAGAGCAATGAAAGGGAATACTAAATTACTAGGAAACAATATGATTGTAGACTTAGCTAACAATGCCCATTTAAAGGGTTAGTTCACCTTTTCAGAAAAAAAGAAAAGGTGAACTAACACCCTACACCCCCCCCCCCCCACTCTTGGCCCTCACTGCTCCTCCCTTCATGGGTGATACAGTTTCACCATCCGCACAGCCCAGTGCAGAGTTCCTGGGGTCTAAAAACTATGCCGTTCTTCCTCTTCCTTCCCTAGGAACATGTGGATGGATCAGAGTGGTTCTTATTGGTCAGGCGCTATAACATTAGTATAAAAATGTAGGAATTAAAAAATAAAATGGATCCAAAATCATGCTACTTTCCAGGTAAAGTGAAATTCCAGCTTAACCCTAACTACTCCTAAAACTGTCCCCTCTGCCCTCCTAACACCTATGCTTACTGGGAAAAGGTATTCTCCTGTGCTAGTACGGAGGGCCTTAGTACAGATGGTAGTATTTCCTGATAATGGAGTGATCATGCATACCTCACTGACTAGGCCGACTAGGGGAAGTCCGAAATGCTTTGTAGAAAAAAGAAAGGAAGGTGCGTGGCCTGATGCATGAATCATAATAAAGAGTTTATTATAATGAACAAATGAGTTAATACAGGGGTAGATACTACGTATTCAAAAAAGTAAATAGTAATAATAACTAACAACAATGTTGTCACTAGATGGACTGACATAAAATGATACCCATACAAGGGATAAAGTGAAATGAACACTTGTCTTTGCGTGTGGCTGGTTGCCGACACACGCTTGACACCATCTGAACCAAATAAGTTTATCTTGGTCTCATCAGACCACAGGACATGATTCCAGTAATCCATGTCCTTAGTCTGCTTGTCTTCAGCAAACTGTTTGCAGGCTTTCTTGTATCATCTTTAGAAGAGGTTTCCTTCTGGGACGACAGCCATGCAGACCAATTTGATGAAGTGTGCGCCCTATTGTCTGAGCACTGACAGGCTGACCCCCCACCCCTTCAACCTCTGCAGCAATGCTGCCAGCACTCATGCGTCTATTTCACAAAGACAACATCTGGATATGAGCACATGCACTCAACTTCTTTGGTTGACCATGGCGAGGCCTGCTCTGAGTGGAACCTGTCCTGTTAAACCGCTGTATGATCTTGGCCACCGATGCTGCAGCTCAGTTTCATGGTCTTGGCAATCTTCTTATAGCCTAGGCCATCTTTATGTATATTCTCAGAGAGTTCTTTCCCTTGAGGTACCATGTTGAACTTCCAGTGACCAGTATGAGAGAGTGAAAATGGCTAATTGGGCCCATTTTGGACATTTTCACTTAGGGGTGTACTCACTTTTGTTGCCAGTGGTTTACACATTAATGGCTGTGTGTTGAGTTATTTTGAGGGGACAGCTAATTTACACTGTTATACAAGCTGTACACTCACTACTTTACATTGTACCAAAAGTCTAATTTCTTCAGTGTTGTCAGTGTTGTCACATGAAATTATATAATAAAATATTTACAAAAATGTGATGGGTGTACTCACTTTTGTGAGATACTGTCAAAACCAGTTGTGTATACTTGACACATTACCATTTAAATACAGCCAAACCACCCCAAATATCTATGTCATTCTTCATTTCGTCTTTGGCCAAAATGCAGTACAAAACAGTATCTCACAGTTCAAATGTCTAATGTTCTATGGGAGCTTGTTGTCGGAAATTCTGACCGTGTGTAGGCTCCATCGGACATTTTCCATCGTAATTTCCAACAAACAAAATTTGAGATCTGCGACAACAAAATCCGTTGTCATTCCAAACAATTCCGATACAAAAAGTTCCACACATGCTCGGAATCAAGCAGAAGAACCGCACTGGCTATTAAAATTCATTTTTCTCGGCTCGCCGTACTTCACCACGTTCTTCACATTTGGAATTTCTGACAAAATTTGTGTGACCGTGTGTATGCAAGACAAGTTTGAGCCAACATCCTTCGGAAAAAAAACATGGATTTTGTTGTCGGAAAATCCTATTGTGTGTAAAGGGCATTAGATGTCTACAAGTCTCTGTGTGTGCTAGGACTGCTATGCAACTTTCTTAAACAAAGTGACCTCAGCTATGGAATGGAACCTGGAAATACTTTCCATGTTACACGAGAACACCACAAACAGATTTTGACATGATGTGATTGCATTGATTTTCATAAGAAAGTATAATTCATGTTCAAATATTTGATAATGGAAATCCCATTGCAACCTCCATCCATAATACGCGCTTAGATAGGAAAGAAATTATTATTATTTACTTATAATAAGGGGGTGCAAATGCTGGTCACCATAGAGATTCACAATTATGTCCTGGTGAGCCCATCCTATACTCTATGGTGCCCATAAAAATGGTTCCCAGGATGTAAGGAAATAGCGTAAGCTGGCAGTACATTGTAATTTTCAGTGTTTTTAGAGCATTGGTGCCACATTAAACTGCCTATCAGGGTTTGCGGTGATTATAGACATGCTGCTGTGATAAAAGCTCTGTATGTAATGCTGCCCTGGTGTCTTCTAATCACTAGGAAATAATTCTTCTGCATAATGAAGAAGCTCGACCCTGGATACTGCTAAGTATACAGAGTGGAACAAGCTTCTGCTTGAGGGGGGCTGATGCAGTATGCTGTTGGCAGGCTACCAGTAAGACCTGTGTAAAGTGTGATAGTGGGGTGGCAGTAACTACTGTGTAATACCCTACTAGGTCATTCCAATAGTAATTCATATACTGCTGGTGAAACAACTACTTAAGGTGGATTGTGAATACTTAACTACTTAAGGTGGATTCTAGGAAATAAAATATAAATAAATAATTGTATATCGTTTCCTTCTAGAATCAGATTCTGTCCAAAATTTTGGTGGATATCTTTGTAAAGGCTTGACTTCTGTAATGCAGCAAAGCTTATAAAAGCAGAGTAGAACAATTGCATGAAGATCCAAGTGTTTGACCTGATTCCGTTTGCTAAGAATTCAGTATACAGTTAGTAGGCTGGGGGAATCAGGCATGCCCTTGCACTACATAGTTGATAGTAGATGTGAAAAACATTGTACAATGATATTGTATACTGTATGGTCAACTTTAAGATGCATTCCAACCAAATGTGTAAATTTTACATTTAATCTGGTTTTCCTTCAGGCACCAAACTGGTGAAAATAAAGACCTTGTGGTCCATATATAAAGTATTGCTATAGACATACCATAGCAATACCGCTGTTTAAAAAAAAAAAAAATGATACCGCATATTTTTACAACACAGCAATTAGAATCCTTGAAGCGGAATTTTACCTATAACAGCTTGATAAAACATAATGTTCTTTAGCCGCTTCCCGACCGCCTCATGTAGATATACGTCTACAGAATGGCACGGGCAGGCAAAAGCGCGTACGGGTACGTCCCCTTTAACCACTTCAGCCCCGGACCAATTTGCAGCTAAAAGACCAGGCCCCTTTTTGCGATTCGGCACTGCGTCGCTTTAACTGACAATTGCGCGGTCGTGCAACGTGGCTCCCAAACAAAATTGGCGTCCTTTTTTTTTCCCACAAATAGAGCTTTCTTTTGGTGGTATTTGATCGCCCCTGCGGTTTTTATTTTTTGCGCTATAAACAAAAATAGAGCAACAATTTTGAAAAAAATGCAATATTTTTTACTTTTTGCTATAATAACTATCCCCAAAAAATATATAAAAAAACATTTTTTTTCCTCAGTTTAGGCCGATACGTATTCTTCTACATATTTTTGGTAAAAAAAATCGCAATTAGCGATTATTGATTAGTTTGCGCAAAAGTTATAGCGTTTACAAAATAGGGGATAGTTTCATAGCATTTTTATTAATATTTTTTTTTTACTAGTAATGGCGGCGATCAGCGATTTTTATTGTGACTGCGACATTATGGCGGACACATCGGACATTTTTGACACATTTTTGGGACATTTGTCATTTATACAGAAATCAGTGCTATTTAAATAGCACTGATTCCTATGTAAATGACAGTTGTAGTGAAGGAGTTAACCACTAGGGGGCGGGGAGGAGTCAGTGTGACGTGTTGTGTTTTTTTTACAGTAGGGGGGCGTGGCTGTACGTCTGACGTCATTGATCGGCTTTTGCCTGCCCGTGGGTAACGCGCGCGCCGCCAGCGGCGCGCTCGCGACTCGGTCGGGAGCTCCGTGACCACGGCCGCGGGACCAGCGGACCCGATCGCCGCTGGGATCCCGCGATCGGGGTTACGGAGCTGAAGAACGGGGAGAGGTTTGTGTAAACAAACCTCTCCCCGCGCTTCCTACTCTGCCTGTCATTGATCGGCTGTTCCCTGTCATCGGCAAAGCCGATCAATGACGTCAGACGTACAGCCCCACCCCCTAATGTAAAAAAAAACACAACACGTCACACTGACTCCTCCCCGCCCCCTAGTGGTTAACTCCTTCACTGCCACTGTCATTTACATAGGAATCAGTGCTATTTAAGTAGCACTGATTTCTGTATAAATTACAAATGTCCCAAAAATGTGTCAAAAATGTCCGATGTGTCCGCCATAATGTCGCAGTCACAATAAAAATCGCTGATCGCCGCCATTACTAGTAAAAAAAAAAAATATTAATAATAAAAATGCTATAAAACTATCCCGTATTTTGTAAACGCTATAACTTTTGCGCAAACTAATCAATAATCGCTAATTGCGATTTTTTTTACCAAAAATATGTAGAAGAATACGTATCGGCCTAAACTGAGGAATAAAAATGTTTTTTTATATATTTTTTGGGGATAGTTATTATAGCAAAAAGTAAAAAATATTGCATTTTTTTCAAAATTGTCGCTCTATTTTTGTTTATAGCGCAAAAAATAAAAACCGCAGAGGCGATCAAATACCACCAAAAGAAAGCTCTCTTTGTGGGAAAAAAAGGACGCCATTTTTGTTTGGGAGCCACGTCGCACGACTGCGCAATTGTCAGTTAGAGCGACGCAGTGCCGAATCGCAAAAAGGGGCCTGGTCCTTTGGCTGCCAATTGGTCCGGGGCTGAAGTGGTTAGCAAGAAACATACATTCCACATTAATAATTATGCTAACAAAATGAGTGTGTGCTGTAAATCGCCTCCAGCATTGTTCCTGTTTCTTCTTACTGGAGGCTGCCTATCTGCTGAAGTGCAGAGCCCCTGAGCAGCAGTAAATCATTAGCTTGTCAGCAGATCTACCTCTAGTGGCTTTGATTTTTGGCACAATGCCAAAGATGGAGAGTGACTGAGCATGTGCAGACAGGGTGAGACAGTGTATTACTGGATTTTAAACAGTATAGACACTTATTTTTAATGTTTTATATAACTATACCTGCAAAAAGGGCCAACCTGAAGTCATCTAGTAGGACTTAATTTTTTGACTAAAGCAGTGGTGATGCTATGGGGGTGCGGACTGCACCCAGGTGACACCCGCCAGAGGGATGACTCCATCAACTTACGTCCATCCCACCCAGCTATTGGACGCTCCAGCAGCCACATGGCATGTGACGTCATCATGCCACGTGTGGGTGGGGCATCGCAGCATGCTGCCCAGCCGGGGAGCCAAGATCAGGGCCATAACAGGCGAACAGTGTACGCCTCGGCTTTACATACCGTAAGTGTTTGTTAGGCTGCTTACTTGCTTCAGACCACTCCAAGATTTATATATGCGAGACACATTCTTGTTATCAGATAAACTGTTTGGCCTGGTCCATGCTTATTTATGCATTAAAACATCTGAGACTAGTCTTATCCATGCCATGGCATTTACAGACATTCTATTTTATTTGATCTTTCCAGACTGCTGTGCATTCATTATAGAATATCTGCCCATCCATCCATTTTGTGAACGGCCTATGCAAATATACAACCGCCAGCAGCTTACAAACTTTATATAATACACATACTGCTATCATCAGGAATTGTGAGAGCACTGTGGCAGGCTGGGGAGCTGCACAGATGCACTAGCCTGCTCATTGCCCTACTGCCCTGTCCTGCTGTCACTCCGCAGTGGCACGGCAGAGCATTATAGCAATTTATATAGGGGGAGAAGTGAACACTTAAAGTAAATTACTAGCCTGCTTAGAGCTGAAAAGTTTTAACTTTGAGTTTTATTATTTTTATATGATATTGTTATTTAAATTTGCTAGTTTTTGATAGTTGTTAACATCACTACCATGAAATGCAACGTTATATGGAAAACAAAATTATTCAGTAGAAACATGGATGTCGCTCTTGAGACTTTAAATGAGGTGTGTACAATTGGCTGATGAAATTGACAAAAAAATTGTTCGGGGGAGGGGGGGATAGGTGACACCATGTTTTACCGTTCCAGGTAACACCAACCCTAGTGGCTCCACTGGACTCAAGTTCCAATTTTGGTGATTTACTGGCTTAAGAACTAATTATTCTGAATGGATGAATAGGAAAAAAGCCAGGAGAAAAGCCCAGTCATGTGACCTGTCAAAGTCATGTGGCCAGACTTTGTTCAAATCATGAAGTTCTGTTTGCTATGTTAAGCATAGAGAACTCTGTGGGGCACCACAGGCTCCACTGTGCAGTCTGCATTTTATGAATGGGCTGTAAAAGGTAGGCTGGAGTGAGAGTTACTTTCACTGAGGCATATAGCAGAGAGTGGCTAGAAATATCCACTGTCCATTATACATTTTCCCTCTAGTATTCTCCCATCGAAACAGAGAATACAATTATTAAAACCCACAGCAGTCTCTACAACATGACAAGAAGGTTGCACACCGCAGAATCATGTAACCAGAAATTGCTGCCCTACTCAGATATGCTTTGAAAAGCCTCGGGAATCTGTCTGCAAGAGATTATGTTTAACTGGCACATGTTAAGTGTTGTATCTTCAGCTATTAATAAAGTTATTCATTTTACTTTTTGCCTGGAGCTGTCCCCTTAAATGCCCTGTTGTCTTGTCAATAAATGTTTTGAAATTCCCAGCTGGGAACACATTATGAAAAAAATTATTTCTTTGTCTTATTAATGTTATTCTTGTGTTAGAAGCAGTAAATTTAACAAAAAAGGAATATATAACATATTATTTTGCATACTAAACCAATAATTTAGCACAATTATTATCTACATACAGTACAAAACAATGTAAGATTTCCAAATATGAATCAAAAAATGTTGCTAATAAATATATATTGATAAATAGGAAGGCCAGCATGGTGGCCTGCAATTATGGGAGGAGCCCGGAGGGTATAAATACCAGACCTCTCCACGAGGCTGGTGTCGGTTCTAGCGCGCCGTATTACACGTCACCAGGCCGACAAGCAACTCAGTACACGTTCCTGAGTTGTCCGACGCTCCTCGTTCCAGATTACGGATTCGATTCCCGATCGCACCCCCAGTTCGTTCCGCTTCAGCGTCGCAGGTAGGATTTATGCTTTTTCGTCGCTACGTCGAAACCCCTGTTTTTCCACTGAGTCATTTCAACTACCATGCTATTGTTTGTTTGTTTTCTACCCCACAATTCACCCCACTTCCACTGGTTGTTACGCCCGCTACCCAGTGCAAGCATCCCCTCACTCACACGTCCACCACAACACCCCCCCCCCCCCCCAAAAAAAAAAAAAAAAAAAACACACACACACCCACCAGAGCATGTCACTGCACTCCCCACGCACTTCTTGCAACCACCGCAAGTTCGTGTAAATGGGCCCCCACACCTTGCAAACCTCAGCAAGACAGTCCACTCCTTGCCTTCCACGGCAACCCAGCCAATGTGAGGCACAGCCGCCCCCCCCCGCACATCTTGCTTCACCGCAGGTTTGTGTCACGGCTCCCACATCCACCTCCTACATACCTCTGCAATCGTTGCAGCTCGATCTCCATTGGCCTCGCTGCCACAACTTCCCCAGTAGCAAACTTCAGCTACTCACGCCTTTCTCTATCCCTTTTCACCTTTCCCTTAGGTCAGTAAGTCGTCCCTTGGTCTCCTATACAACAGGATCGGACCACCCCTTTCTCTTTCCAGGTAATTTCGAGGGCTTGCATCTCTTCACCAGGGGGTCAACTACGGCCCCGAATCAGCTCTTGCAACCCATCTCTCACAAATAATTTCATGTCACCCCACCATAGGCACCAGGTCTCCCAGGCTTGACCCCAACAGAGACTCTATCACTAGGGCAGCAAGCAGGTGCGTAGGTTGTCGTTGTTTCAGTTTTCCATTCTCTTCACACACCTTTTCACTACATATCCCTGTCACACATACTTATTCGGCTCAGCACCAGGCGTTAGTAACTGTCACATACTTCTATGCATGTCACACTATTTTCGAAGCACAAGCCTTCACTACGCAGACAAGGTCACCTAATCTCATGACTTGCTGGCAGTGCAAGTATTAGCTGACCGAACCTACGTCATATTGCTACAGATCGAAACATTCCTACTTAGCAAACCAATCAGTAGCCACTCCCCCCAGTGCCGCCCTGGGGGGGCTCTGGTTAACCAGTCCGTGCCGAGCACAGACGGACACCCGAGCATCGGTTACCTGGCCAGTCACCTCCTGGCTTACCTCGGTTGTCACGCATTCTTTGAGTTCCACAGGCCAATGAAACAAACTCACCCAGCGCTCACGCGCATCCCCGATTCTCACCATACCGTCGAACGGTATCCTGCTTCGTTCACACATCTCCCCTTCCCATCCACGCAGAACACCATAGTTTTGATAAAAAATTTCCAGGCGTTAGTAACTGTCACATACTTCTATGCATATCACTCTATTTTTCGAAGCACAAGCCTTCACTACGCAGACAAGGTCACCTAATCTCATGACTTGCTGGCAGTGCAAGTATTAGCTGACCGAACCCACGTCAAATTTCTACAGATCGAAACATTCCTACTTAGCAAACCAATCAGTAGCCACTCCCCCCAGTGCCGCCCTGGGGGGGCTCTGGTTAACCAGTCCGTGCCGAGCACAGACGGACACCCGAGCATCAGCCACCCGGCCAGTCACCTCCTGGCTTACCTCGGGTGTCACGCATCCTCCGAGTTTACATATAGGCCCATGGAACATCCCACTCAGCGCACGCACGCAAACCGTTTGTCCCCAATGCCCGTCACACAGGCATCCCGCCCTGCCCCCCCTCCCCCCTTCATATTTCCGCAATCCACAAACACAGATACATCCTCTCCTGCCCTTCAAAAATTAAAACTCAAAAAAAAAAAAAAAAAAAAAAAAGTAAACGAGAGAAACATGCATCCCCCCCCCCTCTTTTATTCTAGCAGACGCCATGTCTCTGGCCGGCAGCGACAATCTCAACCCCGCCCCATCACCTCCCGAAGCGGGCCCGGCAGACAACTTCGCACAAGCCTTCAGAGCTTGGACCATCCCCAGACTCTCAGCCGAGCTGAGGCGCAGGAACATCCCCTACCCCATCACGGCCAGGAAAGCTGAACTGTTCAGGCTACTGTTCCCAAGCCCATCCCCACCAAACCCACCAGACACGCAGGCATCACTACAATCAATTGCCTCGGCAGTGTCCCAGCTACACACGCTGGTCTCCTCCCTATCAACTACCATCTCTGACGTCCAGGCCAGAGTGGGGACCTTGGAGCTCCAGCAAGTTACCCCCACTCCACCAGCTGTCGCCCCCGCCACCCCCACATCATGCATTACAACAATCCGGACCCGATCCGACCATGTCCGCTATCCCTCACTGGTCTCAACTAACCCCAGTCTGAGTCACCACCTTCACGGCGCCACCAGTCTCATAAACCTCTCATTGTCACACAACACGCTGAAAGCCTACCAAGCTGCTTGGAGGACGTACCTACAGTTTCTGGACACATGCCACGGGGGGTCACCAGGGGACCTCCACCATATCCTAGCCTTCATTTCCCACTGCTACACTCGGCTGGCGTTATCACACAATACCATCAAACTTTATCTAGCCGGTATCCAGCACTTCATTTCCTTACAAGACCCTTCTAAACCATCTTTGTTCGCTTCCCACGCAGTCAAGGCAATCCTGCGCGGCATCCTCAAAAAACAGCCGCAGGTCAATGCCAAACGCCTCCCAGTAACCGGTGCCATTTTCCGGGATTTATCGATCATGCTCTCGCATTCCCCTTTTGGCCTTTTTCCCCAGCCTGGTCATCCAGGCTGCCATGTACCTGGCCTTCTACGGCTTCTTACGGCCCAGCGAGTTTTCAGTTACTGGCCCTAGCTGCAAGACGCTACGCAGGCGGCACCTCGTACGCCATCAGACCTTTTTCATCCTGCACCTCGAGGCATCCAAAACGCAGCAGACTGGCCCAGGCATCGACATCAAACTGTTCGAAACTCTCAACACCTGGTGCCCCGTGGCAGTTCTAGATCAGCTACTAGCACACCTACCTGATCCCTCACCTGACAGCCCGTTGCTACCATTTCCGGTCAGACCCCTTAGTAGCAATCAATTCGTCACGCACGTCAGGATTCTCCTCCGCAACTTAGGTCTTGACCCAGCGAAATTCTCAGGTCACTCCTTTCGCATCGGAGCAGCCTCCGCGGCCTCCCGCAATGGAGTCCCCGATCACGTGATCAGGAGGATGGGACGATGGAAGTCCACCTGTTTTGCCCGTTACATTCCCGATCCCCAGACCGAAATGTCCCGGGCCTTCAGTAACCTTGCCTTGTAGCATTTGCCGCTACCAAACAAATAAACCATTACCTCCCTAAAAACAAGTCTTTTGCGCCCTTTTCTTAACTACTCTCCTAGCAGAAAGGGCCTCACGGCCCAGCTCACCAGGGCTTACCTTACGGTAGACCAGGGCACACTTCAGGTCTAGTTTGTTGTCTGTCTTGTGGCGTGTTTATGTTTTGCTCCTTCACATCGTTATGGACCGAGGGCTCCGACCATAAATAGGAAGGCCAGCATGGTGGCCTGCAATTATGGGAGGAGCCCGGAGGGTATAAATACCAGACCTCTCCACGAGGCTGGTGTCGGTTCTAGCGCGCCGTACCCGCCCACCCATTCCCTTTTCTCAGAACACTCTGATATGGTTCTCTACAGAAACAGCCATTACTTCTCAGGTAAGCGCCCTTTTCTTAACTACTCTCCTAGCAGAAAGGGCCTCACGGCCCAGCTCACCAGGGCTTACCTTACGGTAGACCAGGGCACACTTCAGGTCTAGTTTGTTGTCTGTCTTGTGGCGTGTTTATGTTTTGCTCCTTCACATCGTTATGGACCGAGGGCTCCGACCATAACTAAATTTCATTGATCAATTGTATCATTGTGACTCCATCTTGGAGATTGGTCACGGCCCATATGAAGAGTTTGCGCTTATTTTTTATGCTCAGAAAAGTGCACTCAGGAAAACTGCTTATGGCTGAAATTCACAAACTTTTTGGCTAATGCCCCGTACACACGGTCAGACTTGCCAATGGACTAAGCTCCGTCGACATTTCCGATGGATAGATTTAGAACATGTTCTATATCTAAGTCCGTTGGAAATGCCGGCAGAAAAAGTCAGATGGGGCACACACACGGTCAGAATGTCCGATGAACAGCTCCCATCGGACTTTTTCTGCCGGAAAGTCCGACCATGTGTACACGGCATAAGGCCCCCCCACTAAGGACCAGCTGGGTCCTTTTGGACTCTTTACCAGTGCACTAAAGCTGCCCCATAGTTCATCCTTCAACCTCTAGGAGCAGAGACTTTCCTTCGACCCTCTGTAATCTTCTAAAGTATACTTTTACAAAGTGCATAAGGATTCCTAGGGATTCATCCCCTTGTATCCTTGACAATTCTGTGCATTCTCTGATCTCTTACTAAAACATCTTCTGATGATGTGTATAAGGTAGTCTAAAAATTTCTAGTCTCATGATCCATTATTCTGTTTTAATCAAAAGGTTTCACTCTCATGTCTGTGGCCACCTTAAGGCTCTTTCACACCTATGTGCAATAATGCTCTTTCTTTACATATGTTACTGCATGTGTACTTTTTTTCATGAAGGGGGGAATAGTCGTGCTACTATATATGTGAAGACCTAAAAAACTTTAAATGAATACTAATAGTGTTTCTAAACACAAATTGATGAGTCTAAAAAGATATCAATAGAAATAACATGCATAGAAAGTCCACGTGAAGTAATTTAAATGAATCAAATCACATAATAAACACAAACATGTATATGTGTGCAAAGTCCACATAAAATAATCTGGAACTCCAATCCAAAAAGTGAAAAAGGATTAGAAAAAAGATGGATGTTTAAGATGATCCACCACCACCGAAGGGAACTTGAGATAGCCGGTGCCTCCTGGCCCTTTAAAAGGTTTATGACACCGGGAGGCTCGGGCGGCTTAAGTTCACGTGACCGCCGTGATTGGCTAAAACTGTCAAATTGGGACTATCGGCTGTGTCCGTGCAGCCACTGTATCCCACTTGACATGAATGGGGCTGCATGCCCAGGGATGCACAAACACATGTGCATCATGAATGGTCAAAGAAGGCCCTTGATACCTATATCTATAAATTCTTTAGGAGAAATACTGTAAACTGGTATTGCTAACCCTCTGCTAAAAAATCTTAGCTGGCAGTCTCTGAGTTTAAAACTTTGGGACTCACTGATCCATAAAAAGTGTTCATTAAGTGAAGAACTGATTTGCATACTTGTTCTGGGCCAGTGTCTCTAAATGTCTTGGGGCCACTGGGTCAGCATGACAGCCAAGCAGTTACCCTTTTAGAAAAAATGAGGTAAAAATGACAGCCTGAAAGTTTCTTTCAATACAGATTGACTTTAAACTCTTTTCATTTATTCATGGAGGAACTGATCAGTGAATCACAGTCATCAGCTCACTGACTTCCATGGATGAAGGACTGTGTGAAGTCTGAGCTCTCTCTGGATTCAGCTGTGCTGGGTCAGAATGGTTATTAGAAGAATGCTGTCACAGATAACCATTCAGAGTATGTATGCCAGCGTCTTCCCTAACAACCAGTTCCCATAGCATTTACACAGCTGTAGGCTCTACCATGGATGTGAAGCAAAATTATAGTTTTATTATCCACCTTTTTAAAAAAAAAATTATTTATAATAGGGTTCAAAGACTTCATGCTTTAAAAATCAAATATAGCATAAATTAGCTGTTTGTTTTGGGATTACGAAATTCATATTAATCTTTATTTTACAATTAAACATATAATATAGGTAATACTCATGACAATGTTTGGATTTTCTAAAGAGAGAGCGGGAAACTTTTCTTTTTTTTATCCCAAACTGCCTATTATGTTAAAAGTATGTATATAGACATACAAAGCAGGACAAGGAGTTGGTTTTGACTCAGCTGTGTGTGTAATCGGAACTTCAGATATTTAGGCTTGGTTCACACCTAAACCGGCCGTGGATTGCACAGAAACGCTGTACGTCCCTGTTCTCCGTTTCATGGACAAATCAGGGCCGAATCTTTGCCTGAATTTGGCTCTGAAACTGAGCCAAAGACGCACAGTCTGTGCAGTGCGCACCGGAGCCACCCGAAGACATGTGAACCGGCTTCATAGAGAGCTGGTCACATTCTCCTGCTATGCATATTGGATGTGGGGAAACCTGCTCCTGCTATGCCAACAACTGACAACACCCACTATCTAACTGTGCATAATGGTATCGCTTAAAAGAGTCCCACAATAAAGATGTTTGCTTGCAAACAAATACAAGGCTCACTCTTATGGTGACTTTGCAAGGCAGTTTGGGGGAGACTCACCAATTCTCTTGCTCAGTAAAGCTAAATGAAAACATATTTTTTTAGATTTATTATAATATTACAGCTTTATTTATAAATTCCTTACCTGCTCCTGTATAGTAAGTATTTAAATACTAAAACATTCCCCTGATTCCACTTCTTCATACAGACCTTGCCCTATAAGATAAGGTCTGTTCATTTCATTAGGGCCCATTCCCTAATACAGAATCATCTCATTCAATTGTAAAGCAAAGCAAATATGAAAAAAAAAAAAAATAGAAAATATACTTACCTTCTCTCGGTAAGTTATTTTCGGTCTGCAGAGGGTTGTGTTACATCAAAGATGCCTGGAATTCCTGAGTATAACAAATCTTGTAGGAGGGTTCTCGGTAGGGATGACCATGGGTTTGAGGAAAATCCTGTGGGTTTGAGATTTGGAATTGTGCTGTTTTGATAAAGCCATAATGCACTGCATGGCCTTTGAAGCTGTTTTAGTGAAAGCATAGGGAAAGCTTACAAACTGCATAGGGAGAGATTAGGATCAGTTAAGTAACGGTACTTTCATTTTTTAATTAACCCCTTTGTTGTCTTTTTTTGTTCTTATTACTGGGGGATTTTTTGACTTACATTTTATTATGTGGTTGCTTTTAGTTCAGCGGCCACCTTTAGTTACTGATCCCTCCAGAGCAAACCTTTTTTGTTGCAAGGCTTCCCTTTAAAGAAAAATGGTCTTTTGTTTCAGAGGGGTGATATTTTGGGGGTTTCTTGCTTTTATTTTAAGTTGATAAAACCTTTGTTTTAGGTTAAACTGCTTTTTGTTTTTTTTGCTGCAGTTCTTCCTTTTAAAAAGTGGGCTTTTGTTTCAGGGGTGATATTTAGTTTTTTTTATGTATTTTGTGTTTTTTATTTTTATTTAAAATTGTATTCTGATACTGTCTGTGCAAGGAGGATAGCAGGCTGCAGGAGCGTGCCTGCGGGTGCCGCGGACTCGCTGTCCGCCAGGGACCCGCGACCGCTGTATTCAGAGGCAGAACGGGGAAGTGCCTATGTAAACAAGGCGATTCTCCGTTTTGTCTAATGACATGTCAGAGATCTTCTGTTCCCAGTGATCGAGAACAGTGATCTCTGTCATGTCCCAGTGAGCCCATTCCCCCTACAGTTAGAACACACCCAGGGAACACACTTAACCCCTTGATCACCCCTAGTGTTTACCTCTTCCCTGCCAGTGTCATTTGTACATTGATCAGTGCATTTTTATAGCACCGATCAATGTAATAATGTCACTGGTCCCCAAAAAGTGTCATTTGGGGTCAGATTTGTCCGCCGCAATGTCGCAGTCCCGCTAAATATGGCAGATCGTCGCCATTACCAGTAAAAACAATAAAAAAAATAAAAGTCCCTAAATCTATCCCGTAATTTGTAGACGCTATAATTTTTGAGCAAACCAATCATATGTAGAAGAATACATATTGGCCTAAATTGAGGAAAAAAATATTTTTTTCTATATTTTTGGGAGATATTTATTATAGCAAAAAGTAAAAAATATTGCTTTTCTTTCAAAATTGTCGCACTTTTTTTTTTATAGCGCAAAAAAATACAAACCGCAGAGATGATCAAATACCACCAAATGAAAGCTCTATTTGTGGGAAAAAAAGGACATCAATTTTGTTTGGGTATAGGGTCTCATGACCGCGCAATTGTCAGTTAAAGTGACACAGTGCCGTATCGCAAAAAATGGCTTGGTCCTTAAGGGGAGCTGAAGTGATTAAAGTAAAAGGTTGTGAACACAACAATTTGTTCTATTATCCCTGAATAAAAATGCCCTGCTGCTGGACAGTTTTACACCGCTGTATCCTCTGCAATATCTCACCTCTTGGAGCATTGCCTTGGCCTCTGCTCTTTGTCTCTAGTAAATTTTGGCCTAGCCTTGCTATTTGATAATGTCACGATGCTGGCCAATTAAAATCTGCTGTGACATCTGCCTGTACTCTTGGAGTCCATTTTCCCTCATTAAAAATGTCTTGCTGCTAAAGATCAGGGGTATATCTCTGTTCTACAACCATCTGAACTCCAAATCAGAATTCTGTAAATCCCCTTCTATGAGAACATGGGAACTGGACCTTAAGACGTCCTTTTCCACCGAGCAATGGCAGACTGCAGTAGCAACCACTTATAAAGCCACTAAATGTGCGAACCTATGGGAATTGTCAAGCAAAATCCTTCTCAGATGGTATCTGACCCCCATAAGAGTTGCGGGATTCCACCACCAAACTTCGCCACTCTGCTGGCGCCACTGTGGCAAGAGAGGAACACTTCTACACATACTATGGGAATGTCCTAGACTACACATGATATGGAACCAGGTCTTCAAAATAATTAGCACCATCACCAAGATACACACCCCCATTAACCCAGCACTAGCCCTACTCACATTGGAAGTGGAAAAATTCCCTAAGCAGTATAGACAAATAGTATACCACATATTAACCAGCACTAAACTAGCGGTAGTGAGAAAGTGGAAAGCTGTGGAGGCACCATCATTGACCGAAATAGTAAGAACAACTGACCATATTAACTACGAATTAATGTTTGACGTGTCACAGGGACGCTATTCGTCCAGTTATCAAAAATGGAAACCATGGTTAGACTGGTACGACAAAAGTAAGACCATATGATATGATTGAGAACAATTACCATATCTGGGTCCAGGTTTCCGCCCTCCGCCTGGCGCATAGTGCCCCTGAGTGGGCGCCAGGTGGGGGATGGGACCATCAGGGCCGTGCTTATGTTATATGAAAGATATTACCAGCAAGCGAATGACTCATTAGCGATATGACTCTTCATTTGAATACATGTTTAACATACCAATGTTACATAATTCCCCCTCTTTTCCTTTGTTAGAAACCCTGTTACCTTTTATATTGAAACATTCTGTAAAATATGTACATTTTGTATGTATATTTTCTTTAATAAAAATTATTGAATTTAAAAATGTCTTGCTGCTGGCCAATTTTCTTTTACAAAAGATTTTATTAATAGTCAATCCAACATATAAGCTCAAAAGTTAGATGGTTACAATGCATATTGCGTAAAACAGATCATAAAGTATAAAGAAGAGTACTGAAATCCTTCAAGTTTCAAGGAAGGCCTCACATATGGGCAATGAGTCAATAATCATAATCCGGAATGACTCAGGGAAATTATCGAAAATGTCTAAACATAAAATGACATGAAATTTTAATGGGAGCCTAAAAGAAATTGTCCAGCAGTAGGACAGCTTTGCATCGGCAAGCGCAAGGAGAGCCACAGAGAACTACTGACCAATTTCTATCAGTCAAAGTGGGTTTATTACTGTTTTATAAAAAGCATGTTTTGCTGCCAAAGCTACCTTACAAAAAGTTTATTTTTAAACTGTAATAAATTGGATGCTGTAGTATATAAGCCAAGCTGAAAGAAAATCAATTCCATAGCCAAATATGTGCTGCCAGAGTACGTTGTGGTAAAAAAATAAATAAAATCATACTGTTCTGTAACACCATGTACAGCATTAGGAAAACCCCCAAGCATGTTATTTAAAAAGCCCCATGAAAAAAAAAAACTCTTCTTGCTGTACGGTATAATAAAAAGAATATAATAATTCTTACATGTTCCCCATGGCAGTGCCTAGCTTCCCATGCTTTTTTGACAGTAGTTTGCCTATGAGACTTAAAGTGGTTGTCCACTAAAGACCACTTTAGCCTACAGGTAAGCCTAGATTAAGGCTTACCTGTAGGTGCAAGAAATATCTCCTCTACACGGTTAAGGAGATATTTTCCTAAAAACGGGCACCGATGTCTACGGCGCATGCGTGCCGTAGACAACGGCGAAGGCGCAATGAGCATGCTGTTAGTGAAGGCGATCATGCCTATGCTATGTATACTAGCTCATTATGCCTTTGTCCTGCAGGGTGTTTTTTTTTTTTTTTTTTAGAGAGGGTTAACTTCCTCTTTAAAAATGTCTAGAACAACGTTCAAATTCACAGAATTTTGAACAAAATTTGCTGAACCTGGGCGCATTTGCTCACTAATGCTCAGAGTCCCCAGGATCCTGGTGGAAGGTTTATGATGTCATCCTTACCTAGGCACCACAGTCAGAACTGGGGAATAAGGTAAGTATATTTTCTAACTTTTTTCCCTGGCTTTGTGCTTTGTTTTATATGTTAGTACAGCAATTTATATGGGGGTGAGGTCCCTGATGTGGACATTGCTTTTTGTGCAAGGTCCGCTTTATGAATATTTTGAAGAGAAATCTGTAGTAACAAATCTGTTGCAGACCTTTGTGTGTTATCACCAGTATGAGATTTTATACACAGATGCCCCATATTTCATTACCCAACATCCCAAAGTCTTGGTTCACTCCTATGCATCTCACTGCGGGTGCTTGAATTGCATCGTTCAGAATGAATATCAGCCCCGCAGGTTTTCTCACAGCAGTGCATTTTCACTGCGTGTGGCTGGGTGCACTGATTCCCGCACTCACAATCATCGCAGTAAAAATGAGCTGCTGTGAGAAAACACACAGGGCTGCCATTCATTCTGAAGGGCACTCCCACACATTCCACACAAAATTGCAGTGTGTGTGTGCAGGAGCTGCAGGGAAATCACATGGTCAAAATGACCATGCGATTCCCTGCCAGTCGTGTTTTGAAAAAGGTGCATGCACATTTTTCTGCAGGAAACACAGGCAGGGCAGCACATTACAATGAATGGGCTGCTGTGCCCGCACACGTGCGGCCTGCAGAAACGCATAAAACGCATGTGAACCTAGGGTAAATGTAGAACAGTTATGCAGAACCAAGAAAAAAAGTGATTTTAAAGTGTATACTGTATATGTTTTTGGTTGGAATTTATAACAGTAAGTTTTTTTCTCAAGAATATTTATGCATACAGTATGTTAAGATTATACGTACAAAGGCATTCATATATAGTACATTTCCACATGGCCCATATGTATTCATTTCTGTATTAATTATAATTTCTTTTGTATATGTGTATACTAGTATAATATATCTCCAAAACAGGGAAAACAACTATATTCTCTTTACCACATATCATAGTCAAATATAAGACGACTGGCAAAACTGACGCGTTGCACAGCAAAAAAAATGTAAATTCATTGAGCAACCAAAAACATATATACACCTGGAAAATCCCCTTTATGTGGTTCTACATAACAACCCTTATCAGTATGAGTACAAGCAGCAGACACAGTAGCAACGATCAGACTTGAAGGAGCTTCTTCCCACTGCCTCTTTGCTCTATTAATCACCCTTACGCAAACTGGGCAAAGCTTTATAAAGGGGAAAATATTAATCTTTCATAGGTACACACACTTTATGTTCTTTAAAGACCTCAAGTATACATGCACACAGATGCATAAACATGTATAGTCGTATACATGTGTAGTCGTATACTTATGTGAAATTCTTCTTCATCCACTTTGAGCTACCAGTGCTTTAATTTAAGCATATACACTTGTATGTAGTTGCGTGTATATGTGTAAATTACTGCACTCAAATATCAAATTTAATTTTTCTTTTAGATCTGAATGAATTACTGCATTAAGGATCTACAGCATGGGTGTTCAACCTGTTGCCCTCCAGCTGTTGCAGAAATACAAGACCCACAAGCCATTGCAAGGCTAACAGGTGATTCCCAAAGGCAGAGGCATGATAGGACTTGTAGTTCCGCAATTGCTGGAGGGTCACAGCTTGAGCACCTATGATCTACAGCAGTGTTTCTCAAATCCAATCCTCAAGGCGCCCCAACAGGTCATGTTTGCAGGATTTGCCTCAGATGAAACAGCTGTGGTAATTACTAAGGCAGTGAAACTGATCAAATCACCTGTGCAAAATAATGGAATGCCTGAAAACATGACCTGTTAGGGCGCCTTGAGGACTGGAGTTGAGAAACACTGATCTACAGTATATGCTGCCGTGTGCATCATCCCATAGTCAACAATACACCTGTGTTTAGAGCTAAAAAAAAAAAAAAATGTTACACAGCTACAAACACAGCATTTTTTTTTTGCCTGTGTACATGAAGCCTAAGGTATAAAATCACAGTCATGAAACACTTTTATATTGGCACAAACCATGTGAGAGATTGTCATATTTCTTACATATTGGAGTTTGTGTCAATGCACACATGGATCTTGCTTTCAGATACATGCAGCTTGCAGATGACATCAATCTGAACCACTTCTAACATCCATCCATCATCCATCTGAGACTTTTACAGGTGCTTATGACCTCCTCCTGACCTGTTTCTGGCACCCTTCTATGCTTCATGGAGCTGCTTTTGCATTTCCATTGACTTGTATTGGAAGAAACATGAACAAATGCTCATATTCATAAGCTCTTACTCAGATATGGCAACAAAATTTAGATTTTTTTTCTAATAAAACATAAATAGACATATTTTGATGTAGACAGATATAACATTTTTTGAAATTGTACAAATACCCGTTTTTTCTGCCTATCAAGATAAGCCCCATTGGTTAAAGCCCACTGTGCAAAATACCGCAGCTCAGTTACATGATTCATAATTTGCTAGTTCTGCAGTGTTTAAACATTTTAGGTATCACTCAATGCATTTTGTAAAATGAGCGTGTGCAGAAGAGAACAGTGTTGATTCATTTGAGACTGTAAAATGAATGAGCGCTTGGATAGTAGAGAATTGTTTCTCTTTAGTGATGACAGGTTATATTTTAAACATTAGCTTCTCAGAAAACTGCTCTCTTCCTGAGGTTATGCATCTCTCAAAGAGCAAGCTTGTGGAATGTATTGTCAATTCCAATTAAACAGCAGCTCTTTTTAAGAATCCATTTGTGTAAATACAAATAAAATAAGTACTTGAAATGATGTCATAGCCTAAACTTTTATTATCTCCGCAATATAATTTGTGAGGATTGAAAATTAGTATGATCTTTTTTTAATTACTATTATCACTTCGTATACACAAAAGATTTGTCAAACAGGGAATAGCTGGATCATTTGGTTTCTGCTCCAAATCAGAACGGTTCAATGTTATACTGAAGCCTGAAACTAATTAGTCCTCCTTTCCCTGGGGATCTGTTTACCCCACGGAAGGGAAACTTCCTATTAGTTGACTCTGACAACAGCCATGATGCTAGTTAAAGAGACTTTGTCCATTTCAAAAAACTGCTGTGGGTAGAAATTGCAGGCTCCTAGCGAAAACTTGAACATGGCTGCAGCTGCCTCCAAAGCAGAAATGTAGACTGTTCTTAAATATGTCCATTAGTATCAGAACTTTCTGCTTAATCCTGCCCCCCACATGTTACCTCTGGCCCATCACTATGATTGGCTGCCTCTCTGGCCAAAACAAATGCGTAGGAACATCACAGGTTCAATCTTAAGCCCCGTACACACGGTCGGAAATTCCGACCACAAAATCCGTCTGATTTTTTCTGACGGATTTTGTCCGACACTGGTGTTGCATACACAGGGTCGGACAAAGTTGTTGAAAAATCCGATCATCCTGAACGTGGTGACGTTCGTTGCGTACGACTACGTAGAGGCTAGTAGCCAATAGCTTTGGTCTTGTAATGTGATCTGAGCATGCGTGGCACTTTGTCCGTCTGAATTCGCTACACACGATCAGAAAAAGTCCGATAGAAAATTTGAGAGCAGGAGATAAAACTTTGTCCGTCGGAAAATCCGACGGAAAAAGTCCGATGGAGCCTACACACGGTCGGAATTTCCGACAACATTGTCCGATAGGACATTTTCCGTCGGAAAATCCGACCATGTGTATGGGGCATAGGGCAGTTGTCTACATCCTGAAACCCAGGGGATGGATGCAGCCCTTTGCTTGCCTATATCTGGCCCTTACTCCTACTGATACAAGGCACTATTCCTCCCAGTGACACCAACGACGATGCACCATTCCTTTCACTAATACCAACATTGGGACATGATTTATCCCACTGATATAAAAGATAGAATACTGTTACTTCCACTAATACCAGTGATGGAGCAATATTCCTTTTGCTGACACCAACAATGGGGCACTATTCCTTTCATTGACACCAATGATGGGGCACTATGCCTCCTACTGAAATAGTCTTGCAAACAAAAAATGGAATATAAACATTTGTAGCTGTTTCGCTCAAATCTCCACCTCATCGTTGAGGTAATAGTCTGCATTAATAGAGTTCAGATATGCATTCAGATGATGACACAGGGTAACTCCAATTTATAAGCCGACCTTAATGCACTGTTTAATTGGGCAACTATGTGGCAAATGCGGTCTAATGTTGATAAAGGTAAAGTTAGGCACTCATGCTAGAAGAACAGCTGGGGGAATCAATGGTGGAGAAGGATCTGGGTGCTCCTGTAGATCATAAGCTTAATAATGGCATGCAATGCCAAGCTGCAGTTTCCAAAGCGAGCAAATCCTTTCTTGTATTAAGGGAGGCATGGACTGCAGAGAGAGAGAGAGAGAGAGAGAGATAATTTTACCCCTGTACAGATCATTAGTAAGACCTCGTCTGGAATATGCAGTTCAGCTTTGGGCTCAAGTTCACAAAAAGGATATCGGTGAACTGGAGAAAGTGCAGAGAAGGGCAACCAAACTGATAAGAAGCATAAAGGAGCTCAGCTATGAGGAAATATTAGAGCAACTGAATTTATTCTCTCTGAGAAGAGGAGATTAAGGGGGGATATGATCAACATGTACAAATACATAAGGGGTCCATATAGTGAACTTGGTGTTGAGTTATTCACTTTAAGGTCATCGCAGAGGACAAGGGGGCACTCTTTACGTCTGGAGGAAAAGAGATTTCATCTCCAAATGCGGAAAGGTTTCTTCACAATAAGAGCTGTGAAATTGTGGAAGAGACTCCCTCAAGAGGTGGTTCTGGCCAGCTCAGTAGATTGTTTTAAGAACAGCCTGGATTTTTTCCTAGATAAACATAATTTATAGGTAAAGTTGATCCAGGGAACATCTGATTGCCTCCTGGGGATCAGGAATTATTTTTTTCCCCTGCTGGAGAAAACTGGACCATGCTTTATTGTTTTTTAGCCTTCCTCTGGTTCAACTGTGGGTATAGGATTGTATATATTTTTTTCTCCCTTCTATTGGTTGAACTAGATGGACTTTTTCAACCAGACTAACTATGCAACTATGCAACTATGTAACTAATATGCATACTAAGAAGAACAAGTCAGATGTAAGCATATGTGGGAATTTAATCATACTAATTCTGATCCTTTAAGTGGAACTCCAGTCAAATGTAAGAATATGTGATGATACATATTTTTTGGTTCAGTTACTTTATTAAAAAAATGACGTGAGCTCTACTTTAAAGCGGAGCTCCACCCTAAAGTGGAACTTCCACTCATCGGAACCCTCCCCCCCTCCGGTGCCACAATTGGCACCTTTCAGAGGGGAGGGTGGTGCAGATACCTGTATAATCCAGGTATATGCACCCACTTCTGGTAATAGCTAGCCGCAGATGCCCCGCCCTGTTGTGTTCTGGGAAACACACAGTTCCCAGGACACAACGGGGACTAGTGAAGACGCGCAGCTGGGCAGTGAAGCCGCATCAATTCACTTCCTGATTCCCTGACAGAGGATGGCGGCGGGGGCAGCCGAGAGACTAGCGATTGCTCGTCATCTGCTGCCGACATCGCGGGTACCCAGGACAGGTAAGTGTCCATTTATTAAAAGTCATCAGCTGCAGTATTTGTAGCTGCTGACTTTTAATATATTTTTTTAAGGTGGCGCTCCTCTTTAAAGTGGAGATCCAGAAAAGCATCCTATGAATACTATGCCATTCCCCCCACACACACACACTGAGCTTTTTGTCCTGAAAATATTTTTTAATTCTTATCCCCCATACACACGGTCTGAAATTCCGACCACAAAATCCATCTGACTTTTTCTGACGGATTTTGTCCGACACTGGTGTTGCATACACACGGTCAAAGTTGTCGGAAAATTCGATCATTCTGAACGTGGTGACGTTTCTTTGCGTACGACGGAACTACGTAGAGGCCATTAGCCAATAGGTTTAGTCTCGTAATTTGATCTGAGCATGCGTGGCACTTTGTCTGTCGGAATTCTCTACACACGATCGGAAAAAGTCTGATCGGATTTTGTTGTCGGAAAATTTGAGAGCAGGAAAAAGTCCGATGGAGCCCACACATTTTCGGATTTTCCGACAACATGATCCGATCGGACATTTTCCGTGGGAATTTGCGACCGTGTGTACGGGGCATAAGTGTAAAAGAACTTAAATTCTTCCCAGGCTTTTCCCACTACCTGAACCTTGGCTTGTGGGTGAAGAAGAAAGGAACCTCTTCCTGTCACTGTGAACTAGCTGTCACAAGGAAGGGTGTGTATATAGGTGGGCTTTGGCACCGTTGGTATTTGTGACAATATTTTTGAGGGAAGAAGATCTTTTTGCAGCAAGGTCTCCTTACTCATCCTCGCAGAAGAGTGTTGTTTTGGCAGCATCTGAAGACTGGAGATGCCAAGCACAAGGCGTGGGCATTTTTCAATCGGCTTAACTAGTTTAACGGCATGATAATGACACTCCCTGAAGCACCAGGAAGCATGTTTTTTAAAGGCCAGGACACAGAGGAGGGGGCAGTGTACTGCAGGGCATCATACAGCCTGGAATTAAGTCTGGCAGTATTAGGGCTTCACAGTAATGAGGAGTCACATCTGGGGCAGAGGTTAAAATATGGAGTAGCACTGTTACAGCACATTAAACCTGCAATGGCATCACATATCCAATGCGAACGGATCTTGTAACTGAGATTTTTTATTTGATAAATATGTCTTTGAATTAGCATCAAAAATGCTTTTTTTTAAGTGAAGCTTTCACTGAAAAGTTTTGTTCCAGAAAAGGTCTTATTTTGCTTGCCATGTATTTTCCTGTGGTTATATTTGTTTGGTGAATAGGACCACACAAGAAGGATGTATCGAACCAGTTAAAATCAGAAAATAACAGCTCTTTTCATTTGCAAAATACAACTAGATTTAAAGTAGAACTGAAGTAAATGCCTGCAGTCCAGGATACATTTTCTGCATTTTGCTCAGTACATATGACCATACATGATGCAGCACAAGGCTTGTATGGCTGTACTCACTCAAGTAGAAAATCCTAGTGTTGCAGTTTTAAAATTACCACTGCTTCCTGCAGGGCCTCAGATGTATGTCCGAGGTATGACCGTGGGATGGTAAAACAAACACATTTGCATTTGCGCCGTGAGTCGATGTGTAAGCCCCACCATCCAAGCGGACATAGGGCTACACAAACTTAGAGGGCCCCTCGCGGGCTCGCTTCGCTCGCCACGCTTCGGGCACGGCCTCGCTGCGCTCGGCTCTTTTATATTCTAACTCTATGTCCACTTGGATGGTGGGGCTTGAAAGTGGACTCACGGCGCAGGCGCCGTTCATCTTCGGCAATTTTCGGAATCTGAATGCGCAGTACACAGCGGACACTTTGTGATGGGGGGCGGCAAATTGGGTACACCGGCACTTCCATCTTCTCCCAGTCTTCTTCCAGATTCTGAGTCTTTTGGCCTCTTGATTGGCTCAGCCTGAATGAGCACAGCATCATGCCAAGACTGTATACTAAGCTGCAAATGCACTTACACTTGTGCCTGTTCACATACAGTGCAGTGTCTGCCATTTTCTGCAATAGGAGAATGCCAGTCAATGCTAGGAGACACAGAAACAATTGTTTTCTATGTGCTTTGTTCGCACTGCAATGCAGCCTGGAGCTGTGGTGCAATGAGCTGCGAAAAAATGCAGACATGCATGTCACTGTAGAGTCAGGCCAAAAGTGACCAGACACATATTATTTGGAAGGTAAAACTTCCATTGATATCAATGTACATGTGCTGTAAACAACATAGGGGCATTTGTGGTGTGCTTGCAGTGCGTTTACAATGACATCAATGAATGTGTTTGGGAACCTGAAAAATGACACATGTCCAATCAATATAGGGGCGGCATGATGCAAAAGGTGGCCATGTGAACACCACTGACTTCTGCAATGCACTCAGTTATGACAGCCTTTTAAAACAGAGGAGATATACATTATATTACCAAAAATATTGGAACGTGTGCCTTGACATGTACATGAACTTTAATGGCATGACCTGTACACACGAAAGGAATTTCCAACAACCAAATCCATGTTTTTTTTCCGACTTATGTTGGCTCAAACTTGTCTTGCATACACACGGTCACACAAAGTTGGTCGGAAATTCCGAACATCAAGAACGCGGTGATGTACAACACGTACGACGAGCCGAGAAAAATGAAGTTCAATAGCCAGTGCTGCTCTTCTGCTTGATTCCGAAATTCCGATGGAAAATGTCCCATGCATGGAGCCTACATATGGTCGGAATTTCCGACAACAAGCTCCTATCAAACATTTTCCGTTGGAAAATCCTATCATGTGTATGGGGCATTAGTCCGAAGGGGTTCAATATTGAGTTGGCCCACCCTTTGCAACTATAACAGCTTCAACTCTTCTGAAAAGGCTGTCCACAAGTTTTAGGAGTGTGTCTATGGGAATGTCTGACCGCATTTGTAAGGTCAGGCACCGATGTTGAATGAGAAGGCCTGGCTCGCAGTCTCTGCTTTAATTCATCCCAAAGGTGTTCTATCGGGTTGAGGAGGCCAGTCAAGTTCCTTCACCCAAAAAGCACTCATAAATGCCTTTATGGACCTTGCTTTGTGCACTGGTCCAAATAATTTTGGCGGAGGGAGAATTATAGTGTGGGGTTGTTTTTCAGGGGTTGGGCTTGGCCCCTTAGTTCCAGTAAAGGGAACTCTTAAGGCGTCAGCATCTCAAGACATTCTGAACAATTTCATGCTCCCAACTTTATAGGAACAGTTTGGGATGGCCCCTTCCTGTTCCAAGATGACTGTGCACCAGTGCACAAACTTGACTGGCCTCAACCCAATAGAACACCATTGGGATGAATTAGAGCGGAGACTTTGAGCCAGGCCTTCTAGTCCACATCAGTGCCATAAACGTTCATGTGTGTTTAAGGGCAGGCATCCCAATACTTTTGGTTATATAGTGTATACCATGCCTTCTGTCATAAAAAGACTGCCTGTCAATACTTTGTTAAAAAAAAACGTAATTTACACTTTGAATATCATTACATGTATGTTTTAAATATTGCTGATATAACTCTCTGAAATCTATCTTTATGTTATCTTCCCACCATTCTCAAGGAAGCAGAGATTTGGCTGATAGTGCAAGGTTATGTAATGTGAGCCAGTCAGTTTCTATTTCATTGCCAAAAAGTATTAACTCAACATGACTAAAGGCAGTAAAATAAATACTCACCCTCTCTTTGCTGCTGTCCCCCACACTAAATGTCCTCAGTCCATTATCATGTAGCCTAAAAGGCTGAGGACATCCTGTGAGTGGCAGGCATCATGGAACTGCCCGAGTTGGAGTCATTGTGGTGCCCTTCACCAATGTGCTATGGTGCTCACTGTGAGAGAAGATATGAAGACGTAGAGGACCCTACTAATAACATGACTGCCTTGACAACAAATGTGAAAAGTGAAAAATAAAAATATGTTACAGCCGGTGGGATTTGCAGAGACTGCGAAGAGGGAGCCCAGAGCTAGGAGGAGTAGTAGTGAAAAGTGTGACTTTCTTGGCATTGCACTGTGAGAAGGGCAGGTGAATCTTATGGATGGCTGCACAAAATTACCAATATTTTTGTAGCTAAAACCTATAAAATGCCTTTTTTTTCAAAGTCCTTAAAAAAAAAAAAAAAAGAAACATTGAGACCATTCACTCTAATGTGTTTGAAAAAAGGATCATGCACATTTTTTCATGTTGTGGTGCATTGGCAGTTCATTCATAAGGAATGGGCTACCCTAATGCATTGCACAATAACATGCGCCAAAACACAAGTTAATGCACTGTAACAGATAACTTTATTGTGAATAGGCCCTAAAAGAAGATAGTTATTCCTATTTTTTTGACTACTACTAGTGTATTGAATCATAATATAGTTCAACAGCTGTTTAATCAACAAACAAAAGTGAAAAGGCTGCCAAAGTTTTCAGGTAATGTAAGTATCAATCCAGCCAGTAGATTATATTAGGGAACAAGAAGAATACAAACAAAAGTAGAAACCCACCATCATTTTAATGTGTGTATATACCGTATATATACACATTCAATGGCCACTTTATTGGGTGTCAATTGCTTGGTAACACAAGTTGCTAATCAGCCAATCACATGGCAGCAACTCAATGCATTTAGGAATCTAGATGCGGTGAAGACGACTTGCTGAAGTTCAAACCGAGCATTAGAATTGGGAAGAAAGGCGATTTAAGTGACTTTGAGCGTGGCATAGTTGTTGGTGCTAGACGGGCTGGTCTGAGTATTTCAAAAACTGCTGATCTACTGGGATTTCACACACAACCATCTCTAGGGTTTACAGAGAATGTATGAATGAAAAAATCCAGTGATCGGCAGTTGTGTGGACGAAAATGCCTTGTTGATGTCAGAGGAGAATGGGCAGACTGGCAGAAAGGCAACAGTAACTTAAATAACCACTAGTTACAACCAAAGCATGCCAAATACCATCTCTAAATGCACAACACACATCGAACCTTGAAGCAGATGGGCTACAGCAGAAGACGACCACACCGGGTGCCACTCCTTTCAACTAAGAACAGGAAACCGAGGCTACAATTCACACAGGCTCACCAAAATTGGACAATAGAAGATTTAAAAACCATTGCCTGGTGTGATGAGTCTCGATTTCAGCTGAGACATTCATATGGTAGAGTCAGAATTTGGCGTAAACAACATGAAAGCATGGATCCATCCTGCCTTGTATCAACGGTTCAGGCTGGTGGTGGTGGTGTAATGGTGTGGGGGATACATTCTTGGCACACATTGGGCCCCTTAGTACCAGTTGAGCATAGTTTAAATGCCATGGCCTTACTGACCATGTCAATCCCATTATGACTACAGTGTACCCATCTTGGCTACTTCCAGCAGGATAATGCACCATGTCACAAAACTCAAATCATCTCAAACTGGTTTCTTGAACATGACAATGAGTTCACTGTACTCCAATGGCCTCCACAGTCACCAGATCTCAATCCAGTAGAGCACCTTTGGGATGTGGTGGGATTTGCATCACAGATGTGCAGCCGACAATTCTGCAGCCACTGCGTGATGCTTGATGTCAATATTGACCAACATTTCTGAGGAATGTTTCCAACACTTTGTTGTATCTATGGCATGAAAAATGAAGGCAGTTCTGAGGGCAAAAGGGGTTCCAGGTGTACATAATAATGTGGTCGGTGAGTGTATGTTAGAGCAGAACGATTAATTGTTAATAAATCCTTATCGCGATTCAACCTCCCTCACGATCTTAATACAGCATTTTCCCGATTTATGTTAAAAAAGTGCAAAGCCTTTGTGCTCAGAGCTGTCAAAAGAAAAAACTCATGTATTGTACTGTTTTCTAAAAACTCAATAAAAAGATTTTTCAAAAAAAAAAAATATATATATATATATATATATATATATATATATTTTTTTTTTTTTTTGAAAAATCTTTTTATTGAGTTTTTAGAAAACAGTACAATACATGCATACAAACAAATATACATACAAAACATACATAAAACAGTATAGTGCAGTACAGTCCTACCTGCACTTATACACACAACCCAAAGTGGGCAACCTACCACAACCTGTGGCTAATGAACTAACGTAGTTCACAATGCCCCCCCTTCCTACCCTCCCCCCCCCCCCCCCCTGTTCCCCCTCCCCCCAACCTTGCGTGCAACTCGATACTTTTTGAGTGTACCATGTAATAATGCAGTAAATTTAACCTAAGCCCACCATGCCAACCCTACTTAAAGGTGGGGTAGAGACTGCCTTCTGATGTGCCTTCAAATGCAGGTAGTAGTAACTACTCTATGGTAAAGCATTACATTGTCAGACATGTTATATAGATTGGCGTCTAACTATTGTTCCTATCAACCCACAGTGTCCGAGGAGTCTAACCAAGGTTGCCAGACTTTATAGAACTTCTTCTCACAGCCTCTGGATCTATATGTCGCTTTGTACAGGGGGATAACTTTATTCATTAAACCCTTCCAGAATGATAGAGTAGGAGCCTCCATCTTTTTCCACTTCAGTAGTATGGCCTTCCTGCCATAGAAGAGGCCAATGTTCAGAAATGTACGATGGGCCCTCGAAGGAACGACCTCCTCCACAAGGCCGATCATACACACCCTAGGTGATTTGGGTATAGGTATACTCAGCACCTCCGTCAAACAATCAGTAATACCCGACCAAAATGGTTGTATTTGTGAGCAGCTCCAGAATATATGTTCGGCATCCGCCGGAGAGTAGTCACAGCGCCAGCAGAGGCTACTGGATGTGGTGTAAATTCGAGCTAGCCTAGCTGGTGTGAAGTAGACTCGATGCAAAAATTTAAAGTGTATTAATCTATCCCTCGCCGAGACCAGGTGTTTAAAAGGATGGTCCCACATGTCATCCCAATCTTCCCCTTGAATATCTGCAATCTCATTCTCCCATTTCCTCCTACATTTGGCTAAACCAGGGGGGGTCTTTTTGAAAAGAGATTTATATACTGTGGAGAGAGGTTTGGCCAAGTCCTCTGAAGTCAGCAGAGACTCCAGGTCCGAGGGCAAATACTCAATACGCAGGCCTAAAAATTGAACCTGAAAGGCATGGCGCAGTTGCATATAGCGGAAAAAATAAGTATTCGGAAGGTCGTGTCTAGCTTTCAGCTGGTCAAAGGTACAGAGTTCCCCCTCTATGGTAATGTCTTTTAGCAGTTTGATACCCTTACATGCCCAGATCCCTGGGTCCGGAAACGAGAAAAAATGTGGGAACTTCGGGTTCATCCACAGGGGGGCCGATGGAGTAACCCCGTCATAACTAGGCGACGTCAGAGTAGTAGTGACCTCCCAGGCCCTGATAGTAGCCTTCATGGAGCTCGTCAAGGGTAGACATGATTTTGTACCCCTGTATAATGCTAGTCGTAGACTTTCGTAGGAGCCCAGCAGTGCCGCTTCAACAACCGTGGCAGAGTCGCCGTCCTCCGCCGTTAGCCATTTCCTGGCAACCACCATTTGGCCTGCCAAATAATATTTTTGCCAGTCCGGCAGTGCTAGGCCCCCTTGTCCCCATGGTTCCTGCAGTGACTTTATACTTATACGAGGTGACTGTGGTGCCCAGATAAATGACCCTATGATGCTATCAAGTGACTTGAAGAAGCTTCTTGGTACCCATACAGGAGAATGACGAAGAAAATATAAAATCACTGATAAAAATTTCATTTTGATAAGACTAACCCGTCCTATCAGAGAGAGCGGGAGATTCTTCCAGGTCACTGTCATCTGTTTTAGTCTATTAATCAGTGGAAGAAGGTTGATGGTCATATAGTCCTGTATGTTGGCCGTAATTTTTACCCCCATGTATGTAATGGTGGAGACCCATCTAAGTGGAAGGGTATCGTCTCTGTGCGCCTCTGCCTTCGAGCCTAGGGGTAGAATTGACGACTTGCACCAGTTCGCCCAGAGTCCTGAGAATAGGGCAAATTTATCTAGTACCTCCAGAGCTGCTTTTAGTGATGGCCCAGGGTCTCTCAGGAACAGAAGCATGTCGTCAGCATATAATGCAACACATTCGGCTATACTGCCCACCCGGATTGCTCCCACCTCTCTCGATTGCCTGAGGGCTCTGGCTATAGGTTCCATCATTAGCGAGAAGAGGAAGGGGGAGAGGGGACAACCTTGTCTCGTTCCCCTCCCAATCTCGAAGTAGTCTGAGACCATGTTACCCAGCCTGATCGCCGTCCTTGGGGCGCTATAAAGTAGTGCTATCCACTGACGGAAACCCGGGCCGAATCCCATGATCCCTAGGACCGCGTGCATATATTGCCAATCTACCGAATCAAAGGCTTTCTCTATATCTATAGAAACCACAATCTTTTCTGGGAACTCTGAGTCTCCTAGTTGTATGTGCGTGAAAAGTCTTCTAAGGTTCGTATCTGTCGACATACCTGGCATAAATCCAGTTTGGTCAATGTCAACCAGAGTCGAAATGACCCCAGCCAACCTTGAGGCCAGTACCTTGGCCAGAATCTTTAGGTCAGTGTTGAGCAGTGCTATAGGACGATACGAGGAGCACTCCAAGGGGTCCTTGCCCGGCTTCAAGAGAAGGACCATGTAAGCCTCCATCATTGAGGCCGGCAAAGCTCCCTGTTCACTGCAATGCAAGTACAGTAGGTTTAGTCTGACAGCTAGTTGCGACTTAAAAGTTTGATAGAAGTCTGCGGGGAATCCGTCTGGACCCGGGGTTTTATGAGGCGGAAATGCGGCTATAGCAGCCTCGATTTCCATCACCGAGATGGCCTGATCTAACAAGGCCCTGTCAGTGTCAGACAGTTGCGGAATGGAAAGGCTCGCCAGCAGCCCCTCCAGTTCCAATTGGTCATACGGGGCTATCGGGGTATATAATGATCGGTAAAAATGGGTGAATTCTGCCATGATACCTTCCGGTTCTGTAACCCTCTCCCCCCTTCTGCCTTATATATATATTTTTAACAGAAACCCCAGAGAATAAAATGAAGATAGTTTTATCATCAATATATTATGTCACACGGTATTTGCGCAGCTGTCTTTTAAAAGTAATTTTTTAGGAAAAAAATATACTTTAATGTATTAAATAAAACTAAACAGTAAAGCTAGCCCAATTTTTTGTATAATTTGCCATTTCTACTTATACAAGGTAATGTCTAGGTTTGCAAAGGCATTTGGTGCACACAAAGTAGATCTACAGTATATCCTTTGTAGTTATTTAGGGAAAGAATGAATGTTTTTGTGCCAGAGTTCAGCTGTAAATTGTGCCCCAGGTGGGGAAAAGGGTGTAGCCAGTGTTTAACCCCCTTCATACAGGTAGATTTATCACCAGTTTATCTTATAATATGCCAAAATCTGGGTGGCAGGTAAACCCCATCCATGAATCTGTGACCCTAGAGTTATTTGTTTACGATATAAGAAATACAATATATGTATGTGTGTGTGTGTATATATATATATATATATATATATATGTATATATATGTATATATATATATATATATATATATATATATATATATATACTATGTATATATATACATACACACTGTGTATAAGGTATATATGCTGTATGTGTGTATATATATATATATATATATATATATATATATATATATATATATATATATATATATATATATATATATATATATTATATATGTACTCTTCTTATAGTCTTCATATTTGCTGTAAGAATGTATAAAAATGTTAAAGATCAAAGAACTGGTAGTTGGAAATCTGTACTTATATTTTAATATATAATTTACGATCGGGTAGAAAAAAAATGTAACCGCATTGAAATGTTCTACTTATTTTTTTTTCATTCTGACCAAAATGGTAATAATCTTACCATTATCTGATTGCCAGAAAAGTATGTGAGAGTTATCAAACAATGGTTACCACAAAACATTAGATATACAGAAGCACTGCCAACCAAAAGGACTTGGATCGCTCTGCGCGTAACTGTGCTCAAAATTCCAAGACGGCTTTACAAGCTTTTTATTTCCATTCATTTTTGGATGGTGAACGCTAATTTGTACCTAAATACACAGCAAAGAGTTGACTGTAAATAAAAAATAAAAATAAAAAAAAGATTTCCTGTTTAATAGACTCTGTAAAGTTTTAACCATTTGGAAAAGTTTTGTCCTGCAGATCTGCACACTCATTGTAGGCACATAAATTGTCAGACAGAGGCTGCATGTGTGCCAAGGAGTGACTGGTATAATAGCAGAAACAGACTATAGGAGAGGGACGCAGTCACTGTGCATGACAAAAAAAAGTGACTGTACTATAATGGCAGTGTGAGGCAGAGTGACACACAGTATCTCACTAAAGTGAGTACACCCCTCACATTTTTGTAAATATTTTATTATATCTTTTCATGTGACAACACTGAAGAAATGACACTTTGCTACAATGTAAAGTAGTGAGTGTACAGCTTGTATAACAGTGTAAATTTGCTGTCCCCTCAAAATAACTCAACACACAGCCATTAATGTCCAAACCGTTGGCAACAAAAGTGAGTACACCCCTAAGTGAAAATGTCCAAATTGGGCTCAATTAGCCATTTTCCCTCCCCCGGTGTCATGTGACGTGTTAGTGTTACAAGGTCTCAGGTGTGAATAGGGAGCAGTGTGTTAAATTTGGTGTTATCGCTCTCACTCTCTCATACTGGTCACTGAAAGTTCAACATGGCACCTCATGGCAAAGAACTCTCTGAGGATCTGGAAAAAAATATTGTTGCTCTACATAAAGATGGCCTAGGCTATAAGGAGATTGCAAGACCCTGAAACTGAGCTGAAGCACGGTGGCCAAGACCATACAGCGGTTTAACAGGACAGGTTCCACTCAGAACAGGCTTTGCCATTGTCGACCAAAAAAGTTGAGTGCACGTGCTCAGCGTCATATGCAGAAATTGTCTTTGGGAAATAGACGTATGAGTGCTGCAGAGGTTTAAGGGGTGGGGGGTCAGCCTGTCAGTGCTCAGACCATACGCCACACACTGCATCAAATTGGTCTGCATGGCTGTTGTCCCAGAAGAAAGCCTCTTCTAAAGATGATGCACAAGAAAGCCCGCAAACAGTTTGCTGATGACAAGCAGACTAAGGACATGGGTTACTGGAACCTATGGTCCAAAGAGACCAAGATAAACTTATTTGGTTCAGATGGTGTCAAGCGTGTGTGGCGGCAACCAGGTGAGGAGCACAAAAACAAGTGTGTCTTGCCTACAGTCAAGCATGGTGTTGGGAGTGTCATGGTCTGGAGCTGCATGAGTGCTGCAAACACTGGGGAGCTACAGTTCATTGAGGGTACCCTTGAATGTCAACATGTACTGTGACTTAGGAGACAGGGCCGCAGGGCAGTATTCCAACATGATAACGACCCCAAACACACTTCCAGGATGACCACTGCCTTGCTAAAGAAGCTGAGGGTAAAGGTGATGGACTGGCCAAGCATGTCTCCAAACCTAAACCCTATTGAGCATCTGTGGGGCATCCTCAAACGGAAGGTGGAGAAGCGCAAGGTCTCTAACATCCACCAGCTCCGTGATGTCGTCATGGAGGAGTGGAAGAGGACTCCAGTGGCAACCTGTGAAGCTCTGGTGAACTCAGTGCCCGAGAGTGTTAAAGCGGGATTCCACCCTAAAGTGGAACTTCCGCTTTTCGGAACCCTCCTCCCCTCCGGTGTCACATTTGGCACCTTTCAGGGGGGAGGGGGGTGCAGATACCTGTCTAAGACAGGTATTCACACCCTCTTCCAGGCATAAACTCCCACGGGAGTTTACGCCACTTCCTGTCCCGGCGCGCTGTCTGCCGGGACACACACGTGTCCCGGCAGACAGCGCTGACGATTCTCATTGCGCTGCGCGACTCGCGCATGCGCAGTAGGGAACCAGGAAGTGAAGCCGCAAAGGCGACACTTCCTGATTCCCTCACCGAGAATGGCGCCGACAGCAGCAGAGAGCCGAGCGATTGATCGGCCTCTGCTGCCGACATCGCTGGAACCTGTGACAGGTAAGTGTTCATTTATTAAAATACTGCAGCTGCTGGCTTTTAAAAAAAATTTTTTAAGGTACAGACCTGCTTTAAGGCAGTGCTGGAAAATAATGGTGGCCACACAAAATATTGACACTGTGGGCCCAATTTGGACATTTTCACTTAGGGGTTACTCACTTTTTTTGCCAGTGGTTCAGACGTTAACCCTTTCACTGCCAGGTCAGTACGCCGTATGGACATACAGAAGTGCCTGCAGGTGGCCAGGTCAGTACAGCATACGGACCTAATTTCTCCCTCTCCTATAAGCTTATGGTCACTTCAATGACCATAAGCTTATATCAGAATTGTTCAGCAGACTCTGCTGAACAATTCTATAGCTCTGATCAGCGGATTACAACCCGCTGATCAGAGTTTTTAACCCTTTATGTGACCACCCCCCACCCACACCACCGCCTCCCTGTCCTCTGCCTTTCCACCCCCGCCGCAACCTTCCATCTAAAATTGCTCCTATTCCCTTCACCCCCCTTCTTCACGCCCAGCATTGATTACCCCCCTCCACCCAATCCGACCCCCTCTCCCCTGCAAACCCGCTCCCCGCAGCCACCATCATTAGCCGGCATCTTTCCTCTTCCACTCCCGCCGGCTTCAGGTGTTGCATGGGGCATATGTGTCCAGATGTGTCCCCTGCCCCAGTCAGATCAACCCCCCATACTGCCCCCGCACCGCCGATCCATGGCCGCTCCGAGCGGCATCTCTCCTTCCCCTCCCTCTGCCTGCAGCTTCTCCCTGCACAGATCTCTGTGATTTTTCAGGCTGGGGATCGCAGTGGGGGTGAGGGGGGAGCGGTGCGGGTGGGGGTGAAGTTGGGGCTTGCCCACTGACACTGACAGCTGATATATTGTAACCGCGAGTGTTACAATGTATCAGACTGTCATTTTCTGAATTAATGGAATCTCTATACAGATTCTCATTCATTCAAGTAAAGTGCTGCAGAGAAAAGGGACTATCTTCCGTTCCTTTTCTCTGTCTCAAAAAAAGAGATATAGGGGTCTGTTTCTGATATCTCACCAAAGAACCCCCCCCCCCCCCCCCCCCCAAAAAAAAAAAAGATTAAATGACTGTAAAAAAAGTAAAATAATAAAAAAAAAAACACAAACATAGTAAGACCCCCAGGTCTGCCCGCACTCACCCCTCCACGGTGACGCCCCCCCCCCCCACACTCCACGGATACTTCAGCTTCTTCTCCAGGCCAACCAGATCCGTCCTGATTGGCCAGGAGGAGAAGCCGGAAGACGATAGCGAATATTAATTCACTATTTTTACAACTCACAAGTGGGTGGATTCAGGGTGCAATGCTATGCGCCTCAGGCTCTAATCATGTGGCTTGAAAAACTCTGTCAAGCAGATCTGCCTGCTCAGCGGGGGATCTGTCTGCTGATCTCCACTGAGCAGGGGTCCGTGTCTGCTCCGCTGATGCAGAGCGAACACAGACACAGCTTGCTATTCTCTATGGGACGGTCGAATGTAAACAGGCCGCATGTCCATTTCCATCGGATGCCATCTGATCCAAACTGCTAGATGGATGGGAAATGGAATCCCCATCCGTCTGTTTTTAGCGGACTGGATCAGATGCAGGCAGGTGTAAACGGACACATGTCATCAGTCTCTCCATAGAGAACAATGGGTGGTCCGATTGGGGCCACCTGAAAAATGTACAGGCAGACCCTATCGGTCTGCTTGTGTGAAAGGGGCCTAAGGCCTTGTTCACACAGGGCATACACAGCGTACCTTACAGGGATGCACAGGTGTTCCATGCATCTCTGTGCAGGCAGTCCCATTGATGTCATTTGGGATGTAGCACCTGCACGAACAGCGCCATTGCTCCCAATTTTACATCCATGTAGGTCTGCATGCATGTCCCTGAGCTCACACTATATGCGTTCTGGGTCATGTACCCACACCCACACAGATGTCAGATTGTGAACAGCAGCTATGCCTGTGCAGCCATTGCATCCCAATTGACATAAATGGGACTGCCTGTACAGGGATGCACGGAACACCTGTGCATCCCTGTGCGGGTAAACATGGCCCTCCATGGGCGTACACTTTAGTATGCCACATGTGAACGAGGATTTATTACTAATTTAGCAGGAATTTTGTAAGATACGTTGTGTTTATGTGCAATATTAATGATTTTAGTGTATTTTTAGTGAAAATAGGGATATGATGAAAATTTGCGCAAATTTTGCGGGGCCCAAAAAATCTGTAGAACTTTTTTTCTTCTACTGGCCATGTGCTTTTAGAAAATGTCTAGTTTGAGGGATCTTTTCAAATTCTGAAAGCTGTAAGTGAAAAATGAATACCCCCTGATTTGTTGATAAAATTTTTGGGTACGTTCGATTTTCACCATTTTGCAAAAAGGGGCAAATTTGAATTTACAAATATTTGTTATTTATTAACTCCATACAGGTTAAGCTTTTATATTTAGTAGGGATTTAGCAGGAATTTTGTAAAATTAGCTGTGTTTTTAGCTGCTAATAATGGTTTTAGTGTATTTTTTGTGAATATATTGGTTCGATAAACATTTGCACAAGTACTGCAGGTCTAAAAAATCAGTAGCACCTTCTTTTTATTCTAGAGGTCATATGCTTCCAGAAAATGTATAGTTTTAGGGGTCTTTCACAAATTCTGAAAGCTGTAAGGAAAAAATAAAAACCTTCCGATTTTTTGCGAAATTTGGATATTTACATTTTTGCGTATGTTTGATTTAAACCATTTTGCAAAAAGGCACAATGTAAAAATTTAAACTTTTTGTTATTTATTAACTCCATACAAGTTAAGCTTTTATATTTAGTAGGGATTTAGCAGGAATTTTGTAAAATTAGCTGTGTTTTTAGCTGCTAATAATGGTTTTAGTGTATTTTTTGCCAATATATTGGTTCGATAAACATTTGCGCAAATACCGCGGGGTCTAAAAAATCAGTAGCACCTTCTTTTTATTCTAGAGGTCATAGGCTTTCAGAAAATATAATATAATATTAAGCTTTTATATTTAGTAGGGATTTAGCAGGAATTTTGTCAAATTAGCTGTGCTTTTATCTGCTAATAAAGGGAAAAATAAAAACCTAAAGATTTTTTGAGAAATTTGGATATTTACACTTTTGCGTCTGTTCAATTTTCACCATTTTGCAAAAAGGCGCCATTTAAAAGTTACAAATATTTGTTATTTATTCACTCAATACAAGTTAAGCTTTTATATTTAGTAGGAATTTTGTAAAATTAGCTGTGTTTTTATCTGCTAATAATGATTTTTGTGTATTTTTTGCAAATATATTGGTTTGATAAACATTTGCGCAAATACCACGGGTTTAGTTGCACCTTCTTTTTATTCTACTTATGATGTGCTTCCAGAAAATATATGGTTTAGGGGGGGGGGTGGGGGGTTCACAAATTCTGAAAGCTATAAGTGAAAAATAAAAAACAAAGGAAAAATTTAAAAAATGGTCTGGCCACCTGAGTGTACAAAATGACTAATGGGTAATGGCTGTGTGTTGTGTTATTTTGAGGGGACAGCAAATTTACACTGTTATACAAGCTGTACACTCACTACTTTACATTGTAGCAAAGTGTAATTTCTTCAGTGTTGTCACATGAAAAGATATAATTAAATATTTACAAAAATGTGAGGGGTGTACTCACTTTTGTGAGATACTGTATATACAGTAAAATATTTAAAGAGTAAGCAAAGTTAAAGGGAGTGTATAGACAGTGCCGGATTACAAAATAGGCAGAACAGGCACTGGGCTATGGGCCCCACGCATTTTAAGGGCCCTGAGACAATGGATCAAAATTATATTGATTTGATCTTGAAAAAAATGACAATGAAGCTTTCCTAATTTGTTTACAAAAGATAGCAAAAATGAAACAACTCAAAGAAACGAAAATTTTACATTAAAGACTCTTTAGAAAATATACTTTTTTAACCACTTGACCTCCGAAGATTTTCCCCCATTCATGGCAAGGCCATTTTTTGCGATACGGCACTGTGTTACTTTAACTGACAATTGCGCATTTATTTTTTTGCTCTATAAACAAAAAAAGACTGACAATTTTGAGAAAAAAAAACGGAAAATTGTATCATACTTACCGCAATTTTCCTTTCCTGGTGCCTATCCATGGCAGCATACCTGTGATAGAGTTCCGCCTCGACTCCTCCATCAGGATCAGTGAATGGCATAAATTAAAGGCATAGTCCCTCCCCCAACATTCTCCGTAATATAGAATACCGAAGGTGGGAGCGTATGCTGCCAAGGATAGGCACCAGGAAAGGAAAATTACAGTAAGTATGATACAATTTTCAGTTTTCCTGGTGCCTCCATGGCAGCATACCTGTGGTAAATAACCAGCTCACATGGGTGGGCTTAATGCTTTAACGAAAAAAAAATGTAATTAGACACCGACATAGCAGCATGATAGTGGTAAATCCTTAATCCCCTCTCTCTCAGAGGGGCCAGGACAGATATCAACACCTTCATGAATACCCGAGGGGAGGTGCATAGGCCGAAGGGCAGAGCCTGGAATTGCAGATGGACATGACCCACTGCAACTCTTAGGTACTTCTGGAAAGATGGTAAAATAGGGATGTGGAGGTAAGCATCCTGCAGATCTATTGATATTAACCAATCTCCTGGCTGTATTGCTTGGATGATTGTTTGTAGCGATTCCATCTTGAAACTCTCGAGATGGATGTATCTGTTGAGCCTTTTCAAATCTATTACCAGTCTCCAGTCGCCTGTTTTCTTCTGTACCAGAAAAAGGGTGGAATAAAATCCTGTAAATCGTTCTGATGGAGGGACAGGTACTGCTGCCCCTTGATGGTGTAGTGACCTTATAAACTGGTTCAAGGCCAGTGCTTTCTGTGGGGAGGCCAGTGTCTGTGTTTCCTTGAAGGATGTGTGAGGCGGCTGATGAGAAAATGTCCAGAAGTGACCGTACCAAACTGTTGATAGGACCCATGGGTCCTTGCATCTGGCAGCCCAGACTGGGAAAAAAATCTTTAGCAGGGCCCCTACTGGGGGATGTCTCCACCCTTCTGGCATCAAAAGGACTTTATTCCCTCCTGGGGGGCGGTGAGGGCCTTGTTTCTTCTGGCTCTCAAAAAAGACGTCTGAGTGCCTCTCCATGACTTTTTATTATCTTTGAAGGGCAAGACTGCCTGAAGTCTCTGGAGTTTGATTGCCGAAATCGAGACAAATAGGCTCTTGTTCTCTGTACCTTCAAGTCCTAGGGAAGTAAGCCAGATTTGCCTCCTGTTACTCGGGAGATCGCTTTATCGAGAATCTCGCCGAACAAGGATTTGCCATCAAAGGGAATCTTGGACCAATTTTGTTTTGATGCAAGGTCTGCTGTCCAAGATTTCAGCCATAAGGCTCGTTTTGTCATTACCGAATGCAGCATTGTGTTGGCCAAACAGCAGACCATGTCAATCGCTGCTTCCCCTACGAAATCCGCCGCTAACTTAAGCTCCTCCAGAGCTTTGATTATGTGGTCCTTGGGGACGTCTTGGCGCAGAGCTGTCTCTACATTTTCCGTCCATGACCTGATGGTGTTGGAAACAGATGTCAGTGCAATGGCTGGCCTACAAGCCGCCCCTGCAGCTAAATAGCTCCTTTTGAGGTCTAGATCAATTAGTCTATCCAGGGGATCCTTGAATGACATTGAATCCTCCATCGGTAAGGTTACATTTTTTGCCAGATGTACTACTGCTGCATCAGCCACAAGCATTGAACTTAAACATTGTGTAACCGTATCCGCTAAAGGATACAATTTGGTCAAGGGAAAACTTCTTGTCTGTTTTGCTTTATTCGTCCTCTATAATTTGTCTAATTTCCCCCATTAATGGGAAAACAATTTGCTTTCTTTTAAGAAAAGGAAAATAAGCTTTCGATTTATGAGGAGGCTCTTCTGGATCCTTCCAAGCAATAGCATTCTTCACCACCTCAACAAATGGCTGGACCAGGGAAAATCTGAAACCAGATGGTTCAGAGTCCTCTGAAGACTCCCCAGAAGGATCGTCAGGAGAAGAATGCCTAGCTGTGCTTCCTGATGTAGACAGTAGAGTGCTAACAGCAGAGAGCCCCGGAGTGCTGGGGTCTAGGTCTTGCATTACAACAGCTTGTGAAACTGGATGGGTGGGGATTATGGCCGCCAGTTCAGAGAAGGAGTCTTTCATGGTCTGCTTAGGTAGATCGACCACTTGCTGGATTTCCAGTTCCCGGTTGGCTGCGTAATCCCTGAGACACTTCCGACAGACCAATTTATCAGGGTGTGGTACAGTGCCACATGCCCAGCACTTTTTCCTTCACGCCCAAGGAGAGTGACGATGTCTCAGAGATCCTGATCTCCGAGAAGACCTATGGTGTGAAGAGCGTTATCCCCGTTCTGGACTATCGTCGTTGTCATGGCGTCGTGAAGATTTTCTGGATCGTTTTGAGGGAACAGGGCTGAAACAAAGTTTGTTCGTCAGTGGCGCACTCGTTTTTTTTTTTTATATACGCACGTACATACCTATTGGACACAGGAGGATCTTGACTTTGTGATAAATGACTCATAGTTAAATGGGCAGGAGGATCAGCTGCAAGAAGATGAAGTAAGAAGAAAGGATAGAACCCTTTAGAGAGAAACCAATGGAACCACGGTCTCAACCGTGAAAGAGGAACACATACCTGTTCTGCTGATATGTTTTTTAACTGCCGGGCACCACTGGTTATCCAACGCAGCCCTGAGCCCAAATGGAGTCGAACTTTTAAATAAGTAGAGGGTGGGGGGAATAATTAGCAAGCCCACCCCCTTCTGGCACCATTGGCTGACCTCCAGTGTGTTTCCCTAAACAAATATGGCAGCTGAGGACTGAGCACCTGCGTCCACGCACTAACGGCAGCAGAGGCCCCTGATTTCTACAGACATCAGCTCTGTATTCTGGGGCCGCGCATGCGCATTGTCCCCGGAAAACACGTACCGCCGCGTCAGGGAGGCCGTCACCGCCCCTCTCTGTCTCTTTCTCCCCGCCGCCCACGTAGCGAGAACCGGAAGCCCGCTAGCCACGGCCAGGCTCCCGGGCATCCCAAACCCAATAGCAAGACTGGGGTTCACTATTCCCTGAGACTTCAGCTTTAAAAGAAAGACTGAGATCGCACCAGCCGAGCCACGCATGTGTGGTCCGGAGAAAAAAGTATTTTTTTAGCAGATAAATAATGAAGAAAGTCTAACCTGTCAAGGGAAGAAAGGAAGCTGATCCTCCTGCTGAATCCACCAGCATTCTTTGTTCATGAATCACCAACAGACTGCGTTCCTGTGATGAAACTCTGTAAGACCCCAAAAGATCCACAGAAGGGGTTCCAAGTCTTTTAAGTGTAGCTGCCATAACCCCTGGGGGCGACCATGAATTTGCTGGGCTTACCAATTACCTCCTCCTTGTAGCTCGTCGTTCGTTGTCTAGGGGTTCCCAGGGTTAGTACCCAGTAACTTCAGAAGCTGACACGCAAAAGTCCTTTTAAGGATTTTTATTTGCAAGGGTAACGTTCAACTATAACACAGTCTCTCAATTGGGAATAGAGGGCACGGGTGACAAAACTCAGGCACTTCACAACTGCTGACATCAATTGAATGTCTCTTTAGATAGCCCAGAGAGTAGCCACTCGAACTGGGCGCTTCACTGCTGGATAAACCTCTAATGCTGCGTACACGCGGTCGGAATTTCCGATGGAAACAGTCTGATGGGAGCTTTTCATTGGATTTTCAGACCGTGGGTATGCCCATCGGTCTTTTTCTAGTTTTCTAGTGTCCATACAACTTCAGCTCCCAGGCTCTTACCGAGCAGCCAGCTTCTTGGCCCTCCTCCGAAGAGTCCTCACCTGGTCGCTTGTACGAGTTACTGTGTCTCTCCAATGCCGAGAGCACACCGGGACGCCTCCGAATCCTCCTTCAGTTACTGGGCCTCGAACTAGCCAGTTCCAAGGCTCGAGAATGGACGGATCCCCACCCCGGACCATGAGGGCCTCTGGGGCTGGTCAGGGTGACCATGCTTACAGGGACGGCAGACACTCCTGGGTCCGGGACCCCTCACGGGGTTGGTCCAGACCGGAACCAGGAATCAAAGAGCAAGCCGAAAACCCTGAACACGTGACTTCAGAATCTTAAATACCCCTTCCCAGACCACACAGCAGGGCCAGACGCGCCCACTGATTGGCTCTGAGAAAGATTGGTACTTAACACGTCCAACCAGGCTTTGTTCTCAGCCTGTCACAGGTGCCTCACTGCACCTATGACCAGGCAGAACTCCAGTACAGCCCAGCCAAACTGACGCCAAAGCAAAAGACCTATATAATTAACCCCCAGAACTCTGTTACAGTTCTGAAAAAACGAAATTTGCATTATAGCGCACACTTCAGAAAAGTGTCAGCGCTACATAAGTCTTATAAAAAAAAGTATTTTTTTATCAGATAAATAATGAAGAAAGTCTAACCTGTCAAGGGAAGAAAGGAAGCTGATCCTCCTGCTGAATCCACCAGCATTCGTTGTTCATGAATCATCAGCAGACTGCGTTCCTATAAAGGAAACTCTGTAAGACCCCAAAAGATCCACAGAAGGGGTTCCCAGTCTTATAAGTGCTAATAGCGACCCAAAAGCAGGGACTGCAAACGGGAGAGGCTGAACCCGGCGGACGCTGCCAAAGGCAGAGGTATGGACGTACTGCTACTCTTCACCAGCTCAAGAGGTATGAGGAAAAAAAGGAGAATGTTGGTGGAGGGACTATGCCTTTAATTTATGCTATTAACTGGTCCTGAGGGAGGAGTCGAGGTGGAGCCCTATCACAGGTATGCTGCCATGGGGAGGCACCAGGAAAATATTTTTTACTTTCTGCTATAAAACATATCCAATAAAAAAAATTGAAAAGAAATCAAATTTCTTCATCAATTTAAGCCAATATGTATTCTGCTACATATATTTGGTAAAAAAAAAATCCCAATAACCGTATATTGATTGGTTTGCGCAAAAGTTATAGTGTCTGCAAGCTTTGGGATATATTTATTTATTTTTACTAGCAATGGCAGCGATCAGCGATTATAGCTTTTACAAATTCCATCCCTTCCCCCCTGTCAAATAGGCAATCTGCCTTGTTTACTTAGGTAGACCACCGTTCTGTGTCTTTCCTCATGATTGGCGGGTGCCGGTGGATATCGAGTCTGCAGTATCCGCAGATCAGCTCCCACTGTGTACAATCACAGCGGGAGCATATATATATATATATATATATATATATATATATATATATACACAAACACGTGATTTAGAGCACATGTGCCACCCTGTAGCAGTAAAACTGCTATAGGGCGGACCTGAAGGGGTAATGTAATGTACCGAATAACAACTTAACCACTTAGCGACCTCCCCACACATATATACTGTGGCAGAGCGGCCACTCTGTGCCAGATCACGTACCCAGTACGTGATCTGGCACTTCCAAATGTGGGCCGTGTGCACGCCGCTGGCGACACACTCCCGCTGTGATTTCCCCACGCAATATCCGCCAGGACCTGCCAAATGTTCGTGAGACAGGCAGAACGCGTTCTGATAGTAGGGAAGACAAAGATTCTGTGTTTCTGTTAAGTAGGAACAGAAATCTCTGTCTTCCCATAGTTAAAGCACCCCACACACAGTTAGGAAGCACCCTCTAGGGACACATTTAACCCTTTTATGATCCCTGATGTTAACCCCTTCCCTGCCAGTGTCAGTAAAGTGGAAGTGCATATTTTTAGCACTGATCACTGTATTAGTGTCACTGGTCCCCAAAAAGTGTCAAAAGTGCCAGTTAGGTGTCAGATTTGTCTGCCACAATATCACAGTCCCGCTATAAGTCTCTGATTGCTGCCATTACTAGTAAAAAAAAAGGAAGAAAGAAAAATATCCCATAGTTTGTACATACTATAATGTTTCCGCAAACCAATCAATATACACTTATAGGGATTTTTTTTTACCAAAAATATGTAGCAGAATACATATTGGCCTAAATTGATGAAGAAATTTGTTTATTCTTTTATTTTTTTATCGGATATATTTTATAGGTCTTTTTTTGTTTATATGGAAATAATAAAAACCACAGAGGTGATTAAATATCACAAAAAGAAATCTCTATTTGTGGAAAAAAAAAGGGACAAAAATGTTATTTGGGTACAGTGTCGCACGACTGTGCAATTGTCATTTATAATAACGCAGTGCCGTATTACAAAAAATGGCCTGGTCATGAAGGGGGGTAAACCTTCGGAGCTGAAGTGGTTAAAGTACATAAACTATAGACATCAGGTTCACATTACAGTTTGTTTCTTACTTAGTTTGCTTCTTAGCTCATCTTCTTTAGCTGTCAGTTTGTAAACATTTTTGGTAAAACCTACATATGTGTAATGTATAATAGTGATGGTCTTCTCCATCTAGTAGGCGATGTGCACACTACTTAGTTCAATGTTATCCAAATAAAGCACATGCACGAGAAACCTCCGGTAACCTGTCAAGGAGCCCCAGAGTTTCGACTGCCTAGAGAAGGGGTAGGCAACCTGGGGCCCTCCAGCTGTTGCAGAACTAAACAGAAGTTCCATCATGCCTCTGGAAGTAATTGTAACTGCCAGCCTTGCAATGCCTCATGGGAAATGTAGTTCCACAACATCTGTAGGGCCCCAGGTTGCCTACCCCTGGCCAAGAGGCCTCCACAGAGTTAAATCTGGCACTTTGTAGAGTTATTTTTTATAAATTTATTATGTTCAGACCCTTTGTCAAGTTTTTATTGCTGTCTGTGTCCCATTTAGGGAAATTCACCTCTCTATCGGGCCTGGTCACCATTGCCCTTGAAACAGAAAGTGAGGGGGGAATCCAAAATGTTGCCAACAGAACAAAAGGTAAGGGGAAATAGGGACAGTGGTTTTCCAGTGACAGTTGTCTAGAAGGAAAGTTTTTCTGTATTTTTCCTGTTGCGTTTCTGGGACAGGATATGAAGATAACTCTCCTCAACAGTATACAGACAGCAAACAATTACCCAACAAGGGTTTTAACCCTTCCTACTTTAACCAAGAAAAGTTGGCTTTGCAAACATTTTAAAAGAATATGTAAACCTAATAATTAAAAGAAAGATAATATTAGACCATCAGTTTATAAACTTGCAAACGAATCAAGCATATAAAAAAAATTAACCAAAAGCCAATACATATATTGGCATATAGACATGCGCAACTAGCAAGCACATTTTGCTAGATTCTTTTTTAACCATTTGTCCTCTGGAAGATTTACCCGTTCATGACCAGGACATTATAGCGATACGGCACTGCGTTATTTTAACTGTCATGCAACGCTGTGCCCAAATCAAATTTATGTAATTTTCCCCCACAAATAGAGCTTTTTTTTGGTGGTATTTGATCACCACAGTTTTTTTATAAACAAAAAAAGACCAACAATTTTAAAAATAAAAAACAATATTTTTTACTTTGTGCTATAAAATATGTCCTATAAAAAAATTTGAAAAAAATCTAATTTCTTTATAAATTTAGGCCAATATTTTTGGTAAAAAAAATCCCAATAAGCGTATATTAATTGGTTTGCGCAGAAGTTATAGCGTCTACAAACTATGGTATATATACTGGGATTTTTTTTATATACTAGTAATGGCCAGCGATTAGCAACTTATATTGCGACAGACATTCTGACACTTTGTGGAAAGCAGTGATACTAATACAGTGATCGGTGCTAAAAATATACACTATCATGATGGATACATTTATTCCCTGCAGGAACACAAAATCTATCACTTTCCCCTGTCAAAATGGAACTCTGCCTTGTCTACATAGGCAGAGCTCATTCTGTGTCTCTGCCCGACGATCAGCGGGTGCCAGTGAACCTCTATTGGCTGGCACCCGCTTATTGACGTGCCTAAAAAAAATACCACGTTTTGGGTTGTCCCCAGAGAAGTAATAGAGGGGAAATCTTCCAATGAGGACACTAGTTTTTTTGACCTGGGGGTCCCCAAGGGATTCCCTTAATTTGCAGGGATTTACTCTCACTTCCTGTTTGGCTATGGGATGGAAGTAAAGGGAAATCTCTGCAATGGGACACAGATGGCGAAAACAAATCTGACAGGGACAAATATGATATCCCTCCCTTACTCTATCCAAAATCTAAAAAAAAGTTTTGCCTTTAGTTCTACTACAAGTTGTTTTGTATTAAACAACAAACAAATGTTATTTATAGCATTAAAAAATATATATAAAATAATATATATCCCTCCCTTACTCTATCCAAAATCTAAAAAAAGTTTTGCATTTAGTTCTACTTTAAGTTGTTTTGTATTAAACAAAAAACTGATGTTATTTATAGCATTAAAAAATATATATATAATAATATATACTCTATATACTGCTTACATAAATTATAAACTTTAATGATCCCTCTTCAGGCAATATTCACAGTTAAATGTTATCATTAAACTACAGTTTAATTAACTAACTTCAATGCAATCCAATCTTTGGCTAATGTAGTATATAGAAACAAACAAGTGTACAGAATAGCAAGAAAGATTGTAACATCTGTATTGAGATTTGCAGTTAATTGATTGTAGAAAATCACAATATTGATAACATTATTGCACACAAAAGTCTTATAACCCTTTAGGTCTTGATAGCATGGCTATTTCCTTATAACTAACAAACACATCATGATGATGCTTTGGTATAATGAATAATTCAGAGTTAGTGTTGGATGGTTAGCCTCCAGGATAATCACTGTCTCACTGTGGAGCCCCTGGGAAGTTAGGCTCAAGCTGCCCATAGATTAATCACAAGTGAAGTGGATGGAGAAGAGTACATTTGGACATTTTCACTTAGGGGTGTACTCACTTTTGTTGCCAGCGGTTTAGACATTAATGGCTGTGTGTTTAGTTATTTTGAGAGGACAGCAAATTTACACTGTTATGCAAGCTGTGAACTCACTACTTTACATTGTAGCAAAATGTAATTTCTTCAGTGTTGTCATATGAAAAGACATAATAAAATATTTACAAAAATGTGAGGAGTGTACTCACTTTCGTGAGATATTGTATATTTTTTGTATTATTATTATTATTATTATTGTCATACAAAGACAAATGTTTGACAGATTAAGGTTAATTTTACTGTGGCAGGGATGATACTGCCACCACCTTGCATACAGTATGAATAACACGGTGTCAACTAGAAGGTCACATACAGTATACATGGTATGTCATATCAAGGTCCTCTTCTAACAGGGCAGCTCTCTTTTCTTGTAAAAGAGGAGAACTCAGTGAAGATAACAGCACTCTATTGTAACAGAAAAGTTTTTTTTTCTTCATATAACACACCTTTAATGTTGGTTTATCTGAAATTAGATTAATTGTTGTTCTTATCCTTTTGAAAACTTCCATGACACTCTTAGATAATGTATGGTCTTTTATTATAATATATCTATTATATTATTCTACCTTTGTGTAATGATTTATTAGTTGTTTTTCATTTCCTCTATTCTGGCTTGCTGTTAAACAAAAAATATGTCAAGAAACAAAGCTTTTTTGGCCATACTTCTATGGAACACAGGAGTGCAGTTCGTTCTGCACTCTTGTGACCAGTTTTTAGCCAACAGTGGTCTCAGCTGGTCCAGGCTCGGGAAAGAGCCGATCATAAGGTTGGGATCCGCCCAGAAGCCTGAACCGGCACCTGGCTTAGTGACTCAGTGATCTGTCAAGAGCCCTCCACAGCCGCTCCCGCCTCCTCCACAGCCCAGCACTCCAGTGAGCACTGAAGGGGAGAGCAGAGAGCCGCTGACTGACAGTCACAGTTCTATGCTCAGAGCGAAGGGGGAGAACTGAGCGATCAGCTGTGTTTGATCGCTCAGTTCTCAATGCAGAGCCAACGGGGGAAGATGCAGCATTGAATAGGTGCTGCATCCACCTAGATAAATGTTTATTTTTTTTTTTAAACCCCAAACTTCTATTTTAAAGCAAGCCCTCATTGACTTTTGTAGCTACAGGCAATGTGGAGGAATTAATTCTCAAATATCGCAAGAGAAGCAGTGGAGCCATTCAAATCCACTCTCAGCACTCTGCTCTCTCCCCTCCTTCTGAGCACTCACTCTGTGTTTACATTAGAAATTAGAAGGCACTTTCTGGGAAGAGGGAGCAACATAAACTGAGCTGCTGAACGGAAAAAAAATTCTGCTGGAAGATTTAATTACACCACAGTGCCTGCAGCAACAGAGGTTACTGAGGCTTATTATTAGTGTATCTAAATCCAAGAATAAAAATATACAATATTGCTTCTTACAAGTGCTTAGATTTAATGGCTGATTAGTTTTCACTTGTTGAGACTTTTTTCTCCTATTTTCACCTGCTAAACTGGCCAATATCATACTTCCAGTACTAGAGTGACAACACTCACCCACTGTACTGTGTCTTTGAAGGAGCAGCAATGTCACCCTACACTACTGATTTACAAACATCTCCCTCTGCCATAACTTTGGGGCTGTTCTGTAGTTCACATAAGAGAACTGGGCATGGCTGATAGCAGTGCTTGAGATTTCAGTTTATTGCACAGAAGGTTGCAAGATCACTGGATTTCTAGCAAGGTCAACAAGTAATCTTGAATATACTGTTAAGAGCAAATTAATACAGCCACCACATCTAGGGACTTGTAAACTACAATAAATTAACATTTTTATTCTTGGGCTAAACCTGTTGCCACTTACAAACCACATATATGGCAAAAGAGTGGGCGTTAATGCCCACAAGCTGCACATAAGCTTAGAGCACACTCACTACGTGTTCCTAATATGGAGACTGAGTTGTCAAAGACAGCTTGTGGTTCCCACTAATGATCGGCTCCCGATCATGTCACCACTTTGACAGCCAATCACAGTTGTCACATGATTTCTTATCCTTCCTGCCCTCCAGGCGTAGAGACCCTATTAATGGGACACCGTGTCTGGGCGGGAAGTACGATATATCTGCACTTACAATTCAATGCATCAGATCAGCACAATTTGTAAATGGCGCCCTTGTTATGCAGGATGTATTTAAAGGAAAATTTCTAAGAACAAAATACATATTTCTGTCAGCACTAGCGGTGAAATGTAAAAGAGACCCTGGTGATTGGTTTCAAACTTTGCACCAAGGGAAAGATTTGAATGTGTGTCTAGACACATCTCTCATGTGTTTTCTAGATAGCAGGTAATGGTAAGGCACACTGCTCGAAGTACAGTGCAACGTGCTGCAAACGATAGGATTAATTCACATAATGTTTTAGGATTATTTACTTGGTAAATGAAATACATATGTGGTTAAATATTTATGGCTCTCCTAGGAGTTTATGAAACACTAAGCCTGAGTTAAGCATATTGTGTGATGAAAGATTGCATTACATAAGAAAAGCTGAATTCTAAAATTGGCAACAAATATTTTGACAGACCCCTGAAAAGCCTCTTTCTGTGTGGTGCTCTGTTTGTTATATTGTTTAAACCACTTAAAAAAAAAAAATACACCTATTTATTGTCTAGATGATATAAAAGTGCATTTCCCGATGAGCTAAATAGATTTATTTTTAAACTATGGAGACCACCACATGGCCGAGAGATTTCTCTTTATAGTCCAGTGTTATTCTGCTCTGGGAAATCAATATGGATTGCATCCAAGAATCGCTCTTGTGGTCCAATAAGAATCTGCAGTGTCTTTTAATCACTGACATTGCAGATTTCTAGTGGGTGACCTTGTCAGCCATCTTTAATTATATGACTGGTGATGGGAGCCAAAAATGTTTCCAATCTGTAACAAATGTGTGAGCGAGATAACACATTTTTAGAGGGTTTTGTGTTGATGTAACAAAATAAACAAGTATAGATCTAGTGAACCTGGGGGCTGCAATTTTGACATGCTTTGATAACAGTCATGTGATAAAGGGGGTGGAAATTACATTCTTTGGTAGGAACCTGCATAAGTCTCTTTCAAAGTCTAGTCTTTACTTCTTAATTTAATTACATTTTAAATTCCCCCAGCCCTGTAAAATAAAAATAAAAAAATTAGTTTTCACTGCAATACTTACCATCTCCTTGGCACTGTCCTCTGAAGAAAGTCTATTGAGACCAATAGCTGCTGCCCCACTTCTGGGTTGAATGACGCCCATTCTAACCCATCCTGGAAGTCTTTGCACAGATAGTCACACCTTTGTTGACCTCTGGAACATTTGCTATCTCCTGTGGTATTTTCCTGTGGTAACACACACCCTTAATATTGATGTGAATGCACCACAGGAAAACACTACATATTAAAGTATACGTAAAGGCAGAGTGGAGGGGCCTGGAGAGCGGGCCTGAAAAGCGGGCCTGGTATTTGAAGGCTATTCTCGCTCTACGGTTTCACCTGTGTCTGTGGAACAACCCCACATTGCCTCATTTTCTGAAGCTCCCTGACCCTGTAGCTTGGACCAGATTCAATATTAAATTGGTAGAGTATATCACTTCAGACCTTACACTACATTTCTTTGATCATTTTGTCTTGCATCACAATGTCCCTCCCTCACATTTATTTAGATACCTGCAGTTGTCCCATGCTTTCAGGAGTCAATTTCCCCCTGGTGGAGCTCAGCTGGTGTCCTTGGACCTCGAGAGGGTCCTGAGTTTTGAATTTTCAGTGAAGCCCACCTCAACCCTCTATGCACACCTCCTCTGTGTGCCCTCTCCCGAGTGATCGGTGCTTCATCAGCGCTGATCCCTTGATGCTTCCGAGTTGGACTCCAAAAACTGGGAAGATGTCTGGGACTTTCCGTTTAAAATCTTGGTATTCCTATGGGACCGCCTCATACAATTTAAAATCTTACACAGGGCCTATCTCACCCCCTATCGTTTACACAGCATGGGACCATCTCACTCTCTGGGGTGCTGGCGATGTAATCATAATCTATGTGACCTTTTTAAAATTTTTTGGTTCTGTCCAGCAATCAACATGTACTGGTCACAAGTACTCTCAGTAATTAACTTGGTTGCAGGTACTTCCATGACTTTATCCCCCAGGGTTGTGCCTGTTGGGCCTAGTAGAAGAATAGTTCCTGAGTGGCAGAAAGAACTATGATTGGTCTACTGCTGTTCTACACTAGGAAATCCATCACACTATGCTGGAAAAAACAACCCTTCCCCCCCCCCCATTTCCTTGTGGAAGCAGCAGGTTATTAATGCTTTGCCGTTCTATAAGGATACATAGACGCGGTTTTAGGAAATATGACAGGGTGTGGCCTAAATGGCTGGTGGACCCCTCCACTGCCGGAGATGCCTAGTGCTCCCCCAATTACCCTGCTAATACCCTCGGCTGTCTCACAAGTGTCGTGGGGCTTATTGGATCTTTGGGGATGGCCTGCCTTGGGTGGTTGGCTGTGCATGAGCCATATCAAAATGTTCTTCAGCTGCTAGTTTTGTTGTTAACACAGTCTTTAATGCCTCATTGGCTTCCTACGTTGCATTTCTTTTGCCTTGATAAGCCCCTGTGAGGGTGCCTGAGACTTTTTATGTTCATGGTTGTGTTTGTACCATGGTATTTTTTTGTATCACATTAAGAAATCAATAAAAAGATGTAGTACACCTGTCAGGTTTTTATTGCTGTCTGCACCCTGTTAGGGAGATTCACCCTCTCTACTTGTCCTGTTTACCGTTATCACAGTAAAGTGAGTAAAGGTGATGAGGTGAAACAAAATTCCAAATTATGGGCTGTCACCAGAATAGGAATGGAGGAAAATCTTCCAATGGGGGCACTAGTTATGCAGACCCTGGTGAAAACTAGGGATTCCCTTACATTATAGCGATTGTATTGAGGCAAATTTAAAAACAAATTACAGGCGTTTTGCCCTTCCCTTACTAATAAGAAGGATGTGGACATATTTTTTTTTTTTTTGTAACCATTATATATTGATTGGATTTTATTAAAAATTATTGTATACGCATTTTACTTTATATATAGTTCACTGGCTTTATATATTTCTTTGCTCTTTTACACTTTGAGAAATTTGTAGCGGTACATTCATTTTTTTATTGTATAAATGCTGTATAACATGTTTTTTGCTCATAGGATGTTGTTTACTCTGCCCATAGGGAGCTGTTGGATAAAAAATAAATAAAAAATCTGATATAAATATAAGAATAATTTATGCTGTAAATGAAACAATAATGTTATCAATGTGTAAACACTCACCTTGCAATGTCACTGACTGCAAAAACAATGCTTTAAATATTTTTCAGAACTTTGCTGAAAATACCATGAATGAACTTCTTGGCTGGTATGGCTATGACAAGGTGGAGCTGAAAGATGCTGATGATATTGAGTTTAGGAACTATCATCCAGATGGGGAAGGCCGGCAACATATTTCTGTTCTCAAAGGTAATAGAAATTAATTTGTAAGAATATATATATCCCTGCTGTTTTTCTTTTAAATCAGGTAACAGAGTATAAGATATTTCAAGGAAGAAACGTGTATATTTTGTGGGTTTTATTGAATTAAATACCTTGTTTTGTGCACTATTGTATTTGTTTGTTTTTTATTTTTTTAATTTAACTAGACCATAAGGCCTCTTTCACATGGGGCGGGCTCCGTTGGCGTCCACCTGCTTATCAGGGATTCTATCCACTGATTCCCGCTGAGCAGTCCGTGTCTACTCTGCTTATGCAGAGTGGACATAGACACAGCCCACTCTCCTCTATGGGGCAGTCAGTTGTAAACGAACCGCCTGTCAGTTTACACCCAACTGCCAACCGATCCACCAGAAGGATGGGGAACCGATCCCCATGTATTTTTAGAAGATAAGATCAGATCGGATGTCAGAGGGTATAAAGCTGCTTAATAGAGGAGACTGGAGGGTCCAGTGAAAAACCTGATTGGTCCGCCCGTGTGAAAGGGGCTTTAAAGCAACCTCAGCAGACAATGTCAGACAATGTCAGAAATAGGAACATAGGAGCAATCTTACAGTAGGGACAATTGTTGCAGTGACAACTATTTAAGATTGGATTTGCCTACCTTTGAAGAGCCCTCCTTGCACTTCCTGTTGCGTCTCAAGACAGGAAGTACAGAAAATCTCCCCTAAGTGACACAGACAGCAAGAAATTTGAATTTAGATACACCAGCTGGTCAAAATAAGGTGATATTTTAAAGTGTATTGCAGTTTAATTCAGTATGACAGTTATGTTGAGACTACATTGTATGAATTGCGATAGTAATACAATTAAGGCAATCTTTCTTTGTCATGTTGTAAGAGACACTCTTTGGGTGCAGGGGAAGTTTGGATATAAAGTTTTGCATACCAGAGGGCTGATGTATTAAAGGCAAATAGGCTGCACACTTTGTAAGGGAAGTTGCACATTGCAGAGGGATTTCCCCCAAAGCTTAGTGAATGTGGTGAAAAAATACCCAAATCTGTGCAAAGAAAACAAAACTTTAAAAATAATGCTAACCCCTTCATGTCCTCATGTGTAGAGCTATGTAAACATTTACTGTGCCTTATTCTTAAAGCTAAACTCCAGAGAAATAGGAAATACCCAAATTAATGCAGCTATGTAATCATTAACTTATCCTTTAGGCTGGGTTCGCACTGAGTAACGGAGCTGCTCATAGCAGGGGGCCCGGTGTGTCTCCATTCACCGGAGCCGCTCCAGAGATCAGTGAATCAGCTCCATAGAGAGCCAGTCACAGTCACCTGACGTGAATTGGATGCCTAGAAGATCTGTAAGTGAAAGTAAAACTGAAAGCGGGCCTTCAGTCATTTTTTCATCTTTCCATCTATTAAATCTTCTGCCTTTGTTGTTTTAACTTTGGATAGTAAAACATTTTTTTCTGCCAGTAAATACCTTATACAGCCCACTTTCTGTTTCTTGTCTGGTCATTAGCCCCGGCTGATGACATCATGCACAGCTCTCTTTCTCACTCTCATGAGAGTTTACCAGGACGGGAGGGGAGGACGAGTCATAAGAGGGCCACTGAGAGCTGCAGATCTGGATGTGTGCCTCTGTGTAAATCCAGGAAGTAAACAGGCAGCAGCTCCCACTGCTGTCAATCAAAGTCAGTGAGCCAATCAGAGGATAGAAGGGGGCGGGGCTTTGCCAGGGCTCCGTGTCTGAAAGGACACACAGAGTAGCGGCTCGGGTGCCCCCATAGCAAGCTGCTTGCTGTGGGGACACTAGGCAGGAGGGAGGGGCCAGGAGTGCCTGCGAGGGACCCAAGAAGAGGAGGATTTGGGCTACTCTGTTTAAAACCACTGCAAAGAGCAGGTAAGTATAACATGTTTATTATTTTTTAATTTAAAAAAAAAAAAAGACTTTGGTATCGCTTTAAGTATTAAAAGCTTTCAGTCATGTCACTGCTTTCCACTCTTTCCTCAATACTGTACATAATAAGAACTTGCAGTCCTTTCTTGTTTTCTGTCAGACCTTTGATCATTTTTTTTCCTTTTTTTTAACCTGTCTCTGGACTTATAAATATATTTTTGTAAGCGAGATCTCCAGAACTGGACCCAGTTTTCTAAATAAGGTCTAACTAAATATCTATATTAGAGAATCAGGACCTTCCTGCTCTTCTTGCTGGGGATCCCTCTAGTGATGCACACCAGAATTAGCTTTGCTTTCCCCACTGCTATGCCACAGTGTTTCCTCATTTTGCAATCATCCGAAATAAGTACCCCTAAATCTTTTTCCTTTGTAGTTCTGGCCAACATTGTACTCCCACAATTGTACTTTATTAGGATTATTTTACCCTAAATACATTAAATTGGAACATTGAAGTGCAGTTTTCATCGCTTCCAGCAATGTCAAACCATGTTCCATATTACAGACACCTCCAGGGATATAAACCCTATTGATCACCTTTGTGCATCAGCAAAAAAACCTACCTTGCCTACCAAACCTTCAATTATGTCACAAACAGATTAATTAGAACAGGGCCTAGTATATAACTTTGTGGTACACAATTAATGACTGGTCTTACTGGTCATACTGGTCATACCTCTGATTGTCAGGATCTTGCAATGTCTCATGGGACTTGTAGTTTCACCACAGCTGAAGGGCCGAGGTTGCCTACCCCTGGATTAAGCGTTAACTGTTTATTATTATATGAAACCGTATCTAATGCTCTGTTGAAATCAAGATATGCTATGTGCACAGCACCACCCTGGTTCAGAAAATGTGTGATATAGGAGTCAATTCACTAAGAGTTAAAAATACTGCATACATTTTTGAGATAAAATAACTTAAGCATGTTAAATTCTGCATGAGTTTATTGCATTTTTATTATGCATTTTTTATTTTGAGGTATTTATAGCGTGTGTTTTTGCTTGTTCTTTTAACACAGTCAGAACCTCTGGTTGCAGCATGGAGTGAAACAGTTATCAGTGGTATTCCTGCTAAATGTGACAGTTCAACTCAGGGCTGCAAATTGCTAAGGAGCAAACAGCAGAGGCTGGGGACATTTGGGACACTGTGCACTGTTTTTATTTACACTAGTCACTTTTTTGGTAAAAGAGTATGGCTACTATGTACCATATACTCATTCACATGGGGGGGCAAGATATGGGAGACCCCTTGTTAATGAGAGCTTACTGATTCCTGCTAAGTAACCCCTCGCACCCTCACAACCACCAGGCCAGGGTTGTGGGGAAGAGACCCTTGTCCTCATCAACATGGGGGCAAGGTGCAAGGTGCCACTCAGCAAAGCACCACCCATGTTGAGGAGGTCTGCATCCTCAAATAAGGGTCGGTTATGACTTTTGGGAGGAACCACATGCCAGTTTTTCTTTATTTTTGGCGTGAGCCCTCCAAATCCATACCAGTCCCGAAGGGCCTGGTGTGAATTGGGGGGAACCACACATCATTTTTTTCACATTTTTGGCACTTTTTACTTTCTGCTGTCAGCGGGGAATCCTTGCAGTCAGCAAATAAGTCACTGGTTGTTAAGGACGCGGCGGGTGTTATTTTTGCAGTAAATGCTACATAGCTCCGCAAACTATTTGTATGTCAAAGTGAAATAAAATATAAACATATATAGTACAGACAGGAAAACTGTGACCTGGCACAACCACCGTGACAGCCCTTCATCCCTATTGTATAACATAAAAAAAGAACAGTGGTCATTGGGACTTTAAATGAGGCATGTCATGAGAAATAATACATAAATGATAAATAAAAATTATATTTATTGAACAAACAAAATTTTGACATTCCATGAGCATCCATAGTATAGTTTCAAAAAAGGTAAAGTTAGTAGAGAGCTGACATCTAAAAATGTACATGAGTAAAATAAATTCACCTTGCACTGGTACATAATCGGGATAGACATTTGTTGGATGCCCATACCCCCTCTTTTTAGGCGGCCCTCTTTTTTTTTTTCTCCCTTCCCCTCCCCTTCCTCTTCCCTATCCCCCTCCTTCGGTTCCTACACTATACCTTTTCCCTGTACTATAACCATCTCCAGTAGTACAAATCTAAGTGGCTCGTTGGGACTCTACGTAGGTAGTCCCTAAAGAATCAAAAACATATTTCATGACCTAGCCACTAACAACTTTTATCTTTAGTTCATCTGTCAACCTCACCAATACTTCCACTAAATATACTTTATGTTTTAGTTTACTATTTTGAGGTATTGTATTTCTGCATTTCCTAATGGTAAGACACTCAGATGCTTGTACTTAATCTCACATTTGTAGGTTTTATGGTTCATTGACTGTACTTGAATAACAAAATAAAAAAATATTGAATGTTAAATGAAACCATTGTCATTGATCCAATGCTGAGAGTTTGCATTAAAGATCTTTTATATAGCAAGACCCTCCTAGATCCTAGAGTTTACATTTAGGATTTCCATGAACTACTCAGAAAAAGAATAGTCAGAAACTCAGAATATTGATCTCAGTTGTGTCATGATTTTTTGTGTAATATTGGAAGACAAGTTAGACCCCATTCACATGGGGCGGATCCGTCCCAACGTAATCTGCTTGCTCAGTGGGGGAACTCTCTGCTGATCCCCGCTGAGCAGGCGGATGACAGGTCCTGTCCGCTCTGCTATGCATGTGGACAAGGACAGAGCCCACTCTCCTCTATGGGGCAGTAGGATGGAAAGGGATTGTATGTCTGTTTCTGTCCAATCGCCATACCTCTATTTTTAGCAGATTTTGTTGAATCACGAGCCAGGCAGGTGTCAGCAGACACATGTCCGCTGACATCCTCCTCCCCATGGAGGACAATTGGTGGCCTGATCAGTTCGGCCTGAAAAATGGACAGGCGAACCTGATCGGTCCGATCGTGTGAAAGGGGTCCTAATATCCTAAAATATAAAGGTTCCTTTACAGAATCGAACAGATGTGTTTGGACTGGACCACAGCTTTTGAGAAAATGCAGGATCCATAGGTGCATTTTTATATTACATTGGGGCACTGTTTACTGCTCTATAAAAGAAAGACCTATTTGTGTTAAAAAAAAAAAGCAACTGATACACTCATGGTTAAAAAAATATTCTCAGTTAACCTGCCAAAAGAGGTTAAAGTGTGAATTGTGATCTGATCTCAGTGGCATAATTTACCCACATATATATGTAAAAACACAAAATACAATACTCCCATTGAGAGTTTTGGAAACAAAGACAGCCTTGAAGGTTTCTCACCTATATATGGCCACAGAGAATTTTTGTATAACCAAAAACGAGTAAAAGATTAGACAAAATTTACCTCCAGACTTGGGAAGGTAAGTATAGGGACCAAATAAGAAAATGCTTTATTGAACATGTAGTGTAAATGTTTGGGAAGTAAATTACAAAATACAAAACCATTTTTCAGAGTAAAGAATAAAAATAGACTTATTTGATTATGAGACAGATGTCTCACAAGTTAATTTAGGCATAATTTTCCTCTGAGAGGTATTTGGACATGTGTGTAAATGTTTTTGAGCACTATATGCACGTGGTTATTAATTCATGTTGAAAATACATTTCACTTTGTGTGAATCGCATATTATTACATTGTGGCCTCATGCACATGGGCAGAAAAAATACCGCTGCTACGGGTGGTTTGGTGGTTTTGTTTTATCCTCTTAAAGCTAGGTTACCTAATGCATATATTCACATTGTGTCATTTTTGCTGGTGTATTTTAAAGCCACGTTCCGGAGCAAAAAAAAATAAAAATGCCCAAACATGCGTTTAGAGAGAAGCATAATTTATGCTTGTATGTGCTGATACTAAGCTAAACGCAATATGCATGTAAACGCGCATTAAAAAGGCGGCATTTTTTAAGTATTTTTTCATATGCCCGTGTGCATGAGCCCTTAAAGCAGTAGTAAGCCGCATCTTTAAAAAAAAAAAAAATCCTGCACGACACAGACATAATGTGCTAGTATGCATCACATACTAGCACATTATGAAATACTTACCTGAGAGAAAAGCTCTCCAGTGGCGTGCTGTCACCGCTGACAGGGCTTCCATCTTCACCTGGTCTTCTTTCCGGGTTTGTGTACTTCGACCGACTGATTGCCCGCACCATGATGATGTGCATGTGCGCGGGAGTCATGGACCGGTATGTTGTCCCTTCAGAGCGCATGCGCTGGTTGATTTTGGCGTTACTTACTAAAGAAGTTTGGAATCTTTATTCCTCACGCCAGTTATCCAATCATGTAAAAAGAAAATTTGAATTCTTTGAATGAAAACCCAATCTTGTGCAGATGAAATAACTAAATAGGAGTTTTCTTTTTACATGACTAAATAACTGAAGTAAAAGAACTCCTTTAAAAATTAGTGAATCAAATTGCTTCATTTAAAGTGTGACCTGGATTGGGTCTTTTTGGCTTGAGGTCAATATATTGGTGGAAGTTTGGTAGATGTTTTTCACAATTTTTATATTGTGATCTCCCATACTAGTGTAATGCTTTTACTGTAACTTTCTACTCTATCCTATAGCCTAACCTGTAGACTTTAGGATAAACCTAAAGTCAGTGTTTCTCAAACTGTTTTCAGTCAAGGCACCCTTTTAAATTATGGACAAGCTCAAGGCACCCTCCAAAATTATTGACAGTCTTGAGGCTCCTCATTCTAAAATGTAAAAACTGTTCTGATTGTTTTGCATAATACAGCAACATCAATACACATAGGACACCCAACGTTAGAGGAGATTTATTCATGGAGAGAGGCAAGGAAGGGTCAAACAAGGATGATATGCAAGCAACTGACATCCTCCTTATCAACTGATGACGTCCTTGGTCATCAGGAGGTTGGCAGCTAGAAGGTTGTAATGGTGTACAATGAAAACCTGTGGCTTTGTGTAACTAAAAGGCAGGCTTCATCCACCCGCTGGCTTGTATACTATTTTGGGATAATTTTTTGGCATTTTGCCAAGGCACCCCTGAAGACACCTGGAGGCACCCCAGGGGGCCTGGGCACCCTGGTTGAAAAAGGCTGGTCTAGACGACGGGGACAGAGCAACTCCAAAACTGCAGCTTTTGTGGGATGTTCCCAGTTTGCAGTGGTCAGGACCTACCAAAAGTGGTCTGAGGAAAGAAAACCAGAAGAACCCTGAGCACCCTGGTTGAAAAAAGGCTGACCTAAAGTCATTTCAGTGCATTACAAGTGTACCTAATATAAGGTGTAAAAGTGCAAGAGGCACTAGGAAATTACATTACATAATAAAATGTCAAGAAAAAGAGAATACATTTCACTAACAGCAGCAAGCATATTGGCAACAGCAAGAACCCATCCCAATTCACAAAAGGATCCCATAAAAATAGCAGTTGGCAGCTCCAGCTCTGCCAAGAGTGACATTATTAATTGGATAACTTGCTTATCTTTGAGGTTGCAGCATTATAATAAATCTGGAAGTGTTGATTTTGAGCCAGAGTACATCTCAGTCTGTCTGACCTCTTCCAAGCTATCTCCTTCTGACTACAGGTTAATGTCCTCATTAGCCACTAGTGGTGCTTCTCCTGTTGTAAGAAAAAAGCAGCACTGATTATAGTGCTGATCTGATGCTTACCTCCAATTCTATAGGTTACAGCTGTGGAGGAGGAAATGTATCAGTATTTCTGGTGTGGGAAGAAGAAGAGGGATGCATTGAGGAACATAATGGCATTTAAATTCAGTTGTCAACTGTAAAAAGTATTCAGCCGTCAAATTGGGCAAATAAGTGATGTAGTGGATTTTAAAAAGAGCGTTTATCTCTAATATAGTCTAAGGTGGGACAGTGCATAACCTAAAATATGAAATTGTGGTAAATGCTCTAAAATATTGATTGTTCCATTAATTTTAGGGCTGTGGAAATTAAAGATTGATTCCTCGATTAATCGATTAATTGTTTTGATCGATCAAAATTCTTTTGATTGGTACTCACCTCTCCGCCGGCTTCAGGGTCTTCAGGGAGTTCCGTCGGAGATCCGGTGATATCACAGACATCGACGTCACCGGACTCCTCCCCGCTTCCCCAAGTGCCTCCGTCTGCTAACAAAGGGGAGGGGGAGGAGTCCGGTGACGTCAAAGTTCTGATTGAACGTAACGCGTGCGAGGGAGGAGCTACGCATGACATCACCCGCTGCTGCCCTACGGAACTAACACGATTGTCGGCTTTACATGCTGTTTTTATCATCTTTATGTGAGTAGTTTGTGTTTGAACACAAAAATGTAATCTTATACTTAAGTGGTGAGCACTTAGATCTTTTCTTTCTACCCATGACCTGGTGTCCTTACTGAGATCTAAGGAGACGTGAGAGAAGTTTATGGTCCGTGTTAACCCTTTTGATACCCACTTGCATGACCACCTGTTTGCACAGGGGTCCATGCCATAAGGTGAGAGTGATTAGTTAGACCGGAGGTGGAGGGATTGTCACGCTACTGTGGGAAAAAAAAAATGACTTACGTCAGTGCTACAGTTTGAATTTAAAACGTATTTGTGAACTGTGAAGTTAAGTGGATTGTGGAAACTAACTAGTGTCGGGTGATTGTATATAGTGTATACCACATTTACCACTGACTAATGCAGAGTTGCAATGCAAGGAGATCAGCTAAAAGTAGTTGGATCTGTATGTGCGTTATAATTAATCAAAATTAGTCGTTCGATTAAAAAAAAATCGATTAATCGAACACGAAAATTTTAATCAGTAACAGCCCTAATTAATTTACATCCATTTTAAGTTAAATACTTAGTACTTAAGTACTGAGTACTGCACTGGTCATCGTAGAAATTGCCTGTAATTTCTGTGACTTTCACTGAATGTATGCTAAAGTGGAACTACACTGCATCTGAGTACCACAAACCAAAAATGCTATTTAGTTCATTTTTAATATTCAAAGAAAACTCATCCATCCAGGTCTCCATGCTTTAGTTTGCTGAAAAATCTCCTTGATAAACACCCCTAGTATTGCTGGCTGTGGCCATCTTGAGTAAGGGCAGAGGTTTCATATAGCATTCACTTCCTAAAATCCATGTGCCTTTAGCTCAGGCATGCAGACAGGAGGGTGTGCTTAGCTGAGAAAATCCCTAGATAGACATGTGCAATTCATTTCGATCCAAATACAAATTCGGACAACATTTTTTTTTTTATTCAGAGATTCAGATTCAAATTCTGTGTGAAGAAATAGCTGATTGTTAAGCAGCGGGCCGAGAAGCCAGCCGCCTGCGTCCTTAACCATGAGTCATCATCTGTCAGCGGGCTTCCCCGCTGACAGATGAATATAAAGATAAAGAATGCCGGCAATAGAAAAAACAGGCCACATGCCCTCAACATGGAGGGGTGGGTGTTTTGGGCAGGGGGGCTCTGTGCCCCCACCCCAAAGCACCTTGTCCCCATGTTGATGGGGACAAGGGCCTCTTCCCGACAACCCTGGGCTGTGGTTGTCGGGGTCTGCGGGTGGGGGGCTTATCGGAATCTGTAAGCCCTCTTTAACAAGGGGGCCTCCCAATGTTAATGGGTATCGGGTACATCGTACCCGTATCCATTAACCAAAAAAAGTGTCAAAAAGTAAAAACCACAGGAAACAGTTTTTGACCAATCCTTTATCAAAAAAATAATAAAAAATTGTGTCACTCATTATGTCCATCACGACGCCCGCCGACCCGAAAAATAAAAAAAAAAGTGGCAAAAATCGCTTTGCCATCTAAGAGGCTACCTGATGTCTGCCCTCTCTTCAATTTGACAGCTCTTATATAGGCAGGGGGAGGGCCACCCAGTTACAGCACCCGGTGGCACCGCCCCCTTCTGACATCAGAAGGGGCAGTGCCACTGGGTGACGTAACCTGGTGGCCCCGCCCCTTGCCTATATAAGAGTTGTCAAATCAAAGAGAGGGCAGTCGGTGGGTAGCCTCTTAGGAAGCGAAGCGTTTTTCTATTTTTCTGGTCGGTGGGCGTCGTGATGGACACTGAGGGACATTATTTTTTTTCTTTTAATAAAGGATTTGTCAGGAACAGTTTTCTGTGTTTTTTTACTTTTTGACACTTTTTTGGGTGAATGGGTAAGGTTATGATGTACCTGATACCCATTCACATGGGGGGTGGTCGGGATCTGGGGACCCCCTTGTTAAAGGGGGGCTTCCAGATTCTGATAAGCCCCCACTAGCAGACCCCGACCACTACAACCCAGGGTTGTCAGGAAGAAGCCCTTGTCCCCATCAACATGGGGACAAGGTGCTTTGGGTGGGGGGGCGCAAAGCACCCACTCCCCCATGTTGAGGGCATGTGGCCTGGTATGGTTCAGGAGGGGGGGTGCTCGCATGCCCCCCCTTTCCTGACTTGCCAGGCAGCATGCTCGGATAAGGATCTGGTATAGATTTGGGGGGGGGGGGAAGCCATTTTCTTTAACATTTTTCTTATGTCAGCATTCTTTATCTTTATATTCATCTGTCAGCCGGGAGGCCTGCTGACAGATGATGACTCGTGGTTGTTAAGGACACGAGAGGCTGGCTTCCCGGCCTGCTGCTTAACAACCAGCTATTTCTTCACACAGAATTCTAAACTGTTGATCATTTATTGACCGATGCAAATTCGAATTTGTAAATATGATACATACATCTATTTACTAATGCTAGCATAAGGAATAAAAATCGTTCATGTTGATTGAGAGAGTGAAGTTTGGCTTTAATGAGCAATATACATAAACAGACACTTTGGGAACAAACCCCCAGTCCCCAACCTATAATGGTTCATAATTTTAATATGTTACTCCTCCTGATAATATATTTAAAAAAAATATTCGGATATAGCTGGTAGTCAGTGCGAAACATGTCAGAGGAGCATAGCCAGGAGTTCAGGCTGAAGCCATTATTACCTCTCAATATAGTGGTCCAGTGTGTGGCGTTTCCACCTTCTGTCTTCCAATCTGTTTCGGCTAGCCTGGATGAGCCTGGATTTGAATGTCGGCACCTGTTCTGTGCTCTGGGTTGCATGGGGAAGCTTTGCAGTGCTTTGAGTGGTGCTCCAAGTTTTTGTATATGGATATCATTAGGTTCCAGCTATTTGAATTGTTGTTAAAGGGTAACTTCACTTTCGTGGGGAGAAAAAGTAGCAAATAAAGAAAAAATAATATAGTGTATACTATTGCGACACAAGTCATATTGTAATTGAATGTTATTAAAAATGACCTTTCCTTTTCAATCTGCAGCCACTGTAATTTTCTGAAAATGCAATGCAATATGGCTACCTGGAGGTGTTCTGTACAAAGAATGTGTACTGAACACACCCCAGAAACATAATTTCCTGCTTGTGTGATTGGCTCACTGATTTTCCCAGAAGTCTGCCTTAGATACAAAACAGATTTCAGGCATCCCCTGCAACAAAAATGTAATTTTTGGTGAGATATTTCCACTAGGAAAACGTCTAAAGGTATGCAGCCCCAGCAGATTTCCTCATTAGTGCTCTGCAGCTGCACAGCTGATAGATAATTATGAAACCACTCCCATTAGACCCACTTAGCACAGGGGCACAGAGAAAAAAAACAGGGATTTGTGCAGAATAACAAAAGGTAAGAATCTACAACAAAGATTGTTATAATCCTTGCAATGTACAGAGATCACCCAGAGGGGAATGTTTTTTTCTCAACAAAAGTGGAAATACGCTTTAAGGTTTTCATTAGTAGGTAGCATGTGATATTTGGCTATGAAAGTTTTTTGAGACAGAACAGATGGAATTGTGTCAGAAAATGGGTCAGGGAGAAAGGTTTAGCCCATGTGAATGCCCATTACAATTACATTAAGTCATTTAGACCTAGTCTAGTAGATAACTGATTGCACCTGAGTATTGTGTCTGCTACATATTACAGAGTTTAGCAGGGAACTGAAAAGTGGTGTTTTATTGACTGCATCTCACTAAAGGTCTAACTCCTTTTTGAGTAAATCCCAAAGAGGATTTAGGAGTATTATCTGACTGTTCCTCGGAGAACATGAACATTGTTTACTAGACTAAATACATTGATTCACTGTTGTTGTATGTCAGCTAAAATTTATATAGCATCCCAATGGTGACAATTTCCTCTAGGCTGGAGCGTGGCGATTAGAAGAATTGATGACATTTGTTCTTTGCAGAATCCATCATCTATTAATGATGACAAAGATGACATACGGACATGGCAAATCTCTACTGATCACACATATTAATCTTACTTAATGGTCTGAAGAAAGATGAAAATATTCTGTTGTTACTGTAAACTGACTCCGGTTTACATCCTGACATTGTTTGATGGGATAGTTTAATGTAAATATATTTTAGATGCATATTTAATCTTTTAAGATGTTCTTTATTTCTATAGTCTGTACATATCCATATTGTGCTTGTATATTTGCTTATTGCTTGATCATTGCTTCCTGCTTGATGTACTATTGTACATGACTGTGCTTCAGTGCTATGCCTAGTACACATGATTAGAAAATCAGATGAAAATAACAGTCTTCAAAGCGATTGTACGATAATCTGATGGTTAGTACGCAGCTTTCAAGGGACGATTACGACAGTTCATGCAAAATTATTTATATATAAGGAACGAACACGAACATTTTTTGTTGTTCGATACCAGAACGTTTAACCACTTAAAGACCGGAAAGATTTACCCCCTTCCTGACCAGGCCATTTTTTTTGCGATATGGCACTGCGTTACTATAGCTGACGATTGCGCGGTCGTGCGACTCTGTACTCAAATAAAATGTATGTCCTTTTTTTCCCCACAAATAGATCTTTCTTTTGGTGGTATTTGATCACCTGTGGTTTATATTTTTTCTGCTATAAACAAAAAAAATGTAAATTTGGAAAAAAAAAATATATATTTTTTTTTTCTACTATAAAACATACCCAATAAAAAAAAAAATAATAAATCTAATTTCTTCATCAATTTAGGCCAATATGTATTCTGCTACATGTTTTTGGTAAAAAAAAAACAAAAAAAACAATAAGCATATATTGATTGGTTTGCGCAAAAGTTAAAGCGTGTACAACATAGGGGATAGATTTATGGCATTTTTATTTATTTATTTATTTTTACTAATGGCAGTGATCAGTGATTTTTAGCGGGACTGCGACATTTCAGTGGACAGATCGGACACCTAACTGAAAGTGACATTATGACAGTGATCAGTGCTAAAAATATGCACTGACTTTGTACTAATGACACTGGCAGGGAAGGGGAAGGGGTTTACATCAGGGGCGATCAAGGGGTTAACTGTGTTCCCTGGGTGTGTTTACTAACTGTATGGGGGATGGGATGGGGACAACACAGAGATCTGTCATCCAGCATAGCAGAAAGACAGATTCTCAGTGTAATCCCCTGTCAGAACGGAGATCTGCCTTGTTTACTTCAACAGATCCCCATTCAGTCTCTGCAGGGAAAGGTTGCGGGTGGGCGGCCAGCAGAAATCGAGTCCGCCGAACCTGCTGATAGGCTCCCCCGCTGGCCAATTGGCACGTGCGCGTGCTGCCCACAGAGCCTTGTGCTTGAACTGATGTACAGTACAGTGATTCGCGCAGCCGAGCCACCTTGCCACAGTGGAACTGCGGCGGCTGGTTGACAAGAGGTTAAGAAGTTTAGTATTCGTCTGAAAAGAAATTGGAAGACCAAGACCACGCATGCTCAGAAACCATAGAATACATTACAATACAACACATTACATCACTTCTGAAGTTGTATTCTGCCATGCAAGAATTTTTGTAACTTTAGTAACCTCTTCATTTTCCATATGAGACTAGCATGGGCGATCATTCATCCGATATTCTTATTGTGTGTACAGGCTTTAGTCCTTCAAGAAAGTCTACCAATCTGTTCATAATAATGAAAAAAAGTACATTGCCTAGATGGTGTATGGTTTAAAAGAGTTTTATATCAGCGGTCATTAATCAAGGAGGCTTATTGCAGTATCTAACCCAGGCGTTCTCAACCTTTTAACCCAAGAGGAACCCCAAAAATAATCTTCATGTCTCGAGGAACCCTTACTAAAACCAAATCATCAGGGCTCAATAGGAACAATTCTCCTTATATTAGTGGTCAATAGGAAGAATGCCCCCCCTTAAAAAGGCGTCTAGAATGCCACCCTTAAAGACAGCTAAAAAGATATTTGGCGTCCTGCTGCTGGCTTTGCTAAGTGGTGCTGAACCTTGAACTCTGTAGGCACCATCAAATGGGTGGTTCATCAGCCACAGCTCAAGGAACCCCTAGCAACCTCTGGAGGAACCCCAGGTTTCCACGGAACCCTGATTGAGAATGGCTGATCTAACCAATAGAGTTAGAATTTTAACAAAAGTTGAAATTTTGTCATTTATGCCTTGTACACGCGGTCCGACATTCCGACCACAAAATCCTTCGGATTTTTTCAGACGGATTTTGGCTGAAACTTGTGTTGCATACACACGGTCGGACAACGTTGTCAGAAAATCCGATCGTTCCGAACGAGGTGACGTACAAAACGTACGACGGGACTACGTAGAGGCCAGTAGCCAATAGCTTTTGTCTCCAAATTTCTTCTGAGCATGCCTGGCACTTTGTTCGTTGGAATTCTCTACACACGATTGGAAAAAGTCTGATCGGATTTTGTTGTCAGAAAATTTTAGATCCTGCTCTCAAATTTTTTCCGTTGGAAATTCCGACGGAAAAAGTCCGCTAGAGCCCACACACGATCGGATTTTCCGACAACATAATCCGATCGGACTTTTTCCATCGGAATATCCGACCGTGTGTACGGGGCATTAGAATATAAAATACAGCTGGACAATTGATATTTTCCTAAAATGTTATACAAGGGTTGTTTACCTGTTATGGTGTTCAGTGTCTGTTAAAGAATTGTGTCTTACCAATCTGCATGACTGGAGAGCGATAATGCAAACATTGGTCTTTTAATAGCTTCCCCCGAAAATAAGACCTAGCATTATTTTCCAGGAGGGCTGCAATATAAGCCCTACCCTGAAAATAAGCCCTAGTTTAAAATTCTTGTAAAATCCTATAATCCACTCTATTACAGCAGTATATAATGTACAATGTGTGTTCCTACAATATAAATGCGGGGAAGAGAGCGCCGGTGGGTCACAGAAGCACAGAGCGGCGCTATAACTAAGGTATTTGGCACAATTATATTACAGAAATATACACATTGTACATTATATACTACTGTAATAGAGTGGATTATAGGCTTTTACAAGCATTTTAACTCAGTTTACACTGGGGATTCCTCTCAGGCAGGGAGATAGAGGGAGAGAAGACAGCACATTGCATGGTAAGACCTACCTCGAAAAAATAAGCCCTACTGTGTCTTTTGTTGCCAAAATTAATATAAGACCCGGGCTTATTTTCTGGGAAACACGCTAGCTACAAATCAGCTTTAAAGGAATATCAGGCATGTCAAACGAACCCGTTAGGAACTATTGGATTCCAGCACACTGCAGCTGTTTACATTTTTTTTTAACTTAAAGTAGATGTAACCCCCAATACAAGGCCCTCTTCCTATCGCCCATTTGTGCTTTCATGTTATCACGCTGTCACATAGCCTTCTTTTTTTTTTTTGAAAAATCTGTTTATTGAAATTTTAATATGCATAACATACAGCATATGATGCGTCCGCAAGACAACATCCAAAAACTGGCTGAGGCCAACTGTCTAACTTAGACCAACTAACTAAAACTTCCCCCTGCCCCCCCTCCCACCCACCCCACCCCCCAGTCACATCTCGACTATGAAACGGAGTCCATATATCAATTCATACAGGCATGTGTGCTCTTGTAATGTGGGGCCCTGGTGTCTTCTGTATTATTTCAGCTGTTACCCAACTATGTTGTCTAGCACATCATCCTCGGGAAGCAGGTCAAACCTCCAGTACCAGTATCTTACAACTATTTCTTACCCTACAGTACTGTCAGAATTAAGCCATGAATGCCATACTTTGTCAAATTTCTTTATACAACCCCGACTTTCATATGTGGCTCTGTAAGAAGGTAACATTGAATTTACTAGGCCTTTCCAGGCGGAGATACTTGGAGCCACCGTTTTTTCCAGGCTAGTAGAATAGCCTTCTTGCCATAAAAGAACAGTATACTCCACATTGTACGCATGGCCCTTGAGGGCACCACATCATCAACCAGCCCCAGGAGACAAACTCTAACATTCAATGGAATCGGGACTGATATAAGTTCTGTAAAACATGCATGGATATCCGTCCAGAATTTCTGGACGTGATGGCAATGCCAGAAAATGTGGTCAGCGTCAGCAGGTGAATGAGAACATCTCCAACACTCCGTTGAGACTGAGGGAAAAATCTTCCCCAGTCTAGCCGGTGTGTAGTAACTCCTATGTAGAAATTTGAATTGAATCAACCTATCCCTGGCCGACACCAGGTTCTTGAAGAGTTGAGTCCATAAGTCATCCCAATCTTCGCCCTGTATCTCTGGGACTTCTCTCACCCATTTTTCCCTGCTCGCTGTCACATAGCCTTCTGATGAAGAAGTCAAGTGGCCAGTTCAAAACACATTATGCAGACATGATGGTCTCTGTCAGAAAAACTGTGCTGAGAAATGCTGTGCAGCTATAAGTGTATGCATATAGAAGGAAAGCGGCTGCATTTTATGTAAATATGCAATTATTTATAATACAGAGTGCTTAAAAAAATGAGGGTTCACGTCTACTATTATCTAGGTTGTCTGTAATTCAGTGCGTCCACAGCACACACAAATCACCTCACAGGAGCAATGGGAAGACTGCGTGCCATTAGTTTTCTTTCTCTCTGTAGAAATATATTACCAATGACATTTAAACATCCAACGCAGATTGGTGACTAAGAATGATCTTACTACTGATATTTTTGATATGGTGCTTTTTATATCTAAGCAGTATGTTCCAGAATCACAAGCAGATGCACTACAAGGTACGCAGATTAGCAACAAAGGGGAGAGTGGTACAGTAAAACAGTGTCTGGATGAAAACAAATGTACTACGTTGGTGGCCTCTGCTTCCTGAATGCAACTAAAAGATTAGTTTACAGTTTTTACTAAGGCCTTGTTTACATGGTGCGTACTACAGCATACTACTCACATTGTTTGTATTCTACAGTATACTACTCACACTGTATGTGTTCACTAATAAGGTACAGTAATCACACATATAATAAGTATTTGACATATACAGATAACACCACAATATAATTACTAAATTGCACATTAAATCACTTCACCTAGCACACTAATTGCAGGTACACTTAAAGGGACACACAACATAAGCAGCGATGGCGTGTCCTCCTCTTTAAGAATTATTTGCTGACTCTTCCTCGTGGCAGTCTCAGTGGAGGCAGCAGCCTAATAACCATTCTCATAATTTTGTCCATAGCGCAAAACATTTCCCTTTGGTTTGTTTTGAAACACAGCCCCCGTACAGGTACACGCCTTAGTACACCCCATGTGAGCAAGGCCTAAAGTGTATCAATAAATTCATACTAATACCTTTTCATTATGTAGTAGCCATGGAATTATTTCAAGTGGAACTTCAGCCATTTTTTCAACTTTCCATCTATTAAATCTTCTGCCCTTGTTGTTTTAACTTTGTATTGTAAAACATTTTTTTTCTGCCAGTAAATACCTTATACAGCCCACTTCCGGTTTCTTGTCTGGTCATTAGCCTAGGCTTATGACATCATGCACAGCTCTCTCACGCTCGTAGAGTTTGCCAGGAAGGGAGGGGGGGTGAGTCATAAGAGGGCCAATAATAGCTGCAGAGCTAGAGGTGTCCTTCTGTGTGTCTGTGTAAATCCAGGAAGTGAACAGGCAGCAGCTTCAGCTACCCACAGTTAAAATGGATGCAGCCAGGGAGTTTTTTTGCAGCATATTTGGCAAGTAGAGAATCGCAGTATATATAAAATAATATGCAAAGTGGTTGGAGAGAAGCTTCAGAATGGGAAAGATGTTTTTATTACAGATTATGTGAGCAGACTGCAGTTACTCTTTAACTTTGTTATGCAGTGTTTATAATGTATTTTGTTAAATATTGTTGTTTCTACCTTTGTCTAACGTTTGAAATCAAAATATAGATGGCCTCTTTTTTTTGTAGGGCTATGACAAGTCATTTGACAGAACTCTTGTTTTTTCCCCTCATTATTATTTGTGTACAATAATATTGTCATGGACTGGAGTATACTATGAACCTCTATCTGAACACATTTTCTGTCCTTTGTCAGTATTATGATATTTGGATATAGCCTTGGATTGGAATTTGTAGTTTGGTTGCCTGGGCAGTGTACAATTGCTGCTCAATGGAAATATTCAGGAAACTTCAGTCTTCCACAGACTTGTATGTTGATAGAATATTTGTGAGGCAAAAAATAGCACAGTCATGAAGCCTCGGCTATGTGTTAAGATTGTCCAGAATAAATATAAAATGGTTTACCATTGGACCGCGATAGGTATGCATCTACTAGTTCAGCTAATTGAGAACTCAGCATCTTTTGAAATGTATGAAAAGCACACCAGAAACTCAGTAAAAGATTTTTTGTGAAATAAAATCATTTAGAATTTTTACCGGTAATATATTATTGGCTAAGTTAGCTTTATATTGGAGTGTCTGCTATGGAAAGATTTTCTTAATACATAACAGAAAGTATCAAGAAAATCCCCCCAATGTCAAGGAAAACCCAAATCTGAATTGAGCTTCAACTATTGCATTGTTTCAGTATGCCAAACAAAAACTTTACTTAGCACTGTCCATATTTTAGTGGGATCTTGCCTCAAGGACAAGTACGAATAGTTGGGGCTGTTTACAATAAAATTGTTATTATCAAATGATGATTGTTAAACTGGCTGTACACAGTTTCTGATGAGCTGAATGAGATTCGCCAAGCGGATGGCCCTGTAGGCTGTCTCCTGCCTGATATCCCGCAATTAAAAAATCAAAGAGGCTGTGCAGACAGTTGTGGGCCGAACCACGCCTGCATCCAAAAAAATGACAGCAGTTCAGGTATTTTGACAGCTGATGTGGCTGGCGGTCAAAATACAGTAGCTGCAGTGGGAGATTTCTAAATCTATGCTGCATAGCATGGATAAAATAATCTGTTCGATTTTTTTCATTCAGCCTGTATGCTAAATGTGGAATAAATTTAGATACATACCAGAGAGCACTATTAACCTATATAACTTATTTTTAATATGCATCAATGACTTTTGAAGTGAGACTACTTGCCCACTGCAGCCTGAAGAAGCTCAGTACAGCATTTTTTTTTACTCATCTAAAATGCAGCCCATTGTTTATAATGTGCTTGTACACACAGGAGCGTAAATAAGTGCTGCGTATTCATGAGCAAATAAAAAAATAAAAAATAAACTGTTTCTAGTCAGTATTATGTGCTGGTACATATAAATATGCACAAATGTGATTATGGGCATGAATACAACAACATTATGGGAGCTAGAATGCAAGAATATGACTATTAGGCCTGAGGCCTTAGAGCTGTTAAGCACCCACTGAATGTACAAGCATTACAGAAAATAGAGACTATTTCTATAGGTCTGGTTAGTCATAGCTTTTCTCAATCTGGTTTGGCAGTTGGGTCTAGATGGTGTTGCAAGTACGGATGGCAACTACTACTACTAAACCCACAACAGTAAAATCAGACTTCCTCCATACATTGTGGGATTCTCCCACATGCCTTTTCGCAAACTCAAAACATTACATTTTGTTTTTTGCTGAAAGTAATGGCTTTCTTCTGGCCACTCTGCCATAAAGCCCAACTCTATGGAGCTTACGGCTTATTGTCGTCCTATGTACAGATACTCCAGTCTCTGCTGTGGAACTCTGCAGCTCCTCCAGGGTTACCTTAAGTCTCTGTGCTGCCTCTCTGATTACTTGCCCGATCCGTGAGTTTTAGTGTGTGGCTGTCTCTTGGCAGGTTTGCTGTTGTGCCGTATTCTTTTCATTTGGTAATGATAGATTTGGTGGTGCTCCTAGGGATCATCAAAGATTTGGATATTTTTTTTATAACCTAACCCTGACTTGTACTTCTCAACAACATTGTCCCTTACTTGTTTGGAGAGTTCCTTGGTCTTCATGGCAGTGTTTAGTTAGTGGTGCCTCTTGCTTAGGTGTTGTAGCCTCTGGGGCCTTTCAAAAAGGTGTGTATATGTAATGACAGATCATGTGACACTTAGATTGCACACAGGTGGACATCATTTCACTAATTATGTGACTTCCGAAGGTAATTGGTTGCACCAGAGCTTTTTATGGGCTTCATAGCAAAGGGGGTGAATACATACGCACATGGCAATTATCAGTTTTTTATTTCTGAAAAATAGTTTTATGTATATATTTTTCTAATTTTACTTCAACTCAGACTATTGTGTTGTGATCAATCATATATAATTCAGATTAAAAAAACATTGACCTAAAGACTGTAATGTAACAAAATATGTAAAAAGCCAATCGGGTGAATACTTTTGCAAGGCACTGTAGGTGTATTATCAACCTTTCACCATGCAGTAATTACCACATGGTGCAGTCCACGTGACCAAAAAACGCATATGAAAAAAGGGGGAGGAAAACCTTCCAAGAAGGCCACAACTGTGGGATACTACGGTTGGATTCAGTACATTTATAGAAAAAGCACCATAATTATAAAAAACAACAGCAATTCCGGTGTAAACCTTCCAAAGCAAACATTAAAAAGACAACGTTGTCATTAACCACTTCCCGCCCGGTCAATAGCAGATTGACGTCCTGGAAAAGGTTTCGTTATCCTGACTGGGCGTCATATGACGTCCTTCAGGATAACAGCCGCCGCACGCCTGTGGGGGCGCGCATCGCGGCGATCGGTGGAGCGGTGTGTCAGTCTGACACACCGCTACACCGATCTCGGTAAAGAGCCTCCAGCGGAGGGTGAATACTTTTGCAAGGCACTGTAGGCAAGGCACATCGGTGCCCATCAGTACCGCCTTATCAGTGGCCATCAGTGTAGCCATATCAGTGCCCGTCATTGAAGAAGAAAACGCAGTTATTTACAAAAAAAATTAACAGTGACAAAAAAAAACTATTTTTTTTGCAAAATTTTTTGTCTTTTTTTGTTTGTTGCGCAAAAAATAAATATCACAGAGGTGATCAAATACCACCAAAAGAAAGCTCTATTTGTGGGAACAAAATGATAAAAAATTTGTTTGGGTGCAGTGTAGCATGACCGCGCAATTGTCAAATTGCGACAGCGCTGAAAGCTGAAAATTGGGCAGGAAGGTGTCTAAGGCCCCTTTCACACTGGGGCGGGAGCCGCGGCGATGGTAAAGCAGCGCTATATTTAGCGCTGCTTTACCGTTGTTTTAGCCGCGGTATTCAGCCATTCGCGGGGCGGTTTTACCCCCCCCCCCCCCGCGAGCGGCCGAAAAAGGGTTAAAATCCCCTACGTTGGCGCTTTGCGGCGGTATTGCCGCGGTATTACCGCGGTGTCCCATTGAACTCAATGGGTAGGAGCGGTATAAGAGCAGTGAATACACCGCTCCTATACCACTCCAAAGATGCTGCTAGCAGGACTTTTTTTACCGTCCTGCTAGCGCACCGCTCCAGTGTGAAAGCCGGCTTTCACACTGAAGTGAATGGGGCCGTTTTTTTCAGGCGGTGTACAGGCGCTATTTTTAGCGCTGTACCGCCTCAAAAACGCCCCAGTGTGAAAGGGGCCTAAGTGTCTGGTATTGAAGTGGTTAAAAGAGGGATCGCAGCTAGAATGCATGAAGGTAAAAAAAACTTGTGCCTTTACAACCACTTTAAGGTAAAAAAAAAACCTGCCTTTACTGTAGAACCACTTTAATTTATTCATTTATTTATTGTATTTTTATTTTATTCTCCTCTCCTACACTTCTGCAAATCCACCCACACCAGGCTTTCTCATCACCTCATATTTTCCCTTGCAATAGAACCATGCAGTAAAATCACGCAAAAAGCCATAGTATTAGAAACCAATCATGTTTTTAGCTTTCACCTGTTTAGAACAGCTGTCATTTTGTGAAGGATGATTGCTGCTTTCTTTGGGTTACTATTCTTTACATATTGCACTTTGCTTTATTAAATCAATCCAGCAATGTTAGTTTAAAGAGTTTCGTGCTTAAAGCTTTAGGAGAATTTTTTTTTTTTGGTAGGACTTTCCAACAGAGGAGATGTTAAACATGCATTTTGGGGATTAATGCTAGTCTTTTTTTTTCGGCATAAAATTGCGCAAATCATCAAATGGAATAATGTTTAATTTATTGACTTCTTATTCCTTTTGCTGCAAGGTAAAAAGCAGAAATCCTCAGATCTGTAAGTGCTATTGGTTTATGAGTTTAATGAACAAAGTCTGGTCTACAGCTTCCAAACCATTAGCAAGTACAAGCTGCTTTGCATATCTTTTGCACGAGGCCTTGCTTGTGGAGCCAAAGCAAATGTTCTCTATCCAGAAGTTCCTTTGCTGGATCATAAAGCAAGTTAATTACCATGCAAAAAGCATTGCTGAGATTTTTATACAGCTCGTCAATGTTGCACCATGCTGTCCTCACAGCCTTTCATTTATGTGACCCTTTTGCAGCCGTAGGGCTTACTGTCCACTTATCTATTTCAAACACGTCAGTTTTATATTGCCAGTGAATGTTACAGACTTGACTTTTCTGTCTGCTGGCAAAGCGACCGTAGTATGTTTCAGTACTTCTTTTGGATAATTATGCAAACTAGTAAGTCTAATGCCTCGTACACACGTAGGGACTTTTGCCGGCGGACCTAGTCCAGCGGACAATCCCGCGGGACTTTCCAGCTAGGTCCGCTGGACTTTCCGAGGGTGTGGACTTGCCCACACACGCACGGACTTCTCCAGCGGATAATCCGCCGGCCAAAAGTCCGCGGGACTTTTGAAAATGAACGGACTTGCCCACACACGGAGCAGTCCGTTCATTTCGAACGTAACTTCAGGTTACGTAGCTAGCGTAGGCAGTAAATGCCGCCGTGCTAGCTCCGCAAGCTGGCATGGATTTAAAGGGAATCCCCACGCCGAAAAAACGGCGTGGGGGTTCCCCCCAAATCCAAGTCAGACCCTCATCCGAGCACGCAGCCTGGCAGGCCAGGAAAGGGGTGGGGACGAACGAGCGCCCCCCCCCCTCCTGAGCCGTACCAGGCCGCGTGCCCTCAACATGGGGGGTGCCCTGGGGAAAGGGGGGCCGTGCGGCCCCCCCACCCCAAAGCACCTTGTCCCCATGTTGATGAGGACAAGGGCCTCTTCCCGACAACCCTGGCCGTTGGTTGTCTGGGTCTGCGGGCGGGGGCTTATCGGAATCTGGGAGCCCCCTTTAATAAGGGGGCCCCCAGATCCCGGCCCCCCACCCTATGTGAATGAGTATGGGGTACGATGTACCCCTACCCATTCACCTAAGGTGTAAAATGTAAAGTACAAAAACACACACACTTTTGAAAAAATATTTTATTGCACTGCTCCGGGGGTCTTCTTCCGTCTTGGGGGTCTTCTCGCCGGACTCCTCCGCTCTCTTCTGCTCTTTTACCTAGCTCTTTCACGAGCGGGGGAAGTCCGGCTACCTTCTTCGTCGTCGCCGCCGTCGTCTGGGGGTCTCGATCCGCCTTCGGGGGTCTTCCGGGGGTCTCTTCTGTTCTTGCGGCGGTCGTCGTCTTCCGCGCCGCCGGCGCCTTCTCCTTCTTCTTGTCCTTCTTCTTGTTCTTCTTCTTCCGATGTTGACCCGTCGCTGTCTCTGCCCGGAATGCCTGTGCCGCTCTGCGCTGAGACTTATATAGGGACATGGGGGACAGGGTCACATGTTCATGTCACATGGTGACCCCGCCCCCTTGCGATGTCACAGTCCCAGCATCCTCCGGGACTGTGACAACACAAGGGGGCGGGGTCACCATGTGACATGTGCATGTGACCCTGTCCCCCATGTCCCTATATAAGTCTCAGCGCAGAGCGGCACAGGCATTCCGGGCAGAGAGAGCGTCGGGTCAACATCGGAAGAAGAAGAACAAGAAGAAGGACAAGAAGAAGGAGAAGGCGCCGGCGGTGCGGAAGACGACGACCGCCGCAAGAACAGAAGAGACCCCCGGAAGACCCCCGAAGGCGGATCGAGACCCCCAGACGGCGGCGACGACGAAGAAGGTAGCCGGACTTCCCCCGCTCGGTAAAAGAGCTTGGTAAATGGCGGGGGAGTCCGGCGAGAAGACCCCCAAGACGGAAGAAGACCCCCGAAGGCGGATCGAGACCCCCAGACGGCGGCGACGACGAAGAAGGTAGCCGGACTTCCCCCGCTCGTGAAAGAGCTAGGTAAAAGAGCAGAAGAGAGCGGAGGAGTCCGGCGAGAAGACCCCCAAGACGGAAGAAGACCCCCGGAGCAGTGCAATAAACTATTTTTTCAAAAGTGTGGGTGTTTTTTTTTTTTACTTTACATTTTACACCTTAGGTGAATGGGTAGGGGTACATCGTACCCCATACTCATTCACATAGGGTGGGGGGCCGGGATCTGGGGGCCCCCTTATTAAAGGGGGTTCCCAGATTCCGATAAGCCCCCGCCCGCAGACCCCGACAACCAACGGCCAGGGTTGTCGGGAAGAGGCCCTTGTCCTCATCAACATGGGGACAAGGTGCTTTGGGGTGGGGGGGGGCCGCACGGCCCCCCTTTCCCCAGGGCACCCCCCATGTTGAGGGCACGCGGCCTGGTACGGCTCAGGAGGGGGGGGCGCTCGTTCGTCCCCACCCCTTTCCTGGCCTGCCAGGCTGCGTGCTCGGATAAGGGTCTGACATGGATTTGGGGGGAACCCCCACGCCGTTTTTTTCGGCGTGGGGAGTCCCTTTAAATCCATGCCAGGTCACGGAGCTAGCGCGGCGGCAGTAACTGCCTACGCTAGCTACGTAACCTGAAGTCACGTGCTAAATGAACGGACTTGCCGATGAGCGGCAAGTCCCTTCATTTCAAAAGTCCCGCGGACTTGCCCACTAACGGCGGGATTGTCCGCTGGACTTCCAAGTCCAGCGGATAATTTGAAAACAAAACTTCAAACTTTAGTCCGCCGTACTTTGGCGCCAAAAAGTCCGCCGGCGCCCACACACGAGGGGATTATCCGCTGGACTTCGGTCCAGAGGATAATCCCGCGGGATTGTCCCTTCGTGTGTACGCGGCATTAGTCATTATTTGCATACTTTTTAGTTTTTTTTGTATTTTTTTCATTGCTCCTTGGCTGCTACTTATGTTATTTTGCATACATTGTAGTTATTTTTTTTGTAATTGTACTAGTTTACTGTTTTTCTAGTTCGTGTGACGCTTAGATCACAGCTTCTCCTCTCCATTTGCTCATTTTGTGTAATAAATAAATTAGGCTGCAGGGTCGTGACCCTAGGTCAGTGAAGGCAACCCTTGGCACCCCAGATGTTTTGGAACTACATTTCCCATGATGCTGAACTACACTGCAGAGTGCATGAGCATCATGGGAAATGTAGTTCCAAAACACCTGGGGTGCCATGGTTCGCCATCACTGCCCAGGGCCTGCAGAAGAAAGGCCTATGTCACATTAACAACCTCGCAGCAGAGATTTGTAGCAATGATAAATATATGTTGAGGTTGAACATTACTTAGCATGTGTTTCTTAGGATTCACTATCAAGTCATATATTCAGCTTCCTTGAGAAAATCACAGGTGAAATTATTAGGCTGCATGTTTTTAAAGTGATACTAAAGAAAGATGTTTGAGGGGCTGAAAAGTTATACTTACAATGTAATGTCCTGCGAGCCACCACTTGCTATAAGCCCAAAATAGGGTCTCCCAAATAACACTATCATTTTGAATCAGCAGCTAGCGTTGCACATGTCTCATAAATCATGCAAAGAGCGTGTTACCTTGCTGATTAGGCTTGGTCAATACACGCATTGGAACCTGTAAATGGTTCAGTGGTAAATCCGGATTCCTGTGGTGGCCTCACTCTGTGCTTCAATATGGTAATGGAGTCCCTTTTGTGCCTCAGTAATACCAATAGAAAAAGGAGGACTTCATAGTGTAGTATATTAAAACTTTTATTATCAACACAGTAAAAAATCCCTTGCCGGGTACTCACATTTGCATGGCGCGTCAGGGCGCCACTCTAAAATAGCATAAAAAACAAGCTGTAGCGGCTGATATCAGGGTGGTATGCTGATCGTCCTTAGTGATTGCACTGACTAGCATTCCATCCTGTCCCCTTCCCCTACGCGTGTCGATACAAGGGGTTAATTTGTATCTTCTTCAGGGGGTAATTTACTTTACTTTATTTGGAATATTGTATGTATTTTAGCACGTTATCACTTTATTGCTGTTGTTATATAGCACATTTTTCGTTTCACTATTTGGATTTTAAGTTTGAAAGCGCAGCGTACTTTAGAATATTAAAAAGTTATACTTACCTGCTCTGTGCAACAATATTGTAGAGAGCGGTCCCTTACCTCCTCTATGACAACCCCCTGCCGATGCTATTCATTCATCCATTATGCAGGTGCATTTTTAGCAAGCCGGGTGCTTCGGAGGAACCTGTGTGCATTCCCCTCCAAGTTGGGCCATGTGCGTCCATAGCCACACACAGAGCCGGTAAGCCATGCCTCCACTCACTCCTCACAGAAGAATTATTTGATAGATAATTTAGTCTTTTACATTTTTCGGAATTATTGTGAATGTGATCAACTTAACAATGCATGTTAATCTTTTCAGACCAATTGCATATATTGATTCCTGCTTGGTATTGTAGCACAATAGGGGCCCTTACTTTTTCTCTCTCTAAAGCCCCATACACACGGTCGGATTTTCCGATGGATTCTGTCCTATCAGACAATGTTGTCGGAAATTCCGACCGTGTGTAGGCACCATCGGACAGTTTCCATCGGATTGTCTGACGGACAAAGTCCTATCTCCTGCTGGATAGATTTTTTGACAACAAAGTCCGATCACACCAAATCCGATTGTGTGTAGCGAATTCCGATGGACAAAGTGCTACGCATGCTCAGATCACATTACAAGACCAAAGCTATTGGCTACTAGCCTCTACGTAGTCCCATCGTAGGCAACAAACGTCACCACGTTCAGAATGATCGGATTTTCCGACAACTTTGTCCGACCGTGTGTACGCAAAACCAACATTGGACAAAGTACGACGGACATGATTCGACGGGCCTGGTCCTCGGATAATCCGCGCGTGTGTATGGGGCTTAAGTGGAAATCTGATTAATGATAGACATGTGTAATTCATTTAGGTCCGAATATAAATTCTGCCAAATTTTTGTTTATTCGGAGTCGGATGTTTAAGAATCTCTGAATTAAATAGTAACGAATTTCATTTTGTATATTCGTTTTCTAACGAAATCCCATATTTTCGGAATGATTCCAATTCGGATCGGTTGAAAAATGATTGAACGATTTGAATTCTGTGTGAAGAATAGCTGGTTGTTAAGGAGCGGCCTGGGAAGCCGGCCGCCCTTGTCCTTACCAACCGATGACTCATCAGCTGTCAGCGGGCTTCCCCACTGACTGCTGAAATAAAAAAAATGAATGCCAGCAATGAAAAATTCTGAAAAAACAGCATTTTTGTTTATGTGTTATAAGTAGCACCAGTATGATATTATTGTTTTTGACCTGACAGTTTTAGGTATTCGATTATGGTTAGGTTTATTAGTTGGGTTAAAGTTAAGATGAAGCTAAAGTGCACCTGGTTCCAAAACATGCACAACTAAGATAGCTATGTGTGTGTAAAGTAACATGAAGGCTCACCATTCTTGCATTTTTAGTGATAGTATTGTGCAGTGACCCACAGTAATTGGCCCCAGATTGATCATGCTGCAACTGGTTCTAACCTCTTACCTTTCTGGCTTTTCAAAATCGTGCTGAAGTGATTAGAAGTCAAGGTTCCCCAAGCCATTCGAAAACCTTTGCTCCCAATCCGATCCTCAACAGCATGTCATTTCCAACACTCACAACATGCTCTTCACAGACGTCACCGCTAACTCTGGAAAAGCATGCTCAAGTTGGGAAAGAGATCTGCCACAAGAGCTAACCAACGAGCAATGGGAACGGATATTCACAATTGCTCACAAAGGCTCGCTCAATGTCTCGACTCGAGGAAAATAACTATAAGACCCTGACACGTTGGTACCGTACCCCGGAACTACTCGACAAATATGATCCAAACATACCCAATAAATGCTGGAGATGCTCCAGGGAACCTGGTACCCTACTACATATCTGGTGCATATCATGTCCACTTTTGCAACAATTCTGGACATGAGTTAACAGCACAAATCTCTACCTATTCCCTGGAGCATACCCCAGTCCAGTTCATTCTTCACCACTCCACTGTACCGGTTCACTCGTACAGTAAATCCCTGGTAATACACTTAATCAATGCTGCCAAGATGTGTATCACAATACACTGGGGCTCTTCACATATCCCCACCATCTCTGAATTGTGTAATTGTATCAATAAAATTGCAGAGTTAGAAGAATTAATCCACATCGCTAAACATTCCACATTTAAATTCTTACACACCTGGGCCTGCTGGATGCACTTCCGAACAACTGATGAATATAGGACCCTGGCAAAGCAGCCACACAATGTCTCATTGATCTAGCAAGTCAAATTAAATAAGCTAGACTGCACTTAGACCATACTATCGACCTTTGGCACAAGACCCCCCCCCCCAAGGGACGAGTCAGGGAGGACTTGTGTCATGATAATTTACCATGAGCATATCACTAATATGCTCACCAACTTTCCTCTTCTACTTACAATTGCGCATAGTCAAGAAGATAGACTAGGGCTCTTGGTGGAAACCAAGGAAACATCACCCCTGACCAATCCTCATGTACCTCCACCCCTTGCTTCTCCCACCTCACTTCTCCCCCTCCGACTTACTTCCCTATCTCCATATATTCTTCAACATCATAGACTAGTTACTAGGCATATATACTAACATCCAACAATGACCAACTACTTCCTCTGGAACACCCCTTTAGCTTGACATCAACCAACCACCCCAACTAACCCCCCATGCAGCCATAAACTAATCAACCCCACAGCTATAAATGAATCAACCCCACAGACCCCCCTCATGAGGCTTGTTAATACATAAGCCAAAATGATACTCATGACTGTTCTTAACAATACCCCTCATAAACCCCATTACAGATGAGCTTTCATTTGGTTTAACTGGTTATATAAACCCTCTTTGGATGTTAGGCATAAGCACTGTTTTTCGTTTACTATTCTTGTTGTTATTTTATGCCTATACATAAGTTGTATTACATACATTTATAACATATTCTGTTTTGTTTTCACGGAATTACCTATCTGTTAGATGAAGAGATTGTAATCTGGATTATCTCCTTCAATAAAACCCCCTTTTTTTTTTTTTAAATAAAGGGCGAGGTTCCCAAATATATGTAGTCCAGGTGTCTTCTTGAATTTAGTATTATCTCTGCGTTTTTCTTAAAAAAGGTTTTAATTAAAGTACCTGACAAAGAAATAGTCACTAAAATAAGAATTGCAGATCAATGTTGGAAACTGTATGAAAATGTGTAGACACTGAAAGTATACTGGAATTATTATAAAACAGCTGCATTTTTTTCTTACAGAGAATTCATTGCCAAAACCAAAACTATCCGAGGACAGTGTTATTGCACCATTCAATACAAATTATTCAGGGCTTGCTACAGGAAATGGGCTTGCAGAACTACCAGCAGGGTCAAGGGATCATGGAAACATGCCAATGATGGTACCCTTAATCCCTCCTCCCTTCATGAAACCACCAGCAGGTACAGTTTCTCTATCTAAAATCTTTTATTACAAAAATATCTGTTTATGCCCGTGTAAGATTGTAAATAATAAATGATACATTACAGCATACAACAAATAATGCCACTGGTAAACTGAGTCAATCATTGCTTTGTTTCAATCACTAATAGCTAGAAATATAGTTGCAAATAGCATTATCTGAAAGGGGGTTTCTACATTAAGTATTTGGTAAATCATTAAAGAACCCACTGCTTCTTTACACTTTAGTTCTTCATCTTCCGTTTTAGGACAGTGGAAAAGAAGCCCCGAAGCATGAAAAACGACACTATTTTTTCAAGGAGTTAGAGTGCAGTTGAGGCACTTATTTTTAGTATGGTGAATGCAGTTGGGCTGCATAAACAGTAATAGATGAAAGTTTTTTTTTTTTTTTATATGTAGGACTTACCCCAGCAGGAGCCACTTGGTATGATGGGTTCTCTGTTCTGCCACAGCTCGGTAAACTGCTCTGTTCCATCTGGAACACCTGATTATGTATATTTAGGAAGCTGCACATACCTGTATGAGTTAAGGGTTAGTTGCCACAACTAAATAGAGTGAATTTATTCTGCAAAGCAGATAAATGCAATGCACAAACTGAGGATCAGATCAAGGAATACTAGCCTCGTATCTAGCAAATAACTTAAACCACAAAGCGACTCTCTGAATTAACCAACTGAAAATGATAGATGGTCATGAATAAAGTCCCAAAGCGACTCTCTGAATTAACCAACTGAGTGAACACGTTTTTAAGAGGGATACTCTGGGGGTGGTAGCAAAGTACCTGGGGCCTATTTAGCAAGTTTAAGCCAACTAAATCTGGGGCTGTCTGTATGGTGGTGCACATGTTGCTGTCTCTTTAAGACTGCGTGCAGTGTATGGCTGTTGGGCTGCTAATTAATGAGCAGTCTCTATTATTATTAACTGAGAACAGTGAGGGAATAAGTGCAGTTGGTTCCTCTTACCACTCCTGGTACACAGCAAAACTGGTCCATTGCGCTTGATGGTCTGTTGGCCTTAGGATTCTGGTTCCCCATGGCTCAGTCCTCTCGAACAGTTCCTCACAAGGCTCAGACTCTCAGCTGTGGTCCCAGCACAGTGAAAGACCTTTCTGTGGCTCAGTCTTCAAGCTCAATGGACACAGCAAGGGCATCTGATCTTTGAACAGGCTCAGCAAAGTCAACAGTGTGCATTCTCTCTCCTTTGTACTGCTCTGAGATGGCACCTGGTCTGTGCACAGGCTCAGCAAATGCAACAGGTCTGTGCAGCTCGCCCCCCCCCCCCCCCACAAAAGATCCTGTTCAGTCTCAAAAAGCCCAGGGAAGTCTGTCCTCTCCTCCTCTGGTGTGCAGGGAATCTTGGGTATTGGAGTTTGCAGCCCATAGCCTCCATTGAACAGCATTTCTTTAAGGACTACATATCCCAGGATCCTCAGTGGCTGCATACACAAGTCCTCCTTGCCACTGACTGGCTTATTGCCACTGCCTCCTGGAGGGAGGGGAGATGGGCTCACACCTCAATTGTTGCAAGTTTCGTTTGGCTTTTCATTATATTGGCTTGTATAATTAACCAATAGAATCATGCATTAGGATGTCTTAAACTTTGCAGGTTACAGCAGCCCAGAATGTGGGGCTCCTGGACTGCAGAAGTGATGTAACTAATATGTATGTGTAGGCACCAAGGGGTAAGATAGTTTAGTGCACTTTGGGCCTTTGGAAAAAATGGGTTGGCTCCCCGTCAGCTTCATATATCAGACACCAGTGACAACTCCGCTAGGGGAGCATAATATTAAAATTTGCTTATGTAACAACTATGATAGTTAATCAACTCTGGGTTTTCTGATAGGGGGTATCTCGGCAATGGATTTCTGGAAATATGTAGAAAAACCAGGATGTGAATCAGTATGCCAGAAAACAGCCAAAATGAAAGTTTCCGTTTGGGTGGATTTGTTTTTACGTATTTTTTAAAGAAAGCACAAAAATTCTTTGGTAAGACACATTGCGAAGTTTATTGTAATGTAGCTTGATGATACGGTATCTCTTGTATGTTATCACTTTATGTATTTCCTCTCTCAGTGGGCTCAACACCAAGACATAGAAAATGGTTTTATTCTACACAATGAGATCGGAAAGCTTTTTATAGTGATTGGATCCTCTCTTCCTGTGCACCTATATCTTTTACTTATAACCTCCTATCACTTATGAGGGATACCCATTTCTCACATTGCATTATTCACACAGTCACAAAGTTACCATTCAGTCTTCTGATGTATTTGGTTTCTTTGCATGCTCAGCTTCATATCTCAATCATGTAGCTAAATTCTCACACTTGAGTTCAGTTTCCCTCTGGACACTTGCTTATCTTACTATTTCAAGTCAGTCTTAGCTTAAGAACGTAGCTGTAATTAGACATTGATTTATACCTTCTGGAAGAAGTTGTTCATTCTTTTTTTTTCTGCAAGCAAGAATAAATGCAAAGGTAAAAACAAAATAAAATAAAACAAAATAATAAACTGGATTTTGTTTGAATAAGCGCATATTTCCTTGGCAAGGGCTAAATGGCTGATTTGCATTTTAATCTGTCAATTCAGAGCCTTCAATTTTTTAAAAGTTAATCAGCCAATCCACATTAGATTCCCATTTTAGAATACACCTAATACTTCAAATACACCTAATACAAATAATTTGTTGGTGTTATTATTCTAAAACCTGTAAGGATTTGGTACAGGTAGTTAGGCTTTCAAAATGTAAAGTGTTAAAATTAGTTGCTTTTAAATAAATATATTGAGAGTTTAGTTGTAAGGGGAAGAAGCTAAGAGTTTAACAACCATTTATTTTGGCTATGTTTGCACAAATTTTGTCAAATATGAATTGTTCAGCTTATAAACAGATCACTCACTAATTACCTTTCCCCTAGACCAGGGATCTCCAAACTACGGCCCTCCAGCTGTTGCAGAACTACATGTCCCATGAGACATTGTAAAACCCTGACATTCACAGAGATGACTAGGCATGATGGGAATTCTAGTTCCTGAACAACTGGAGGGCCATAGTATGGAGACCCTGTCCTAGACCTGTAATACCCCCATTGCATGCTACCACCTTGCCTATAGTGCAACCTAGAGAAGGAGAAGTCATGGTCACAGTTTATGTGTCCAAGACACCTCTGTGCCCCTTTTGGCAATCATGTATCACTCTCTACAGAACAGTAGATGTACATTAGCAGGCAGTGGGAATTGTTAGAGAATGGAGATGAGGGTTTAGCAATAGACATTTGACAAAAATGTGACATTTGTATATCAGTAAAAGCAATGTTTAACTTGCTTAAACTGCCGTTTTGAAGGAAGAAGGTAATTTTAAACAGCTGGTTGAGTGAATTATGTTTACAAGCTTGGGGAATAAATTATTACTTTAACGCAATCTTTGGGGGATAAACGTTGGGAAAGATAAAGTGTTAAACTTGAAACTATTGCCATCAAGAATGTGTTACCCCAACAATTTAATATTCTTGATATGTGCCTGTTGCACTATGTACTTGTGTTAAAAAGTGTCCTGTTCTCTTTGTATTGCTTCCTTTGTGTGAAATACTTGGTGCTCTTGCCGGTCCCTCTGCTTTCCTATTTCAGACTGTCAATGCTAGTTCTGAGAGCCCATGCACCTCAGTGTGGTAATTTTTTTGGCTGTGCTGGGAGAACAGCCTGCCTGTCATCCAATGATCAGACTTGTGCTGACCCACCTCTTCACTGGGAAGATTGGTGTACTGCTGTTTTTTCATCCTAACCTGTCCAAGCCCCTTGTGCAGCTGAAAACAGAGATTATGTGATCACTTATGGAAAAATAAAAATAAAGTATTTATAATGATTTTTTTTTATACTTTGTAAATATATATATATATCGGTGAAAAACCAAGAGAAGAAAGGGAAGTAACCCACCCAAAGTTTTGATATATATATATATATATATATATATATATATATATATATATATATATATACAAACATTTTGCATCGCATTTCTATTTTAAAATAAACTGGTTGTTTTACATGGTAAGGGTTCATACTTTAAGGCTCCATTCACACTTGTACGACTCTTGTGCCAACTTTGGAGTGCAACTTTGATGCAACTTTGGATGGGTACGAGTTGGATATGACTTTGGCTTTGTCCAGTGATATGAACAACTGTTGCATTGTATAACATTCAGGATGACTTTCATGTAATTTTTGAGGGTTAACATTGAGGTCTATGGCATTCAAGTTGCATGAAAGTTGGACCGACATAGGCCATGAACTACTTTGAAGTTACTGCAACTTAAAGTTGGGCATATATGAATGGTTATCTTTGGAAAACATGGGGAACAAATGGAGCCTTGGTGTTGTAGAATAAGAGATTAGATAATAGTTATAGGCTGAGGGCTGGGCCAGAAAGGGAAGCCTGAGGTGCATGTGCCCCTGAAATGGCAGTCCAGGGGTCCCAAAACTTCACTATGAGTGAGGATCACTTTGAAATATGGCACCAAGGTCACTGCACTTCGTACACTCTTTTTTACACCTGCCTCTTGGGCCAGGCCTTTTTTATTCTTTGCCAAAGGTACGGCCATTGTATTGCACAATGGTCACTTTCACTTACCTCCACTTCCTTCTTCCTCACTTCTTTTACTTAAACCCTTGTTTGTCACTTTTTTTGTTTGTACACAGTTTTGCATGTGTGACTGGATGGGTGTAGGCCCTTGGGCCTGCCCTGAAAGTCTTGGGAAGGGGTGGACATGGCCTTCTGGCTTGGTTTGCCCTCTCTCATGGGGTCTCCCTTCGGGGGAGCCCCATCTAGTACTTGGATGGTTCTGTTTCTCCAAAGAATGGGGTCCGTCTGGTTTCAGCCAGATAGACCAAGTGTAAGTACCCCAGTCCCTGTCTGGAGCCTAACGCACCGAGGGATCAGGGCAAGGTCCTTCGATTTTGGAGGACCATGTGTACACCCGTTGCACGTTTTGTGTATTATGTGCGAAAAGTGTGTGCACTTTTTTTGGCATCGGGTGGAGTTTTTGGGAGGGTGTTTACACACCACAGGCTTTTAAAAGAAAAAGAAAATAAACAAAGATAATAGTTATAGGTTAAGTACTGGGAGGGAAGGGAATTTAAAGGTAAGGTGATACTGTAGAGTTAAGGGCTTGTTCACCCCGGAAGTTTTGGGCTGAGCTGTAGTGCAATAACAAAATAATTTGCCTTAAGTCCTTTGGCTTAGGTTCACAACAATGCATTGTGGTTAATTTAATAAAAAACACTGTTCACTTTGCAAGGGAATTTTCTCTTAGCTCCGTGAATGAGGTAACTTCTATCATCTATCATCTAATACTATGAAAGCAAAAATTCTTCCTTGCATGTGATTGGGTAATCTTTGCAAAGTGAATTGTCAACACATCTACCAAACCAAGGTGAAAAGATTATCTGCAACGTTAACAGCCTATTGACCTTCAGTAAATCAATTCCACTGTGTTGGTGTCCACAGAAATAACAGAACATGTTGCATTTGTGTGCAACATGTTACAACACTCTTAACACACCACAACACACTGGAGTAAATTGGAATAACTTTTCTGTTCAGCATGCATAAAAACATACACCAGTGTGCTCAAGTTATGCACACAATAATGCGCACTGTGGTGTGGTTGAGCCCTACATACTGGGGAAATTGAAGGGTAAAGTGATACAGTGGGATTATATGCTTAGGAGGCTTGAGCTAAGGGTTATGTGACAGTTCATGGTTTTAAAGGATAACTGTATTTTCAAAAAATATTATTATTTTTTACCAAGTCCCTCTTAACAGATTTAACCCATCCTATCTGAACATACAGCTGATTAGACTTTGGCCAAGGGAGGCTTGAGTGTGGAAAGGATATTTTCGTGTAGGAACACTTTTTACATTCTCCAATAGTAGGATCTAAATAGTAACAATAGTAACATCAAAACTATTAGCACCAAGCTGAAGATGCAGAACTAACATATGTTTAGTAACGATTCAGATGAACTTCAGGAAACGACATATACTGTATACTCGAGTTAGCTAGACTTGAGCGTTTCCTTCCAGGGTCCACTATTAAAACAGTAAATTTTCATTGCTTTGTGATTTTTAGTTTTCTAAGGAAATCTCTAAACATTTTTTTATTAAAAACGTAACATAAACGCCAGTTCATTTTAAATGGATGTTGAAGTGTAGATTTAGCAAAGTCTTTGTGTGTTTTCTTTTTTTCAACAGAACATCTTTTAAAAGAAAACCACGAAGAATTAATGGAAAGAACATTATAATCATATGACTCAAATCATTGTCAGTGGTACTTAGTATGATCAAGGCAGGCCATGGGCTAATTTTTATATATTGTACAATAGGAAAAGATAATACTTCTAGCAGGGGCGGCCCATGCATTAAGGGCGCATCGGCGCCACCCCCCTATATGCATAATGGATAGATTCATGCATTGCATGAATCTATCCATGGCCGCCGCTGCCACCCCCTATTCAGGCATCCGGCCCCTTTTCGGATGCCGAGCACCTGAATTTCAGCAGTGGGGGTGTTTTTTTGAATAGGCCTAAAAATAGGGTGGACTCCAAGCACAGAGCATTGCACTCGGAGTCCACCCAGCTGAATCGCCTCTCTGCCAATCAGGATGTCAGTGGTGACATGTCCGCTGACATCCAACCCGGCCCGATCCGCTAAAAGCAGATGGATGGCCCTATGTCTGGATCCGTCACTGGCGGATCGGATCGGATGAGATCTGATGAAAATGGACATGCTGTCCGTTCTCATCCGATCTCTTCATAGAAGCCAGTGGTGCTTGACAAGCCCCTCCCCGCTCAGTGAGCAAAGAGGGACCTGTCATCCGCCGGCTCAGCTGAGATAAACAGAGAAATCTCCCGCTGAGCCGGCGGACAGAGACAGAGTCCGTGTAAGCGGATCCTCCTCGTGTGAATGAGGCCTTAGGCTTTAACAATAAAACCTGGCAGCTGATTGGTTTCTATACAGAGCTGCACCAGATTTTACACTCTCCAGTTTTGGTAAGTCTTCCCCAGTAATTCAGCTTTGCTGTATATGCTTTAATAAAGAGTATATTGTAATTCTATCAGCTGTAAGGCATCATAGAAATATTTCTATTCCCCAAACAAACCATGATCCTGCCTTTATGGTCTCTCTGGTTGCCATTTCCAGCATTTTTGGTGCTTTAGGCCTTGTTTACACATGCGGTAGAGTTGACTTAAAAGTGATCTGCGTTGGATAGTTTTGTAAAGGCAGTTGACAGGCTGTGAAATGTTGCCTCTGAATGCCTGCAATCCACGTGTATTGGCCCTTAGGCCTTGTTCATACATGAGGTGGAGGAGTGGTAAAAAACAGGCAGTTTATGTGCATGTTTAACACCCCCTTATTCTCGAAATTGCAAGTTGGCCATGTTAGTACACATTGCTGCGGTTGCATTGCAGTAAAATGTATACAAAATGTCATGTTGGCAGGTGGAACTGCCACTAAATCCATTCTAGTGCATTAAATGTAGTTGCAGAATGACAGGCTTTCAATAGTTAAAACTTGGAGGAGAAAATTTGGGTACAGCATTTGCCAAGATGTTAGGTGGTATACTGCACAGCATGGTTGCACATGTTCCAGATATTTGCATTTATTTGTATTAATGTACAGATGGAATGTTCACACCATGGCCTCTTGAACTATGTTGTGTACCGCTGTCTGCACACATTCCTGATTCTGTAACTCTTTGGTGATGTGGCAATGTTGTTTCCCATAGGTAAATAAAGAATACTAAAAAAAAATGTTCAGGAGGTGATATGTTGCCTCTGAGCTGCCTGAAAAAGGCCTCCAAAAAGTGAACCACTGGAGATGGCTATTCAGAGGGCTAGTAAACTCAGCTGGATATGTACACAAGGCCTTAAAGTAAATCAGCAATGTGTACTAGTTGCAGCAACCAACATGTTATGCCTATTATATTCCACAAAAATTAACATGATCTTCTTGTATATATGCTACACAATAGATACTGTGTGCAGTGTGTGTATATATATATATATATATATATATATATATATATATATATATATATATACATTATGGGTATAAAATCTCTATGTGTGACACCACAACAGAACACCAGCCACTGATATCTTTCAGTAGTCATGATCACACTTCCAAGCTAACTTTATTCACAAATTTCTTGGTAATTAAAGAACACGCTATTGTTTTCTCTGATTAAACACCAAGCAGAAACATTCCTAAGGTTTTCTGCTTTCTGGCCCAGAGATCTTATGGAAGCCACTATCTTATTTTATATTATTTTATTCTTTTTTATATTTAATGAAGGTGAGCATCTAGGGCTAACCATTTCCCAAGAAGTCGATTTCCCTTTTAAAAGAACTAAGGGGAAATCAGTATTTTACCCTTCAGGTAATTAGAGGGGTTACAAAGGTGACAAGGGAAGCATTTAGTCAAAGTGCAGTCTTGTAGTTTAAATAATTTACTTTGAGTGTGCATAATTTACAGTCGCTACGGCATGTTTTTTTGTAAATTATGCACACACAATTGAAAATGTGTATACTTTTCAGGCTTTGGCAGATATAGATGAACAGAGGTTCATAGCACAAGTTTAAAGCTGAACTCCAGGCAAATAGCTAAAGACACAGCAAATACAAAATAAGTAGCTGTTTTACCTGTCAATGGATTTGAATTTCTGTCCCACCAGTCCTGAGATTTACACAGTCCCCTCAACACAAGCAACCATGAAGAGGTAAAAACAGGCTGCTGACCAGCAGTTGCCACCCCCTCGATTGCTTCCTTAATCTAGCCAAAGGGGGTTGCACACATACCTCGGCCATGGGAAAAACAATACCCACTGTTGTATTTGTCAGGCAGTACCGCCTGCAAATGCGACCCATTCACATGCGTACATTGCACAAGCTTGGGAGTGGTGGCGCCGTCTTTTCGGGGTTAAAACAGGCAGTGAAGAGGCAACATATTGTCTCTCAGCTGCCTGTCATCCACCCTCTAATAAACAATCCACCATAGATGGCTTTTCAGGAGGGTGGTTAGAAATGCCGCCTGTGTAAATGAGCCCTTATATACTGAAAAAAAGATACATTGACATCCTTTCTCCACCCACAGCCTGCTGAATGGAGAATGAAATTCAGGTAATTACACTAGTTTAAAAATAAAACTTAAAGGGGTTGTAAAGGTAGAAGGTTTTTTACCCTAATACACCCTAAAAAACCTTCTGGGTGCAACTACCCTATTCACCCCCCACTTGCAAGCAGCGCGATCAAGGAAAGACATATATGAACGCCCTCCTGTCATTTTAAGACCACGCTGTAGCTGTCTATCAGCCATAGCACGGGCGGGGAGTGGTTAATATTCAATTAGAATATTTTTTAAAATCTTCTTTGACTAAGGTTATCATTGTGAACATTGCCATTGAGTGGCAGACTGTTTACAATATAACCTGCACCGAAATCCTAAATATAAAATAATACGATTATACTTTGTATAGTATAAAAACAGCTCTTTTTTTATTTCATTACCCAAAAATACAGTAAAAGGGAATGTTTCTCTTCCTCCCCATTTGCATAGAATGCCCCTGGCAACAGTGAACAGCTGTCAGCAAAAGAGATGGATGAGACAGATGAAAAGGTCAAAAAAATAAAACGTAAGCATTTTTACAGGAAACAGTTAGAACAATATGTCGATAGATTCGGTTGTGTATTGAACTAAAGAAATGTTATTAAAAGTTCACCTTTAATATTAATATACTTTTTAAAATTAAGTTTTGCCAATTAAGACCATCCTTACAATTGAAATAAATGTATTCATAGCTATTCTTCTTTAATATTAAAGAAAGAACTTCAGTAAGAGCTTCTATATTTGATGCAGCTGTATGGGCAGTAATACAGTACATTTGTTACATTTTCCTAAAAATGGTTAAAGTGGTTGTAAACCCTTACAAACCACTTTGACCTACAGGTAAGCCTAGATTAAGGCTTACCTGTAGGTCCAATAAATATCTCCTAAACCTACATGGTTTAGGAGATATTTCGAAAAAAAGAGGCATCGCTGTCTACGGTGCATGCGCCGTAGACAGAGACGCGCAGGCGCACTGAGCATGTCGAGATCACGGCGATATACTGCTCTCGTGCGCGGGAGTGACGTCATCGCCACTCCAGCGAATGACAACGCTGGAGCGGTGAGACCCGGAAGTCACTCCGGGATTGATGGCGGAGGTCGTGGACGAGGGTCGCTTCGGGGGCTTCGTTCTCAGGTAAGTTCTTCATAATGAGCTAGTATGCTATGCATACTAGCTCATTATGCCTTTGCCTTGCAGGTTCCATTTTTTATTTTTTTTAAAGGAGGCTTTATTTCCTCTTTAAAGTGGTATTAATAGACAACAAACACCTTTGCAAGTGTAGGGTGCCTGCTATCCGTGCTATGCATTTATCTGTTTTTGATCTAGCTCTTAAGTGAAAAAGTCAAAATGTACCTCTTGCGTTCATTTTAATATTTTAAAGCATATATCAGGGCAGAAAAACCCTCCAAATGAAAATAGCCAGAGTTCTATTTCAGTCCTTGCGATTGCAAATCAAAAATCTTTTTTTCCATACTGTTGTACTAGTGATGTATGCAAATAGATACTTTTTTTTCCTGCTTTTTCTCAACAATTTTATTGCAACAATCATGTGAATGAAGTCAAACCATCACTTAGTTAGGTACCATCTCTCTAAGGCCCCTTTCACACGAACGGTCCGCCTGTCCGTTTTTCAGGCGAATCCGAGCAGGCCACTCATTGACTTCTATGGGAAGGCGGATATCAGCGGAGATGTGTCCTCTGACACCTGCCTGCCATCCGATCTGACAAGATCCTCTCAAAACAGTCGGATGACAAAGCGTTTGCCATTTGTCCAGCAGATTCAGATCGGATAGGATGAAAATGGACAGTGGGGGAGACGCGGGGAGAGGAGGGAGAGGGAATTCATTTTTTTAACAATGGGGGGTGAAAATGAAAAGGAGAGAAAGTCGTGAGAAGGTTAAATGATGTAAGGGTTAAATAATATGAGTTAAGAGTAAATGACTGTAGACAGAGAAAATGTTATACAGTAAGGATTATTGTATATATGAAGTGTAATGTATAAAAAAATTTGAAATAAAAAGTTTAAAAAAAAAAACAAAACACTGACATAAAGTCAATATATGCATAGCTGGACAAATTGAAAGGATGTTACAGTATGTGGTACATAATCAGCCTTTGTCCACAGACGATAAGCGTGCCAGATCAACGTGTTTCGCTATTAATGCTTCATTAGAATCTATGACAGCAATAGGGAACAGCAAAGCTGCATATATTTAAAATTGAAGTAAATTAGAATGCAACATAATCACATCTTAACAGAAAACACCAATAATAAATTACAATTAGAATAATGGGGGACATCGAAGAGAAAAAAAAGAAGAATTCCAAATAGTTATGGTAAAATATATGTCCCAGTGGGGTCATGGGGAGAATTTTCAAAGGAAGGCCAAAAGCAAAAGCAAATATATGGATGGATTAACATAACGCTGGGGGAAACCCCCAAAACAAAGCGTACTAAAAAAATCTACTGCAAAGTCAAGCAAAGTCCTTGGATTCCAATGTTCACAAACCCTTGTCTTCACAAACTTGAGGTAATAGCATGGAATTGGGCGCTAAGTGTTTCTCTTTAAAATCATGATTACTTGAACTCCACAGTTGTCATTTTGAAGTATTATTACATAATGAAATAGACTTTATGTAGCATGAAGAGAAACACTTAAGTTTAAACAATAGGTCTCCCAGAATGTGCTATCCTTTCTATATCTATCCAGCACATTTTTCAATTAAAAGCCTGCATGATCTTTATTCATTTAATTTACAGCTTCATTGTTATTAAATTAGTGGCAGTAGAATCTTATGAAATGAACTGACTTTTCATTTTAAAACAATACAGTTCTATTTGATACTAAACGTGCCTCAATAATGAAGCTGCAGGTCTGTCATTTACTGTCTACAGTACCATAATTGTATCTATATTATACTACTCTCTAAGTAATTGCTCCTTTCAGTGGCATAACTAGCAAATCTGGCACCTGGGCCAATATTTTTTTTTTAACCATCCCCCTTCCCCCCAACCTTCACCAAAAAAAATAAAAAATTAACTGTAAGAATAAAAAGGTGTGTGTGCACCTTGCAGAATTGTGGGTGTGGCTGAACTGAACAGTGGGAGGAGTGTAAAGGGCCATGGTTTAATAAAACCTGAGGCTGATAACTGTATACACATAACACAAATGCCACAGTCCTTGTACTCACAAAATATACTTTCAAAACTGTTTAGCAACAAATGAGAATCTATAGACGCAACCAACTACATATTTTTTTTTTTTTAAATGAAACAACTCCATTACATATACTTTTCTACACACAGCCTACCTTAAAGTGTTACTAAACCAACTAATATGAAAATAGTTCATCTGCCCCCCCCCACAGTGCCCACAGCTTATATATCTTTCTTTTACATTAAAATACCGCAACTATATACCTTTTTGGCTGGTCTGTATACCACGGTCCCATGATAAACTGCAGGGTCTGCCCGAGTGCTGAGTGTTCAAGTAGGAGGAGATTTCCACTACAGCCTCATGCTGTTATGGGAGGCGGATCATCCATCAATCAAGATGTGACATCCCACCCACTGTGTCCTTTTTTGAGCATGGAGGAGGAGGGAGGGACTGTGCTGTCCTTTAGGATCTGTATACACGCCCACATGTGTGATGATAATATCATGTGACCTGGCTAGCGCTGATCAACAAGGAAATGTTCTCTCCAGCAATAGAGACCACACCGAGTATGTGCAGCAGTACTACCCTCACTGTGTCTTATCTGGCCTTGCCAAGAGAGACCCTGCAGGAGGGAGAGGATCTGTCCATACAGGATCAAACAGCCCTTTTACACAATGCAGAAGATTAACCCCCTTAAGTTCCACAGTGAGTATAACAAGCATGCTATTCTGCACACACAGACAGATTTTACTGTTGTGGGTTTAGTAAAACTTTAAGAGGGCTTTCACATCGATATGCCCATAGCGTCGGCGGTAAAACGCTGCTATTTTTAGTGGCGTTTTACCATCGGATTTGCGGTACATTTTGGGCGCAAAACGGTGATAGGTAGTGAGGAGTGAAATCACATCTTTACGCCATTAGAAAGCCTGAAGGCAGTGATTGCTTTTCAGGGTCCTGTACACAGCTAGGCTCCCAAAAAGTCCCACATGTGGTATCCCCATACTCAGGAGAGGCAGCAGAATGTATTTTGGGGTGCAACTTCACATATACCCATGTCATGTGTGAGCAATATATAATTTAGTGACAACTTTGTGTAAAAAAATAAAAATAAAATTTGTGGCAAAATATAAAATATTCCATGGACTCAACATGCCTCTCAGCAAATAGCTTGGGGTGTCTATTTTCCAAAATGGGGTCATTTGTGGGGGGGGGGCTGGGGGGGGGGGGGGGGTGAACTGTCCTGGTATTTTATGCACAACATTAGAAGCTTATGCCACACATCACCCACTCTTCTAACCACTCGAAGACAAAGCCCTTTCTGACACTTTTTGTTTACATGAAAAAAAAACATTATTTTTTGCTAGAAAATTGCTTTGAACCCCCAAACATTATATATATATATATAGATATATATATATATATATATATATATATATATATTCTTAAAGCAAAGGCCCTACAGATTAAAATGGTGGGTTTTGCAATTTTTTTTTTCCACACAGTATTTGCACACCGATTTTTCAAACGCAATTTTTTTGCAAAAAAAAATATTTTTATTTTTATGCACTAAAACACACTATATTGCCCAAATGTTTGGCAAAATATAAAAGATGATCTTATGCCGAGTACATACATACCATACACGACATGCTGTAAAATTGCACACAACTGTGCAGCTGTGACAAACTACATACATTTTTAAAAGCTTTAAAAGACTTTACAGGTTACCAGTTTAGATTTACAGAGGGAGTCTACTGCTAAAATTACTGCCCTCGATCTGACATTCGCAGTGATACCTCACATTCATGGTGCAATTGCTGTTTACATATTAAATGAGACCGACGCTTGCGTTCGCCTTTGCGCACGAGCACGGGGGGACAGGGGTGCTTTTTTTTATTATTATTATTTATTTTTCCTTTTTATTTATTTTTTACACTCTTCCTTTCTTTTATTTTTTTTTTTTATAATTTTTATTGTTATCACAGGGAATGTAAATATCCCGTATGATAGCAATAGTTAGCGACAGGTACTCTTTTTAAAAAAAATTGGGGTCTATTAGACTCTAGATCTCTCCTCTGCCCTCAAAGCATCTGACCACACCAAGATCGGTGTGATAAGATGCTTTCCCAATTTCCCAACGGCGCTGTATATATTCAGCGAAATCGAAGTCATAAAATGCTTGTAGCTTCCGGTTTCTTAGGCCATAGAGATGATTGGAGCCATTCTGGTGTTCGATTAGCTCTATGGTCAGCTGGCGGAACCACTGGCTGCATTCTCAGGTTCCCCAGTGGGACAGGAGAGCCAGAGAAAACATGGAAGATGGTTGGGGGGGGGCGTTCCATCTTACTGCTTGTAAAAGCAGTCTAGCGGCTAATTAGCCACTAGGATTGCTTTTACATGAAAGCCGACTGCTGGCTGAAAAGGACAATACCAATATGATACCTAAACCTGCAGGCATCATTCTGGTATAACCACTCAAAGTCCAGCAACGTTGCTGGTCCTTGTTGGGTATATATTGTAATGTTCTTTTTTTTTTCATGCCCACCATTACAATACCGCCCTGCATCCAACCACTTCTAATGATGGGCATACATGCACTGTTTTTTTTAACTGTGGTGGTGAAATCACCTCCTACAGTGCTGGAGTCGCTGATTTACGTATTGTGAGAGCAAACGCTGTTACTGTCAAGATAAATAAATCAGTGCTGCAGCTGAATGGCGTACCTACAAAGAAAATAATGATTAACAATAAAACACAGTAAACAGTAAAGTATAAAAGAATTACATACCTGATAAAACATAGTAACAATAAAACTTTGCAGTTAAGCATAAAATACAGTAAAACAGAGCAGAACAATAGAGAGAGAATAGAGGGGGAAGAACAAGAAAATGAAAACTATTTTTGGCTTTTTTATTTTTATATATGTGTTTTTTTTTTACACCTTTTTTTGTAACTGTAAAGGTTCCAGGTTCGGGTCTCTAAAAATGCGATGGCATCTTTGGAGACCCTGTGAAAGTGTGTCTTGGGACTGTGCAGTGCTGTACTCTATGCTAATACTCCACTAGTGTGTGGTAGCATTGGAAACATTCACCGATGCAGAGACCAGGTTGGTCAGGACAGGAGGAACAATAAAAGTGGATGTCACGCCTGTATCCGCATTTCCTACAGACACGACATCTTCTTTGGGGGTTCGCTGGGTAGGGGTACCACAGAGGACATACGAAAAAGGCCTCTCATGCAGCCGTCTCACTGCAGTTACATTGGGAAGTTGGGGCACAGCACCGTCTGGAAACAGAAGGGCTGTGATGATCTATTCCTGGAATTTAAGGAAATCATCCTGACGCCTTGTATGGCACCTAAGCATTCAGCAGAGCCAATTGAAATAAGTATACAGACACTTTTTTGTACTTGCGTCTGGCTCTGCGAGCAATTAAGTATGGCGCCACCAACTGGTCGTTGAGGTCCACCCCTCCCATATTAAGGTTGTATTCGTGGACACAGAGGGGTTTCTCCACATCACCAATTGCCGTTGGAATTTGGACTGTCATATCTGCATGAAGGGAGGACAGAACGAAAACATTCTGTGAATCCATCCACTTCACTGCAAGCAAATTATTACATCTCAAGCAGGCTCACTCCCTGTGTTTGTCAGGGCCTGTGTCTGTCTTCTTGGTGGCTGCGGGACACTACTTGTGCTAGCCACCACACCAGCTTGAACTGCACTTATGGGACTCGCTATGTCACCACGTGATACTGCAGGGCTGGTTTGACTACGACCAGGGTGTACTAGGCCGCTGGTGTATGCCAGTTCACCAGTAAGCCCTGCGGTTCTTGCACCTCAAGAACAGAAGAAGAACGGGGTTGGGTACGCCTGACCTTGGCAGGGACCACTACTCCATTGTCAGAGCTATCTGTCATGGTGCCGCTGCTGTCTACTGGTTTGTATTCTGAGCTTGAATCTGACAGATGGGTGATTTCCTCTTCACTCTCATCTGTGATGCTCAGAAACGTGTATGTCTCTTCACTAGTGTACCTTCGATTGGACATTGTGACCTCTAAATTTACTGGTACAACTAGTGAGACTCACAGGCAAAAAAAGTACTTGATTGTCAGAGCCTGCTTCAATCGCTACCAAAAAAAAATGTTTGCGTTCGCAGGGATCAGGCATGACTCTGCGAACGCTGCAGTTATGTGTTTTGTGTTTTGTAAGTGACAGTGATCGATTGATACTGCACTTGGGTGGGCTTGGCTAGGCAGATGGGCTAAACACAGGTGCAAGCAGGTATCTGGGCTGATCCCGCTGCATTTTTGTGAACCCTAAACTACTGGGGACGCTAATATAGTTCTGATCAGATCAAAGATATTGATCTGTTCAGACACTATACTACTAAGAGAGGTGTATGGAGCATGCATGGGTGTTAGCGCTACTGGCACTAATCTGATGCTGGGGCTGACGCAGACCCTAACTGACACTAAAACTGATGTCACCCGCCCTTCCTGACACTATAAAAAAAATTCAAAATAACCAGCGTCACCCGTGACACTAATAGGGTGATCACTGGTGACAGGGGGTGAAAGGGTTAACTGGGGTGATCAATGGGTTAAAACCTTTATTTGGTAATATATGGGGTACCCTGATGCTATAAAAGACTGACGGTGAAACTAACCAACTAACTGGCTAACCCGTGACACTAATACAGCGATCAGAATATAGATCTATACACTGTATTAGTGACACTGGTGACAGGGGGTGAATGGGTTAACTGGGGGCGATCAAGGGGTTAAAACTTTATTAGGGATGTTTAGGGGGGTACCCTAGACCTACCTGGGACTACTGCTAGCGGCCCTAACAATTATTAGTCACAAATGACACCAATGCAGTGATCAGTGAAAACTGCACTTGGTAACACTGTGACACGAAGTGAAGGGGTTAATCAGGGGTGATGGGGGGGAGGTGATTGGGGGGTGACAAGTGTGCCTACATGTACTGTGTTAGTGTAGTGTTGTGCAACTCACAGTTAGATGTCCTCTCTCCTCTCTCTGGAACTGAAAAGAGTTCTACAAGGGGAAATTATTTAATTTCCTGTGTTTACACTTACAGGCAGAGGACAGTCTCCCATTTGCCAGAACTGATCACCAGGTCCAGGCCAGAAATCATGGGCCTGGGCCTGGAGACTGATCGGTTCTGAAGCTAATCTGATCACCGCGGGTGTGCCGGAAGCGCGCACGCGTGCCCCCTAGGCTGCTGCGCGCCCGACGTATAGCTACGGTGATTTGCCTAGGAGAAGCAACCTGCCGCAGTATCATAGCAGTGCTGTAGTGCTAATAGTTTGGGTATTGCAGCGTCATGTAAAAAAAACAACACCGCCTGCACCCTCTTAGTACTCCACTGATACCTTCATTCCTTCATACCAGATTATAGTACAATACGTTACTTACCCATTAAGCCTATTGCCTTTCTCTACCTTATTTTCACAGCTCCTGTATTGAGTTTTGCCCATCATTTTTACAAATATTGGTTGCTCCTGAAAACCTCCTGCCACTATTGCATCTTCATATGCTCCCCTTCTGTATTGGTTGTCTCCATTTTCTGAATTTCCTACAGGGTGTCTCTTAGGTACTGCAACCATACTTTTCTCTCAGTATTGTTTCTTACCCTTGCTTTCTGCTCAGTACTATTTGTTCCCTTTGAGCTCCTTTTTCTTGCAAATCTCATTCTTACATTTGCATTTCTATTTGAGTTAATTAAGAATGATTTTAACAATAGAAAAACAACATAATGAAGCAAGAGATTTTATTTCTTTTAAATTCCATTAATGGATATTATAAAAACATTTCACGGCAATAGGACATATTATGCCAAAAAAATCTATTTATACATAAAATGCAATAACCGTTATGACTGTCTAACATAACAGTTTTACAGAGACACTCATTCAAAACAAAGTGACAAACAGTCCATTCAGGGCAAAGTTATGGTGTCTTTGCAATGCCTCCCTTCCCCGACCCACTGATACTCACCTTGACAACTCTCCCCTGCCCCCCCCCCCCTGTTGAAGCTGACACTAAAAGCCCCAGTGTTGAATAGTGTCAGATGCTAGGGGGAATGGAGATGTCACCCCCCTCAGTCAGCTGCTGGACCCAAGCACTCATCCACTGATACTCACCTTGCAAGTGCAGTGTTTCCCCCGCCTTTGCTTTTCTGCCTCTCCTGACAGCACTTTGCTCAAGAAGCCAATCAAGGCAGTAAAATCCCCCTCCTAGCATCTAACGCCAGCCAGCCCTGCGGATTTTAGTGCCAGCTGTGTTAGAGGAAAGAGTGGTGGAGAAGGGCTTGAAAAATTAATTTTGGTGGGGCAGGGGAGCCTCTTTGCATAGTCATTGTTACTTCTCTATGAAAGTATGGGCGAAGTGACAGTGTAGCTGTTAGTTATTGAGGAAATCAAAGTTGGAAGTCAATGCTACCTGATTACCTGACAAAATTTAAATCATTTTTTTTTTCTACAGAGGAAGATGTGTCAAATGTGCAAATCATGTGTGCCTGGTGCCAGAAAGTAGGGATTAAGCGCTACTCCCTCAGTATGGGGAGTGAGGTGAAAAGCTTCTGCAGTGAGAAGTGCTTTGCAGCATGCAGAAGAGCATACTTCAAGAGAAATAAGGTAAGACATGCTAGAAACATACATTGCTATAAGCTTTTGCTGATATAAACATTGCTGTCACTGCAGTAGGTGAAAATCTGTTAAAATGTTTGTTTCCAAATCTGTTCTCTGGACAGTTTGTTTTCTCTTTTTTTAATGAACCAAGTGTTTTAACTTTACTACATGCCTACTTCTATAAGGTGTTCTGTGCTCTCTTCTGCCTTCGTTTATCAGACATGGTGCCTACTAATGGTGCTCTAGGCAGTGAATCCTTATGAGGATTCTGGCCACCTTAGCTGGTTTTCTGTGTGCTGGGTGGCTGGTCTCCTCAGTGTGTGCCCCCCCTTAGGTCTGCATTGGAAAGGGTGCCCTGCAGACTCCGCCTCCCAAAACAGTTGGAACCCAAAGATTTGGAAACTATGTAAAGCCAGGTGATGATATCAGACTGACATCAAAGTAGGTTATGAGGAGAATTATTGTAGGGTGGTAAGGATGCCTTGCATAATGAACATTAACTCTTGCCCAGAGATGGATCTTAATAACACTTATGGTTTGATATACAGTATGCAGTTGTTCAGATACAAGGAACAGAGACTGTTACAACACACCCTGCAGTTTTGACAACATGATTACACTAGCCACAATCCACCGCAGGTCCAAATCAAAAAGTCAATTGATCATAACGAGTATCTGATATTAACCAGAATGTACTGTAACTATAAATTCCTAACCTTTTCATATTGTACAGTATTTCTGGATTTAGGCTTTGTATAATTACTATTAGGCATAAAGTAAATATATGGACCCTATTTATAAAGCGTGAAGAAAGAAAAAATTAAAGGTGAACTAACTTCAAACAACCTGCCTACCCTCTGGTCCCCATTGTACTTACCTTCGTGGTTAAGCTGTCAGTGCCCATGCACTCTGTGTAGTAGTCCAGGAATTTGAAATTACTGCTCCTCTCCCCCATCTTTCTGCAGAGCTTTGGGGATGCTTCAGCGTGATTCTGATTGGTCAGCGCTGGCACATAGCATCGCATTGCATAGATCATTTTTTCCTTGTTGCACACATATGCTAAAATGCTATTTTTTTTACATGGAAATGTACTTCAGACAGTTTTTTTCTTCTGACAGTAGAAACCTTGTAGATTAAATGGCGGCAGTTACAATATTTGCGCTACTATTTTACTAAATTTGCAGTAAAAGATACAATCAAAATACTTTTAGTGCCCACAAACACTATATAATACCTAATTTCTAGGTAAAATATAAAAGATGAGGTTGTGTCAAGTAAATAAATACCAAATTTACCAAGCCTCAGATTTGTGTGTGCGTAAAATTGTAAAAAGTTATGGTACCTAAAATTGTCTAGAGGTGATGCTTTAAAAGCCTTTTATCAATAAGAGTTAACAGTGAATGATGGCCTTGAATTATTGCTACCCATTTGCTTGTAAGACACTGATAGTATGTGGAGACTGTGCATGACATAAAAGGCTCAGAGTACTTCATGGAGTGGCAATATTTGTTAAAAGTCTTAACAGTACTGGATTGCAGGGATAGGCACAGACCAAGGCTGTGGCGAACATTTTCCAAAGTACAGACCTTAGTGAAGGACACCAAGGTACATTTCAAATTAAAACCATCAAAAAACACTCTGTCTACTCTCTGGCCTAGTTTTACAAGTGCAAATAAGTTTAAAATAACATTTATATAAAGACTGCTTGTGGTATACTGTTATAAAATGTTTAAAATATTTTCAAAATGCTTACCTTTTATATTTTTTGGTTGTATTGGGACACAGCAGCAGCATCAAAGTCCTTTGTAGAGAAGGGTCCCCATAGATCTCCCTTTAGAGCAGGGTCCCCATAGATCCCTCTTTAGGGCAGGCCAGGGTCCCCATAGATCCCCTTTAAAGCAGGGTCCCCATAGATCCCCTTTAGAGCAGGGTTGCCAAAGATCCCTCTTTAGAGCAGGCCATGTGCCTCATAGATCCCCCTTTAGAGCAGGGTCCCCATAGATCCCTATTTAGAGCAGGCCAGGGTCCCTCTCCATTTAGAGCAGGGTCTCCATAGATCCCCCTTTAGAGCAAGGTCCCCATAGATTCTCCTTTAGAGCAGGCCAGGGTCCCCATAGATCCCCCTTTAGAGCAGGGTCCCCAGAGATCCCTCTTTAGAGCAGGCCAGGATCCTCATATATGCCCCTTTAGAGCAGGGTCCCCATAGCTCCCCCATTAGAGCAGGTCAGAGTCCCCATAGACCCCCTTTAGAGTAGGGCCCCCATAGATCCCCCTTTAGAGCAGGCCAGGATCTCCATAGATCTCCCTTTAGAGCAGGGTCCCCATAGATCCCCCTTTAGAGCAGGCCAGGGTCCCCATAGATCCCCCTTTAAAGCAAGGTCCCCCATAGATCCCCCTTATATTATGATCCGATTCTTCTAGTGGAGCTATAGGAATAGGACACATACACGTCTCACAAGGAAGCTGGGGGCCGGTGCACTGAGATCGGGCATAGGCAGGTTTCGAGGAAGTTACGTTCTCCTCCTCTGAAGGTCAGAGCCTGGGGTGGGGCAAGCACCTGATTGATAGGACGCCGGCGGTCCTACTAACCAGCGGGCAGCAGCGGGGAGGCGGATCTGTGACTGTCAGACAGCATATTCATCTCTCCTGCGCCTCTGACCAACTCCCCGCAGCCCAACGCAAAACGGCGGCCGTGGACCCTGCAAGGACCTCTCATGGACACCAGTGTCTGTGTACAGACACCTTGCTGATCCCTGCTGGGTTGTTCATTTCAGGAGAATCCAAGTCAGTTCTGCTGACTTTGACCACTATAACTGTACTCCAGTGCTGGTCATAACTTCAACTAGCATTTATTTTCAACATGTAGTCTAGGACTTGGAGTAGAGGGTTTCTTCAACACTTGTCCCTGAGAAAACAAAGGTTAAACTTATTTCTCTGTCTGATGTTATTATATCTGACACAACATCGTTGCCTGACCTTTAGGTTACACTCAGTCAGAAAGAAGAACCAAGGAAATGTTGCTTCCATTGATGAAGTTAAAGCCTAAGGGCCTGTTAGAGATACTGAGCTGAGCACCCGGGCCCTATGGGAGAATAAAGCACTGCATTTCATGTTTGAAAATGGCAGACATCAACATTATTAAAGGGCACCTAGTTTACAACTTGGCTTATTTAAAGAGAAAATAATATTTCCAGATGTAGCTTTGTGTAAATAATAGTAACAAAATTGGTATTTTTTTTTGTATTATACGTCTAACAAGAAAGGACACTACCAGAACGGAGCATGTTGTATAGTTTGTCATTATAACATTGCCATATACAATAGACAATGTACTTCTTTTTTTAATGCTGTTTACAAATGTTTAAATAAATAAAAAAAGTATATAGGAATAACACCAAAAAAAATAAGTAACCTTGGGTATTAGTCCCTTACTAAATTAAAAACGTTTTGATAAACACTACATATCTAACCTACTACATTTTAGGTGTCTGATACAATTTTAGATGTCCAATAGTGTTTTAGGTCATATACAGTTGACTAAGGTAAAAGTTGTCACTATCTGACTGGAATGCTCGTCTTTAAAATGTTACATTTCTGTTGTGAACACAAGTGTAGCTTTGTCTCCAGAGCTCCTGATGAAGAGATGTTCCCAACACCTAAAGGTCTATAATCCCTTACCTACTTCACAAACTTACCTCACTTGTACCATAAGTGCTTTCATGATTTCTGTGTGTCTGCTGAGAGAGGAGATGAGTTGTGCTGTTGAATGAGGACTGAATTGGGTAGATAGATAGATAGATAGATAGATAGATAGATAGATAGATAGATAGATAGATAGATAGATAGATAGATCCATCACAGCATATAGGTCAAGGTCTATTGATGTAAACATGCCTAGATATTTCCATTACATTTTGGTGGTTCAAATTAGCCCTTGGAAAGAAGAAAAAATATATGACTTGGAGAAGTTTGTGGTGTAGTAAGGATTTAAAAATGTTGTGGATATCCAGGTTGGCACTGAGATACAGTAGATAGATAGATACATACATATATACATACTTACATAGATACATGCATACATCGATAGATACATAGATAGATACAAAGATCTTCTACACATAATTAAAAACAGACTTTAGCACAGCACGCTTTTGTACTTTTCACTGTGAATAAATATTCATTTTAAAATCTGTAAAGTATGCATTTAGAAGGATCATTAACTCAAGTAATTCCACCACTCACAAACTCATATTATTTTAAAAAGCAGTCTGGCCTCTTTATGGTGTGAACAATTACTCTGACATATACCTGCAGCCTTCTTCACTGGAATTAATGTTAAGCTCTCCAGCTAAATTGACTTTATGTCTAGTTTATTTCTAATCAGAGAACAAAGTAACATTAATTCTACAGCGACATGCTCACTTATGTTCATTACTGTTGTTTACAATGACTAAAGACTTGTTTTTTATAGGAATAATGTTTATCTTCAAACTGAATCATCTTGAATCGCTATTTTTCATCTTTAAAATGCTAAATTGTCTGAATAAAGTGGAAATGAGACTATGATACATAGTTTACAATATCAGTGATAAAAAGGCACAGTGAACCTATTCACATTTCTTTGCATGGGAGGGGTATTGCTGTAACATTTACAAATATTTACAGTATGTAAAATATTGAATACCTGTGCAGTGTAAAAAGAGAAGTGGAGACAGTTGCTTAGGCTGGAGGGAAAATAGATGTGACATATTTAGATAACAATATAATACATATATATATATATATATTGTTATCTAAATTTGTCACTTACCTTGTAGATGTATCCTCCTGATGGAGCGGTCCTTTGATCGTGAAACATGTAGAGGGTTATATGTCCTATGAGGACTTTTCAAACCTTGAATTCATCCAGAAGTCAACGTATTGATATGCTGTATTGATATTTTTTCTGTTTTTATGTATTGATTTTTTGGAGTCATGTCTAGTGTTTTATATGTATAATAAATCTAAGTTTTAATTATAATAGTGTATTGTGTCTATTGGTACCGAGATAGTCCATTTTTCCTCCTCTCCTAGTGGAGAACAGCCTAAGCAACTGTCTCCACTTCTATTTTTACATAATATTCGGATGATTGTACCCAATTTTTGCTTATTTTATTTTCCCATGATGGGATCTCAACCCTGAGGCAAACTCCTTGATATTTAATATAAAATATAAAATAAAAAAATGCTGCGCTAAAGGGTCCCAGTGATATTTAATACCTGTGCAGTAATATTTACATTATCATATGGTGTAGTTTTATTTTGTCAGGCAATTTTTGGTTAAGGATTTACTGAATACAGTTTGCTTTAATTGGATTATTAAAAATGATTTAAGCATTAACTACTTAAGCCCCGGACCAATTGGCTGGCCAAAGACCAGAGCACTTTTTACGATTCGGCACTGCGTCGTTTTAACTGACAATTGCACGGTCATGCAATGTAGCTCCCAAACAAAATTGACGTCCTTTTTTTCCCACAAATAGAGCTTTCTTTTGGTGGTATTTCATCACATCTGCGTTTTTTATTTTTTGCGCTATAAACAAAAAAAGAGCGCCAATTTTGAAAAAAAAAAGCAATTTTTTTGCTTTTTGCTATAATAAATATCCCCAAAAAATTTATAAAAAAAACTTTTTTTTCCCTAAGTTTAGGCCGATACATATTCTTCCACATATTTTTGGTAAAAAAAATCGCACTAAGCGTTTATTGATTGGTTTGCGCAAAAGTTATAGTGTCTACAAAATAGGGGATAGTTTTATGGCATTTTTATTAATAATTTTTTTTTTTTTACTAGTAATGGCGGTGATCAGCGATTTTTAGCATGACTGCGACATTATGGCCGACACGTCAGACAATTTTGGCGCGATTTTGGGACCATTAACATTTATACAACGATCAGTGCGATTAAAATTGCATTGATTACTGTGTAAATGTGACTGGCAGTGAAGGGGTTAACACTACGTGGCACTGTAGGGGTTAAGTGTGTCCTAGGGAGTGATTCTAACTGTGGGGGGATGGGCTACGTGTGACACATCACTGATCATAGCTCCCAATCACAGGGAGCTATGATCAGTGACAGTGTCACTAGGCAGAACGGGGAGATGCTTGTTTACATCAGCATCTCCCCGTTCTTCCTCTCCGTGAGACGATCGTGGGTATCGCAATCCTACTCACGGATTCAAAGGGACGTACAGGTACGCCCATTTGCGGAGCCATGTCATTCTGCCGACCGGTTAATAATAAACGCCTCCAATCAACATAATCAGCAGATAATGTTTAGAAGAGGCAAAGATCTGGATTTTAGCCAACAGTAGGTTCTGAAAATAAGGAAAAGATGAACTACACTTGTTTTTATACAAAACAAATTACCTTTCAACTTTAGTACAAATTTTACATCTGGAGGACCTTGGTTGATGTGTATAAAAATTTAATATGTATAGTAAAATGTGAGAATTTGTCAGGCAGATTTTTTTGTGTATTAATAAGCCTCCTAAAATACAAATTGCTTATACTTTATTTAGGAAGTTGTACTGTCTGTATTAAGTATCAACTCCTCACACACCAGGACCCAAACTAATGCATACATGAATCAAGGACAGTCCATCCAAGCCTGCTTTCTAACAGTGGCTCTATGCCAGTGCTTCACTCCCCTAATTGCCACAAGTTCATGAACAACTACAATCCATTTTATTATGAAGTTATCCTGACAAAGCAAAACAGCATGATGTTAAAATGAGCTTCCTTATCTTATTTTAATGTCTAATGCATGTATACTTGAACAATGTATCCTCCTTACAAACCCTGGTGATATCACATATAGAAAAATATAATTAAAGTATTAGAAATGCTGAGAATATAGAGCATATATAATAGTTATAAGTAGAGATGGGAAGGCCCAGAAAAAAAAAGGAAAAATGTCAAAGCCTTTTTTTCCCCTGGAAAACTTGGAAAAAAAAGAGTGTAGAATATGTTATATTACAATGATGAATAATATATCTATGACATGGTATTCAAACTATATAACATGAAGACCTTAATGATTTCTAAGACTTTATGTAAATTCTTAAATTATAGCTTAACCACCTGGCGCCCACTATACGTCATATGACGTCCTCTACTTTCCGGGGGTATATCTGAATGATGCCTGTAGCTACAGACATCATTCAGATATTGCCGTTTTCAGCCAGCGATTCCCTGCACCATAAGAATGATCATATCGGCTGTTCCGCCGCTTGATCGTTCTTACAGGCGGCGGGAGGGGACGTCCCCCCCTCCAGCCGCCCTCCGGTGCTTCTACCGACTCACCGCTTCCATCGGTGAGTCGGACACAGGATCCGCCGGCCCCCGGATGGTGATCATAGAGATTTCCGGTGGACCAGATAGTCGCCGGAGTCTTTATGATCGTTCGGAGGCCGGGAACGATGTTATGAAGTCACGCCCGGCCTCTTCATTCAAATAACGGCGGCGCCTCGGCTGGGAAGCCGTGATCGTTTTTTTTTTTTTATTATTTTAGACTTTCCAGCCTAGAGGTGAGATGTGGGGTCTTATTGACCCCATATCTCACTGTAAATAGGTCCGATCGTGCCATATTCCTACTACAAGGGATGTTTACATTCCTTGTAATAGGAATAAAATTACTCAAATTTCTTATTTATTTTTTTAAAGTGTGAAACAAAAAAATTAAAGTAAAATTAACAATAAAAAAAAAAAAAAAAAAAAAAAATTAAAGCGCCCCTGTCCCCGTGAGCTCGTACGCAGAAGCAAACGCATTTGTAAGTCCCGCCCACATATGAAAACGGTGTTCAAACCACACATGTGAGGTATCGATGCGAACGTTAGAGCGAGAGCAATAATTCTAGCCCTAGACCTCCTCTGTAACTCAAAATATGTAACCAGTAAAAAATTTTTAAAGCGTCGCCTTTGGGGATTTTTAAATACCAAAGTTTTGCGCCATTCCACAAGCGCGTGCAATTTTGAAGCGTGACATGTTGGGTATCTATTTACTCAGCGTATCTTCATCTTTCACATTATGCAAAAAAAATGGGCTAACTTTACTGTTTTTTTTTGTTTTTTTTTAAACATAAAACTGTTTTTTTTTCTGAAAAAAACGCTTTCGAAAAATTGCTGCGCAAATACTGTGTGAGATAAAAAGTTGCAACGACCGCCATTGTATTCACTAGGGTCTTTGCTAAAAAAACATATATAATGTTTGGGGGTTCTATGTAAATTTTCTAGCAAAAAAAATTGGAATTTTATATGTAGGAGAGAAATGTCAGAATTGGCCTGGGTGCAAGGTGGTTAAATTAAGTTCTCTCAGCTGAAGACACTGTTACTGTACTTCACAATGCAGTTCTCGAACTGAAATATGCATTTCTGCCACTGGAGCCTTTCCCATGCCGTATGGGAAAGGCTCCAGCTTAGTTTGCATGTGGGTTCCATATTGTACCTCCTACAGTTGGGTGATTGTTGTGATAGAGTAGATGATTGCTTCTGACCTCTCAGGCCTTAATTGACAGGTAAGAGGTTCAATTTGTCTGACAAATTAGTTTATCTTTATAACCTTTAAATGATTTATTTTAATCTTCTCCATATCACAGCATACTGTTTCCTTATAGTCTGGTCAGTACATTTTTAAGTAAAATGGTGAGACCAACATATAGAGTTTGGAAACATTTCCACTGTGAATTTTATACTGAGAGCAAAGTTGCAATTTGCAAATATTGTGAGAAGAAATATTCTTTTCCAAATGCTACAAGGATGACAGAACACATCCTTACATGCCAGAGGTGCCCTAAAGAGGTAAATAAATACTTTACGGAAAAAAATAAAGAGGACCACAATGAAAGTGCAAGTAGCTTTTCCCTACAGAGTTCTCATTCCAGAAACACTCTTTGAGGTTTATTTACTAAAGGGAAATCCACTTTGGACTGCAAGTGCACTTGAAATGCACTGAAAGTGCACTTGGAAGTAAAGTGACTGTAGATCCGAGTGGGATATGCAAGGAAGATAAAAAACAGCATTTTAGCTTGCACATTTTTGGATGATAAAATCAGCAGAGCTTCCACTCATTTCAGATCTACCCCTTAGATTTAGAGCGACTGCACTTCCAAGTGTACTTTCAAGTGTACCTGCAGTGCAAAGTGGATTTACCTTTCATAGATAACCCCCCTTGTGCTGTTTCTGGATCATCACAAAGGGGGTTATTTACGAAAGGCAAATCCACTTTGCACTGTAAGTGCACTTGGAAGTGCAGTCACTCTAAATCTAAGGGGTATATCTGAAATGAGTGGAAGCTCTGCTGATTTTATCATCCAATCATGTCCTTGTTATTCCATTTGTAATAAAAAATAAAAATTTTCAAAGCAAGTTTAGTTTACTTACTGAATAAGCTGTACTTTTATTTCAAGCATATTACTTTTATATACACTGCATTTCACCTCCCCAGTGTAACAAAACAACTTTGGGAAACTACTCCATACTGAGTTTTTTTTTTCTTTTTACATTTCCAAAATTACATTTTTTTTCCAGAAAAAAAATGGGAAAAAATGTTTTTCCCCATGGCTTCAAAATTTCCAGATATTTTACATCTCTAGTTATGAGTATAATAAATCTGGTCTCGGAACGCACATGTAGTATCTTTTTGCACACTAAAGAGTTGTTTACGCCACTTTAAGTTCATCATTAGAGATTGGAAACACGTTATAAAAAAAATTATTAAAATGATAGTTTAATGCATAATTGATATATTTATTTATCCATAGAATGCATTGTTATGTCACAAACAGTGGTGTGATAAGGTTTATTCTAATAAAGGAGTCGCAGAACATTTCTAGCTATAACAAATCTTTTATAACCGTGCTATTTCAACTAAAGCTAGCTAGTCCCTTCACTGATCACAATGGACATGTCTTTTCTTGGCAGCTGTAACTGTTTTTGAGTGCTCTACCCTTTTATTGTTTGCTGTATCAATAAAACTGTTATTTTATTTTACATTCACAGAAGTTTCAACAAGGATTTTGATTTTTGACTGTTAAAGACAACAGTTGTGAACCTGAATTATATTGTACCTGCCTGATGCAGAATGTGCTGTTTATTTATATCCCTCTTATACCACTCTGCTCCTTCTCATTTTTCAAACAAGGGTGAAATGACATCTCCGGCTAATGCATGTTCTGGTCTGTGAGGCCCAACAACAATTTAGGATCAAGTTGCAAGAATATCTACAACTGCTGCTGTCTTGGACATTGTGGTCAGTTTAGCTGAATAACAAAATATTATCTTGGAAGTTTACAAAAGTGGCATATCGTGTAATGATTATTAAAGGAGAAGTGTGGCTAAAGCTTTTTGGCCATACTTCTCCTGTGGGTCACAGGGGTGCACTTAGTTCTGCATTCTTGTGACCCAGTTTCAGCTGACAGTAGGCTAAAGTTTGCTGTTGGCATATGTAATTGAGCCAATCCAGTCTCCGCAGGGATCCTGACAATAATGTTGGGATCCGCCCACATGACTGACCCCACCCTCTTCACAGCCCAGAGCTCCACTGAGCACAGGTGGGGCAGAGCAAAGAGCCAGTGACTGACAGTCACCAGCTCTATGCTCACCGAAGACCGAGAACTGAGCAATAAGTGGTCTTTGCTTTCAATGTGTTTTTATTTTGAAGAATCATAGACAAGCATGAATAATTAACATTTTACATATTGCAGAAGGGAAGGCCGCCTGGTGTAAAAAATACATTCTATGGTCAACAATCAATACAATCAAAGGTATATTTGCATCTGAGTCTCAAAGAACAGAAAGCTCTATGTGATCAAACAAGTAATAGAAAATCCCTGAGAAAACAATCAGCGAACTTGTGGGTCAGCTAAAGGGATGAAGAGGCTTCCTCCTCCCCGACACCCCTAAAGGGATCTGACTGTGTCAGAAGAGGAAAAAAGACCCCCACTACCCCCCAGCAGTTCCCAAACTGGCAAAAACTAAGTTTCAATAAGCGGTCTTTGATCTCTCAGTTCACGATGTGGAGCTGGCAGGGGACAGCAGCATAGAGGAGAGATGTGGGGACTTATAGACCCCAGATCTCTCCATAAAGAGGACCTGTCATGCCCTATTCCTATTACAAGAGATCTTTACATTCCTTTTAATAGGAATAAAAGTGATCAAAAAATAAAAAATGTAAGTGTGCGCAATTTTAAAGCGTGACATGTTTGGTATCTATTTACTCGGCGTAAAATTATCTTTCACATTATACAAATACAATTTTTTTTACCTATGGCGTCTGCTAGAATATATATATATAATGTTTGGGGGTTCTGAGTAATTTTCTAGTAAAAAATTATTTTTACATGTAGGAGAGAAGTGTCAGAATTGGCTTGGATGGTAAGTGATTAAACTAGAGCTAAGCAGTGGTACCTCTGCATGTCCCTACTATATAAGCACTTTGTAATGACCTACAAGTACAATAGGCTAGAGTAAACCTGTACTGAGAAAATATGTAGGCTACCATTACTGGGTTCTTAAAGTGGAAGTAAACCCCCCTATCGTTTTCAGCCAAGGAAGCTGCCATCTTTGCCTCTGTTTAATCTTCAACTGCCACAGTGCTGCACATGTGATCCGTTATGACACCAGCCATTGGATGGTTTGACAGTTTGGTTGAGAGCACAGCCAATGTGCAGTTAGCATTCCCGGCATGCCTTTTTTTTTTAAACTGTTAAATCAATGGGTTTACTTCCGCTTTAAATACCTCTTGGTTGTTATGTTGATCAAAGGCTTCAATACTTACTTAGTCACTGAGAAATATGTAGGTTATTTTAACTCGGTGACTTTTCTCTTTCTGATACGACTTTCCAAACAGTAAATATTATTGATATAATGCGACTTTGCAGAACAAGTAGGAATATTGATCCAACTCAAGGGAGGAATCAGAGCAGTGTTTTCCAAACTGTTGGGAAACACATGTCCAGGTGTAATTAGTAATTAGTGTCTTAGCAATGTAATTTATTTACCGGTGTGGATATACTCCCAGCATGAACTCCAATAACACTTGAGGACAAGTGTGGAAAACATTAAGGTTCTAATTTACCTGCTTTGAAAGTGTGCAACATTCTAGCTCTCTACTGTGTATAGAATAAATTCTGCACATTTTCTGACTATCGTCACTGAGTTCTTACTTTCGGCGTATATAAGGACACAACATAAGGATGTACAGATTTCTATAGAATTTTCTTTACTTGTGTTTTCCTGAGTTAAACCCCTTGAGGAATATAGCATAGAAGATTGTTCTGTGGATGACCTGTGCTGCTACAATGTGCAGTGTGACAAATGGCAAATCTGATGTGCAAAATGCCTTTTCTGTGATAGAAACAAGATCAAAGAATTATTCATTGCTGATAAGTGTTTATTAATTTATTGGTTATTATTTAGGCATTTGCTACCCATTAGATACTGCTATGTTTCAGTTTCCATAACTCAAGATCCTTATTATAGCAAAATAAAAAGAGTGTGTATGTCAGAGGTTTCAGATAACTATTTTATGCAAATGCAAGTAAGCTGCACTAAAGTACTAAAAAACAGAAATGTGTAACGTGCATTCAGGCTCTCTTGACCCTCATAGCGTTTTGCTTAAAGCAGAACTGTATGCAGATACAAAAGACCTTCAGTTATGTATTTATAAAGTTATCCTTAAAGTGTAACTACAATGCTTTGAACAAGTATTCATACCCCTTGAAATTTTGCACATTTTGTCATGTTACAACAAAAATGTAAATGTATCTTATTGGGATTTAATCTGCTAGACCAACCCAAAGTGGCACAAAATTGTGATGTGGAAGGAAAATGATAAATGGATTTCAATTTTTTTTACGAGTAAATATCTGAAAAGTGTGGCATGCATTTGTCTTCAGCCCCCTTTACTCTGATACCCCTAACTAAAATCTAGCGGAACTAGTTGCCTTCAGAAGTCACCTAATTAGTAAATAGAGTCCACCTGTGGGTAATTTATTCTCAGTATAAATACAGCTGTTCTGTAAAGCCCTCAGAGGTTTGTTAGAGAACCTTAGTGAACAAACAGCATCATGAAGGCCAAGGAACACGCCAGACAGATCAGGGATAAAGTTGTGGAGAAGTTTAAAGCAGGGTTAGGTTATAAAAAAAATATCCCAAGCTTTGAACATCTCACGGAGCACTATTCAATCCATCATCCGAAAAAGTAAAAGTATGGCACAGCTGCAAACCTACCAAGACATGGCTGTCCACCTAAACTGACAGGCCAGGCAAGGAGAGGATTAAACAGAGAAGCAGCCAAGAGGCCCATGGTGACTCTGGAGAAGCTGCATAGATCCACAGCTCAGGTGGGAAAATCTGTCCTCAGGACAACTATTAGTCGTACACTCCACAAATCTGGCCTTTAGGCCCCTTTCACACTGAGGCGCTTTGCAGGCGCTAAAGTTCTAAAAATAGCGCCTGCAAAGCGCCTTCAAACAGCCACTGCTGTGTCACACTGGAGCAGTGCGCTTGCAGGACGCTGAAAAATGTCCTGCAAGCCGCATCTTTGGAGCGCTGTAGGAGCGGTGTATTTACCGCTCCTAAAGCGCCCCTTCCCATTGAAAACAATGGGGCAGCGCTCCAAACCCACCTGCAAAGTGTCGCTGCAGCGGCGCTTTGTGGGCGGTTTTAACCCTTTTGTCCTTGTCACTAGAAGGGGAATTAAAGATCACCCAGACTTAGGCAGCAATAAAAACCTGACAAAGGTGCCAACCCTTTCCAACAGTATCCAAAATGAAAGCAAAGTTGGAGTTTAACTATAATATCTTTTCAGTGTATATATGTGGACTAGATGGACGTTTTTACAATTGCATGGATTTTTTTTATTATCCAACATGTTGAGGTGTAGCACATTGCACTTTTATCCACAGTATAGGGCCCTGTGCACTTTGTAGCCCACCTATCAATGCACCTATCAATACATGTAATCTCCTAAACCATGCCATTGTTATCCCTACCGCTCAATAGATATAATTCCCTAATTGTCTATGGCCGCTTCCCTTCCTCTTCAGTCCTGCAAGCTAAATATTCCCTGCCCGACTGGTACTTTTTTCGATATTTACAATTACATCATGCTTGTGCTACCCAGTTTGGCTTCCAGGCCATTACCCTTCAAGAAACAGACCTGGAGTCACTGCTCCTCACTGATTTTATTTCCAACGCCCACTCGGAACTGTACCAAGTCATACGTCCATCTCTTTCTGTAAGCCTTGTTAGGTGCAGGGAGCAATGGCTGTCATATAGTTCTGACCTGGATGGCTACGATTGGGAGGATATCTGGGATTATGCATTTCAGTATCTTATATCCATCCATAAGGGATAAACTGATTCAATTTAAAATTGTTTACCGTATCTAGTACCATATAGGGTAAAGAAATTTGGGCTTACAGACTACTCTGGTTTTTGTTGTTCCTCCCCACAAGGCGGACTTCATTCATGTATTTTGGAGTTGTCCCACAATAGAGGACTTTTAAATGAACATTTTTTAATCTATCTTAATGGTGGCCACCATTTCGGTACCTCTAGAGATGAGAGTCTGCTTGTTGGGCCTGGTGGAAGCCTTAGCCTCCCGTAAGGTCATGAGAGTCTTTTTGAGTATGTTGCTGTATTATGCTAGAAAGCTCATTGTTCTGAAATGGAAATTGCCTAACTATTGCAGCAATGGAAAGCTTTGGATTCTTCAGTCCTTCCCCTGTACAGGACTTCCTACAATAGTAGAGGTTGTCCCACCAAGTTTGACAAAATTTGGAACCCATCGTTAGATCACCTGGACACTATTACGGATCCGGGAGGGTGATTGTCCTTTTGAATCCTTCCCCTTATGTTCTGTGCCTAATTTCCTGTCCCCTTTAGTCATGCTACTCTCCAGCCTTTGTCCCTTTGGGAGACAGTGTAACCCTACTTATTTTACAGTTGTTTTTTATCCTCTACTTTTGTGGAAGCCTGGAGTTCTTTCATATTTGATCCAGTCACTTGTGTTTAATGTATGGTTATGTCCTGTTTATGTTTTCATACAAGGCTTCTTGGCACCTACTACTGGTAGGTGAGGCACACAATATGACTGTATTTATGGAGCAGTAATTAGAGTCCTTCTGTTTAATATATATAATTTTTCTTTTCGTCCCTTTTTTTTGCTGTTTTCTGTGGTTTTATATTTGCAGGCGGTGGCTCTCACTACTGCCCATTGTTATAATTGTTGTACTTTTGAAATAAAAAAAAAATGAGTTTATAAAAAAATATAATAGATATAATCCCCTAATTAATGCAGTTGTTATACTGGTAAAATGCTGGGACAAATAGATTCTGAAATAAAAGTACATTTATGACTCTAAAAAATTGACACTTCAATTAAACAATAGAAAATCTCTCCATCGTGGTGTTATCCTCCACCCCTCCCACCAGCAGCTTCATATCCCTTTGAGGCATCAGCTTTTCATCTTGCATTTTTTCTTGTTAAAAGTTTTTATTAAGCATTAAACAATAAACAGGTGTACATACTTCTTAAGCTTAAAGAAATAACAGAATTATATCTTACGATATTTAGAGATACATATGTGGAATGAATTGTACAACACAAGTATTTCCATGTGATTGCAAAAATTTACACACATTTTGGTAAGAAGAAATAAATTCAGTTATAAATAAGGAATTGAAACGTGAATGCGTATCACTTTTTGTGTGTTTAAACTTAAATGAGTAATTGAAGTCAAAATAAGTAAGAACTCTCATTAGTTGAATTTTATATACCTAAGCTGTAGAAAAGAAAAATTCGTTTTGGAGATAGGTATATAGGTGTCGTCTGGGAAGATGATAGGGGTGGAATCGTTTTATATGATAGTCTGGATATTATTTATAATATGAATTATATAGTTTTAGCAAAAGTTAAATAGGTAAAGGTAAGAAAATGTACATCTAGTACTTCTTATTGTAAGATCAAATATCCTGGGAATATAGGGAGAAAGGAGGGAGAGAGTCAGGAGTGTTAAAAGGGTGCTTTGTAAGGACGCTCCAGGGGACCAGGGTATAACTAGGGGTGACCCTTCACATATTATGGTGAGGAAGGGTTACCCTGTAGTATTGAGGGATCATTCTGTAGGTCCCGAAAATCCTGAGATTCGGTAAAATGGATCCAACAAGACCAGGTTTCAAGAAATTGTGTTTGTGTTTCTCTAGATTGGTGGATTATTTCTTCCATGTGTACTGTTTTTTGAAGGCGGGTGAACCAGTCTTTCACAGTTGGTGGAAGTGTGGATCGCCAATTCCTTGGAATACACATGTTTGCAGCAGCTACCATGTGCATCTGTAGGGAATGTAAGTAGGTACGTTTTGGGCATGCTGGGTAGTGTAAGAGGAATTGTGCTGGGGAGTAGTCTAGTTTGTGTGTTGTTACCATTTGTATCACTTTATGAACGATCGCCCAGAAAGGTTGAATTTTACTACAATGCCACCATATATGCAAGAGAGTTCCAGTCTCAGTACAACATCTCCAACATATTGGGGAAAGTGATGGGTAAATTTTATGTAATTTAGATGGAGTATTATACCATCTAGATAATATTTTGAACGCATTCTCTTGCACGCAAACATTTAGGGAACCCTTATGGGCGATCGTATAGATAAATTCCCATTGATTGTTGGGTATATGTAGGGAGAGGTCTTTTTTCCATCGTTCAATGTTAACCTGGTTCTGTGGTGGATGTTGGGGGAATAGTATAGCGTATGAAAAGGAAATTAGGTGACGTTGGGGTTCCGTTTTAAGGCACATATCTTCAAATGGAGTAATAGGTCTGGACCATTCTGCAACGGCTGCTTGCGAGTTCAAAAAATGTTTAATTTGTATAAAGGACCAATAGGGCAGCACCTTAGGTTTGAGTATTTCGGAAAGGTCTGAAAACGAGAGAAGTTTATTATCCTTATAAAAATGCATGGTGCGAATGTTGTCAGACGGCCATAAATCTCTCAGATAGCAGGCCTTCATTCCAGAGGGAAACAAAGGATTCCATCTGAGAGGGGTTAAAGGGCCATTAGTATCTGAGATCTTATATTTAGTACACGCTTGTTTGAAGACACGTAATGTGGGTAAGATTAAGGGGTGGTCCTTATAGTATTTGGATATTTTTGGGAAATGTAACCAAGGGGTTTGAGCTAAGGGTACCGGGGAGAAATGATTTTCTATTCTGACCCAATCTTTAACTGAGGTATGGACATTCCAGTCTACAACTCTAGTAAGGTGACTTGCTATCTGATACTTACGAATGTCGGGTATTCCCAATCCTCCTCGTACTTTTGGGGAGGTAAGTTTACTATAATTTAGTCTAGGGCGAGTAGAACCCCAAATAAATTTCGTACAAATTTGTCTAAAGGATGTGAAAAAAGACGGTGGGATATGGACAGGTACTGTTTGGAGAATATATAGAAATCTCGGCAGAACGTTCATTTTGATGATGGACGCTCTACCGAACCAAGAAAAAAGGCCCGTTGACCATTTCTTAAAGTCTTCAGTAATGTTTTGCAACAAAGGCTGGTAATTAGCTGAATATAAGTCTGATAGCGAAGCAGTTATTTTAATGCCTAGGTAGGTTAGATATTTATTATCCCATTTAAAAGGAAAATTGTGCTGACATTGTTCACATTGTCTCAAGGGGAGTGAGATGTTTAAAGCTGTAGACTTTGCAAGATTTATTTGTAAATTTGATATGGATTTAAAATGTTCTAATGTTTTAAAAAGGTTGGGTAGCGTGATCAGTGGTTCAGAGAGAAATAAGAGTACGTCATCTGCAAAAGCAGCTGTCTTATATGTATTACCTTTTATTTCAATTCCCTTAATGTTAGGATTCTCTCTAATATTCCTCAGTAGGGGTTCCATAGTTAAGATAAAAATCAACGGGGATAGAGGGCAGCCCTGACGTGTACCGTTGGAGACGGAGAAGGCGTTTGACAGGTGACCATTAACCCTAACCCGAGCCGTGGGTGTGGAGTAAAGCATGAGTATGAAATTAAGCATGCGTTCTGGTAAACCTATATGCTTCAAAGTTTCAGTCATATAATCCCAGGCCACCCTGTCAAACGCCTTCTCCGCGTCCAAGGATAAAAAGAATCCTTTTTTTTTCGAAGAGACAAGCCAGTGATAAATATTTATTGCTTTCAGGGTATTGTCCCTTGCCTCCCTTCCTGGAACAAACCCTACTTGGTCAAGGTGAATTAGGTCAGGAATCAAGGGAAGTAGTCTGTTAGCTAATATTTTGGCATACCATTTTAGATCAACATTTAATAGGGAGATAGGCCTATAATTTGTCACCAAGCATGGATCCTTTCCTGGTTTTGGAATAACTGATATATGAGCTGTTAATAGATCTCTTGGGGGTTTCGTTGGTGTAGCATATGTATTAAAGGTAGATATGAAAAAAGGAGTTAATATATAATTATAAGCCTTATAATATCCTACTGTCAAGCCATCTGGCCCTGGGCATTTACCTGTTTTTAAGGATTTTAGTGCGTTCTCTGTTTCCTCTAAAGTGATTGGTTTGTCGAGTATTTGACGGTTTAAGTCTGATATAGGGGATGGACTATATTGATTGAGGAAGTCTGTTATAATTGACTTTCTATCTGGATTGCCTGTACATGAATTTGTGTCAGTTTGGTTATATAGTTTGGTATAATACTGTACAAATTGATCAGCTATGTCTGGTGTGGATGAGACCTTCTTGCCTTTAGTATCTGTAAGGGTGTGAATCGTGTTAGCAGATCTCTTCGATCTTAAGGCCCTAGCGAGCATTTTACCAGCCTTGTTGCCAAACTCATAAAACGTTTTTTGGCGTAGGATAAAGGATCGTTTCGTTTGTTTGTCCAGCATTTCCATTAATTGTTTTCTGAGGGTTATCAAGGAGGTTAGTGTATCTTGGGCAAGAGTTTGTTTATGTACCTTTTCTAATTTATAGATTTTGTTAGTCAGATCGTTAAAGAGTTTTTGTTGTAGTTTACGTCTCTTAGCAGCAGCCGCTATGAGGATACCCCTAACAACACATTTATGTGCTTCCCAATGAATTGGTGGTGAAGTATCGGAGGCTGAGTTATTTATAAAGTATTGTTTTAGGCAGTTTTCTATTTCACTATTAATAGATTCATCTGTGAGGAGGGATGGATCAAGTTTCCAAGTACGGGTTCTGGGTAACACATCCGGGAAGGACAGACAAATAGATATCGGATGGTGATCTGATAGGTACATGGGGTCAATCGAGGTTGAGAGAAGAAAGGGTAAATCGGATTGAGTAATGAAAAAATAATCTATCCTGGAGTATTTGTCATGGGGATTAGAGTAAAATGTAAAATCTTTGCAATCGGGGAATAAAGTACGCCAGGAATCATGTAAGAATAAAGATTGTAGTTCACCTTTAATTGCTTTAAGAGCAGAGTATGGGATGGATGATAAACCATTAGACGTGTCTAGTATGGGGTTCATGGGAATGTTAAAGTCCCCTCCTAATATCAATGTGCCTTCTTGAAAATCAGCAAGGCGTCTGGTAATTTCCCGAAAAAAGGATACCTGACCGGAATTTGGGGCGTATATATTGGCCAGCGTGATCTGCTTGCCTTTCAAAGTTCCTTTTAGAAAGAGGAATCTGCCTGCTTTGTCAATCAAAGAGTCTGTAATAAGCATAGGGTTATGTTTTGCTAGTATAATGGATACTCCTTTAGTTTTGGACATGGGGTTTGTGGCGTGATAAGCTATAGGATAATGTATATTGTATAGTTTTGGAGTGGAATCTCCCCTAAAGTGTGTCTCTTGGACAAAAATTATGTCTGCTCGGTTGCGTTTCATTGTCGTTAATAGCTGGGATCTTTTTTCCGGCACATTCAAGCCTTTTGCATTGAGAGAAATAATTTTGAGTAGGGTATTCGATAATGTAGGGTTTGAAGGAGCCATTTTTCTTTATATGTGAACTTCGGTTTATCTGTTGTCAAAAAGGAGGTCAAGAAGATAAAGGAAGTATATGTATATGTACAATACAACAGAATTATGTACTTCCTTATAGTAGGAAAGTGACTGGTCCCCTGGAGCGTCCTGTGAGGGGTTAAGGGTAGAGTCAAGGTAATGTAGGGGGGTATTAGACTAGGCCTTAGGGTAAGGTTAGGGATTATCAAGGGGGAACCGGTGGTAGGCGAGGACCTGCTCGCCTACTACAAAGGGATGGTTAGGGTACCGGTCAGAGTCAGTGGTATACAGGTTTTAGAAATTCGCCGTGTTACCAATAAAAGTAGCACCACTCTTTGGGGGTCAACTAGGGTGAGAATAGACGGTTTATAGGACTCTGTAATACATCCCGTCAGACCGTAGACCCTCAATAAGAAATGACAATCTAAATGGTAAGTAAGTAAGGGGAAATTAGTTATAAGTAGAGACATGGGTTCACTATATAGAAGGTAAAGATATTATTGGACCTGAAGTCCTTCGGGCAATGAGAACCAAGAAAATCGTGTATGATGTTGAGGATAGCATGGAGAAAAATACTGAACTAAGTGTGGTGTGTCAGAGGCCTAAGGGCGTATAAAACATGGAGATAATTCTCCTATAAAGGGAGTATATTTATGTGGTATTGGAAGAATAAAGTAGATGAACTAAGATCCAAACATTGTATCATCATGGTTGGAAGTTAGCAACAGGTTCTCCGCATAAAACCTAAACATGCGATGACCACTAAGGGATAAAAGAAAAAAAAAAAAAAAAAAAGGGGATTCTAAACCTATATTTATATATTTATGTATACACACATATATGCACACATATATATATACACATACATGTACACATCTAAACATAAGACATTAATAACCGTCAATAAGTTTCAGCATGAGTTCTTCTTGTGTTAAGTAAGGTAATATGTGGGCATAAACGAGTGCCCACGGTCTTATAAGGTAGACTGTATCTTTAAATAGAAAGGAGCTCAACAACAAAAAAAAAAAAAAAAGGGGGGGGGGAAACCCCCACACACAAACCCCCTCCCCCAACCCATCTTTTCTCCAAAAAGAAAATTATCAGGGTGTTTGAACTGTCTAATAGTTCAAGGGCATTTAGGGATTCTCATATATACCCCAAATCTCCTATCCTAAATTATTCTCCATAACAAAGGATAGACAGTTAACAAATGTGTTTGAGTCTCATATAGCCCATACCTTCATTTATATTAACTAAGCCATTACCACAATGAGCTTATTCCTTGCTAGATGGTAAAAGCAATAAGAATGTATCATAAATCAAATCATGGGTGAATAAATAAGACCATATGAAACATATATCCATCCGCACACTTTGCCTATATAATAATACCAGCAAAAGTAACAGGGTGTTTGAGCTGTATAGTGGAATAATGGGATTTGGGGAATTTCATGCATTCCCCAAAGCTTCTATCCACTTTACTGTTTGGAAAAATTGTATATAATTGTGCTGTGTTCACATTTAATTTGTCTCTTCATTTATACCAACTAAGCTTATATACCAGTGTATCTGTTACTGACTAAGAATTAAATGAAATAATTGTGTAACAAAACCAGTACCATGAGTGGATGGTCATGACCATATAGAGTACTTCGTTTTCAGTCTCGTGTCAAGCATTCAATGGTATCTGGAGAGCTGTCATTTTCTTGGAGAATGAAGAGGAGATATCCTGCAAACAAGTCAAACACAAACAAAACAAAACCAAAAAAAAAAAGGGGCGAGGGAAGGAAAAAAAAAAAAAGGGGGGGACCCTCATTTTTTAGAAAGATGTATCATGGAAGAAGATCAAGTAGTTGATTCTACTAAGATGATTTAGTAAGCTATACTGATAAAGTATAAGTAACTAGTGATCTCTGCGGGCTCTCCTTGGAAGTGGAGCTGATGTAGGACTGACTGATTGTAGAGGCGGTGTAACATTCACATTCCTCCTTGAGGTTGATGGAGATCTGCGTCTTCTGAAATGTGAGGCCTGCGTTTCCATCTGGTCTGTTCCGCGTGGTTGGATGGAGAAGTTTGACAGTGGAAAGTCAGAATACCAATTAGGTACAGGGGTATACGGGATGTCAAGAATTTGACAGAATGAATCTAGGTCTTCAGGGACCCTTAAAATGGCTGTGCGCCCTTGATTAGTGGCTGCAAGGGCAAAGGGAAATTTCCAGCGATATGGTATATTTTTGGATTGAAGTATTTCTAATAGCGGGCGTAGATCTTTCCTGTGCCTGAGGGTTATTGCAGATAGGTCTTGATATATAGATATTCTATGGCCCTCATATTCAGTTGTGCGTTTAATTCTGGCCTGTTTTAAGATATCTTCCTTCAGCCTGTAGTCATTAATAAAGCAAATGACATCTCTGGGAGGGTCTGTGTCCCTTCCTTTAGGTCTAAGAGCCCTATGTATGCGATCCATGTTAATGACTTCAATACACTGACTTTCCAATAATTGACTAAAGATGGCTGATACTGTGGCATTCAGCTGGGTATTATCCACACTCTCAGGGAGGCCTCTCACTCTTAAGTTATGGCGTCTTCCCCTATTCTCGAGGTCTTCGACATGTCTTTGAATGTCCCTTAATTGCATAGTGTGTGTGCTTACCGTGGCCGTCACTTTCCTTAGTACCGAATTGTGTACGTTCGTTTTTTGTTCCACATCCTGCATCCTTCCCGCCATTGCCTGTAGTTCCTGCCTTAGGTCTGTCATGGCTGCGGTGAAGGTATCCTTGATGTCATTTGCCACAGCACGTAGGTCTTGTAAGGTAGGATGTTGTGAAGTACCAGGCATAGCCTCAGGAGGAGTCATGGACGGAGTGAGTGTAATGCCGCTCTGCGCCTGTGAGGCGGCTGAGGTATTCGCCACCATATTGGATCTCTGAGGCCTGGAGAGCTCCGGGACGCCGCGGCTGCTCTGGTCCCCGGTTCGCCTCGAGGATCTAGAACGGGATGCCGAAGAGGTGCGGGAGGCAGTCCCCATGCTCGGTGAGGCTTTTTTTTTAGTGCTGGTTCCCCGTTCAGGCTAGAGAGGGGCCACGGTCTGACGGAGCGCTCGGTTTAAGCGGCCATCTCTCCTCACGGCTAGCCACGCCCCCTTCATCTTGCATTTACCTCTTTGTCATGATTTTTTATTAAAATGAGTGTGGCAGCAAGTGCGGCTAAACTACAGTCTGTGAAGTAAAACAATTCCTGCTATGCCCTCAAGTTATTATCAATGTAAAGCACATGTTGGGACTACAGGCATACCCCACTTTTAAGTACACAATGGGGTTTATTTACTAAAGCTGGAAAGTGCAAAATCAGGCTCACTTCTTCATAGAAACCAATGAGCTTCCAGGTTTTATTATCAAAGCTTAATTGAACAAGCTGAGGTTAGAAGCGCATTGATTTCTATGCAGAAATGAGCCTGATTTTGCACTTTCCAGCTTTAGTAAATAAACCTCATTGTGTACTTAAAAGTGGGGTATGCCTGTATATAGCAAGTACACCAATGCTCTCCTTACCTCAGCTCCACTGAGAGCAAGCATGCATTATAGACCATGTCATATGCATAGTGATACATAGAAAACTTCTGTGCAGTGTACAACATACACAACTAGTGTGCAGTATGAAACATAAAACATAATAGATCTAACTAGCATCAGTCATCACTGCCTTAATGTGGAAAATATCACATTCATAGTCAGGTAGCCTTAACATAGTAAAGAGAAAAAAAATAGGACTCAGCATTAATAAACTTGGGGAAACTATAATGAACATGCAAAGTGGGCAGCAGCCATGTAGGTGGAGTGTAGCTGGAGTGGGATAACACAGTGCAGCATCCCATTTCTACCAAACTATACCAACCATTGTGAATGTTATCCTTACTGCAGATTAACTAAGTCACATCCAAACCCAATACATTGCGCCATACAAATTTACCCTCATAGATTATTGATATAATGGAAAGCACACACGTTGATCTTGTAACTCCTATCTTGCCTTTCAAATAATAATGTATGGTGTTGGTAGTTTAAACAGCAATTTTAAATGACAATAGTGGGCTTCACATCTGCCAGTAGGCACCCCTCCAGGAGAGATGCCTATGGAAAATTCAGCCCTAACTATAGTTATTGCCAATCATATTTTTGCTATTGTTTTTCTAGTATTAAGTAAAAGCCACTGCATTAGACAAGTAGCAGAGTTTGACATCACTATTATATTACAACACAGCCATTCAGTTTTTCATTCATTTCCACCTCCCGCAAGACAATGATAAAACTGATGAAGTGATTATGACAAGATCATTTCCGGAAGCAAAGCACAGTATTAGACAAAAGAAAAAATATAACAATGGCAAAATGTGAGAATTTAAACAGACTGAACTACGTTCCAAAATGTCTGGTGTTATATTACACAAGATATTCAACTTCAGTATGAATTTAGCACAATTGCAGTAATTCAAATTTTCAGGACACCAGTCACTTCTTAGAATTTAATTCTCTAGAACAGTATATGACAAAAAAAATGTATCTCATTAAATGTATCCAGTAGCTTGCTTCAATTTCATATCTTTATGATGGCATGAGACAATTCAAAATTTTGGATAGGGAACAGAGGCTCTAAACAGATCATTTTCTGCACAAAATACAGCTAGAGTAGGGCAAATTCATTCCTTTTAGGAGTTGACATCAAACTTTTGAGGCTATAGATATCGAGGATGCAACGATCTGAGGCACATTCAGGTTCTGAGAATTCTCCTCATATATGCATTGTAGGGAAATAAAAGTATATGTATATCCATTCACTAAAGTCTTATTGAAGCTTTAAAGTGTAAAGTAACTTCAAAAGTAATTTTTACAGTTTTTAAATCTGTATCTTTCATTAACCAGTACTTTGTGCCATTAAAGTCCTTGTTCAAACACTTTTGCAGAGTGATTAAACACTATCTCTCTTCCAATTGTTCTCCTGCATTATCATGCTGTCACACACTTGCACAGTACAAATGGCTTTCCCCATTACACAGCCATGTTTCATTGTTGGCACCATCAGGAAACTTGCCCTGTATAGCCATGGCTGGAGTGCATGCATGTAAACAGAAATGGCTGCGGAATGCTTCAGGAGATCATCATTACTGAGATGCAACAAAGGATGAAAAAAAACTAAAAACAGTATTTTATTAAATAATGGCGATTGTTTATGATACCTAGTCCTTTAGCAAACTAAATGTCATTTAGTTAGGGTTTACATGTATTTTTAATGCAATCCTGCCAGATACCACAAAATTTCTACATTCAGAAATGGGAAACAGCAAAACACACTTGGGTCATTGAAATCATTACAGTCAAGCTAAACTACACATTTTATACAATTTTATGGTTTACATTTGATGGGCCATCTTAAACCTGAGCTCCAGCTTGAATACACAGTTAACATGCCTACACATACATCATTTGACCCTAACAGAGAATTTGAAATTCTGTTGAACTAACCCTATGAACCATATTTGGCCACAGAGCCAAGTCCTAGACCTGCTTCAGACTACACTGATATTTAGTAAGCCTGGTTCTTATTGTGCAAAGTAAATTAGCTCTGATTGGCTGTGAGTGCTGACCATCAGTCTAAAGCCTCATACACACGATCGGACCGTGGACCAACTTTCCCGTGGATTTTTGTCCAACGGGCGTTGGCCCCAAGTTGGTATTGCATACACACGGCAGGACTTTTTCAGCCAACTTTCACCAAATCACTTGGTTTTTCTGCTCTTTACCGCCACCTTTGGTCAACTTCTGTATTGTTGTCTGATCTTTTGCATTGGTTCTGCATTGGTTTGTACAAAAGTCCGTTGGTTTTGTGTACACACGGTCGGATTTTGGTCCATCGGACTTTTGTTGGCAGAAAGTTGGTCCGTTCGCACAGCCAACAAAAGTCCGATAAAACCTGGAAAAAGTTGGTCCGATGGAGCGTACACACGGTCGGATGTTGGTCCAAAACAGCTAATTTGCATGTTGGTTGTCAAAAAGTTTGATCGTGTGTACGGGCCTTTACTGTGCAAGAGATTACAGGAAGCCATTATATTGACAAAAAAGCTTAAGCATTTTCTTAAATGAATTTAATAGTGTTTTATAATAAGGAATAGAAACCAGGACAACACATCAAGAGATAAATAAAGCTATATTTTAATGGCATCAGTATAGGGTTATTTTACATACAGTGGTTGCATTCAAACCATATTAATTTTATGTTTTATTAAAAAAAATGCACATGTGCACATATAAATAAACATAATTAAGATGGATGAACCCTTGAGTATAGTTGTTAACGAGCCATTACAGAATGTGTACTGATATACAAAATACAGCTTATAATATACGGTATAAAGTGCACATAATTCAAACAAATTATAAGCAAACTGCATGAAATTGGAAAAGTGCAGCAGGATGAAACAAAGCAAAAAATAGATAAGACATTTTGAGAAATAAAGACACCAAACTCTCAAAATTCCTGGAAATTTAATATAGTATTGAGTTTACATGTTTATACAAAAAAGTATATGTTGTCTGTTATGTGTTCATATGTGCTATGAAAAGAGAGAACGGTTGATTTACTAAACCTGAAGAGTGCAAAATGTGGTGAAGCTGTGCAAGGTAGCCAAACAGCTTCTAAGTTCAGCTTGTTCAATTTACTTTGATTAAAAAATAAAAAAAGGGAGCTGATGGGTTTCTATGCAGAGCTGCACCCGATTTTACACTCTCCAGTTGTAGTAAATCAACCCCAGAGTAACTCTAATTTTACTTAAGAAAAAACAAAATGATTATCCTTGTATATCTTTGTTATAACCATAAGGCATATATTCAATGTCATGACTTGCTACGGTGCAATTTTTATCCCACCCAAAGCAAAGACATACTATACAGTATAGTAAAAAGAGTGTATCTGGAAGGCCTACTGTACACAGCTCAGCGCCTGATGTGATTTATACAGTTTCTGATACAACTAGACAGAAAATAGCGTCAATAAAATAAATATATATAAATAAATAAATATATATATATATATAAAAGCAGCCGTTTAAAGAGTAAAAATATATAAAGGAGGATAGTATAAAAATTCCAGACTGTAGTGTTAGAAATAATATGCTAAAAACAGCGCTAAAAATTATCCAATTAAGACCGTTAAAATATCACACAAAAAAATGTATAGATATAAAATTAGTCCTCAATCATAGTAGTGAATAGATAAATGTTCCTTGGGTGTAGAAGTAGTAGTGAGTGAACAGTTCGTATAATTAATCAAAGTGACTTCATCTGTGATATATTATAAATTTTCCCCTGGACCCCTGATGCTGTTGAACCCTTGGTGATGCTGATATCTGGCTGGTTTTAACCCCGTGTTAGCAGAGGAGTAGTGGAAGCTGACTAATATACCCTGGTGATACATATATGACAGGCGTGTTTTATCTTGATTTCTGGTGAGTTTGAACCCCGATGGGGAGTGTGCCTCACTTGGTGAAAAATCACATGGGATGATACGGTGTCAGAATATATCACAGATGAAGTCACTTTGATTAATTATACGAACTGTTCACTCACTACTACTTCTACACCCAAGGAACATTTATCTATTCACTACTATGATTGAGGACTAATTTTATATCTATACATTTTTTTGTGTGATATTTTAACGGTCTTAATTGGATAATTTTTAGCGCTGTTTTTAGCATATTATTTCTAACACTACAGTCTGGAATTTTTATGCTATCCTCCTTTATATACTATACAGTATGTTAACAAATTAAACAGCCTCCAATACATTAGGTGCAATTTACAAGGAAACACATATGCAATTGTATTGTTTTGAATAACTCAAAGCCTCCATTTACACTTGAGAGTTTGCTAATTTGCCTATGCCTGACTACACCTGACTACTACTGACTATGCTCAACATAAAGAATTCTATTCTTTCTATCTGTCCTTGTTTACCCATGTATGCTTAGTTGCCCTACACTCGATTCCCTAAGTTCACAAAAGTACATGAGCTTTTTGAGCAAATTCCGGCATTTTTGATCCCACTGACTTGAAAGGGAGCGTCTGTAAACACGTGCTATGCACATTTATACTTTTGAAAAACTGTTCTCCTCCTATAGAACTGCTCTCCTCCCCTTGCTCAGTCCAGGAAACAAGCTCCTGATACAGGTGCAAAAATGCTTGTAAAATGCATGTAATACGCCTGTAATATGCTTGTATATTGCCTGACAAACATTTGAAAAAAATGCTTAAAGAAGAAGTATAACCAAAGCTCATTTGGCTGTACTTCTCCTGTGGATCACAGGAGTGCAGTTTGTTCTGCACTCCTGTGACCCGTTTTCAGCAGACAGCAGGCTGCTGACATCACAGAGCCGGTCCAGGCTGGGGCAAGATAGCGACAATCAAGTCAGGATCCACCAACTTGCCTGGATCAGTACCTGGCTCAGCCACTCATTGAGCCTGAGCAGGCTGCTCCTGGCCCCTTCACAGCCCAGCACTCCAGTGAGTGCGGAGCGGACAGAGCAGAGAGCAGTGACTGACAGTCACCAGCTCTCTGGTCAGGGAGCCCTGAGAAGCGAGTGATCGGAGGTGTTTTTATCGCTTGGTTCTCAGTCTTAGAGCCGACGGGGGACAGATGCAGCATGCAGCAATCATTCACCTAGGTAGGTATGATTCTGAAAAAAAACATACTTTTCATTTAAATATCACCTGGAATACGCTCAGGTGTGAATGCAAGCTTACATTAGGCAGTGGCTGTTTTCTAGCATGACCACAAAACATAACTCCAGAGTAAGCTTTACATTTTTCTTCTTCTATGTGTTCATTTTCCCTCACTATTTCACACCTGAGTAGTTATGAACAGGAAAAACATATCTCTTGAGTCATGCAAGCCCTCGGTGTTCTGCTGTAAGTAACCTATATTGTCAACAAGCAGGATATTGCGGAGAAGATGGGTATAGACAACTTGGCTGCTAGACATTGCTTTGTATATTTACTGCTCTTTTATTGCTAGTAGAACAGGTACAAGTGTTAAGTGTACAAACAAGTGGCCACTGCCCGCACTTTTAACTGGCCTTTGCAGCAAGGAGCACTGGAGCACTGGTCAAACAAAACCAAAGAAATTTCCAAGGTCAACTTACTGGCCAGCCTGCGACCAACCGAATTGACCTGTCCAACAATATGCGTTAAAAACAGGGGTTTAGTCTGCACACATTTGAAAATACATGCATAAACTAAATGCCCCATTAAGGCACCCCATTTTCTACCATTATCCAATTGTAGTCTTAACTCTAACTTCTGTGAGTCTCCACAGTGGAAGCACATGCATTTTAAGAGATAGGCAGAGGGCAGGTGAGCCTGGAAGGAACCCACTCCTCCTTAAAGGCACAGGGACGTACTGGACACCCAGAACATAGCACTATGGGCAGCAAAGGTGTCAGTGCGTTGCCTGACCAATATATTCACAGTACAAACAAGTGACCACTGCCCCCACCTATAATTGGCCTCTGACCTTAAAACTTTCTGAGCCACTGACCTAGGGGAGGAATGCACCTTTGGTTACACTTACAGTATCTCACAAACGTGAGTACACCCCTCACTATTTGTAAATATTTTATTATATCTTTTCATGTGACAACACTGAAGAAATGACACTTTGCTACAATGTAAAATAGTGAGTGTACAGCTTGTATAACAGTGTAAATGTGCTGTCCCCTCAAAATAACTCAACACACAGCTATTAATGTCTAAACCACTGGTAAGTACACCCCGAAGTGAAAATGTCCATATTGGGCCCAAAGTGTCAATATTTTGTGTGGCCACCATTGTTTTCCAGCACTGCCTTAACCCTCTTGGGCATGGAGTTTACCAGAGCTTCACAGGTTGCCACTGGAGTCCTCTTCCACTCCTCCATGACAACATCATGGAGCTGGTGGATGTTAGAGACCTTGCACTCCTCCACTTTCCGTTTGAGGATGCCCCATAGATGTTCAATAGGGTTTAGGTCTGGAGACATGCTTGGCCAGACCATCACCTTTACTCTCAGCTTCTTTAGCAAAGCAGTGGTCATCCTGGAGGTGTGTTTGGGGTCATTATGCTAAAATACTGCCCTGCAGCCCAGTCTCCGAAAGGAGGGGGTGATGCTCTGCTTCAGTATGTCACAGTACATGTATTCATGGTTCCCTTAATGACTTTAGCTCCCCAGTGCTGGCAGCACTCATGTAGCCCCAGACAATGACATTGCCACCACCGTGCTTGACTGTAGGCAAGACAGACTTGTCTTTGTACTCCTCAGCTGGTTGCCACCACACACGCTTGACAGCATTTGAACCAAATACGTTTATCTTGGTCTCATCAGACCACGGGTCATGGTTCCATTAATCCGTGTCCTTAGTCTGCTTGTCTTCAGCAAACTGTTTGTGGGATTACTTGTGCATCATCTTTAGAAGAGGCTTCCTTCTAGGACGACAGCCATGCAGACCAATTTGATGCAGTGTGCGGTGTATGGTCTGAGCACTGAAAGGCTGACCCCCCACCCCTTCAGCCTCTGCAGCAATGCTGGCAGCACTACGAAATACGTCTATTTCACGAAGGTAACCTCTGGATATGTCGCGAGCATGTGCACTTAACTTCTTTGGTCGACCATGGTGAGTCCTGTTCTGAGTGGAACCTGTCCTGTTAAAACGCTGTATGGTCTTGGCTGCAGCTCAGTTTTAGGGTCTTGGCAATCTTCTTATAGCCTAGACCATCTTAATGTAGAGCAACAATTCTTTTTTTCAGAACCTCAGAGAGTTTTTTGCCATAAGGTGTCATGTTGAACTTTCAGTGACCAGCATGAGAGAGTGAAAGCGATAACACCAAATTTAACACACCTGGTCCCCATTCACACATAAGACCTTGTAACACTAAGGAGTCACATGACATCAGGGAGGGACAATTGTGCCCAATTTGGACATTTTCACTTAGGGGTGTACCAGCGGTTCAGACATTAATGGCTGTGTGTTGAGTTATTTTGAGGGGACAGCAAATTTACACTGCTATACAAGCCGTACACTCACTACTTTACATTGTAGCAAAGTGTAATTTCTTCAGTGTTGTCACATGAAAAGATATAATACAATATTTACAAAAATGTGAGGGGGTGTACTCAGTTTTGTGAGATACTGTATACTGAAGTTTCCTCTACTCCCTGCCATGCCAACCTTATATTAAGATCCCTCAAATATGGCCTACCAACCCTATGTCCTCCCAGTAAATGCAGCAATAGTTCTGTTTCAGTCCTATTTTCGGTAAAAAGGTATCACAACTTGTCAAAAATCTTATTAAGTCTGCCCATGCTCTGTGCAATACTGAAGCTCCCTCTACTCCCTGCCATGCCAGCCTTATATTCAGATCCCTCAAATATGGCCTAGCAACCCTATGTCCTACCAGAGACTGCAGTAATAGTTCTGTTTCAGTCCTATTTTCAGCGAAAAGGTATCACAACAACTTGTGAAAAATCTTGTTAAGTGTGCCCATGCTCTGTGTACTCACAATTTAATATTATGGAGACTTCATACACCGCCAAAAGTGCCGTTACATTTTTTAAATATAGGTTTTCAATATTTGTGTATCTGAACTTACATTTTTTAAAACTTTCAAAACTTTCAAAACATATACAGTATTTAGATTCTATCCATTTAAATTCTGATTGTTGAAATCCATATTGAGAGAATTAATTTTACTAATATTGCTCTGCTAGTATTTTGTCTGCTCATTAAACCAATTGTTGCTTGTTTGCGCAAATTCCTTATGGATTTTAGACCTCGTTTACTAGAAATCATTTGCAAAAAATAAGTTGTTGAGTGTATTTGTACTAATATTTATTTTCTATCAATTTACACGCTTTATTTGCTACAGTAATAATTTGTAACTCTGTGGAATAGTAGCGGAAAAAAATCAGTGTTAATAAATCATACCTCAAACAATAAGGAGAAATATTTATTTAGAAAAGCTCAAGCTGCAACCATTCTGTGTAAATGATATAATATAAACACACAACAGAGAGTTTTTATATTGATCACCCTGAACTTTATCAAGGTTGGAATAGCTGTGTCTGATGTAAATTCATGATTCATGTTGAATTTTTCTGTTCACTCTATTTAATAAGGACTTTCCCCCCTAGAAATCGATGTAGTGAGCTTTGAATTTGATACACTCATATGACTCATTATTCAAAATAAAATTCAACCTTCTTCGCCTTTGTGATTGTAATGTTCTAGAAGTTCTCTGTATTTATTAAACTTGTAAAAGCAAAATTTATGAGGACTTAGGAATTTAATTTGGAAGAATGAGTCTGCTGTGTTAAAGTAAAAGTGAATAGCATTTTGTGTAAATAAGCTTTACTAAAAAAAGTGGTTCTATAGCCACAGCATACACTTTCATTTTATAAAATCAGCATTGTAATAGCAATGCAAACAGTTCTACTTTTTGACAATTAAGTATAGGAGTATAGGCTTACTTTCATGTTGCGAGTGCTGGCTATCTCTTTCCAAAACATCCTGGATTCTCTGCATGCTTCAGTTCACACCACATGCACTCCAGTGTGTTTTTTTGTATTGCAACTAAAACACATGGTAAGTAGATTATCTGGTTTTATGATGGCATAGTTCACACCAGTGCTTGCAGTTCCAGTGCGTTCCAGTTCTAGAAAAATAGAACATGCTGCATTTTATTCTGCACTGTACTGGAATGCAGTAAAATGCATCAAAATGCACTGGAATGCACAAAAAACACATAAAAAACGTGCCTGCAGAAAAGCATCAGGAACGCATCCGGACTGCGTTTCTGTGGCGTGAACTGGCCCTTAGGCTACTCATTTGCTCATTCTTTTACGTTGGATATCAAAGGACTACATGCCCAACAATACCGTGCAGTCTGAAATCGGTGATGATGTCATATGTGGTGTGTTTCCTATACTGATGGTGCCTTCTGAAAAGCCTCCTCTTCAGAATGGCCAGTTGTAGTTCAGACAGCAGGCTCTGTGAAATGTGTGACACAAGCTTGTTCAGATTAATAGGAGTAGGCTAGAAATAAGTCACTGTGGAAGTTGATATATGTTTTTCAATTTTGACCATAGATATACCTTAAGATACCACATAATGTGGAAGGTTTATTTATAATAATGGAGGGAATAGTGAATAGATAAAACTTGATATTATATATTTATTGTTACTTAAGTATATTTACTGTATTATTACTTTAAAGTGGTTCTAAAGGTTCAATGTCTTTTACCTTCATGCATTCTAAAAATAAATTCTCTGTGCACCCGCCCTCTAATACTTACCCATGCCCCATCCCGATCCGATGATGTCCACGAGAGCCTCGGCTCTCCAGGGACTTACCCTTCCCACTGGCCAATCACGGGCAGGGCCAAGCCACAGCTCTGTGTGTAAAAGGACACGCAGAGCAGCAGCCCTGGAGCTCGCCTGCTTGGGTGCCCCCATAGCAAGCTACTCGCTCTGGTGGCACTTGGCAGAAGGGAGGGCCAAGAGCATTGGTGGGAAAACCGAGAAGAGAAAAATTAGGGATGCTCTGTGCAAAACCATTTCACAGAGCAGGTAAGTATGACATGTTTGTTATTTTAAAGAAAATTGCCTTTAATATCACTTTAAGTATATTTAAATCTTCATTAAAAAAATGATTTAGGGAGAATACTGTTTTAATTATTTTAAAAAATATCATTGTATCCTTATTTTCTGGAGATGGACTCATCGTTCATGCATGGTGCTGAAGTTCTCTGCTCCATCTTTGTTAGTGAACAAGAGACATAGGTCATATAATGGTACAAACTCTCAAGACATTATATAATTTGCGGGGCTGTGGGCTGTGCTGAAATATGTCCATTAGATATCCCTCACTGTTATCTAAAAAGCTTAACCTGGTGGCTTGACATAGATCAGTACATCAGCTTGTAGCCTACAGTCTATAGCAGGTGTGCCCGTCCTAGGGTGCCATTTAGACTACGTTATCACTACAGGACAGGAAAGGGACCCATCAGCAACTACTGGCAGGATCACTATGTTAAAATAACACAAAAGACGGCCAATAGAGACAAAAATACAAAACAGAGAAAATACTAAACAAATGAAGGGTAAACAAGTATTTGACGATTTTTCCTTTTTAGGTTTACATACACTTTGATGAATGTCATTACTAAGGAGGAAACAGTTTTTTTCTTATTTGTAGTGGAACCTTTGTTTGACACCTCAAAAGTAAAAGGATTCAAAACCACCATTGATTTCAAATTTGACCAACCAAGCCTTCAATTTTACCTCATGTTGCTACAGAAAAGAATTGTCGTGGCCAGGAATCCTCTTTTCTATCCAGGTCACAGCTCATGCACATTTTTTTTTTCGATTATATTTCTCCCATGATTCTCCTATCATTAATTAGAAACTCGTTCATTTTTCAAAGAAATTTTAACATGCCCGATCACCCAAATTCGATGGCCATACGAAAATCTGCCATTGCTGTGGCCCACTAATGGTGCGAAATCCAAACGAAAATTCTTTCGGAATTCGACCCATGTATGACCGGCTTAAAGATTTCCTTTCATGTTTGCATATTTCCTGACTATAAAGGAGAACACTAGGCTGAGGAATATTGTGGAAAGTGGAACATGGCTGAGGAGCCTGTGCATGGCAGGTAATTTGGTAATTACCTCCAGTTTGGTGATAGGAAACCGTTGCATAGATGCTGGCTTACATACATTGAAACAACGTAGAGTGTATGTATGAAGTGCAGTAAACCAAGGCGACCAATCAGAATTAACGTTGAAGTCAACAAACTACATTACCTGATCTAAAAGTGCACTTTTACCATCATCACTGTTCTTTGCATTTCTGTACCAAATAAGAAGGGTAGTTTAGGATTATTGCTTTATCATTATTTATATTTAAATGTGAGTTAATTCCAGTTATTATAAGGTGTAATAACCATGGATAGCTTTGAAACAATCTGGAGCAAACACCAGAGAGTTTGTTTAGTGCACCCTGTGTGGTTATACTTGTAAACATGTAGTTATCATTGCATAAACCCTTTTGATTTTTACTAGTAAAGGGTTTTATTTTCCTGCCGAGAGAAGCTGGAATCTCTTCACATGCACAGGTGCTAAACTGACTTGTATTAAACACTAGCAGATATGCTTGAGCATGAGGGATTTGGAATGTTCTTCCTCCATCTGTTTGCAGTAGACTGTTCTCTAAAACTGGCTGACCACCCACGTACTCACCCACGCACCCACACACTGACAATAATTAAATGAGACGACTACACTATTATAAGAAATCCCTGGCAAGCAGTTTTGGGAACTCTTTTATTGTTGGTATTTGCAATGCACATAACACAGAATGCGTACGTACTTCTGTTCTTTGAAAAGTCCTATTTCAGCAGTAACTAAATTCACTTTTATGTTTCATTGAGAGATTCTTTTTTTGCTAAGTATACAGCGCTACAGGAGGGTTATTTAGGTGTTAAGGATATTTCTTTTAAATTATAGTAATAATAATAATAAAAACAATAATGTTCTGTATGTGTTTAAAATCCTACATAAACTGAAAAGTGCTACATTTGGGTTTATAAAGTAATATTAAATTATCTTTAAAAAGATGTTCCTATTGTTTTTAAGCTGGAAAAATGTATAGGAACATTGTATACACCCACGTCAGTCTCTTATCTGAAATAAGCATTTTCTTGGTTTTGAATTGAAAAGTCAGGTCAAGATCAATATACTATCACCTAGTGGTGTTCTACAACTAATACCAAGTGAACATAACAAATCTTCATAATGAAAGGATTGCCGCTAATTCCATGTAGGCTGAGGCTGTTCCTTATCGTTTGTTCACCTGGGCTAGTCAGGAGTAGCGGTGATCCTTTCTTCTTTACATTTACTAGCCCTCTGGAATGGTATCAGGATAAGCCTGCACCTCATGCTCTGGGAGACATGGATATACTTTCACCACTACTTAAAGCGGAGTTCCGTCGAAAAACAAGCTTCAAATACTGCAGCTACTGACTTTTAAGATAAGGACACTTACCTGTCCAGGGCACCCGCAATGTCATCACCCGAAGCCGACCCGTCCCTCAGCTCCCGAGTGCAGGCGCCGGCATCTTCAGTAAGGGAATCCGGAAGTGAAGCCTTGCGGCTTCACAGCCTGGTTCCCTACTGCGCATGCGCGTCCTGACTGTTCCCTGCTGTCTTCTGGGACCTGTGTGTCTCCCAGAAGACAGCGGGGGGGGGGGGAAGGGACCGGACACGGGCCGGAGTGGGATCAAATACCTGTATTAGACAGGTATCTGCTCCCGATACAGAAGTATGGGAAAGAGGAAGGTGGCGCTGCCCCTTAACTGAAGAGTGACCTTCAGAAGTGTATCACACTTCGCATCGGTGAGTGCAAGTGTTAAATTAATCCGCAATAGTGTAGTGTATTAAACCACTAAAAATGCATATGGTAGCAAATAAACTGTAAAGTGCAATGTGCTAATATACCACCAAGTATGTGATACAGCCTATCATAAATGTGCAAGATTACACAAATAATCCTCAAAAAATTTACAAAAACAGAGTGTCCTCATTTGAAAAAATATATATACAGTATCTCACAAAAGTGAATACACCCCTTAAATTTTTGTAAATATTTTATTATATCTTTTCATGTGACAACACTGAAGAAATGACACTTTGCTACAATTTAAAGTAGTGAGTGTACAGCTTGTAAAACAGTGTAAATTTGCTGTCCCCTCAAAATAACACAACACACAACCATTAATGTCTAAACCGCTGGCAACAAAAGTGAGTACACAGTGAAAATGTCCAAATTGGGTACAATTAGCCATTTTCCTTCCAGGTGTCATGTGACTTGTTAGTTTCTGGTGTAAATGGAGAGCAGGTGTAATAAATTTGGTGTTTTCGCTCTCACTCTCTCATACTAGTCACTGGAAGTTCAACATGGCACCTCATGGCAAAGAAATCTCTGAGGATCTGAAAAAAAGAATTGTTGCACTACATAAAGATGGCCTAGGCTATAAGAAGATTGCCAAGACCCTGAAACTGAGCAGCAGCATGGTGGCCAAGACCATACAGCGTTTTAACAGGACAGGTTCCACTCAGAACAGGCCTCGCCATGGTCGACCAAAGAAGTTGAGTGCACGTGCTCAGCATCATATCCAGAGGTTGTCTTTGGGAAATAGACAAAGGAGTGCTGCCAGCATTGCTGCAGAAGTTGAAGGGGTGGGGGGTCAGCCTGTCAGTGCTCAGACCATACGCTGCATCAAATTGGTCTGCATGGCTGTCGTCCCAGAAGGAAGCCTCTTCTAAAGATGATGCCCAATAAAGCCCACAAACAGTTTGCTGAAAACAAGCAGACTAAGGACATGGATTACTGGAACCATGTCCTGTCATCTGATGAGACCAAGATAAACTTATTTGGTTCAGATGGTGTCAAGCGTGTGTGGCGGCAACCAGGTGAGGAGTACAAAGACAAGTGTGTCTTGCCTACAGTCAAGCATGTTGGTGGGAGTATCATGGTCATTGAGGGAACCATGAATGCCAACATGTACTGTGACATACTGAAGCAGGGCAGTATTCCAACATGATAACGACCCCAAACACACCTACAGGATGACCACTGCCTTGCTAAAGAAGCTGAGGGTAAAGGTGATGGACTGGCCAAGCATGTCTCCAGACCTAAACCCTATTAAGCATCTGTGGGGCATCCTCAAACGGAAGGTGGAGGAGCGCAAGGTCTCTAACATCCACCAGCTCCGTGATGTCGTCATGGAGGAGTGGAAGAGGACTCCAGTGGCAACCTGTGAAGCTCTGGTGAACTACATGCCCACGAGAGTTAAGGTAGTGCTGGAAAATAATGGTGGCCACACAAAATATTGACACTTTGGGCCCAATTTGGACATTTTCACTTAGGGGTGTACTCACTTTTGTTGCCAGCAATTTAGACATTAATGTTTGTGTGTTGAGTTATTTTGAGGTGACAGAAAATTTACACTCTCTACTTTAGATTGTAGCAAAGTGTAATTTCTTCAGTGTTGTAACATGAAAGGATATAATAAAATATTTACAAAAATGTGAGGGGTGTACTGTATACAATAAATGATTCAGTCTTTAGTATAAATATATACAATATTCCCAAGTTACTTGTGTAGATGTCCAAAGTCACTTATTCGTGACTCCATTGCAGTAAAATGATGAATTGACAGTAATGCTCCCCTTCGGTTCCACACTCACCAGATCTTTGTACCCCTGCAGGAGTAGAGCGCGTGTAATCAGGTTTGCTTTAATAGCAATATCCACACCGATCACCCCATCCATGGTACACCAGGCGCAGGATATCCTCCTTGCTGCAGTGCTTCTCTACCCTGATTCCTTTCACATGTGTGGTCTGGCTGTGCTCCCCTATGGGAGCACAGCCAGACCACACTTCTGAAGGTCACTCTTCAGTTAAGGGACAGCACCACCTTCCTCTTTCCTATACCTCTGTATTTTAGTAGCTCCAATTTTTAGAGCTTTCCAGAGGAGGCAGCAGCCCATCATAATCCTAAATGCAGAATCTTATTAACTATATAGGTATCTGTCCCCCCCCTCCCCCCTGAAAGGTGCCAAATGTGACACTGGAGGTTAAGGAGGAACCAGCAAAGCGGAAGTTCAGTTTTTGAGTGGAAATCCGCTTTAAAGTAATTGTAAAGTCTTGTGTTTTTTTTGTTTTATTTTTTAAACAAGCATGTCATACTTACCTGCTCTGTGCAGTGGATTTGCACAGGGCAGCCTGGACCCTCTTCTTTCCAGGTCCCTCTTCACTGCTCCTGACCCCTTCCTCCTGTCGAGCACCCCCACAGCAAGCAGCTTGCTATCGGGCACCTGAGCCAAGCTGCAGCTGTGTGTGTCCATTCAGACACGGAGCTGTGGTTCAACTCTGCCCCCTCTCTCACCTGATTGACTAACTGACTTTGACAGCAGAAGGAGCCAATGGTGCCACTGCTGTGTCTTAGCCAATCAGGAGGGAGAGTCCTGGATGGCAGAGGAACTCATGGACAGAGAATGCTGAATAGAGAGGGGGCTCTCAAAAGCAATATAACAAATCTTCAGAATGAGTTTATAAATATTACATATTTGATTGTAAGCTCTCAGGAGCAGGGCCCTCCTAACTCTTTTGTTTTGATTAATATAACTCATCTAACAGCAATCACCATAGGGCAACTGGACTTGTTTCTACATTCTCATGATAGCCGTGAAGCACCAGAACCTAGGTGCATTTGGTGTAAAATTTACAAGTTTAGCTCCACAACTTAGCACATATTCTTTATCTAAATTGCTTTCTTTACCAACACAGAATGGGCATATTGCAGCCATTTTTTAGGTTACTTTATTCATATGTTAATCCAACAAACTGTCTTTTTCTTTAGCAATGTATACTTTCAGTTATCCAACTTCTCTAACCAAAATTAGCCACCGATCAATGATCAACAGCTAGATGTAAAACAATGGCTGCCTATAGAATAGGGTTCACAGACTTGTGTAACCTTTATTGATCATTCATGACGATGCAATATTGTGGTTTGGATCAATCACATCAATTTGCTGCTGCTGTGTAATATATTCTACCAGGAGCCAATATTTTTCATCTACAGAGCACTTGTGGACTAATTTTGGATGTGGAAACATTGTGATAAAGAACAGTCATATAGATTAGTTCAAATAGGGAAATTGTTTCTTGGCTTCTGAATAGGGACACAACCACGCAGCATTTTTAAATGAGTACAATACTTCCTTCTGTGAGTCTGTAAAGATTGCTGGAAAATTAAACAAGCTATTTTAATAAAGGGTCCGAAAAGCCTTCCTTCACCCTTATCTCACCAGAGCAGGGAACTCATAAGAAACCTGGAGTTGATGGAGATTGATTTGAAGAAAAGGAGATCACTGAGGTTATTATACAAGAACACTGTGAAAGTACAGTAACCATAGCAGCTAATCAGATCTTACTTAACTGTAACTATACTGTATTTTATATTATTTCTCTTTGCACCAATAATAAGATACACTTGCATTACTTTGATATTCTGGGAATCCAAGTGCCCTGTTGTTTTAAAGAAATACATGTAATCTGTAAGACACTGAGATCCCAATGTTTCTATTATAGCTACAATGCCTAATTTTTGTATTGAGTATTAACACAAAAAAAAACATATGTGCTCATAGAGCCCTACCAGACTTGTGACATAACTCTCCAAATCATGCAAATATAGTCTTATAGCAAGGGTCTCAAACTGGCAGCCCTCTAGCTGTTGCAAAACTATAAGTCCCATCATGCTTCTGCCTGTGGGAGTCATACTTGTAACTGTCAGCCTTGCAATGCCTCATGGGACTTGTAGTTTTGCAACAGCTGGAGGGCCGCCAGTTTGAGACCCCTGTCTTACAGTGTGTGTAACGTCTCTTTTTTTCTCCCTTTTGGTCTGTTTAATATACCACTGAACTTTCTTTGGTGGACCAGTTAAAAAAGTCCAAAAAATGCAGTTGATCCTGCCAGAAATCCAGAGGTAAATTACAACTGTAACAATCTGAAATCTTAAGTAATGTTATCAGCCTCACATTTCTCTTTGTGAACTACAAAACACCATCTCCATACTAGACATGTTTTGTTGTTTAATCACTTGCCGCCCACCATATAGCAAAATGACGGCGGCAAAGTGGTTTCAATATCCTGACCGGACGTTATATGATGTCCAGCAGGATATCAAGCCACTGCGCGCCCCCGGGGTCACGCATTGCGGCGATCGTTGTTGCGGGGTGTCAGTCTGACACCCCGCAACACTGATCTAGGTAAAGAGCCTCTGACGGAGACTCTTTACCATGTGATCAGCCATGTCCAATCACCGCTGATCACAGTGTAAACAGGAAGAGGCGGTGATCAGCTTTTCCTCACTCGCATCTGTCAGACGCGAGTAGAGGTGAGCCGATCGGCTGCTCCTCTGACGGGGGGGGGGGGGTCTGTGCTGATTGATTATCAGTGCAGCCCCCCCAAGGATGTCCACACTGAACCGCCAGGAATGCCACTAGGACCACCAGGGATGCCACCACTAGTCACCACCAGATATGCCACCCTAGACCACCAGGGAGACCAATCAGTGGCCACAATGGATGCCAATCAGTGCCCACAATGGATGCCAATCAGTGCCCACAATGGGCATCACTGATTGGCAGGCATTATTGTTTGGCACTGATCGGCATCTATCAGTACCATTTATTAGTGTACAGTGCCACCTATCAGTGCCCATCTGTTCCGCCTATCAGTGCCCATCTGTGCTGCCTATCAGTGCCCATCCATGCCGCCTTTCAGTGCCCATCCATGCTGCAGTGCCCATCAGTGCCACCTATCAGTGCCCATCAGTGCTGCCTATCAGTGACCCATCAGTGCCGCATATTAGTGCCCATCATCAGTGCCCATCAATGCTACCTCATCAGTGCCACCTCATCAGTGCCCAACAGTGCTGCCTTGTCAGTGGCCGTCAGTGCAGCCTAATCAGTGCCTAAAATTTTCGGTCTTTTTTTTATTTGTATCGCAGAAAATAAAATGATTAAATAGAGCTGCTATTTGAGCAGAAAATTCTCGTAAAATGCTCAAGTCAGGCATGTCTATTGAAGTCTATGGGGCCAAAAAACCCTTGTAATTGGCCAAAGAGAAGCTCATGTACCTTTTTGAGCTTCAGGCATTTTGCTTTAGGCATTTAGAATGCTCATATGTGAACAAGGGCCATTGAAATTAATGGGATTTGGCTTGTTGAGCATTTTAGAGCTACAAGCTTCAAGCAGAAAATCGAGCTTCAAGCAGAAAATCGCTCAGGTGTGAATGGGGCCTTAACTGCCATAAATTAAATAGTTGTTCTTGGATTTAGGTACACTAAGAAAAATTGTGTGCTTAAAGCGGAGTTCCACCCAAAAGTGGAACTTCAGCTCATTTGTCTGCTCCCCCCCTCTGGTGCCACATTTGGCACCTTTTGGGGGGGGGGGGGGCGAATACCTGTCTTTGACAGGTATTTTGTTCCCACTTCCAGGAGCCACAGCCACGGCTGTTGACGTCACCACTTGGCTCCCTCCTCCTCCCCCTGCAGCCGGGCCAGTAGGAAAGAGGAGCGGAGCCTCGTGCACGCACAGTAGGGTTTCCATCGTGAAGCCGTAATTCTACACTGCCGGGTTCCCTTACTCGCAATGGCGGCAGCAGCACTCGACAGCTGATGGAAACATCAGCTGCGGTGTCGACATCACTGGACTTCAGGATGGTGAGTGTCCTATTATTAAAAGCCAGCAGCTGCAGTATGTGTATCTGCTGGCTTTTAATTTTTGCAGTGGTGGGCGGACCTCCGCTTTAATCTGTAAACCAGAGAATAGGTTTCTAGAATACCCATCTCAGCAAGGTCATTTAAATCCTCCTATTTGAAATTTGTTACGTTTTTTAAAAGGGATTCAATGCAAAAAAAAAAAAGAATAAATAATTTATTAATTAAAGCAGTTGCATTATTTTTATTTATTTGTAATACAGCACAAAAGAGGAAACTTAATGATTGTCCTATATTTCCTGTTGGAAGTCACATACAGTTGCTGATTGCCCATTTTGGTTAATAGTACACGAACATAGAAATACCAAGTACACGTGCAGAGAATGCTTGCAGCAGAGAGCACTGTACAGCTGTATTTTTTTTTTTTTTCTAGACAATGAAAGGCGCTCAGCAGGGGCACAATTGCAGGCACAGCTGCACAGTCCCTTTTGCTCAATAGAAGGCTCTGCACATTACGTGCAGTTTCCAAGCTACATTTAACACATCTGACAGTTGTAAGGAAAGTTATCACACAAACCCATAATGGCCAGTTAGTCAGGTGGTAACATGATTAGATAAATTAAAACAAGCTTTGGCATCTGCCATTTGTGTCTATTTCTATGAGCAAACAGATTGTGACTAGTTTAAATCGGGGGAAATTAGTCAGTGTTCAAGAGCCCTGTGACATCGCTTAAATAGTTGTTAATGTATCTATTACCTCCTTGCTTGGACATCCCATATCCTTTACGCATTTATTCAGAGCTACTTTAGTCTGGTTGAGCACATAAATCACCAAAACGATCTGATCTTCCTCAAATTATAGCATTAGTAGCCCTAAAAACGAAAATGTAATATATTGCAGCTTACCAATTCTTAGATATGGTGGCTGCATTTTCTTTTATTCCTTTATTTTTTACCTGATGACTTGGCCAGTAGGTCTATTATTTTTCAACTTTCTTTAACAGACCAAGCAATCCAGACAAAGTGGCAGTTAGAGGGTAGAGACAAAGCATTTACAAGCTTATAATGGGCAGCTTTTATTCATATATGTAAAACCTTTATCCCAAAAGGAAAAACTTTTTGCTGTAACTAATTAAAAAGTGTTAGCTGGAGTTAGCCAAGTTCATCTAAATCCCAGGTCGGCAACCCATGGACCACGATCTACCAGTCAATCGCAGTCAGATGCCTGGGCTTGCCGACCTGCCATCACATGCCATGGATTAAGTACATCGGCAAGAACAGGGAAACATAGGAACCACTTTCAGGCACATATCACCAGCTGCAGAGGGAGCAGAGCTGTGGCGGCAGCAGTTCTGTGAAGGCATCAGCCAGCTGCATAAGCCAATGCCTTTTATAAAGTCCTGCCAGCAATGTCAAGCATAGTGATACCAACAGCACTCCACCTCTTATTTCTGGTAGTCGCGGGATTCACATCATGAAGCAGCACTGCATGCAAGGTCAGTGTCACTGGGCTTAAGGATACTGGACACAATAGAATTTTTATCGTCACAATATCAGTTACAGTATGTGAGCACAATAGGATCTTTAAAAAGATGCTATTGTGCCCATATAACTGCTATTGTGCCCATATAAATGCTATTGTGCCCATATAGATGCACGATAGCAGCTATATGGGCACAACAGCAGCTATATGAGCACAATAGCATAAATATGCTATTGTGCCCATATAGCTGCTATTGTGTCGATATAGCTGCTGTTGTGGATCTTTATGGGCAAAACAGCAGCTATATGGGCACAATAGCGGTTATATAGGAACAACAGCAGCTATATGGACACAACAGCAGCTATATGGGCTCAATAACATAAAGATGCTATTGTGCCTATATAGATGCTATTGTACCCATCTAAATGCTGTTGTGCATCTATATGGACACAATAGCAGCTTTATATAACAGCACCTATAACAGGGCTAACAACTAATAGGCTGTTTTCACACTGATGCGCTGCGGGTGCAGCGCGGTGTACCTACAGCTTTCCTGTGGGTTGGCTCCACTTTAGCAATAGACTTCTATTATATCCTTTGGGTTTGGTGCACTTTCTAAAAACACACCAAAACGCCCGAATGCCTTGCTAGGTTATCTCCCTAACAACAGGACACTGTGCCCGGAGATCTTTGATTTCTCCCATGTTATTTAGGTAGATCTCTACCTCTCAAAGGTTGCCTACCCCTGATCTAAATCTACAATTGCAATCTAATCTAACACTACCCTCTCCCCAGACTGACATTGTTGGTGTCCAAAGATGTCTCTATCCACAGTGGAGACAACATAAGCCTCCATTCACACCTTTGCAGGTGCCACAGTTGCATTTTAGTGCAACGTGTTTAGGGCAGCCTGTTCATTTCAGTGGGCTGAATTTTTAAAATTTTTTATAAATTGCTTCCCAAAACAACACATAACAATAAGTTACCATCTGTTTTGGGGTGATTTGGTGCATGTACACTAGCTGGTGCATTTGGGGTGACATTTGGAACGCACAGTGTGCCTGCAAAACAAAGCGTGTATTCATGCACTGTGGAAGGCTATGCGTTACTGCACATTTCCACGCTGCAGTGCATATGTGTGAACAGAACCTAAGACATGAAGCATGTTACTGGCCAGATCACCAGGTGAGAAAGAAAGAAAAAAAAAATGCAGTTGCCACATTTAAGGATTGGTAAACTGCAATTTCTTGTTTTAAAGTAAAACTTTTTGTAGAAAAAAAAAGCAATCCTCTTCTGGGTAAATATATATTGTGATTGCCATTGTAATTCATAACTTTTTACAAAAGAATTATGTTAGTCTTATCCTGTCATGTCTTATACTGACTGCAAAATGAGAGGGTCTGCCATTGTTCTTACCTGAACAGCCTCAGGAAAGGGAAGGTAAATCTTCAGCAAGCACTATGACATCAGATATTGCCATCTGAGGACTATGATTAAAACTGCTATACAAGGAAACAAAATCAGGATCTCATTTTAGTTTTATCTCTGTTCCATTTACAGTACCAAAGATTATTATGTACATGTGAGGAAGTCACATTGATGATGAATGCTTGAAAATGGCAAATTCCTTCAGCCGGAAAATATGGAGACTTCATTATATAGCATGTGTATTCTCTTTAACTAAAAAGGGAATGGCATGGTTCTTTATACACCAGTAAAGATTTTATTTCTTTCCTGCTTTACTTAAACTTAAAAACAAATTTGACTGGGGGTTAGACTTAAAAGCTGAACACCAGGCAAACAACTTTCTTTTCAATATATTCCTCAATAGCCACAAAGGTTACCGTATTTATCGGCGTATAACACGCGCCGGCGTATAACACGCACCCAAAGTTTAGGAGGGAATATTAAGGAAAAAAACTTTAAGGAGGGAAGTTTAACCACTTGCTTACCAGGCACTTAAACCCCCCTCCCATCCAGACCAATTTTCAGCTTTCGGTGCTCTCATGCTTTGACTGACAATTACTCAGTCATGCAACACTGTACCCAAATGAATTTTTTTCCTTTTTTTTTCCCACAAATAGAGCTTTCTTTTGGTGGTATTTGATCACCTCTGAGTTTTTTATTTTTTGCGCTATAAATGAAAAAAGACCGAACATTTTGAAAAAAAACGCATTTTTCTTTGTTTCTGTGATACAATTTAGGAAATTATTAATTTTTCTTCATACATTTTGCCCACAATTTATACTGCTACATATCTTTGGTAAAAAATAACCCAAATTAGTGGAAATTATTTGGTCTTTGTGAAAGTTACAGACTCTACAAACTGTGGTGCGAATTATACAAAATTGATCACACCTGATGCACTGGTGACCTATCTCATTTCTTGCGACCCGAACAAGCCAGGAAAGTACAAATACCCCCCAAATGACCCCTTTTTTGAAAGTAGACATTCCAAGGTATTTAGTAAGAGGCATGGTGAGCTTTTTGATGTTGTCATTTTTCCCACAATTCTTTGCAAAATGAATTATTTTTTTATTTTTTATTTTTTTTCTACAAAATTGTCATTGTAATAGGTTATTTCTCTCACATGGCATGTGTATACCACAAATCACACCCCAAAATAAATTCTGCTACTCCTCCTGATTATTACGATACCACATATGTGGGACTTTTACACAGCCTGGCCACATAGAGAGGCCCAACATGCAGGGAGCGCCATCACGTGTTCTAGGAGCATAAATTACACATCTAAATTGTTGACTACCTAGTACACTTTTGAAGGCCCTGGAGCACCAGGACAATGACACGTGACACTGACGTGGTACTGATGACAGATGGTACTAATACGGGCACTGATGACAGATGGTACTAATACGGGGCACTGATGACACGTGACACTGATGACAGATGGCACTAATATGTGGCCCTGATGAGAGATGGCACTTATACATGGCACTGATATCACGTGGCACTAATATGTGGCACTGATGAGAGATGGCACTAATACGTGGCACTGATGACAGACGGCACTAATACGTGGCACTGATGACACATGACACTGATGACACTGATGACAGATGGCACTGATACGTGGCATTGATGACAGGTGACACTGATAACAGATGGCACGTGACACTGACAGGTGGCACTGATGACAGATGGCACTAATACGTGACACTGATGACAGATGGCACTAATATGTGGCACTGATGACAGATGGCACTAATGACAGGTGGCACTGATGACAGGTGGCACTGACTACAGATGGCACTGACTACAGATGGCACTGGCAGATGGCACTGGGAATGGCACTGGGGATGGCACTGGGCACAGATGGCACTGGCAGATGGCACTGGGGATGGCACTGGGCACAGATGGCATTGGGGACAGATGGCATTGGGGACATATGGCACTTGCAGATGGCATTGGGGACATATGGTTATGGCAATTGGCATTGGGGGCAGATTGCAGTGGTGGCAGTGGGCACAGATGGCATTTCGTTTTTTTTTTGTTTGACACTTACGGCGCTGCAGCCGTTCATCTCCCCCTCCTCACACGCTGTCTCTGTGTGAGGAGGGGGAGCGGCGCTGAGAGATGATCTCATATGTTTACATATGAGATCATCTCTCATTGGCCAGGGCGATCGCGCTGTAAACGGCCGCTGTGATTGGCCGTTTACAGCGATCTGTGATTGCCCGTGTCCGAGGGACACGGCCAACACAGAATTTCCCTGCTGCGCGCTCGTGAGCGCGCACAGGAAACGAGGAAAGGGGAGGCCGTCATATGACGGCCTCCCGGGATTTCACATCCGCGCTGTGGCCGTCATTCGGCTACGGCCGGATGTGAAGTGGTTAAGGAAAAAAAACTTACATTTAAATGCCCATCATTGCAGCCTTGTCCAGTGTCCATCTGCAGCCTTGTCCATCCTTGCAGCTTTGCCCAGTGCAGCCCTGTCCATCCTTGCAGCCTTGCCCAGTGCATTTGCAGCCTTGCCCAGTGCATTTGCAGCCTTGCCCAGTGCCAGTGCAGCCTTGCCCAGTGCAGCCTTGTCCAGTGCTATTGCAACCTTGCCCAGTGCAGCCTTGCCCAGTGCAGCCTTGCCCAGTGCCTTTGCAGGCTTGCCCAGTACATTTGCAGGGTTGCCCAGTATATTTGCAGCGTTGCCCATTTAAAATTGGCGCCGAGTGGGGAGGACGAGTGCCGCGTGACATATCGAAAGCCGCGTGTATTTTCGGCTATTTTCGGCTCCTCTAGCAGTTCCGCCCACCTCCACTGATTGCGAGAGGAACCGAGCGCTGACAACATACAGGAATCCGAGTTTGGCTAGTCTCGGCTCTGCTCGCAGACAGCGAGAGGAGCCGAAAATAGCCGAACTTGGATTTCTTTATGTTGTCGGCGCTCGGCTCCTCTCGCAATCAGTGGAGGTGGGCGGAACTGCAAGAGGAGCTGAAAATAGCCGAAAATACACGCGGCTTTCGGAATATCGGCTCCGCTCGCTCCCCTAAAGAAAAAATCAGCGGGAGATCGGCGGGTATCGGCGTATAACACGCACCCACGATTTCCCCTGATTTTAAGGGGAAAAAAGTGCGTGTTATACGCCGATAAATACGGTATTTGTATTCGCTTGCAAACAATGGTATAACCTTGTTAAAGATAAGTTCACTTCTTAGAAAAAATTATGAATGCAAATTTTTTTGCAGGTAAGAATCGATGAACTACCACAGCGATCCACAGGGCCGTTATAGTTCATTGAGAACTACAAGACGACAACCGCAAAGGATTTTCGGGCTTGTAGTTCACTCACACACAGAGCTTTGTTAATGAATGACACGGCCGTGTGGGTGGAGCCCCGCGCGCCTGCGCTGATTTTAAAAAGGGACAGTACGGGGAACTTCTCCTCATACTACTGTCACAGGGAGGGGATATGTAAAAACAGGTGGCACATGTAACATATTCCCAAAGGTGAACTTATCCTTTAAAGTAGCAGTGACATTATCAGTGTGCTGTACGTAGCCTATGTAAACAGCAGAGCTGTGGGAGGGCACCAGCAGGTCCACCCACTACATCCTGTCTGCAGAAAACTACAGGAGGGGTGGAGATAAGACCAGTCACCCCACACAAGGAGAGAGAACAGCAGTGACTGGTCTGTAATTCAGGAAGCTCCTAAACAGAGGCAAAGTTGTGTGCTGGATTTCAGCACAGATCTGGAATAAATACACAAATCACACCAAGATTCAGGTAGTAATACACATGGCTCTTTTATTTAAACAATATCTGCTTAATCTAGAATTCAGCTTTAAAGTCCCATTATATTTTGACACTACACTCTTTACAGTTGTTGCTGACTGAACTGACTTTTTGTGCATGGAAAAAATGGTATGAACAGACTTCATGCAAGGGACATTGAAGCTGACTGGATAAGTTTGGTAATCTTTTAATAATGGATATCCATCTACAAAAACATTTTTGTTACAAGAACATTTTTATCTCAACATCAAATTGCTGGCAACTTTATCTCCACATTTGCCCTTGCACTTAATTTTCCTCCTGGTTTGTTTTGACACAGTCTATCAAGTGGAGTCTGTTGTTTGGGTATAGATTGGATTTACTCTAGAGAGTATTGCAGATTGCTCCTTGCATTAATTCATCTCTTGTGCAGTCAGCTGTGAGTGAAGGCATTAAGGAAAGACTGACTCACACTAAAAAATAAGGCATCCCCCCAGAATGCCAGGCTTATCATTTCAGTGCTAAGATGATTCATCAGTAAATTCTTATGGAAAATAACATTCTGTTTTATAATTAGCAAACACCTTATTGCATATATTTTGTAGTTATAATTGCTAGGATAAATATTTATTTTATTAAACTGATTTGTGACAAGTAATTTTGAATGCCAAGATATCAATTTCCTATGTATTCATAGTTATACATAAAGTACTTTCTGCTGTAAATTATATTCTGAGATATAACTTCCCTATGTATCCCTAATTATACATGTACCTTCTGCTGCAAATTATTAGGATTGATTTATTTTTTTTTTAAATGTCAGTGAATTAAAGATGAAGTCTAATTATCCTTAAAGTGTGTCCTTAAAGCTGAATTCCAATTAAATGCACATGAAATTAATGCAATAGTAAATACAAGCATTGACAGTACCTTTATAGCATATTGCGGACATGTCTGCAGATCCCCAAATATCCTCTCTTTAGTATGGCTTCTTGTCCTGTGGAACAGCATTCCATGCGGCTGTGCAACTCTAATACTTGCAACTTCCTGCAGAGGCAAAGCTAGTAGATTTCCTGTTGTTGTCCTTTTAACTCTGCAGATCTTGTCATCAGCACTAATTCTGGGCGGATCGAATAGATCAATCCAACCCAGTTAATTTCTATGTCGCCCACTCACTCCTATATGCATAGTCCTGCCCCCACAAGTCCCACCTCTGAAAGTCCTGCCCCTGCAAGCCCCACCCCACAGAGCTCTGCTCTCCAACCACTGCCTGCCCTCTTAAAGCGGAACAATGCTCACTTCGGATCCAGGGATGAAGCGTCCCCAAGCTCACCACCCCGGCTGCTGACATCTTGGGCAGCCGCCTGCCGAGTCTCAATCGCCAGCCACTGTTATTGGCTGGGTGGGGATAATGTCACTCCCAAGCTTGCGCAGGAGCTCAGTCAGATTTGGCTTTGCCGAATCTGTAGAGTGAGCCATGCATGTGCGGCTCACTGTACAGCGGCAGACAGGCAGGTAGGTAAATTGAATGCAGAAGAAACAAAGCATGTCTCTTCTGCATGGTCGTTTTTCATGTGGTGTGTCACTTGGATGGATTAATAAAGGACTCATATTCATCATCTTGGCGTGCAGCCGTTTCTTCCTTTTTGCAGTTTGTACAGTGGGCGAGCAGAGGCTAGCACCCTTTAGACGAGTCCTTCAATTCACTTCACTCATTCATTTATCTGGATTCACCCACCTGAGCGGTGTTCCTTGTTTTTTCCGCACATGAAGTTTCAGGACTGGCAAAAGAAGGAAGCAGGAAGCTAGATAACTTATTATTATACTTATGCTGAGATAGATAGATAGATAGATAGATAGATAGATAGATAGATAGATTATTTAGTATGCTATATCTTGCAAAATGTTGTATGTATAGTATAATTAAAACTGCCCTACTGTGTGTTGGTGATAGAAGGTACAAAACACTGAGCAGTAAATACAGTAACCCATAACAACCAATCACTACTCATGTCACTGAAGTCATACCAGTACAAGATCCACTTTGATTGGTTGTTCTGGACAGTCTAATTTGCACTGTTTTTTAAACCAAATGGCAGAATAAAGTTAATATTCATATTCCTTGTTTATCAATGAATTTTGTGTTTTGTGTCAGTATGGGGGTATAACTATCAGGATGGTTTACTCAAAAGTTGAGACTCTTCCTCCAATAAATTGTGTGGATATTTACTTCAATTATCCAATCATGTGAACAGCAGTTTGTTTCCTAACAGGAACTAGTAAATCAGCCTCACTGCCTGATATCTGAAAAATGTTGTCTTCAGAACAATAATGTAAAAGTCAAGGCATATTGATCAGAGGTAATGATTGCCTTGAGTGCAACTTTCAATAAATGTTATCACTCACACAAAAAAGATAAGTAAAAGAACTGAAGGTATGCGTGATGAGTAGCAAAGATAAATAGAAATGAAAAGGGAGAGAATGAAAAAAAAAAAAGATAAAGATGTGGAGGGGGTTACACTGATATATAATTGTTGTCATTTTTGCGTATGCAGTAAGTCTCTGGCAATAAATTATAGAGAAAAGTATGTAATCAAGGGCTCCCAGATTTTCAAGAGTTTAAATAACTCATCTACAATCGTCAGTTAATTTACTGTTAATCATAAAGCCTTCCGTATGTTGCCTGCTCCCTGGAAGTATAGAATGATTTTTAATCATGATTTTGCAAATATGTGTTGTCCACTAAGGTAATAAAGGTAAGTCATTTTGTATATTGTGTAATGTACAATAATTTAATCATGTGAAATGCAAATTAAGGGTTTACCTTTTTTTACCTGTGCATGTTGGATTATTGAAGTAAATATACAAAGATTCTCAGCTCCTTTAGTAAATCAGCCCATATATTTGAATTGTCAGTAGGTTATTTATACTGTTTGTCTGCTTAAACAGTTGAACTCTGTTCAAAACATTATTCCAATAGCAGTGTTTGCAAGCAACTGATTATGGGCATCATGTGAACATGAATATCTTATGGTGGCAAGCTGTATGGCACCATCTCCTTTATTCTAATCACAAAGCACCATGCACAGAAGCACCAGCGAGGGTTAACTGGGCCTGGCTAGCCATCAAAATGGATGCACACACCTGGCAACATGCAAGCACAGATGCTTCTGTAAGAGGAGAAAATCTGGGCCCATAACAAAATACATTGCTTGCTGGAGGCTAACATGAACTGATAAACTGCCATTTTTCTTTTGGATTTGCTGCAAAACCCATTGGCCACACAGATGTGTGTACTTTTCCTTTTGTATAAAAGGCTGGCATCAATTTACATAAACAAAACAAAATCACTCTTAAAAGCCAACTTTAACCTTAGATGATATTCAATGACTATGCTAAGTATAAATATAGTATGTATTTTTCCTTATGGTGCATTGCAGTGATTTTTTTTCTACTACAGCCATATGTGCTTTATTAAGTGTTAGTTGTACATAATGTACTTCTGCTGTCAATTATTAGAATGATTTTTTTTTTAACTGTCACTGAAATAAAAGACAAAGCCTAGCAAAGCCTAGCCCACCCCTGTAAAAATTAAAAGCCAGCAGCTACAGTGATGAGCTACAGCAGAGTCCAGCGATGTCAGAACCCCAGCTAATGTTTCCATCAGCTGTTGGGTGCTGCCGCCACCATTGCCGATAAGGGAACCCGGCAGTGTAGCATTACGGCTTCACGCCGGGTCCCTACTGCGCATGCGCGAGGCACCACTGCGCTCTCCTACTGGCCCGGCGGCAGGCGAAGGAGGAGGGATGAGGAGGGAGCCTAGCTGTGATGTAATTCACAGAGGCCCAGACTCCCGGAAGGGGGTATCAAAGACAGGTATCAGCTCCCCCCTCCCCCCGAAAGGTGGCAAATGTGGCACCGGAAGGGGGCGGAGACAAATGAGTGGAACTCCGCTTTAAAATATGTCCTTGAAGTCTCATTTAAGCTTTAACATGTAAGGCTGCTTTCACACTGCTCCACTGAAAAAATGCATCAAAAACACAACCACAACGTGTTTTCTATTCATTTCAATGGGGAGCTGCATTTTTGGTGCGGGTTTGAAAAGCACACTAAAAATGCAGCAGGCAGAGCTTGTAAAAATACAACTAAAATACAACTGACCTCTGTAAAGCATTCCACAGGAAACATTTAAAGGAATGTATTTTTCATGGACTTTTCTTCCATTTTTTTATCCCCTTGGCGCCAGCTTCCGCCGGCCCTTTAAGAGGGTGGGCATTCCCGGAGGCTCGTGACCATGTGACCGCCGTGATTTTCTGTCACCACAGTCACATGATCAGAGCCAAGGTTCGGCCACCGTGCAGTCTGCGCCTAGGGGTTAAATTGAAAAACTCATCAAAAACTGATCAGTGTGAAAAGGGCTCTACATCTACAGTACTGCGCAAACGTTTTAGGCATGTGTGAAAAAATGCTGTAAATTAAGAAAGCTTTCATAAATAGAAGTGTTAATAGTTTATTTTAATTCATTAACAAAATGAGAAGTTAAATTAACAGAAGTGAAATCCATATCAAATCAATATTTGGTGTGACCACCCTTTCCAAACAGCATACATTTTTCTAGGTACACCTTGAACACAGTTTTTGAAGGAACTTGGCAATTAGGTTATTCCAAATATCTTGGAGAATTAACCACAGATTTTCTGTGGATGTAGGCTACCTCAAATCCTTCTGTCTTTTCATGTAATCCCAGACAGACTCCATGATGTTAAGATCAGGGCTATGTGGGGGCCAAACTATCACTTCCAGGACTCCTTGTTCTTCTTTACAATGAAGATAGTTCCTAATGACATTGGTTGTATGTTTGGGGTCTCTGTCCTGCTACAGAATATCACACTCCTCCCTGGTGGTATGGCATGATGGATAAGTATCTGCCTGTTATTCTCAGCATTGAGGACTCCACTGATCCTGACCAAATCTCCAACTCCATTTACAGAAATGCAGCCCCAAACCTGCAAGGAACCTCCACCACGCTGCCTGAGGTTGCCTGCAGACACTCATTATTGTACTTCTCTCTAGCTCTTCACAAACAAACTGCCTCCTGCTACAACCAAATATTTCAAATTGTAACTCATCAGTCCAGAGCACCTACTGCCATTTTTCTACACTACAGTTCTTCTGTTTTCTTGCATAGTTGAGTCATGTAGCCTTGTTCCCACTTCGGAGGTATGGCGTTTGGCCACAATTCTTCCATGAAGACCACCTCCAGCCGGACTTCTCTGGGAAGTAGATGGGTGTAGCTGGGTCCAACTTCTGCCAGTTTTGTGCTGATGAGACTGCTGGATATCTTCCAGTGTTAAAGGGAAGTAAGTGTGATGTGTCTTTCATCTCCTGCATTAAGTTTCCTTGCCCAACCACTGCATCTACGTTCCTCAACAATGCCCATTTCTTTGTGCTTCTTCAAAAGGGCTTAAACAGCACATCTGAAAGCCCTAGTCTGATTTAAAATCTTTCCCTGGGAGAGACCTTGCTAATTAAGTATAACTACATTGTGTGCGCAGTCTTGCCATGGTGTATGACCTGTGACATGAAACTGCCTTCCACAATCTCACCTTAGAAGCAGAGTTTGGCTGTTCCTCATCCAGTTTCAAGCCTCCTACACAGCTGTTTTTGTTTTAGTTAATGACTGTGTTTCAACCTACATATGAAGTTGATGATCATTAGCACCTGCTTAATATAATTGGTTAATCATACACCTGACTCTAAGCCCTGGTTCACATTGATGCAATTTGGCATGCGATTTGACATGTTAAATTGCATGGCAATTGCCGGCAATTGCCGGCAATGGCAGCGTCCGAATCGGTTCGACGATGCATGTGCAGCGCCGCACCGATACCTAAAAGTAATTTCTGTACTACATTTGGCAATTTGGGGGTGTGCAGAAACCAGCACAGATGTCTCTGAAATGGCCCCCAAAGTCAGGACGGACATGTGGGAATGAAATCATGCAAGTTCAGCTGAATTTTTTCATTCCCGCAGTCAGTGTGAACCTAGGCTAATGCTACAAAATCTCTCACTTTGTGCAAGTGTAAGAACTGATGCTGTTTGAAGCTAAAGTGTAGTCACACCAAATATTGATTTGATTTAGAATTTCCTTCTATTTGCTCATGGATACAGTGACGGCACAGGCATGGCTGCTTGTCCTAGTTTGACAGGCATGCGGGTATGAGTGAGCGGTTCTGAACACAGAGAGTGTGCTCACCCGCACCCACATGCCTGTCAAATTAGTGCAAGTGTCTGCCTACAAATCTACTGCAAATATGCTCTGGGCTTAAACCTACTAAACTGGTAGCTTGAACTTAAGGTGTATGTACATATCTTTTGATATGTTTTTTCAGTAGTACCCCAGTGTGCTCAACTATGCAGATTTGATGTAATATGCAGACAAACAGTGAAGGATAGAAACAAACCAGCAGGTACTGACAGTTACAGATCATGATGACTGACAGTCACAAACTGTAATGGTTGGACATGGTCTCTCATTAGCACAGATTGGTAAAGGTGGGGGTACATATTTACAGAAGGTGAGAAACACAGCCTGGAATGAGTGAACACAGATAAGGATAGATGGAAACTGGCCAGACGTTGATGGATACATATATCTGGGTTAATTTTCAGATAAAGGTGTACCCATCTGGGTTTCTTTTCCAGGTAACTTAGATTCAGGAGATCACCTACAACTAGACACACAATCTTTGAAAGTTTGTGGTTTTAATTAGAGATGGGGAAGGGGTTTATAGTGACAGTAAGTAGAGCCCAGTTTAACAGTTTAACTGGTGCCAGACTGTTCATTCTGATAAACGTTGCTGTAAGTGCTATACACACATAATAAAGAGAATCAACAGAGGTGGTAAAGCCATTCTGTCAATGTGTACTTTGTTATAATATACAGTATGTACAGAAATACCCAACAGTAATACATTTTACATTCATTGCATCTATTTATTATAGGTTAAATTTGTTTTTGAAAATTCAAGTTGGTTCATTTATAAAATTCTTTAAAGTGGAATTCCACCCAAAATTGAAAGCTAAACTGATCTGCTCCCCCCCCCCCCCCGGTGCCACGAGTGGCACCTTTCAGGGAGGAGGGGGGAACGGGTACCTGTTTTTGACAGTTACCCATCCCCACTTCCGGGAGGTTGGTCTGCGGCGCCATCCCTCAGAAGTCAGTGCCAGTTTCCCTTACCATGAATGCCGGCGGCAGCACCCAAGAGCCAACCTGAAAATCGTCTGGGGTGCTGACATCGTGGGCTCCCTGGACAGATAAGTATCCTTATATTAAAAGTCAGCAGCTACAGTATTTGTAGCTGCTGCCATTTTTTTTTTTCCGCCCAGGCTGGAACACCGCTTTATTGAATTTGTTTTTGGCCTCATTAATATGAGCGTACCAATTTGTGCACCTGGTAAAGGGCTGTCTTCACTCTCACATGATGCACATGCCCATGCGGGCAGCCTTTTCAAATTCAATGACAGGCAGCTGGCTGCACAGACCTGCATGGATCTTCAACCGCATCCCTGAGCGTTCGAGTCTAATACATGAATCAAAACACAGACAGATTGTGCATCCAGTGCAAATGAAGATGACTCTTCACACAGGTGTACAGATCGGTATGCCCACATGAATAAGGCCTGTATGCTTATTAAAGGTCAGTGTTATATCAGCTTATCAAATACTTAACAATTCTATTAGTTCATTTGAAAAGAAAGTTTCCTCACACATCTGTATATGTATGTTCTATATCATTCATAATCAAGAATTAAGCAAATACAATATGATGAAAGTGCAGCAAATGTTACAATTTCATTTGCACAGAAGTAAGCTTTCATAACGTTGTACTTACAGATACAGATCGCATAGCTTGGATTCTGCTTTCCATCTCAGAAAGTGTCCTTGTGCAGAATCTCAGCACATATTTGCCAGTAGAGCCTGCTTCGTTTCCTGACTGGAGGAGTTCCAGCATAATTAAGCATTTTCCTCCTCAAACTTAGGCTGGCTATACATGACATACAGCCAACTAAACTAAAAAAACTGAGATTATTTCCCCATTTACACATTCGAGAAGGGGCTGCCCCCCTATTCATCGCCACCCCCACTTATCCATGCATCCGGCCCTATGCAGGATGCCGGATGCATGAATTATATTGGCAAGGGTGTTTTTTTTGAAGCACACGATTAGGGCAGAGGCTCTAATAGACAAAATAGTGTGGGCTCGGGACGCAGAGAATGCAAACGGAGCCCACCAAGGTGTGTTACAACTGCAAATTAATATTCGCTATTGTAACACTGATCCTCCTCCCGGCTAATCAGGAAGCGAGTTTTGAGACCCGTCACCCGATTGGCTGGAATGGCAGGCGATCCTATTGGACGCCTAGGAGGAGGGGAGGAGCCACACGCTAGAAGCCGCCATGATAAAGGAGTGGACACAGAGCCGCTGCCCGCTACCCACCTAGATGGGGTAAGTGCTGGCCCTAGTGGCAGACAGGGAGGGGGGAGGGAGTGGGGGGGTAGGTGCCGCCGGCCGCTCGGAGGGTGGCATTGCTACAGTTTCCTGTTTGTGGAGAGAAGAACAAAAGGCACCAGGTTTAAAATAAGGTATGTAATGAAAACAGGTTTTATTTAATTATTTCAATAGCTTTTTGATGAGGGGGGGAGAAGGTGGAACTAGGGAAGGCAAAATATAAGCAGATTAAACTTCAGCTTTAAATGTGAAAAGCAGTTATGTGGCTTCCCGAGTCACTAATAATTAGTTGTAAACTATGTATCTTTATTGTAGAAAGGAATGTATCACTAATCTGGCTCTAAAGAATTCAAGCTTTGCAGATAAAGAATATTACAATGTCACATGTAGAGTGCATCAGTGAAAGATTATTGTAACTGAAAAAATCATATCAAGAGAGCTGCAAAGGCCACAGTAACAATTATTTAATGCTTTAGTTAAAATAGCACACAGGTGTAATCACACAACGCAACACATTATATAATCTGTTTAATCACATATTAATTTGTTATACTAATTAAACAATTCTTGATATGGTTGTTCACAGAACACCTGTTATGTCATTTAACCACTTCAGCCCCGGAAGGATTTACCCCCTTCCTGACCAGAGCACTTTTTGCGATTCGGCACTGCGTTGCTTTAACTGACAATTGCGCAGTCGCGCGATGCACACAAAGAAAATTGGCGTCCTTTTTTTTCCCACAAATAGAGCTTTCTTTTGGTGGTATTTGATCTCCTCTGCGGTTTTTATTTTTTGTGCTAGAAACAAAAAAAGAGCGACAATTTTGAAAAAAACACAATATTTTTTACTTTTTGCTATAATAAATATCCCCCAAAAATATATAAAAAACTATTTTTTTCCTAAGTTTAGGCCGATATGTATTCTACATATTTTTGGTAAAAAAAAATCGCAATAAGCGTATATTGATTGGTTTGCGCAAAAGTTATAGTGTCTACAAAATAGGGGATAGTTTTATGGCATTTTTATTATTAATACATTTTTTTACTAGTAATGGTGGCGATCTGCGATTTTTATCAGGACTGCAACATTATGGCAGACACGTCGGACAATTTTGACACATTTTTGGGACCATTATACATTAGGCACCATTAGGCACTTATACAGCGACCAGTGCTATAAAAATGCACTGATTACTGTAAAAATTTCACTAGCAGGGAAGGGGTTAACACTAGGGGCGATCAAGGGGTTAATGTGTTCCCTAGTGAGTGTTCTAACTGAAGGGGGGAGGGGACTGTGTAGGGGAGATGACAGATCGCTGTTCATACTCTGTATGAACAGACGATCAGTCTCTTCTCCCCTCAGTACAACTGCGGCGGTTGGTCGGCAAGTGGTTAATAAACATGGATGTCATAGAAGATATAGGGTGACAGAGCACCATAGGATGAGACATAGCTGTAGTACTATTAGTCTTAGACAGCTGGTTATAACCCAGAAGTACATGTTTACTATTGATTTCATTATTATTTCATTATTATTTAGCTGACCACAGTCTCTGATTTTATCTGTCATCAAATGTCACTGGTGAGCTTAGCAACATAAAAAGGCCTGGACGTCTATGGAAGACAACAGTGGTGGATGATCGCAGAATCCTCTCTATGGTAAAGAAAAACCCATTCACAACATCCAGACAAGTGAAGGACACTCTCCAGGAGGTGGATGTTTCATTGTCAAAGTCTACAATCAAGAGAAGACTTTGTGAGAGCAAATACAGAGGGTTCACCACAAGGTGCAAACCATTCATATGCCTGAAGAATAGAAAACCCAGATTAGACTTTGTGAAAAAACATCTAAAAAAGAAAGACCAGTTCTGGAAAAGCATTCTTTGGACGGATGAAACTAAGATTAATCTGTACCAGAATGACGGGATTAAAAAGTGTGGAGAAGGCTTGGAACAGCTCATGATCCAAAGCACACAACGTCATCTGTAAAACATGGTGGAGGCAGTGTGATGGCATGGCCATGCATGGATTCCAGTGGCACTAGGTCATTGTTGTTTATTGATAATGTGACAGAAGACAGAAGCAGCCAGATGAATTCTGCAGTGTTTAGAGATATACTGTCAGCCCAGATTCAGCCAAATGCAGCAAAGTTGATTGGACAGAGCTTCACAGTACAGATGGATAATGATCCAAAACACACGGCAAAAGCAACCCAGGAGCTTTTGAAGGAAAAGAAGTGGAATATTCTGCAATGGCCGAGTCGGTCGCCTGATCTCAACCCAATTGAGCATGCATTTCACTTGCTGAAGTAAAGCTAAAGGCAGAAAGACCCACAAACAAAGAACAACTGAAGATAGCTGCAGTTAGAGCCTGGCAAAGCATCAGAAAGGAGGAAACCCAGTCTTTGGTAATGTCCATGGGTTCCGGACTTTAGGCAGTCATTGGCAGTGAAAGATTCTTAAAAAAATCTTAAAAATTAACATTTTATTTATGATTATATTCACTTTTCCAATTTCATCTGAGCCCCTGAAAATGGGGGTCTGTGTATAAAAATGGTTGCAGTTCCTAAAATTTGTACTTGATATTTATGTTCAACCCCTTAACTAAAGCTAGTTTAAGAAACTCTGCTCTTCAAATTAATTTGGATTGTTCTGTTTTAATTTCAATCTGGTGGCGTACAGAGCCAAAAGTATGAAAATCGTGCCTGTGTCCAAATATATATAGACCTAACTGTGTGTGTGTGTATATATATATATATATATATATATATATATATATATATATATATATATATATATATATATATACATACACAAAAAACACTCATATCCCATTATCTAGGGTGACATATATTAGGACTGCTGTATTCTGGGTCATTATAGCTCCCCCCCCCCCAATTCTATTGTGTTATATTAGGTATTCTACTCCAAAAACTCCATAAAATATAGTTTTTTTGGTGACCTGTTAAAGCTTAGGCTTAGAATGATGCTGAATTACAGAGACAGAAAATACAAATGTTACAGTTTTAGAAATAATTTTAGGCTTACTGTGTTTGCTGAGTTATTAAATCATGCAGAGCTTATTAAGCACAAAATAGATTGCAAAAATAAAGAAAGCTAAAATAGAGAATATCTATTCTAAAGTCACCATACTTGTTATTGAGTTACATTTGTTTAATTTGAAATGATTGCTTCCTTTTTCTATGGTGTTGAGCCTACAGAGAATTTATGCACGGTACAGCTGTGTTGTCTGATAATGTAGGATGTGTGCATGCAGCCAACTGTAGCAAAGCATTTCACCACACACTGTGATCCATGGCATCACATTGCCAGAAATTCTGGGAGCCCACCAACATATATTTAGAGAGAGAACAGGCTTTTTCAGACTAATGCATTTCTAGGCTTCATGTAATAATATCTGACATTTGATACCTTTTTATAAAATTGTTTCTGTGGGTGATTTATTTGAGAGTACATATTTTAAAAACAATAATGTGAGGTTTATTTCATGTCTGTGAAATGTGCACTGATGATTTGAAGAACGTGCAGATAATGTATAACTTACATTTTAGTTTGTTGTAACTCTATTGGTGAGTGACAGTGACTGGATGCTATAGGTTGCTGCACCTAATTTTGCTTACTTGCATTAACAAGTACTGTAACTTACTGGTTAAAAATGAAATAAACTTTCAGCTGTGACTTCCATGGTTCTAGATATTATATATTTTTTTCTTTTCATTAACCCTTTTACTGCCACCGATGTAAAAGTTAGGTCAGACCAGAACTGTTTGCAGCAGGCTGACTCAGTAACCTTTGCGACCCTTACCAATTCATGAATGGCAATTATCAGTAGATGATAGCCCACTGACCACTGTCCACCCTTTGTTGCCCGATTGTCTTCTTGGTTCCTATGATGTCTCCTCCACTCCTTAATGCCTCAAAAGTTCCCCCTATGCTTGTCTAATCCCCCCATGCCTTCTCCGCTGCCCCCTCCACTGCAGTCTGCTGCCCTGATGCCTTTAGACAGAATCTGGAGCAACTGTGCATAGTAAACAATCAGATTCTAACTCCAGCTTGTTCAGCTAGGCTTTGGTTCAGAAGTGAAATGGTAAATACACTTCCTGTAATTTTGATATGTCAGAGAGAGCATTGTACAGCTCAGATGTTGTCAGCTAAAAAACAAGCAAAGAAGGAAGGCGCACGCACCTAGTGCATCACCAGATTACATTTATTTAAATATTAAAAAGGATAAAAATGGGTACTCACAAAATGCTGCTAGCCTAGCTCTGAGGAAGGGGGGGCACCCCCGAAACATGATGTGAACGGCATATGTGCATCCTTACTGCCTAGCATTGTGTGGTCCTAAGGCTAATTGTCAGTTGCACTTAGTGAGTACCCATTGTTATCCTTTTTAATATACAAATAAATATTGTTTGGTAATGCACTAGGTGTGTGCACCTTCCTTCTTTGTTTTTTTTTAGTATCAATTCGGATTACCCCATCTGAGGAGGGCTGCATCCACCCAATTTTGAAATTGCCATTGTCTTTTCTGCTTTCTCCAACAGAGGACCTCTGAGCTCTGGAAGTGACTGTTATCTTTTGTTGTCAGCTATTCTGAACCTAAGTATGATGTTGCCTGCCTGCCTTCCATTCAATGAATAACATTGTGAAAATTTAATATACACTCTAATAGAGCCATTTTCCAAAATGCCACATCCCTAAACATAGAGAATGATCTAAAATAGACAACAGTTGCTAAGCTATATTTATGGTCTAGAGCCCTACGGACGACATGAGTAACGATGACACATAGGGACAACACAAAACTCACCAACATGAAATAGACCTGAAAGTGTGCCTTGGTCTACCGTATGGTACGCCAAAATAAGGGGGCATACCCTAGATAAAGAATGATAATAAGTAGTTATGGAATGTGGACTGAGTATTCAGTCTGGGGTAAGAATACTTAGAAGAGGTTTTTAAAAGGGGAGGGTGGGCGGGTATCACGCACAGGAAACCGACAAAGACCGGCGGCCTTTGGGCTGCTTAAATACCCTCCGGGCTCCTCCCATAACTTCAGGCCGGTACCCGGCCTTCCAATTTATGGTCTAGAGCCCTACGGACGACATGAGTAACGATGACACATAGGGACAACACAAAATATCCAGGATGTCAGACATCCCCTTGAAGAACTCCCCGTGAAATTTAATATACACTCTAATAGAGACATTCTCAACCAGGGTTCCTCCAGAGGATGCTAGGGGTTCTTTGAACTGTGGTTGATTGACCTCTTAGCTGGTGGTCCCCTCATAATTCTGGCTCCAACACCACTTGGCAGCACCAACAGAATGACACGAGATCTTTTTAGCTTTCTGCAAGGGTAGCATGCTTTTCACTGACCACCAATGTGGAAGACATTCTTCCCTCTAACCCACAATTGCTTATTTTTATCTAGCGTTCCCCAAAGCCTGAAACATTATTTTAAGGGTTCCTATATGGTATTAAGGTTGAGAAAGGCTTCTCTTAATGATTTAATTTAAACACACCCAATGCCACATCCTTAAACATAGAGAATGATCTAAAATAGACAACAGTTGCTAAGCTATATTAGTTATGATTAATTTTCAACATTTCTCATTTCAAAAAAAAAAAAAAAAAAAAAAAAAGAATACTTCTGTTTGTAACTTTTTTTAGTTTGTTTTCTCAAATTTCAACTGCCTTATTGCGTCAAGTTTGAGAAAATTCAATCATATTCTGCCTAGTAATATTTTTACACTGAAAATTTTCAGGTACCTTTTTCCAACTATATCCTATCTCATATGTAATTTAAGTGAATTCCATTCTGCATAGGTACTCTGTACCAGAATTTGGATATGTCCTTTCAATAAGTAACCCTACAGGTCTCTCTGTCCATGGTGCTGAATAAACAATACATTTGTTGCACCCATTTTATTCATAGAAAGTTCATAACATAGTTCACATTCAGTTCATGCTCACGATGAAGGTTGCTATAGTAACACATGCACATTTACTTTAATTATAAATTAGCCTTTCATTGGGACTGTCCTTATAATACTTCACATGTTGACCAGACAATGTGCTGTCACCACCGGCTAATAATCAATAGCGATTATTCTCACGTGGATAGGCAATAACAAAATAACTATATATGACTATATATATTATAACTATATAAGACTCTGAGAGTAGATTGACAGTCTACTGTTTGCTCTGTGTTTTAAGCAAATCTCAGTATTGTTGAGTTGTGTGCGTTGCAGTATGTTATTGCTTGAAACACAACTAAAGGCTCCTGTGTGACAGTCCAAACAGACCCTAAATCTAGGTACCTAATAAAAAAAATATATATATATATATATATATTTTACCTTCCCTGACTGAGCCAAATCCTTTTTCTTTTGTGTTGTATATGCCTACCTTCCACACACTTCAGGATTGTGAATCAGCTGTGACAATGCTGATAGCCTGCAACTGCAGGCAACATTGCATCCCATTGCATTGCAAGCAGGCACCACCTACATAGGGAAGACAGTTCAGTAGAAGTGCAGCAGCATTGCCATGACCTCAATTGGGGTTGCTTATCTTAGAGACTCCTCTGCATGATTATCTGGAAGGAACCACATTTGATGGGTTAGCTGAGGATTATTACTGTGTGTGTTCGGCCTTCTGTAATAGGGTAGTCAACTATATTTGGTAAGAGGCTGTGTGTGTTGATGGTGGAGGTGGCGGTTACTACTCAGGATCTCTGTTCCTGCTCAACCTATCAAGGACTGTGTGTTTTCCTTCACAAAGGAAATGGACTTTATGTGCACTTTAGTTTATTAAGAAAATCGCTGCATTTTTATATTTTATACAGCAGCAGCAGCCTTGTCACCCCATCACAGGAAGCAATGAAGATTCTCAGCTCCTTTAGTAAATCATCCCATTTGTCCATTATAGCATAGCTGTATGAGCAAGCAAGCATTATTTGCTTATGAAGTATATTAGATACTGCTGGACCTTTGTGGATGTCTAATCTATCTGTGCCTATTGTTATATTTTTCTACTGTGCTGTTTTATGCTGTGGGAAAGTAGTGACCAGCCACAGCAAGCACAGTTTATGTGCCAGATTAAATTATCACAGCGATAGATTTTTTTCTCATTGCTGACATTTTTTTTTAAATAGCGTAATGTTATTACGTGTACACAATAATAGTGCTAATTCTTTTTTCAATTTACTTAATTTTATGCTTGTGGTTTATTCTCTAGTCTCCCCCTGCACTTCCTTTTGTAGAAGGAAAAGTATTGTAATGTTTCTGGTGAACTTGTGCATATACAGTATAATGTCCATCTATCTCCTGTCTTTGTGCTTATCCCTCCAATCAATTGTGTTTTCCCTTTTTAATTGGATATTGATTGCCTCAAGAATTCTACCAGGAGCCCTGGTTCATATTGGTACGATTTGACATGTCAAATCGCATGTCAAATAGGCGGCAATAGCAATAACTGATTTAAAAAAGTTGTTTCTTTACTACTTTTTGGCTGCGATTTACATTGACATCAGCACAGAGACTACCTGTTGTCTTGCAAAACAAGCAGAATTCAAGCTAATGGGGTGTGCAGTACCGCATTTGGCCAGAGGTGCGGGGCACCGGTGACACTCAGAATGGTTCGGAGCCATTCAGAAATACTCTAAATCACTAGGAAATACTCAGAAACACTCAGTCCCCTAGTGTTTCCGATGCTTTCTGAGCTCAGCCGAGCTATCCCCAAGTATTTCCGAGGCTCTCTGGCACCCCCCCCCACCTCTGGCCACATGTAGTATTGCATGCAATAGAAGTCAATGTGGAATGAATTATCTTCATTTCCATTGACTTCTGTTGGGAAACTCACTTTGATATGCGAGTGCTTTGGATTACAAGCATTCTCCTGGAACGGATTATGCTCCTAATCCAAGGTTCCACTGTACACAGTATTTTTTCCTTTTGCCTAAAAACCATGTAAGCTGTTTCCAAAAAAAATCACTTTTTATGGGTTACTTGAGCCTGATCTCAAACACACCCATTAACCACAAAAATGCATAAAAGTCATTCATCTTCAAACCTGTGTATATTGTTTGTGGTAAATGCAACACGCAACTGCTACTGCATTCAGTTCAAATTTGCTCATTGTTCTTACAATTGCAGTACAGCATGTAGCTCACAATACTCTGCATGAGAGCCCCAAGTTGTTACATGCCACAGACTTGTATTTTTCACATTGTAATTAAATTGGAATAGACATCATCAATGAAGCTGGATTTAGTATATGCATTTCATAGGTGACTGCCACCAAACCATCACTTGTGGTGGCTGCATGAGTATAAAGCCTCGTACTCACGGTCTGATTGTTGGACGACCAAGCGTCTGATTTTTGTCAAAAGAACGTGTGCAGGATTTTGTCTAGCATACTAACTATGCGCAAAATGTCGTTTGACAAACGCGAACGTAGTATGAGAGTATAAAGAGGAAGTTAATTTCTTAAGCACCACCCTTTGGACCCCTTCTGCTAATTTCATGTTAGTAGAAGTTTGGTGAGCGTTAATTTGTGATTTTCAGATCGTACAAAACAAATGCCTTTTAAATTATGTTTGGCATAACTACATGCAAAGTAGCTTCATTATTATCCCATTAAAGAAGATAAGACTTTTGACATGTCATCAATTGCCATGTCACGAATGCTAATTCTAGATTACGAACAGTAGTTTACAAGACCGAACTCTTCTCAGTCGATCCTTAATTCCGAGCATGCGTGTTTGTACTTTCGACTTTTGTGTGATGGATTTGTGTACTGAGCATCCGAAAATCAGACGTGGAGCCATCGTTCGCCAAAAATATACTAGCCTGTCATCCAACAAACAAATTTTTTGTTGACCGAAAATTGGAAAACAATTGTCGAAAGGAGTGTACTAACGGTAAGAATTTCGGACAACAGTCTGTCAAACGACAATCCCCTTCCAGATTTTGCATCGTATGTACGAGGCTTTAGGTTGGCCATACATGGTCGAATTTAAAAGAATTTTCTTTTGAAAATCAGAAATGTGTGTTTTGTGATACGATGGTGCCACCATTGATTTCAAAATTTTCTTGCACATGCGCATTTCTTTTTTGATTACATTTTTCACACGATCTCCCATCATTGATTAGAAAATCTTTCGTTTTTCAAAAAAATTTCCAACATGCCCGATTACTCAAATTCGATGGTCGCACGGAAATCTGCTGTTGCTACAGCCCACTAATGGTGCGAAATTCAAAGGAAAATTCTTACATAAGATTTTCGAAGGAAAATTCTTTCGAAATTTGACCCATGTATGGCCTGCCTTAGACTATTCTTATTCTCATATTTCTGCTGTGCTTTGTGCAGCTTTTTACACTTCAAATAAACTGAAGGGATACCTTGCTTATTGTTTTCTGCATACAATACAAAATTAATTTTAAAGACGAAATAATGGGGAAATAATGTGAATTTAAAACAACCTCAAACACAATTATACCATGGGATATATTCACTATCACAAAAAGCAGCAAATGACCTACAAATAATGGCAAATGCAAGTGTGAACAATATTTATTCTGCTGAAAAAATAGGACTAGATTCTATTTTCAGTAAAGGTACTCTTCTGGCTGTGATGACTATGTATTCAACAAAGACATTAGCAATTATACACACCAATATATGCACATGCAGATAAGCTGTTTACTCACATTTGTTATTTCAGGCTTTACTGACCTCCGTCAATCATGCTGTATCATTTAAACAAAACAGACCACAATTATAATTTTATCCAGCAGAAACTCCTTCAGCATAGACAATAATACTGTGTTTTCAAAGAAAATATCCTTTGACTTGGAGAAATTTGATTTCATTATAGTATCGGGCACATTCTGAAAATGACTGCATGTGGATTTCAGGTTTACTAAAATTCATTAAATACATACCATGTATTTATTAGGATGTTTCTGTTCTCAAATTATTACAATGATATACAATTATTTATTATACAGTAGATCTAAGCCAAAACAGCTCATATACAGATGCAACACATAGAGTATATAAGAGCTGCTTTACATGCCAAAGGATTTGTATTTATGTCCACCCAGTCCTGAGATTTACACAGTTCTGCTACCCAGCACAGTAAAGCTTGGAAGGGAAGGGGACATGAACCTTCTCTTCTGTAGCAATTAATTTAGTTCTGCTGTAGCATAATTAATTTAGCAGTTTATTATCAGGATTTTCTTTTTGAGAAATATTAGGTCCACAGCACCTGTAATCATAGGTGACTTTGCTTATGTTCCTCATACTAAACAGGAGGAGCAGACTGATTTTGACCAAATAGATTTTGTTGCAAAGCACTGATTTTGGCAGTTACTAAAGTTTTCCAAAGTCGTAGATCTCAATTTCAGCTGTTGATCTGCTTAGGTGAATTTATTTTTTCTTTGGTGCTTTGGTGTATTTAGGATAGTTACCTTTTGTTCATTTAGTGTTAGTTGTATTTCTTTTTTTTACTATATGTTCGGCAAGATCACCTGGTTCTGACAAACAAATTGTTCCAATTTACCCAAAGGTGTTAGTTTTTGCAGCCAGGATCACAACATTTTGTCCTCTTCTATGGACCCTCACTTTGAAACATTTTTAAGTGTTTCTTTGCTAAAAATTTAATCTCTCAGTTCGAAGAGCTGGTGATTGGCAACATACAACTTGGCAGGACACTGGAGAGGGGCTCTATAGAAGGGCAGTGGATGAAGAGTGGTGTTTATTGGAACACAAAGTGGAAGGCAAGTCAAAAACAAAACTTAAATCTACTCCCACCCCCATTCTAAGTCTAATCTGTCTACCTTGTAAAAAAAAATATGTCTATATTTACCTATTTTTAAGTCACTCTAGTCTGGTCGCATGATTGGGTCCCAGCACCAGCTTCAGTGTAGAGGAGGGACAGCCAACAACGAGTGCCCCATAGTAAGACCATGGGTGACGTCATCTGCAGCCGTGACTTTGTTTATTTACTTCTCTTCTGCTTTTGGGCATGACTTAGCTTGTCCTTGGAAGTCCGGTTCTCATCTTTTGTTCTTGGTTTTGAGATTAATAAAATTCTGATTACTGATTACTACTTTATTGCATATTACCTGCCCTGGATTTCTGGTTCTCCAAATTCCATTTTCTCCTATCTATCTTAACTTCTGGCCTTTATTTGTTTACATCTTGGTCCTACAATTTGGTGCTGCACCTGGTCCTTTCTGGCTGTCAGCTGTTACCAGTAGGGCAGTATGGGAGCTGCCATGCAATTGATTCCATCCTCACTATACTGGGTCTATGGGAAGATCTACATCTTGAATTTTTACTGTTTAAGCAGCAATTACTGTACACATAGAAGGACTATGTATACAGTTATTGGAAATCAAACTAAACCAAATGCGGTTACCCCACAATTTTGTGGGGTAACTCGTTTTCCACTCTACATATTCTCAAGTGAGAAATCAGAAAACCTTTATACTTGCCACTCTTCTAATGCGACTATAAGAGGTGTCACAACCTTACAGATCATTTGTTTTCCTAACACTCCTAAGCAGCTCCAGAACTAACACTGTTCAACAGTTCTGCTTGTTTTCATTGGCCATACTTAAAATCTTTTGTTACATAGCCACAGTCTAAAGTTATCCACTTCTTTGGTGAAAGTAGAAAACTGACTAACTGCAAGTAGCAGGAATCTCCAGGTAGTAACAAAAAGAGAAAAACCCTCAAGTGCTAAACCCTGGATCATAACATGAGGGTAAATCATTTGATAGATATTCGGCTAAACCCAGTGCAGCTGACAAAAGACATCTGGAAATGTAACATACAGAGAAATAGGAGGTAGTCAGCGCTTGATGGGTTAATGTAGGAAAATAAATGCCAAGTCAATGGGACCCAGAGATGATAAAAGGGAGACAAAATATATAAAAAAAAAAATAAATGTCTCCTTTTCATCATCTCTGGGTCCCATTGACTTGGCATCAAGTACTGACTACCTCCTATTTCTAGGAATCTCCAGGTGTCTACACATTGCTTTCAATTTTCTGCAGAGTCCCCAGGGATACCAGAAACCCAGATAGCTATGTTATGGAACCAGCAAACAGCTGCTGTGGTTGCAGGCTCTGTCCATCCCCGCCTATGGCTGCCATGACAACCACCAGCCAATCATAGAGTGTTTGTCAATGATTTGACTAAGAACGCATGAATGATTCATTCACAGGGCCAACATATAATGTGTTTAACTACACATTGTTGATATTTACACGTTGGCTGGCAGAGATTACTAGGCTGCATTACCGTGCAAAAACAAATGGAAAAAACTGTATCCCATATTGAATCAATACAGGATGGAGCATTTTAGCCCATAATATATGGGACACGTCGCCATCCAAATGTATGACAGCCTACATCAGTGGAACCTTGGATGTTTTGCAACTACATTTCCCATGATGCTCAACTACACTGCAGAGTGCATTAGCATCATGGGAAATGTAGTTCCAAAACATCTGGAGTGCCAAGGTTCGCCATCACTGGCCTACATCTACCAATAGACTCAAGGAAGTTTAGTTGTTCTTCCTGAAAATGAAACCTTCAGTTACCCTAGAGATGAGCTATCACTTTAGCAATTCTCAGTAGATCAGAGAACAAATCTTGATTTAGCTGGGGCTATGGAACTACAGGAAAATCCCTAACAGTCCAGAAACTGGTGAAATGAATGTGTTATTAGTAGATTTGATAAATCTTTTAGCCATTTAAATGTTATTTGCAAATCTCATTGGACTCAGCTGAAAATAAATGTCACTTGTCTGAAAATAAGTATCATTTTCCTGGTGTATACACTTCTGAATTGAGTCTATGACGGCAGGAATTTGCAGTTGAAAAAATAAATGTATATATATAGTTTTAAACGTAACATCTAGCTAATCTACCAAAGCAAAAAACATTTTAATTTATTCTGTAATATACATGTTTCATTCATGTGTATGTTGAAAGCAAGACAGAAACAATTATTTTTTTATTTTTTTTTGTTTTACGATACAAACAAAAATTATCCAATCATGTGCATGGGTTTTAGTCCCTCTGTACATGATGGGGCATTTAAAGCCAGTACATTGGCCTTGGTGAACTTCTACTCTTTTTAGTAAATCAGTGCCATTGAGTGACAGTTCCGCACATGATTGTGTGTGACCCTGCTGCAATACCTTGAATTTACACATGATTGTTGGAGTCACGGTATGGGCTTTGTGATTACTGGATGAAGGATCATTATGAAACACCATACTTCAGCTTGTCACAGGGGTCTTTGCGCTCCTGGGGATACTCCTGCTTCATTTCTGAATGACTAATGTGTGATGCCAACGGTTTGAGCCAGGCATAGTAAACATGTCCCGGGAACAGCACACTCACCCTACCTGCTGCTTCTTGAATGATTTTACCACCCACCCACTTATAAATTGCAACCTTTCAATTCATTATTTTTCTTTGGCTCTTGGGTATTTTTCCTAAATGAATTGGCCAGGTTCCAAAAAGCCATAATTTTAATCCAGTGCAGTTGGAATATACATAATAATATGCAAACCATATGGGCTGTAGACAGCTCAACTGTGATTTTTTTTTATTTTTTTTAACCGGTGGAAAAAAAAAGAGAGAGAGAGGGAGAGAGAGAGAGCAAGGGGCAGAGCAGTTATTTTAAATAAGAGGAGAGCAGAGTGTAAATGTCACTGCAATGAACATTTTAATGAGTATGTTGCTAACACGTCTTCACTCACCTGTACATTCTATGTCATCATTCTGCAAGGGGAAGCAAAGCAGGTTGAAAATGTTAAAAACTCCCTGTCAAACAGCAAGCTTAATTGACCCAGTTAATGCTACAGTTTAAATTGAAGCTTTCCTAATTAATAATATATATAAAAGTAGGTTGTGCCGTGTCACAAATAATCATCAAAGATTTTTTTTTGTGAATTTTTAATGAAGCTTTAATGTTGTTGACAGTTTCATACCTCCTACCATTATATGTTTTTCAGCACATCTCAGCAGCCCTAATTTTTTTTCCACATCAGCCATTACTTGTAGTGTTTTTTTTCAGTGGCTGATATAAGTGTTCTGTGCATCACATTCACATTCACAGAATCCGGCGCAGTCCCCAAATGTCAGATTTTCTTTTGTGAATAAAGGAAAACATTCTTAAATTTAAAAAAGGGTGTGACGGTGAGATTTCTAGCCTGTGAACAGTGGCACCGTACACAAATACAATACAGTACACTACATCAACATGGGGAAGCCTGTATGGTATGTGACAGACACAAGACACCTATCTGTGACATAATGTGGACTAATACATTAAACAATGGTGAATATTGAATACCAAGTTGTTTTTAGTTGTGCTTCACATTATCAATATAATTTGTAAAAACACTATTTAAGACGGTGGCTCTGATGTATTAAGCTGCAATAGCACTGAAGGTGCTAACAAAAAACATGCAATAATATCACATGTGCACTTTTAATGTCTTAAAGAGGAGTTCCAGTCTCCCCCCAACAAATTAAAAGTCAGCAGCTACAAATACTGTAGCTGCTGACTTTGAAGTTAAGAACTCTTACCTGTCCAGGGATCCAGCGATGTGCTCACCTGAGCTGATTGTTTAATCGGCTTCGGGTGCAGGCACCAGTATCCTACGTAAGGTAACTGTTCATGCGCAAGGCGCACTGAACTTTGTGAATGGTCATGCAGTCTTCTGGGACATGTAATGGTCATGCAGTCTTCTGGGACATGTAATGGTCATGCAGTCTTCTGGGACATGTGATGGCCCAGAAGGCTGCAGGAGGGAAGGAGAGCGGGCGAAACTTCTGCAAAGATCGTCGTTACAATCTGACCGGAAGTGGGAGCGGGTACCTGTTAAAACCAAATACAGGCTTCCCCCTCCCCCAAAAAGCATGGCAGTGGAGGGGGGGCAGTGGAGGGGGGGATGTAAACAAGCGAAACTTCTCATTTTGGGTGAAGTTCCACTTTAAAGTTTAGGGAAGGGGTAAAACTCCTGTCAGGTTATTTTTTGCCCTCTAGGTACCATTGAGGAAATTTCCCTTCACTCCTGTCCCAGCAACAAAACAGGATGTTAGAAGAAATCTCCCAAAGTGTGTGACATTCCCCTCGTACACATGATCGGATTTTCCGACAACAAATGTTGGATGTGAGCTTGTTGGCTGAAAGTCTGACCATGTGTATGCTCCATCTAACATTTTTTGTCAGAGTTTACGCCAACAAATGTTGGCTAGCAGGTTCTCAAATTTTCCACCAACAAATGTTTGTTGTCGGAATTTCCGATCGTGTGTACACAAGTCCATCGCACAAAAGTCCACACATGCTTGGAATCAAGTACAAGCCGGAGATATAACTAACTTTGGTTTTTCCCCTCTGTTTTCACCTGGTGATCTGTCCAGTAACACACCATGTGTATTACTGAGACACAACTCTGGAGGAATAAGAAAAGGAGGCTAAGCAGACAGTGACATTGTCAATCTGGGGGGGGGGGGGTGTTAAATGTATTAGCAGATGTAAATACACTAACACATTGAAGCCAAAGTCCAGTTCACACTTATCATAATCAGTTACAGCAACAGTTGTTTCTCTTGGTAATGAAGGTATTACATGAATAAATAAAAGCTGATCATTCTAATCGCCCCTGCCTGTGGTAAATGGTTTGCCTCCATGTAAAGTGATACATTGTGCTAGATAGCTTGTGCTTTTGAAAAACTCGCTGGCTGGATCACCAGATGAAAACAAAAAAAAAAGCCTAAAAAGGAAACCGAATGCAGCCATCACATCTAAGAATTGGTAAACTGCAATATAATAAATGTTTGCATCTGGTTTAATACCGCTTTAATATGGTTAGGCTTGAAACATATTAAAGTGTTTTTTTTTTTGTACTAAAGTCCAATGTGTGTGTGTATATATATATATATATATATATATATATATATATATATATATATATATATATATATATATATATATATACTGTATATTTATCAAATGTCACTGGTTATATATTATACAATTTCTTGTCATGTCTAGTCTGGTTTGATGACAAAAAATAGGGTTTCTTACAGCCCTGAGCTTATTCCCTTAGTTTATATTTAATTAATGGGCATGGTAAACAAAAAAAAATGTAGATATGTCAAGATGTCTACTTGCGTTACCACTAATTTAAAATGATGAACTATTAATGTTTATTGTTTTTTTATTTATTTTTATATTTTATTTACTGTACTACAGTTTCTTATATACCTATGTGGTATTGGAAGCAAAATGATTAAAATGATGGTTTGTATTTTGTTTTCTAATTTTTTTTTTCAATTTTAAAGGTGGACACATAATACCCATATGCACATACCTTAAAGTTTCATCTACATATGGGATTTGAATTGCTCATTAGCATGAGGTTAACTCCTTGCTGACTTATTTGGAATACCTCTTTTCAAAATTAGGCTTTTGGGAGCAGAATCTAAAATAATATGTAAATTTACTGTTCTGTTTTTCACACGGGACTAATTATTAAAAAGGTGACACATGAAGAACTAACCTATCAGGATGTATTTGTCATTGTTTTGGAAAATTTACTGAATAGCTTTAAGGTCCCCACAAGCCTTGTACACACTGCTCCATGTTTTCCAGTAAGCCCACAGCATGCTCGATAAATTATTTTCTGATGTTTAAAAGATGATGACATGTCCAGTCTAACCAAAGTATGAGTGGCCTTCCTATAGCTGTATGACATACCATATTTTTCATTTACTGTTTTGTTTTCTGTTTTGATTTTAGTTTATTATGAATGTAGGTATTATTGTTACAAGTCCCTAAAAAGGCCCTTATATTTCCCTTCAGGCTAGAGATGAAGATGGACATGGTGAAAATTTCCCCCAGCAACACTATGCTAAGGAAACTCCAAGACTTGCCTTCAAGAATAACTGCGAACTACTTGTAAGAATAATATTTTTTAAACAAGTCGAGATTGTTACTTTAGCACAGTGTAAATGCTTGTATTTTCTTAAAGTAAAGGTATAGATTAAAGAGCAACTCCACCTAAATGCATTCCTCATTTTCAGGATCAGTAGCGATGGGCTTGCTCCCATGCCAGGACTTTACAAATGTCCAGTATCTAGTCAGAGACATCTCTCTCCACTCACAGCACATTGTTTTAGCTATCTATCTACTCTGCTATGCTGTGCAGGTCACAAAAGTAACCTAGAGGTTTTTTAATAAAAAGGGGAGCTTGGCCTATCTCAGCCATATAGGGAAGTGGACTCCAGAACAACATACTCAAATAAGTGCTGGGAATTATTAAACTCCCATGTGTGGTCAGATGAAGAAAAACTTCAAACAAGCGTAATAGTTCTAGGGAAGCAGTTCCAACATCCCTCGATGGGCACCCAACATTAGCTCAAACCATAGAAATACAAAAAGCAGTACCAGACTAAAACTGGATAAAAGTCTTATAAAAGAATACAATTCAAATTATTTTCCTTTTTTAAAACAACAATTCAATTATATAGGAAGGTGGGGCAGTTTGGTCACTGCCCCATTCTACAGAAAGTGGAGAAAAATGTTTTAGATGGAGTTGCTCTTTAAATTAGTATTATATATATATATATATATATATACCATTGATATATGCTATGTTATCCTTTCTATCTTATATAATATCCATGTGCTTTATAGCTAAATTGGATCTCAGCAACATTTAGCCTTGTCTTAAAGTAAATGATTGGATTGGGTACATGGGTACATGAGACATGTTGATTCATGAACGAAATAGAAAATGTTCACTTAATAAAGTGAATGTTCATCGAACTTAGTACATAAGGTGAAGTTGTGTTAACTTCAATCAACCAAACACATGCTAGCAAAAATCCATTTTTTTATTTCTGTCATTCCATTGAAATAGGTTCACCTTATTTACATACAAAGTGAACATACACTTTTCAAAGGGAAAAACACTTACTCCTATGTTTATTTTTTTCTCCAAATTCTGAATTAATGTTTAGAAGTCAATTTCAATGTGTGAACTGAAAGGTAACATAAAAGAGGATTCGTTTTCTTTTTTTTTGGCATAATATAGAAGTTATCATTTTGCAGCAAAAAAGAAAATGCAGACTTGCTTTAAACATGCATTTATACAAGAAAAGACAAAGTATATGTCTGGCCTATAAACACAAATACAGGCATAGTTCTTAGGTATTTTTGGATAGAAGAACCATTAAAAGAGAAATATGGGATCTGCTCTTTTTTGTGAATCATAATTACCTAGCTGGATGCAGCTCCAAGGCTGAGAACCGATCAACCAAACACTTCCGAACGATTGGTTCTCACAGCTCCCTGAGCAAAGTGCTGGTGATTGTCAGTCACCGGCTCTCTGCTCTACCCCACCATGCTCACTGGAGCACCGGGCTGCGAAGGGGGTGGGAGCGGCTTCCGGTTCAGGCTCGCAGTGGCTCGCTGAGAGGCTGAGCCAGGTGCCGGTCCAGGCATGTGGGCAGGTCCTGACTACATGGTTACGGGTCACAGGGGTGCAAAACAAACTGTACTCCTGTGATCCACAGGAGAAGTACAGCCAAACGAGCTTTGGCTGTACATCTCCTTTAAAAATGAACAGCCAAACGAGCTTTGGCTGTACATCTCCTTTAAAAACCTGACATGGATCATTTATAAAAAAAAATTTAAAAAGCCATTGTGTTGGAACAGTAAGGGAATTCAAAAAGGTAGTGCATTAAACCTTGATGCTTTATTTAGTAACTAAATGCATTGGTCAGTAGTGTAAATGACTTACAACACACTTTATAAACCTTTCATTGGGAAAAGCCTGGAGTGCCTTTAAGGAAAGTTGCATATCAATGTGAACAACAGACCCAGAGATAAGCAGCCAAAGTTATGTACAAATCCTAATTTGAACTCATTTTGCGCAGTCTGCCACCTGAATCTCCCTATTGGTCTTTTCATGTGATGAGTGGTCTTTTTGACCAATAGGGGTTTAGAGAGAGTGGGGCAAGCTTGACTTTTACATGGAAAGTCAAGATTTCTCTATAACTTCAGCTGCCTATATATTTGGCTCTACTGAACTTTTGACATGCCTTTTCCACTGAAGGTAACATGGATTTTTTCAGTCTGAATTTCTTAGGTTTTTGAAAAGTTTATCTTACACAAAGCAAAGGTGATTTGCTGATGACAGGAGAAGAGGTGGGGAAGCAGAAGGAGGAAAAGATGCTGGATAATGCAGACAGCAGACAGTGTGAAGGAGTGGATGCAGGTGAAAGCCAGGGATAGGTTAGCAAACACCACAGAGAGGCAAACAGGTAGTTGTGTAGACCAAGGCCGTAAGTAAGTAGCACCAAGTCAGTACACATTGAGTATGGTCGGAAGTGGGCTGGGTCATACACATACGTGTTATAATCCATGTCAGGAGGCAGTGAGTAGTTGAATAAGTTAAGGTTGGCACACAAATTGATAAATGAAAGTCTAAGTCAGGAATCTGAGTCAGAACCAAAACAACACAGAAGATATCTTTAACTCTATGGTAAGCATGGAAGTAGGATGGAGACACTTTTTTAAAGCTTGGAGATGGGCCAATCAGAGGAGCCTTCTGCAAGTTAGCCTATGAGAGGTGATGCCTAGCAACAGGGAAACCTGGTGGCATAGACTTGTCGGAGCAGGTGTTTCGAGCAGGTAGAACGTGTGTTTTTCTCTACAACATTGAGGCATTTTGTAAAATTAAGACCAGTTGGGTGAAATATTGTAAAATAAAATTTAGCAAAATATAACAATGCAGTTTTATTGAAATGCATAAAGTTGTATTCTTATATTTTTTGTTCTAAATTAATGAGTTTTATTTGAATGACAAAATACAAACTTTAGATATGATATGTTTTCACCTTAATGCCCTTCAAACTCATTTGAACAGCAGTTGTTTAAAGCATATCTAAACTCAAAACCAAAAAAGTAATTTATTTCAATCTACTAGTCCTTAGGTGGCTGAATTTGGTTTTCCTTTTTAGACTTTATTTCCTTTATATTCACCTGGTAATCCAGCCAGTAGCACAACTCCTCTTATGGTGGCCACACGCACACCTCCACTGCATCTATGGAGGAACAGTGTATCCGCTCTCACACAACATTTTCAACTTTGTTAGATGGACTATTTGATTTAGATGAACTTTACATGAGTGAATCACAGATATAAAGAAGAACTAAACCCATCAATTTAACTGAATCCTAAAACAGTTACATCCAAAACATGCCGTAGATGATAACTGTCACAGTTCCTTGTGCTCTTAACTGTCAAGCCATCAAAAGATAGTGTCCTAATTGGTCACACGTGTAGCACCATGGCAACTGCAGATCACACAAGGGCTAAAATGGGCGGTTCCATGACTGTGAGGCCCGTCTCACACATGTGAGGTGCGAATTGAAGTTCAGGTTTCCCTGCGAAGAGAAAAATCAGTTGTTCAGTGTTTCACGTCAGTTTTTGATCAGGATCAGGTCAGGATTGCATCAGTATCAGGTCAGGATTACATCAATATCAGGTCAGGTTTACATCAGGATTTTATCCTGTTCACAATGGAATGCATCTGCGAATCAGATGCGTTCCCATAGAAGATAATGTGTTTGCAATTTGCACCGCAATGCCCAGAAAACGCACACGGCAGTGCAGGCATTTTAGTAAAGTGTGCTGGATGGGGGGGGGGGGGTGATTGGAGACATAGGGGGTGTACTGGATAGGGGGGGGTGATTGGAGACATAGGTAGGTGTGCTGGATGGGAAGGGGGGGTTTGGAGACATAGGTGGGTGTGCTGGATGGGAGGGGGGTGATTGGAGACATAGGTAGGTGTGCTGGATGGAGGGGGGTGAGTGGAGAAATAGGTGGGTGTGCTGGATGGGGGGGGGGGGTGATTAGGGAAATAGATGGGTGTTCTGCATAAGGGCGTGATTGGAGACATAGGTGGATGTGCTGGAGGTGGGTGTGCTGGATGGGGGGTGATTGGAGACATAGGTGGGTGTGCTGGATTGGGGGGGGGGGGTGATTGGAGACATAGGTGGGTGTTCTGGATGGGGGGGGGGGTGATTGGAGACATAGGTGGGTGTGCTGGATGGGGGGGGGGGATGATTGGAGACATAGGTGGGTGTTCTGGATTGGGGGGTGATTGGAGACATAGGGGGTGTGCTGGGGGGGGGGGATTGGAGACATAGGTGGGTGTTCTGGATTGGGGGGGGGGGTGATTGGAGACATAGGTGGGTGTGCTGGATAGAGGGGGGGGTGATTGAAGGCATAGGTTGGTGTGCTGGATGGGGATGGGGGGTGATTGGAGTCATCACATGTGGGTGTGCTGGATGGGGGGAAGGGAGCATTGGAGGTAAAGATGGGTGTGCTGATTGGGGGAAGGGGGGGGGGGGTGATTGGAACCATAGGTATGGGAAGGGGGGGGTGATTAGAGGCATAGGTGTGCTGAAACAGGGAATGATTGGAGACATAGGTGGGTGTGCTGTATGGGGGGGCGGGGGTGATTGGAGACATAGGTGGGTGTGCTGGATGGAGGTGGGTGAGTGGAGAAATAGGTGGGTGTGTTGGATGGGGGGGTGATTAGAGATTTCTCTAGGATCCAGCTGCTTGGGATAACCATCACCACTGTTAAGTAAGCTTGCTAAAGCTATAGAGTGTGCTGTATATATGTACAGCATATTAGCACATTATGGCAGATGTACCTGTCAAAGACGTCCTCCAGTACTGTAGTGTGATCGGTCTAGCTGGTCCCTGGTTGCCTCACCTGCCAGCTGCCCATAGCCAGTGAGGGGAAGCAGTGAATGCATAATCCCATTGCAGGATTATGCATTTCCCGCTTACCCTCGCTTTCTATGGGCAGCTGGCAGGTGAAGCAAACTAAAACTTCCACGCTGTGCCCGGCCATATGGGGGTGGGGGGTTGCATTGTGGAGGGGAGGGGCACCAAAATGCACCTTTGCCTGTGTAGATAAAAATCCTTGCACCAGCCCTGCTGGTACAGAAACAGTTTTTTTCAGCTGACTATGGTAAGCACACCTGTGAATGGTAAATGGTTTGTCTCAATCTTCTAACTGTCACTTTTGCTGGACAGCTTGGTCGATTATAGCAGAGCTATCTTCCTTCCTGCATGGGCAGGATTCGATCATCCTAGGGACTGTGCCGTTAATGTTATCTGAGCTGTGCATGTGCAGATCAGTTTACATGCTGGAGTGGATAGCAAGTGACAGTTAGGTGCATTTTATTGCAGAAGAGACATGTATGTCTCTTCTCCAATAACGAGCCTGTCTGCTCACAGTTTGTGACAGTGGAACTTTAGTTCTGCTTTAAAGTAAGTTGTGGAAAAATAACAGATTTACTGGGTAGGCCATCAGGTGGAATAAAGAATAGAAATGAACGCAGCCACCATATTTAAGAACTGGTAAGCTATGATTTAATACATTTTCTGTTTTAGGGTTTAGGTGTGCTTTATGTAATTTGTATAACCTGATAGAAATCTAGATTGTAGTTGACATGTTTTCTTAAATTGTATTCTGAACGAAAGCATCAAAAGACTCCCTTGCCAGACAATAATGGCATATAATCTTAAAATATGGAGCATTTTAGCTGATCAACTAACTGAAAAACGGGGGCGTGGCCTAGCGCGGCATGTGAACAGACCTGTTCCACGGAGCTCCCGCCGTTGATCCCTCATACGATCCTTCCCTCACAGTGCCAGTCGCCTGAAACCACCCTAAACGGACACCGGATCGTTCCCTAAGCCGCCTGGACCTATTTGTACCGACCGAGCAGGGCATGATGACCAGAGGACACAAGGGAGACGCCGCTGCTGCGGCCTCACAGGACTCACAAGATGGCGCCTGGATGTCTCATCCTCCCAAAGCCCCACGAGGCCAGGAGAAGAAAGCGGAGCAGGGTAAGCCACCTAAGACTCCCAAAGCTAAAGAGCAGCCCAGGGACATGCTATACTACACCAGAAAGCTCCCTGGCCCTGATGACCCTTTACAGATAGACACACAGAGGCACGCAGCACCCAGAGCACAGTCTGAGGGGGACAATAATGATGTGCATGATATGGATCATGAGCCCATGGAGTCTGTACCTGACCCCTTGCCAGCCCTGTACGACAGACAGTCAGCAGACACCCCAGAACCCACACTCAGCGAGATTCTGTATGCTGTACACAAATGCACAGCCTCAGTGGACGCACTGAAAGAAAGATTTGGGGGACTGGAGGAAAAGGTATCATTTCTCAGACATGACATACAGAAAATCAGAGAACGCACCACGGCTGTGGAGGGCAGGGTGAGCGACATAGAAGACCAGATGCCCCATATAAACAGGGAAGTGAGAATGGCGGCCCAGCATTCGCGCCATGCCTTTGACAGACAAGACGAAATCGAGAACCGCCTAAGGCGAAACAACGTCCGGATAGTGGGGCTCCCAGAAAAGGTGGAGGGTAGGGACCCCACTTCCTTTGTGGAAGGCTGGCTGCAGGAAACATTCGGCAAAGACGCCTTCTCCCCCAATACACGGTGGAAAGGGCACACAGGGTGCCGCCGCGTCCCCTACCTCCAGGGGGCCCGCCGAGATCGATGCTGGCCAGGCTCCTGAACTACAGGGACCGAGAAGTGATCCTCAAGATGGCCAGGGAAAAAGGGGCCGTGCACTATAATGGTACCAGAATCTCCTTCTACCCCGATTTCTCGGCAGAGGTACAACGCAGGAGATCCAAATTCGGGGATGTCAAGAAGCGACTTCAGAAAATCCAACTGCCTTACGCCATGCTGTACCCGGCAAAACTCCGCATCACTGCCAGGGACCAAAACCACTTTTTTGAAAACGCACAAGATGCTGCGGAATGGCTGGATCGCAACGAGCAAGGCCTACGCAGAAGATCCAGGGAAGACAACGAAGGGTGACTATAACCTGTTAAACTATCACACAAGGAATAATGGCGACTAACTATACTTCTCATTGATAACACCAGAGGGCCTTTATATTGTTTTTTTTGCTATCAGCAGCAGGGTTTCCGCAAGAAGCAGTGTTTTCACCTTGCGGTCACATGTGTTTGGACAAAGCAAGTTTTGGTATGCCCCTGGAAGGCTACCTGCTGCCATGGTTCGCATGGCTTCAGTGGTTGTGCCCTGTTGGCACATGGAAAGTAACAGGCTATGACTTCCTTATCAGGTGGGTGACCCAGAGACACGCCATGTTGGCGCACCAATGCCCACCACTTACTGACCAATCAGTTATTTGTTTTAAAGCTAATCGTAAGGCGCAGTTGCGCTGTTTGGATTTCCCCAGTTTCCACAAACTACGCCAACAAACATGGCGTTGCCTGACTTTGCTATATGTCATGTCATTTTTATTTTTGCTGCTTAGAAAGGTAGAATTGTTGATGCATAAAGGTACTGATGATAGAGTGTTAACCAGGGGTGGGACCACCCCCCGCACTTGCAGGATGATGTTCAAACACAAAAGATGGCCTCTACGCCCTTAATATCCTGGAATGTCCGGGGGGTAAATGACCCACTGAAAAGATCCATGATCTCAGCAGGGCTACGTAAATTTCACCCAGCCATTGTGGGGCTACAAGAAACTAATTTAACCAGGGACACTGTTGGATACCTGCAATATGCATGGGTAGGGAAGGCGTATCACTCCACTCACACCGCCTACTCGCGTGGCGTGAGTGTACTGATCCACAAAACGCTAGTATATCAGGAACTTGATTCCCTTATTGACATTGACGGGAGGTTTATATTTCTCTACTGTAAACTGTATACCATAACCATGATTTTAGCGTTTATTTACATACCTCCACCATTCTCCAGAGAGGTGCTACAAGTGTTGATATCCTACATAGGGAATAAACCAGACATGCCAATACTGATAATGGGGGACTACAATTGCTATTTAGACCCCAAACTGGATAGACACCCTCCGGTAACGCCCCCTAGGGGAAACAGGGGAACTGCTCTGAGCAGACTGGCAGAAGAAATTGGATGGGTAGACATATGGCGGGTTCGTAACCCGCACTGTAAGCAGTTCTCCTGTTTCTCCAAAACCCACGGCTCCCTCTCTCGCATAGATCTCTGTATGGGTACCCCAAATATGATTAATCTCACTTCCAAGGTAGAATACTTTCCACGCGGAGTCTCAGACCACTCCCCACTAGGATTGTGGTTAATTACCAGACCGGCTAGCACACTACCTAGGGCCCCATGGAAGTTAAATGCCTTCTGGCTTAAACTGTTCACCTCACGAGACAGGGTAGATGATAAAATCGCAGTCTTTCTTCAAACGCACAGACATTACACTGACCCACTGCAAAAATGGGAGACACTAAAGGCGTATCTGAGGGGGATATTCATAGAAGAAATACAAGTAGTTAAGCACAATTCCTCGGCCCTTATGGACCAGGTGGGGGATCAGGTGAGGCAACTGGAACTCTCATACGTAACCAATCCAACTGAACAGGCAAGAGAGGCATGGATGGCGGCCCAGGACTCCCTGGACCGCCTGAGATCCTCCACGGCGGACAAAAAACGCTTTTTTACGAAACTCGCATTCTATGAGGAAGGTGAACAGACAGGCAGACTCCTGGCCAAAATAGCAAAGTCCCAGCAGCACTCCCCGGCTATTGGCGCTATTAGAGCCGCCAATGGCAAGGTGGTCAACACACCCGAGGCCACTATCTCTGAGCTGGCATCTTTTTACGAAAATCTATATGAGTCAAGAGATGCTTACACAGACGAGGAACTAGAAATGTATATGTCAGATATGGAACTGCCCAGGTTACCTGCCACAGCAAGGGAACAAATCAGTGCCCCTATCACTTTAGAGGAACTACAAGAGGCAGCCAGCTCTTTCCCCACAAATAAGGCCCCAGGGGAGGATGGTCTCCCTATAGAGGTATATACCAACTATGGAGAACAGCTACTGCCAGAACTATTAAAGGTTTTCAATGCCTCCTTAGAATGCGGGCAGTTGCCGGACTCTATGTCGAGAGCTAATATAATATTACTGCTGAAGCCAGGGAAGGACCCGGTTGACCCTGGGTCGTACAGACCTATATCCCTGCTACAGAGTGATGTAAAACTACTAGCCAAAGTGCTGGCGCTCAGGGTCAACGGGATAATAACTAGCATTGTCCACCAAGATCAGGCTGGCTTTATGCCACAGAAATCTACAGCCACGAACCTGAGACGACTGTTTCTCAATATGCAAGTGCAAGCGGATAAGGGGGGCCACAGGGCTCTCTTGTCCCTGGATGCCAATAAAGCATTTGACAGCGTCAGCTGGCGGTACCTATGGGCAACACTAGGAAAGTTTGGCTTTGGAGAGAGATTTATAGCATGGGTGAAGTTGCTATACACATCGCCGCAGGCAACTATTAGGATGGCCGACAGGATGTCACCGGTCTTCGCTCTCGGCAGGGGGACTCGGCAGGGTTGCCCGCTGTCCCCACTGCTGTTTGCGATAGCCGTGGAGCCACTGGCAGCCCTGGTGCGGGCGAGTAGCTGCATCCAGGGGTTCCAATATGGCACGATACAGGAAAAAATCATGTTATATGCTGACGACATGATGCTTTTTCTGGAAAACCCTTCACAATCCCTCCCCGGGGTCATGTCTGTCATAAAGAAATTTGGACACTTCTCCGGGCTAACCATAAACTGGTCAAAATCAGCGTTGATGGTATTGGACGGGGGTGGGGAGGTGGCTCTCCCCGACTCCTGCCCCATCCCGGTGGTGAACAGCTTTAAGTACCTGGGAGTGCAGGTGTCGCCCAGGCTTGGGGACTACTGCAATCTCAACATACACCCCCTACTGTCCAGATTTAGGGACAAAATTAACACCTGGAATGCCCTTAAAATGTCACTTGCAGGAAAGGCCAACCTAATAAAAATGATACTAATGCCCCAGTTGCTTTACTTCCTTCACAACTCCCCAGTGGTAATACACTTAAAAATCTTAAGAATAGTAAACACTCTCTTTAGAAGACTTCTATGGCACAATAGACCCCCCGAATACGTCTGGAACAGCTGCAACAACCAAAGGACAGCGGAGGGCTGGCACTCCCCAACCCTTGGCTGTACTACATAGCGGCCCAGCTACAACATTTGATCGGCTCCATGTCCCAGGACCCGGGTGGCTCGTCGGCGCAATTGATGCTGAGGGCCACGGGGGCAGAAACTATACCGACAGGGCTGGAGGCACAAATGTTCTCGAAATCCAACAAACAAACCCCGACGCTGTCACTGGTACAAAAGGTATGGAACAAGAGCAGACAGTTTCAGGGGGTGCAAGGATTCACGGAGTACAGCCCAATATGGGATAATAAATCCTATGTGGAGTTGGTTAAGCTTCAACAGGGACCCAGATGGCGCGCATGGGGGGTGTCCCTACTGTCCCATATATTTGAAAATGGTAAATTGCTGTCCTTCCAGGAACTGCGAGTGAGATTTAACTTACCTGTCAATATGCAATACTACTACATACAACTACAGCACGCAGTCAGGGCACAGGGGAACGCGGTGGAGTGGACACAGTCACGCACTCCAGTGTTCCAGGTGATGAAGGCAAGTACTGAAACTAAGGGGTTTATCTCCCAGTGTTACCAAATGCTATTAACACAACACTTGAGGACATTCCCGAGCAGAGCGGAGGGCATGTGGGAGAGGGACCTGGGTCAAATATCAGGAGATCAGTGGATAGAAGCTATGCAGTCGGTAACTAGCTGCTCCCTCAATGTAGCGCAGAAAGTCTCCCAGCTATACATTCTACTAAGAGTCCATTATACCCCGACCAAACTGTATAAAATGGGTAGACTGCCTGACCCACTTTGTAACCGATGCAGGAGACAAAACGGTGACCTCATACACCTCTTATGGAGATGCCCAAAACTCCATAGATACTGGAATGAAGTGGTGAACATACTTAATGGAGTGTTTCAGACAACAATCCCCATGGACCCCCTGTGCTGTTTGCTTGGGGTCCTTGAGGATGTAATCCCAGAGGAACCAATCAGAATAGCAGTAACTAGAGCATTATTCCAAGCCAGAAAGCTAATATTGATGGGATGGAAGTCAATACTGCCACCGACAGTCACCTCCTGGATAGCTCACATGGGGAACACACTCCGAATGGAGAAATATATATATCAGCACAGAGGTAGCCCAAACAGGTTCGAAAATATATGGGCTAAATGGCTCGACACCCCAGGTTTGAGTCCCAGGGAACTAGTCATATCAAGACTGTTGCAATGTTCATAAACTGTACCGTATATGTATACGTAAGCAAACTGTGCAGGCTAGTAGGCAATGCCAAAGTGTGTAATGTGTATGTTGAGAACGTATGACACCAATTTGTTGGGAAAAACTTTATGCATAAAGGAAACTGTTGTGCTATGTTCAATGTTAAATAAAAACCTTTCTGATTTAAAAAAACTAACTGAAAAACATTTTGTATATTTCTTCGCTTCCATAAAATAATAATTTATACCTTCAATGCCTAAATGCCTAAATGCCCAGGCCAGATTTTTAGTAAAGTGAATACAAAGCCTGTTTTTTTTGTTTCAATAGATTTTTTTTCAAAGATTTAACATAATGCAATAATGCAAACATTATCAAGCAAATGTCAAAAATCGATGCATCCTCAGATATGGTCAAGGGCCACATTGTTGTAGTCAAAGTACATACAAACCAAAAGAACCAAACCTGACAGGCTGGCCCTATCAAATAGAGTGACAGTTTACCAAGGGTGTAAAGCTCAATAAGGCTACTTTCACATCGGGGCATTGGGGGGTGTCGGCGCTAAAGCGCCGCTAATTTTAGCGCCGCTTTGCCATCGTTTTTGCAGCTTTTTTCACCCACTAGCGGGACGCTTTTAACCCCCGCTACCGGCTGAAAAAGGGTTAAAAGCGCCCGCAAAGCACTGCTGCAGCGGTGCTTTGCCAGCACTTCGTGGCGCTGCCCATTGATTTCAATGGGCAGGGGCGCTGTAGGAGCAGTATATACACCGCTCCTACAGCGCCTGAAAGATGCGGCTTGCAGGACTTTTTTTTTGTGTCCTGCCAGCGCACCGCTCCAGTGTGAAAGCCCTGGCGTGAGAGAAGAGGCTCTTTACAGGCGCTATGCAGGTGCTACTTTTAGCGATATAGCCCCTGTAAAGCGCCTCAGTGTGAAAGCAGCCTAAGTGTGATCACTCTGTTACAAAAGACAAAATAAAGACATAACTGTGATAGGACATTGCATTAAACTGTAAACCAAATATTAACTCATTTACATTGAGAGGAGTGGGAGCAATACTGGCAGGTATTATTCCAAGTACCCCAGGGCACGGTGCCTTGCTCCTGAATATGTGTTGAGGTGGGAGAGGCTCTATGGTCCCCCCTTGGCATCCATATGAAAATCACCAAATCATACAGAAAATAAAAAAGGAGAAAGTAGAAGAAAGAAAGGAGGAAAAAAGTCTAGAATTGGTCCCCTCGATCCAGGCCCCCAACCACAAGGTGTCCACAAAGTCTGTTTTTTACTAATATTATTATGGGCTGATAGATGCATTTAGCTTTTTTTTCTATGTTTTAATTCACTTAATATTTTCTAATCTAATAATTACTGTGTCAAAATAGAAGTATGGCCAAAGATTCTTTTGGGCATACTTCTCTTTAGGGTCAAAGAAGTACACTTACTTATGTTCTTTTGTGACCCAGAGTCAGCTGATAGTGTGCTATTGCCTGCTTTCAGCTGACAGGGCAGAGTCACACCATGCTCTGGAAGGATCCCAAAAATATTGTTGGGATCCACCTGGCTGGTTGATTGACAGTGGGCTCTGACTTTCAGTGCTGAGAGCCAGAGCCATCTGTGCCTACCCCCTCCTCAGCCTGGTTCTTGGGTGAGGCAAAAAACAGAGTGATCAGAAGTCATGTGATCTCTCATCTTTTGACCTCAGAGGTGGTGTGGGATGGCTGCAAATTGAACTCTAGCTTGCATGTCATTACTGTCATCAATGGGGCCTGTCAGTGACATCTTAAATTGAGAGCCAGCAGCTGCTCTTATGGGTCCATTTATAAAAGGTTTGCTGTACAAATGTGACAAACAAACGTACAGTCACAACAATCACCATATCTTGTTCAAAATAATGTCCTATAATAGCCAGCACCATCCAGTGGCCATATAGCAGCACTTTCCTGAATGAGGTATTTCAAGAAATAAAAATGTGTTATGGCCACTGGATGGTACAAGCGTAGGAAATAATCATATTAGGCAAAACACAGCACCTTTTTGGCTGTGTGAATGTTTTGCACATTATAAATAGAACCCTAAAGCCCCATACACACGCGCGGATTATCCGAGGACCAGGTCCGTCAGACCATGTCCGTCATACTTTGTCTGATGTTGGATTTGTGTACACACGGTCGGACAAAGTTGTCGGAAAATCCGATCATTCTGAACGTGGTGACGTTTGTTGCCTACGACGGGACTACGTAGAGGCTAGTAGCCAATAGCTTTGGTCTTGTAATGTGATCTGAGCATGCGTAGCACTTTGTCCGGTCGGACTACCATACACACGATCGGATTTGGTGTGATCGGACCGTGTTGTCGGAAAATCTATCCAGCAGGAGATAGGACTTTGTCCGTCGGACAATACGACGTACACTGTCCGATGGTGCATACACACGGTCTGATTTTTCAACAACATTGTCCGATCGGACAGAATCCATGCGAAAATCCGACCGTGTGTATGGGGCTTTAGTGTTGGCTGGTTGCTCTCAAAGGGGGTACTACTTATACAATTATCCCCAGAATGGCACATCGTGCTGAGGAATGTTTTATATACAGGTGGTGGGTGGAAAGGGGTTGCAGAAATAATACTAGCAATACAAATATTATTTCCATTTATTTTTCACACTTGGTTCAGTGCCACACAAGTTATATTTTACAGTGACCGATCTGCATTTTATGGTATTTTAGTATTTTTTGCTAGTTTGCAATTTTTAAATCTCATCTCAGGATGATTGAATGAGTCAGTGCAAAATTACTCTTGTTCTTCCTAAAGATTATGGGGTTGATTTACTAAAGGCAAATAGACTGTGCACTTTGCAAAGTGCAGTTGCACACTACAAGAGCAGTTGCTCCAGAGCTTAGTAAATGAGCAGCATCTCTGCTGACCTCCATCATCCAATCACATGCAAACAAAATTGCTGTTTTTTTGTTCTTTTTATTGTTTTCCTTGCACATGATTGGGTATAATTTGCCAAATGAAGCTTTACCTAATTTAATAAGCTCTGAAGTAACTGCACTTTCAGAGCACAACTGCACTTTGCAAAGTGCACAAGGAATTTGCCTTCAGTAAATCAACCCATAATCTCTAGGAAGAGCAAGAGTAATTTTGCACTGACTCATTCCATCATCCTGAGATGAGACTTTGCGAACAACATAGAACACATTCAGTGTTTCAGTTTTATTAAAGTGGTCGTAAAGTCAGAAGGTTTTTTATCCTAATGCATGCATTAGGGTAAAAAAGACATCTGTGTGCTGCAGCCCCCCTCAGCCCCTGTAATGCTTACCTGAGCCCCATCTTGATCCAGTGATGTTGCACAAGAGTCTTGGCTGTCTGAGACTCTCCCTCCTCATTGGCTGAGACAGAAAGGTTTCTTCACATTAAGAGCTGTGAAAATGTGGAATAGACTCCCTCCAGAGGTGGTTCTGGCCAGCTCAGTAGATTGCTTTAAGAAAGGCCTGGATACTTTCCTAAATGTACATAATATAACTGGGTACTCACATTTATAGGTAAAGTTGATCCAGGGAAAATCCGCTAGCCTCTCTTGGATCAGCAAGGAATTTTTTCCCCTGCTGTTGCAAATTGGATCCTGCTTTTCTGGGGGGGGGGGGGGGGGGTTCACCTTCCTCTGGATCAACTGTGGGTATAGGATTGGGTATATGTGAGTGTATGATTTTTTTTTTTTTTTTTTATGGTTGAACTAGATGGACTTGTGTCTTTTTTCAACCGAACTAACTATGTAACAGCAGCGGGCTGCCATTGGCTCCCACTGCTGTCAATCAAAGTCACTGAGCCAATGAGCAGAGAGAGCGGCAGGGCCGAGCCACGACTCTATGTCTGAATGGACACACAATGCAGTGGCTTGGCTCAAGTGCCCCCATAGCAAGCTGCTTGCTGTGGGGGTACTCAACAGGAGGGAGGGGCCAGGAGCACCAATGATGGACCTGATAAGAGGAGGATCTGTACTGCTCTGTGCAAAACCACTACACAGAACAGGTACATATAATATGTTAATATGTTATTTTTAAACAAAAAAAATGAGGCTTTAGTATCACTTTAAATACTCTAATTTACGGTACTTCCAATGCCTCTACACTTTGCTGTTGGTTAACAGTATAAGAACACAATATGAATAAACAGATTTAATTAGAATTATTTAAAACGTGTATGTTGCATACCCCTGCTTACCCATTCCTCGCTGGAGGCAAACTTTTAATGTCAAAAACGATTCTATACATCTTTATTAGTAAGTCATCTTTTTCCAAAATGTCTTATTTCGAAAACCTAGCACCCCTTAGGACATAAAGTGTGAGTTGATTAAAGAACACCTCCCCCTCTCCTCTTCTTGACTTTGGGGGGACTGTGTTCTGTAGCCCACAGAGATGAACAGGGAAGGGCTGATAACAATGCCTGAAATGTTAGTGCCACACAGGAAGAGAGAATGGGAAGCTATAAGCTCCTTGGATTTGTGCCAGAAACAGTAAGATTTTTTTTTTTTAGCACTTATCAAACAGATACGGGAACACTTTTAACTGTATATTTTAAAGACCAAAAAGAAGTTAATAGGAAAAATGCATTGTTAGTGTTAAAATACACTTTAAGAAAATGAAAATAATTTTGAATCTATAGTCTGAGGACTGGTGCACTGCACGTAAAAGCAGGTCTTCAGTCATTTTTTCATATTTCCATCTATTAAATCTTCTGCCCTTGTTGTTTTAACTTAGTAAAACATTTTTTTCCTGCCAGTAAATACCTTATACAGCCCACTTCCTGTTTCTTGTCTGATAAAAAGCCTAGGCTTATGACATCATGCACAACTCTCTCTGTCACTGCCAGGAAGGGAGGGGGGGTGAGTCATTCAGTCATAGGAGGGTCAATGAGAGCTGCAGGGCGGCAGAGCTGGAGGTGTGCCTCTGTGTGTCTGTGTAAATCCAGGAAGTGAACAGGCAGCAGCTTCAGCTGCCCACAGTTAAAATGGATGCAGCCAGACTCAGTGGAGGGAGATTTCTGCAGCATATTTGACAAATACAGAATCACAGTATATATAAAATATTATGCAAAGTGGTTGGAAGGAATCTTCAGATTGGCAAATGTTTTTATTACAAATTATGTGCGCAGACTGCAGTTCCTCTTTAAGGGTGATGGCAAAGCAGCAACTTTGTAGCAAAGATCTGTAATAGCTATTCATCTTTCTGCGTATTTTCCCTAGGAATTTGTAACTGGGTACTGAGTTGCTGCTTTAGTTGGCTAAAATGCTTAAATCTAGGCAGCTACAAATTGATTTTGTGCAATGTTCTTCAATAGAGATGAGGTTCCAATTTGTTGTGACACAAGGGTTTACTCGAACTCTGGCTGTTCGCCGAACAGACAAACCAGCCAACTTTGGATTATTGAGTTAACTTCTGGTTGCTGTAGGAAGTCATACATTTAGTGGCAGTAATACTACTAAAATTAATTTAGGTTGCTTTTGTTTTCCTGAAAAATGGCTGTGCAAATATTATGCAAATTGCAAAAAACATTATTTTTTTTCTCTGCTTTCAAAAACTAAAAAACGTGTTAGGTTCTAATTAATTTTCTAGCAAAAAAATGCTGATTTTTAACATTTATGTCAAAAAAGATTAAAATTGGCCCGGGCGGCAAGTGGTTAAAAAAGCTGCTCCTTGATAAAAAGTGTTTTTAAATTTCTGTTGCACATGTACATGCCTCCTCTGGTAGTGCCCAGCTCCTGATGCCCTTTGTTTAACAAATGAATTAAACAGACTCGCCCATCACTATTCTTTAGTTTCTTCATAAACGGTGCATTCAAACAGGTGAGGAGCACACATTGCGAATTACAGTAGCATGATCTATGGAATGAGCCCATATAATGCAGTGACAGGCTGACGGCGGATGCAGTTTTCTGCGACTGTTCATACAGCCAGAGATTACCTGTGGTTAGGGACAGATGATAGTGGCTGGACGCAGTCTGTGTGCATCCAGTCAAAATCACCAAAGGCGGTGTGAATAGTTATGGATAGTTCTTGTCACTGTCAGTCTGACATTGCCTTGTATGTAGAAATCAATCTGCGCCATTCCAATCACTAGATGCAACTCAAGCTGCTATACACCAAGGGTCAATAAAGACATATAACAATAAAAACAGTGCGGCGCTAAATAAATAAATAATGTCATTGCATTGTATGGGCATTTCTTTGCACACCCATATTTCAGCCGCAGGAATCTACAGTGTCTGTTATTCGCCTGTGTGACTTCACCATAAATTAAGCAGTGTAAGCCTCAGTTCACACTAGATTTGGTGCGAATTCACAGCGAATTCACTGTGGATTCCGCACTGCATCAAAAGCGCAACCCGTTCATGCGAACCGTTCGCGCAGTGTATGTTAAGTTAACGACATCCCAAAATCAGTTTGCCAATCGCAGTGTGATTTGCAGAATCAGATCATGTTGGTGTTAGCACCCATGCGATCCGATTCTGGTGCGGACAGAAAAAGGGTCCTGCACTAGTTTGGTGTGAATGCGGTTTGATTTGAGCCATACAGTGTGATTCCTGTGTGAATTACATGGGATGTCCCGCACCACATCAGTGTGAACCCAGGCTGAATGTATTTTACTTTGTGTTAGTCTTGGAGTCTAATGCCCTGTACACACGATCGGACATTCCCACAACAAAATCCCATGTTTTTTTTAGGACGGATGTTGGCTCAAACTTGTCTTGTATACACACGGTCAAACAAAGTTGGTGGAAATTCCGAACGTCAAGAACACTGTGACGTACAACACGTACGGCGAGCCGAGGAAAATTAGGTTCTATAGCCAGTGCTGCTCTTCTGCTTGATTTCGAGCATGCGTGGCACTTTGGGCGTCAGAATTGTGTACACACGATCGGAATTTGCGCAAATGGATTTTGTTGTCGGAAAATTTGAGAACTATGTCTCAAATTTTGTGCAACGGAAATTCCGATGGAAATTGTCCGATGGAGCCTACACACGGTCGGAATTTTCGACAACAAGCTCCAATCACACATTTTCCGTCGGAAAGTCCGACCGTGTGTACGCGGCATAAGTATAGCAGAGCACAGACTGGGGGAGGAAGAAGCAGCAGTTAGGTGTACTGCAGTGCAAGGAGCATGCTGATAGACAGAGAGGGCAAAGAGACAGAAAGATGAGTTCATCAGCCTCCTGCTTTTCACTTTTCACTGGCCAAGCACAGGCTCGGGAAGGGACACGGTCTGTAAAGCTAGTCATAGACAGTACAATTTTCTTTGCTGCAAGAAAATCACTCAATTTCCCCACAGTCAGCGTTGATGGGGGAATCCCTCCCATGGAGCTATTGCGTTCTCCTGGCGGGAGAGCACTTTCATACAGAGCTATTATGTCTATAGTTTAGTGTGCATTTTTTCATGTATTTTGCACATTTTTAATTCAGAATTTCTTTGGTTAGTTTTGAACAATTTATTGTATAATTGCAGACAGCATTTAGGGCCCAGTTATCCCACTGTACTGCATTATGCAAGTTACAGCTATAACGCACATGAGCTGTGTTGCTGCCCTGTGGCGCCAATTCATTGGGAGCATCTTTAGAAGCATTGTGGTGCAATTCAAGCCATTCCTCTTGAATGGACTGTTTAACACACTGCAATTTAATGCATGCGAACGCATGAAAACGTATGCATTGCAGCGCACAGCACTGTGGTGGCAACCAAGCAAATGCCAGTTTATTCCCATTAAATCAGTGAACTGTGTAATTCTATTTGTCTCTTTAAGTTACTATGCTTTGCTTTTTTCCTTATTTAATAAATTAAGCAGTGTTTATAACAATTTTCTTCAGGATTTCTCTTGCTTTCTAAGAAATTGACATTCCGTATCTGCCAGCATGCATTACTTGAGGTTAAATTATTATATTACTGGCAACATTTGTCAGAACAAATGAACATCTTATTTTTTTCACAGATTTTTCTTTGTGCGATTTTAATACTGATATGCGCTTTCATTTATTTATTCTCATTTCACTTAGTGTCTAGTTAAAAATTTAAACATGGTGTTTTTATATGCCAGGAGCACTGTTCTGCAATAGTCTACTATATTTTATTCAAGATTTTTGCCAAGCAACATGAAAGGTTTCTTACTGCCAAATGTTTAGTAAAGGTTCATACAGATTAAGCTTTAATACAGCACAATCAGTGTTCGCTGAGTGTGAAAGTGTCCGTTTATTAAATACTAATGGCCACGAGTTGAAAATGCAGGCATTGCATTATATAGTGCATGGGCAGTATAGTGTGATCACTATGCAAATGTTAAGGATTAGTGGGCTTTTATATGATAAAGTATAGGTAAATAGTTTACATTTAATAAATGCAATAAAAAAAAAAAAACTAGTATATATATTTTCAAGAAACCTCTGTTATTATATCAGTTTAAGGCAGTCTATAAAACTGAAAACAGTCTCTCTGTTAATCTATGGATTTGTCTTTGGATAGCATTATGGAAACCAGGAACATTGGGGAATATTCCTCTGAACACAAGAACATACAGCCCCATGTAGGCTATATGCTGCTTAGAAATACAACTCAATAACCCAGTGTAAAGTACTTCTGAGCTATAAATGTCTGCATTGCACACTGTTCAGCTATATTTCTTTTTTTTTTTTTGCATAAACATTTTATTGAGAAAATACAAACTTAGCATATACAGTCATGGCTCACTGTCCAGCTATATTTCTATATACAGATTACAAAATAATGGCAGGAATCTACAGTTAGTCCCCGAGTTACAAACATCTGACTTACATACGACTCCTACTTACAAACGGAAGGAGATAACAGGAAGTGAGAGGAAATCTACCCCTAGGAAGGGAAATTCACTCTTGTAGGCAGTGGCGTTGCTAGGGGGTGGCTTTTGGGGCTATAGCCCTGAATCTGGGGCTCAAAGCCCTGAGTCTCTGCAGGGGTCCCCAAAGGGAGGGGAGGCTCTATGGGGACCCTGATTTTAAGGGGAGGCTCTCTGGGACCCTGATGTAAGGAAAGGGCTCTCTGGGGACCCTGATGTAAGTGGGGGGCTCTCTGGGGACCCTGGTGTAAGTGGGGGGCTCTCTAGGGATATATACACACAAACGTATATTACATGTGTATGCCCGCCCAAGCGTATGACTTTCTTTACTATGCTGCTATGGGCTCTAGCCCCAGATCTTTTGTAGACCTAGCAACGCCCCTGCTTGTAGGTGTTATTATGGGAAAAAGGTACCCCCACTGAAGGTTTTTTACCAATCCTTGTTTACACAACAACCCAAAATTTTCAAAATCCAATTGTTATTGGGACAGAAAGGGAGGTGAAATCTTCTGGCATTGGCACAGACAGCAAAACAAATGTTACAGGGGAGTTAACCCTTCTCTGTGCTGTCCAAAAAATGCAAAAAATATTTTTTTGGCTGGAGTTACAATTAAAAAATGTACCTGTTCAGCCTTACATACAAATTCAACTTAAGAACAAACCTAAAGACCCGATCTTGTTTGTAACACGGGGACTGCTTTTAATTGGTTGATGTGTAATAAAGCATTCTCTTCTACATGTGTAGAGATAACAGGGTGGACACAGACACATACATGGTTCGAAATTCGGCAAGTTCGTCAGGGACCAGATGAATTTTGATTCATGTATGGGCAAGCTGGTTGTACACAAGTCGATCTATCGATCAACTTGTATACAACCAGCACTGTCGGGTTTTCCCGCATGAACAGTGCCACTGGCTATAGCATCAAATGTATGAATGGGGAAATTGGTTCATTTTTTTTTCGTTCAACCCCCTGGTTGAATTAAAAAAAAATAAAAAAATGTAGGGCCTGCCTGAGTATATGTTGACAAAATCTAGTCCACACCTCAATATATGAATAAACATCCAGAATATTTTGCCATCACACCTCACAGAAGTAGCAATATTAGGTATAAATTGTTCTGTCAGACTCATCCCCTATACTACTCCACTTTAGGTAATCCAGTCTTTATGTACGCAGTCCTATAAGGATAATAGCCCTGGGAGCACATTTTTATTCTGGCCATTAACACTGGTAATTTTGTATTCACCTTCAACCAGCTTTCAATAACTCCATTGATGTAATGGATTAAAGCATCCTACCAACATTTGAATTTCCACATTATAACTATTTCAACTGTTGGTGGTAATTTGCCTTGATCCAAATGATCACTTTTTGTGATTAGAAGCAAGTTGAATGTGATTGAAATTGCAATCATTTCTGTTTGTAAATGTCCAGCATAAAAAACTACATCTTAGCCATACACTTGGCAATTTTCAGTCAATTTCAACCACTTTCCATTCGCTGGAAATGACACATACATTTGATTGACCTCTAAAATATGGTTGATTATGAAGTTAAAATCAGCAATAAATTGACAGCTATAATACAGTTTATTGAAAAAAAATTGATATGGCTAGCTTAAAGTGGTTCTTAAGGCAGTCTGTGCCTCAAAACCCCATGTCAAAAAACTTACCTGACACCACTCTTGATCCAGCACTGTCCCTGCCGGCAGCCCCGCTCTGCTCTCTTCCTGCATTTATTAGCCTTACTGAGAGCAGCGCGGGCCATTGGCTCCTGCTTCTGAAAGTCAAATCCTGTGAGGAGGGAGCAGGAGGTGGGAACAAGCCACACTGTGTGAGTCTATGGACACACACAGCCCAGCTCAGGAATGAGCCCCCACTGATGCCCCTATAGAAAGTGGCTTGCTATGGGGGCACTCTGAGAAGAGGAGCAGCAGACAGCACCGGTAGGAGTTTCAGGGCCAGTGTGTGCAATACCATTGCACAAAGCAGGTAAGTATAACATGTTTGTTATTTTAATTTAAAAAATGTAGCTTCACAATTACTTTAGGGGCCTCTGACAAAAAAACGAAGCTTCACACCAAGGTATGGTAAAAGTGTCTGTACTTTATTTTTTTACCACTCTTCCGTTCACTCTTGCTTACCAGAGCTTGGCTATACAAGAGAACAACTTTCTGGGAGTGAAGTTGTGCTTCTGCTTTAATGAGCAATCACACATATAGTCAGGGGTGGACTGACCCACAGGGGACAGGGGAATCTCACCATGGGTCCAAAGAATATAGGCAACAAAAATGTATTAAAAAGCACCTGGGAGGGTCCTGCCCTGTACCGTTTTCTAACAACTAGGTGGTGGAACTGTATGATGTGTATTGTATGTGTACATCCCATACATATACAATATACATCAAACAGCTCCGCCTCCTAGTTGCTAGTAGACAGCAGGGGGTGCAATAAAGTGTACTGGGTACACAGTAAATAGTATGAGGGTGGGGTTGGCAGTGTATGTGGGAAGTGTATGTCCTTGACTATAATTGACAGCTCCCTAGGCTGTCAGCTACATAACCCTGTCCACCTATCTCCCTGATGTCAGTCAAAGGGTAAGTAGCTGGGTAGTTCCTCTAATCATAAACAAAACAAAAAAAACAAGTAAAATTGGTGTACAGAGTGAAACATAAATCAATTGAGGAATATTTTGGGCCAACTTCGTGTATTGCACAAGTCTGGATTGTAGCTTGTTGTACAAGGAGTGCTGTTTATACATGCTTTGAGTGCTGTGCTTAATAGCCATGCACAATTTCTGCCACGCCATGCATCTTTTTCCTTTCTCCCTGTGGACCCCAGAGTCCCAGTATGCCGATGACTATGGTGACCGGTACACTTGTGTTGTTCAGCTTGACACACACCCTTATGCCTTGCATTTTAGCCTTCCAAAGCCAGTCCAAGGCTCCTTCTATAAACTCTGACACTAAAACCTGCTAGATCACCAGCTGTTACAACCCTAGTACTGGTTTTCTTTATATATTGAAGGTGTATACCAGTGTAGCGCTACAAATGTCTCTGTGCAGCAATGGCTGTGGACTGGGAAGATCAACAACCACCAGTTTGCTGTTCAGAATGTTAGTATGATAACAATTGTAGGTCGAATGGTTGGTGGGCATCAGGTCCTCTTCCTCAATGGGGGCATGATGCACCTACAAACCATAAGGACCAATCGTGTGGATACACTACCAAGTGATCCCCTTGGGGTGTGAGTAATTGACGAAATTATCACAATGCCAATGACTAATTAAAGTAAACAAACTCGTGTGAACTAACAAAAAACGTGTCTCAAGACAATGAGTGTATAGTGTGACCAAATACATAGAATTGTATAGGCGACAGGTAGATCTATCTCAGGCAAATAATGTTGGTAACAAGATGTGTGCACACTGTTAAAATACAAAAGGGCTAAAATAAAACATCAGGGTTCATGTCAAGGCTGCCACTTAACCAGTAAACACATGAGGCAGTGAACAATCAATAGGTACCGCTAGACACTTGTTCAGTGGGCAGTATATGGTAAAAACTGTATTATTGCTGAAAAGCCTCAGTAAACAGTCCAGATCATAGTAGTTGGTGGACAGCCAAAACATCAAAGAAAATTTCAAGTAAAATAAACTGTTTCATAAAGTCCAAATAGTGCGAAGTAAGACAGTAATGGTGATATGGTTCAGATGTTGAATCCTCTCATTAAAGGGCAACAGTGCAACCAGCAGGAAGTAAAACATAAGCGCTTACCCTGTGTGATGGACCAACTCACCAGAAGTGGAAGGTCAGAAACAGCTTGTGTGGCTACCTCCAGGTGCCAATAGTGTGGAATAAGTTGTTGAGTATAGACTGGAACGTCTCAAGGTCCTTAGCGGATACTCACCGACCAGATGGACGACAACTAGATCGGTATGGTAGGATGAAATGCTCAACAGTCAGACTCGCCATGCATAGAGAGAGAAAAGAGAAGAGGGACTCCTCATCGTGTAAAAACCCAAATGTGGGGGTTCGCTTTTATTGTAAAAAGAACAAGCATCCAACAAAAAAGCAAATTTGTATTGAATGGAGCTGTTCCAATAAAATCAAATAAAAAACGCAGTAGGCTATAAAGCTGGGAGACCCGACGCGTTTCGTCTAAAAAGACTTCTGCTGAAGTCTTTTTAGACGAAACGCGTCGGGTCTCCCAGCTTTATAGCCTACTGCGTTTTCTATTTGATTTTATTGGAACAGCTCCATTCAATACAAATTTGCTTTTTTGTTGGATGCTTGTTCTTTTTACAATAAAAGCGAACCCCCACATTTGGGTTTTTACACGATGAGGAGTCCCTCTTCTCTTTTCTCTCTCTATGCATGGCGAGTCTGACTGTTGAGCATTTCATCCTACCATACCGATCTAGTTGTCGTCCATCTGGTCGGTGAGTATCCGCTAAGGACCTTGAGACGTTCCAGTCTATACTCAACAACTTATTCCACACTATTGGCACCTGGAGGTAGCCACACAAGCTGTTTCTGACCTTCCACTTCTGGTGAGTTGGTCCATCACACAGGGTAAGCGCTTATGTTTTACTTCCTGCTGGTTGCACTGTTGCCCTTTAATGAGAGGATTCAACATCTGAACCATATCACCATTACTGTCTTACTTCGCACTATTTGGACTTTATGAAACAGTTTATTTTACTTGAAATTTTCTTTGATGTTTTGGCTGTCCACCAACTACTATGATCTGGACTGTTTACTGAGGCTTTTCAGCAATAATACAGTTTTTACCATATACTGCCCACTGAACAAGTGTCTAGCGGTACCTATTGATTGTTCACTGCCTCATGTGTTTACTGGTTAAGTGGCAGCCTTGACATGAACCCTGATGTTTTATTTTAGCCCTTTTGTATTTTAACAGTGTGCACACATCTTGTTACCAACATTATTTGCCTGAGATAGATCTACCTGTCGCCTATACAATTCTATGTATTTGGTCACACTATACACTCATTGTCTTGAGACACGTTTTTTGTTAGTTCACACGAGTTTGTTTACTTTAATTAGTCATTGGCATTGTGATAATTTCGTCAATTACTCACACCCCAAGGGGATCACTTGGTAGTGTATCCACACGATTGGTCCTTATGGTTTGTAGGTGCATCATGCCCCCATTGAGGAAGAGGACCTGATGCCCACCAACCATTCGACCTACAATTGTTATCATACTAACATTCTGAACAGCAAACTGGTGGTTGTTGATCTTCCCAGTCCACAGCCATTGCTGCACAGAGACATTTGTAGCGCTACACTGGTATACACCTTCACCATTTCTTTACAATTTTGTCATATTGTAGTGTTGGCAGCTTCTGTTCCACACATTTTTTGGGCGCTGCTCTTTCCCCTTTTCTTGTTTCTTTATATATTACTGTGACTTACAAAACGCTTAAATTGTGCAGCACCTTAATTTACACTACGGAAGAGAGAACATCATATCTACAACTTTAAGGAGATTGGCAAGTACAGGATTCAGTATATGCTCATTTTGACCTTAATGATGAAGTAAAAGTAAGGTTTTGAGATGTAACTTGCACTGTAAACTTGCTTCTGTTTTCCCGCAGAGATCAGTTTAATCCACAGGGGCTCTTTCTGGTACAATTCAGAAAGGATGTGCTAATGGCCTGTCAGGCGAGATTTCAAGTCAGGAGGATACAAAGTGCTTTCTTAGCTTCAGGGTTCTGATGGTTATTTTTCCCATTTGTTTATTACTGGGTGAATGGCCTTTTTACTTCTCAAAATGTACATGCTCTGAGGGAGCTAATGGGCAGGATGGAGGGTATCTACAACAAGAGAGAGCAGAACTCCCTGTAGTGCTAGGTCTGGTATATAAACCAGAGGAAATGGGTCTCAGCATTAATTCACCTGTTTTTCACTTGTCACTCAAAATTTTAACAGACATGGCTAGGGAAACAAATAAACATATAGACTGGCAGGGGAATTTCAATACCGACATTTGACTGTATGCACGTGTTCCATTACCAACAGTCAAGAAGGTGCTGTTAAAACCAATAAATACTTTTAAACACTTTGACGTATTTTCCAAGGAATAGGGCATCTCATAACATGCACCCTTTCTGATAGCTGGAAAATTCCATGTCCATCTTTTCCCCACTGAGTTATGTTGACACATAGCAAAGCATTGACTGGCTGCATTGCATCATGTATCAACTCCACTAAGGCTGAAGAGTGGCCAAAACCTCAATATTCTCTAAATTTTCTTGACAATTGTAGACATGGAAAGATTGTTAGTTATTCCAAAATAAAATGTGCTTAGGGTACATCACTGCTCAGTGGGCTTCAAACACTCAGGTAGGAGGCAGTTAAAAAAAACAGGAAGACAATATAAAATTCTTCGGTATCTGTGCTGAATTTATAATGAAACTACTTGGTCAGCTACAATAAAAAAATATTCCTTTTATAGAGGTTTGTATTTTTCAACTAGAGCAGTGGACCCAAAACTGCGGCCCTTGGGGCAATATTTCATCCACTGATACCAACAATGGAACAATGGGGCATTAATCCCCCCCCCCCCACTGAAGGTGCAAGATTCCTCCTAATGACACCAATGATAGGGCATAATTTCTCCCAATTACACCAACAATTTAGCCCAATGACTCCATTGATGTTACACAATTCCTCCCAATGACACCAATGATAGGGCACAATTTCGCCCAATGACACCAACAATAGGGCCCAATGACTCCAATGATGAAACACAATTCCTCCCCAAGACTCCAATGATAGGACACAATTCCTCCCAATGAGACCATCGATAGGGCACAATTTCTCCCAATGGCACTAAAAGAGGCCCAATGACTCCAATGATGGGACACAATTCCTCCCAATGACACTAATGATGGGGCACAATTTCTCCTGATGACACCAAAAATGGGGCCCAATGACACCAATAATGGGACGCAATTCCCCACCGACACCAACGATGGGACACAATGCCTCCCACTGACTCCAATGATGGGGCATTGTTTTTTTCCCACTAACATCTGGACCTTTTCTACTCCTAATGGGCACAGTTTCGTCCCCCAAAAGTCTGAAGTTGGGTTTGGGCACAGATTCCACAGTTACAATACTTTGAGACAGGGCTTAATGATTTTGCCTTGGATGGGTGTTTGTGTAAAATGTAATTCTTTCCATCATACCATATACTTCCTACAGTATGATTCCATTTTCTAAAATTGTCTGACTGTCATTGTTTTTAAAGAGTTAATGTAATACTTCATTATTTTGATACTCATACAGGAGCAGAACAATTAAACTGCAATAACTATTGCATTATTTGTAGCATAATCGTAATTTGTAAATTTAACAGTTAAGTGCCTTCTGTACCATGTCTGGTCATTGTAAATTTTATGAAGCTTAGAAGTGAATATGGGTGTTTCAGCTGGAGCCTGTTGCTGTTGGAGTGGAACTGACTGTAAGGTATGCCTAAGGCAAAAACTTAATTCAGGCTAGAAGTAGAACCTACCTCGACACTTTCTTCATCATTAATGCGATTATGTCTGTGTCAGCTATGCAGCAGGACAAATACTGAGATGTGCATATTAATATGTATAAAATATTATGGCTTGTTGTCATAATATATCATGCTGTCATGTGCATTTGCATTGTATGTGCAGTGCATGGTCAACAAAACAAAATGTATAACATCATACTATCATTAAGAAATAGTGGAAAGGTTTGTAAATGGTGTATGCTGTATAATTTTTTTTACATATACCTAGAATTAAAAATGGGCTAAATGGCACTCATTTTTCATGTAGGTGCTTGTTGTTTGGTTCTGCAGTGACTATTGTGGATACAAATTCTGGATAGATCCTCTACACACTGCTATACAACCTTTGCAGCAGACTATGCAATGAAAAACAGTAATTTTTTGAAACACACATATTGCATTACATGCTTAAAACAGAAGTAAAGTCCGCTATATTTTTCCAATATATATATATATATATATATATATATATATATTATTATTTTTTTGCACAGCATATTAGTACATTGTGGCAGACTTACCTGTCATATGGTGTCCTCCAGCGCAGCGCTGGGACCAATCTGGCAGGTCCCTGGCGCGTCCATCTTTGCCTGGTCTTCCTTCCGTGTCCCGTGCCTTTGGCCACTTGTTAGGCCAGATTCGCGGAACGGATCGGGGGGCTGATCTGGGCCGTAAATGTTAGCTGAGCTGAACTGCGCATGCACAGGCTCAGTGAACATGACAGCTGACAGGCAGAAGGATGCATTTATGGCACAAGAGACCCAAAGGGGCTCTTCTGTCATAAATATCCTGCCAGTCAGCCATTTGTTTAAAAAAGAACTTTACTTCCACCGGTCAACTATATCAAAGTAATCCCTCTTATTTCCAGTCCTACACTGCTTTGCCAATGCAAATGCTACGGTGGACACCATGCCAACATGCCATGCCATAAAGACCCAAAGTTCAGGTCTGGTCACTGACCTGCGTTACAACGGAGAAAAGATATAGCCGTGCTCAAATCCCGTATATGTACTGCGGGCGGTGGCTCCTGCAGGCAAAATCACGTACTTGTACGTGATCTCCACTTCCGGGTTTGCGGCACATACAATGTCTCCTGGGACCAGCCAATCGTTCCTGACAGAGGCAAAATGGTGGTCTGCCTATATACAAAAAGGCAGATCGTTCTGTTATAAGGGAAGACAGAGATCCTGTGTTTCTGCTAAGCAGGAACATGGATCTCTGTCTTCCTACAATACAAGCACCTCCCACAAAGTTACATTTAACCCACATTTACCCCCTTTAAAATTATCCCATAGTTTGTAGTCACTATAATTTTTGTGCAACTCAATCAATATACCCCTTATTGGATTTTTTTTTTTTATCAAAAACATGTAGGAGAGTACATATTGGTCTAAACTGATAAAGAAATTTGATTTTTTAAATTTTTGTTATTGGGTTTGTTTTATAGCAGAAAGTAAAAAAATATTGTTTTTTTTTCAAAATAGTTTTTTTTTGTTTATAGCGCAAAAAATAAAAAACGCAGAGTGATCAAATAACACCAAAAGAAAGCTCTATTTGTGGGGGGGGGGGGGACAGAGTCGTATGACCGCACAATTGTCAGTTAAAATATTGCAGTGCCCTATCACAAATAATGGCATTGTCATGAAGGAGGTAAATTTTCCGGAGCTGAAGTAGTTAAAATATCAAGTGCTAAACCACATATTGACTCTAGAAATTCTGGATGAACCCTCTGCACACTGCTATACACCCTTTCCAGCAAACTATGCAATGAAAAACAAGGATTTTTTTTAGTACATGGGTCCATTGTGGATAAGCAAATATCCTTGGTGCACAATATCTTGGGAGAAATATTTATTGGCCAGGTTGGAAATTTTCAGCAGAGAATACACCAATACAAAGGCAAACATAGGGTCGTTGTGGTACCTACCTCCTTGTAGCATGCAAATGTTTATAAGTATATAACTGTTAGGAAAAATAGTGCAGCGGTCATCTCGTTGTTTCAAGCCAAAGTTTACTGTACGTGGCACTCTTGAGGCCATAATGTGTTTTTGGGTGGGCAGGCAAAACTGGCACAATCATATACTATACATACATATCACAGAACACAGAGAATCTGTTTACCATCAGCAAATACTGGCTGATATAAGATGTTCAAATGTGATTCAATCTTTTTTTTTTTGGTCTGGAATGTCATTAACAAATATCCATACGAAATACACACTGACAGAGCTGCCTGTTTAAGAGACTTGGGTTTGGGTTTTTCATATCCAAAAAGACTAACATATCCTCTGATGCCACACCTTTCATGTGGTTTACTGGCATACAGTGTTTCACAGAGACGACAGGAACTCAACTCCATTCAGTTTTTAAGCAGTAGACTGGCAAAATGCCACAAATACATAAATAGCAGGAAGCTGGACCGCAATAATATTTTTTCTGTCATCATGGGATTTCTTAGCTACAGAGAGATTCATCTGTATGTAGCAATGTGAAATATACATTCGCAGTATTGAATTTTTATTACAGTATATTTCTCGTGTACAATGCATTTCAATACCCAATCACTTTAAAATTCCTGATATTTTAAACTGCTTAAGTGAGGATTGAAAAATCATCAAACTTAAAATCTTTAACAAAATGTTTCTTCACAATCTGACTTACCACTATAGATTTTCTAAATCTTTGGCTGGTATACATTTCAAAAATATTGCCAGAACCATTTCTTAAATTTTTTTAAAACTTTATTTTCTCTTAACAACATTGTTATTACAAGAGGCTGATAAGCCCCCTTTGGGAAAGCATAATGCAGGTGACAGGTTCTTCTTAAAGTGTTTGCAAATCCTCACCTTGTAAAACAACCCATTTAGTTTAACCACTTGAAGACCAAGCCTCTTCTGGAATTTTTTGTTTACAAGTTTAAATTAAATTTTTTTGCCAGAAAATTACTTATAACCCCCAAATGTTATAAATATTTTTTAGCAGCTACCCTAAAGCAGGAAACTCCAAACTACGGCCCTCCAGCTGTTGCAGAACGACACATGCCCATGAATCATTGTAAAACTCTGACATTCACAGACATGACTAGGCATGATGGGAATTGTAGTTCCTGAACAGCTGGGGGGGGGGGGGCATAGTTTGGAGACCCCTGCCCTAAAGAATAAAATGGCAATTGTTGCAATATTTTATGCCACACAGTATTTGCACAGTATTTTTTATAATAAAATAAATATAATAAAATAAATAAAAAAATAAAAAAACACAATAGTTACCCCAATTTTTTGTATAATGTCAAAGATGATACACTGAGTAAATAGATACCTAACATGTCATGCTTTAAAATTGCGCACGCTCATAAAATGGCGATAAAATACGGTACTTAAAAATCTCCATAGGAGACACTTTAAACATTTTTACCGTTTACTTGTTTAGAGTTACAGAGGCTTGCACTAGAATCATTGCTCTCGCTCTAATGATCAAAGCGAAACCTCACATGTGTGGTTTAAATACTGTTTACATATGTGGGCGAGACTTACGTATGCGCTCGATTCTGCGCATTGAGGGATAGGGCACTTTCAAAAATCGTATTTATTTGACTTTTTATTTTTTATTTTTACACTGTGCCTTTATTTATTTTTTTATCACTTTTATTCCTATTACAAGGAATGTAAACATTCCTTGTAATAGAAAAAAGGATGACAGGTCCTCTTAATTGAGAGATCTGGTTTGAAAACCCCCCAGATGTCTCATTTACCTTTTAAAAGCAAAATAAAAAAGAATATTTTTTTTGCACTTTAAAAAAAAAAAAATGATTATGGCCCGAGAACCTGAAGTTTAAAGACGAGTGGCAGCCATCTTGGCCTCACTTGTCTTCCTGCCCAGCAAACAGCTGCATCGGATCACTCCCGGGCTTTACCAATGGATCAGGTAAGCCTGGGAACGACCGAGAAGCGGCGAGGGGATGGGCTGGGACCAGTTTTATCTTACAGAGAACCGGCCATAATAAAAAATTATACCAAGGTTATGGCAGCTAGCTGCTTCCATAATAGCGGTATTAAACGTTAAAGTAATGATGTATTTTCATTATGGGCCAGTCATCAATTAAAGCAGTCGTAAACTGCTGCAGTAAAAAAAAAAAAAAACTTCTCCTGCAAGACAATTGCATAATGTGCTAGTATGTGTCGCATACTAGCACATTATGAAACACCTTAGAACGAAGCCCTCCAGTGGTGCATTGTCACAGCTGACAGGGCTTCTATCTTCCCCAGCCTTCCTTCCGGGTTTGCGGACTCCGACTGTGGCCAGAGTCGCGATGATGTCACTCCTGCTCATGCGCGCTGGACCCCTCGGTTTCGGCATGGTGCTCTGAAGGTCCGGCACGGACATTGGCTGCATCCAGTGTGAATATCTTTTTTATTTTAATTTATTTTACTTAGGCCGGCTTCACACTGGGGCGGTGCGGGCGGCGACGGTAAAGCAGCGCTATAATTAGCGCTGCTTTACCATCGTTTTACCCGCGGTATGCGACACCGCGGATAAAACCACCCCGCTAGCGGCCGAAAAAGGGTTAAAAACTCCGCAAAGCGCCGCTGCAGCGGCGCTTTGCCGGCGGTATCCCCTCGGTTTCCCATTGATTTCAATGGGAAGGAGCGGTATAGGAGCGGTGAACACACCGCTCCTTCACCGCTCCAAAGATGCTGCTAGCAGGACTTTTTTTACGTCCTGCTAGCGCACCGCTCCAGTGTGAAAGCCCTCAGGGCTTTCACACTGGAGACACAGCAACAGCTGTTTCGGGACGGTTTGCAGGCGCTATTTTTAGCGCAATAGCGCCTGCAAACCGCCCCAGTGTGAAAGCAGCCTTACAGGTAATCCTTATTATCCTAGGCGTACATGTAGGTACAAATGACAAAGCTGACTTTACTACCGCTTTAAAATAAAAATGAAAGGCAAAACATACATTTACATTTGTATATATATATATATATATATATATATATAAAAACATTATAAATCCTTTTTTTCCCCCCTTTTTTTTTATATGTGATCACATTCCCTCTGTTCTCAGGTGCATAAGAGCTGGGGGAGGGAAAACAGTAGTAGCACACTGAGCTTTCCAGTGAATGGCTGTGCAGAGAGGCATGTCAGGACAACTCTGATAATTGGAGGAGAGCACATTGAGCTCCCAGCACAGCTAGGGAAGGGACCACCCTGTGCTCTTACTGCGTTATTTTAACTGACAATTGCGCAGTTGTACAACGCTGTACCCAAAAAAAGTATGTCCTTTTTTTCCCACAAATAAAACTTTCTTTTGGTTGTATTTGATCACCTCTGTGGTTTTTATTTTATGCGCTATAAACAATAAAGGGCCTACATTTTTGAAAAAAAAACAATATTTTTTACTTTCTGCTATAAAACATATCAATTTAGGCCAATATGTATTCGGCTACATATTTTTGGTAAAAAAAATTCCAATAAGCTTATATTGATTGGTTTATGCAAAAGTTATAGCGTCTACAAATTCTGGGATAGATATATGGAATTTTTTTGGTGGAGATCAGCGATTTTTTGTGGAACATTGCAGCAGACAAATCTGACGCTAAGTGACACTTTTTGGGGACCAGTGGCACCAATACAGGGCTCAGTGCTAAACAAAATGCGCTGCCACTGTACTAATAACACCTCAGTGTGAAAGTGGTCTTAGTGACACTTTGGGGGACCAGTGACACTGTACTAATAACACTGGCAGGGAAGTGGTTAACATCAGGGGCTATCAAAGGGTTACCTGTGTCCCCTGGGAGTGTTTTCTAACTGTGGAGGATGTGTATTTACTGTAAGGCAGAGATCCGTGTTCCTGCTCAGGAAAAACACAGGATCTCTGTCTTCCCTTCTCAAAGAACAGCGATCTGCCTTGTTTACACAGACAGACTGTCGTTCTCCTGATCTCCAGAACGATCGCAGTGTCCTGGTGGACATTGGGTCTGCCGGACCCACTGATTGGCTCCCGTTGTGTCCAATCATAGGGGGTCACCGGCGGCGCGCGCACGCGCCCCAGACCTAGAAGTGTCAGATCATGTACTAGGTATGTGATCAGCAACAGAGCCATCCCTCGGAAGTTCGGCCCCCTCCACCATCCTCTGCTGCTGGGCCAGTTATAAAGCACAGCGTGCTTCGCGCATGCGCATTAGGGAACTGGCTGTGAAGTCTTACGACGAATGGCGGTGGCAGCGCCTGACAGCAGATCCGAAAAAATCGGCTGGGGTGCCGACATCGCAAGCTCCGTGGACAGGTAAGTGGACAGGTAAGTTTACTATAGTGTCCCTATAGTAAAATTCAGCAGCTACAGTCAATTTTTTTTTACCCAAGCAGAACACCGCTTTGACCTTAACCAAATCTTAGCCCTAATCAAAGTCTCAACCCCTTCCAAAAAAAAGAGCAAAATAAAAAATGTTTTTAATTGTCACTTTGAAGGCAGCCATTGACTATAACTGCCTTCACAAAAACAGAAGCCATGCCCATTGACTTCTGCAGGGATTTTCAGTGACATTGGAATTACAGAGATGTAAACAGTAGGATTATGTGGCATATAGAATGGTACTTGAAGGCAGCTTTATTGTTAAATGGGTAAATTTGCAATTCAATTGGTCATATTTTTACGTATATGATTATCTCTAATAATACTAAGTACTTTTCTGTCTTTAGTGTTAGCAATTACTGGTCATGCACCATTTTCTTAAAATTCGGAAGATGTCTAGCAAGAGTTTGTTCATTTCTCTCCCTCTCTCTGTATATACACTGTATATTTTATACGCAAATACATAATTTTGGCAGTAAATTCATCTGTAAATCATTGGAAATGTAAATATACGCATTAAAATCATGCATGCTTGAAGAATCTTTTTTTTTTTTTTAAATCCTGTCCAAAAATGAAGGCATTAGGAGAACTGCTGACATCTGTTTATCTGTTTATAGCAATGGCAAGAGCACCCGTATTAATTCTTGTTCAAAATGCCATACGAAGGAAAGGCATTAGTGCAAACAAGAGTCGTATTTGAATTGTAGATCATGTCTTAGCCATCTGCGAGAACGGATGGTGTTGAGGAATTAATGTGTTAATGAAATCATAATAATCTTCAAAAGCAATGAATGGGAAGCTTGAAATTATGGTTTAAAAATTAGGCTGTGATACATTTTAAAATTGGAAATGTCTATTGTTTTTGAACATTGTTTTAACAAGAACTACATTAGAAAGTGAAGGCATTACAAGATATAATTAAATAGTTACTGTTATTTTGTTTTAGAATATATGTTATTTATGATATCTCTTAACATATTAGAATCATTTTTTTTTACTTAATTATCCTGTGAACTCTATGGAAACCTGTAGATAACCTGTGTTGAGAGAGACATGGAGACAGCCACTGCTGAGCCCTCCTTCTTAAATATCTTGTTTCCTGGCTGTCATACTGACCTCTCTCCCTTGAATCACTAACCCATAAACGTATGCAGACAAAAGGACTTCCAACTTTACCCTGGCCTCCTTTATTTGTTCTTATTGAATCTTCTAGATAGCTTTTATCCCAGAGACAGCCATGCAGCTGGCATTATGGAAGGTCACCAGTGACACCCCCTCCTGTTTTCGTTCATGGCAGGTTTATTAACATGTTCATAAACACCAGAACAAAATATATGATATATTGAATCTTACCAGTACTTAGGTGTAGTGGTTGTATTATATTTGTTTTTTGTTTATTCACTTTTTTCACTCTTTTTTTGCCTAGTGATCCTGCCAGTAGAATACTTCCTGTCCTAGAGTGACACACTCACTGTACTTAATCCATTGAGGGACACCCTTATCACCCTGGTCAAAATTTGGATTACAAAACACTTTCCCCTCTCATCTCCACAACATAAGGTGGAGGTGTTCTTTAATCCACGGTGAAATGAACAGGGCCAAAAACGTATCAAACATGTATAACACATTCAGTGGTATAACTAACAGACCAAAAGTGAGCAAATAGGAGACGTTTATTGCTAAGGTTTACAAAACGCAATAGAAATGTATATGATATTTCTACAAAATAACATAGTTTGGTATCCCTGTATAACAGTTCTTATGTTTGATAATTTTTTTAAAGCTTTTTTGCCTTACATCATCTAAACAAATGTATAAATTGGGTTTACGCTTTCCCATTCAACAGACTTGGGAGAGAGTAAACAGAAACTGAACTAAAACTTTACAGCATGGGATAGAAATGCTATAACTTTCTTTAAAAACAATAAGACAAGGAGAGAGGCGCCTCTGAATATATATCATATAGACATTTATTAATAAAAACAATATCCACTCACATCTAGGTAAGGAGTGTTGCATCCAGGAGGATCTCAGTAGATGGAGGGCTGGTAGAACTACGGGTCACAGGAATTATTCCAGGAGGCAGTCGTCCTTTTCAAGTCATGTTGAAAGGCAATCTTGCATTTAGACACATCTCTGGATAAGGAGGTCCAGCAGGACTACAGGTCTCAGCAGAATCCACTCTAAGCTGTCGTATCTTAAGGAGATGGGCACAGCAGGTGGGTGTTCTTAGGTCCTCCAGAGGGGGGGAGGGGTTTTTTTCATCCAATAAAAATCCAGTCCGTCTTGGTCTCAGAATTTGAATGGGTTCCAAAGTGGGATAGGGTACTGATACAGTATGGGGAATGAGATGGGAGTGGGGAGGGACGTCTGCACAGTCGCCCACTATGCTGTGGGATCAGTTGAGCCAAGAGCGCTTCCGTGTGATGGTAAACACGGCCGTGTAACAGGAAGCTAGGAACGAGGCTTGGCCCGCACAGCAGAGTCAGGCGCAGCGGTGTGACGTCATCATCGCTGCGCATGACTCTGCTGTGCGGGCCAAGCCTCGTTCCTAGCTTCCTGTTACACGGCCGTGTTTACCATCACACGGAAGCGCTCTTGGCTCAACTGATCCCACAGCATAGTGGGCGACTGTGCAGACGTCCCTCCCCACTCCCATCTCATTCCCCATACTGTATCAGTACCCTATCCCACTTTGGAACCCATTCAAATTCTGAGACCAAGACGGACTGGATTTTTATTGGATGAAAAAAACCCCTCCCCCCCTCTGGAGGACCTAAGAACACCCACCTGCTGTGCCCATCTCCTTAAGATACGACAGCTTAGAGTGGATTCTGCTGAGACCTGTAGTCCTGCTGGACCTCCTTATCCAGAGATGTGTCTAAATGCAAGATTGCCTTTCAACATGACTTGAAAAGGACGACTGCCTCCTGGAATAATTCCTGTGACCCGTAGTTCTACCAGCCCTCCATCTACTGAGATCCTCCTGGATGCAACACTCCTTACCTAGATGTGAGTGGATATTGTTTTTATTAATAAATGTCTATATGATATATATTCAGAGGCGCCTCTCTCCTTGTCTTTTTTCCTCAGCTTTTATTGGACCTGGCTTCAGGCCTCTTCGGTGGCAGCCCTGACAACTACATATGCCTTGCTGTGTATACCATATATACACATTCAGCCGCAACAAAACCCTTTCCCCCCCCCCCCTTGTTTTTTTTTTTTTTTTTTTTTTTTTTTTTTTTTTCCTGGACTATTGGGAACCTCTGCATAATAACGAGGTACTGTGACTTTGCGCCTTTGTACTAGTTATTTAAAAACAATAAAATTGTGTAGCTTGTCCAAGTTCCCCTGTGCTGTCTCTTCAAAGGACTAAAAGGTGGGCTTATTTAGATATAAATTAAGCAAACGAATAAAAAATGTTTAAAAATAAGAAAATATAAAAATACATTTTTGGTGCAGAGTACATTGATATTATTTCTTTTTTCGAACTGAAACCAGATTTATACAATTGTTCTGCTATATTTACAAATAAATTAAACAATATTTTTCAGATATTTTGGGTGTAGAGTTTTGTAGATATTTTTTTTTTTCTTTAACTTTGTAGATATTTTTAGTACGTGGAAAAACAATATGCCAGTAATAAACCTGTTTAGGATAAACAATGTATTAACCAAGCCATTTGTAAACTATGATCTTTCATAATTACGTGAGTAAAGTAACAGAGCTAATATTTTAGCACCTTAAACAGGTGATATACTTGTGCAAAACAATTATACATTTTCAAGTAACCTCTGGTGAATTTGAGAGAGAGAGAGACGCATAAATGACATACAGAGGAAGTGAGAATTTTTCAGGACATTTAGGAAGAATGGTTTTATTTTTTTTACAATCAATTTACCTCAACTTGCTAAATTTCAAATTTTTCATTTTAGGTTTGCGATTGGTGTAAACATATACGGCATACTAAAGAATATCTCGACTTCGGAGATGGGGAACGAAGGCTACAGTTCTGCAGCGCAAAATGTCTAAATCAATACAAAATGGATATTTTTTACAAAGAAACACAAGCCAACCTTCCAGCTGGACTGTGCAACACATTACATCCACCAGCTGACAGTAAATCAGAAGGCACAGGGGTACAGCTGCTAACTCCAGATTCCTGGAATATATCGTTGACAGATCCTCGTAGAAAGGTTCCGTCCCCAGCGTCTGCAGCTGGCCAAGTACAAGGTCCTGGATCATCAGCCTCTACCAATGCCTCCCCATCTGATGCCAACAGTTCTGCAAGAAAAATTCCCACACCAGTTCCCAAATCCATTCCCATGAATGACAGTCCAAATATTGCACCAGTTCCTGTCCCACCACCTGCCAGTATTGTGCCTCCCATGGGCGTACCACCAAGGAGTCCTCCCATGATTATGACTAACAGGGGACCGGTTCCTCTGCCCATATTTATGGAACAGCAAATAATACAGCAAATACGCCCACCCTTTTTACGAGGTCCCCATGGTTCAGGCCCTAACAGCCCTTTGCCCAGTTCACTAATCCCTGGTATGGGTCCACCTCCAGGTGGTTCCAGAGTTTTAGGTCCTAATTCTAGTCCTATGCATAGACCAATGTTATCACCTCATAATTATCCACCAAATACACCTACAATGCCAGGCAACCCACCAGGATTGCTTCCACCACATCCACCTGGTGGCCCTCTACCTAGTCTTCCTTTCCCTCACATGGGCATGATGCCAAATGGTCCCATGCATATGCCACAAATGGTAAATTTTGGTTTGCCATCTCTTGCACCTTTAGTGCCACCACCAACTCTTTTAGTGCCATATCCTGTTATTGTTCCTTTACCTGTTCCAATACCAATTCCCATACCTATTCCTCAAGTGATGGATTCCAAACCTCCAAATTACTTCTCCAGCAATGGTGAAAGCATCATTCCAAGCTCATCAAGTGATGCACCAGGTGCAAAGCCAAAGGATAATTCTTTGTCCCCAAGGGATTCCAAACAAAGGTCCTTAAAGCCTTCTGATTCATCTCCTGGTGGTTCAGGGCAGTCATCTCACCAGGCTACAGTTGTTCAGGAACAAACGAAAACTGAAGTGGTAGATTTAACAGTGAGGACAGCAAGCCCAGAAAACAGTAAAATTAGTTTCACTAATACACTTCAGGTCCCACAAGATGGAGTCATAGATTTAACTATGGCACACAGATCTAGACTTCACAATGTCATACACAGAGCTCTTAGTTCTCCATTCAAACTTGAATCTGAACCTAACAGTGTTGTAAACTTATCTTTCAGTAATTCAGATAGAACCAACTGTAGTGACTGTATGGAGAATAGTACGTTGGAGACAAAAGTATATCCCTCCAGTGACTCTGATTTTTGTGGTACAGTGTCACGGGCCCCCAGCACTCCAGGACTGGAAACCAGTGCAGCAGTTTGTAATGTCATTGTAAATGGTGCAAAGAACACAGAGGGTTCTAAAAACTCTGAGAAATTACATGAGCAAAGGAAGACATTGTTAGAAAAGGAGCCAGTAGTAAGTGAGTTGGAATCTGTTAAAGAAAACAACTGTGCATCAAATTGCCACTCAGAGCTAGAAACCAGCAAGAAGAATCTTGTGGATGAGTCCCTAATACCTGGGGACAAACAAGATCCTAATCTAAATAACCCAGCTGATGAGGACCATGCTTATGCTTTGAGGATGTTGCCTAAAACAGGTTGTGTTATCCAGCCTGTGCCAAAACCAGCAGAAAAAACTGCGATGACCCCTTGTATAATCTCAGCTCCGATACTCTCCACAGGGACAGAAGACATGGAGCCACCACTGAAAAGGAGGTGCCTCCGTATTCGAAATCAAAATAAATGAAGGTTTGTGTCAATATTGTTTTGTCAATAAAACCATGAGTTATGTTCAGCCCAATAGGTACAATTATACAGTGCAAATGTAATGTCAGGAATTGGCAGATGTTAAGAAATACTCTATGTAAAGGTGCTGCAGAACAAATGATTTACACTGTGTGGCCAGTATGGATGTTTACCTTCACCATCTCTCCCTATATAAAGTCAGCAAAGTTCTGCCCAGTTCTCAAGAACAATGTGGTCTCTGTCAGGTTCACATGTAGTAAACAAAAAAAAACATATTGGCGTAGATCCCACCTCCACCTTCCTCCTAAGCAGTTTGGCCTTAATGGCTCCTTACAGACTCACTAGGACCATATACAGTATATGCACCAAAAATAAAAAATAAAGATGGCAGACATTTTAGATATACATTGTATTATTATTTTCACTTTTGGGTGTGTTTTTTCAATATACAGTATGTAATTAGATTTGACCGCATTGGCTTTATGGCCAGGTCAATTAGTGAAGGTGTGTCAGGAGATGTCAAAATTTTAATTTTGTCCGTAATATGCAGATTTGTGAATCACGATTTCCTGTTTTCCTAAACTGTATGACTGATCAGACAAATCTATATGCACAGAAGCATACAGGAAATCTAAAACTGGTTGTCTGCTTTCTGACTATGTTTCATGACATTAGCCTTCAGTAAATATAGAATTCATCATATAATTTTTACTTTTACATGGACTAACATTCTGTACATATGGGACTATGATTGCATTTTGAATTTCCAACACTATCTTAAATCTAATACAGGAATTTATTGAAAAAAAGTTTTGGGCATTAACCATGAAAAATATATAATATAAAACTCTATTTCACAAAATGTTTGCAAAATAAAAACAATAAAAAACAATTTTTTTTGATGTCATAATGTAGAGAATAAGATTTCCTTTCATTTGAGCCCAGTCTTGCCACGCAGATTTACTCGAGGCCTGAGCAATCCTCTTTTATTGTTCAATTAGAGAAATCTTGACAAAGTCTTGAAAACGTTGTCAAAAACGCCCCCTTGCTGTGAGTGACAGGTGATTTACATATCATGCACTAGCCTGAGACAGGCACATCCTGTGTAAAAAGTTCACAATTCATATCCCCCTCCCCTCCCTTCCAGCTCTCCCAGCTTTACTGTGTTTGACTGGATGTGTCTTATCATGGGATGCAGTGAACAGTCAGCAGGCTATAGACAGACAAGTGATTTAGGGGACATGTATGTAGGCAGAGCTGGGCAGAGTAGAAAATCCAGTGATCTGATGAAAACCTGTCTCAGGCTAGTACACGAGATATGTAAATCACCTGTCATTCACAGCAAGGGGGGCGTTTTTGAGGGGGTGTACTTGTTGATGTTACAACAGTATGTATAATTTAATTATCACCAAACTAATAATGTGATCAATATTATTATAAATATTTGTGTAAAAAATGCAATTCATATGTGAAAAAAGTGAAAAACTAAAAAAAATTTAAGGAAATGAAAAGAAGTGAAAAAAATGAAAAGAAGTGAAAAAAATGTGTGTGTATGCTGCTATCTCAAAGAATTAAATACTCAATTCACAAACATATAAACAAAAAGAGATTGTGCAAAAACTCAAACACATAAAAAAAAACACATGTGAGTGAATAAATCACTATGAATTGATTATTATTGTGTTGAATAACTCCCAGCAAACGCAGGATGAACTTTAAAATAAAAATAAAAAGTCCATACAAACAACTTGTGATTAATGTGTTAAAAAGTTCCAACCGCGAACATGATGAATTCAAAATAAAAAATGACAACAAAGGCAACTTCTGATGCAGCCCTTGGAAATCTGCAATGGAGACTGGTTAATGCTTATTAATTCTGAAAGGAGAAGTAAGCTAAAAATAGCCAGATGGTCTTTTACCGGACACGATGGGCACCAAATTATAGGGATCAAACTCGCCTGATATCCACAGTATCAGCTGTATCAGGTCCGCTGTATCAGGTCCGCTCCAAAGAGGGATAGCCATTCTCTCTCGTCTAGGACAGCGGGATGGTTTAGTAACTTTCCAGCCTTTCCAGTTACTCTGCTCAATATTCCTGTAGTAAATTTCAAAGGGATTTAGAAGAAAAATAGGAACTTCATGGTGCAGTAAATAATAGTAATTTTATTCCAAAATTTTCCTTAAGCACAGCGAAGAAATACAATGCGACACACAGCTACAAGCTATCAAACTTCCAGCTGGATATCTCCGTTCCCAGTCGATGCTCGTTACAGGGAAATGCGTCAGTTGGAGAGAATCTTGTGATGTCACCATGCACCAGCTGGCAGTTTGATAGCTTGTAGATGTGTGTTGCATTGTATTTCTTCGCTGTGTTTAAGGAAATTTTTTAAATAAAATTACCATTATTTACTGCACCATGAAGTTCTTCTTTTTTTTCTAAATCCCTTTGAAATTTACTGGAGGAGTATCGAGCAGAGTAACTGTAAAGGCTGGATAGTTGCTAAACCATCCCGCTGTCCTAGACGAGAGAGCGGCTATCCCTCTTTGGAGCGGACCAGGTGGAACATCACAGCTGATACTGTGGATATCAGGCGAGTTTGACCCCTATAATTTGGGGTCCACCGTGTCTGGTAAGAGGCCATCTGGCTATTTTTAGCTTACTTCTCCGTACTTCTCCGTTCGGATATTAAACATTGACCAGTCACCATTGCAGATTCCCAAGGGCTGCATCAATCAGAAGTTGCCTTCATTGTCCTTTTTTTTTTTTTTAATTCATCATGTTCATGGTTGGAACTTTTTAACACATTAATCACAAGTTGTTTGTATGGACTTTTTATCTTTATTTTAAAGTTCATCCTGTGTTTGCTGAGACTTTTTCAACACAATAATAATTGATTTATAGTGATTTATTCACTCACATGTGTTTTTTTTGCATGATTTTTTTGATGTTACAACAGTGTAAGACCCGGTTCCCTTTACTTTGGAGGAATCCCCTCTAGCTGTATGTTGTGTTTGTGGCAGTGGCGGAATTACCAGGGTCGCAAACAGTCACACTTGGGACGGGGCCCTGGCATTCCGTCACTGTGGGCAGGCTCAGTGGGATTGCTATTCACACGGCTCTGAGCAGAGAGTGCCTCTCTCATGGAACAGCAGCACAGACACACCGGCATTGACAGTTTTATCTCCCCCTCCGTCCGTACTCAGGATGACAGAGGACACAGCTGATCTTCTCCCCTCTCATGTGTGTGCTCCGCGGGAAATGTGAGCAGTTAGCTTTACACTTGACTGCCCGCGGAGCACACACAGGAGAGGGGAGGGGGCAGAAGGGGGAGGAGATCAGCTGTGTGTCCTCTGTCATCCCGTGCGAGAGAGGACGGACGGAGGGGGAGATAGAACTGTCAATGCCGGTTACTCTGTGCTGCTGTTCCATGAGAGACACGCTCTCCGCTCAGTGCCGTATTGTTCTGAGAAGGCAGAGGACACTGATGAGCACTGATAAGATTCACTGATGAGCACTGATAGAAGGTGAAGGCACTAATGAGCACTAATAAAAGGCCCTGATGGGCACTGATAGGATTCACTGCCGAGCACTTATAGAAGGCACTAAAGGGAGGCACTGGTGGGCACTGATAGGAGGCATTTATGGGCACTGATAGGAGGCACTGATGAGCACTGATAGGAGGCACTGATGGGCACTGTTAGGATTCACTGGTGAGCACTGATAGAAGGCACTGATAGAATGCACTGATAGAAGGAACTGATAGAAGGAACTGATGGGCACTGATAGAAGGCACTGATAGAAGGAACTGATGGGCACTGATAGAAGGCACTGATAGGAGGCATTCATGGGCACTGATAGGAGGCACTGATGGGCACTGATAGGAGGCACCGATGGACATTGATAGGAGGCACAGATGAGCACTGATAGGAGGCATTCATGGGCACTGATAAGAGGCACTAATAGGCACAGATAGGCCGTATTGATGAGCACTGATAGGACGCACGAATGTGCACTGATAAGCTGCACTGATAGGTGGCATTGATGGGCACTTACAGGTGGCACTGATGGGCATTGATGAGCACTGATATGCAGAACTCATAGGCTGCACTGATGGGCACATAGGAACACTGATAGGCAGAACTCAGGCAGTATTGATGGGCACTGATGGGCATTATTGAAGAGTACTGATAGGTGGCACTGATGGATGCTGTTAGGCGGCATTAATGAGCACTGATAGGTGGTGCTGATAGGCAGGATTGCTGGGCACTAATAGGCGGCATTAATGAGCACTGATAGGTAACACTTGTAGGCGGAATTGATGGGCTCTGATAGGCAGCATTGATGAGCAATGATAGGCAGTATTGATGGGCACTAATAGGTGGCATTGATAAGTACTGATAGATGGCACTGATGATTGGGGCACCGATTATCAGTGTAAACAATTTACTGACATTCTTGACAGTTAACGGCAGTCCTTTCCTAACACACAGCGTGGAAGGAAAGGGTTGCGGATAACCGACAAGTCTGTTTACATGTGATGAGCTGATCACATGGTAAAGGGCCGCTGTGATTGCGCTGGATGCATGTCCCAGGGGGCATGCGTGAAGCACGGTTTTGGGAAGATGTCCATGGACACCCTCCCAAAATTGGAAGCCCAGGGCTCGGATGGAAGGGGCACAGGGGGGCCCATCATGGTTTCTTGCACCAGGGCCCTGAAAGTTCTAGTTACGCCTCTGGTTTGTGGGACAGGTCGTATAGGTAAATCTTCCCAGTTGGACACAGACAGTGAAACAAAGCTGAAAGAGGTTTCAAATAGTTCTTACTACATCCAAAACGAATACAAAAAAGTTTTGGCTTTAGATATACTGTACGTTGTACTTCATTTACTCTATGTATTTCCATTGCAATTTATTGTGTTACACTGTTAAGTATCATGTACAGGCATACCCCACTTTTTTTGTATTGAGATACATTTTTTTTTCTTATGTGTTGCCTTTCATGAAAGTCTGTTTTAGTTCCATCACTGATGATGATAGGTTTAATTATATTTATAGAATGGCAATTGGTGAAAGTTGTGACTCTACAAAATTTACATACAAATACATTTGCAGTGAAAAAGCATTATCTAGTAAACCACATATTTGACCACTTCCAGTCCCACATATACAGTAAAAAGGATGTTAGAACCATCGGCTGTGAAATAGCCCACTGAAGTGATTAATTTAGTGTATCAATCTCTATAGGAGATTCATGTAACACATCACTTCAAGAAAACAATTGCAGATAACATCAGTATTCCATGAATTGGGCCCTGCTAGAGATGGGAAGGCTGATTAAATTCTGCCATACATTTTCAAAACTAAAAACAAATAACCCTAATTTAAAGTAATATTTTTTATTTACAAATAACAAACATGTTATGCACAGAGCAGCACAGATCCTCCTTTTCTCGGGTCCCGCGCCAGCGCCCCCTGACCCCTCCCTCCTACTGAGTGCCCCCACAGCAAACAGTTTGCTTTGGGGGCACCCGAACTGAGCCGCTGCTCTGTGTGTCCATTCAGACACGGAGCTCTTCTCAATTGGCGAAAGTTATGACTCTCTACAAAATATACATACAATTACATTTGCAGTGGAAAAGCATTATCTAGTGTATCACACATTTGACCACTTTGGCCGCATATTTGACCAATGGGGCACCCAAGCTGAGGTGTTGCTTTGCGTGTCCTTTCAGACATGGAGCCTCAGCTCGGCCCCGCGCCCTCTCTCTCCTCATTGGCTCACTGACTTTGATTGACAGCAGCGGGAGCCAATATCTTTCTTAGCCAATGAGGGAGAGTCGAGTGTCTCGTGCAACATCGCTGGATCGAGATGGGGCTCAGGTAAGTATGAGGGGGGGGCTGCTGCACACAGAAGTTTTTTTTATCTTAGAATGAATTAAGATAAAAAAAAAAAACTTCTGCCTTTAAATCCACTTTAATGTTTCTAGCTCTGTACAGAACATTGGATGCCTTATTTATTATAGTGTTGTTGTGTGACCATTTGACATTCATGTAACAATAGAACGGTGTCTATTTATAAATGTTTGTAGACAAGATTCACACAACTTTCACCCAAGATTCACACATTTTCCTTATTGGAATTAATTTGAAAAACATTTAAATCCTGGGCGATTGTTGGGTGAATTTTGTGTGAAAACATTTACTAATTAAAATTGTAATTGATACCTACAACCTCGGCCATCCAGCTGTGGTGAAACTACAAGTCCCATGAGACATTGCAAGACCCTGACAATCACAGGCATGACTCCTAGAGGCAGAGGCATGATGGGATTTGTAGTTTCACCACAGCTGGAGGGCAAAGGTTGCCTATCCCTGCTTTAAAGGCTACCTCTAATAGTGATATATAGGCCGTTAGGATAGTGTGAAACTCTTAAGCCCCGTAGACAGGGGCAGAATGTCGGGAGACATTTGCCGACACTTGTGTGCCCCCCTGTCAGAACAGAACACTCAGCGGGGGGAGATTTTTGGACTAACCTCGCATGGTTAGTACAGCGGCTCCCGACTGGAGCTGCCAGGTTTTTTATTGTGCAACCTGTGGGGTTGCACGAAAAATAAACTGTAGTGTGTATCAGACGTTACACCTAGAATTCATCATTTTACATAATGAAAAATAATCTAAGAGAGCCTGGTACCTTGAGTTGTCATTGTCATTGTGAGGGTCAGAAAAGCATGTCTTCCTTTTCCTACAGATTTCCCCATACATAGAGACAGCTGATTATGTTGGATAGTAGCATTTTGATAATGATAGTTATGTATATTAACAATACAAGGACTATTTGCTATGAGGTTTAGCATGTATGCCATCCTCATTCACCGTTCGCCCTAATGGTGGTCCACTTCTGTCAAGTGATTACTGTATATCCATCCCCCATGGCTGCAAGACGTATGTGGTACAAAACAGTAATCGAAAAACCCTGGTGAAGAATATATTGAAAAAGATTTTCCAAGAATTAAGTTAATCATGGGTACTCAACATGTGGCCCTCCAGCTGTTGCAGAACTACAAGTCATATCATGTCTCTACCTTTGAGAGTCACGCTTGTAATTGTCAGCCTTGCAATACCCCATGGGACTGGTAGTTTTGCAAAACAACTGAAGGGCCACATGTTGGGCACGCCTCATGTCAATGTTTTACAGGTATTGCCTGGGAAAGGAGCTGTTCAATAATGTTTTGCCCTCATCAGTAATAAAGGGGGGCTGTGTAAAATTCAGGGGCTCCTTCTCACATCAGCATTGGGGGGAGGGGGGGTGTTGGCATAGACACCCATAAAATAAAATCTGTATTAATGGCAGCATCTTCCTGTGCTTAGCAAGACTGATTGTAGGTGGACCTCAGATGTCAGAAAGTCTATTGCTCTCATATGACACTTATGAACTGAGGACTAAAATCACTAAACAGTCCCCTCTGTAAGTGGGATATGAACTGGGTAGACTGTGCATGTGTTCTGTTTCATGTAATAGGTGACCCATGGACAGGTGTTGAGCTGAAAAGCATTTCATAATAAGTCCATAGAGGCTGAAAGCAACATACATCTTATGATATGTCATACTGTTTATATAATTGACTATTCACAAAGAACAAGAGAGGGCAAATTATTGACCAATGGAAGGACCGGTCCAACCAATCTAGAGCCGGCAGGTGCTTTAAAGATAACATAGGCTTTTGATAACGACATTAGAAAAGTCTCAACACTACTAACATGCATCTGCCCTCACTACCTGGCTTCTGGTAATTATCTAAAAATTATGTAGATGATCATTCAGCCATCCCTTGAGTTTGATCATATAACTTCTATATAGAGGTACTGTAAGTAACATTGATTTTGCATGGTCTCATTTTAAGGAAATTATAGACCATCTGGACTTCAGTTATTTAGGACTTTGATGAGATTAAACTAAACGATTCAGTAACATTCAACAGATGCTAGATTGGAAGTCTTATAACTGGTTTACCCAGTATGCCTATAGAGTATATTAACTATCCCCAAGATATATTAACCCAATATAAGCAGTTCTTTACCATTGGATTTTCCTTTCAACTTTCCTTTAAATTTCATCTCAAAATAATACATTTTTAAAAGACCGTTTAAATAGCTTAACCTAATTCTATTTCATCATTAGCTAAGCATGTAATAAGATGATTGTAATATGTGATTAACTCTGCAACAGACACAGTTCATGTATATTTAGCAAATAATATATTTTGTACTTTGCTGATTACTGTTATATGTTGGCGGAAAGCCAGCAGTGCATGAATTGAAAAGTCTCCAAGATTCACCTATAAATTTAAAAGCAGTATAAATAAGTTAAAGGGCTACAGAGCAGCAGGAAAGTGTAACTCAGTAATGCTAGTATATTAAGGTAGAACTGAAATTGAATGTTTTGGAATAGAATATGAAATGTTTGTGGATCTTGACAAATGTTTGAGGTTTAAATACAAGAGACTGAACAGGGTGTTTTCCGTATGTAACCATACACTGTTTTGTGACATCACTGTTACTCTAGGGGTCTCAAAACTACGGCCCTCCAGTTGTTCAGGAACTACAATTTCCATCATGTCTAGTGATGTCTGTGAATGTCACAGTTTCACAATGCCTCATGGAATATATAGTTTTGCAACAGCTGGAGGGCCGTAGTTTGAAGATCCCTGCTCTACATCTACAACAAAAGATTAATGTTTTGTATATGGGCGTTCAGATAGAATTGATCTTTAAAGTACAACTCCAGTTTTGCTGAGATGAAATGCCCCTCTAGGTAAACATCACACATTTTGAAGATTTTGCAGATTCATAGAGGTCCCTGTTTTGAAGAAATTGCTGTTTGGTTTACTGTGTGTTTTGTCAAAACTGATTTCTGAATGGTGGGGTCTGCCTTCTTGTTATAACAATCTGGTGCTATCTCACTTTTGTAATGAGATACACTTAGGGAGCCTCAGAAAATATCTCATCAGTGATGAAACTCCAATTACACCGCCTGCCTAAAATTTGACTTCCTAGTCTATATGTCTGATAAAAGCAGTCTGTCAATTATACAAGCAAGGAATGAGATTTCTAGAGGCATTCTGTACACCAGCTATGTACAGACTCATCCAGGTTGTCATACTGCATGGGAGTGACATTTGAATGTTTGACAAATTTTAGAAAATGAAAGTATCTGCATATTGGAATGGAAAGATGATTTTTAAAAAAACATTAAAGTGAAACTAATTCCACTGTTTTCACTGTTTCTCAATACAGTTAAAAAAAAGGCATGCCTCTGGTGATAACTGTCGCAGATGCCAGTGTACTTATATCAGCTTTCAACTGAACATTCAAATGGCTGGTGTCATAGTTGATCACTTGTAGCATGACAAGTCGTTCCCCACGATTTCCAATGACAGCCATTCATATTAGTACGACTTCAAGTCGTTCCGACTTCAAAGTAGTCCCTGCACTACTTTGGTCCGATTTTGATGCCACTTACACAGGCATTCCTTAAAATCGCGGCGAAATCGCTGCAAAATCGCACGACTTTGAAGTCGCACAAGTGTGAAAGGGGCATTAAGCCTCGTACCCACGATCCAATTGTTGGCAGGGGATTGTCTGTTGACATACTGTTGTCCTAAAATCTGACTGTTAGTACGCTCCTTCGGACAATTGTTGTCCAACTTTCGGCCAACAAATGTTGGTTGGCAGGCTAGAAAATCTTCGGCGGACAACGGTCTGTTGTCTGATTTTCGTATCGTCTGTACACAAGTCTGTCACACAAAAGTCAAAAGTACAAACACGCATGATCGTAAGCAAGGACAAGCCAGAAGCGGTCGGTCTTGTAAACTAGCATTCGTAATTGAGAATTAACATTCGTGACGTGGCAAATTATGAAATGTCAAAATGCAGCGCACATTCTCTTCTTCTTTAATGGGATAATAATGAAGCTGCTTTGCTGATGATACTGATGTAGTTATGGCAAACGTATTTTAAAAGGCTTTTTTTTTCTAGTGATATCAAGAATAATATTATCATGCTTGTTGTTTTATTTTTTGGGGAAGTTACCACAACACCATTATCCCGTAGTTTTTAAGATCAAAGATACTATCTATGTTGGTCTCCCTTGTTAATTTTACTTTGTATTTTTTAAAATGTAACTGCCTACTCCCAAACTGTAATTTGAAGTAAAACACATAGTCAAGTATTATTCTCCCCAATTTTTTCATTGTGCAGAAAAAAATAAATAAAACAAATTAAATTAGAGAGGCTATCTGCAATCCAAATACAAAGAACTTAACCAAAAAGTGCATTCTATGCATACAAGAATATAGAAAATATAACATTATAAATAAAATTACAATTACAATAAAATAATTATTCAACCAAAATAAAAAATAAAAGATTAGTAAGTGGTGAAGGGGTGAAAATCCCCAGTCCAGCAGGCTTGTTGGGGGTCTTGTGGCTGGTATTGCCACTGACCACCATGCTGCTGTGGTGGGTGGGGTGGCTGTGGTGGGTCACCGGCCATCTCCCTTAATTTATTGGCCGTCACCACAGCAAATCCCTCAGCCTTATCTGGGTCTGTCCGGATGGCAGTAGTGGCCTGGCTGAGGAAGGCAGCTGTGGCCTCCTCCAGATTCCTGCTCTTCCTGGCCCTTTTAGCAGGAGGGCGTAGAGGAGGGATCTGGGACTCTGTCTGGCTGCTTACGGCTGGCTCCTCCAGACTGACACTTTCCTGTGTATGAAAATGAGACATAATTTGAATATTTTTTAGGGTTTGTTCATCAATCACACACAATTTTGATCTCCTCACTGTTGCAAATTGAATGTGGACAAATAGAAAAGACTATGGTTCTGACCCCAGCATTTTTAATTCTTGTTCAAATCATTTTTGGTCACTAGACAAAATATTTTAACAATAAAGTCTAGTTATCATCATTGTATTTTTGGATACAAATATGTTCAAGAATGCTATACCTGGGTAAAGCTGGGCTCCTCCACATCTTCTTCCCGTGCAGCAGGATGTGTATTTTTTAACCTATTTATAATTTTTGGAATAGTATCTCCAAGAATATTTAAGAACAAAATGATTTAGTTTGCTGGCTTTGCAAAAGCTGATGATATTTGAATGTTCCGACTTAAGACTTATACACATGTCATCTTTGCTCTGAAGGGCCAATTAGGATATCAATTGAAAAGAACTAGTGTCACATCATCAAGGCAAACTTCATGTCAGTGAATGACATTGGGCATTTATGTAGTTTATTTTGTTAAGTACTTATGCAGTAGCTAGAGGACTAGAGAAGATGGATTTGTTTCTTTAGCATATGAATAGAAATGTCCAGAGACAATTTACATGTTTTATATACTATTCTCTGTAATCTTGTGCATAACATTGCCAGTTTGTTTCAGAAATAGCAGCATTCATACATTACAGCATCATCATATTCTACTTGCCAACTATACAGATAATGAAGCAATTAAGCTTAATTAACGTCTATTTAAAGAAGCTATGCAGTGCCAGTAAGATTACTTTTGTTCCAGAATAATAATCATTCTAAGTTATTGCAAACTAATTTGCTATAGCAGATGCAAATTTTATTTTGATCTGTATGGCTTACAAAACAATGTTTTTGCTGATCACTGAGGAAGAGGAACTTAAGTGTTTTTAATGGTGACTTCCGAGTAGTAGTTACATCATTACATTGTCAAGATTAGGTGCTAGCTTCAAAGATTAATTCTGTTGTTTGAAAATTATTCTGGTTGATTCTAGAATGGAAAATTATATATATATATATAGACACGGTATCTCACAAAAGTGAGTACACCCCTCACACTTTTGTAAATATTTTATTCTATCTTTTCATGTGATAACACTGAAGAAATGACACTTTGCTACAATGTATAGTAGTTAGTGTACAGCTTGTATAACAGTGTACATTTTCTGTCCCCTCAAAATAACTCAGTAGACAGCCATTAATGTCTAAACCGCTGGCAACAAAAGTGAGTACACCCCTTAGTGGAAATGTCCAAATGCCCTTGCTGGCATGGTCCCTACATATTTATAAGGTAAGCTCTGCCCCCTGCCGGCCAAATGCTGGTGATTGGCTGAGGCCTCATAAATATGCAGCCCCTCCTTACTCCCACCCTCCAGCTCTGGAAGTTTCTACAAACTTCCAGACCAGGGGGAAGTGCCAGAGATCGCTGCCAGATAAGTCATCCAGTTCCTGAGTCACTAAACCCTGACCCAGATTCACAGCTCAGGCTCAGCCCTTAGTTACAAATGTATTTTCTTACACTAACAGCTATCACTAACAACCTAGCACACTAGAGGGTGCTACATATATATATACAGTATATATTTATATGTAATAGGGTTGCACCGATACTGGTATCGGTATTGGTGCCAATACTGAACAAGTGCAAGCACTCATACAAAATGCAGTAAACCGATAACTTTGCTGTGCGCTTTGAGCCCATAAAAATATACTGGTATAGAGATTTTCTTGCCCATTCAGTACGCCGCTGATGTCCACAGTAGGATTGGGAGTCGGAGATGGTGGAACCCGTTATGCAGGGAGCTTTTCCGCACCACTTCCGTGTGAACCTGGGTTCACATAGGATCTGTGCGGGAAACTGCTTGCAATTCGGACAGGAATTGCAGTGCATTCCTATTCAAATCGCATGCAATTCTTTGCAGTATGATTTGAACCCATTCATTTTGTATGGGCTCAAATCGTACTGCAAAAGTATTGGTACTCGGTATCGGCGAGTACGTGACTGATAGTATTGGTACTCGTACTCGCCGGTAAAAAGCCGTTGTCGGTGCATCCCTAACATGTAACATATATTTCTTCTTTTTCTTTTTCCTTTAATCAATTCATTATTTCATTTGCTTGAGAAAGATATTTTACAAAGACCATGTGTGTTGTTAACCAAAATTTTGCTCCTACTGAATGGGCAAGGAAATCTCTTTACCTGTTCAGTATGTTCAGACAGTGGACAACCTCACTTTCCCTGCTAGAGGCAGGTAAGTTGCACGTAAAACCCCACATTTTGGCACCTCCTTTTAAAGGTATCAGATGTATGGAAAAGCCCTGTGCCCTTCAGCAGCCTTGACTGACTGCAACTGAGGGCACTACAAGGATGAACAGTAAATCAGTAGGGTGGTTGATCCTGTTGTTTTACCACTCATAAGCTCAAATGAAAATTTTATTTTTCAGTAGGATAATGTCCAACATAATAGTGCAGCAATCACTGCACAAATATTATATACAGTCGGGACAATGGACTGGCTCTATCACTAGACAAACATTATACACAATTGAGACAGTGGACTGGTCTGCCAGAATACTGCAAAATAATGCCTGATCTCATAATGCATCCATCACTAAAAAAGCATACTAAAACACTAGATAGGCATTTTACACTATTGAGAGGTGACTGGGCAAGATTATGCATCTCATAGTAAATCCATCTCTGGACATTTATCATACATAATGTGTCAATGGTCATCAGGTTAGGCTGGCCACATATAGTGAGATTTTCTTTGTTGATGGGGAATTGAGCAATTTCCTTTCCTGCAACTCATGGTTGCAGGAAAGGAAATTGCTCAATTCCCCATCAACACAGTCAGTTTTAATGGGGTAATCCTTCCTGCAGAGCTATTGTGTTCTCCCGGCAGCAGGGGCAGAGGAGAACACACAGTGAATATTGCTAGTGGCTAGACTATAGCCGCTGGCAATAATCACATGAAAAATCCGACAGGCTGATTGTACCCAAGTTGATCGATCAATCAACATGTGTACAATTAACGTGCCCATATGAACTTGTAGTGCAATCAGCAGTATTCAAGTCTTAAAGTGATACTAAATCCCTTTCCTTTATGTATATGAACGATGACACTGTATTTATTTTAATTGAAAAAAAAAAATCTAAGTGCCTCTTTTAATAATATAGACCGGCCATGTGATTCAGCTGTTTCCCAGCCTGCCTGCAGGAAAATATCAGTTGGGAGAGCTTCTAGTCCAGTTCTGCCAGTCACATGTCACAAGTCACAAAATACAGAGGACAAATGAATATCAAATATGTGTTTTAAATTGTCATACAAATATGAACTCAAATCTTTATTATTTCTATGCAAAAACATGGTGTGGGCTATCTAGGGGGAGGTTCCGCCAATCACAGCCTGTTTTATGCTCCTCCAGCCTGTCCTCAGCCCCCCTATGTTACTGTCCTCAGGTCCCCCTCACATTACGGTCCTCAGTCCCCCCCCCACATTTCACTGTCCTCACATCCCCCATTAAATGTCCTGAGCCCCCTTCACATTGCCCCCCCCTTCCTGTCCTACCTTACACAAAAATGAGGGGGGGAGGCACAGCAGGTTTGGACAGAGGGCGGAAGCTGCAAGCTGGTAACTGGATGATAGGACAGCCCTTCATCCTGGCAACCAATCACCTGTTTGTTAACTCGGGAAGCCCCCACCCTGCATCCAGAGTTGTCCCTCCTCCCACTGTTGGCTCTGTGGAAAAGACAGCAGTGGCATTGACAGCTCTGGGCAGAATGGCAATTAAATGGCAGGATTGTGGCAATCCAGTTAGAACATTGCCTTGGTCCGGAATGCTGTCCGCCATTTAGGGATGCCTACTCTAGACTATTGCATTTATTACACCGTACTCTACATTACTTACTTCATACTGTTGCATTTTGTATACTATATCATGTTTTGTGGACTGTTTCACGCTATATACTGTGCTGGATACTACATACTCCCTACTGCTTCACTCCTTACATGCTATTTTTGTACTCCTTAAAGCCGAACTGCACTTAAAAGTAGAAGTTGCGCTTTAAGTCCACCCCCTCCTCTGCCACATTTGGCATGTCATTTTTTTTTCTTTGAGGAGGAGGGAGTGGATACCTAGTTTTGACAGGTACCCATTCCCACTTCCGCTCGGATCCCCCAGGATTTTTTTGCATGCTTGTTGTTACATACTACATACTGTTGCACTTTGTACACTGTGTAGCAAATTAAATACTGCACGCTGCTGCAATCTGCTGTACATTATGTAGTGTGTATTGCTTTACTGTATATGCTGTGTTGTAGGCTACATTTTCCAGCCTACTGCACTTTGTATGCCTTACTGTGCATTTAATATTCTGGACTGATGCACTACTCTTTGTCCTGAACTTTGCATATTCTAGACTAATCCAATCTGTACTCTATGCTGTAAATTACATACTCCCCACCGCTGTACACTGTGCTGTATATAATACACTCAATACTTTCACTGTGCTGTACGTCATATACAGTACTTCACACTGCACCTTTCTGAACTGTACATCACAGTATACTGTATACTTCTCATTGCTCGACCCTGTATGCTGAAAACCTTTATTGAGCTGACAGGAATGCATTTCTTTAACCACTTAAGGACAGCTTCCTGCACATTTACGTTGGCAGAATGGCATGGCTGGGCACATCAACGTACAGGTACGTTGCTCTTTAAGAGCCCAGCCGTGGGTCGCGTGCGCGCGCTCGTGACCCGGTCCTGAGCTCCGTGACCGTGGCTGCAGGACCCGCGGACCCGATCACGGCTGGTGTCCCGCGATCGGGTCACATAGATGAAGAACGGGGAGAGGTAAGTGTAAACAAACCTCTCCCCGTGCTTTCTAGTGAGGCTGTCACTGATCGTCTGTTCCCTTTCATAGGGAAAGACGATCAGTGATGTCACATGCCAAGCAACGCCCCCTACAGTAAAAAAAAACACATAGGTCACACATAACCCCTCCCCGCCCCCTAGTGGTTAACCCCCCTTACTGCCAGTGTCATTTACACAGGAATCAGTTCATTTAAATAGCACTGATTGCTGTATAAATGACAATGGTCCCAAAAATGTGTCAAAAATGTCCAATGTGTCCGCCATAATGTCGCAGTCACAATAAAAATTGCTGATCGCCGCCATTGCTAGTAAAAAAAAAATATTAATAAAAATGCTATAAAACTATCCCCTATTTTGTAAACGCTATAACTTTTAACCAATCAATACCAATCAATACTTGCTAATTTACCAAAAATATGTAGAAGAATACGTATCGGCCTAAACTGAGGAAAAAAAAAGTTTTTTATATATATATTTTGGGGAATATTTATTGTAGCAAAAAGTTAAAAAAATATTGTTTTTCTTTCTAAATTGTCGCTCTATTTCTGTTTATAGCGCAAAAAATAAAAACCGCGGAGGTGATCAAATACCACAAAAAGAAAGCTCTATTTGTGGGAAAAAAGGACGCCAATTTTGTTTGGGAGCCACGTTGCACGACCGCGCAATTGTCAGTTAAAGCGACGCAGTGCCGAATCGCAAAAAGGGGCCTGGTCCTTTAGCTGCAAATTGGTCCGGGGGTTAAGTGGTTAAACTGAGCTTAAAGTGTTACTAAACCCAGGACCCTGCATTTACTATATTTGGTCTCCCACAGAACATGAAAGTGCAATTATTTTAGTAAATATAAACTGCTAAATACCATTTCTCGTCAGCAGTTAGAGCAGTCTTGTGACTTCTATCAGTGTCTGGTTTATGCTTGTAGGAGTTTGCATTCTCTTCTGACTGTCCTATGAGGAAGCAGCACCACTGACCCTCTGTCTGGACAGTGCTGATTGGCCCTGTGCTGATCACATGCTCTCTTTCTCTCAAGAAAAAAAACTCTCTAGCAATACACACCAAACTGAGCATGTGCAGCTTGTCTCCTAGCCGCTGTACTATCCTGAAGTTGGTTTGGGGATTCTGGGAGAAGGGGAGGATCAGAGGAGTTTGAATCAAACAGCCTTTTTACACAATGCAGAGGATTAACCCCTTAGGTTCTATAGTGAGTATAACAAGAATGCTTTACTGCATATACACACTGATTTTACTGTTGTGGGTTTAGTAACAATTTAACCGTAGAATCTTGTGATGAGGATATTTGTTGTAGCCCATCATCTTCACATTTTTTTGTAACAATTGTCTCTGTAATTAGTCATGTTCCTAAAATATGTTACAATGAATTTCAATGTCTTGTAGACAACCTTGAGCACTTGCAGATACAGCATAGACACTTTGTATGATGGTGTCAATATCACCATCGTCATTAATCCAATTACCATAATAAAGATGGATCTAGGGAAAAGCCTGTCCACCTCTGTATTCATTGCTTGTCACAAACGTTGACATATCTTTATATTACACATTATTGCTGATTTTTCCTGCTAGTGACCTAAAGAATGAAAATCTCTTTTTCATGAATACACCAAATTACCATGTGTGTACCCAGCCTTGATACTATATACTATATATGTGAGAACAGATTGTGTCTGGTCTTTTTTCACTGTGCCAACCAAAGTATAAACAAACCTTTAGTCCCATTTAGCAAAATGTATTTCATAGAACAGACTGTTTTACTGTAGGATTCCATTTAAACAAGTAGTTTTTTTTATCTAGGGAACATATGGTTGTTAGCTGTCAGGCAGATGTAGTCATTATGCAATAGTATCTGTATGCGGCTTATTTATTGCAAGCTACAAGGCTGTTTCCTCAGTATTTTCTAATTGTAATGTTATGAACAAATAAGTGGCACATTGATGTATAATATAAAACATAAAAATGCCAGGGGTTTACATTCAGTTTTATTAGTGTTCACTGTGTTAAACACACACATACACACACTATGAGGCTGATTTACTAAAGCAGACAAGGCTGCCCACCTAGGCAAGTAGGAAAGTGAACAGCCTCTATTTCTTTAGTATATTAACCCTGACATCTATATATATACAGGCATACCCCACTTTTAAGTACACAGTGGGATTTATTTACTAAAGCTAGAAAGTACAAAATCAGGCTCACTTCTGCATAGAAACCAATAAACTTCTAACCCCAGCTTGTTCAATGAAGCTTTGGTAATAAAACATGGAAGCTCATTGGTTTCTATGCAGAAGTGAGCCTGATTTTGTACTTTCTAGCTTTAGTAAATAAATCCCATTGTGTACTTAAAAGTGGTGTATGCCTGTATGTATATATATATATATATATATATATATATACATATATCCTATAAATAGTGAGATTGTATAGGGAAGGTCACCAGAAGCCTTGATGTGCACAATTATTATCTGTGAATGTTCCTTCCACCATCTGCCCAACGCAATGGAGGAGATTTACTAATGCAGCTGTGCATAATAATGCATGCCTGGCTGCCAGGGATGTCACAATGATTCCCACTATTGCTGAGTGTCAGTAACATATTCCCATGTATAATGAAGAGTCTAATGCCACATACACACGATCGGACTTTCCGCCAACAAAACCGTGGTATTTTGTCCGAAGGGCGTTGGATCAAACTTGTCTTTCATACACACGGTCACACAAATGTTGGCCAACAATTATGAATGTAGTGACGTACTACTACGTGGTTTTTCAGCTCTTTAGCTCCACCCTTTTGGCTCCTTCTGCTAATGTTGTGTTAGTAGAAGCTTGGTGAGTGTTGATTCGCGCTTTTCTTTTCACATTTTTCATTTAGCACTTTTCATTTCGTGCTTTTCAGTTCGTTTCTGAATGGCCGTTCGTCAACCAGACATGTTGCGGAATCGGAGGAGATAACGTGTTATTTATTATTGGCCTTGGAGTTATTGCTTTGACATTCTTTTTTTGGTTGAATAATGATTTGATTTGGTATATTTTCTATATTTTTGGATGCATAGAATGCACTTTTTGGTTCTATTCTAAGTTCTTTTGGCAGATAGCGTGTCTAATTTTATTTTTATTTTTTAATGCACAATAAAAACATTGTGTAGAATAATACTTGGCTATGTGTTTTACTTCAAATGACAGTTTTGGAGTAGGCAGTTACATTTAAAAAAAATACAATGTAAAATTGACAAAGGACACCAACATAGTTGTATGTTTGATCTTAAAAACTACAGGATAATGGTGTTGTGGTAACTTGCACAAATAAAAAAAAAAAAAAAAAAAGAAGCATAATAATATTATTCTTGCTATCACTAGAAAAAAAAAAGCCTTTGAAAATTTGTTTGCAATAACTCCATCAGTATCACCAGCAAAGCAGCTTCATTATTATCCAATTAAAGAAGAAGAGAATTGTGCGCTGCATTTCGAGATTTCATAATTTGCCACGTCACGAATGCTAATTCTCCATTCCGAACGCTAGTTTACAAGACCGACCGCTTCTGTTTCCGAGCATGCGTGTTTGTACGTTGGACTTTTGTCTGACGGACTTTTGTACACATGATCGGAAAATCCGACAACACACATTTGTTGGCGGAAAATTTGAAAACATGCTAGCCAACAAATTTGTTTTGGCGGAAAGTCCGACAACAATTGTCCGATGGAGCATACACACGGTCGGATTTTCCGCCAACAGGCTGACATCAAACATTTCCCGTCGGAAAGTCAGATCGTGTGTACGGGGCATTAGGCTATCACCCTGACTGTCATTACAATATGGCTAGGTTATTATTGTTGCTGCTGTGTATGTATTGTTCACCCACTTTAGTTCCTACGGGGTTGATTTACTAAAACTGGAGAGTGCAAATTCTGGTGCAGCTCTGCATAGAAACCAATCAGCTTCCAGGTTTTATTGTCAAAGCTTAATTGAACAACCTGAACTTAGAAGCTGATTGGTTACTATGCACAGCTGCACCAGATTCTGTGTGCACAAGTTCCCACTGCAACAGAGCAAGACAAACTGACTAAACTTTTTGATTTCCACTAGTACCATTATTGAAAATGGTACTCTATGACCTCAAAAGTCTATTATGCCCTTACATAATACTTAAGGATATCTATAACAGAATAATGGTGTTCATGTGTTTATGGGTAGAAAGCCTACAGCCAGGGTTATACTTAAATATCACATAATGCTAGGTGTATATGAATGCTTTTTTGGATACCTCTTAATTAATTATTATTATTATAATTATTTTCTATGTCAGGGGTCTCCAAACTTTCTAAACAAGGGTCAGTTTATTCTCCTTCATACTTTAGGGGAGGCCGGACTTTGTGGTCAGCGAGAGTGGACATTTTCCTGGCATCAGTGAACAATGAACAGTGAACAGTAAACATTGCCACATTTGGTGTCAGTGGGAGAAATAATGCCCCATTATTGGTGTCAGTGGGAAAAATGGTGCCCCATTGTTGGTGTCAGTTGGCAGAATAGTGTCTTTTATCAAGGAATAATGCCCCAAAGTGCCAGATAAAGGCAAGCAAAGGGCCACATTTTGGAGACCACTGTTCTATGCTGTCTGCTTTACAGTATATGTAGAACTACTATTCAAGTATACATACCATTATCACAGGAAATGTGAAAATGCTGCATGTTGCTGGGGCTGCAGAGAGCCTTATGTCTGACTCACATTTCAGCCCTTCCCTCCATTTTTTTGCTGGTTTTCCCGCGAAAAATAGAAAAACTATCCAAAATTTCAAATTTGGCACTACCACGTCTCACTTTGCTCATCTAAACACCCCTCCCCCCTTTTGAATTAATTTTGATAGATACAACACTGACTATAACAATTTTTATCAATAATGCCAATATCTAGATTATTACCTTGAGAAATAAAAATAGAGATTATAGGCATGATTTATGTAACTGTGAAGTGAGGTCAGGAAAGAGGTAAATAAAATGAGCTGAATGGAACCTGGGACAGGTCCTCTGTTTTTCTCTTTAGCCTACTGCACATCTTAGATCCATATCACACGAGTAATGGCTAAGAGAGCACTCACCTACTCCTATGGTCTGACTGGCTGAAACAGTTAAAGCAGAGCGCCCCCCAAAAGGGGAAGCTCCACTTGTTTGCTCCCCCCCCCACTGCTGCCACATTTGGCACCTTTCAGGGGGAGGTTTTTGTCAGATACCTGTCCCAAAAATCAGAGTGTCCCCACTTCCGGGTGACCATTTTCAATGGTCACTCCACCCAAAAGGTATAATTAGTTATATGTGAACCCTAGAGGATTGCGTCAGCAACTAGTCTTTAATATGTCTTGGATCTTCCAAAAGCAAGATCTGACTTTCCTGTGGTGGTTTTGGTGTTCCCGCCCCAACATTATATGCTGTAGCTCCTGCTACTGCTTCTCCGCAATAAAAAAATTAAATTAGAAATCCAACAGGGACCCCTCATAATGGCGACTGCAGGTGTGCATACCCGGGATCTCAAATGCAGATTCTAACCAATAGCGTCCACAAGAATTAATAACTGTATAATACATGAACCTTCAGGTCTTGGTGGAATGATCCTTTAAGTTCAGAAAGAAAAAGTTTGAAAATCCAGGCTATTCAAACCAAAATGCAGAACAAATTTTACATATTGTGCTGTTTATGGAAATCTGACTTCTTTTCTTTAACCCGTACTAATATTGTCTTTTTCTTTACATAGGATGCTGGCTAACAGGGTATCTTGCATGGAAACGGGAGCAGCGCAATCTGTCCATTCACTAAATGATACCAGCTGGTCCTCTCCCTATTTACGTTTGCCTGCCACTGCCTTTGCTGAACAGAAACTTCCTGCTGTCTCTACCCATTGTGCCGTCATGCAAGAAAAGCCATGTCATCCATGTCTCATAGGATGCTGAGCATTCCTCTTCATTTAACTTTTCCCTACAGCTACAGTTGCTTTCAGAAAAGAAAAAAAAAACAGTGGACCAATTGATTATTTATCTCTTCTATGTCTGTAGGGTTTGGAAGTATACGACTGGAATTATTCGGACTCCTGCATTTTCATCATTTTTAAGAGACTGTTATTGTTTTGCTGCTACAATGAGAATTGTACTTTGCTATGTAAGGTTTGGAACTGTACAAAGGGTAAAGGTTTTGTACTGGAGTAGCAACGCTTCAAAGTCCATCTCTCTGTTACCCATGATGCACTTTTTTTTTAAATTGAAACGATTTAAAACAGAAGTTTTAATGCCTAATAGTGTACTTTTTGTTTTAACAAAGGCCACCTTTATGTGTAATGCCATATTTTCAGTGTTAGATTTTAATCCTTCAACAGAGTGCAGTAGAAGGCAGCATGAATAGATGATATTGTGGTTTCTTGTACAGGCTGGATGGCAAAGAAGATCTGTAAATGTTTATTCTGCTCAAATTTCCTTTAAAACTCCCTCTAAACTGCGCCCCAATTGGGAACAGAGCTAACGTGTTGAACTAAAGACCAGAATTCCCTGAGGGGGTAAAGCAATCCGACAGAGGAGGGAGGAGATATTTGCTGAGCGTCATCAGAGATGTGGGATGAAATTTCACCCTCTCTAGATTTCACTGATCCAGGAAGCCAGTGAGACAATCTCTCCACATACTAGCAGCCCTTTCGCTATAATTAAAATAGTATGGACATACCAGTAACGCAATAGGGGCCAAGTACAAGGAATATTTTTTTTCCCCCCAGACCCCTTTCCATGGAACCGCACCTTCCATTTTCCCCTGCCTGCTATTCTGTTTTCGTGTTTGTTGACTCCTGTCTGGATGATGAAAAATGTGCAATTCAGTCCTCAGTCACTGGTATGAGGATATAACAGGGTAGAAGTCACATTCATAATATTATGTGCACTTGTACAGATGTAGCCAAGAGTCCAAAATGACAGTAGCTTAGAGCTCATGTGCTGGCACTTATATCTGAAAAAAAAAAAGAATTATAGAAATGATGTGAAGTGTTCCCCCCCCTCCCCTTTTTTTAAAGGACAAGTTTTGAAGAATCTCAATCACATTGCGATTCAGTGTGTATGTTTACTAACTCCATTAAAGCATTTGCTCATTCACTTTTCTGCACAGTGGCTGCTATTTGACATAGTTATGAATTTTATACCTTGATGTGGAGTCAAGATAAAGGCATTCTGTGCAGTACAGATGAAACATAGCAGCTTTTTAGTGTATGTGTACTGTTAGTACTCTGTATATACTGTATTTCTATAGCTTCATTTGTAAAAAAGAAAAAAAAAAAAAAGAAAAAAACTGAATCACTTAGCAGTTTAAAGTATTGTTTTCAGAAACCACCCCCTTAATTTATTAACATGGACTCTGATCTTGTGGAGTGTCAAATTCTCTCTCTGTCATGTTACATGTCTCCACAGTTGTAACTCTGAACCTGTTGGGAGCAGCAGAACCATCCAAATGTTTCCAAAATGAAAAAAAAAAAAAAAAAAAAAAAACGAAAAAAAACAACACATCATTCTTTGGTACATTTGAAGAAAAAGCTTTGTATTGTTATTAACATTCCCACTGTGAAGAGGGCGACTTGTGTGTGTGGCAAGGACTTAACGTACAACTGAAGTGTTGCTGTTTGTGTTTTGTTGGTTTGGATTCATAGGGTAATGTCTTGATGGGTTGTTCTTTAGAACATCTCTTTTTATCTTATAAATTTATGTGCAAACTTTATAAATGTGTTTTTTTTGTCATGATTTACAAACACATGCTATTTGTACACAGATGTATTGTACATGGGACATTGTCAAATGTCAGTAGAACCTTGTATTGCGAGCATAATTCGTTCTGGATCTAATCCAAAGCACTTGTATATCAAAGCAAATTTCTCCGTAAGAAATAATGGTAACTCAGATGATTTCGTTCCACAACCGCAACCACAAAAAAAAAAAGTGTACATAGGGAATGCATTAAGCAAAATCCAGCAGGAGCTACAGAGTATAAACGAGAAGAGAGGTGCCTCTAAGTGTAGCATCTTTCAGGCTCAAGTAAGAGAGGCGCCTCTAAGTGTAGCAATATGGTTACATTTTATGAACGTACAACATTTAGCAACTCACGTGGTTGATGATTAAAAGAGGCACATCTAAGTATGCAGGCATCCGGGGTAAAGCTGTCCACATAGACCGTCCTCCGCACTGCCATCGACACCATTCTTTTCACGCTATGCTCCACGAGCGCTTCAAGCCTCACTTTCAGAACGCTCTAATGCAGGGTAGTCTTCTCGGTCACGATTGAAGACTAACGGCGGTGAGAGCTGGCGGTGCAGATGATGGTCTATGTGGACAGCTTTACCCCTGATGCCTGCATACTTAGATGTGCCTGTTTTAATCATCAACCATATGAGTTACTAAATGTTGTACCTTCATTAACCGCTTCAGCCACGGAAGATTTTACCCCCTTTCTGACCAGAACGCTTTTTACAATTTGGCTCTGCATCGCTTTAACTGACAATTGTGCGGTCATTCGCCGCTGTACGCATATGAAATTTGTGTCCTTTTTTCCCCACAAATAGAGCTTTCTTTTGGTGGTAGTTGATCACCTCTGCGGTTTTATTTTTTGCGCCCTAAACAAAAAAAGATTTTTGAAAAAAATTAATATTTTTTACTTTTTGCTATAATAAATATCCCTTTATGTCTGTGAAATAGCATCTAGGCTTGTATACAGACTAACTGCACAGCTAACTATCATAGCTATGACTAAGCACTAGTGGCTGTGCAGTTAGTCTGTATACAAGCCTGGATGCTATGATTTTAATTATATTTTTGAAATAAAGTTGAATAATTTGGAGTACGGCTATCCAGCTACATCTTTTTTACTTAGATAGCCTCTGATTGGCTATCACAGTGACCAGTCAATGTGAAGCCCACCTCTGTGTTTCTATCTCTGTGAACGGAGAGAAAAATAAAATTGCAGAGAAAAAAAATTGTAATAAAAAATAAATAAATAGAAAATAAAAAAATAGCTAGATCACAGTTTGACCTAGGTCAGTCAGGTTAGTGTTTGGGTCAAGTAAGTGTCAAAGGTCAGGGTAAAAGGTCATGAACAGTATATTTTGGAAAGCATTTTTAAAATTAGTATTAGTGACAGTTAGCGTCAGTGTCACTGTGTTTTAGGTAGGATAAAATGGCTTTTTAAATAAAAAGCGAAGTGCGCACTATTCTTTTTGGGCTGGACTAGGTGTACATATAACGACAAACATACACATATGTGGTATCGCTGCGATCATCCAGAGCAAAATAATACATTTTTTGTTCTTTGGCGGTAGGTTATGGTAGTAACAAATATATATATATATATATATATATATATATATATATATATAATTAAATTAAATATATATTTTTTTTTTTACTATTTTTTACTATTTTGGGACAGTTTTTATTCATTACCATTTACCACCAAATGAAAGCCCAATTTGTCCTTAAAAAAACAAGGTATAATCCACCTGGGTGCACAAAGTAGTTGATTTGTTTTACTAACACATGTCAAAATTGCAAAATTGTGCTTTGGCATTAACATTTGTTGTACCCTTAGACGTGAAGGGGTTAAGGTGAAGTGTGGATTTGGCCAGCGACCTCCCGCCAACTTCTTGTGTTAGCAGGTGGTCTCCCTCTGTATACTGGGTAAAGCACACCCAGATCATGTGCTAGATCTGTCCACAGGCAGCTACTGCAACATTTTGGTATAAGTGAATTCAAATATAGAAATTGTTTAATATGATAAATTAACACTGGTATCCAGAATCACATTTGCACCTTATTTTTGTTCTAGCATGTAGGACCACATAACAGGAAGGTACATAGATGTCATAAGTAGCAATGTGCAAATTAATATGAGGACCTAAAAAATATATATTTTTTTTTTTTTTTCAGAAAACTGTCTGACTTGTAGATAATTAAATAGTTCATAAATCCAGGGCAATTGTCATACTGCACAATTCCAGTTTGGTCCTCAGGTTGGCAAAATTTGCTTACCCATATTTAGGTAAATTGCAAATGAGATACTTTCTTTAAAAAGTTGCGATTCACCAAAGTTGCTATTTTGCCTAATTCATGTATTTGAAAATGTATTTACTGATCTTCTTCAGAGTTTGTTTCCATTACACATTGGCATGCTTCCAAGTACTAGATAGAAAAGTATTTGTGTAACCCATAACAGACACATTGCTGTTATATTTTGTTGTATACATTGCACAAATTGGCCGTATGAAATAAAAGATCCAGGCAGTTGTAGAGTTTATAGCAAAATACATGAATACAGCATGACTTTGAACAGTCGCCTGGAGTGTAGCTGTCACATTGTAAACAGTGGTGATCCACTGCCTGCCCATGCCAGCTGCGTGCTCTGTATCAAAAGCATTATGAGTGACGCTCCTCATACATAGGGGTTGATTTACTAAACTAAATAGGCTGTTCACTTTGCAGGGGATTTTTTTTCCTAGAGCTTAGTGAATGTGGTGAAATTTCATTTTGCAAAGAATATCCAACCATGTGTTTTATTTTTGCTTGCACAAGATTGGATAATGGAAGTCAGCAAAGCTGCACCTCATTCACCAAGTCCTGGGGAAAATTCTCTTGCAAGGTGACCGGTCTATTTGCCTTTAATGAATCAATACCATACAGCACAGAACACCGCTGTTAAAAGTGACAGCAAAGTTCCGCTGATTATATGGGTAGAGCTGCTCTCACCCATTGCAATCTGCAGTGCTGAACTGTCAGTGTGAGGTCTTGCGCAGTGCTGGACACTTTCAGGTAATACTGAACTAGATACCTGGCCCTGATACCACCAAATGGGAACACCAGTGTGTGAATACCCTCAAGAAAAATCTTACAAGTGCCTGGTGTTTGAGCTATTTTGGGATTCATACATTTACAGGTAATTTAAATAATACTTTCTTGAAAAAGGGTCAAATCTAAGGACTGGAGATTTCAGATGTTATCCTTAACAAAGGCTTAAGCCCCATACACACGGTCGGATTTTGCGATGGATTCTGTCCTATCGGACAATGTTGTCGGAAATTCCGACCGTGTGTAGGCACCATCGGACATTTTCCATCGGATTGTCTGACGGACAAAGTTGTATCTCCTGCTCTAAAGATTTTCCGACAACAAAGTCCGATCACACCAATTCCAATCGTGTGTAGCGAATTCCGACGGACAAAGTGCCACGCATGCTCAGATCACATTACAAGACCAAAGCTATTGGCTACTAGCCTCTACGTAGTCCCGTCGTAGGCAAAAAACATCACCACGTTCAGAATGATCGGATTTTCCGACAACTTTGTCCGACCGTGTGTATGCAACACCAGTGTCGGACTAAATCCGTCGGACCAAATCCGATGGATTTGGTGGTCGGATTTTCCGACCGTGTGTATGGGGCTTTAGAAGACACAGACTATGTACAAATACTTAAGCTGCCCCAACGCTAGTAGACTTTTAAATGAACATTTGAACGAATATAAAATGATCAGTACATTAGATGACTTGATGAATGTCATTCAAAAGTACTTCAAAATTTAGTTTGCTTCTAACACTTAATTTTGGAATTAATGTAATTTCCCAAACAAAAACCACATACACTGTTAGAAATTTGTTCATTTGACAAAAGTTTTTCTTCCTGCTCCTTATAATTTTCTTGTCACTATGGTTGAAAATGAACGTCGAATTGACTCTACTAACAATTAGCAAGTTAATTTTATTAAAACAAATAGTTTCAAACAAACTTTTACTAGTGTATGGCCAGCTTTGGAATACCATCTAAGGACCCTCAGCAACCGCATAATGACAAACAGGGCACCAAAAATGTGATTGTAAACGATAAAAATAGAAATAAAAGGCAAACCATTTTTGTATAGATAAAAAACAAAAAACATTATAATTACAATTTTCCCTTTTTTATAGGTGAATACCTCCCTCTGTTCTCAGCTGCATAAGAGGGGAGGAGATACAGCAGCACACTCATCTTCCCAGTGAAAATCTGTGCAGTGGCTGGTCAGGACAAGTCTGATGATTGGAGGAGAGCATACTGAGTTCCCAGCATAGCTAGAGAACTGACCACGGTGTACTGTTTTGCTTAGTGTTGTGAGTTTTTACTATGAAAGCAGAGGGGTTGGCAGTAAAACCAGGTATTTCACATAAAGGAAGCAATACAAAAAGAACAGGATATTTTCTCATACAGTACATGGTACAGCAGGCACATATCAGGAATATGAAGTGTTGGTGTAACAAACACTTTAATCCTCTATAACATGTTATTTTAAAGAAAAATTATATAAGAATATTTCGTTGGAAAAATAAAATTATGAAAACCTTTGGTTGAATCAAATCCTGCAAAACACTTCATTCTGTTTTTTAAACAATCAAATATTTACTAATGCTATAAATTTTCCGTGCTCAGAAAATGTGCATTTAAAGGAAGAAATTAAAGAATAATTATAAAGACATATAGTGTAATTATAAATGCATACATAAATACTGAAAGGCCTATACATAATACACAATGATGAGAACATTCAAAGTACACTATCTCATATCAACCAATTGAAAATCATCTTATGTTGCACTGACAAATGGAATCATTGGTTAATGCACATCACTGCTTTTTTGCTGAATTTTCTAAGGCAAATAATGTACCTTTAATTTTTGATTTGCTGGAACAGAACTATACATAGCAGATATTATCAGATATCATTTCTCTATTGAAAAGAATCAAACGTATAAGAACAGATTTAACTACCAAAATATTTGTAAAGTAGAGCACTTATGCCACGTACACACGACCGGTTTTGCCGTCGGAATAAACTCTGAAGGTTTTTTTTTCTGATTGAATTCCGCTCAAGCTGTCTTGCATACACACGGTCACACCAAAGTCCAACCAACAAGAACGCAGTGACGTACAACACGTACGACGGGACTAGAAAAGGGAAGTTAAATAGCCAGTAGCCAATAGCTTAGGTCTTGTACTTGCTTCAGAGCATGCGTAGTTTTTGGTACGTCGGAACAGCATACAGACGAGCTGTTTGCCCAATAGGAATTGGTTCCTTCTGAAAAATGTAGAACATGTTCTCTTTCTAGGTCCGTCAGAATTTTCTACGTAAAAAGTCAGATGGGGCATACACACGATCGGAATATACGATAAAAAAAGCTCCCGTCTGACTTTTTATGTCGGACATTCTGCTCGTGTGTACACGGCATTAGTCTTGTGATCCACCCCTGTCTCTCGCTATGTTAGCTGGCAGCATAGGACAAGCAGGATGACAATGTTCTTCACATCCTGCAATTCAGTAGACTCATTGTCACAGCCACTCCTCCTGCCTACCCCTTTTTACCATTAGTAAACATCATCATGCAGACAGATACCCCTAATTCCCCTCCCAATTTAAGCCCTTCTCACAAAACTGTCTAATGAACAAGAACTTCCATTGCAATGCTGATTTCAACTTTTGGTTTGTATGTAGTCACTGAAGGACAGATTTAAATCAAGTGCACTGGATTTAAAAGATTTAATGAATGTGAAGAAACACATAAGTAGGAAAAAATAGTTTAATGTATTTGCCTAAAGTATTAATTTCAAGGGGTTATGTAAACAAAATAATACTTTCTCAGAAGATTTTTAGTGCTTGTAGAATTTTTCTTTTTGTCCCAGATCCAGTTGGAAAGAGTAAGATCATCCATCATTCTTTTTTTTGATATTGCTGTGTCTCCTTTGCAGAGATTTCCTCGGACTTCCTGTCCAGTGATCAAAACAGGACATGAGTGTAAGTGACCTTGAAATAAGGGGAAATCCTACATTTGATAGTTCTCCCCATTTGAAGAATACTCCTCTACTCCTGTTTCTATGACATCTGTTAAGACTTAACTATCCTTTCACGTGCTGTCATTGTGATTAGAGTGACAACCCTGGTCCTAACCTGGGGCTACTATGTAAATTTAGCTTTTGGCTGGGCTGTAGGCAGCTCAGACTGTTTGTACAGTTTATATTTGGCCTTTCCCTAAGCTCAGTTGGGTTGTACATTTCCCACTGTCGCCAGTAGGTGTCATTGGTACCACAGGCCATAGTACGAGATTTCACAAACAGGCTGAGTTATGAATATTTATGTTTCCTTCAGCCAGCCCAGTAGGATAATCATGACCACTGGTGCATCATGGGGAAGGATATATATTTGGGACAGGCCATGTGCTAACTCTCTTGCCTGAGAAGGTGCCTATTTGGGGCCTATGTATCCTGAGCTGGTCCTGAGGTTTTTACTGCCTGGTGTGGAGGAAGCTGAGCCAAGGTGAGAAGATCCAAGGGAGGACCCTTGCTAGAGAAAGCCAGGAGGAAGGCTGGTCTCTCAGAAGGGCCTGGTGATTCGCTTGGAGGACACATTAGAATCTGAAGATGTGCTTGCAGTGTTGCCGGGTCAGCTTAAAGGTTCTGACATTGTGAAGCTGTACTTTGTTCTGGATCCACGGAGTCTGAAAGTGATCTGCTGTGGTATCTGAGACCCCTAACCATCTATCCTTCGACCTCCTTTTCAGTTCAATATTAAAACTTTGAAAAGACTAGCACCCAATTTCTGTTCAAAACTCCCTGTTGAGTGACATTGGTGAAACCAGTCAAGGACCAGCACTGCTGGAGCTGAGTGACTCCCCTAGCTGCCAGAGAATAACTCCTCCAGTGAGAGTGGGAGTGAAGCCAAAGGAAAGGAAAGACAGATTTTGGTGGTAGGGGACTCAATTCTTAGAAGGACAGAGAGGGCAATCTGTCACAAAGACCTGAAGCGCCGAACTGTATGTTGTCTACCGGGAGTTTGGGTTCGGCACATCACGGATCTGGTGGACAGATTACTGGGAGAGGCTGGGGAAGACCCGGCTGTCATAGTGCACGTTGGCACCAATGACAAAGTCAGAGAAAGATGGATTGTCCTACAAAACGATTTTAGGGATTTAGGAGCTAAATTGAGGAAAACGACCTCCAAGGTAGTTTTCTCAGAAATACTACCTGTACCTCGAGCCACAACAGAAAGGTAGAGGGAGATTAGGGAAGTAAACAAGTGGCTGAGGAGCTGGTGTAGAAAAGAGGGGTTTGGGGTCCTGGAGAACTGGGCCGACTTCTCAGTTGGTTACCAGCTCTTTAGCAGAGACGGACTGCACCTAAGTGGGGAAGGTGCAGATTGGCTGGGAGTGAAAATGGGTGACAAGTTAGCAGATATTTTAAACTAGGTGATTGGGGGGAGGGTCCAGAGGTAGAGATAGTCAGTGCGGAACAAATTCCAGAGGGTAGTATTGGAGGCATTAGTGGTAGGTTGACTAAAGCACCTAAACCTGAGGTAAGTATAGTAACAAGTCCTATTTGCAACCTCAGAACACCCAATAAGGAGATAGTATGCGACCGGTCTAAACTTCGTGGCATGTTCACCAATGCCAAGAGTCTGGCGGACAAGATGGGAGAACTAGAGCTACTGCTGTACGAGGAGGATTTAGATGTTGAAGGTATTGAATTTATTCTTCTCCTCAGTCTTCACGAGGGAATCGGGGGGGTTTCAGTAACCAAAACTGCAATGTTCATCCTCATGACATGTCACAGGAAGCACCCTCATGGCAAACAGAGGATATAATTAGAAATAGACTTTAAATACCTAACATTAATAAGTCACCGGGACGAGATGGCTTGCACCTGAGGGTCCTTAAGGAACTCAGTCAAGTAATTGCCAGATCATTGTTCCTAATTTTTACAAACAGTCTACTGACTGGAATGGTACCAGCTGATTGGAGAAAAGCCAATGTAGCACCAATATTTAAACAAGGCCAATATACATCCCTGAGAATTACAGACCAGTTAGCCTAACATCAATAGTATGCAAGCTCTTGGAGGGGATGATAAGGGATTATATACAAGATTTAAGTAATGACAACGGTTTTATTAGCAGTAATCAGCATGGATTCATGAAGAATTGTTCTTGCAAAACCAATCTATTAACCTTCTATGAGGAGGTGAGCTGCCATCTAGATAAAGGAGGGCCCATAGACGTGTGGTACCTGGATTTAGCAAAAGCATTTGATACAGTTCCCCATAAACGTTTACTGTACAAAATAAGGTCCGTTGGCATGGACAATAGGGTGAGTACATGGATTGAAAACTGGCTACAAGGGCGAGTTCAGAGGGTGGTGATAAATGGGCAGTATTCAGAATGGTCCGGGTGAAAAGTGGGGTCCCCCAGGGTTCTGTCCTGGGACCAATCCTATTTAATTTATTCAAAAACGACCTGGAGGATGGGATAAACAGCCCGATCTCAGTATTTGCGGACGATACTAAGCTAAGCAGGGCAATAACTTCCCTGCAGGATGTGGAAACCTTGCAAGAAGATCTGAGCCAATTAATGGGGTGGGCAACTACATGGCAAATGAGGTTTAATGTCGAAAAATCTAAAATAATGCATTTGCGTGGCAAAAATATGAATGCAATCTACTCACTAGGGGGAGAACCTCTGGGGGAATCTAGGATGGAAAAGGACCTGGGGGTCCTAGTAGATAACAGGCTCAGCAATGGCATGCAATGCAAATCTGCTGCAAGCAAAGCAAACAGAATATTGTCATGCATTAATAGGGGATCAACTTCAGAGATAAAACAATAATTCTCCCACTCTACAAGACTCTGGTCCGGCGGCACCTGGAGTGTGCCGTCCAGTTCTGGGCACCAGTCCTCAGGAAGCATATGCTGGAACTGGAGAGAGTCCAGGCAACAAAACTAATAAAGGGACTGGAGGACATTATTTATGAGGAAAGGTTACGAGCTCTGAACTTTTTCTCTCTGGAGAAGAGACGCTTGAGAGGGGATATGATTTCAATGTACAAATACTGTTATCGGTGACCCCACAATAGGGATAAAACTTTTCTGCTAAAGGGAATTTAATAAGACACGCGGCCATTCACAAAAATTTGAAGAAAAGCGGTTTAACCTTAAACTGCATAGAGGGTTCTTTACTGTAAGAGAGGTAAGGATGTGGAATTCTCTTCCACAGCAGTGGTTTCAGTGGGGAGCATCGATAATTAAAAAAAACTATTAGATAAGCACCTGAATGACCACAACACACAGGGATATACAATGTAATACTGACATAAAAGCACACACATAGGTTGGACTTGATGGTCTTGTGTCTTTTTTCAACCTTGCCTACTATGTAACTATGTAACTCAGCCCTGGAGTAAATGCTAGCCCACTCCCTGCCTCTGAGGGTGCTATCCTGCCTTTCGGGTAATGGGGGGGGGGGGGCAAAATCTGTCCAATTGATGTCCAATATTATTTCCATTCATTAGTGCCAGCTTTTCACACAACTTTTTGCATCCATTGGCTATTGGTGATATCCTGTTGGCCTTGCTACCTACAGTTTATGTATTGCAACACATCACTGAAGAATTAAATGGATATGTTTCAGGAAGACATTTCAGTCCATGGAGAGAAGTGAGCCACACAGACAGCAGAAACGAGCAGTTCTAGGATCAGTTTACATAAGGCCTGTCATTCTCTATGAAGATCTTGACCAGAGAGCTTTGACAATCTTTCTTACATGCTAGAAAGAACAGCCAGCCACAAATGATTTTCTGTCTCTGCCACAACTCTTATAAACTCCCTACTTTTTATTTAATTGACAACCACTGCCAGATACAATTATGTGCTAAAAAGTGTATTCAACCTGTAGGTTGCTAGATTAACAGAGATAATTATTTGCTACCTATGTTTAAATGTGCCATATAACAAGTTGGTATAATAGCCTTTGAGCTAATATTGATTTTCTATTTAGCTAGCCGTTAAAACCTCATTTAAGCTATCATGGATTGTCAAAACATCCACGGAACAGTCACTTTTGCTGAGCTCGACCATCAATGTGAGTCACCCCTCCTCTCTTCTGGAACACTTTCAACAGTGGGTTTTATTTTCCTGGTATAACTTTTCTGAAATGTTATACAGTGTCTTCATAACATCTCATTGCAGAATGCTTAAGTCATGATATCAGATGTCCAGAGGAAGAACAGGACTTCATGGCAGGCCCGCAATGTAAAACTATCAGCTTTGTGTCTTGGGGATTTACATCACATACAACTGGTGTGCAGGAAGGTATTAAACGCATGATGCTACAAACTGTTATGCGGTAACATTTCTGATGCTCAAGACGGAAATGGGGATGATGTCGCATTGTGTTTGGATCAAATCTATATTTATTTTCAAAAACATAGTTCTGCTTCAGTCCACCATGGCAACTTTATCCTGAAACTTGAGCACCCAGATGCATTGTAATCGTATCAGGCCCTGCTGGAGGTTGGATCATAATGACTATAGCTAATCCAGCCAAAGAAGTGATTCAATATCTTATGATATAGTTTTCCAATTAAACCTGTGCTGTTTCCTGATTTATCTCAGCCACAAAACAAACAGCATAATGCTGGCCATGAAATATAATATTATTAGGGAATGGAGATTGTACATTTAGCAGGCACTGCACCACCAGGACACAAAAACCTGCAGGGCTTAGCTGGCTGTTTTTTTCTGCTCTTGAACCTAGTACACACTACTGGTTATTTTTTCTACTGACAGCTCAGGTCGGAGCCATTGTACTAACTATCCGATGTTAGTCAGATTGTGTTCTGACAAGGAGATGGCCCCCTCCCGCCAGAACACTCTGGTCAGAGCCCTCTACCATTGGCTGAGAGCACGGAACAGGACACCTTTTTCGGTCATGAGCCTACGACAGAAGCTGGACCGAATGTTGGCCAGTTTCTATTGACATTCGGGCTGTGTGTACCCTCTTTCTGCCCCGCCATGCAAAGTATTATAATGGAGATGCAAACAAGGTGCTTCTCCAAATAAATAGCCACAAGCTGTTGATTCAACGTGGCCGTTGATCATTCTTCTGGAGCTAGAAGTTCATAAGAACTCTCCTTAGGACATTCTTTTTCCTTCTCCCACTCAGTAGACACTGCACTTAGAGTCAGCTCGCTTCTCAAATTGTCAAAAAAATTTATTGGATGGAGCTACACAAAATATTATCTATATGCAGAGCAAAGGAATTAGAAGTCTTGGAGCCTGCAAAGAATTTCTTTAAATCATGATGAAAGTTGCCATTTCTTCTGCACTGTAGCCCCACAGCCAAGGTCTATAACAGGGGTCTTCAAACTATGGCCCTCCAGTTGTTCAGGAACTACAATTCCGATCATGCCTAGTCATGTCTGTGAATGTCAGAGTTTTACAATGCCTCATGGGATGTGTAGTTCTGCAACAGCTGGAGGGCCGTAGTTTGAGGATCCCTGGTCTATAACCTGCCTGTCCCAAAGCTGTGGACCAAGACAGATCTTTCACCAGGAGAAATGATCACCGATTTAAAGTGCTAGCACACATATGAGGCCATGTTATAGGTTGTTGACATTTCATTAACACCAAATGTTTTCTGATTTATCTTCAACCACACTGCAGAAAGACTAAAAAATATACATTTGTAGCACGACCCCCTTGGGGACTGCTTGGATTTACCTGCTCATCTGCACCGCCATGACCTTGTGAAAATTCCAACCCACCTGACACTCTGGGTTCAGACATCTTTGCACCACCTTAAAGTAATAAGGCAAACAACTCAGTGCGTTTATATTCTATTAACATTTACTGGAACAATTCAAAGAGGATATTGTTACACAGATGAGACAATAGATCTACTGAACTTTGGGTAACAGTCCTAGCTCAGCAGAGGAATCCATCTACAATAACACAAGGCAAGATAATTTGTAGATAATAGTATATTATATACACATATGTACAGTAGAATACTACTTGAACCTGAAAGGATAAGCAAAGGTTAAGTATTTATACTGGCAAACTTCTAAAGAGGGAACCCGGGCCGGCTTATTAACCTTTAATCCTAAAGAGAGATATCAGGCTTAATAGAAATGGTATGAGGGCCCTTTAAGCAGTAATGACAGCAATGTCCCCGTTGCAAGCCTGGTGGTCTTCACTGGCAGTCAGAGCTCATTAACTATATCCAATAAGATGCAGTACCAACCAATGGAGTTTCTTGAAATTGAAGAAGCTAAAGATGTCTATGTACAGTGTTCAAAGATAGGTGCAGTAAAGTATTCCCAAGGTAAAGCTGTCTGTACACAGTGTCTCAGTGAAAAAATAAGGAAAGGTTTGCAAAAGTGGGCAATTGCCCTCTCAAATGACCAGGCCAATTCAATGCCTTCTGGACAGCAGCTCCTGGAGTGACGTTCTTGCAGCGGATCCGCTCTGTCGACCTCCCAGTGCGAAGCTCGAAGCATGGATTGTCGGATGACCGCGGTGGTGCTGGATGGATGTCTGATTTACAGCAAGCAGTGCTAGGCCCTTCTCATCTGGGTTGGAATGTTGTACCCCGCGTGCTAGGCCGCGACCTCGCTCTCCATGCATGGAGAGGTCCGTCACACAGCAGCAGGCCCAGGAGGAAGAGAGAGCATGGGGCGGGTATCTGGCTTTTATAGCTCCTCCCAGCAATCTCCCTGATGGTAGCAAAGATTCCTGGGATATGTAGTCCAGGTGTATAGTCACACGGAGCAATTGCCATTCTGAGGGACTACTATCCCCACAATCCCTTTGGTTTGGCTCACAAATATGATGTAATTTAATAATGCTGGGCACTAAAGGGAAATGTGATATATAGAAATACCGGAGGATCACTGTAATTTGCAATTGTAGTCCATATTGCTACATCCTCCCCCCACTTGAAAGTCTTTGGTCCCTGAAGACAGAACACAACCTGTAGGAACACCTTACTGTATCATAAGCAAACGAATGATTAATCATCTGACAAACCAGGAGTTGCAACAGTCAACGACTGAGCCAAAGAAGGATCTTCTAACAGTAAATTATATACATTATCAGGCAAAGTCATATTCATTTTGTGACAGGATAATAACAAGTTATTGGCCCGCCCAGTAGTGTCAGGAGGTGGATCAAGGTCATTCTTTACTAAAGATTCAATAAAGGAGGCAAGTGCTTGACTGGAACGTTAAGCGGTAGGTATAAGTTTGTCAGAATTTTCTCCAAATGTATCATACATCAGTCTTTTTGGAGGGCATATCTTCTGTCTCAACCTGGAGTAGATATTTTCCAGTGGCTCCTGTCCCCGTTCTGTTCCCCAGAAACTATCTGGATCCAGGTTCAGGCTCTGAATCAGGCTCTGGCTCAGGTTCTGGTTCAAGTTCTGGTTCAGGTACAGTCTCTCTCTCTCTGCTGTACTAGTAGGGGGAGTGGGAGTCTCCATCACACTATATACTTCATTGGATTCAATCTTGACTTCCTCGTCTCCCCTTAGTGTGTGAATATCTGGTGTTTCAATTTCCTGAAATGGGCGTTGTGTCTTCCTCCTAAAGGGTGTCCCCTGACTGTCTTCTTCCTCAGTCCTAGGGGTTATGGGATTGTCTTCCAAAGGAAAAACCCACAACCAATCAAGAGTAAATTCCTCATCATCGTTTTCCTCTTCAGGGAGCATTGGTGGGCAAGTTTTCTTGACCCTAGGCCTTTTTGGCACTGGGAACCGGCTGCATAGAAGAAAATTGTGCAAAGGACCGAGCAGGGGGGGGTCACGCAGGGGTAAACGATTTTTCATGGGCAATGGCTGATGTTAGCACTTCAATTATCACCATGCTTGATATGGTGTAAGCCCCAATACACACGGTCGGAAAATCCAACAACAAAATCCGTCTGATTTTTTCAGACGGACTTTGTCCGAAACAAGTTATTGGAAAATCCAAACATTCCAAGCGTGATGACGTTCGTTCATTACGACGGGATTACGTTCACGTTAGTAGCCAATAGCTTTGGTCTCGTAACTTGATCTGAGCATGCGTGGCACTTTGTCCATCGGATTTTGTTGTCGGAAAATTCGAGATCCTGCTCTCAAATTTTTTCTGTCAGAATTTCTTATGGAAAAAGTCCGATAGAGCCCATACACGGTCGGATTTTCCGACAACATAATCTGATCGGACTTTTCCCGTCGGATTTTCCCACGGTGTGTACGGGGCATAAAGGTGATTAAAGTGCATTATTTCTATTATTACATTGTAGTAATAAATGAAATAGTTCAACTCACCATAATGCAGAATCAGTGGGAACCCTGAGCGTGTTACTTGCCACGCTGCCTGCTACGTTGCCTGTCATCAGATGTGGAATGTCACCTGCCACGCCACCTGCCACATTGCCTGTCACCAGATGTGGAATGTCACTTGCCACGCTGCCTGCCATCACTGCATTAGTGACAACACTGGTCCATTTAGCACAGAGGCAGGCCATGGGGGGTTCCGAATGCACCTTCACCTCGCCTCATTCAGAATGGCAGCAGCGGTTCTGGGTGTAGAATGGAGAGAAATATGGAGGTTGTCATTGCTCATTGTAAAAATGCCAGGTGCCTTGCTGCCATGCTGGTCTGAACCCCCCCATGAAGATCTGAATCTGTGCCGTCACTGGCCGTCACTGGCTACATGCTGCTCCCAGACACAGAGGATCAGACCCCAGGGACAGCCAGCATTTTCAGGGTGATCACTGACAGACATCCAGCAAGCACTGTGAGTTGAGCGCCCCTTGTGGTATGTCAGGCAGACAGCTGAGGGGGAAAACTACAAGTCCCAGCACACCCCACCTGTACTCCCACACACAGCTCACCTGTCACTGATGATGTCACTTCTCTGTGGGATCGCCCCTCTGGATGTAGCAGGGTATCTCCCTCCTCATGCTGCAGCCGGTCTCACCTGGCAGAGGGAGGATCCGGGACTCCTTCGGCTGTCACTCTCACCCTCGGCCATTCCTGATTAGCTGTATGGGGGGGGGGGGGAATCTGCGCCGCTAAACAAGGAGAGCTCTATTCTCAGTTTTCTCACAGCGAGGAGCCACAGGAGAGCGGTGATGCGGGGTGGGCAGTGAGAGATGATGTCATCTCTCTGCTCCCCGCTGCACCCCGACACTGAGGCTGACAGAACACTAGCTGCGAGGGCGGAAGAGTGGTGTTGCGGGGGGCGGAGAGAGATGATGTCATCTCTGCTTTCCTGCCTGCTCGCTTCTTCATTCACCCAGCTCTCTCATGCCAGCCGCTTGGCTCTTTCATGCCGCCTGTCCAGGTGTCTCAGGCCGGCCACCTGCACCCGTGGCCTGGCTGCAGAAAGGCCACGGCCCGATAGTTGGCTGCAGCCAGGGGGTTGACGACCCCTGGCGTAGGGGACTGATATGTCTCTAAGCAAGAGGATGGGGGTAATCGGAGAGCCTCAGATATGGATAACAAATGGTTTCGATGCCACATCTTCAGAGGGCCAGTCTTCCCTTTAGGCCGAATTTGGTACACAGAGAGCCCAGGTAGTCATTTACAGACAATGTAGGGTTCAGAACGCCATTGCTCAGCCAGCTTATGTCTCCCAGGCACCCTTAGATTGCACAACAACACACAATCTCTAGGTTGTAAATCCTGAACCCTCACTCTGAGGTCAAAGTTTTTCTTGTTCCTCTGTTCTTCCTTGGCTTTCTCATAAGCCACTTTTAGATTCGTCTGAAGTCTGTCAATATACACTGGATAGGAGGCCTGAAAGGTGTGATCTAATGATGTTCCAAAGGCCAGATCCACTAGTAAATGTCTCTTCCAAACATTAACCTGTAGGGGGAGTACCCAATAGAATCATTCGAGGTGCTATTGTAAGCATGAACCACTGCAGCTATATGGTCCCCCCACTGCTGTTTCTTCTCCAAAGGAAGGGTTCCCAACATGTTCAGCAGGGTATGATTGAAACACTTAGGTTGTGGATCCCCTTGAGGATGATAGGGAGTAGTTCTGGATTTCTTTATACTTAAGAGTTCACATAATTTTCTGATCAGCTTGTTCTCAAAATCCCGACCTTGATTCGAATGTAGGCGCTGAGGCAACCCGTAATAAACGAAGAACTTCTCCACTAGTGTTTTCGCTACTGTACTGGCTTGTTGGTCCCTAGTGGGGAAAGCTTGAGCATATCGGGTAAAATGATTTGTCACAACCAGAACATTACTTCGTCCACTCAGGTCGGGTTCCAAACACAAGAAATCAATGCACACCAACTCCATTCGTCCCTGACTTTAAAGATGGCTCATTGGGGCTGCCCTGTCTGGTAAGGTCTTCCTCTAAATGCATCTGATCCAAGAGCGACAGTAACTTTCCAGCTCAGTTCTCATGGACGTCCAGTAAAATCGATCCCTGACTAACTTAAAGGTCCTATCTGGGCCTTAGTGACCATGATCATCATGAAGAGCGGTCAATACGATTAGTTGGTGTTTCTCAGGGAGGAACAGTTGATGAACACCTCCAGTTCCTCAGATGGACCTCTTCGTTATATGACTCCATCTTCCAACCGCATTTGTTCCCACTCTCTATGGACTACTTTGGCCCCCTCAATGGGGCTATTCAACAGTATCTGAGGATCATGGGCGGGTAACGATTTTCTTATCAGACTCCTCCAATGGATCTTCTCATTGATCCCATCTCATATCCTCCCTTGTCAGCTGAGGCAAATCTTGGCTGCACACTTGGGTCAAATCACAGTAATATCTTGGTACTCCCGCAGGGGTTACTCCCACAGTTTCGGACCATATGGCCCCTCTGTGTTTATGCTCTACTCCTTGACACACATCCTGTACTCCTTCCAAGGGTAAATGGACCCAACTCTTCTGGCCAGCGCTGGTGAAGTGAGGCCTTTGAGAAAGAGCGTCAGCTTCTCGGTTTACCACTCCAGGTTGGTATTTCAAGTTGAACAGGAATTCAGACAGGGCTGCCAACCACCGATATCCAGTGGCATCTAACTTGGCAGCGGACAGTAGGTAAGTCAAAGGGTTGTTGTCAGTCTTCACCACAAAGGTAGCTCCATACAGATAGTCACATAGCTTATCTACCACAGCCCACTTGAGGGCCAAGAACTCCAATTTGTGCACAGGATAGTTCTTCTCAGGGGGGTGAGACTGCGACTCACATAGGCCAGAGTCTCCCCTCCGACACTTGATACAACACCCCCCAAGGCTATCTCTGCTGGCATCCAAGTGCAATTCATATGGTTTCGATGGATCCGCGTACTCCAACACTGTGCTTCAACCAGGCTCTCCTTCAGTCATTCAAAATCCCTTTCACACTTCATCGTCCATTGCTCTTGAATAGACTCACAGGACTTCCTGGGGCCTCCTTTCTGAGCTTTCTGCTGATCCCCCTCAGTTTGTTTCTGTAACAGTTCATTCAACGGCTGTGCAATCTGTGAGAAGTTCTTATCAAATCTTCTATAGTTAGAGCAGAAACCTAAAAATGACCTCAACTCAGTAATGGTCTTTGGGCTAGGCCAGGAAGTAACAGCCTCCAAATTCTAAGGGTCAGTAGCTACTCCCTCAGCTGACACTACATGCCCCAAGTACGTGACCCGAATTCTGGTAAAACTGCCACTTCTCTAACGACCGCTTCAGCTCCTAGGTGTGTAGTCGTTGGAAAACTTTCTGCAACCGAGCTTCGTGCTTCTCCAACATTCTGCCGAACACGATGATATAATCAAGATACACTAGCACTTCTACCAAGTTCATATCACCCACAGTGTTCTCCATCAATCTCTGAAAAATGGCAGGAGCCCCTGTTAATCCTTGTGGCATTCTGTCAAACTCGAAAAACCCTAGACGGCTGATGAAAGCCGCCTTCTCTTGGTCACCCGGATGCATGGGTATCTGGTAGTATCCACTCTTTAGATCCAGCACACTGAACCATTTAGACACTGATAAGCATTACAGGGCCTCTTCTATGTGGGGGGTTGTGTACTGATCTGGGATAGTCCTTCGGTTCAAGGTTCGGTAGTCGATGCACATCCAAAGGGACCATTCTTCTTTCTCACTACCACAATCGGGGAAGCATGAGGGCTTCTGGACTCCTTAATGACCCCTGACCTATTCAGTTCAGCCAGCTGTTCTCGAAGATCCTCCAGCTCACACAAGGGAATTTGCCTGGCCCTTTCACGAAAAAGGCTTATCTTCAGTTAGCCAAAATTGTCGCTCTTTTTTGTTTATAGTGCAAAAAATAAAAACCGCAGAGGTGATCAAATACCACCAAAGAAAAGCTCTATTTGTGGGGGAAAAAAAGGACATCAAGTTTGTTTGGGAACAGCGTTGCACGACCGTGCAATTTTCAGTTAAATCGACGAAGTGCCGATGGCCTGGTCATTAAGGGGGAAAATCTTCCGGTCCTTAAGTGGTGCAGTCAGGGACGGACTGGCCTAACGGGATACCGGGACATTTCCTGGTAGGCCGCCTGCCCTGGGGCCGCTTTGAGCTATGCTGTGGCTGCAGCATAGCTCAAAGCAGAATCACGCTGTGTCACGGAGCTCAGTGTGACTGTGAAATATGCCGCACTGTTACAAAAGTCCCGCCCCCAGACTAGACCAGCTCCTGTGATAGATGCAGTGTTCTGTCTATCACACGAGCTGGTCTAGGAGGAGGGCGGGACTTTTGTAACAGCGCGGACGAACATTTCCGACTGAGCTCCGGGACACAGCAGAAGATGCAGGCTTCACTGGCACAGGCACTGACTGGTGAGGTGGCAATGTTTGGCAAGGTAAGGCAGCAGTGATGGGCACAGTAGTATAGCTGCAATGATGGGCACGGTGAGGTGGCAGTGATGGGCATGGTGAGGCAGCAATGATGGGCACGGTATAGCTGCAATGATGGGCACAGTATAGCTGCAATGATGGGCACGGCGAGTTGCCAATGATGGGCATGGTGAAGTGGCAGTGATGGGCACGGTGAGGCGGCAATGATGGACACGATGAGGCGGCAATGATGGGCATGGTATAGCTGCAATGATGGGCACGGTGAGGCGACAATGATGGGCATGGTATAGCTGCAATGATGGGCACGGTATAGCTGCAATGATGGGCACGGTGAGGCGACAGTGATGGGCATGGTGAGGCGGCAGTGATGGGCACATTTAGGCGGCAATGATGGGTATGGTAAGGTGGCAGTGATGGGCACGGTGAGGTTGGCAATGATGGGCACGGTGAGGCAGCAATGATGAGCACGGTGAGGCGGCAGTGATGGGCACGGTGAGGCAGGAGTGATGGGCACGGTGAGGCGGCAGTGATGGGCACGGTGAGGCGGCAGTGATGGGCACGGTGAGGTGGCAATGATGGGCATGGTGAGGTGGCAGTGATGGAAACGGTGAGGCAGCAGTGATGGGCACGATTAGACGGCAATGATGGGCATGGTGAGGTGGCAGTGATGGGCATGGTGAGGTTGGCAATGATGGGCACGGTGAGGCGGCAATGATGAGCACGGTGAGGCGGCAGTGATGGGCATGGTGAGGCGGCAGTGATGGGCACGGTGAGGTGGCAGTGATGGGCACGGTGAGGCTGCAATGATGGGCACAGTGAGGCTGCGCACAGTGAGGCTGCAATGATGGCAGTGATGGGCACGGAAATTTACTAAAACTGGAGAATGCAAAATCTGGTGCACCTCTACATAAAACCAATCAGCTTCCAGTTTTTTTTTGGTCAAAGCTCAATTGAACAAGTTGAAGTTAGAAGCTGATTGGCTGTCATGCACAGCTGCCCAGATTTTGCACTCACCAGTTTTAGTAAATCAACCCCAATGTGTAATACGCTTTAATATTATACGTCTGACCATTTGGTTTTCCAACCTCATTGCAAATTATCTCTGATTCATGTGAACACTCACTGGGCCTCTCGTGCTGGTCATGGGTTTGGCTAGCAATATGTAGTTACACTCCCTATTTCCTAATTACTGCATGCCATCTCCACAGATGAAGAATTCAACAACAACTATAAACTCTGCACCAGAGTCCCCCCCCCACATTCCCAGTTGTCCCCCTTGATGATTGCTCCACTTTTACTACTTTTAACTGAAATTTGCTGATATATATATATATATATATATATATATATATATATATATATAATATCCCTAGCCCTATGTGCTTTCATATGTGTCGTATCTATATATAATACGCTCTTCAAATGTGCTTTAAAATGCATGGTTTTCCCTTTCATGAACAAGAAAAAAATGACGTTATGCCGTTGGGCTGGTATAATAATGACGTTGGGCTGCTATGAAATTATTTCCAGGGCTGGTTTTTATTCCCAGTCCAGCCCTGGGTACAGTAGTACTCTTAAGCCTCATACACGCTACTAGCGATGGGTTGAAAAAAAAACTGAGCTCAGGTTGGAGCTGCTATACTAACTACCCAGAGGGGGAAATTTACTAAAACTGGAGAATGCAAAATCTGGTGCACCTCTACATAAAACCAATCAGCTTCCAGTTTTTTTGGTCAAAGCTCAATTGAACAAGTTGAAGTTAGAAGCTGATTGGCTGTCATGCACAGCTGCACCAGATTTTGCACTCACCAGTTTTAGTAAATCAACCCCAATGTGTAATACGCTTTAATATTATACGTCTGACCATTTGGTTTTCCAACCTCATTGCAAATTATCTCTGATTCATGTGAACACTCACTGGGCCTCTCGTGCTGGTCATGGGTTTGGCTAGCAATATGTAGTTACACTCCCTATTTCCTAATTACTGCATGTCATCTCCACAGATGAAGAATTCAACAACAACTATAAACTCTAGTACTTTAAATATCAGGACACTGGCCCCTCCTCACATTTTCTGCCAAATTCTCTATTACTGTTTACTTGGCCAGCTGTCTATGAAGGCTACTTAGAACTGTTGGTTACATGTTTACTACTAGTTTAACATAATAGATGTGACAAAATTGCAGTCATCAATATTGTTCTTATCAGACTTTGTTATTACCCCTTTTAGGTATTTGTTAATAAGTGATCTCAACCGTTTATACATAATAGCCACAAAACTTTCACTTTTCAAAACTTCTGAAAGTCTCTAGATAATTCATATTTTTCTGTTGACATATCTTAATTTTATGAAGTCTGAACCCCACTGAAGTTCGGGGGTGAATGTTAAAAACGAATAATGCCCATTTTCTAGGCTAATAGGTAAGGGAGGCATTGTCAGAAAAAATAGCATGGGTATCTGAGCACTGCCCTAGGGAATCTGTATGAATGCAAAAATAAATAATTTCCATTTGGCAGGGAGCAGTGATTTTAATAGTGCTTAAAGTAAAATGTTAAAAATGTAAAATTAATTTGAATAACATGTCTGAGGGATACCCTTAATCTGCTTGTATAGTGGTGCATCTGTACAATGTATACAACCCTCTGCAGCAAAATTGACATTTTCAAAGAAAAAATGCTGGCAAATACAGGTAGACATGGGTCTGGTATAGATGTTAATATGGGACCCCCACAGAAAGAAAACATTTCTTGAGGCTAAAATAAGATACCAGGCCATTATTCTTGATAGGGGCGGATTATGGGTGTCAAGGGGGACCCTAAGCTATTTTTTCTTTTATCCAAGCATGTAAACTTATCAGGTAAGAGGGGGAAGAACATACATACCCCCGAACCTTACCAGGCCATATGCCCTCAACATGAGGGAGGACCTATCTAGGGGTAATCCCCCTGGGAAAGTAACCTGTCCTCATGTTGATAAGGACAAGACCTTCTTTCGAACAGCCCTTCCCCAATGGTTGGAGGGGACTGTGGGTTGGAGGGCTTATCGGAATCGGGTACATAGTACCCCTACTCATTCAGAAAAAAAAAGGAAAAAGTAATTAATGACACACACTTTTTGACAAGTCCCTTAATCCGTTTACTCACACAAATATACACCATCACAAAGTTGTCCTTTGAAAGTATGCTTCGTCTTACAGTCTTTCCCCTTGTATGCACCTGGGTGTGCTGAGGTACTCACACTGGGCTCCATTCACAGAATGAACTTGCATGAGATGTTTAGGTGTCAGGACACATTTTATATTGCATGCAATCCTGAAACTGTCAATTCACTAGACCGTTTTTCGGTATTTACCAAGAAACTTTGAAAATGCTTGGTAAATATTGTATGAAAAGGCGTTAACATCCATTCACAGAAGGAAATAAATAATTATTTGCATGCGGAAAATAAGTAATGGTCAAGGCATGCAAAATTTGTGGAATGTGTACGGGCGGCCACCGCGTCCTTAACAACCAATAAGTCATCAGCTGCCTGCAGGGTTCACATTGGAGAGACAGGAGAGGCTCTTTACAGGCGCTATGCAGGCGCTATTTTTGTAAAGCGCCTCAGTGTGAAAGGGGCCTTAATTTAAATAAATACGCCGGCTAGAGCCAGGCGTTAAATTACTGCATGTTTTCACTACTAAAATACCACAAGACTTCATGAAATAACTCATGCGGTATTTTGGCAGCATTATTTTGTTAATGCCAAACAACCTTTTGAAAAATGCTGAGTGGTATTTTACTGCATTTTTAAGAAGAAACATACAGCTTTGTGAATGGAATCCACTGTCCTTTGCTGCCCGCTGCATTGGGCAAGACTTGTGTTCAGGCTTGCACGGAGTCCGCCTCTGTCCGCCGGCTCAGCAGATCTCTCCGTTGATCTCCGCTGAGCCGGCGGATGACAGGTCCCTCTCTGCTCACTAAGCGGGGAGGGGCTTGTCCAGCACCACTAGTTTCTATGGAGAGATCGGATGAAAACCTCAGTTTTCATCAGATCCCACCCGATCCGATCCGCCAGCGACGGATCTGGACGTAGAGCCATCCGTCTGCTTTTGGCGGATCGGCAGGGTCGGATGTCAGCAGACATGTCACCGCTGACATCCGTTGCTCCATAGACCAGCATGGAGGGCCCATTCAGGTCCGCCGTCAAAACTGACAGGCAGACCTGAACAGTCCGTCAGTGTGAAAGGGGCCTTATTGTCAAAGTGTAATTGAAAAAGCTGAAGTCAGAAGCTGATTGAGTACTATGCACAGCTGCACCAGATTCTGTGTGTGCCAGTTTTAGAAAATTTCCCCTCAGTATGTTGTACCTCTGACTGCTCTAACCCAATTAAAGGTTACATCTGATTTCCTGAATGATCTTGTCTTGAATCTTGTTTGCCTTGAACCTTAAACTCTTTGCACCTCCCATGAACTTCCTGATTTAAGCCATGTCTCTGCACCTCCTGGTCACCAGAATATTGTGCCTTCACCAGCCAATATCGTGTTCCTGTCTCTCCTGCTGCCGACTGTATCTTCGCTACTATTCTTTACCAACATTTGGCTTGTTCCTCGACTATGCTTCTGCTGAATCCCAACCTGCAACTATTTGTTACCGACTTTTGGCTTGTTTCTAGACTATGCTTCTGCTTGATCCCTACCTGCTATATCTGCTACTGGACCCCAGCTTGCTCACCTCCTGGTGGGGCTATCCTGAGGACCTCGACCTGGTACTAACATGCAGCAAAGCCCATCTCCACCATCAGGAGCTCTGGTAAATACCGGTTAGTGCTTAGACCCCACACCTCAGATGAAACCGTGTTATCAGCCAGGGTGACCTGTGTGAATATCTGCTCCACTGCTATAGCTTCTGGCCTCTGAGCCTGGCTCCAGACCGTGACAAATATCCTCCTCTTTTGTGTAAATTTATACATTTAATGTGTTATAGGTCACACAGAGCAGTGGTTCTTTTGTTTGCACTGGATTTACAAAATAAGAAGTACAAATGGATCTGAATAATATTTGAAATATTTTTAGAAATGTCAGTTCATATTAATAAAGCACTGACAAATACTACACTGTTCAACTAAAATCTGCTGGGTAACAGTAAAACAAAAACCCAGCAAGGGTTCTTTGTATAACAACCATTGATGTCTCCTCTCTACCCTTCAACTGCTGATTTTTAATAAGTACAATTTTATTATTTTACAAAAAAAGCCCCAAAAGATAAGAAAACAATACATGTTAAAGAAAGGCAACTGCATACCCTGTATGGTATTTAATGTGAATATGGAAAAGGTAAAAAGGGCATTAGTGTATTGGAGTGCCCATTTAGTCACCATGCTCAGATGCAGGCATGGACCCCTTTAACTCCATTTCCCACACTTTTTGGGGTTTCTGGACATGCCCAGAGAACATAGGTCCCTCAGCTTCCTTTCCTCTGCAGCTCAGAGAGGTCACATCTGGTGAGGCACAGGTAGCTGGGCAAGTGATCTGCAGCCAGGTGAGTGGCCCTTCATTGTCAGGAACCAGTGTGCACTCAGCCAGCTACTATGGCTTTCTGAATTGCTACCAGAGTACTTCAGTTCTAGTGGGGTGGCCCTTTGTCCTTGGATCCATCCAGCTGTTTGCCTGTGCTACCAGAGTTACCCTGGGCTTCACTAAGAGGAATGCTGGTTATGGGGATAGGCTGTTTGTGTTCTGAACTTTTTTACTGAAGTAATGATTTCCAGTGTGACTCTCTGTTGTTATAGAGCAGTGTTTCTCAACCTTTTTACCTTTGAGGAACCCCTGGCAAAAAGTTTGAGGTCTCAGAGAACCCCTGAAATAATGTTCAGATCTACAGCTCATGGAATATTGGTATGATCAGCAAGCTGTTGATAATAACAACATTTATTTTTAGAAATAGCATTAAATAAAATAATAAATGTTAAACCTTACCCTCTGCATCCCCAGTAGTTATACCTGGTATACGTTAATATAATTGATTACATTTTTTTAAACTGCTGTTGGTTATGTGCTACATGTTATGCATGAAGCAAATGCATTTCAGCATAATGACAACTTTTCATGTTTCTTAAGTTCCTCTCTCTCCATAAATTTGGCTATTTTCCTGAAACTCACTACAGGAAATGATGACATGCTTTCTTGGCACATTACTGCAATTCCATCTCTCTGGCTCTCCTCGAGTCTGATAATTTATGGGTTTCTAGCCTTGCAATGTTTTCTATTTGGCTCATATTGAATATCTTGAAACTAAGATGAATGTAACTTCATACCAGCACAAAAATATTAATAATAGAAAACCAACAGAATGTGTTACAAGAGGTATGTTGTATTGTGTATGTAACAACAGCTATTTGTGTCTGCATTTTCTTAGTAAGTCAAAAATGTTAATTATAATTACTAAATGAGACACCTACACTTCTATCTTGATTGCCTCCCTTTATAAAATGGAATAATTGCTCATCCTGCCAATTTGGATGCGCACATTCTGTTATTTTAGAAATTGTTGGCACATTAAAACTCCAGCTTTAACTGCCAAATGTAAGGCAATTTCATTTCTCTTTTGTGAAAAGATTTTATTTATTGTAATTCATTTTCCAAAGTGTAAATTATCAGTGCAAGAAATTTTTGGTTACTAAAGTCATTTCAACAAGGCCTATGTAGCTGTAACATTTAAGATCAAATCTTGCCCCTTTTGAATACCAGATAAATACAGTGGGTGATGTCTCTAGAATTCCAGCAGTACCGTTTCTCACTATGGCCTGGTTCACACCTATGCAGGTTGCAATTTGCATATTCCAGGCTGCATTTGCATTTTTTTAACCACTTCAGCCCGGACCATTTGGCAGCCAAAGGACCAGAGGTCTTTTTTCAATTTCGCACTGCACAAATAGAGCTTTCTTTTGATGGTATTTGGTAAATTATGACTGCCTATTTCATTTCTTGAGGTGCTAAAATGGCAGAGACGTACAAAACCCCCCAAATGACCCCATTTTGGAAAGTAGACACCCCAAGCTATTTTTTGAGAGGCATGTTGAGCCCTGTGAATATTTTTTTTTTTAGTCCCAACGGATTGAATAAAGAAAAAAATAAAAAAGATTTTTTTTTTGTTTTAAAAAAGTTGTCAATAAATGATATATTGCTCACACATGCCATAGTTATATGTGGAATGCACCCCAAAATACATTCAGCTGCATCTCCTGAGTATGGGGATGCCACATGCGTGGGACTTTTTGGGAGCCTAGCCGCGTACGGGTCCCCGAAACCCAAGCACCGCCTTCTGGATTTCTAAGGGTGCAAATTTTTGATTTCACTCCTCACTACCTATCACATTTCGAAGGCCATAAAATGGCAGAGAAGCACAAAACCCCCCCAAATGACCCCATTTTGGAAAGTAGACACCCCAAGCTATTTGTTGAGAGGCATGGTGAGTATTTGACAGCTCTCATTTTTTTTTTTATGTCCCAAGTGATTGAATAAAGACAAAAATAAAAATAGATATATTTTTTTTTTTTCATTATTCAATCTCTTGTCAAAAAAAAAAAAATATTTATTGCTCAACATGCCATAGTTATATGTGGAATGCACCCCAAAATACATTTTGCTGCTTCTCCTGAGTATGGGGATACCAAATGTGTGGGACTTTTTGGAGCCTAGCCGCGTACGGGGCCCCGAAAAGCAAGCATGATAAAACATTCTAAAACATAATTTTTGATTTCACTCCTCACTAGCTATAACAGTTTCGAAGGCCATAAAATGCCAAAATAAAAAACCCCCCCAACTGACCCCATTTTGGAAAGTAGATAAATACAGTGGGTAATGTCTCTAGAATTCCAGCAGTACCGTTTCTCACTATGGCCTGGTTCACACCTATGCAGGTTGCAATTTGCATATTCCAGGCTGCATTTGCATTTTTTTAATGCACGTTTTTGAATAATTGAAGTCTATGGAACCAAAAACCAAAAAAAAAAATGTCCCTGGCCCTTTCCATAAAACGCACAGATGTGAACGTGACCCATATTAAACCATGTTAAATGGACTTTAGTGTGTTTCTGCAAAACTAAAAATGTACTAAAAAATGCATAGGTGTGAACCAGGTCTTAGTGTTCCCAACTATTCCCTGTGTAGGTATAACTGACTTGACCAACTTTAGGAACCCCAGCAAGAAGACATAATTTACTAGAGTCCAAGGGAGATGTAAGTTTTTTGCAGATCTTTCAACCAATTAGCATCCAATCATTCTCAAATTATCTGTAAGCTCAATGCTGAGTGGAATCTGGATTTGTTCATTAATGTACCATACTAAATTTAAAGTGATTCCAAAGGGAAGAAATAAAAAAAGTAACAAACATGTTATACTTACCTGCTCTGTGCAATAGTTTTGCACAGAAAAGCCCCAATCTTCTTCTTTTTGGGTACCCCGCCGGCGGTCTTGGCTCCTTCCTCCTGCCAAGTGCCCCTAATAGCAAGCTTCCAAGGTTTGCTCCCAAAGGCTCAATTCGTGTCTCAATTCACACACAGAGCGTGGCTCAGCCCCCCCCCCCCCCACTCTCTCATCATTGGCTCACTGGCTGTGATTGTGATTGTGTGTGTGAGCCAATAAGGAGAGAGATACCCGGGAGAGACGCTGATCTAATGCACATCGCTTTATCAAGATGGGACTCAGGTAATTATAAGGGGGCTGCTTCCATAGAATGCATTAAGGTAAAAAACCTTGAGCCTTTAGAACCACTTTAAGTCCCTGAGTTCTGGGGTCCATTGACTTTTGGCACAAATGCTATTAAATTTTAGACTTGTTTTTTTAAACATATTCCCATGGAGATAAGAGCATTTACAACAGCAAATCGTGCTGGGATTCAAATTGAAAGCAAAAAAACTATTCATGTTAAAAACTGCCAGTAAATTTATATAATGTTAAGCCTTGTACACATGATTGGATTTTCTGACAGGAATTGTGTGATGACAGGCTGTTGGCGGAAAATCCGACTGTTTGTACGCTCCATCGGACAATTGTTGTCGGATTTTCCGTGGACAAATGTTGGATGGCAGGCTTTAAAATTTTCCGTGGACAATGGTCTGTTGTCTGATTTTCCGAGTGTGTGTACACAAGTCCATTGGACAAAAGTCCAAAGTACAAAACCGCATGCTTAGAAACAAGGACGAGCCAGAAGCGGTTGGTCTTGTAAACTAGCATTCTTAATGGAGAATTAACATTTGTGACGTGGCAAATTATGAAATGTCAAAATGCAGCGCACATTCTCTTCTTCTTTAATGGGGTAATAATTAAGCTGCTTTGCTGGTAATATGGATGGAGTTAAACGTATTTTTATTTTCTAGTGATACCAAGAATAATATTATTATGCTTGTTTTTACCACAACACCATTATCCCGTAGTCATTAGATCAAAGATATAACTATGTTGGTGTCCCTTGTTAATTTTACCTTGTATTTTTTAAATGTAACTGCCTACTCCCAAACTGTCATTTGAAGTAAAACTCATAGTCAAGTATTATTATCCACATTTTTTTTTTTATTGTACCTTAAAAAAAGAAAACAAATAAAATTAGACATGCTATCTGCCAATAGAACTTAACCAAAAAGTGCATTCTATGCATCCAAAAATATAGAAAATATACCAAATCAAATCATTATTCAACCAAAAAATAAAATAAAAGCCTCATGCATGTGTCCTGCTTCTTAATATAGGGGGTCGACAATGCCAAGGGTTGGTGAAAGCAGGGGTCCATCATCCGGAGATAATTGCGAAAATCATCCAGATTATTCTCCTGGAGCTCCCGCAGCAAAAGCATATGACATAATTGGTCACGATTAATAAAGCAACCATATTTTGGTCCAAGAAATCCTTCTCCTCCTGTTCCTGGACTGGACTTGGGTCAAAGCAATAACTCCAAGGCCAATAATAAATAACACGTTACCTCCTCTGATTCCACAACATGTCTCGTTGACGAACTGCCGTTCAGAAACAAACTGAAAAGCGCAAAATGAAAAGCGCGAAGCAACACTCACCAAACTTCTACTAACACAAAATTAGCATAAGGAGCCCAAAGAGTGGCGCCTGACAATTGAACTTCCTCTTTATTGGCTCGTAGTACATCTAGTAAGTCACTAAGTTCGTGTTTGTTGGCAGACGTTTGTATGCAAGACAAGTTTTTGGCCAATGCCCTTACGACAAAAGTCCGAGGCTTTGTCTGCGGAAAATCCGATTGTGTGTACGAGGCTTTATGTGCACTTTGATTATTGGGCTGCAGATTATCTGTATTAAAGGTCAAAGTAGTTCCTACCAAGTGTGCATGTTTCCAATAATAGCCCTTGCTGGATGATTGGGTGGAAGATCTGACATTTATGACATTATGGTAATAGTTAGCATGTTCAGAACACAAAGAAAACATTAAAATATATCTAAACCAAGACTTTGAATTTTTTTTTTGGTCATCTCTGACCTAATAGGCCTCAGGTGGACACTAGCCCCTGTACTGCGCACAAGATGCCTTTGTTTTGGCATCTGCATTCGCCTTGAGCTGCATGTATGCAACCTATAAAAGTGGAAGCAGATGCAGCATCTGCAAAGCCCTGAATTCACACTGTCTGCGTTAGGGGCCATGCAGCTGCTTCTGCACAGCTGTCAAATTTTGACGCACGGCTGTTTCCACTGCTGTGGCTGCATCCACTTCTATAAGCTGTCCACATGCAGCTCAAGATGGGAGCCAAAACAAAGGCAGTTGGCATGCAGTATTGGTGGCAGTGCCCATCTGACCTTAGACCTTAGCCAGATTTTCTTTAATTTCCTCCTACCCTGTAAACCTTACAGGAAATTATAGGGAATCTCTCCAAAGTGGGGAAAAATATATTTACAGAGTTGGTACCAAAACAAGTCTTCCATTAGAAGATTTCCCCTTACTATTCTTACAGCGACAACTAAACATTTTGAATTTTTCCCCTATGTTCAGTACGTGTGACGTGTCTACCGACACATACAGCCCGACTCAGGGACTTGCTGGGGGGACACTCGCAAGAAAAGGAGCAAAGGACAGTGCCAGCAGGGGAATCCTGAAGAAGAGATCATTTTTAAAAAAATGCCCTAACAATCACTTTAGTTTCCTGCTACACACCCAAAACTATAATAAAGTGTTCATTTAGAAGAGAACATGCAAACACAAAAAGCACATACAGGAAATAACTGAGCACATTGTACATTGCATATTGTTATAAAATGTTGTACTTTACCCAGGGTTACATTTTGATGCCTACAGTAGGTGGATGGCAAAGGGTTATACATGGTAAACCTCTTTACTATTGATTCAAAACTAAGAGTGTTTTCTCAAGTTTTTAAGTTTATTTTTTTAATTCAAGCGGTTCCCAATCTATTATTAAACAAAAGCTCTGCAACTGGAATTGTGACATGGGTAATACACGTCGCAGGCATTGGAATATAGTCTTATTAAAAGTCAGCTTCACCCAACAAATATATTTCCAGTCTTGTTTGATTGTTGGAAAGTCAAATCAACATCTCTGAAGGGGAAGAAGTCCTATGGGAAGTAGGTGCCAGGATAAATCCAAGATGGTGTTGGCTTTCGTGGGAAACAGATTATTGTCCCCTAAAGCACAGTGTACAGTAAGCATAATAATTTTGATGTGTTAAACATTTTTTAAACATTTGGACATCTTCTGCTATGGGAGTTTGAGTTTACTTGTCAGCAAAGGGTGGAATTTCATTATCCTTTAAGAAATAAACATATGATTAGGCTTGGCATTGAAATGGCATGGCAGGAGGAGCGACGTGCTGGCGTCACCGCGCGCTACGTCCCAACGACAAGCACGGGCATGTGTTACATGCCTATTAAATGTTAAATACTGTTTCCTCACCAATGATGTGGGAAGTGTGTAAGTGGTGTCTACCCCCTTTTTTTTTTTTTGTATAATCAATTTTTATTGGAAAAATAACATATGAACAAAACATGGTCACCATTTGTGAAGATAATAAACCGTCGACTACGCAGAGTCTAGGTGGCAACAATAGAACGTGCTTGGGTGAACAGACATACATAAAGATAGGGGAAATCGTAAGTTAAAGAAGTTGTTGTGGGTCTTGAATAACAGGGCAACATAATGTTAGCTAGAGGACTGCATGGGCGAGAGGGGCGGGTGGGGCGTGGGGTCCCTTCTGTGGGGGCCCCATCTCTGGGTGTGAGCCCGGGGCTGGGACCCCCGCCTAAAAATGCATAAAGCGCGTGGTCCCGAGACCTGCAGCCGGGGCCGGGGAGGGGGGCTCAGTGGCCTCCAACATACCACCCCAGGCCCCCCGCCAGCCCGGGAAACCCACGGCAATAATAAGTGTCTGGCTGGCAACAATAGAACGTGCTTGGGTGAACAGACATACATAAAGATAGGGGAAATCGTAAGTTAAAGAAGTTGTTGTGGGTCTTGAATAACAGGGCAACATAATGTTAGCTAGAGGACTGCATGGGCGAGAGGGGCGGGTGGGGCGTGGGGTCCCTTCTGTGGGGGCCCCATCTCTGGGTGTGAGCCCGGGGCTGGGACCCCCGCCTAAAAATGCATAAAGCGCGTGGTCCCGAGACCTGCAGCCGGGGCCGGGGAGGGGGGCTCAGTGGCCTCCAACATACCACCCCAGGCCCCCCGCCAGCCCGGGAAACCCACGGCAATAATAAGTGTCTGGCTGGGACGGCACCCCCCTAGACAACCCCGATGTCCACTTTCGTGGCCACCAGGGCCGCCAGACCCCCACCGGCCCACAGTCCAACGTGAGTTCACATATCGTCCACAAAACACAGCAGAGAGAAATAAATGAAGAGGAGAGGAACAGAGTTAAGGTAAGTCGTAGTTGCTTGGCAACTGAAAGGAGGGTGGGTAGTAGAGAGGGAAAAAAGAGGGGGGGTAGGGGGAGGGAGGTTAGGTCAGATTACCTGCTTCTTTAGACCGAGACGTCATCTTCGTCTGCTCCGGGCGCGCCTCGCCAAAACGTGAAGTCCAGGGATATGGACTAGTCACTGTGGTCTCTTGAGGGTGGTGTGGCTGTCCCCCGGGCCCTAGCCTCCCTAAGCACCTTAAGTGAGGGGTCTGCCAGCTCCAGTAAGGCAATATCTAGGCTAGAGGGAATTTGGTTGGGGTCTGAGGTGTATTCAGCCCAGAGTGCCCAGGTGCTGTGAAATCTATCCTCTAGGCCTTTACAGGTGGCCACCCAGTTTTCAGCCTCTCGGATTTCTCCTACTTTGCTGTGCCATTCTTCTCGAGTGGGGATTCTGGAAGTCTTCCAATATATTGGGACTAGGCGTCTTGCTGCATTCAGCAGGTGTGGCAGCACATTCTTTTTGTAGCGACTAAGCGGGATCGGGGGTATGTTCAGAAGAAAATGTAGCGGGGAGAACGGGACCTCTATTCCCGTTACAGTTTTTATCTGTTCTTGCAGATCTTCCCAGAAGGGCTTAATCATGGGGCATTCCCACCATATGTGGGTTAACGTACCTCGGTGTCCGCAACCCCTCCAGCACAACTCGGATGTGGAAGGGTATATGCAAGCTAAATCTGCAGGTACCCTATACCAGCGGGACATTAGTTTAAAATTGGTCTCTTGGGTTTTTGAGTCTATGGAGGATGCGTGTGTGAGGTAGTATAAGTGGGATAGCTGCGTCTCTGTTAAAGTTAGTCCTAAATCATTCTCCCAGCGTCGGATATAGGCGGGCGTAGTTTGGGGGCCGGCTGAGCTCATGAGTTGGTATAGCTCCGAGACCAGGTGTGGCGTTGGTTCCTCTGCAGTGAAAATACGTTCAAATGGGGTGAGGGCCGACTGGTCTCTGATTGTGTGTCTATGCCTACCCCTTTTTTTTAAATGATACAAAAACTTACTGCATTGTACACTGGGGTGGGGTTTGGGTTCACTACCATCATGGTTCGTATTGAATAGCCGAGATTGGCAAAGTTCGCAAATCGCAAACTTTTGACCAAAAACTTTGCAGGTTTACTTCCAGAACTAAAATTGTATTAATCCCAAAACAAAAAATGTAATATATTGCAGCTTACAAATCATTAGCTGTGGTGGCTGCACTATATTTCTTTTGGTACCCCCCCCCCCCCCCTCTGTTCTCAAATGGTGATCTGGCCAATAACACACTTCCCTGTATTAGAGTGCCCCCACTCTGGATGAATGAGCACAGGGGGCACAGCACAACAGTAGCATTGTCAGTCTGGGAGGAAAGGGGGCAGGGTAGCGTTAGATCAGCTTTTTATACATTAACAAATTGAAGCCAAACTCCAGCTCGCAGTTTACAGTCAGTTACATCCAAATGTTTTTCCTTTTGGAATAAAGGTTTTACATAAACAAATAAATGCTGATAATTTTAACCACTTCCCGCCCAAGGTACGTCATATGACGTCCTTGACTTTGCGGGGGTGTATCTGAATGATGCCTGCAGCTACAGGCATCATTCAGATATCGGCTTTTTCAGCCGGTGACTTAGCGCTTCCATCAGTGAGTCGGACACAGGATCCACTGGCCCCAAATGGTGACGACAGAGTTTTCCGGCGGACCAGATGGTCGCCGGAGTCTCTATGATCGTTCGGAGGCCGTGCGCGATGTTATGATGTCACGCCCGGCCTCTGCATTCAAACCAATGGCGCCACCTCGGCTGGAAAGCTGAAAACTTTTTATTTATTTTTTTCAGGCTTTCAGGCTTTCCAGCCTAGAGGTGAGATGTGGGGTCTTATTGACCCCATATCTCACTGTAAAGAGGACCGATCATGCCATATTCCTATTACAAGGGATGTTTACATTCCTTGTTATAGGAATAAAAGTGATCACATTTTTCTTTTTTTTTTAAAGTGCAAACTAAAAAAACAAAAGTAAAATGAACATTAAAAAAAATTTTTAAGCGCCCCTGTCCCCGTGTGCTCACACGTAGAAGCGAATGCATACGCAAGTCCCGCCACACGGTGTTCAAACCGAGGTATTGCCGCAAACGTAAGCCCTAGACCTCCTCTGTAACTCAAAACATGTAACCAGTTTGTTTTAAAGTGTTGCCTATGGGGATTTTTAAGTACCGAGGTTTGGCGCCATTCCATGAGCATGTGCAATTTTGAAGCGTGACATGTTAGGCATCTATTTACTCGGTGTAACTTTATCTTTCACATTATTCAAAAAAATTGGGCTAACTTTAATGTTTTTTTTTTTTTTAAATGTGTTTTAAAAATTGCTGCGCAAATTCCGTGCGAGATAAAAAGTTGCAATGACCACCATTGTATTCTCTTGTGTCTTTGCTAAAAAAACCTATATAATGTTTGTGGGTTCTATGTAATTTTATACTAACACATCTAATATTCATATTGCTTCGTCAAAGTAGCTGCTACCATGATTTAAAGTTAAAGATTATTTCATACCAACCCATTACAGTCTTTTTTTTTATTTTTTTATTGCCATTGAAATACAACTTCTGCTAAATGTACTCTGAATGAATGCTATGAGATGTAGAAGTAGAGTATAGAGAAGGGTAGGGATAGGTTAGAGCAGGGATCCTCAAACTACGGCCCTCCAGCTGTTGCAGAACTACACATCCCATGAGGCATTGCAAAACTCTGACATTCACAGACATGACTGGGCATGATGGGAATTGTAGTTCCTGAACAACTGGAGGGCCGTAGATTGAAGACCCCTGGGTTAGAGTCTTTGATACTGACTGCTGTCAATGTCACCACCATGGATATTTCTCCTTATTTCCTTTTCCAATACCAGACAAGAAAGTAAAAGGAATCTCATCATTGATAGCTGTTAATGGAACAAATGATGAGGGGAAATCTTTCAGAGTGACAAATGTCAAATGTGACATAGTAGGAGGTGAGCGGGAAATCCAACTTAGACAGTAGAAAAGTGACCCTATTGTCAAATTTCCTCTCTGTTTCATTGACAACTTTTAATGGTGAACTTTTCTCTTTCCGTCCATGTAATGACTGTAACCAGTTATCCCTAAGTAAAATTCTTTAAAATAATTCCTTACCCAAACATATATATGCTTTTCATTTTGAGTACATTTTGAGTAACCCTTGCAGTCCGTACCTTAATTTTCAACCAAGGTATACTGTATATTTATGAAACAGTGAATGTGACATTCACCAAATGTTTACTACCATAGCTCCCAACTGTCCCTAATTTGGAGGGACTGTCCCTCTTTTGAGACCAAATCGGTCTGTCCCTTGTACAACCTCAGTGTCCCTCTTTTTGGACTCATGTATACATTTCTGTATAAAATTTACTATTTTACTGCCTTCAGTGTTTAGCGTCACTGCGTCACCTTGTCAACTTTTTATCCAACCTCTGTATTACAGCATTTGTTATTTGAAAAAAACAATATAAAGAAAAAACAGAGGTAAAAAAAGTGCTTGTGTAGTTTACCCAATCATTTTCTGCCTATTAGATCTCCGTGTAACCTGGGCTGTGGCATGGATCTGTTCTTTGCCTACATACTGGGGTTGCTTTACTAAAACTGTAGAGTGCAAAATCTGGTGCAGCTCTGCATAGAGACCAATCAGCGTCTATTTTTTTGTCAAAGCTTAATTGAACAAGCTGAAGTTAGACACTGATTGGCTACCATGCACAGCTGAACCAGATTTGGCACTCCACAATTTTAGTAAATCAACCCCACTGTGTGCTAAATTATGTCTCTCTTTATCATTTCAGAAAGTTGCAATGTAACATCATTACAGGTGACTCTTCTTAATGCGTGTGATTTAGATTACAGTAAATTATTCCTCCTCTGAATGTTTGATGAAGGTCACATTGGCTACTTTATAAATTTGCCCTGTTTTATTTTATAAAATGTGTAACTTTAGATTAAAATAGTTCATAACCAGTAGAAGTATCCTATGAAACTATATTTCTGATACACATGGATAAAACTATTTCCTTTATAGCGTGCCACTTCCTTACTGTATTTCAACCACTAGATGTCAGCAATAATCTGGTTCATTTTGTAATTGTAACTGAAGTATCAAGAATAAAAGGAATGGGGTAGACTAAACAATATACTTGCACAAAGATCACAATTTGTTTTATATTGTGTCATTAATATTACTACTACTAGTAACCACAGCTAACCTACTTGAGTGTATTGCAGCTTTGCGCTGGCTTATTTTGATTTATTTATTACATGTATTTATATTGTGCTATCGATTTTCACAGCACTTCACATACGGTACTTGTCCATCAGTCCCTGCCATCATGGAGCTTATGATCTAAAGTATCTAATATGCTTACATACACACCACCACAGATACTAGGGCCAATTTAGACAGAACCACTTAAACTACCAGCATGTCTATGCAGTGTGGGAGGAAATTGGCATATCTGGATGAAACCCACTCAGGGAGAACATGTTACATTCGTGTAGAGGCTGGATTGCAAAACAAGGACCCCAGTGCTGCCAAGCTGTAGCAAAGTGCAAACCATTGAGCTACCGTGTTGCCCAGTGGTCAGTTTTCGCACCTGCTGCTGTGTACACAAGTAGTGTGACACTTCTAAAGACCAGTGGACGATGAGCCTGCTTTGTCTCCTTTGGGAGATGTGTTAATGTGCATTAAAACAACTTCCTCATAAGAGGCAACGGGCTCCATTTACTAAAGCATATCGTATGACACATTTTTCCCAAATATTGCATGGGATAATAAAAACGTCAATTCACTATTTCTTTATGTGGAATTTACTTCAAAAAGGAAGAATGCATGATAAATATAGCATAAAACATCATTATTAAGTCAATACACTAAAGGATAGAAATAATTAAATGCATGCCTTGTGAACCAGGCATGCAATATTGATGGAATGTATGAGTATTTTTTTTATCAGTTCTCCAGATTTTCAAATACTTTTTTTGTGTATATACAAGCAGAGACATCATTTGCTGCATTAACCTACCAATCAATCCAAACATAATACAATATACATGCATAGCACAATGGTCTGATCCCTCATTACAGTGTTTCCCAACCAGGGTACCGCGAGAAGTCCCCAGGGGTTCCACCGTGATTCAACATTGTGGCGGATGTACTGTCAGCGCGCATTGATACCTGATGCCCTCTCTGTACTTCCGGCTCAGAGAACTCAGAGGGCAGAATCGGGAGCGATGCAGAGAGCAAGAGTTCTGAATTCCAAGCATGGAGGCATGGAGCTAAGGGTGCCCAGAATGGAGGCGGTGAGCCGAGAGAGCTGAGAATGGAGACGGAAAGCCGGGGGAGTCGAGAAAGCCAAGAATGGAGGCGGGGAGCCGAGGAAGCTGAGAAAGCAGGGAATGGAGGTGGGGAGCCGTGAAGGGAGTCGAGAGTGAAGATTGGAGGCCGGGAGCACCATATCAAAAGGTAAGATCCTCTCTAAATGGTAGCAGTGATGCACACTGTGGAGGGGGAGCAGAGAAAAGAAGAACATGGCTGGATCGAGAGGTGAAATCCTGTGCACAGTAGAGGTGAATGCAGACTGCAAGTGGGGGGGGGGGGGGCGGGGCAGAGAACAGGAGGTGACATCCTGTGTATAACAGCACTGAATGCAGTCTTCAAGGGGGGCAGAGAGTGGGGGCAAACAGCTGGATCAGGCTGAATGTAGCAGGAGGTGGGATTATAATAGCTTTATGTTATGCCATAATTGTACATAATGCTCTTATGATCTCACCTCCTGCTACATTCAGTCTCATCCAGCCACAGCCCCTGCACTCTGCTCCCCCCTTCTACAGTCTGCATTCAGTCGCTACCATACACATTGCTGTCAGTGCACTATTAAAACATTGGTATTGTGTGTATTTTTTCTGCACAGAAATATGCAACATGTATGCATTTTTCTGCAGAGAAGAATACTCAAATGACACCAACATTGTGGTGTGAACAGGGCACATAGAAATCAGCTGTTTTCTTTGTCCTTGCAGAGACCTACGTTAGGAAAATGCATTTCTCTGTGCATGATGTGAACAAGACCACAGTATTCTATACAGGTCAAATCTGCACAATTTTCCATCAATTCTTATGCATGTATGTTGTGATTTGTGAACAAGGCCCAACAGTTCCCATAGCCTGCTGTCCTATTTATGAATCACAATATTTGTGAGTTTTGTTCAAGTTCAGTAAGGCCTCGTTCACAGCATATGTGCAAAAAACTGATGGAAAATATGTACAAATTTGACTTGCTTAGAATATTTTGGGCTTGATCTAATGTAGGTCTCTGCAAGGATATAAAGAAAACTGTTGATTTCTAAGTGCCCTGTTCACACTATAATGTTGGTGTCAGGTTAGTTCTAATAGTTATTCTATTGTGTAAACTTTACATCATAGAATAAATTGTAAAGCTATTTCTACAATAATTATGGTTATATCTACAGCTCGCTGATCAGATCCAATGTTCCGTGAGCTGTAAATCTTTTTTTTTAGGGGTTCCCCCGAGACTTTTTGACAAGGGTTCCCCCACGGTAAAAAGGTTGAGAAACACTGCCTTATTAGAACATATGTAGTGGGAATACTTTACTTTTTCACAAATATCTTTGGGGAAAATTTTCACAAGACAGAAGCATTATTGTATGTTCTTTTACAAAACCCTTAATTATTAAAAAGACCCCAGAAAACACCAATGTTCTCCAGCCATATTAGTAGGCCTCCAATGTTCTCCAGCCATATTAGTAATTCAAGAATTGTATTTCAAGAGGCATATGCAAAAGGAACTTAGGTGTCCCATCACAGTTTGACACACGCACATACACACACACCCCTAAACATCTTAATGCTGAAGAGATGTTTAGGATCAACTATATCGTTGACATATCTAAATGGCGTTTTCTTACTATCAACATAGAAAATGTTTTGGTTGTTGAAGTCTTAAGGTACATTTTAATTCTGGTATCCATCACAATAACCATGAAATTAAACACACCTACAACCCCCTTTCTAACATCTATGCTAACTATTCTATGTAAGAAGCGCTACCTCCAAGATAAGCCACTCCAGTCCTGTGAGGTGAGCCTTCTCCCCAGTGTCAGCCATTGCAGAGAAGTGACCACCATGCCTGGTCAGGAAGCCTATGGATGGCATGGAGAATCCTTTTGCACAAAAATTAGTTTGAAATGCTGTTTACTCCACGTGGACCCCAGATCTCACATTTAAGAGGTCCTGTCATGCTTTTTTTCTATTACAAGGGATGTTTACATTCCTTGTAATAGGAACAAAAGTGACACAATTTTCTTTTTTTTTTAAAAGAACAGTGTAAAAAAAAAAAAAAAAAGGTAAAATAAATAAGAAAAACTTGTGTGCAGAAGCAAACACGGTTTTCAAACCACAAATGTGAGGTATCACCATGATCGTTAGAGCGAGAGAAATAATTGTAGCCCTAGACCTCCTCTGTAACTCAAAACATGCAAACTGCAGAATTTTTTAAACATTGCCTGCTGAGATTTTGAAGGGTAAAAGTTTGTCGCCATTCCACAAACGGGCACAATTTTGAAGCATGACATGTTGGGTATCAATTTACTCGGCATAACATCAGTGACAGTCTCTCTCCACACCAGATGGTCCCTTCAGTCCACTCCAGTCCAAACAGTACTGACAGTCCCACTCCCGGCTTGCCTGGCTCACTTGCACCATGACATCCCACGACACGCTCAGGCACCACCTACGCCAGACCCGTCCCCTGCCGGTGCCGATCAAACACACTATAGCAGGCACTCAGATGGTCTCATGGCACAGGAATATTTTTTACTGGCAACCATTTCCTGTCACTGGCATTCCCTGGCAGGAGAAAAGTGCCTGTTTTTTACTGACTGGCAATAAAAATACTGACGGTTGGCAACACTGGGACTTCTAAAAAAATTAACTTATTTGTCTTTCTAACCATGCCAGCCATAGCTCAAAAGACACATGGTGCATTATGATTTAAAAAATCTGAACGTAAATCTGAACATGAAATCGCTGGGACCATAAGTCTCAAACTGGCAGGATTGGCCTTGAACCCATGATAGAGGTGAACTGAACCCTATCCCTAAATATTTACTAGGGATGCACCAATACCACTTTTTTAGCAACGAGTACGAGTACCAAAACTTTTTTAAGTACCCGCCGATACCAATTACCAATATTTATTTCCGACATTTAGAGAGATCAAGATGCAGAGGAGCAGGGAGGGGGGGGTCTCCATCATATATTAGTGTGCTGTGCAATATTACTACCTGGATGAGACCAAGTGATGAAGAAACACAGCACTCCCAACACTCAGAACTCTTGTCGATACACAACTTTGAGGACCATGCTGTAATCCTACGTCCTCCTCCTGCTTTAATCCTGCTAACAACTGAGCCAGAAGGTATCGGTTTTAAATATCGGTGCTTTTTCACACATACCGATACTTGTGTAAATGCCTAGTATTGGCACCGATACCAGTATCGGTGCAACACTAATATTTACTATCAACAAGAACGTAGTAAAAAAAACCTTTTCATGTGGATTTATACCATCCTCATACGCCTGTAAGGTAGCTGAAGTGTGTCCTTTAAACATGACTAAGCGACCTGGGAAATTATTTAGAATTTCTGTTTACTAATTATGGTAACATATTTCTAGCTGACCAATTAGACAGCAGAATTTTGTCTTTTCTATTTTTACTTCTTCTGTTAACGTAAAATAGTGTATTGATTCACATTTACTGTAGGATTATGGCGAAAGTCCTAAACCGTGTAAGCTGTCAGGGTGAGCTTTACAAGGATACTGACAGAGAAACAGCAGTCCTATGAGATTACATGATTTTACTGTGTAATGCCAATCTACTGGATCAAAGACTTTTCCAATCTCAAGGATTAAAAGAAGTACTTCTGTGATAAATGGGGTTATTCCTTTTGTCTGATGCTTTCCTCCTTCCCTAATTACAGTATATCAGTCAATATACAGCATCTACATGATATATTTAGAGTTTTACTTCCTTTATTCATTAAACACAAACTTACTGTCTTCATTAATTATACAGAAGTTCAAAGATGAGAGTTGTGCAGGAAAAGAACCGAATAATGTGATTACAGGTTAAAAAAAAACCTGTATGTTATGTGAATGCTATTTAAAGAAGCTGATAAATTGGTGGCCGCAGGGATAGGCAATTGTGCACTAAATGAGCAGAATGCTGAGAGACCTTGGAAGATCCTCATTAGAAGAGGACTTTGAGAGCAGCATCTTTGCCAAACTGCAGTTTAAAACAGCATACACCTGTGCAAGGGCTGTGTTTGCCCACACGTTGATGCACTGATGTTCTGTGTATCCCTGTGCAGGCAGTCCCATTAATGTCAATTGGGACACATGGGCTATGTCCATGTTTCTCTATTTATGCATTATTTATTTCCACAACCTTCTCTGCTCCGCTGGGGAAAGAGCTTGGTCAATCAGTTGGTGAAACAGTAGCCATGGGGGTTAAAAGGAGACCTATTAGGGGAGCTGTTAAGACAATTAAACAAAGAACAATCTGTGCACATGTGAAGATAACACATATCTATCACAGTATAATTAAAAGAGAAATATGGCTTTTTAAAAAGAAAAAACAATCAATCATACTCACCTAGATGGCTGCAGCACCCACCCCAGCTATGGCTGAGCCTTACTGCCTCTAAGACGACCAAGAACTGAGCAATCAAACACCACTGATGCTTGGTTCTCAGCTTTCAGCCTGCAGAACACTGGTGACTGTCAGTTACCGGCTATCTGCTCTGCGCCTCTAGTGCTCACTGGAGTGCTGGGCTGTGGAGGGGGCAGGAGCGGCTGGTTCAGTATCCCAGCAGCTCGCTGTGTCACATCACAAATGTGGGTGTGTTAATGTAAAAAAAAAAACATTGATTCGTACTGTATAGACAACTGCACCCATGTAAATCACCCAAAATACCTCAGTCACACATGGAGATTTATTTATTAACTCAATACAGTTGCAACTTTTAGATTTGTAAGTTATGTTGTGTTTGTGTCCTCTAATAATGTTAGTGTATTTTTAGCAAAAAAAAAACTTTTGATATTTTTGGAGGGCCCCTGCCTTACTAACCCCTATTGTCGGCTCTGCTCACCTCCTATACACTTCCCTGCTGACCTCCCATCTGACATTTTTTAGTTCACCCCCACATGCATCACTTATGGCTTTAACTGAAACTCATTCTGACACCAAGAAGCATCCTAGGAAGTGAATAGTCATTGAAAAGCTTTGCGTGCATGACATCTTGAGGGACAGGCTGCTATTCTGATCACTGTGACATCATTGAGACATTGATATTAACACAGTGACATGTAACATGTCTGTCTCTGAACAGTTACCAAGTTGAACTTAATGGTATAATACACTGAATGTTATAAAATATCTAAATCTTAGTGACATCAAGCAGTAACCTAACAGTTGGCCTATTTGTTTTACAACAGCCCTGAAGAGATCTTGTTCTAAACCATATGTGAATAGAGAACTAGGTGATATTCATATTTATATGATACTTCAGAGAATACTTTTTTATATAAAACATATATAGTTATTTGGGAAAGCAGCACCCATGTCCTGAAAATTAGAAATACCATCTAATTTCCTTATTTAGATGAACCTCTTAAATACTTATTTCAATTACAGTTCAGTAGTGAAGGAAAACGATAGCTTGGTCCCTGTAATTGGCTGAATTGTTATAACTGGGTAATATAAAAAATACACAAGAGGAGTATGTTTTAAATAATTCTGTTTAATCACAGTCATTTATTTGACAGTATTGAAAACATAAAGCCTTAAATATGAAAAACTTAAAAAGGTACTTTGAAATATAATTAAAAACATTAAGGCGAAGTATATTTCATTTTGATTAATAGGCAAACATCAGAGATACAATGCACGTAACAGTCAATGTACAATTACAATATTCAAAACATGCCTCTAAATAGTGACATCATACACTTTAATAAATTACAAATAAAATATATGAAAAAGCACATTGACACTTTTTACATTGTACATTTGGTAGTATTTCTCCTAAAACACTGTATACATCAATGAATTGGCACCACCCATATGTAACATGCTGTTCTGCAGCATTATGCTGTGAGTTGGCTGCATCTCAGACCGGTGCATGTGAAGATGCAGTCTTCTTGATACGTGATACTATGCTGGCATGCCTAAAGTATATTTCCACGCTTGCAGCCATATTAGGTAACATCTACTTTATATTTGGTACATGTTCCAATTCATTTTGCAAATCCCACATAGCTTTCCTCTTCTATGTAATAATTAACCATATCTGTGTTGCGCTGGTAAATATTCATTATCAGTTGTAAACTAGATGTGCACACTGTGGGGTTTATTTACTAAAGCTGAAGAGTGCAAAATTAGGCTCACTTCTGTATAGAAACCAATCAGCTTTCATTTTTTTTTTTGCCAAAGCTTAATTGAACAAGCTGGGGTCAAAGCTGATTGGTTTCTATGCAGAAGTGAGTCTAATTTTGCACTCTCCAGCTTTAGTAAATATACTCCTGTGTGTCCTAGCAAAGCGTTAAAGATCTCAAGGCCTGTGTAGTACGTTGTATGTTAACGCACTTTTAAACAAATGTGTTCCCTTATTGCATTTTGCAAGCTATTATGTACAATACAAGCTGCCTATAAAGTCCCATGTATAAACCTGCTCACAGGAAACAACTAGAAAGGTAAGAAATATATTTTAACATTATTTTAAGGTATGCCGTGTGCATGGGAACACATAACAATTATATAGTGGGGTTTACTCAAAATTGATTGCAAAGGTGAAAATACACTTTAAGTATTGCATTTTATATCAGAACATACTTGCCAACATTCCCTGACACAAAATCATACTCAGCCCAACCCAACAGAATAGATCTAAGAAAACTTGTACAGGCCCACTAATATAATGATGACTTATCAGTTCCTATGAAGGCAGCTGTAAAAAAAACTTTGAAAGGCCCTGGGCACTCTTGGCGAGTATGCCTGGCATACTTACACATGTATGAAAAAAACATAATTGCCATCTAGGGAGTCTTCTCTACTACCCTAACACCAAAAGAAATATTAAAGGAAACACTTGCCTCCAACTGTGCAAATGCAAAGGGTTTTGCTACACCAACTAGGCTGGGTGGGACCTTGAGGTTCTATGTCCTGTGGCTAGCACTGAATCTCAATGTTATCTAAATATAGCAGCTTTCTAAGACTGTCTGTGCTCCAAGAAGCAACCTGGAAACCGGAATGGCCTTTGGAAGCCTCAACGTGCCAAACAGGGCAAGCTATCATTATAATCTATGATTTAAATTTCACGATGTAATGCATGAACTGTTATGACATCTAGGCCAATCATAGCTACTTCATTAAGTCAATATGTCTCAACAGTTTTTCAGCACCAAAGCCCATAGGCACAGTATAATAACGAAAAACCTCTACTGTCACCGCTTACCAATATTTGCTCTTCTTGTTTGCCTTGAAATGGAAATCTCTAGGCTTCTTTATCTAATGCTACAGTGAATAAGTGTAAGAAGTAGCTTACCTTGGTACATTAACTACAATATTGTATTAGATATTTTCAGGTATGTCACTTAGATACAGTGCTACATGAACATGAAGGTCAGTGATACTTTTTGCATTTTGGTGTACAGTCAAAATATGTGATTAAATCTTCATTACACACATATATATATTTTTTTTTTTATTAGACAAAAGTTGTTTTTCCTGTGATGCCACTTGATTTTAAATAGCACATATATGTAATGAGACATTTACTGATTCAGGCTGGGTTCACACATGTGCGGCCGCGGGTTCATGCCTGGGGACTGGTGCGTGTCTGTTCACCGGTTCAGGTGGGATTCAGGTCTGAATTTTTCCCTGAATTGGCACCTGAACTGAACCCAAACGCACAGGACCCTTTTTCAACCCGGACCGCAGCCGCCCCGGAGATGTGTTAACTGGCTCCATTGAGAGCCGGTCCCACTTGCCTGTCTTGCGAATTGGATGCAGTGAAATCCGCATCCAATTTGGATATGTTTGAACCCAGCCTAATGGTTTTTATTTGTCTGTTTAGTCATACAACATGCTTTTAGGTTTATTATGTAAAAAATATGGTTGTTATTATTATGGCTTTTCCTGACCATCTGTGTTTAGCTGTACTGCATCATTTATTTCTGCATGATAGACTTCATTGCAAACAGACAGTTAAGAGTTATTTTTTATTAGCACCATGTATATAATAAATATATATATAATATTATCAAATAGAATTAAGGTATAATATGAAGATTTTACTTATGTATAGCACCAAAATCTATTGCTGGCCCAGACTCCAGACTAATTCATATAATGCATGCTTTGTTTGTAAAATACCTTCTTAAGCTGTACATTCGTATGAGAAGCCTCGCCTTAAAGCGGAGGGCCACCCTAAAAAAAAAACAATTACATAAAAATGTCCCTAAAAATCTAAAAAAAACTAACTAACTTACCAGAAATGGCTGTTGCTAGGCAGATCGTCCTAATCTGCCACTTCCTACACCGTGGTGATCTTCAGTCTCCTCCTCCTCGCGCTGTCTCTTGGGAAATGGGGCGCGCTATGTTCTGGGAACTGTGTGTGTCCCAGAATACAGCCGCCCATTCACAAAGCGACTCGCGCATGAGCAGTAAGAAACGGGCAGTGAAGCGGCAAGGCTCCACTGCCTGTTTCCCTTAGTTCGAATGACAGGGCCAGGACCCGAGAGCCAAGGGACGGGTCGGCCTTGGGCAGCCGACATCGCGGGCACCCTGGACATGTAAGTGTGCTTATTAAAAGTCAGCAGCTACAGTGTTTGTAGCTGCTGACTTCAAAAAATATTTTTTTTTCAGCTGGCCCACCGCTTTAAACTTGTATGTTACAGCTAAGTGGTAGGTGTTAAATCATACCAAAAAAAAAATCTATATAGTCATCTTCCTGCTACCAAGGAAGAGATACTTAAATATAATGTATATATTATGTTAGGTAGTTTTCACATTTTTTTAAAATCTGCTCCTCATTTACAGTTCCAGTTTAATGCTTACAATAGGGGTAGCACATTTTATATAACATCTAAAAACGTTCATTTCAATATAATGTTCAGGAAGATATCATTTATATTAAGGGTAAATTCTTCTAAAACTTTTCAGAACAAGAAGTAATTCCCAACATAATGCAAGCAAGATTTACAGGTTTATTTAATAAGGCAGTGGAAAATGCAGCAATTATATAAAGAAAAACAAACAGATTTTTAAGTGGTTGTTAGGGACTACTGCACATTGTATATGGCATTTTGCCCTAATAAAGCATCCTTACTGAGAAGAACACCCGTGGCCAGGCCTGATAGCCTAATGCCACGTACACACGATCGGACATTCCGACAACAAATTCCTGGATTTATTTCCGACGGATGTTGGCTCAAACTTGTCTTGCACACACACGCTCGCACAAATGTTGTCGGAAATTCCGATCGTCAAGAACGCGGTGACGTACAACACGTACGATGAGCCAAGAAAAATGAAGTTCAATAGCCAGTTATTCTGCTTGATTCAGAGCATGCGTAGAATTTTGTGCGTCGGAATTGTGTACACACACTCGGAATTTGCGACAACGGATTTTTGTTGTCGGAAAATTTGAGAACCAGCTCTCAAATTTTTGTTGTCAGAAATTCTGACAAAAAATGTCCGATGGAGCCTACAATACACTGTCGGAGTTTCCGACAACAAGCTTCCATCGAACATTTATTGTCGGAAATTCCAATCGTGTGTACGTGGCATTAGACTTAGTGTAAATGCTATGTAAGCTGATCTGCCAGCCTAGAAAAAATGTTGTCAGATGTTGCACTTTAAAGGACACTATCCATATCTTCAACTCCTAACCAACTCCTGCTACACTAATAATTAAGTCTGTGGAATGGGTTTTGCTGGAGTTAATGTTCATCCAGATAAATGTTTGCATAGCAAAGTGTGTAAAATATTTAACAATCTATTCCCAGAGGACACCCAGATCTCTATGTCTACCATCCACACTGGGAAAGGAGGTTAGAGATCCCATAATGCCCCTAAACAATGATACCATCATTTAGATGTATAGTGGAGGGAGAGAAATGGGTGCATTTCACTATTTAGACATGAGAAAAAACCTACAGGAAACAGTTGTGTGATATGCTATAAATTTTATGCAAACATTTATCTGTGCATTATTTGTAATAATCATAGCAATGGCTGGAGGATACATTGAGCTTTAGTTTTAAACTGTCTGCGAAATGTGTAGCCATTTATACTCCGAACAGGCTCCAATGAAAAGTGTAAAGTCTCATCAATGGACATGCTAACACTGAAATATACAGTGTAAAATCAGTGTAAAAACAGTTAAAACTGTCAATTAATGCTTAATAGTTTTTTAATGCAAATGTAAAAAACAATAGATACTATTTTTTTCTATTTTACATTTATTTATGTATAAAATATGTTTTTTATGATATCTGTTTGCTTATGGTAGTAATATCCCTAATGCTTAATGGTAAAGTCCTATGGGAAAAAAAAGTTGTTTTGGTAAAAAATTAAGAGATGTCAGCTTTTAAATTGAGTCATATTTGAGAGTAATTGTCACCTATACAATATTGGTACAAATAAAAAAATGTACAGAAATTGTAAATCTTCCCCATTACATCCAAATCTAACAATAAAATAAAAATTGCCTGTATTTGGGCTTTAAAAGAGGCTATCCACATTTTAACCTTTTAACCAATGTATGAGCTGCTGTGTTAATAGTCTGCTGAATGGGTGTTCCAAAAATTCATCCATGAAGGAAAATAGTAAATAAGTCTTGCTTACAATATACATAGTGGATGCATGTTATTAGACTCTGTGACAAAATCAAAAATACTCTAGGGAAGTTGTCTATAGCATATTTTTAACAGTAATGATCGAAAAAAAGTAATAATGATAGTAAATATAGTTCTAATAGAAATAAAAATGTTAGTCCAAAAGTCCTTACGATGGTCACAATGAGTAGTCATCTTGTTTCACACTAGAGGGCACTGTTTGGCAACCTGTATCCTCATAGGACCTAACACAGGTTGAGTACTAATTCAACAAAACCTTGAAAAAAAGCACTGAAGTTATACTAAGTGCAGTAACCTTTCATGACCAATCAGAAATCTCTTCTTAACCAACTTGCGTAAAGTAATCTGAAATCAAACTTAATGCTATGGATAGCATTTTGCACTGCTTCATTGAACAATCCTTGTGTCAGACAGACGTCTATATAAATAAATAAAAATGAATTATTAAGGGAAAAAAAATTCCATCTTGTTCTCGTACAGGCGAGAGGTAATATCTTTTCTCTAGGGAATTTATACAGATGTTTGTGGTTGGAATTCTGCTTTAAGGGCTAAGCTACATGAGCAATTTTAATCTCTTGTTGTTAAGAGATTTATCCAATTGCTGACAGTCACTAAAAAAGGTCAGAGCTACACAACAGATTTTAGTAGCTAAATCCTGCTTTCAAATATCAGTAAGGTTAATCTATAGGTGTAGCAATTATTGCTAAATAAATGGAACAAATAGTTCCTTCCCAGTAGGCCAAGCATGTTAAAGTGATCATAAATGCATATTTTTTTAAATTACAGGTTTATACTTACCTGCTCTTCTCAGGTCCCCCACTGATGTTGCTGGCTCCTCCTTTCCGGCGAGTGCCCCCATAGGAAGCCGCCGTCTATAGAAGAGGGGATAGAAGAGCTACAGATATGCACAGTGTGAATCGAATGAGGGCTCAAGTAAGTAAAAGGATGCCTAAACAGTTTTTACCTTAATGCAAGGAATGCATTAAGGTAAAAAATGTTTAGGTTTTATAACTATTTTAACCTAAAAAAAAATACATTATAGATTGAGTGCAATTAACCTTCAAGGGGCCACAGAATATCCACTGGGGCCACACCTACTTAAAGTGGTAGTAAACTCTTGTGTGCCATTTTTACCTACAGGTAAGCTTATAATAAGGCTTACCTGCAGGTTAAATGAATATCTCCTAAACATGCACCGAGATATTCCAGCGTATACCCATACACGTGCCGTTCCTTCAGAGCTCTGTGCCATGCCTGGGGCGTGATGTCGCCATGGCAAGACCAGTCACACAGCCGGAGTCCACTAACCCAGAAGGCAGATGGGGTGAAGATGGAATCTCCTTCAGCGGTGACAGTGCACCTCTGGATGGCTTTGTTTAATGTAAGTATGCGATGCATACTAGCCCATTATGATATTACCTTGCAGGGGGGAACTTTTTTTCTTAGAAGCTTTACTACCACTTTAACTCCTGTTCAATTAAAATAGCACTTTGCTAATATAGTCATTTTTTTATCATAATAACTGCGGTTTAAAATATTTTCCTTGGGAAAGAGCCACAAAACATTTCCAGCATTTATTTGCAAAATTAAGTAAAGAAGTTTAGCATTTATCAATATAGAATCGTTTGAGTACTTATAGTTTGAGATTTATTTAAATTGGCTTGAATTGTACAGTTGTCATTATGTAATTTGTTAAAATGACTATTTCGTTACTAAGTATGAAGCAATGCCTTTTTAAAATTTGTGCCATTTTCTTTATATGACATTAATTGTCAATAAGTGGCAAGTGTAGAACTACACAATATAACCATGTCATGTGACAATAATGTACATGTTTCCATAATGTTTCCCTTTTGATTGATAGACATATGCTACTATGAAATACACACTTTTTCTTTTTCGCCCAGCATTGCTTCTTTTATACCGTACAAAGAAAAGTAAGAAGAAAAAAAAGTCCACATTTGAAAACCAATAAATTCCCAGTGTACACTGTGAACAATATAACACTGCAATTTACCTGTAAATTGCAACATTTTGATGGTTAACACTGATGCATAATTCACACGCTACATAAAAAATTGATAAAATAAATAATACATTAAATGAACATTCTGATTGGGCCAGCATTCAGGTCAGGCATTTCATTTCAAGAATAGCACCCAACCCTTCATTTTACAGTATGTGTCAGATAGATGGCAGTCACTGTCAAGTATTCTGAAATCTAATATAGTTAGGAAAATCAGAGGATATAGCTTCAAAGCACCTTGTTGACTGCATATTTCAAAATATGTAATTAATAATCTTTTTTACAATATCTTATTTAAACAATTTAAAAGGCATTACAAAGTGACACTGATAATAAAGACATATTCTAAAACAAAACTGGTGACCGATTTGTGCATTTTTGCAGAAAGCTATTTTGTTTTCATTTGTATGCATTTTTAATTTTAATATATGATCCTTAGAATAGGGCTTACAGTGAGCTCATACAATTACTGCCACACACTGTATTCAATTCAAGTGTGAAGTGAATGAAAGACGGGATTCAGCTTTGCCCCCCCCGGTGAGGGAAGTCTGTCTTTCATTCAATTCACACCAGAGTTGAGTAGTGTGTGGTGGTACTTGTATGCTATATTTTATCTTAGAGCGAGACGTGCCCTGTCTCTGTCAGCACCTGAATACAGAGTGTAAACCCCGAAGACTGACACTGCTGGCTTGGAGCCCATTATGACATGGCACTGAGGGTCAAACCATGTGTCAGCAGCATCTTTTATTTGATATTTTTAAGGAAAATCTGAAACAAATCAAAGATGTCTTCCTACCTGATGTATTCCCGTACAAAATATGTATTTTAGTTCAAATACCTGCAAGCCTTTTGCCATGGCACTGTAATTGTCTTGTAGCTGGTAAAAATTAAAATCAATGGGATCATGGTACAGGGAGAAATACTCAACTGCTTCCATGGCCAGATGAGCACGGCTTGGTTCTGTCTCTTCCTTGCTAGCAACTGACAGTGTTTCTATCAATGAGGGAGAGATGTCTCACTTATCTGGCCATCAGGGGAGTGATGCATTGAAACAGGTGAGAATTTTCTTTGCACCTTTTAGCCTATCCTGTTGAAACAGGATCAACAGTGTGCCATGAGCCTTATTTAATGAAAGCACCACCATCGTAGTAATCTGTAACAGATGCATATTGGCACATGTGGATTAGAAGTGAGGGCTTATTTAGAAGAATAAATTGACGTTACCAGGTCCCTTTTTCTGTACAGTGTCACCATACCTGGTGAAGGGACCTGAGTTGATGCCTGCAATACTCATCTATTCAGTTAGCTGATAAAATTAAGCACTTCAGCAATACCTTTTCCTCCTTCTATGTATTGTTGGCTTACATATTTGCTGGGTTTAAAATGCAAGATACAGACCAGCTAACAAGCATTCAGTATGCAAGTTTTCTATAAAAAAAAGGATTTGTATAGCAGCCAAGTTTGTGTACCCAAAAGGTGTTATTCTTTTAGTGATAAAAGTGATACCTCCAGCTTTCACAAAATTAAGTTCATATGGCAATTCTTGATTGGATGTTGCATCTAGTTGTAATGTCACAGCACCTGTCGTATAAATAGTGCAGCATCATTGTTTGGGTTCACATGCTTGTTTTTTGCAATGTTTAACAACAGCCATCTACTGTAATATCCACCATGTAAACTGAATACCTTTTTCAGTAATAAAGATAGGCCAATATGAAAATTACACAACCATTTGTAAAACACAAGCCTATGAAAAAATAAAAAGAGGTGTCAGAATGGCCTTTGGATAAGGCAACATGTTACCGCTCTTGTGTGTTAAAGTTCTGTTTAATTGTCTGAACTTCAGAACTTTGTTTGCTTCAGCTTATCAATATGGTAGCAAAGCTTCAGAGCAGGCCCCAGTTTTAGTCCTAAGTACTTCATAACCATGTCACTCCTCAGCAACAACAGAGCATTGCCATCAATCTCCTGCAGAAAACAAGAGGAGAAGATTAGCATGCACACAATTGTACAAAAGAAGATATTATATTATAGTATAAATTCATTACCAGGCAATGCATGACCACATAGATCAACTTTGAGCAACATGTTTTTACTATACACTGGCTGTGAAAATCTCATAATTTATTAGTCATTTTTGGAAATATAACTGATCAGCCAAGAATAATCTGTATACAGAATCCCTAACAATACAGCACACACCTGTATGGTAACTGAAGGTTAAGCCTTTGCTCTTCTGGAAGTAGGGGACTATTCTTTGTTGCTACATTCAGTTTGCTGTATGGGACTCTTCTCGTAAAACTATGTGACTATTCCCTTTGAACCTCTCTGGCAGTGCCTCCACTTTGTTGGGCCTTCTGAATTCGAGTGGGACCCCAAACTTAGATACATATAGCTTGTACCCAGGCAATAAGTTTAGAAAAACTTGGAATACAAAACAGGAGTAGGTAGAATACCCAAAGAAGACAAAGCACCTCCATTAAATATTTTTTAAGTATAGGTGTATAGCAGGGGTAGGCAACCTTAAAGAGGTGGAGATCTAGCTGAACAACATGGGAGAAGGCAAAGATCACGGGGAAAAGTGTTGTCTCCCCTTATTTATTTATTTTTTTAAATTTTTATTTAGTGGTATGCGACATACAATGAAATGATAACTTCACAAAATATGTTGTGCGAACAAAGTAGCCTACATATGAACACCAGGTAGTGGTATCTGAGCAAAAGATAAGTAAACTCAAGATAATAAAACAGGAACAGCTCTGTGAATATACAAGATACCTAGGACGTATAAGACTAGGGCTTCGCCTTGACGGGACATTTGAACACTTACAATATTCCAGGGATTAGCCCCGGTATCCATGGAGAATTCGGGTATCTGTGCATAGGGGAAGAGTACTGCGTGGTGGCCGTCTGGGGTCGGAACATACCAAATTTTTGAGTTAGATGAGAGGAAGTGAATAAAGGAGAAGAAAGAAAAGAAGAAAGAGAGAGAGAGAGAGAGAGAGAGAGAGAGAGGGTGAGGGAAAAGGAGTAAAGGGAAAGAGGGGGTGGAAGAGGGGGTGTGATGGAAAAGTGGAGAGGGTAAACGTCCACCTAGAGAGCAAGGACCGCCCTCGGCTCTCCAGGCCATCTGAAGGCCATGGTTTGGAACAAGAACCTCTGGCAATCATCATGGCCTGACTATGTCTCGCGGAAGTAATCCTCTGAGAAGCGGAACTGGGTCCAATAAAACCACCTGGTCTTATGTTCCTTGGTTTTATCCCGAATTGTGGCAGTCGGGTCTTCCATTTATTCAATGTCATTAACCCTCGCAAACCAATAGGCCACAGTGGGAGCAGACTGTTGCTTCCATTGACTTGGGATGCAAGCTCTAGCAGCGTTGAGGAGGTGTTTAAGGAGAGATTTGTGGTATTGCTTTCTAGACATGGGAGTGAGGTTGAGGAGCACAGTAGCGGGGTCATTGGTTAAGGAAATGTCTGTGAATTTGTAGATGAATCGGAGGACAGGTTGCCAGAAAGTTTGTAGTTTGGGGCAATCCCAAAAAATGTGTAGAATAGTGCCAGGTCAGATTGATTGAGAAATATTTTGGCCAAAACAGCTGGGGTGCGATACCAGGGAATGTTCAGATTTTAGGAGATTTCCTGATATTTTCTGCAAAGTGTCGATTTATGAGCAAAGAAGAGTATGCGTTCCTTCTGTGGGGTGGTAAATGTGGTTTGTAAGTCTCTTTCCCACTTGGCTAAGAAGGGAGGGTCTGTGGTAGCTTGTATGTCCTTGTCTCCCCTTATTTAAACTTCTAATTGTGCGTTTATTGTGCATTGGTCAGCAATCATGGGTTCAATTCGCCTCCTCACCACCTGTCAAACACACTCAGATCGCTTTTTCAGAGGTGCAGCAGCGCCTGCTGCACTTGTGAATGAGCCCTTCCTGGCATTTGGCAGTGCATCAGTGTAAAAGTAGCCCTATACTATTATGCCCAGTGTATTGCTTCACACTGACCTGAAGATCTCTTCTTTCCTGCTGCTGGCACTACTCTGGAGACCCCTAGCTGGGAAAAGAGGTGGGGTGCAGTTGGTATCACTCCGTGAGGGACAGGAGCTAGCACTACAGAGGAGACATTGGCTAATGTGGTTCTTGCTCATTACTACAGCTCCAACTTTACAAATAGTCCCTCTGCATTGCACTCTGTTTGATTCTCTAGAATGGTGGGTCAGCAAGCCCAGAGCGCGATCTACCAGTCACCTTTCTACAGGTTGCTGACCCCCGGTGTAGAGAAATAAGGTGTAATACCTACCCTATTCCTTGCTCCAGCAGGCTCCATCCATCTAAGTGGCCAGTCCACCACGCCTTCTCTCTAAGATGCTTTGTCCAGTGGCCACATCAAGTACAATGCAAGACTAACAAAAGAGGCTGGAAGATAACATAACAAAGCGAAGACCACATAGTACAGCACCCCTACCTGCCCCAATTTACTGAGACAAAAGCTTATCAATTCAAAAGACAGAAAACCCAAACACAAGCAAAGTAACCTGGCATATGCAATTCAGTGTAGAGTGGAATGCAAAGACCCTATACATTGGGAAGACAAAACAACCTCAACAAACAACTTGCCCAACACAGGAGGGCAAATTCTACAGGTCAAGACAGTTATTTTACAACTTCAAGTAAATGGAAATTCTTTGACGCACAGTAAGATGCACAAAGCTATCTCTCTCTGAAATAATTTAAAACAAGTGGGGACGCATTAGGACCCACATACCCTGTTTCCCCGAAAATAAGACCTAGCGTGATTGTCGGTGTTGGCTGCAATATAAGCCCTACCCCCCAAATAAGCCCTAGTTAAAGTCGTTGTAGGCCTTGTTTTCAGGGTAGGGCTTATTTTCGGGGAAACAGGGTAGGGCTTATTTGGTGGGTAGGGCTTATATTGCAGCCATCACCGACAATCACGCTAGGTCTTATTTTCGGGGAAACAGGGTAGTACCCATACCAGGTATAAGGCCCAATAGAGACCACTGTCTCCTTAGTTTAAATTTAGTCTATAACAATGAGGTCATCAAGCATGGACATACCATGGTAGTAGAGAATGCCACCCAACGTTTAACTAACATTTTCTGGCTTTGTGTAAGGAATTATCATACTGGCTAATGTAAACCTAGTGAATTCTGTACTTGCCAAGAGATAGGCAATAGAAGGGATGGGGCTGCAGTGAATGTGCAGCAGGAACAAATATCCATTTAAATTGATAGGATTTGCCTAGATCATAGCAACACGCACAAATTTGGATCTTATAAATCAACTATATAAATGACTCAGCATACAAACAATGCCTGTGCAAATGAAAATGGCTTTACATGCTCTACATTCAGTCTCTCAGTGTAAAGGTATAGTTATCTATATGCAAGTAAGCCCTTATGGTGTAATCTTTTTCCACATTGTACTCTTTGTGCAAAATAAATATTGCCCATTGTTCCTAATGTAGAAATAGATTCATAAGTAAGTATCCTAGTGGCTTACAGCCGCTGTTAACTGTGCACAGGTTTGCTGTTGCACAATGTTGTGTGATAAATCCTAGGCAAGTACTGTCATTTAGCTATCTCCACAGGGACCCTTTGTTTTTACTTAGACATTGTTAGCATTTTTTTCCAAATGGTTTTTGGTTACACAATTAGCAAGAATGAAAATTGCTAACTTATCATCTCTGCTGCTTTATTATGCCCCAGTAAAATCGGAGAACCTGAGACATAAGAGTCAGTTAAATAAGCTACATGATTTATTTAAATTGCATACATTATTTTATTACATGATATTTTTTCATCAAGATATTCAACTCAGATAAATTAACCATTATTTTATTGATTCCACAATTCTTTCTTCGATAGACCCAACCTAATATAATAATTATCACCAATAAGTATCTAATAGTATTTTAACTGCTGCACGCCGATGTACATCGGCAGAATGCCACGGGTGCGCAAAAGGGCGTACCTGTACGACCCTTCGTAATCCTGGGCTAGCGGGCGTGCGCGCTCGCTGCCTGCACCGCGCACTCGTCGCTGGAACGTGCCTGCGGGTCCCGCGGACTTGATGTCCGCCGGTGGCCCGCATTCGCGACGAGGAGAGGCAGAACGGGGAAATGCCTATGTAAACAACGCATTTCCCTGTTCTGCCTTGTGACATGACAGAGATCTACTGCTCCCTGTCATCTGGAACAGTGATCTCTGTCATGTCCTAGGTAGCCCATCCTCCCTACAGTTAAAACACACTGAGGGAACACACTTAAACCCTTGATCGCCCCCTAGTGTTTAACCCCTTCCCTGCCAGTGACATTTTTACAGTAACCAGTGGCTATTTTTAGCACTGATCGCTGTATAAATGGCAATGGTCATAAAATAGTGTGGGCCTGGCCACAACTAGGGTCATTAAGGGGGTAAAATCTTCTAGGGCTGAAGTGGTTAAACCTGGGAGTAAACAGGAGAGTGATGGAGCCTGCTCAAGGGAGGAATAGGGTAAGTAATAAAGCTTCTTCTATGCCTTGCTATTTTTAATTTAAATACAAGGATACCCATATGGTATGGGCTGTGACTTGTCATGCAACTTTATGTGTTTAAATTTGCATGAAAAGTCATACTAGTGGAAACGGAGCCTTAGTCTACGTTTCCACTATTGCAACTCCAAAGTCGGACGATTTAGAGTGTGACTTTGATGCAACTTTGATCCAACCTTACACTCTCTGGAAAGTCGCATCAAAGCATGGCAGGTACTTTTTCAAAGTCGCATAGATGGGAACGGGTGCCATTGGAATCAATGGGCTGTGACTTGTCATGCGACTTTATGTGTCCAAATTCGCATTGACAAGTCGCCCTAGTGGAAACAGAGCCTTAATGTGGTTGCCTGTACTATGATCATTGTAGACTGTGAGCTGAGACCCCAGAGCACTTCCAACTACACTGACAGTATAACCCCCCCTGTGTCCAGCTTCCTTCTCCTGTGCACAGCTATACTGTATATGTGCGCTGCACCACCCCTGGGTCCCGTGTGGATGGGGCTTTTTATTTCTTAATTTTCCCTTGAATTAGGATGTACAATGAGAGAGCACTGGGCAGGAACCTATGATTAGCTCCTCCCATCCTGTATACACCCACTGGCTACACAGGAACAGTGTCCCTCCCATAAAGTGATGTCACTAGCTTTCAGTAACCACACCCACTGGCTGATTTTACACTCAGAAGGAAGTAGAATTGAAGTCATGTGACAGCACTGGATTCTGAAAAATAAAGGTAGAAAAAAAATGGGATTTTTTTTCATTTTGAGACATAAGGCTGAACTTAGATCACATTAATGGTTGCGGGGGAGAATTTAAGTGTTAGGGTGGACTTCCACTTTAACTGGAGAGACCTCCTCTTTGGGACCCATGAGGCAGACGGAAGCTTTCAAACACCCTGTTAAGTGAGGAGTGTGACTGGCAGTGAACCGCCTCTTTATTTTATGTACCAATTAATTGACTATTATTGTTTGCTGAGACTTGGCTGTTTTTCTGCTTGCCTGCTGTTGAAAATAAAAGGACTGTTTGATTTAACCTACGTGCTTGGCTGATGATCTCGGGCTCCTCAAGGTTAAAGGGGACATTAAACACGGAGTCAGGCTTTAAGGCTTCATGCACATGGATGTAAAGCCCCTGCATGCACACAGAAGTAATGTAGATCATACATCCATGCGTTAGTGAGTGCTTTATCGGCTGTACACAGCAGCAGCAGGTCCCTGGAAAGGGGTTACACAGGTTCTGCACACTGTAATGCCGCGTACACACGATCGCACATTCCGACAACAAAATCCATGGGATTTTTTTCGGACGGATGTTGGCTCAAACTTGTCTTGCATACACAAGGTCACACAAAGCTGGTTGGAAATTCCGAACGTCAAGAACGCGGTGACGTACAACACATATGGCGAGTCGAGAAAAATTAAGTTCAATAGCCAGTGCTGCTCTTCTGCTTGATTCGGAGCATGCGTGGAACTTTGCGAGTCGGAATTGTCTACACACAATCGGAATTTACGCAAACGGATCTTGTTGTCGGAAAATTTGAGAACAAGATCTCAAATTTTGAGCGATGGAAATTCCGATGGAAACTGTCCGATGGAGCCTACACACGGAATTTCCGACAACAAGCTCCGATCGCACATTTGCCGTCGGAACGCTTTACGAGTACATTTCACTAGCTAATACTGCAGTTTTACCTGACGCTTAACTTTAAGAGTATTGGCTCCGCTTTGGTGCCCAGTCCAGCTGGTGGCACAATGCTTAGGTCATTTAAACTTGCCCCTAATGAAGGATAATGATAGCTTTATGACACTTGCTGAAAGCAACGCACCAAGAATATCTGATGGTGGTACTGAGCATTTCTGAGAGAAATTATACTTAAAAAATGACCACTACTGTGCTACTGCAATGATTTTATACAAGGGTTGTCTTTAATGACACTAACTTTCCTGACTGGCTGTGGAAAAAGGCCATCTGGTACAGAGAACAATGAGAAAGCTTGCAAGGCAACATGGGTAAAGTCACCAAAAAGCAAAAATATATATATGATAAAAATGTGTAGTTACTCATGAAAATACCATTGTGATCCAGGCTATTTGCTGACCTGCTCGTTTCTACAGATTGGTTCAGCATATTTCTTTATTTCCATTCTATAGGCCCGCACTTTGATTTTCATAGTTCGCAAAGATTCCCTATTCATGAACAAAATGTTTTTTTTTATGTCTTTTAAAGTCATTGTATTTGAATGTTAGATAACTAAACATTTGCAGACATTTCACTTCTTGTAGATAGAAACATAAAATTTTTGTTCACAAAACAATATCCTGATATCTATCTTAGTAGATGTGTTCCTGTGATACTGAACTGGTTTGCCTCTACTAACTTGAAACTGTGCTCACTTCATTGCAAAATGGCACAATCAATAGACTGTAGAAAACAGCCATTGATCACAGTAGTGAAATGTACAGAAAGCAGGCTGTAGGGTATTCATTTGTCTTCTATGTTGAAATGATCATTTAAAAAATTGGATTTTAGCCATGCTGACTGGTAAATACTTTAAAACTAATTAATCAAAGGATACAGAACAGTGCAACAGTAGAACTGAGGATAAGTGGCAAAATGTTCTCAACAAGTTGGAACAAATCAAGTTAAACGTGACTAACTACTACAGTACTTTGCACATAAAAAAGTAGAAGTTTCCAGTGTTTACTATTGTATTATGATCATTTGGACTTTGATTTACCTGAAATTGCTTTCCATTGCATAATATGAAACAATGTTAGACTAGCTTTGCATCACGAAAATAGAAAATACCCATAAGAATGGTCATACATTAGTAGATTTTCAAACAAACATTTGTATAAAAATTGTCAGCGCATTCCATGCCATTTGAAAAAACGTTGAAATTCCATTTGTTTTTAAAATTCATTTTTGCAATTAATGGGATTTCTTGAACAAAAACAACAAACACTGTTAGAAATGTATCAGATGGGAGAGAAGAAGTTATTTTGGCAGTGCAATAACAAATAATGATGAGAAAGATAAATCTTAAAAAATTATTATTTTTAATGAGTATAAAGTTAAAAACATGAACAAGGACCATGAGTCTGTAAGTATACTATGTTTCACAAAATAAGTGGTCATTCAAACAGGTGTACAGTTACAGCGAAATTTTCTGATTCGTATATTATTCTGACATGTTTCGCCTGTTAGCTTCATCAGGGGATATGCAAATTGGTTGTAAAGTTCATGAGACTATACAAAAACAGAGAATAAATTAAGTGAATAACAAAGTACAGTATCAAAAGAAAAAACATAAATATCATCATTAGGAATGAGTGTAAATCACGTAAATGTCAGGTGAGTCATGGGGCATGACCACTGTTTGAATGACCACTTATTTTGTGAAATGCAGTATACTTACAGACTCATGGTCCTTGTTCATGTTTTTAACTTTATTAAAAAAAAATGTTTTCAAGACTTATCTTTCTCATCATTATTTGCTATTGCACCGCTAAAATCCCTTCTTCTCTCCCATCTGATCCATTTTACCTTTTGGGATGAGGTGCCAACTTTTCTGGGTATTTAACCACTAGTCGGACACAACCAATATGACTGTTAGAAATGTGTTAGTTTCAAAAAATTTCCAATCCTGCTCCTTCAAATTTTGATTTGACTCCACTAACGAGTAGAAAATTAAACACAAATTCTTAAAGTTACAATGGAAATGAAATTCTACTAGTGTATGGCCAGCTTTAGAGACATGCAGGGTAAGGGCAGGCTGCACCACATAGAAGAGATGCAGGGTAAGGACAGACTACACAGAACACTAAATGTTTGTAAGTAGTAGCATATTTGTTGTCCACCATAACTAGCCAATCTTGAACAAATGACAGAGATGCATCAGAGAGAATTGCATCCCATGATGTTCAGTGTCATGCTTTGCCTTATTTGATGCTTCTCTGCAATCAGCTTAATTGAATTTCAGTGTATACAGCTGATCCTTCAATGCATATGGTGCAGGCCTGTATGCAGCAATACCCTGCTCATTTCAATGTTAGCACTTCACACAGGCAAATAATTTATTATAAAAAGCTCGCATACATGTTTTCTAAAGAGGTCAACATGTGGGCCCAATGCCTGTGGGTCAGCATCCTTCACAAACCAGACAACATCTTCCACAGTCCAGCTGGAGGGATCTTTACTAGATGGCCTTATGGTCTCCTGGTTCTCAGGGGAAGGACTTGAGGCTGTAAAGAAGGAAATTTATTGACAAATCAGCCTGGTTATTGTGCATAGTGTAAGCTATTCATCTTGATTATTAAACTTTAGGCTCCATGCACACTGGCACTCATAAACATCAGTTTTTGGGAGTTTGGGCGTTTTTTTTTTTTAACAGCCCATAAACTCCCCTCTATGTTATCCTATGTGTTCATGCACACATGAGGTTTTTGGATGTTTATCAGCAGTGGAGTTTATGGGCTGTTTATGGGCCTGTTTAGGAGCTGTTTTTCTGACCACAAAAAAACGATTAAAAACGTTAAACGCGCATAAACGCAGATTAAACATTAATAAACACTCAAAAACGTGGCTCACCAGTGTTTTTTAATGTTTTTGATCCATTGAAAAAAAAACAAAAAACATAACTAAAAACGTTGAAAGACTCTGCAAAGCTACTGCCGTTTTTATAACATTATTTTACCGTCCAGTGTGCATGGAGCCTTAAACTGAATTTTGGGATAAGCAAACAGTGTGTAAATACAAGATGCATGTGTATTCTTATTCTATCAGTGTGTTTTTTGCTTCCAGATCTGTGTAGTAATCTAGTGGGAAAACTTTGCCTCTGTGTAAGGCTTCCTGTAAAAAAATCTGGTCACTGCTGCTTTCTCTCCTGGTGTAGGCTGACTGGTCTTGTCTCCGCCCCCTCCTGTAGTGTTCTGCAGGAAGCCTGTAGTGGGTGGGGCCTGCTGGTGCTCTGCCTGTAGTGGGTGGGGTATGTAGTGGGTGGGGCCTGCTGCTGCTCTGCACAGGATATTTGCAACATAGGGGTTCATTTACTAAAACTGGAGAATGCAAAATATGGCGCAGCTCTGCACAGAAACCAATCGGCTTCCCAATTTTTTGTCAAAGCTTACTTGAACAAGCTGAAGTTAGAAGCTAATTGGCTACCATATACAGATTTTGCACTCTCCAATTTTAGTAAATCAACCCAATAGTGATGATGTCACTGATAATTTTACAAGTTAATACCTGGTTTTCCAAAGGCATTTGGTGCTCACAAAGAAGAATTATATACTTTGCGGGTAATAAGGAATATACTTATATGGGGGTTATTGTGCCTGGAGGTCAGCTTTAAATAATAGCTGAGCCAATAAAAAATAAAATTTATTTAATAGCATACAACTGCAACAGACAAGAATTGGCATGGAACAGTGGATAACTCAGTAAATTGTGAAAAGTAACTATTAAAATGTAAGTGATTGTCTTAGCACCACTTAAATGAAGTTGCTTATAGAAATAAGATCAACTTCAACTTCAAGATCAAGATCAACTTATGGAGTCCCTCAAGGATCACCATTGTCACCAGTACTGTTCAACATTTACATCCGACCACTCTTCAAAATTATTAGCAAATTGGATCTGTGCTTCCACTCATACGCGGACGACACTCAACTGTACTTCCGGATCACCGGACAAAAAGACCAATACCAGGAACTAGGAAAATGTCTCACATTGATAGATGACTGGATGACCACTAGCTCCCTCAAACTAAATGGATCAAAAACAGAATTACTGCTCCTCGACGCAAACTCAAGGAAAAAGACGAAGACCCCTTGGACACCACCAACCATCTTGGGACAGACCATCCTTCCAAGCAACAAAGCCAAAAGCCTCGGAGTAATCTTTGATTCAGAGATGACAATGGAGGCACAAATAGGATCCGTAATCAGCGGATCCCACCATCTCCTTCGCATGCTACGCAGACTCATCCCCTTCATCCCGGAAAAGGAAAAAGCGGTAGTAGTAGGAACGATCATCAATTCACGGCTCGACTACGCAAACTCACTCTACATAGGATTACCGGATTACCAGATTGCGCGCCTTCAAATTGTCCAAAACACAGCAGCAAGAATAGTCACCGGAAAGAAACCCTGGGAATCCATCTCCCCATCCCTAAGGATGCTCCATTGGCTCAAGGTAAAAGACAGGATCACATTCAAGACCCTCTGCCTCACCCACAAATGTACACAAGGAAATGCGCCTCAATACCTTTGTGAGAAAATAGAAAAATACATACCGAATCGCAGACTTCGATCAACAAACCAAAATCGCCTTCTCATCCCCAAAGCCCGCTACAAATCGAAGGGAGAACGAAGATTCGCAGTACAGGGACCCCGGCTATGGAATGCTCTACCAAACAACATCCGCATGGAAGAAAACCATCAGGCCTTCAGGAAAAAACTCAAGACCCACCTCTTCTAATACATGGCATCCCAACATGAGCAGTCAAGCGCCTCGAGGCGATTCAGTTCGCAGTTGCAGCGCTATACAAATCATTCATTCATTCATTCATTCAACTAACGTGGCTGATTGTAGATTGTAGAGATCTGTATGTACTCCTTGACCTTGACAGATCTACCTTGGCCATTCTGGGGTAAGAATATATTCATTAGTATTGATTTTCTGGCAAACCGCCAATGTTTTGCCCTAATTGGGGGAGACTGATCAGTGTTATTCTTCTCACCCTTTAAGCTGAGACATGCATGTGTATGTTTGTGGTAAGGTCTTTCATATGAAAGATCTTTCGTGGTTGACTCATTCACACACTACCTTTGCTGAAAGAGGTTTAAACATGTCACACAATCAAATCGAATTGTAAGACTAATCAAAAGCAACAATCTATGAGGTGTATTCATAAAAAGTTTGCAGAACTATTTGTCCTGTGTAACTGCCGAAGGGGACAATTAGGCCAAATTGATAGACAAAAAAAGAAAGAATCTATTTAACTATAATATAAACTATTAGAGTATATTTATAAAAAAAAATTGTAGAGCTCTTCTTCCTGCGAAAGTGCATGTACATTAAGTCTGTGCGAATAGAGACGAAACCAATTGTTAGGCTATTTTGTCTCCAGGTAGAATGTTATTCTTCACACACAATAGAGTGATGCAGGAAAGTAACACATTACTTATATACAGTACTATGATTGTTAGCTCCATCTAGTGGCAATAATGCTATTTTTTGTTTTTTGATTCACTCTATTGTGTATGAAAAATAGCATTTCGCTTGAGAGAAAATAGCCTAACAACATTAGTTTTGCCCTCATTTGCACAGAACACATGTACATGCAGCTTTACAGAAAAAAAGAACAATAGTTCTCCAAATTTTTTATAAATACATTTCAAAGGGTTAGTGACCTTACCCAGACACAGCAATTTACACTACCTAGTAAGCTTTTTGTCTTTACAGAACATAAGTCATAGTGGTAGATTTTCATAGACAATTAAGTTTAAAGAAGCAAAAGGGTTTATAATAAATGTGCTGCTTTCTATTCACAATTACTTGTCTAATTACTATTTAAGTAAGCAAACAGTTTGCTTTGTTACCACTTCTGTTTCCCTCAAGGTAGCTTCCACTTCTAGTAGGACTTGATGTTTGGCGTCTTAAGCCTGTTGATGCTTGCCCTCCTGAAGACATCTGACTTGACCGGTGATTGCATGAAGAGCTTCCTCCACCTCCACCACTTAGACGTCCTTCTCCATTGCTCTGTCTTCCAGGGTAGAGGGAACTCATATAGTTGAAGGCGGAATCAGAAGGATCAACGCTGTATCGCTTTGTATTCACAGGGTCTACCAGGTAATCTTCTGGTATGACAGTTTCTGCTAAGAGATACATCAGTGCTTGAACACGAACAGCCAAAGTCTTTAACAATGTTGAACAAAGCATTTGCTCATTTTATTTAAATTCTAGATCCTAAACAATGATGTGTAATTATTTTTCTTAGGCTTCGTTCACATCTCCGAATTCTAAATCGCAGGTGGAATTGCCACGATTTCACCCCGCAATTCGAAATAGCAGCAAATTGCTGATTTTACCGCGATTTGGCCGGCGACAATAGTGGTAAAATCGCGCAAACAGAATCACGGGATGCCTGTTGCCCAAAAGAAGCTCTTGTACTTCTTTTCTGTGACAGACGTCCTATGATTCTGTTTGCTTGATTTTAGCGCGTTTGTTGCCCGACGAATCGTGGTAAAATCACGCTGCGATTGGGGTGCCATTGGAAGTCACAGTGAGCGCACGGGTGTCCCGCGATTTGCTATTTTCAGAATGCAGAGATGCAATCACACTTCAGCGTTTTGAATCGCGGGCATATTTGCCACGGATCTGCCCGCGATTTGAAAGCGCTGATGTGTAAATGGCAAACCGCAGGACTCGCATTTGAGATAGCATTCATTTGAATGACACCTCAAATAGAGGCGTGGGTCAGCCGCGATTGTCGCACGATAAATTGCGCTGCAATCGCGGCAACATGCATCGGGAAGCGTGTCGTCCAAAAGTAGCTCCTGAAATTTTTTGGGGCGACCTGCTTCCTGCGATGTGTGTTTTATCGTGTGACAATCGCTGCAGATCCACGACGAGATTTGAGATGTCATTCAAATGAATGGCATCTCAAATGCAAGTCCCGCGATTTGCCATTCACACATTAGCGCTTTCAAATCACGATAAATCTGCCTGTGATTCAAAATGCTGGAGTGTGAATGCAGCCTAAGTGTTTATCCCTTGATTCATTTTAGGCCAACAAACCATATGAACTAGTAAATGCTGACTGTCTTTTTCCAAATAGTTTGGAAGATGATTATTGATAGTCTTTTCTGTCTGAATACAACAAAGAGTTGCCAAAAATTAAACTGATTGGCTAGAAAGCTAATAATACATCATATATGTGTGTACAGCCAATAAGATTTAGTAATTCACATATGCAATATAAAATTCAAGATCTAACTGAATGCCGCAGGCAACTAGGCTAGCTCTTCCTTGAGCCTGGTACACTCTTTTCGTTTTTTTTCATTCAACCCCTTGGGTTGAGTGAAAAAAAAACTATCAGCTCCAAGCGGAGCCGCTGTACTAACAATGCGAGGTTAGTACAGCGATCTCCTGCGCTGAGCTGTTGTGTTCTGACAGGAGGATGGCCCCCTCTAAAAGTGGCGCAGCATGCGCCAAATGCAGACAGGTACATGAATTTGGGAAATGCTGCACCACTTTTCAAACACACAAGAGACACTTTCACAAAATCTGTGTGCACCAATCTTTATGAATTCCAGGGGGTGTGTGCAAGCAGCGATTACAACCGCCGGCATTAATCTATTCATTCTTGCTGGCGGCCAACCCTAGCCGCACACAAATTTTAAATGTTATTTGGTGAACCATTGACCTGGGACAAGCTTGTGCATATCAGGTGATACACATCTAATATAGAAATACTTGTTCCAACTCACTAACTCACTAAATAATAAAGCAAGGATAGAGGTGACAGGTCTGGAGCATGCAGCTTTAATAACAAGTTGGCAATAGCAACTTGCATATCCCTATCTTGAAGGATTCCCTTTTAGTCAAAAAAATACATTTGGATCATGTATGCCTGCTATGTGCCTGTTATGATACTACACATAATATTTTTACATTTGGTGGTACAAAAATTGGAAGCGATATGGTGATGATATAAGAAAGAGAATCCCAGAATGGCTAAATGGCTATAAATATAATGTACTGCAAAGAGTAGCATGCGATTTGAACAGGAATGCGGTGCGATTCCTGACGGAAATGCATAACATTTCCTCCACTGCTCCTGTGTGTGTGTGTGTGTGTGGTGTGTGTGTGTGTGTGTGTATATAGAAAGTTTATTTAAAATGTTAGAACTCACAGTACATATCTAGCCAAATGCAAAATCTGCCTAGGTGTCCCAGTCCCGCTGATGATAGCAAATCACGGCCCCTGAAGGTGCTCACAGGGCTGGAGGAGATGTAGAGGTGTTCTGCCCCCCCAAGCTGATATCACTTTCGCCCTATACCCATGGGGTCCCGGAACTTCTCCTCCAGCCCTGTGTGATTTGCCATCATCAGTGGGACCGGGACACCTATGCAGATTTAGGATTTGGCCAGATATGTACTCAATGTGAGTGCTAACATTTTTAATAAACTGCCCACTAGATGGCGCTTTTCCTTTTCTATACTCACACACAGGAGCAGTGGGGGACATCGCATGTGATTCAGACAAGAATCGCACCACATTCCTGTTCAAATTGCATGTGATTCTTTGTAGTGCGATTTGTACCAATTTTTTTTTATCGATGCAAATCGCACTGCAAAGTGTCTGCACTGGGTATCGGTGAGTACTTGGCAGAAAGTATCGGTACTCCTACTCGCCGATAAAAAGAAAAAAACAGTATCGGTGCAACACTACTTAAAATATATCCAAAGCCAAACTTTTTATTCTCATGGGGATGCCAGTTTTTTTTTTTTCCATCTGTGGATATTTCTGTAGAGACAACAGTAAGTGAGAAGAAATCTCTCCAAAGTTAGGGAAATGCCCTCTTCGATGTCACTGGAACATTTGCAGTCGCTGACAGTGGTCACCAGGACAAACAGAGAGAGTGAATCACCTGGATGGTGACACAGACAGCAGGATATAATAATAAAAGGGATTCTAACCCTCTCACTATTGTATCCAAAATGTAGAAAAATAATGTTTGGGCTTTAGATATACATTATTTGCACATTAACCTGGCTCACTCACAGGTGCAAAGAAGAAACCAGTGCAATTGTGATCCATGAACTGTATTATTGTTTACAGTATGGACAGAACTGCATGCATACATAGGTGAATAAAAGGGAAAATGCAATTCACTGATTTGCCTTACTTGTGAATGAATTTGCTCATCACTGACAAGGATTCCTTGAAATGTGAGACCTACCTGTCTCCATCCTGCCAGTGTCATATTCCTTGGGGTTGTCTGAAGTGGAGCTGTACTGTACAAAGGGCTGATTGCTGAACAGATTGTCACAGATCAGGCTGCGGCAGAGCTTTTTTAGGAAGCGCAGGACGTACCCTATGCTGTTCACCACAGGCAGGCTGAGGAGATGCTGCTTTCCCTCAAATGAAGCAGACACTGCAAAACAGCAACATTGCCATTACTTTATTACACACACTTATCCTGCTGTCAGTTTAGTAGGAGTCAGAGCACATTCCGCAGTCTGGGGTAAACATGCAGTGTACATGAAGACGGAAGAGCAGTGATTAGAAGGATCCAGTTTATCAGACAGTTTCCTACCATTTACAATAACACAACAGGAAATTTTACTTGAACGTTGGACAATTATCTGCACAAATGGAAAATAAGCATTATATATTTATTAGTCTAATACAATGCGGTCTGATGAAAACGATTTTAAAGTTTATTAAACATAACACTGAACCTGAAAGTAGCTTACAAATGCTTTGTGTAAGTGAGCAGGTTATGGGCATTAGAGAATGGTCTGACTTTGATCTGACTGCTGCAAGATGTCTTCTTCTCAGTCCCCTTTCCGGCATAAACATTTATAGTTCCAATTCTTAAAGGAGGATTCATAGTATAGATATTTTTACATAATTACATTGATCCAGCTTGGACCAATGTAATTATGTATATTCAATACCCATGCTACTCACACTGCTACTCCAGCTATCTCCACTAGCTTCTGGGTCCCATGCCGAGTGGCTGCCCAGCTGCATTGTAAACACACGCAGTCAGCTGATTGGCGCAGGCGCTATTTAGAGAATGCAATGAATAGAAAGTGCTCTCTGATTGGATGAGATGGAGAGCATAACATCACTACCACACATCTCCACTTCATCCAATCAGTGGAGGTCACTGTAGAAGTGGTGTCTACTACAGTGATTACCAGCTTCGGGAGGGATACCACAAATATGGTATATGCATACCTACATTGGTCCAAGCTGCACTATTAAAATTATGTAAAAATGCCATACTTGGAATTCAGCTTGAATGATTATTTAGTTCTTCCGTGCTATCCACAAACCAATGGAGGCAATGTTATGGGCCATTTTTATTGTATAGTATAACCTATAGGTGGGGCATAACACTTCAAGTTGAAGCAATGGAGGCCTTCTGGTGGCTGCATTTAAAACAGTATTAAACTCAAACCTAAAAATGTAATATTTTGCAGCTTATCAATCATTACATGAGGCGGCTGCATCAGTTTTTTAAGGCTTTTCTTCCCTTTGTTTTCACCTGGTGATCTGGCCAGTAACACACTTCCTGCCTTAGGGTGCTTGCATTGTGAATGAAGGAGCAACAGACACACCTTTGGACAGCAATATCCAGGGCCATCTTTAATGTGGTTTGGACCCTTTGGACCCTGGGCAAAAAATGTTTTGCCCCCCCCCGCCCAATGCAATTCTGCTCTTCACCCCAACATCTCAAAAAACAGACACATACATAGAATTATCTAATAAAAACTTTAATAATGTATTGTAAACATAAAGAATTGGTCCACAAACAAGTCCTTAGCTAGATCTGTAACAGTACATAATCGCTACATCAAACGCAGCCACTGTACCCCTAAATTGCCACAACTGTGCCAAACGCAGCCACCTTGCCATCAAACGCAACTACTGTACATCCCCCACTCGCCCGGCACTTACCGTGTCTCGGTGGGGAAGTGGGTTGCGGCGGCGGTGTCCTCGATGTCTTCTCCTGTCCTCACTTCCCTGATAGGCGCCCAATCACAGTGCCTGTCGTTTCAGCCAATCAGGTGACAGGTAACAGACCCGAGCACCTGATTGGCGGAGAGGCGGTTCAGTGTTAGGAAAGTGAATATTCATTTGCTTTCCTAACACACAGCTGAGTGAACTGTGAGCGCCCAGCATGGCGCTCGCTGTTCACCTTTTTTGATGCCTACGGCTCTAATCAAGTGCTTAAAAAAAAAAAACACACACCGCTGTAATTAAGGCTACCGGTGCCTGAAAAGGGGCTGGACACCTGAATAGGGGGTGGCAGTGGTGACCATAGATAGATATCAATCTATAGCAATGCACGAATCTATCTATGGTGATAGACAGGTGGCAGGAGAGAGGGGGCAGCCCTTTATGGACGCACCGCCACTGGACCTGGGGATGTTTTTTGTTTTAATAGCTGCAGAGCAGAGGTGCCCAGGCTTTGTGAGTTAGCCTCCTCTCTGCTGCCTGGAACACATCCGAAACTGGCAGGGCCAGGCAAAGCGATGCACATGGGGGATGATTAGGGTGTGCCCAGGCGAACCTGGCACACCCCGTGCACACGCATATGTTGATGGGCTTATTTGCGGAGGCACAGCAGCCCATTCATTTGAATGGGCTGCCATGCCTGCGTTTCCTGCAGAAAAAAAAGTGCATCATGCATGAATGAATAAATAGGCTGCTGTGCCTGCGCAAATATGGGCCGCCAAAACACATACATGTGAACCAGCCAGGCACAAAATAAGCCCATCAAGCAGTGAAATACAGTAACAGTCCAGTCTGGTTTGGTGGCCCATGCTGTGTGCTCTGAAATAAAAAAAATACACTCACAGCCTCACTCAGACTGCACACTGCTGGACTGCAGGAGCGTTTTTTAAACTCTCTACAAATGGGGAGCCAGGGGAGGAGAAAAAAGACCTGCCTTGTCCTCCTGGCCAGCTCAGCTCCGATCAATCCCTCCACACTCTAGTTTCCCTTAGTTGACCATGATCCAGCAGACGAGCACTCTGACAGCACTCCACTCTGTGGTCCAACTCCTCCTACCGAGGCCTGCGCTCCTCCGATCACGTCGTACACTTGTAAAGGCAGTGACTGTGCATGCATAGCAAGGGGTGGGGACAGTGGACAGTGGACAGTGGAACTCAAGGCCCTGCCCACCTGCTGTCTGCTCCATGATCAAAAATATACACTGTGCGCGCTGATGCTGCAGCTCAGCGGTTGCTTGTGACAGACTGTCACTGTGTGTGTGGTAAATTTGAAGCGCTGATCATGCGATTTGCGGGTAGTGCACCGGCCCTGCGGTAAAGACGGCCCTGGCAATATCGGCAGTCTGGGGAACGGTTAATGTTAATGTTAGCTGTACTTGAACATTTAAATACACTAACAAATTAAAGCCAACCTCCAGCCAATAGTTTATAAGCAGTTACATTTTTTTTCTTTTATACGTCACTGAGGAGCCGATACGCGTGCCCGGCGGCCACAATGTCCTCCGAGCACCCGCGATCACTTGTGACAGAGCAGGAACGTGAATCTGTGTGTGTAAATGCACAAATCCACGTCCTGTCAGGGGAGAGGGGGTAGATCATGTGTTCCTAGTATATAGGAACACCAATCGGTCTCCATCCCCCCACAGTTAGAACACACAGTAAGGGAACACATTTAACCCCTTGATCGCCCCTAGTGTTAACCCCTTCCCTGCCAGTGACATTTATACAGTAATCAGTGGCTATTTATAGCACAGATCCCTGTATAAATGTCAATGGTTTCAAAAAAGTGTCCGATCTGTCTGCTGCAATGTCGCAGTCCCGATAAAAATCACAGATCGCCGGCATTACTAGTAAAAAAAAATAATAATAAAAATGCCATAAATCAATAACCTTTTTTATAGGCGCTATACCTTTTGCGCAAACCAATCAATATGGGCTTATTGCGTTTTTTTTCCCAAATATATGTAGAAGATTACCTATTGGCCCAAAGTGAGGAAATTTGCTTTTTTTTTTTAAAAAAAATGGGGATGTTTATTATAGCGAAAAAAATTGTGTTTTTTTTTAAATTGGCACTCTTGTTTGTTTATAGCGCAAAAATGAAAAACCGCAGAGGTGATCAAATACCACTAAAAGAAAGCTCTATTTGTGGGGAAAAAAGGACATCAATTAAAGCAACGTATCGCAAAAAATGGCCCGGTCAGGAAGGGGGTAAATCCTCCTGGGGCTGAAGTGGTTAAGAAAAAGTGTTTTGGCTTTGGGAATACTTTAAGCTGGCGAATTAGAATGACAATCAGATAACTAGAATTTTCACAAAAAGGTTCTATCATGAAAAGTTTACTTAAAATGGGAGATCTGAAGGCTGAACTTGCTTTATTAGTGCCAACTAAATTTACATATCCTAAAGAAACCTTAAAATAGAGTTGAAAATGTGCTTTTTTTTATAGTGCACATTCTTTTATATTTACTTTGTTTTGATCCTTAAACATACCAGAGACTGTGTGTGAGAGACGACCCTTTTTTCTCAATGAGTCATTTCTTTAACATTTCCAATTATCTTTCTCAGTACCGGGCAATTTGTCTGCTGGAATACAATTTTGGTCTATGACAGTCATTGATGGTGTCATAAATTGTGCAGCATAATGATACATTAGTGGCAGCTCTGCAACCCAGCATAGTATTCATAGGTTTGTCTGTATGCTTTGTATGCGCTGGATCCTTTCTTGCTCTAATTAATTCTCTTTGTGGGAAAGACAGCTTACTAATTATCTCAGCAGCTACAAAATCAGCAACGGCTGAGCAATTTCACAAAGCATATTTTATTTGTATGTTTTTTATTCCTTCAGAACTGAGAATGTTTATTTGAAGTCATCCTTGTTTCATCTCCTTTTCTCACCCATGGATCTGTTTGCCTCTTGTTTTCTCCCCATAATCTTTAAAAATGACCAGGCGCTGTAATTGTCATTTTCATAAGGTGAGTCTTCGGCTCCAACCACTGAACACACTGTCACTACCAGTGAACTTATACTTTAAGAAGCTTAAAGTGATTGTAAGGGTTAGTTTTTTTGTTTGTTTTTTTAAAATAAAAAAACATTCAAACAAATAACAAACATATCATACTTACAAGTGGCCCGATCCTCGTCTTCTGGGGACCCACAGCGGCTCTTGCGGCTCCTCCCCACATCAGATAACCCCCTAGGAGAAGCGCTCTCCCGATGGGGGTTACCTTGCGGGTGCACTCCCGAGTCCAGCATTCGGCGTCCATAGCAGACCGCAGGGGCAAACACAAAAGTGTTGCATTTATAAAATTTTGCTCAGTATATATAGATATACACACATATACATATAGGTGCTATTGACATGAAATTTTCACTACATGTCGGTAACAACCCATGCAATCCATACATACAAAGAAACCAAAACAAATAAGTTCAGAAATTAGGTTATGTGTATGTGTCGGAAATTCCGACCATGTGTGGGCTCCATCTGAATTTCCGACACACAAAGTTTGAGAGCTGGATCTCAAATTTTCCGACAACATGGTCCGATTGCGTCAATTCCGATCGTGTGTAGCCTAGTCCGACGGACAAAGTGCCACGCATGCTCAAAAAAATTTGGAGACAAAATTTGGAGACAAAAGCTATTGATTTGGAGACAAAAGCTATTGGCTACAGGCCTCTACGTAGCCCCGTCGTACGTCACCTCGTTTGGAATGATCGGATTTTTCGACAACTTTATCCGACCTTGTGTGGGCAACACCAGTTTCGGACAAAATCTGTAGGAAAAAATCCAACGGATTTTGTGGTCGGAATGTCCGACCATGTGTACGTGGCAGTAGACAGTTGTCACTGGATGTCCTCAATTGAAAATTTGCCTTCTATTCCTGGTCCTTTTCTCTCAGGTTCAGTTCCAGTGATAATGGTCAATCGTTTTTTCTTAAAATAACATGTTAAAAAAACATGTCATACTTACCTCCACTGTGCAGCTCCTTGGCCCAAACATCAATTTCTGGGGTCCCTCGCCGGCTCTTGCGGCTCCTCCCCACATTAGATAACCCCCTTGGAGGAGCACTCTCCAGAGAGGGTTACCTTGCGGGCACTCTCCCGAGTCCAGCATTCGGCATCCATAGAGGCTGAATGCAGGACTTAGCCCGCACCCTGACGCCCGCGTCATTGGATTTGATTGACAGCAGCGGGAGCCAATGGCTGAGAGAGGGACGGTGGAGACACACCGACAGAAATTTGGGGCTCAGGTAAGTGAAACGGGGGGGGGGGCTAGGGGGCCAATGACTGCAAGGTGTTTTTTCATCTTAATGCATAAGATACGTTAAGGTGAAAAAACACGAGCCTTTACAACCCCTTTAATGACTGGAAGCAAATCAACAAGAACATTGCATGGTTGGAATTTAGCTTTTCTGATTCCTCTCTCACATGATCAATTCTGACAGAAAAAAAAGTGGGCCAATCAATACTCTCAGCTGCTGTCCTAAAGACTTACATCGCAAATCTGGAATGACCTCATAATGGTATCCTAGGATCTAATAAAGAACATATACTGACACTCCAGCAAAGGGTGCCGACAGCAATAAAAACAGTGCCACCGGCAGCAATAGAAACACTTATAGTTCACACTTCTGATTAGCCGCATTTAACATATATAATGTATTTGGAGACGTTGGGATGGGTGAAATTTGAAAAGTATACCTAAAGCAGACCTATAGCTGAAAGCTGTCTAGCAGGGGGTCGGTAGCACAGTATAATGTGACAAAGAATGCAATTAAACATTTACTTTTAGGACATGATTCCCTATTACAATGAGCAGAGCACTTTACCACATGTAATAATGGCTAGGCACCCCACTTTCTTCTATCCACACATCAGAATTTGCAGACATACAATGATGTGGAATACATGTGAAAGTGAGCATAGGCAAAAGAAAAGCTGCAGATTGTCTACTAAAAATACTATGCCATTAACCACTTCACCCCCCGGAGCATTTGGCTGGCCAAAGACCAGAGCCCTTTTTTGTGATTCGGCACTGCGTCACTTTAAATGACAATTGCGCGGTCAGGTAACGTGGCTCCCAAACAAAAGTGACGTCCTTTTTTCCCCATAAATAAAGCTCTCTTTTGGTGGTATTTGATCGCCTCAGCGGTTTTTATTTTTTGCGCTATAAACAAAAAAAGGCATTATTTTTTACTTTTTGCTATAATACATATCCCCAAAAAATATCAAAAAAACATTTTTTTTTTCCTCAGTTTAGGCCGAGACGTATTCTTCTACATATTTTTGGTAAAAAAAATCACAATAAGCGTTTATTGATTGGTTTGCGCAAAAGTTATTGTGTCTACATAGGGTATAGTTTTATGGCATTTTTATTATTCTTTTTTTTTTTTTTTGCTAGTAATGGCGGCGATCAGCAATTTTTATCATGACTGTGACATTATGGCGGACACATCAGACATATTTGGCGCTATTGTGGGACCATTCACATTTATACAGTGATCAGTGCGATTAAAAATGCACCGATTACTATGTAAATGTGACTGGCAGTGAAGGGGTTAACCAGGTGGGGTCAAGTGTGTACTGGGGGAGTGATTCTAACTGTGGGGGGGAGGGGCTGTGTGTGACACAACACTGATCATCGCTCCCGATTACAGGGAGCGTTGATCAGTGGCAGCGTCACTAGGCACAATGCGGAAATGCTTGTTTACATTAGCATTTCCCCATTATTCCTCTCTGTGAGATGATCGCGGGTATCCTCACGGATACCCCCGCGGTCAGACTCACGGCGATTCACACGGGCACGAGCGCCTGCTATCCAAGCCTCACGAGATCATGTACAATAACGTGATTTCGGGCAGCAGAGCCAACCTGCCGCAGTAAAACTGCGGTGGCTGGTCCGCAACCGGTTAAAGAACTAGTATGGATTAAAAAAATAATAATTAAACATATACCTCCATGCTGCAGCATCTGTGTAATGCTGCAGCTGTCCCACATTGGCTCTAAGACCCAGAACTGATTGATCCCATGACTGCTGATCACTCAGTTCTCTTTACGCTCTCAGTAAAGCCCCATACACACGGTCGGATTTTCCGATGGATTCTGTCCTATCGGACAATGTTGTCGGAAATTCCGACCGTGTGTAGGCACCATCGGACAGTTTCCATCGGATTGTCCGACGGACAAAGTTCTATCTCCTGCTGGATAGATTTTTCGACAACAAAGTCCGATCACACCAATTCCGATCGTGTGTAGCGAATTCCGACGGACAAAGTGCTACGCATGCTCAGATCACATTACAAGACCAAAGCTATTGGCTACTAGCCTCTACGTAGTCCCGTCGTAGGCAACAAACGTCACCACGTTCAGAATGATCGGATTTTCCGACAACTTTGTCCGACCGTGTGTATGCAACACCAGTGTCGGACTAAATCCGTCGGACCAAATCCGATGGATTTGGTGGTCGGATTTTCCGACCGTGTGTATGGGGCTTAAGGGTGGAGGGAGGGAGGGAACTGCTGGCTCTGAATCTCAACCACAAGCTGAGAGAAGGAGCCAGCTGTCAATCAGTCAGCTGGGTGGACCTCAGCCCTCAGCGGGCCTGCTCAGTCAGCTGATAGGGGGCAATAGCCAAAAGCTATCTACTCCTGTGACCCACAAGAGAAATATGGCCAAAAAAAGCTATAGCCATACATCTCTTTTACCAAGTGACTTGTCTTGCACTGCTCTGTGCAAAACCATTACACAAAGCAGGTAAGTATGAGATGTTTGTTTTTTGTTTTTTAATTTTTACCTTTATTTTTACCTTTAGAATCACTTTATCAATATAAGCATAAGTTAAGGTGACCAGATTTTCAAAATGAAATCAGGGGACCTTTTTTTTTTTTTGGGCAAATGGTAAACGATTTTATAAGCATTTATTCCTCAAATTATATATGCAGTGGATGTGGTATATGTTTATTGAAGGACTATATGTTATATACGTTATTTCTCACATTTCGTCCATGAGATTAAAAAAAAAAGATAATTCTTAGAATTTTTTGGGCTACGACTACGAAATGTTAAGAAGATAAGATGGAGATAAAACTTTTCAATGCATATTTTGTATTTTATTCTTACTAAAGAATTTTGGTTCAACAATAACAATGAACAATAAATGAACAATTCAGAACAGTAAAATATTGCATTGTAACAACACGTAGGATACCTTCGAACATAAATAATCAAATATTAATAGCTAACATAATATAAGATAACATAACATAAGACTACAAATGTTAAAGGAAGAAAAGCAATATAAAAATACTGGAGGAGTTTTACAACAAAAAAAAACCCCATCAAACACAGACACTGTGCCATCAAAAGCTGCCACTGTGCCATCAAACGCTGTGACTGTGCCCATCAAAAGCTGCGACTGTGCCCATCAAAAGCTGCGACTGTGCCCTCAAATGATGCGACTGTGCCCATCAAATGCTGCGACTGTGCCCATCAAATGCTGCGACTGTGCCCATCAAACGCAGCCACTGTGCCATCAAACGCTGTCACTGTGCCCATCAAGCGCTGCCACTGTGCCATCAAACGCTGCGACTGTGCCCATCAAATACTGCGACTGTGCCCATCAAACGCAGCCACTGTGCCATCAAACGCAGCCACTGTGCCATCAAATGCAGCCACTGTGCCATCAAACACTGCCAGTGTGCCCATCAAATGCTGCCACTGTTCCAAATGCTGCCACTGTGCCCTTCAAATGCTACCAGTGTGCCCAATGCTGCCAGTGTGCCCAATGCTGCCAGTGTGCCCAAATCCTGCCAGTGTGCCAAAATCTGCCAGTGTGACAGTGTGCCCCCACCCGCTCGCCTTCTGCCCGGTACTTACCCCGATTTGAGGCAGAGGGTGACGGCAACGAGCGGGTCCTTCATGCGTCTCCTGCACTTCTTCTCCCGTCCTCTCCTCCCATCAGGCGTCCAATAGTGGCGCCTGTTGTTTCAGCCAATCAGATGACAGGTAACCAGACCTGAGCAACCTGATTGGCTGTGAGGCGGGATCAGTGTTAGGTAAGCAATGTATTCTGTTCTCTAACACACCGATGAGTAATCAGCGAACGCACAGCAGCAGTGCGCCCGCTGTTTACCCTTTTGGAAGCCTATTAGAGCCCATGGCTCTAATCAGGAAGCCTATTTGAGCCTATGGCTCTAATCAGGCATTTCCAAAGAAACCCAGCCGCTGAAATTCATATGCCCGGCGTCCGACAAGGGCCGGGCACATGAATAGGGGGTGGCAGCGATGACCATAGATAAATTCATGCATTGCATGAATCTATCTATTTGAGAGAGCGAGTGACAGGAGAAGGGGGGCGGCGCTCCCGTGCCCTTTATAAAATGCACTGCCGCAGAGTATGGTTTTTGCACAATTGAATATCACATATAGTTGTATATAGTATATATATATATATATATATATATAATCAATTGTGTGTATGTGTGTGTACATACACACACACACACATATATATATATATATATATATATATATATATATATATATACACATACATACATACACACACACATATATATATATATATATATATATATATATATATATATATATATATATATATATATATACACACACACATACATATATATAGTGCCACATGAGTGCCCATGAGTGCTGTCTGCCAGTGTCCACCAGTGAAGGAGAAAAATTTTATTATTTTAGCTGCTAGCATAAAAACTCACCTGCTTGTGGCCATTCACCCTGTACAACCCTTTTTGACTACAATTCCCACAGTGCCTTGCTTGCAGGACCGGAGGGAAGGGGAGGAATGCTGTACTCTGTCCTCTCCCCTATGCTGCCAGGAGCGGATTGGAGGAGGGAGCAGTGGTAGGAGGAGAGGGGCAGAATGCTGGAAGAGTCATTTAATTTCAAAAATTTTTAAGCTGAGGAGGACGACCACACTAGCAAAGCATAGACCGGCTGGAGCCATTCCAGCTCCTCCTCTACAGTCTATACAGCTCTGCATGTGCTATCTCTTGGGGCAATGCCCCTGTCCACCGGGAAACGCCCCCGTCCATCGGGAAACTGCTGCAGCCTGGCTGCCCAAATACTGACTGCCAAAACCGGGGACAAAAGCGGGGACAAGCGGGCTCCGGGGATCATAGTCGGAAAACGTGGACGTCTGGTCACCGTAGCATAAGTGGAATCTGCAGTGCCATCTATTAAAAAAGAAAAAAGTGACGTGCACAAAAGCTTTATGTCCTTAACCACTTACCGACCAGCCGCCGTCATTATACTGCAGCAGGTTGGCACAATCCCGCAAACCGTCATAGCTATACGGCGATTCCTTTAAGTGGGATAGCAGTCGCGTTCACCCGCTGCACATCGGGGGTGCCGATGCTAGTGATCGGCAGTTGCGATGACCGCCGGCCACGAGTGATCGCGGGCATGAGAGGCAGAACAGGGATGTGTGTGTGTGTAAACACACAAATCCCAGTTCTGAGAGGAGAGAGAGATTGTGAGTTCCTACGAGCTGGGAACCACGATCTCTCGTCCCCTATAGTCAGCCCCATCCCTCACAGTTAAAACACACACATAGGGAACACAGTTAACCCCTTGATCGCCCCCTAGTGTTAACCACCTCCCTGCCAGTGACATTTATACAGTAATCAGTGCATTTTTTTTAGCACTGATCGCTGTATAATTGTCAATCGACCCAAAAATGTGTCAAAAGTGTCTGCTGTGTCCACCATAATGTCGCAGTCTCGATAAAAAATCACAGATCACCACCATTACTAGTAAAAAAAAAAATAATAATAATAAAAAATTTCATAAATCTATCCACTATTTTGTAGACACTATAACCTTTGCGCAAACCAATCAATATACGCTTTTTGTGATTTTTTTATTACTAAAAATATGTAGAAGAATACATATAGGCCTAAACTGAGGATAAAAATTAGCTTTTTTTAAAAAAAAAAATTGGGACTATTTATTACAGTAAAAAGTACAAAATATTGTGTTTTTTTTTTCAAAATTTTCGCAGTTTTTTTGTTTATAGCGCAAAAAAATAAAAACTGCAGAGATGAGCAGATACCACCAAAAGAAAGCTCTATTTGTGGGAAAAAAAAGGACATCAATTTTGTTTGGGTACAGCGTCGCATGACCGCGCAATTGTCAATTAAAGCGACGCAGTGCCGTATCACATAAAATGGCCTGGTCATTGAGCAGCCAATTCTTCCGGGGCTGAAGTGGTTAAAATAATACATAAAAAATAATTATGTATGCAAATTAGTCAAACAGTTATTGTCAAGTTAACCAACGTATGCTGACACTTGCTAGTCAGCTCAGTTCCACGCACAAATGCTGAGAGTCATTGAGATTGAGATTATAGATGTGTATATTGTAGCTGTGATTTCTCTACAATGGAAAATGATTCTTTACTAAATTAAAATATTTTGGGAAAATGAATGCTGAGCTTCATTGTACAAAATTCAAAACACATGATTGTACTGGTACCCAAAGTCTTTCTGTTAAATGACTTTTATCTCCATCTTAATTTACTCTTGGATTATAGTATATGTTTTGATGCACTTGCACAATATCATTCTGAGCACATGTACAACATCAGTTAGACAGTGTGCTGGAAGAGACGGCAGTATAACAAAATTTACTGCCAGTTTCAAAAGCAGCTAATGAAGCCATTAAACACAAATGAACACATCGCATTCATCTTTACAAGTCTGAACAGTGTGCACATTGTACTTAGTTGGCAAAAAGTAAGTGCCTGAAAACCATGTGCAAGTGAAGAATCATTTCTGTGCTCTGTATAAAGGGAGAGAAATAATAATGGGAAACGTTGTTTCAGACATATTTTGATGCAAGTATCACTGTCGGCATACCTTCCAACTTCCTGAAATGATAAAGAGGAACACCTTTTGGCCGAATTATGCAGGCAAAGGACCTTGCCACTCGATTAAATTGTGTGTAGGGATAAAACATATGTATACGATCCTTACTGTTCATGTCATACTATACATTAATGGTGGTTAATATTACTCTATATATTATATACATTGATAGTGCATTTAAAGATATCGTTATTAAAAGTACACATAGTTATTTTATAAGATATGTATAATTCCGCGCTTAGGTATGAATGTGGCTGCTGCCTCCCTAGGAACTCCACTAGTGAAGTGTTTATATAATATATACGTGTAAAGGGGTGGAATGGCGCTGCCAAAAGAACTCAAAGGTGTAGTGACCACTTGCGGTCCAATCAAAAACTTGATGTGTGCTACAGTGTATAAACCTTCGTATATGTGCAAATTCTTGTCAGAAAAAGTGCAAATGCTTATATGTACCAAATGTCAACAAATCCTTAAATAAACATACATATAAAGTGCTGGCAAATTTAAATGGTGGTATTTGGAAATGGCAGCATAAAATGCATATATATAATTGTCTTTTAAGTGACTTTCCAAAGTGACTTGTGCAGAATTCCAAGATGACTTATGCAGTAAATCGATCACAGCTCCTGTGCAGAAAAGTGAATAACACTCGTGCTCCCCTCTCAGTTCCACACTCACCAGATAGCTGCACCCCTGCAGGGGTAAAGTGCATGTAACCAGGTCTGCCTTTGATCCTATAGTGTCCAGTAGAAGAGCCTCCTCCACAGTGTGTTAAATAATGGGATATCCACATGCGGATGGATGGAAAAAGGGACACTCATAGTGTAAGTACAAAAAAAGTCTGCCAGAATAGGTAGGATCTGTGACATCAGCTTCCCTGCGCAGCTCTGGATCACCGATCCCCAATCACACACCTGCTGAGATCTCGGCAGGTGCAGAGAAGTCACTTATAAGGACATTATTTATATTAGTCACTTTGGAAAGCTACTTAAAGGACAATTATATATATGCATTTTATGCTGCCATTTTCAAATATCACCAATTTAATTTTCCCAGCACTTTATATGTACAGTATGTTTATTTAAGGATTTGTTGACATTTGGTACATATAAGCATTTACACTTTTTGTGACAAGAATTTGCACATATACGAAGGTTTATACACTGTAGCACACATCAGGTTTTTGATTGGACCGCAAGTTGTCACTACACCTTTGAGTTCTTTACACGTATATATTATAAGAAGTTATTTTATATTAGGAATAATAATATATATATTTTTTTTTTCTCAAAGAAGTTTGATAAAGAAAAAGAAAGAGAACAAAAAGACAAACAAGTCATAGAATCCGATTCCAGATAGTACAGAATTAGTCATTGTAAGTAGCAATCACTTTACACCATTGAATAACATTAATTATTCACTATGCACACCCACCGCACAACTCAGCAGGACCGGCTAAGCTTCACACTAAACAGGTACCGTAACAATCCAAATTTCTATAACAAATTTATTATTGTTATATTCTGTCCAAAAACAGATCCACTGGAGAGAGCCCAGGGGTATCTAACCAGGGTGATCACAGTTTATAAAAAGGTCCCCCTATGTTGAAAGATATACTTCTCCAACCGTGTCCCCGTTTGGGTAATCCATTCTTCCAGAGCTTTGGGTGATACCAGCTTATAAGTAAACAACTGGGAACTTTCCTAGTATTAGGCTAATGGCTACTGGTATACATGTGTATGTTGATATGAAGAGATGTGTTATGTACAGTATATGGATGTTGCTTCTGATAAGAAATGTTATAAAAAGGGTGATCAGATATCTATCAGATCAGAACACATGCTGGGCATATGTGAAGAAGTGCTCTCTGACGGCAAAGAATAAACATTAATTTTGAACCCATCTCATCTGCAGGTTGATTAAAACAGGTTTCTTAGAGAATAAGGAACTTTAGAGATTTTGATCTCTACTCTTTGGACCACAAAGATCAAACATACAGAAAATGACTGGCTTAACCACAGTGCTTTTTTTACATCTATTTTTCCTATTATATTGGCTTTTCCAAAAAACAAATGCAATATTAAAGAGATTGGATAAAAATTTTAGTGCAGCGTAACACTTTCGGTAGTAGAATAGTACATTTTGTATATAGATGTACACATCAGACCAAAAAAGGTGAGGTTGCATGAGGGATAGAGGGATTTAGTCTCTAAAGAGAAGTGCTTTCTTTAACCCCTTGAAGTTGGCACCTCCCGGTCCCTTTAAGGCAGGGGTGTCCAAACTTTTTTCAAAAAGGGCCAGATTTCATGAAGTGAACATGCGTGAGGGCCGACCATTTTTTGAACCATTAAAATGAAATGCAAATTAAATATTTTATGCAAAGTTTATTGCAAACGGCATATTATTAATTTCATAACATTGATGACAACATATGATGATATATAATATATATATATATATATATATATATACATACATTATATATCTTCCCTTCTCCGCTCAGGGTAACGATGAGCTCAGGCGTGTTATGTTTAAAAAAAATATCTAAGTCTCTCTTTCTCTCTCTCTGTCTCTCTCTCTGTCTCTCTCTCTCTCTCTGACTCTCTATGTCTGTCTCTGTCTCTCTCTGTCTCTCTCTGTCTCTCTCTCTCTCTCTCTCTCTCTCTGTCTCGCTCTCTATCTGTCTCTCTCTCTCTGTGTCTCTCTCTCTCAAGGAAAGGAACCACGTTCTGGTTTGATGTGGCCCCCAAGTATATCCATCTGTCGCCCCCGAAGTTCGAGTGTGTTATGTTTTTTATGCTGTTAATATATCCATCTTCTTTAGCCTGACAAATCCCAGAGCGTCGCGCTCATTCTTAGTATGAGCCGGGGCGTGTGGCTGGGCGTGTTCACAAGTCTATGTGCCCGAGCCCGCAAGGAAGCTGACAGCGTGCAGCGCCACCGCCAATCACAGGCACTGTGATATTTTCCCGATCTCTGCATCTGCAGTCCGCAGATGCAGAGATCAGGAATAGTCACAGTGCCTGTAATTGGCTCTTAGCGCTGTCAGCTTCATAGCGGCTCGGGCACATTGACTTGTGAACACGCCCAGCCACACATCGCTCGGGATTTGTCAGGCTAAAAAAGATGGATACATTAACAGCATAAAAAACATAACACGCTCGAGCTTTGGGGGCCACAAATGTACATATATGCAAATTCCAAGTGGGGGCCACATCAAACCGGAACGTGGGCCGCAAATGGCCCGAGGGCCGGACTTTGGACATGCCTGCTTTAAGGGGTTTAGGATGCTGGGAGTCGGGCGGGATTTATGATCGTGTGACCGCCATGATTGGCTGTCACAGTGGTCACATGATCTAAATGCTCCTGATCGCAAGCGTCACCGGGTGCTTTCCGTTAGCCACCACCAGTAACTGTTTCGGGAGCACAACTGTATTTGCACTAATGCGCACACAAATATGCGACCGCTCTGCGCCACTGCCCACCCGCCGAGAGGCTGCATATTTGTGTGCAGCCGGTGCCAAGAGGTTAAATTCATACATCGTGTGTTTATAAAACACCAACCTATTGTGAGGCACTTTACAAAACACACAGAACCAACCACATCAGTCATTGCCTATGATGGAGCTTGCCCATTTACCCATCAGTAAATTTTTAGAGGATCCTGCAGTATACAAATTTTACACAAATTTTGCCCATGGTGGGATTCAACCACATGACCAGGTGCTGCAGGAAAAGAGTGCTAGCCACTAAAAAATGAATCCGTCCTTAGCCAACTTGCTATATTTTGGAGAAGACTTTATCAATAGGTTTTGGGCTTCTGTTAATGACATCAATCTGAGATCATTCAGAATGTATTGACAGGTGCATTTGACCTGCATCATGTGATTGTTGCTAAAAAGCCTCTGGAATGATTTTACATGCAGCGAGAGGAGATCCCCCACGTCACCTTCCGCCGCCCTCCTGGGGCTCCGGGATCATCTCTATAGTCTTAGAAACCAGAAGCAACAAGTATTTTATCACTTCCAATTTAGGTCTAATGTAAAGGAAAATTTCTGATCAGATGCTTTTAAGGACAGAGGGGAAATCTGGTGTCTAATAGAGTAAAGAGTACTTGTCACTGCCCATGCTATCACAACTTGTTCACAAGGGATGTTGTTCATCTCTTGTGATAGCAATAAAGTTGATAAAAAAAAAAAGTGTGGAAAAATAATAAAAATTAAATTGGTAATAATAAAAAACAATTTTAAAGTGCCCCTGTCCCCCCTGTGTTTGAGCGCAAAGGCGAATGCAGATGTAGGTTGCAAACACATATATAAATGGTGTCCGCACTACACATGTGAGGTGTCACCACCGCAAGCGGTAAAGTGACAGCAATAATTCTAGCACCAGACCTTCTGTGTAACTCTAAAATGGTAACTGGTAAATGCGTATAAAGCACTGTCCAGGGAGATTGTTAAGTACTGTAGTTTGGCACTGTTCCACAGTTTTAAAGCGTGCTATGTTAGGTACCTAGTTACTCGGCGTAACATCATCTTTTATATATTACCAAATAATTGGGTATTACATTGTGTTTGTGTGCACTCAAATTCACTAAAGTGTATTTGTTCCAAAAAAATTGCATTTGAAATACCGCTGCGCAAATAAAATTGCAACACCTACCATTTTATTCTCTAGGTCCTCTGCTTAAAAAAATATATAATGTTTGGGGGTTCTAAGACATTTTCTAGTAAAAGATTTTAGATTTTTACAAATATGTGAGACGTGTCAGAACTGGTCAGAACTGGTTGAAGTGCTAAAAAAAAAAAAATAGAAAAAAGGGAACTGAATCTGGTGATCTTTGATCTCTTTCATGTAGTTTGGGTAGATCTCCACCTCTCAAAGGTTGCCTACCCCTACACAAGGCTTCAAAGACGCTCAACAGCTCCCATCTCTCTCTCAAGCACAAATACACTCACCGCCCACTTTATTAGGTACATCTTGCTAGTCCCGGGTTGGACCCCCTTTTGCCTTCAGAACTGCCTTTATTAGGTGGCTGCCTCCCCAAATAAAGCTCCCCTATGAGAGCTCTAGATATATAAAAAACACAAAAAAAATTGGGGTCAGGGGCGCCACTGACCCCAATTTTTGCCATATTGACATGATAGCATCACGCAGTTGCTGCAGATTTATCAGCTGCACATCCATGATGCAAAACTCCCATTTATTTAGATCTGTTGACTGTGGAGGTCATTGGAGTACAGTGAGCTCATTGTCATGTTCAAGAAACCTGTTTGAGATTATTTGAGCTTTGTGACATGGTGAAATATCCTGCTGGAAGTAGCCACCAGAACATAGGTACACTGTAGTCATAAAATAGGATGGACATGGTCAGCAGCAATACTCAGGTAGGCCGTGGCATTTAACCACTTCACCCCCGGAAGAATTGGCTGCTCAATGACTAGGCCATTTTTTGCGATACGGCACTGCGTCGCTTTAACTGACAATTGCACGGTTGTGCGACGCTGCACCCAAACAAAATTGATGTGCTTTTTTCCCCACAAATAGAGATTTCTTTTGGTGGTATTTGATCATCTCTGAGGTTTTTAGTTTTTGCGCTATAAAGAAAAAAAGAGCGTCAATTTTGAAAAAAAAACACAATATTTTGTACTTTTTGCTGTAATAAATAGCCCCAATTTTTTTTTAAAAAAGCTAATTTTTTTTGCTCAGTTGAGGCTGATATTTATTCTTCTACATATTTTTGGTAATAAAAATTGCAAAAAGCGTATATTCATTGGTTTGCGCAAAAGTTATAGCATCTACAAAAAAGAGGATAGATTTATGGCATTTTTATTAGTAGTAATGGCAGCGATCTGGAATTTTTATCAAGACTGCGACATTATGGCAGACACATCAGACACTTTTAACACACTTTTGGGTCGATTGACAATTATACAGAGATCAGTGCTATAAAAATGCACTGATTACTGTATAAATGTCACTGGCAGGGAAGGGGAAAACACAAGGGGGTGATCAAGGGGTTAACTGTGTTCCCTATTTGTGTGTTCTAAATGTGGTGGATGGGACTGATTATAGGAGATGAGAGATCGTGGTTCCCAGCTCGTAGGAACTCGCATCTATCTCTCCTCTCCTCACAGAACTGGGATGTGTGTGTTAACACACACACACGTTCCTGTTCTGCCTCTGGTGCCCACGATTGCCGGACAAGAGCATCGGCACCTCTGCTGTGCAGGGGGTGTGCGCACGCCTGCTATCCCGCTTACATAGTTACATAGTTACATTTAGCTAGGCCGAAAAAAGACACAAGTCCATCCAAGGGACCAACGTACAGCTACCACGGTTCGCGGGATCGTGCCGACCTGCCGCAGTATAATGACAGCGGCTGGTCGGAGGGTGGTTAAACATTGCTCAATTGGTACTAAGGGGCCCAAAGTGTGCCAAGAAAATATCCCCCACACCATTACACTACCACCAGCCTGAACCATTGCTACAAGGCAGGATGGATCCGTGCTTTCATGTTGTTTACACAAAATTCTGACCCTACCATCTGAATGTGTTGTACATTCAAAGATGTTATTCTGCGTACCTTGGTTGTAATGAGTGGTTATTTGAGTTACTGTTGCCTTTCTATCATCTGAAACCATTCTGCTAATTCTCCTCTGACCTCTGACATCAACAAGGCATTTTTGTCCACACAACTGGTTGTGTGTGAAAATCCCAGTAGATCAGCAGTTTTTTGAAATACTCAGACCAGCCCGTCTGGCACCAACAACCATGCCATCTTCAAAGTCACTTAAATGCCATTTCTTCCCCCATTCTGATGCTCGGTTTGAACTTCAGCAAGTCGTCTAGATGCCTAAATGCATTGAGTTGCTGCCATTTGTTGCTGCTGACTAGGGCCCACTGCTAAAACAAAGAAAAAAAGCAGCGCCAGAAAAATTATAATAAAATAATGTATGATAATTTGTGTCCACAAGGATATTGAGTTAAATCCAGACCAAAAATTAAGGTTCTTATAATGAACAAAGTTCAAATATGACTGTAGATGGTTATTCGGCTATGCACCAGACCAATAGCCATATCCAAGCAAATAGAGATCGACACACCAATGTGAATGATATGCAATAGGTGACAAAACACGGACCCTCCACCACTACAGGATATGCCCTTACCAGATGGCAGAGCATGTAAAGCTCTGTATTGGGATAATCAGGTATGGGTATCCAGGATTTGGGGACCATTTATCGCCGGTGCTGGTGGGATCCGTTCCTTGCTGACAGTGGGTAATTATGAAGTATCCACAGCTTCCAAGGCCCCCCGATTCACGATGTTACATGTAGGTTCACCGATTCATTAAGGGAAGAGAGGGACCACCAATAGCGTAATTCCGTTTGGTAATTTATTTAAAACAATAGTAAAAACTCACATTCAGTAAAGGCATAAACACAAGTCCGCCGGCCGGTCGGAAGCTGTACCCCGTTCTCTAGAGCGTGGTAACGTCACTGCGCGCCTTCCCACTGCTGCCTAGGGAGCCCGACCACTGGTGTTCCTACTCTCTTTCTGCAGCAAGCAACTAAGTCTCAGCATCAGCAGGCAGCCGCCGCTCCATTTGCACATAGTGTCAGAGGCGCAGTGGCGGTGGACTGTGTCTGTGTCCCGACTCCTGAATGAATGGAAGCAAGCAAACATTCATTGATGGACACTGCAGAGGCTGCATTTGATGGGCGCTGGTGAGGCTGCATTGATGGGCGCTGGTAGGCTGAATTTGATGGGAGCTGGTGAGGCTGCATTTGATGGGTGCTGGTGAGGCTGCATTTGATGGGTGCTGGTGAGGCTGCATTTGATGGGCGCTGGTGGGCTACATTTGATGGGCGCTTCATTAAAAAGGTGGGGTATACATGGGCAGGGCCAAGGGGGTGGGGTCAGGGGTGGAGCCGGGGGTGGCAAAATGAAAAAAAAATCCTTGCACCAGCCCCGAATATGGCCATGCGCCTATTTTAGATAAATCATGTTGTGTACATCAGCTGCAGGACGTTGAGTCTTGTACCCAAAGTTTATTGGCCCAGCAATGACAGCTAATTTACAGTTCAGACCAAACTCAAGCCTGAACCCAAACTCCTCTCTACTCTTATGCCGCGTACACACGAGCGGAATTTCCGTCAGAAAAATCTTTGCTGTTTTTTCCGACGGAATTCGGTTCAAGCTTGGCTTGCATACACACGGTCACACAAAAGTTCGCTGAACTTTCGACCGTCAAGAAAGCGGTGACGTACAACACTACGACGAGCCGAGAAAATTAAGTTAAATGCTTCCGAGCATGCGTCAAATTGTTTCCAAGCATGCGTAGGATTTTTGCGCGTCGGAATTGCTACTGACGATCAAAGTTTCCGGAACTTTTTCAGACCGAAAAATTGAGAACATGCTCTCAATCTTTTGCTGGCTGGAATTCGGCCTGCAAAATTCCGATGGAGCATACACATGGTTGCATTTTCCGACCAAAAGCTCTCATCAGTCTTTACGATCGTGTGTACGCGGCTTTAGGCATATGTATCCACTGGCAGTTCATTTCAGCTGTTCAAAGTATGTACAGTGGCTACATTTATGATCCTTAGGCAAGCCATTAACTTTTTTTTGTCTGTTGCTTTACACTGCAAATTTAAGAAAATCCCCAAGATCAGTTTCAATTATTTTTTGTTATTTAAAATAAAACAATTAGTTACAAACGCTACCTAACCCAGGTAGTCTACTTGCAACCCTTTCAGATAACACACCATACTGCAGTCATTTGACCTATTCAACAAAGGAGCAAAAACAAATCACCAGGTGTTAGAAAAGTTTGCATTGCCAGTGAACTGAACTGATGGGGAATATTAGAGTAAGTTTGAAAAAACTGATAATTTAGCTGGGTATTAGCTGAAGAAAGGCATAAATTATGGTACTAAGAGCTGGAAAGCTGATTTTCATTAATTGTGCTCTATAGAGTGCATCCATTCCTTTGCGTACCTTCAATTTAAAAAAAGGTTTCTATTAAGTATAATAATAAATTATTATTTTTTTGTAGTTCAAAGCTTAAGTTGCTATAGGAAGGAGCAGGCGTAGGGATAGACTTCAGCTGAGGAGTACATAGCTTAGATCTAGTTAATACAGGGTTTTTCAGCCAGAGTTCTGTGGGGTACCTCCAGAGGTTTCTAGGAGTTGCTTGAATAATGTAGAGCAGGGGTCTCAAATGGCGGCCCTCCAGCTGTTGCGAAACTACAATTCCCATCATGCCTCTGCCTGTGGGAGTCATGCTTGACACTGTCAGCCTTGCAATGCCTCATGGGACTTGTAGTTTTGCAACAGCTGGAGGGCCGCCAGTTTGAGACCCCTGATGTAGAGTTTCTAACTCCTAGGATTCACTGATACCAAGTATTTTTTAACTTTGTGTAAGGGGGCAGTTTTTCAATTGGTCAACAATATAAGAGTGTCCTTCTCCCACTGACCATTAATATGCGAGGGTTCTTCAAAAAGTTTGACAACTTCTACACTAAACTGCAAGGTCAGCCGTCCTGCTAGACTACTCACATGACACTCTCAGACACGAACAATTACTACTCCTTCCGCATTCACCGTTTCCAAGGAAAATATAAAAGTGTGGAAACAAAACAGCTGGTGTTTCTTTTCTGCTAATTATTGTTATTTGTTCCATTTTATGACTATTAAACATTTTTTCCTAACATTCCTAAGGGAGTGTTAAAAAACGACCTGCTCTGATTGTCAAATATGCTAGATACACTGCATTCTTTATTCTTTTATGTATTATTATATTAACACCTTACTGACTACACAAATATGCTTGATAAAATACTTCCTTTATTTTTTTATGTATTATATTTAAAACTTACTGACTACAGAAATGTGCGCTAGAGGGGTAATCATTTAGCAGGGGTTCCCAGAGATAAGACATTATTCCAAGGGTTCCCCTGTATCAAAAAAGGTTGAGAAAAGCTCAATGTGAAAAGACCAAGTTTGCTCTTCAGTAAGATGAAACAGACAAGACAATGAACGTGGCATTCAAATAAAATATATGACAAATGCCAAGATATGCATGTTCTTGAATTACCTGAAACCATTTCTCCTCCATAACCCTGCTTAACAAGGGAGAATACACTTTTCTGCTGGTGAGCACAGTCAATGCAGGCTTGAACTGCTTGCTGCAATACCATGGAAGGGCGCTCCGGTCCAAAGTGATCAGGCAGTTGCTGGACCTTTTTTCTGTCAAGGTAAGGTCCTGTGTTACCTTGTTTGTTTACATAAATGCAAACTGCAATTTAAAGAAAATGAAAAAGTAATGTTAGAAATGGCCAAGACAAAATGTACATGAATTACGACAGTGATACAAGAAATGTTCAGCATTTTTCAGTCCAAGACATTCAACTTAAAGCCGGGTACACACTATTTGTCTTTTTTTTGTGCAACCCTTTGTGTTGCACGAAAAAAACTGACGGCACCAGAACACTCCGATCAGCGCTCTCTGCCATTGGCTGAGATACCTCAACGGGAGTCAGTTAGTCGCTTCTGTCGGACAGACCGACAGACACACAGGCCGAATGTCAGCTGTTTTTTTTTAACTGCCCCTTGTCTCCCAACATCCAGTCCGTGTGTACGGGGCTTTAGAGATATACATTCTTATGCTGGCTGGCCATATACTATACGAAAAATCGGCCGAACCCATTTTCAAAAAACGAACATTCGGCCGTGAGAGCACACAATATCATGTAATGACTGATAAATCGTTCGTTTTTTTACATATACCTAGTGCAAACAGTTCGGATGGGAAACCTTTCAATTTATTGTTAGTTCGGCAGAAAATTTCCAAACTTGTCCTTCATTTTTTTGGCTCAAAAATGTCCCAACGATTACCAATTTTGTGCCCATTAACTGGCCGAAAAACGAACTGGCCAAATGGCCAAATTTCGCAAGATTTTTCGTATAGTGTGTTGCCAGCATTAGTATGCACAATACAAATGATAAAGATCTAATCTTTTACAGTCTTTATCCTTCATTTATCAAATCTGCTATTAAAAGGACCAGTATACCTAAAAGTGATATTTTAGTTACCGTATTTATCGTCGTATAACACACACTTTTTCCCCCTTAAAAACGGGGGAAAGTCGTGGGTGCGTGTTATATGCCGATCCCCACTGTCTGTGACAAAAAATATAGAGCAGCGCCGAAAAATAGCGAGTGCCGCCAAAAAATACAGAGCGCTGCCGAAAAAGACCGAGCGCCGCCGAAAAAGACCGAGCCGACTGCTCGGCTTCGCTCGCAGTTCCGCCTCCCTTCTGGGCGGGACTGCGAGCGGAGCCGAGTACACAGTACAGTCGGCTCGGTCTTTTTCGGCAGCGCTCGCTCCAGAAACAGCAGGGAGGCGGGACTGCAAGCGTAGCCGAGCAGTCGGCTTGGTCTCTTTCATCGGCGCTCTGTCTTTTTCGGCGGCGCGTGCTCGGTCTGTCTCGGCGGCGGGAAATTTAAATGTGGGCAAGCTGCAAATGACACTGGGAAAGCTGCAAATGACACTGGGCAAGCTGCAAATGGCACTGGCAAGCTGCAAAAAACACTGGGCAAGCTGCAAATGACACTGGGCAAGCTGCAAATGACACTGGGAAAGCTGCAAATAACACTGGCAAGCTGCAAATGACACTGGGCAATCTGCAAATGACGCTGGGCAAGCTGCAAATGTCTCAGGGCAAGCTGCAAATGACACTGATCATTCTGCAATAATGGACAAGGCTGCAGATGTACACTGATAAGGCTGCATTGATGGGCATTTAAATGTAAGGTTTTTTTTTCCTTAATCTTCCCTCCTAAAACTTTTTTTCCTTAAAATGCCCTCCTAAACTTGGGGTGCGTGTTATACGCCGGTGCGTGTTATACATAGGACCTGGTGGATTGAACCAAACTCTGCCTTTGTATTAGTCTTGAATGCTCCAACAGCAAGGTCTCCCTGCCATAATTTTCAACTATTCTGGTCCACCTTGGAGCTTTGGTTATCTCAGCCACCTTTGCAGATATAGTAAACTGCCAGGTGGTTTAATGATCAAGCATTTACTGCACCACAACCTGGAATATCCATTTTGGGTGAACTGACCTTTTCAATTTGTTCCAGTGCAAGCAGAAATAAATGAGGATGAAAGTATAGCTGTCTCTGTAAGTTCTAGCAATCTCAGGCACATGTTACCAATGTATAATTTTACATTTTTTATTACATAAAATATGTAGTATACCATTTCTAAAAGTACCTTACTTTAGCTTTAATCATTACTTGGATGGTGACCTGAAGTGGAAGGGCATCTGCACAAATTCTAAATACAGATACTGTAGCTTTCTATCAAACATGATTTTATACCTGTGAGTGCCTGTGGGATAGTGGAATTGGGCACAGTTGCTGCATCCTGAGGAATGGAGCTGATATCTGGCTCTGGGGTACTGCGTGGTGGTGAAATTGCTAATGGTGTCATTACAACACGAGATTTCAGCTGCAAAAGATTAAAAATTAGAAAAAAAACGTCAAAGGAAAAATATACACCATTAAATAAAATGCAATTCTTAATTTAAAGGTTATTCTTGGTTTATAGAGGACTGCATTAGAAAAAATTATTGCAAGAGTTACAAACATATCATTTTGTATAGATAGCTCTGCAGTCAAGATTATTATATGTGCAATTGTAAACTATAACATGGCATCATGGCTTTCAAAGCAATATCAGTTATCCAGGTTGAAGGGAGCAGTGACATCAATGAAAAATGTCAACTTATAAGTTTCACTCTAAAATACCTCCTTTCATTGTTAAAGACAAGTACACCTGAACAATAATTAGCAGATGTCTTTATGTATGTTTTTATGTTTTACAAAAGTGTCACTGCATTTGGTATCTAATCTTATTTAATGATTCCTAATTCCAAATTCACAATAAAACTTAAGACTATACTACCTAAAAATAAAATATATACGTAAAAAGCACGATGTTGCATTATAGCAGTTTTATGTTGTGCCATTCTATATGCGTGATTGAAGGTTTGGAAAAGGCATATATGCTTGTGTACTTGTCTAATGTATGTATGATTGAAGGTTTAGGGCTCATTTACACCACTAGGCCTAAACTAGGCTCATTGAAATACATAAATTTTTCTTGCATATGAATATGCATTTTTTGCATATGCATTTGTACTGCATCAAGTGTAAACGAACCCAAAGGGAATGTTTATATATTTAGGTACATACCTAATGGGCAGGTAACTAGATAAACAAACAATTGTGCAATGTGCAATGTATGTAAAGTGCAGAAGCTCAAAGCAGCATATTGGTTTATAGTTTCTAAGCAGTCTAAGCAATTAACAGTAATTACTAACTGGTTGCTGTATACACTTTGTCTCATCATATACCCAACTGTGCCTCGCCTCTTCTTGTATGTTATATTTAAACATTCTAATAAGTGATTTCACAGATGTTTAACAATACTATTTTACTAAATTGCATTAAGGATTGTTAAAAAGGAAAATAGAATGAGATACATTTATTAAAATGTATGTGAATGTATAAGGGTTGTTGTTGTAATTGTGTACTGAACCAAACTTTAGTAAAAAAAATAAGGATTAATATTAAGGAAGAACTTTGGACTAAATTTCTAATGACAAAGCTGGTTAAATATAATCTATTAACAATTATATTCCACAGTTTTCCAAGAGGAGATGTCTTTTAATATGCAAATTTGCTGATCTCTTAAACAGAGGAGAGGAAGAACAGTGGTCACTATATGGTTAGCTCTCTGTGTATGCAATGACCGTTAGATACATGAGAACCACATAAACAGCGGGTGCCTGATATTTCAAGGTGTTTCAAGGTACTAAGAACTGGTGTTGCTTCCTTTTAACCATCAGTCAATGCAGGTGGGTGAGAGTAGTTGGGGTGACAGGTCTTGATTAGTGCCTTAGAAGGACATAGATGAGCTCCCCTCAAAATGAAGTCACCATGGTAGGGGTTGGAAGCTTACTTGAGAGAAATCCAGATTTGTATGTAAAGAGCCAAAATACATTTTAACAGATATTTCAAGAAGTTCTGTTACTCTTTATTCATAGCTCTGATGAAGTAGGTGTGTTTAAACATGTTGGCTTCTTGCATACAAGAAAGTAGACTTTTACACTTTAACTGACTGTTCAAATTTATTTTGATGCTCCATCTACAAACATAGATTTGAACCTTATTCATGGCCATGAGAAGTTAACTACAGCTCTTAGTACTGATATTTTGACAGAACAATTAGAAGGCACTGCTTAATGAAGTGTTTCAAAAATGTATCTATGACTATTTATTATATGCTTTTTAGGCAAAGGTATGGACATCATCTTGCCCCATCTGTGACAAAATACAACCCATCATTAACTGTTAAAGCAGAACACCAGGCAAATTATAAAAAAACTTGAACACAGTTCTTAAAAATATTAAGTTTAATTTTGACATATTGCTTGCATAAGTATTTAAGTACTGTCTTACTATAATCCCCAGTACGGCCAGGACGGAGGGCCAATAGTGTGAAACTATTAGAGTTTATAGCTTGGAACAGTACTGTCAGTCACACTAGAAATTTTCTCAGTATGCTGATGGGGAGGAGGGTGATCAAGGCAGCAGAAGATCAGCAGTCATATTAGTCACACATCACATGGGGAGAGGCCCTTTACCCATATTACTTTGGAGAAAGGGGAATTGTATATTGTACATACAAAAAAGCAGGATATAGTAGGGGCATGAAATTGAAGATTATTATTCTTTTTGCCTGGAATTCTACTTTACATTTGCAACATTAAATCCAAGTGTGGGATACATGTTGCACCTTAATTAAAATACAGCTCCAATTTTTTTTACAAGTTGGGGTCAACTTCCCCCCACTTGTCCTCCTCGTCCTATAGATATGCCCCACTGCTGACCTCAGATCGACCATCGACCTCTTCTCGTGGACAGTGCTGGCTTGGGGGCTCAAGACCTCCTCATTGAGCCATATGGTTGTGGAGAAGGAGGCCATGGGAAATATCTAAGGGATACGTTGTGCAAGGAGGGGCATCTGGCCCTAACCTGTTTTAAAAGTAGAGCTGTATTGTAAGTAATATAGGAGGTGATACATGAAAATATGTAGAAATGATGTATGTAAAGACTAAAGGTTGGTGGTGTATCCAGAAAAAAAAAAATTAAATACTCACACTCTGAAGATTCAGTGCTTGAAGATTTATTGTGAGGGCATTCAGTGAGTAACAACGTTTCGGTTTGGCTATGGCCCTTTCATCTGGTAACAGTGGCACAGGAGCCTTTATATACTAAAACATAAGTGAGAACAATGCTATCAGTTCCCAATTAGGATACACCACCCTTTTTGTCTTTACAAATGATTTCTAAAAGCAAGCCCATGAAAAGACCTTTCAAATTTGCATGTATTCCTTCTACTTTGATATTCAGTTCCTGTAATTCATTTATTTCTTTGGCATAAGGTATTTTGATGAATCTCTACAGATACCTTATCCCACCCAATACCATAATACTAACATCTTTACAAATGTATACAGCCGGGATATACCTCCATGGTAAATGTAGGCTATAGTAGACATGATAACCTACCCAGAATTAAGCTCCACTCCCACAGCCAGTGCTCCCTTGCTACAGATTTAAAGAATGTAGTCAGCAGACCTAAACCATCAAACTAAAATCAGCACTCTATCAGTACACTGTAAAAATCACAGGAAGTGCACCATGTTCTTTCTCAAGCATTACAAGATGCTGCGAACAGCTCTTAAAAGCTGAACTTTTTTAGTTTTGGAGTTGAAAAGAGTTAAAATTTCTATTCGATTTTTATATCTGTTTTTGAACCTATTGGAGAGATTTTTCCCCTCAATTCCTGTCTCTGTGATATTTATACTAGAAATACACGGTGTGGTTGTGGCAAAATGAGAAGGCACAGGGATCAATAATTAATATTGTTTTAACCCCTTCTGACTTAAATGTGTTTTTTATATTTACTGCATGAGAAATCACAGAAGTTATTTTCCATCAGTTCCTGTGCTGACAGAAAGACAACATTACAAAGTCAGAGACTCCTACATTTCCCTGTTCTGTCCTAATTTAAATTTTAAAAAATAACAAGGAGTTGGGCTTTAAATACAGGTAGTTATTCCAGCAGCATGAAAAATATGGTTTGGATACACCAGCAATTGCTCAAATTTTAATGCACTGTAATCAGCCAAAAGCAATAAAATAGCAATAAAAAATTTATAAAATACCAACAAAAAAATTAAACAAATAAATATAAATCAAATAACAACATAAAAATAATTTATGATAAAAAATTAAACAAAATATAACCAAAAAAAATATATTTATATAAAACAAATAATATTTATTATTTTATAAAAATCAAAAAAAAAAAATATTAACAGAATAAAACAAAAATATATATAATTCACATTATATAAATATAAATATTAAAAAAAAAATGAAAAAGAAAAATAAATAATTAGTAAAATAAATAAAAATAAAATTTAATAAATTATAATATTTAATAAACAATATTATATTTTAAATAATCAAAATAATATAAAAATTATTAATAATACATAATAACAAATATTACAATCATAATAAAATTCATAAAAATATATAATATCAATATATAAAAAACCGCTAAGTAAAGATCTAAACATAACAAAACAATATATAATTTTATACAAATAATATAAGCAATAATTAAGATAATATAAATTTAACAAAATTATTAGACAAATCTATAATAAAACAAAAATTTATTGATTTAAATTTATAAAATACTACAATAATAAATTTTACATTATATTTAAACACACAAAAAATTGAAAAAACAAAATCATATAATATTAATATATTATATAAAAAAAATACAATCCATTAAGAATTCTTAATAAATACCAATTATTAAATATATTAATATAACAAATATACCTTATTATAATACGCAATAATTTATTAGATTAAAAAAAGCTATTAAGAAAATCATTACTATAAATAATAATTACATCTATATTAAAAAAAAAATACAATATTCACATAAGTATCATCAAATATTAAAAAAAAGCCAATTAATTAAAAAACAACTATAACATTATATATAAATAAAAATATAATATCATTAAAAAATATATTAATTAAAAAATAATACTATATTTATAATTAATAAAAACACACATTAGTTAACATTTTAACTAAAGAATTTTAGATAATCATAATTCATTATGGATAAACAATTATTTATAAACATTAACAAATTTAATATAAGAAATTTATATTATATATATATCCGATACAATAATAGATATAAAAATTTATAAAAAATATAATACACAAAGAGCGGGAAATATACAATTAAATAATATAATAAAAAATATAAAAATTCATTTAAAGTACCCAAGCAATATTATTTATTAAACAAGGCAAAAAAAATATATATTAAAAAATATTTATAAAATTGATATAAATTTATAATTAAAAAATAACATTAAAATATATAAACATACAGTTTCAATTATAATACAAAAAAATTAAATTTCTACATACATAATAAAGTATTTAATTATTAATCAATACACAATAAATTTAAAAAATACACAAATTATAATTACAATAAAATTTAATATTCAGTAAAATTAAAAAATAATATATAAATTAATATAAAAAATTCAATTACTAGTAATGTATAAGTATTTAGAACATATCAAAAAAGCAAAATTTATAAATTCAAAATAATTTTTAACAAAATATAATAATAAAATATATAATTTTTAATCATATATTTAATAAAAATAAATATTCCTTTAAATATACATTACATATTCATCAAAATAATTAAAATAAAATAAATTATATCAATAAATAACATATATATTTATATAAAAATATATTCAATGTATCAACAAATGAAGCATACTGGAATGTGTGATCATATGTGAAAGAATGTAAAATGTAATAACTACATTAAAATAACATTCATTTCCAAAAATCAGGTCGTAATGAAATACAATAAATATTATCATCTTGGGGATAATCCACATAATCACCTGTATCTAGGTGCTTTAAGCAATATCCCATTTCGCTTAAGAAAGGTTGGAAAAAGGTAGATTTTGGAGTGCTGACTATCGTATCTACAGTGTTTTTGAAGTGGACATCGAGCACTGGTCCATTAGCGCAGTTCTGCGGGCAGTTTGACCATTCTTCCAGAAGCACATTTGTGAGGTCAGGCACTGATGTTGGACAAGAAGGCTTGGCTCGCAGTCTCAGCTGTAATTAATCCCAAAGATGTTCTATCGGGTGGAGGTCAGGACAGTCAAGTTCCTCTACTCCAAACTCACTCATCCATGTCTTTATGAACTTGCTTTGTGCACTGGTCCAAATCATTTGGTGGAAGGGGGTTATGGTGTGGGGTTGCTTTTCAGGGGTTGGGCTTGGCCCCTTAATTCCAGTTAAGGGAACTCTTAAGGTGTCAGCATACCAAGCCATTTTGGACAATTTCATGCTACCAACTTTGTGTAAAAACAGTTTGGGTAGGCCCCTTCCTGTTCCAACATGACTGCGCAGCAGTGCACAAAGCAAGGTCCCTTAAAGACAAGGATGAGCGAGTTTGGGGTGGAAGAACTTGACTGGCCTGCACAGAGTCCTGACCTCAACTCAATAGAAGACCTTTGGGATTAATTAGAGCAGAGACTGCGAGCCAGGCCTTCTCGTCCAACATCAGTCACAAATCACAAATGCGCTTCTGGAAGAATGGTCAAACATTCCCATAGACACACTCCTAAACCTTGTGGACAGCCTTCCCAGAAGCTGTTTTAGCTGCAAAGGGTGGGCCAACTCAATATTGAACCCTACAGACTAAGCCCCCGTACACACGGTCAGAAATTCCAACCACAAAATCCGTCCAATTTTTTTCTGATGGATTTTGTCCGAAACTGGTGTTGCATATACACGGTCGGACAAAGTTGTCGGAAAATCCGTTCGTTACAAACTTGGTGACGTTCGTTGCATACTACGGAACTATGTAGCGGCTAGTAGCCAATAGCTTTGGTCTCATAATTTGATCTGAGCATGCGTGGCACTTTGTCCGTTAGAATTCCCTACACACGATCAGAAAAAGTCCGATCAGATTTTGTTGTCGGAAAATTTTCCTGCTCTCAAATTTTTTCTGTCGGAAATTCCGACGGAAAAAGCCCGCTAGAGCCCACACACGATCGGATTTTCCGACAACATAATCCGATCGGACTTTTCCCATCGGAATATCCGACCGTGTGTACGGGGCATAAGACTGGGGTGCCAATTAAAGGTCATGTGTGTGTGTAAAGTGGGTGTTCCATTACTTTTGACAATATAGTGTATATGCAGATATGTGCAGACACCTCCCCAAACTTAAAACAACGCAACCAGCAAACACGTATCTATTGCCTATTAGTAAGATTGCTACTTTGTACATACATTCTTCTATACATTTTTGTAAGAAATTAATTAATTCATACTTTAAGCTACATTACATAGGTACTGGTTATATCTAGGCCAAGCTATACTTTATCTCTGGTGTTTTGCTTTTGTTATATTATGTGTAGGAAATTCCATTTTAGAATCTATACCTTTTTGCTGTAGAAGACTATAAGTTGCCAACATGTAAAATCATTCAAATAAAGACTAATACCACAAGTTTGTTGCTACACTCCAGAACCCTCACCTCAAATCTTTTATCAAATGTCCAAGTATTTACATACCCACTACACAAAAACTACAACTGATTGCGCTGGATCAGTAATAGATCAATATATCATTTATTTACACCAAGTAAAAATCTTTGGTGGATATCTTGATGTGAGAAACACTTATTTGGAGGATCCCTTACAAGGAGGGATACTGAGTACATAGACTAGCCCTGGGAGCATTCTGTGCTCCTACAGGAAACCAGACATAGGAGCAGATGGTCTTACAAGAGAAAATTGTGGTGCCATTGTCCATAAGACCTAATACTCCTTTTAAAATTGTGGAGATTGGATATACAGCAAGTGAAATCGTAAGTTACAAAATTTATTGTCAGCGGCAACTCTAAAGAGACACAGTGGGGTTGATTTATTAAAAGCTGAAAGGCTGTTCACTTTGCAAGAGGATTTTCCCTTAGCTTAGTGCAGGGGTCTCCAAACTTTCTAAACAAATGGGCCAGTTTACTATTCTTCAGACTTTGGGGGGGCCGGAATGTGTCAATTGGAAGTAGAAAAAAGCTCCCAGCATCAGTGGGAGTAAACAATGCTCCTTTTTTATGACAGTGAGAGGAAATGTGCCCCATCGTTGCTGTCATTGGGTGGGAGGAATCATGCCACATCGTTGGTGTCACTGGGAGGAACTATGCCCCCCCGTTGGTGTCAGTGTGGGGAATTATGCTCTATCATTGGTGTCAGAGAATAAAGGATTGCACCAAGGGCTGGATAGAAGCAAGCAAAGGGCCGCATCTGCTGGCTTAGTGAATGTGGTGCAAATTAACTATGCAAACAATATCCAATCAAGCAAAAAAAAGAAAAAAAACATTATTTTTGCATGCACATGATTGAATATTGGAAATCGGAAGAACTTCACTTCATTCACTAAGATAAGGGAACATTCTCTTGCAAAATGGACAGTCTATTTGCCTTTAGTAAATCAACTCCTCTGTATCAAAGTTGGTATATTGGTACTCTGTTTACAAGCCTTCTAATAACCGACCTATAAATATGACTATCCATTTGGATTATAAGAAACACTTATGAAGTATGTTATGGTTCAAAGCTGCATATATTGTTTTATAGCATGTTATTAACATTGTTTAAAGAAATGGTATCATTTTATTGTTGTGCAGCTTTTGTGTAGCAGGTGTGTGTATACATGCCCCTTTGATAAATGATGTGAGGTGGCAGTTCTGGAATGCAGCGATGACTTTGTGGCACTGTATATAAAATCACCCATGCCTTGTTGCAAACAAAAAATTGGGTGAGCTAATTTTCTAACAGGTACTTGGTCATATTCCTTCTATCCTTATTACTGGGATCACTGATAAAATCTGTGATCCCACCAATACTGGAATTTGATTTCAATACTCTCAATTTATATTCAGCAATTGTTATTTTATTATTGTACACATTTAGGGTTTTCAAAAGTGTCCTTTTTGTGTGTTCATGAAACAGACTTGCCCTAAATTTAGTTGTATTCATGCACACTAAATTTAATATGACTAGCTGGTTTATGTTAGGGCTTGGATTAAATTAAGCTTGTGTGAATTAATTGTATGAATTGTCATACTTACCTGCTCTGTGCAACAGTTTTGCACAGAGCAGCCCTGATCCTCCTCTTCTTGGGTCCCCCTGTCGGTGCTTCTTGCTCCTCCCTCCCACTAAGTGCCCCCATAGCAAGCTGCTTGTGATGGGGCACTTATGCCGGCTCACTCTTGAACCGGCTCTGTGTGTCTCATCACTGGCTGTGATTGACAACAGTGGGAGCCACTGGCTCTTGCTGCTGTATCTGAGCCAATAAGCCAATGAAGAAGGAGAGAGACTAAAGAGACTGTTGTGCTGCAAAATAATGGTGGCCACGCAAAGAATTGACACTTAGGGCCCAATTTGGACATTTTCACTTAGGGGTGTACTCACTTTTGTTGCAAGCGGTTTAGACATTGATGGCTGTGTGTTGAGTTATTTTGAGGGGACAGCAAATGTACACATTGTAGCAAAGTGTCATTTCTTCAGTGTTGTCACATGAAAATATATAATAATGAGACACTGTGTGTATATATATATATATAAAAATAAATATATATATATATATATTTATACACACACACACACACATACATACAGTTGTGCTCAAAACTTTGCATACCCTGGCAGAAATTAGTGATATTTTCAATATAAATGCCAAAATGTCATAATCATTGACCTCCTCCTAGGATCAAGATGCAAGCCGTGAAACCGAGGCTTGGTTCGCGCATGTGCGGTACCATCAAGATGGTGGCGGTCGCCCATGCGCACGGCCGGCAACGTTCCTGGCACAGGCGCGTCGTGGGGCGCGATGACGTCATCAATGGCAGCAGATTTAAATAGCTGTCAAAGCAGCTATTCTTTGGGATGACCTGCAGGCTTATGTGGCGGTTTCTAGGTCTGAACACCAAAACGCAGCACGCGAAGATAAAGACCGTCCCAGGTCTCAACATCGTCACTCCTCTTCAAGCTCCAGATGTCATAGATCGTCCTCCAGATCTAGACAACACAGAGAGGAGCCTTAAAACCACTTCTGGGCGATACTCTCACCGCCACTCCAGCCGCTCTGAGAGGAAAGCCTGCTGGGGATGTGGGGACCAGGTCCCCGAAGGCAAGTCACTCTGCAAGCAATGCTTTTCTAGAGCTGCAAGAGAAAGAAAGGGTGGAGATCAACCAGTGGAAGCACTGGTCAGAAATGTGGTCCGTGAGTCCTTGAGTAAAATGGATTCCGACCGTACCCACAACCCTGCTGGTGACAGTGTCAGTCCCTACTGGGGATGATCTTGAGGCTCCAGTATCAAAGCTAGTCAAAGCAGTCAAAGAAGATTTGAGATGGGAAGAGCCAGTGGAGGCACCCTCCAAACAGAGAACCCTCAAAAAAGAACGCCCTAACTTCCCCTGAGGAGCATCTCAGAAGAAATGGCCAGGAGTTCACCTATATATGAACTAAAGTTGGCAGCGGCTTTTCTGGGGGAGGCTTCCCTGGACATAATTCGCCTGGTGGCTTGGACCATGCTGTCGTCTGTCACGGCTAAGCATGCCTTGTGGCTGCGCCCGTGGGTAGCCGACCCTGCCTCCAAGCAGGCATGATGCAAGATTCCCTTTGAAGGTTCGTCCCTCTTTGGGAACAAATTGGACAGTGCCATCACCCGTGCCACAGGGGGAAAGTCGGGATTCCTTCCCCAGGATCGTTGCCTGCTAAACCAGAAGAGAACACAGCCCAGGCAAGAATAGGGCAAAGGACGCTCGCCGCTATAGACCTGGCCATGAGTTCAGGAAGACCTGGAAGAAAAATCAGCCTTCAGGCCAGAAGTTCTCAAAAGGGTCAGGTTCCTGTGGACGGGAAGCTTTTAAGTCTTTTTGATATTGCTTCGCTTTCAGCACATCTGGGCAGCCTCGATCAGAGATTATTGGGTCGTAAAAATGGTCTCCTCAGGCCATGCCTGGACATTCAGCAGCCCACCCATTCTCCAATTTGTATCCACATCCTTGCCTCTCTCGGAAGAGAAAAAGCGAATTCTTCTGTCCTACACAGACTCTCTAGAGACTCAGGGCACTGCGACACCAGTTCCAGCCGACAAAAGGTTTCAAGGGGTCTACTGGCTCCTCTTAATGGTTTTGAAGAAGAACGTCTCCTGTAGACCAGTTATAGATCAAACCCACTTGAATTCTTTCATCAAGAAGGAGAAATTCAAGATGGAGTCACTACTCACGACCTGTCAGGCAATCAAGCCAATGGATTGGCTTGTGTCTATAGACCTGAAGGACACCTACTTCCATGTCCCGATAGCATCAGAGTTCCAGAAATTCATTTGCTTTGCTGTCAATCAAGTCCACCTGCATGTCATCTGTCTCCCCTTCGGGCTTATGACATCGCCTTGTGTGTTTTCAAAACTCTTGTTGGTTGTCGTGGCACTGATCAGGACCAAAGGTATCCATCTGTATCATTATCAGGACGAGTTGCTGTTATATCAGGACAGGGAGCAGTTGCTAATCTACAGATCCCAGGTCATCTCCACTCAAATTCAGCTGGCTACTGAACCTGAAAAAGAGCCACCTAGATCCTACGCAGTCCCTGATATTCCTCGGGGCTCAATTCGATACACTCAAGAGCCCCACCTCCTTGCCCCTGGAAAAAATTCCAGTGATCCAGGACAGAGTTCGGTTTGCAATGTCCTCCTCTCATCTCTGAGCCTCACAGTGCCTATAAATCATCGGCACCAAATGCGGCCCTTCCAGAAGGGCTTCCCCCAGCAGGGTTTCGGGATCACTCTATCCAAATAACCTTGTCCATGCAGGAGAGCCTTCCTTGGTGGTTACAGCAGAGGAACCTCCTTAACTGTCAATCCATTGCACCTGTGTCTTGGATCACCATCAAAACAGATGCCAGCAACAGGGGCTGGGGCGCTCTCTGCCTGACAGAGGTAGCCCAAGGCATATGGAGCTTTCCTTCTAACAGGATAGTCTCCAATATTCTGGAACTCTGGGCAGCGTTCTGTGCTACACAGGCCTTTCACCACTTAACGGCAGGAGTCTCAGTCCTCCTAGGACTGGAGAACACATCGGCAGTCTCATACATCAAGAGACAGGGAGGTACTTGCAGTCTCTCCCTGTTGAAGGAAGTAGAGCCTATCATGACCTGGGCCCAGATGAACCTGGCCAACCTAACAGCTGTCTATCTCCCCGGAGTCCAGAACATTCAGGCAGCTTTTCTGTCAAGAGTTTCTCTAGATAGAAAAGTGGGCTCTCCACCCCGAAGTCTTCAAGTGGGTCCTGTCCCTGGGAGTCATTCCAGAAGTAGACTTGTTTGCCTCCCCGTGCAACTTCAGACTAGAGAGATACTACACAAGGTCTCGTTGTCCCCAGGCTTTCTTGGTAGATGCTCTGACAGACCAATGAAGATTCCACAGGACCTATGCCTTTCCCCCGGTTCCTGTCATTCTCCAGTTTCTGTCGAGGCTCAGGATGGAAGAAGTAGAGATAGTGGCAATAGTCCCGTACTGGCCAAACAGGCCATGTTTTCCCCTGCTGATGCAACTCAGCTTCCAGGACCCAGTTCCTCTGCCTTCCAAACCAGATCTCCTATCACAAGGGGGAACTCTACATCCATGCCCGGCCCATCTGCACCTGATGGTTTGGTTTTTGAGAGGGGAAGGCTGGAGACCCTAGGCTGTCCAAGTAGGGCCATCTCCACGTTATTCAATGTCAGAAGAGCAGGCACCAACAGGGTCTACCAGAGGATTTGGAAAAAATTTGCAGACTACACCTCCCCCACTGCAGGGTCTTGCAATAATCCAAAGATACATGAAATCCTGGGCTTCCTACAATTGGCTTGCATCTCTCCTTGTCAGTAAGCTCGTTGCGGGTTCAAGTCTCTGAAATTTTCTGCCTTCACGGGCGTTTCCTGGGCTAGACACCCTCTTACTCAGCAGTTCTTCAGAGGAGCAATAAGGCTCAGACCTCAGAAAAAGCCAACATTTTCTAAGTGTCCCCTTGTCCTGGATTTCTTCTCAGGAAGGGAGATGGAACACACAGATCAGATATCTATTAAGGAACTTTCTCTAAAAGTTGCCTTTCTGGTGGCTATAACATCGGCCTTTGGGGACTGTTTTCAAAAAATCTATGTTCTGGCGGTTAAAATTTTGCACTTGATAATTTGCACTATATATTGTCATATTGATATTTTGCACTATATAGTTTTGATGATTGTTTTTATTTGTGCACATTTTGCAGACACCATTTTAGTGGTAAAAAATTGTATAAGCACTTTAGTATCAGCGCAGTTACATTTTATGCATTACTATTCACCCCCTAAACAGTGGTAGGGGACTTTTTAACCGCAGCAGATCTAATTTAAACACTATTGTGATTAATTTAGCACTATTTTTTGCATTGGTGGCACATCATTTTTCCATAAGTATCTAGAAGCTACAGCTCCATTCTGTCAGTCCGACTACCTGTTTGTTCTTTTTCATGGAAAGAATAAGGGATTGCGTGCCTCTTCCAGATCTATCACAGCATGGATTGTTCAGGCTATTCAGTGGGCTTACAAAGCTAAGAGCTTGGTGCCTCAAGAAGTAGTGACCGCTCACTCAATCAGAATCGTGTCTACATCGTGGCAGCTTCACGTCATGTGGCTCCAAAAGTGATTTGCAAAGCGGCCTTGTGGTCTTCAATTTACACATTCATGGCGCACTAATGCGTAGAGCCAGCCTCCTTTACTTCTGTTAATTTTGGTTTACATATCTTGTCTGTTGATGGTGCTAATTAAATCTTTTTCCTTTTGTCCAGCACTTTGCCCACCTGGGTGTGTATGGCTAGTTATTTCCCACACGTAGGCTGCCATGGAGTCTGTCAGGAAAACTGAAAATTTCTATCAAATACTTACCGTAATTTTCCTTTCCTGATGGACTCCATGGCAGCAGGAGATCCCTCCCAGTTGCTGGAGTAGGCTAAATTATGGAACATGGCCTCTGGCCCAAAGCAAAGATTTATGAGAGGGGGGTCCTATGAGGTATGAGGGGGCGGGATTAACCAACACGTAGGCTGCCATGGAGTCCATCAGAAAAGGAAAATTACGGTAAGTATTTGATAGAAATTTTCTGTTTTATTCAAGGATAGTGATCACATGAAGCCATTAATCACACAGTTTTTTGGCTCCTTTTAAAACCATAATGATAACAGAAATTACCCAAATGGCCCTGATGAAAAAAGTTTACATACCCTGGAATGTTTGGCCTTGGTACAGACACAGAAGGTGGCACACAGGTTAAAATGGCAATTAAAGGTTCATTTCTCACATTTGTGGCTTTTTAAATCACAATTAGTGTCTGTGTATAAATAGTCAATGAGTTTGCTAGCTCACCCTTGGATGCTCTAGGCAGGCTAGATACGAAGCCATGGGGAGCATAAAAGAACAGTCAAAAGACCTGCGTAACAAGGTAATGAAACTTTACAAAGATGGAAAAGGATATAAAAAGATATCGAAAGCCTTGAATATGCCAGTCAGTACTTTTCAATCATTTAATAAGAAGTGGAAAATTTGGGAATCTCTTAATACCAAGCCAAGGTCAGGTAGATCAAGAAAGATTTCAGCCACAACTGCCACAGGAATTGTTCAGGATATAAAGAAAAACCCACAGGTAACTTAAGGAGAAATACAGGCTGCTCTGGAAAAAAGATGGTGTGGTTGTTTTTAAAGAGCACAATACGATGATACTTGAACAAAAAAGAGCTGCATGGTCAAGTTACCAGAAAGAAGCCTTTATTGCACAAGTTCCACAAAAAAGCCTGGTTACAATATGCCCAACAACACCTTGATATGCCTCATTGGGCTTTTTTGTGGCATTGGCGCAATAAAGGCTTCCTTCTGGCAGCTCAACCATGCAGCTCTTTTTTGTTCAAGTATTGTTGAATTGTGCTCCTTTAAAAACAACCACACCATCTTTTTGGAGAGCAGCCTGTATTTCTCCTGAGATTACCTATGGGTTTTTCTTTGTATCCTGGGCAATTCTTCCGCCAGCTGTGGCTGCAATCTTTCTTGGTCTAATTGACCTTGGCTTGGTATCAAAAGAGCTCTGAATTTTCAACTTCCTAATAAGGGATTAAACAGTACTGATTGGTATATTCAAGGCTTTTGTTATCTTTTTATACCCTTTTCCATCTTTATACTTTGTTACGCAGGTCTTTTGACTTTTCTTTTCTACCTCCTCGTGGCTCAGTGTCTAGCCTGCTTAGGGCATCCAAATGAGAGCTAACAAACTCGTTGACTATTTATACACAGACACTAATTGTGATTTAAAAAGCTACAAATTTGAGAAATGTGCCACCTTCTGTGTCTGTTCAAAGGCCAAACATTCCAGGGTAAGTAAACTTTTTATCAGGGCCATTTGGGTGATTTCTGTTATCATTATGATTTTAAAAGGATCCAAAAAACTATGTGATAATAAATGGCTTTATGTGATCACTATCCTTAACCACTTGACATCCGGCCGTAGCCGAATGACGGCCTCGGCGCGGGTGTCAATTCCCAGGAATTTCCTCGAAATTCTGTGTTGGCCGTGTCCCTCGGACACAACCAATCACAGATCGCTGTAAACGGCCAATAACAGCGGCCGTTTACAGCGCGATTGGCGTGTCCAATGGGAGATGATCTCATATGTACACATATGAGATCATCTCTCAGCGCCGCTCTCTCTCCTCACACAGAGACAGCGTGTGAGGAGGGAGAGATGAATGGCTGCAGCGGCCGTAAGTGTAAAAAAAAAAAAAAACTAAATAAATGTGCCATCTGTCCCCACTGCCACCATGCCATCTGTCCCCAATGCCATGTGCCAGTGCCATCTGTCCCCAGTGCCATCTGCCAGTGCCATCTGTCCCCAGTGCCATCTGCCAGTGCCATCTGTCCCCAGTGCCATCTGTCAGTGCCATTTGTCCCCAGTGCCACCTGTCCCCAGGGCCATCTGTCATCAGTGCCACATAGTGCCACATGTCATCAGTGCCACATAGTGCCATCTGTCATCAGTGCCGTATCAGTGTCACGTGTCATCAGTGCCACATAGTGCCATCTGTCATCAGTGCCGTATCAGTGTCACGTGTCATCAGTGCCCTATATTAGTGCCATCTGTCATCAGTGTCACGTATTAGTGCCATCTGTCATCAGTGCCACCTGTCAGTGTCACGTGCCATCTGTTATCAGTGTCACCTGTCATCAATGCCAGGTATCAGTGCCATCTGTCATCAGTGTCACGTGTCATCAGTGCCACGTATTAGTGCCATCTGTCATCAGTGCCACGTATTAGTGCCATCTCTCATCAGTGCCACATATTAGTGCCACGTGATATCAGTGCCACGTATAATTGCCATCTGTCATCAGTGCCACATATTAGTGCCATCTGTCATCAGTGTCACGTGTCATCAGTGCCCCGTATTAGTGCCATCTGTCATCAGTGCCACATCAGTGTCACGTGTCATCAGTGCCACGTATCAGTGCCATCTGTCATCAGTGCCACGTCAGTGTCACGTGTCATTGTCCTGGTGCTCCAGGGCCTTCAAAAGTGTAATAGGTAGTCAACAAGTTAGATGTGTAATTTATGCTCCTAGAACACGTGATGGCACTCCCTGCATGTTGGGCCTCTCTAAGTGGCCAGGCTGTGAAAAAGTCCCACACGTGGTATCGTAATACTCAGGAGGAGTAGAAGATTTTATTTTGGGGTGTCATTTGTGGTATACACATGCCATGTGAGAGAAATAACCTATTACAATGACAATTTTGTGGAAAAATAATAAAAATAAAAAAATAATTAATTTTGCAAAGAATTGTGGGAAAAAATGACAACATCAAAAACCTCACCATGCCTCTTACTAAATACCTTGGAATGTCTACTTTTAAAAAAGGGGTAATTTGGGGGGTATTTGTACTTTCCTGGCTTGTTCGGGTCACAAGAAATGAGATAGGCCACCGGTACATCAGGTGTGATCAATTTTGTATAATTTGCACCACAGTTTGTAGAGTCTCTAACTTTCACAAAGACCAAATAATATCCACTAATTTGGGTTATTTTTACCAAAGATATGTGGCAGTATAAATTGTGGCCAAAATTTATGAAGAAAAATTAATAATTTCCTAAATGTTATCACAGAAACAAAGAAAAATGCGTTTTTTTTCAAAATTTTCAGTCTTTTTTCATTTATAGCTCAAAAAATAAAAAACCCAGAGGTGATCAAATACCACCAAAAGAAAGCTCTATTTGTGGGGAAAAAAGGACAAAAAATGTATTTGGGTACAGTGTTGCATGACTGAGTAATTGTCATTCAAAGTGTGAGAGCACCAAAAGCTGAAAATTGGTCTGGATAGGAGGGGGGTTTAAGTGCCGGTAAGCAAGTGGTTAAATAAAAGATGGCATAAAAGATTGGAATGATCAGTCATATTTTCAATATTAATGCCAAAATGTTACAATTTCTGCCAGGCTATGCAAACTTTTGAGCACAACTGTATATACACAGTTGGGAAAATAATGATTTGATCCCCTGCGGATTTTGTAGGTTTGCCCACTTACAAAGAAAAGAAGGGTCTATAATTTTTATCGTAGCATTTTAAATGATAGAGACAGAATATCAACCAAAAGTCCAGTAAAACACACATGATACATATGGTATAAATTGAGTTGCAGTTCAGTAAGTAAAATAAGTATTTGATCCCCTACCAACCAACAATAATTCTGGCTCCCATAGACTGGCTACAGTATGTACTCATGTGGTACACAGATTAGTCCTGTCAATTTAAGAAGGTGCTCCTACCAACAACTCGTTATGTGTATAAAAGACACCTGTCCACATAATATTTCTTCCATTCAAACGTCACCATCATGGGCAAGACCAAAGAGCTGTCAAAGGATGTCAGGGAAAAGATTGTTTACCTACACAAGGCTGGAATGGGCTACAAGATCATCAGCAAGAAGCTTGATGAGAAGGAAACAACTGTTGGAGCAATTATTCGCAAATGGAAGAAATACAAAATAACCATCAATCGCCCTCAGTCTGGAGCTCCATACAAGTGAGGGAATCAGCCCAGAACTACAAAGGAGGAGCTTGTGAATGATCTCAAGGCAGTTGGGACCACAGTCACCAAACAAACCATTGTTAACACAATACACAGCTATGGATTGCAATCCTGCAGTGTTTGCAAGGTCCCCCTCCTCAAGAAGGCACATGTACAGGCCCATCTGAAGTTTGCCAATGAACATCTAAATGATTCAGAGAAAGATTGGGAGAAAGTGCTGTGGTCAGATAAGAACCATAATTTAACTCTTTGGCATTAACTCGACTCGCCGTGTTTGAAGGAAGAAAGATGCTATGATGCTAAGAACACCATCCGTACAGTCGGAGGTGGAAACATTATGGTTTGGGCAGTTTCTCTGCTAATGGTACAGGCTGACTTTGCCACATTGAGGGGCCAATGGATAGGGTCATGTATTGTAAAATCTTGGATGAGAACCTTCTTCCCCCAGCCAGAACACTGAAGATCAGTCGTGCATGGGTCTTCCAGCATGACAATGACCCAAAACATACCGCCAAGGCAACAAAGGAGTGGCTCAAGAAGAAGCACATTAAGGTCTCCAGTTGCCAAGAAACAGCCAAGAAACCTTAAGGATTTCGAGAAGATCTGTAAAGAAGAGTGGACCAAAATCCCTCCTGAAATGTGTGCAAACCTGGTGGTAACCAACTACAAGAAACGTCTTACCTCTGTGCTTGCCAACAAGGGTTTCTCCACTAAGTACTAAGTCATGTTTTGCTTAGGAATCAAATACTTATTTAACTCATTGAACTGCAACTAAATTTATAACATTTGTATCATGTGTTTTTTCTGGATTTTTGGTTGATATTCTGTCTCTATTACGGTATTTAATAATTTCTTTGTAAGTGGGCAAACTTACAAAATCTGCAGGGGATCAAATAATTATTTTCCCCACTGTGTGTGTGTATGTATATATATATATATATATATATATATATATATATATATATATATATATATACACAGTCAGGTCCATAAATATTGGGACAGCAACACAATTTTAATCTTTTTGGCTCTATACACCACCAACATGGATTTGAAATGAAACAATTTTCTTTAACTGCAGACTTTCAACTTTAATTTGATAGTATTTACATCCAAATCAGGTGAACGGTGTAGGAATGACAACAGTTTGTATATGTACAAAATAAGGTTATAATTGCGCACCAAGAAAAAAAAAAAAAGGAATTGTGCAAAAATGTGAATAGCAGCCAGCATCAACAATGATACAATTGTGTAGAAAAAAATAAACAAAAAATGCAGCGCTAAGTGAAACAACTCATTCGGTAAAATGAGAATAGTGAAAATGGGATGGAAATGGCCCAATAACACAGAGCCAAATATGTAGTGACAAAAGTGAAAAGATCAAAAATCCATGGAAGTAAGTGAAAAGTCCAAAGTTCTAAAAAATGGATCCACCTGAATAGATTAAAACCTGTGTGCAGGCACAACCATATAAAGGAAAAGAGCGTCCCTTCATCAACGAATAATCAATCCTAGATGATAGATGGGCAAAATTCCTGGAAGGAGTACGGGACTGTAAATGCATAGAATGAAATTGCAGAAATCTTCAAAACAACACCCGATAAGCCTTCATGTAGAAATATATAAAAAAAACACTGACTGTATGGAAAGAAAGTAATGGGTACTCTAACCCGAAGGTGTTGACCCAAGATTTCTGCAGTTTGTATATGTGCCTTCCACTTTTTAAGGGACCAAAAGTAATGGGACAGATTAACAATCATCCATCAAACTTTCACTTTTTAATACTTGGTTGCAAATCCTTTGCAGTCAATTACAGCCTGAAGTCTGGAACCCATAGACATCACCAGACACTGGGTTTCATCCCTGGTGATGCTCTGCCAGGCCTCTACTGCAACTGTCTTCAGTTCCTGCTTATTCTTGGGGCATTTTCCCTTCAGTTTTGTCTTCAGCAAGTGAAATGCATGCTCAATCGGATTCAGGTCAGGTGATTGACTTGGCCCTTGCATAACATTCCAATTCTTTCCCTTAAAAAACTCTTTGGTTGCTTTCGCAGTATGCTTTGGGTCATTGTCCATCTGCACTGTGAATCGCCGTCCAATGAGTTCTGAAGCATTTTGCTGAATATGAACAGATAATATTGCCCGAAACACTTCAGAATTCATCCTGCTGCTTTTGTCAGTAGTCACATCATCAATAAATACAAAATAACCAGTTCCATTGGCAGCCATACATGCCCACACCATGACACTACCACCACCATGCTTCACTGATGAGGTGGTATGCTTTGGATCATGAGCAGTTCATTTCCTTCTCCATGCTCTTCTCTTCCCATCACTCTGATACAAGTTGATCTTGGTCTCATCTGTCCATAGTATGTTGTTCCAGAACTCTGAAGGCTTTTTTAGATGTTGTTTGGCAAACTGTAATCTGGCCTTCCTGTTTTTGAGGCTCACCAATGGTTTACATCTTGTGGTGAACCCTCTGTATTCACTCTGGTGAAGTCTTCTCTTGATTGTTGACTTTGACACACATACACCTACCTCCTGGAGAGTGTTCTTGATCTGGCCAACTGTTGTGAAGGGTGTTTTCTTCACCGGGGAAAAAATTCTTCAGTCATCCGCCACTGTTGTTTTCCGTGGTCTTCCGGGTCTTTTGGTGTTGCTGAGCTCTTTCTTTTAAGGGGTGTTCCAAACAGTTGATTTGGTCACATCTAATGTTTTTTGCTATCTCTATGATGGGTTTGTTTTGTTTTTTTCAGCCTAATGATGACTTGCTTCACTGATAGTGACAGCTCTTTGGATCTCATATTGAGAGTTGATAGCAACAGATTCCAAATGCAAATAGCACACTTGAAATTAACTCTGGACCGTTTATCTGCTCCTTGTAAATGGGATAATGAGGGAATAACACACACCTGGCCATAAAACAGCTGAGCAGCCAATTGTCCCATTCATTTTGGTCCCATAAAATGTGAGAGGCACATATACAAACTGTTGTAATTCCTACACAGTTCACCTGATTTGAATGTAAATACCCTAATATTAAAGCTGAAAGTCTGCAGTTAAAGCACATCTTGTTTGTTTCATTTCAAATCCATTGTGGCGTATAGAGCCAAAAAGATTAGAATTGTGTCAATGTCACAATATTTATGGACCTGACTGTATATATATACATATATAAATATATACACAGTGGGGGGGCTACGCCCCGAGCCTACCCTTTTTTTAAGTCAATTAGAGCCTCAGGCTCTAATCATGTGCTTCAAAAAAAACATTGAAATGAATGCGTCCGGCACCCTGCATCTAGATATATATCAGTATATACATTTTTACATTATTTGCGATGACATAAAAGTTTCCTTTAACAAAATTGGGACTCCAGAGCCATAACCCCCCAAATGATCTTAATTTTGGATCCAGTGGCTTATCTGAAGTAGTTGTGACATGATGACGAAAAATATGGAAAATTGATTCTCTGATATAATTTATTTTTACATTAGTTTATCCTGTTTTTATACACATCTTGTGTGATGGTAGCTGGCACAAGGGGAAACAAGCAATTGGTATCCTGTACTGTACAATGCTTTGTAGTGGCTGCTTAGATCAAATTTGTGTGATGAAAAAAAAGAAATCACAGGAAATACATCAGAACCCAAGTGAAAAATATTAATGGGATTCAGTCCTTAGACAGTCAGCGTAGGTTTTACAAATTAAATTTTGTAACCATGGTGATAGAGCCATTGAGAGCTTCATGGATTGACTAATCCTGATGAGTTCAAATAAACAGTTTGAATAATCTGTGACATTTGGAAATGGATAGCAGAAAGAATTGTCAAAGTGGGTGTTGTAAAAAGCAGAAACAATTTGGAAAATTAATCAAGTGAGCACACTAAAAAGAATCCCTGCGCAGAAGGGTTCAGGAATTGATGGATACAACTTTGGAAATAAAATGAAAATAGAAACAAAGAGGCCTGTGTGTTTGCTTTAGGGCAATGTCAAATTGGTAATTTACTATATTCAGAGCTTGACTGCATTTATATTAATGGAAGAATGTGTTTCACCCTCTTCACAGTGTGTAACAATGTTGGGGTCAATTTCACAACAGCTTAACTCAATCACAAACTTTACTATTTGGAGTCCAAATACAGGTATCATTTGTATAAAAATGAGGACATTATCACTTGTTATAACCAAGCTCCAGAATCAACAAAGTGAGTTGGATGTACAAGGGAATGTGAATTACTTTCATTTTTTTTAAGAAAAAACACGTAAAAGAGATTATCTTTTTGTACGTAAGTTTACCAACAATAATACTGGTAAGCTTAATATTTTCTTGACGATGTAGAGGAAGTAGGATGGCTACTATTGCTGACCTCTCCTTTTGAAAATTATTTTTCCCTAACTGTCATGCAGATCCATTGGCTTCAGTACTTTCTTTATCACTGACTTAGAACAAGTACACAGAAAATCTAACTTCACACTGTCTCTTTATCTGCATGCGTATTCTTTGTCAGTGATTCAAAACACTGAAGCAAGCGATAGCCAGGAAACTAGCATTTTCAACAGAAAGACAATAATGACAGCCACTATATTGTTAAGAAAAAAATGTATTTGTAACATGCAAGTCATATTTGTTAATTATTTATAAAGTATCTGCATTTTGTTTGGTAGTGGTACACAAAGGCTGTGCTTTACTTTTCCGCACAAAGCAAGTCTACAAGTCAGAAAACAGTACACTTGCTAATAATATTTAATCTTTACATATATAATATTGATTGCATAAATTTAGACTACAAATAATTTCCTGTTTTTTTACTACAAACTAAAACACCACAAGGGTGCTTATTACAGTAAGGCTGGTTTCACACTGGGGCGGCGGCGGTAAAGCAGCGCTATATTTAGCGCTGTTTTACCGTCATTTTAGCCGCGGTATTCGGCCGCTAGCGGGGTGGTTTTAACCCCCGCTAGCGGGCGAAAAAGGGTTAAAACCCCCTGCAAAGCGCCGCCGCTGGTATTACCGCGGTATCCCCGCAGTGTCCCATTGATTTCAATGTGTAGGAGCGGTATAGGAGCGGTGAATACACCGCTCCAAAGATGCTGATAGCAGGGCTTTTTTTACCGTCCTCCGGCTTTCACACTGGAGTTAAAGGACCCGCTTTTTTCAAGAGCTATACAGGCGCTATTTTTAGCGATGTAGCTCCTGAAAAATGCTTCAGTGTGAAAGCACCCTAATTGTTATTTATTTAAATAGTTCAAATATATTTTCTAAAACTGTGGTTTTAACTGATCAGGCACCCCCAGCAGTGTACAGTTGGTCTTGACCCCCTAGTCAGTGTCCCACGTTTATATACAGATTAGCAGCCCACAATGGCCTCCAATAAGTTAAAGTGGAACTTTACTCATACTAACCTAATAAAAAATAATGTTCTTTACTATAGCAAGGAACATACATTCCACATTATTAATTTTGCTACCAAAATTAGTGTGTGCTGTAAATTGCCTCCAGTATTGCCCCTGATTCTTCTTGCCGGAGGCTGCCATTTTGCTGAAGCCCAAAGCCCCTTGACCATAATACATAAAGGACATAGTACAAAACCATTACGTGTTTCATTTAGAACATTTGTTAGTTCCAGTACACATGTTAAAGTAATTGAAAAGTCTCATATTTTTTCCTATAAAAATAACAAGCATGTTATACTTACCTGCTCTGTTGCAGTGGATTTGCACAGAGCAGCCCAGATCTTCCTCTACTCGGGTCCCTCTTCTGTGATCTTGGACCCTCCCTCCTGTTTCCTGTTAATTGCCCCCACAGCAAGCAGCTTGCTATGGGGACACCCAAGCTGAGTCACAGCTCCCTGTGTTCATTCAGACATGGAGCCCCAACCCGGCCTGCCCCCTCTCTCTCCTGATTGGCTAGCTGACTTTGATTGACAGCAGCGGGAGCCAATGGCGCCGATGCTGTGTCTCAGCCAATCAGGAGGGAGAATCTCGGATGGCTGAGACACACGTGGACATCGCAGAGACCTCAGGTAAGTTTTAGGGGGACTGAGGGGTGCTGCTGCACACAAAAGGCTTTTCAACTTAATGCATAGAATGCTTTAAGATAAAAAACCTTCTGACTTTAAATTGCCTCCAGTATTGCTCCTGATTCTTCTTGCCGGAGGCTGCCATTTTGCTGAAGCCCAAAGCCCCAGCAGTAAATCATAAAGCGGAACTAAACCCATCAATTTACTGGACAGTTAAATTCCTGGAATGCTGGAAATGCAAACTGTCACATTTTATTGTGTTCTCAACCAAACTGTCCAACCAACAAATGGCTGGTGTCATAACTGATCACATGTGCAGCACCATGGCAGTTGAAGATGAAACAGAATCAGCTTCCTTGGCCGTAAAGGATAGGAGGGTTTAATTCCGCTTTAAGGCTGTCAGCAGATTGGCCCCTACAAACTCAGCAGTGCCTAAAGATGCCTAAAGATGCCTAAAAATGAAATTCTGAGCAACTGAGCAAGTGCAAAGCAGGGTGATACAGTATATTACTGGATTTTAAACACTTTAAGACCAGCCACCGCAGTTGTACTGCGGCAGGTTGGCTCTCCTAGGCGAATCACCGCCATGGTACGCCGGTGGGGTCGGGTGCATGCTCGCGTCCACTGCGGGAGCGTGCCCGCGGGGATGGTCAGGTAGGCTCGATGTGCGCCGGCAACCCCGCAATCGCCTAGTACAAAGGCAGAATGGGGATCTGCCTTTGTAAATAAGGCGGATCCCCATTCTGAGAGATGACATGACAGAGATCTACTGTTCCCAGTCATTGGGATCAGTGATCTCTGTCCGGTCCTAGGCAGCCCACCCCCCCTACAGTTAGAACACACCTAGAGAACACAGTTAACCCCTTGATAGTGTTAACCCCTTCTTTGCCAGTGTAATTTTTTTACATTGATCAGTGCATTTTTATAGCACTGATCAATGTAATAATGTCACTGGTCCCCAAAAAGTGTAATTTGGAGTCAGATTTGTCCGCAATGTCGCAGTCCCGATAAAAATCGCAGATCGCCATCATTACTAGTAAAAACAATAAAAAACAATAAAAGTCCCTAAATCTATCCCATAGTTTGTAGACATTATAACTTTTGCGCAAACCAATCAACATATACCTATTGCAATTTTTTTACCAAAAATATGTAGAAGAATATATATCAGCCTAAACTGATGAAGATCAAAGAAAAAAGGGAATATTTGGGAGTTTAAATGAGACGCAACAGGGAATATTGCGCCTCCATCCCTGTTTACTTATGCAAAAAAGAGGGAGGTGCGTGGGGTAGAGCCAGACAAAAACATATGTAAAAAATTATATTCTTTATTAGACCAAAGATAGGGCATGGATCAACCCATATAAATGCATAATAGCATATAAACTGATGAAGAAATAATTTTTTTAAAATTTTTATGGGAGATATTTATTATAGTAAAAAATATTTTTTTTTTTTTTCAAAATTGTCGCTCTTTTTTTGTTTATAGCGCAAAAAAAAAAAAAAGGTAGATGTGATCAAATACCACCAAAAGAAAGCTCTATTTGGGGGAAAAAAGGACTTCAATTTTGTTTGGGTACAGCATCGCACGACAGCACAATTGTCAGTTAAATTGACGCAGTGCCGTATCGCAAAAATGGCCTGGTCATTAAGTGGGCAAATCCTTCCGGTCCTACTAAACAGTATAGGCACTTATTTTTAATGTTTTACATAGCTATACCTGCAAAAGGGGCCAACCTGAAGTTCAAATCCCTCAGGTATTAATTTTCATGGTAGATGTTAAAAAAAAAAACAGTTACTGTTGAGTAGCATTTATATCTCACCAAGGATTGTCCCTTAGCCAGTTAAAAATGATACTTGGAGCCACTGGTTAATAACTTTGCAGAAATATATGCTTGTGTTTTTTTTTTGATCTATGACACTGTTTTTAGCTTGTCGCTGCATAAGTTAAACTACGTTCTCTAGCTTCTCACGTGCTGTTTAATATACTTCTGTCTTTTGTTTCCAGAGGTGGGTACAAAATATAAGTTGAGCATAAATATATGGTTTATTGCAGAAAATGTTTGTTCATATAATCATGCCATCTGTACAGATGTACAAGTTTAGCATACAGATATATGTCCTAATCTGAATAATTTTCTATGTTACCCATAAACCCGCATGGAGTATCTATGCAGAAATGAGATTTCCAAACATGAAGCTGCAGTAAAATGTAGGTTGAGTGTTTCTAAAATTAAAGAATAGTGTGTATGTGCGCTTGCCTTTTTTATGGCCACAGTTAGTATAATTAAGGCCGAATGATAGGATTGAGGTCTCCTCGGCTCTCCAACATTGCTACATCACATGCAGTATTGACCTAGTATTGGATTTCCTTACAAACAGATATAATCTCTCACTGCAGAATAGCAGGGGAATCAATGACCATGTCATCAGTGTTTTTTCGTTCCCAGCTCAGGTGCTGCCAGCGCCCCTTCTCTAATGATCAGAATCAGTGAATAAATGCATTAAATCATCATGTCCCCTTTTGTCCACAACTCTCATCATACACGCGTTTGATGAAGACAAAAAAAAGGAGAAACTATTACTCAATGCCTGTACTTATTATTGCAAAGTACATGGAACGGTGAAGGAAAACACTGACTACCTGCTACCCCTGAAATGAGATGATTATTAAATGGTGGTTGTAAACCCTTATAGACCACTTTGACCTACAGGTAAGCCTAGATTAAGGCTAGATTAAGGCTTACCTGTAGGTCCAAGAAATATCTCCTTAACCTACACGGTTAAGGAGATATTTTACAAAAATAGGGCACCGCTGTCTACGGTGCATGCGCACCATAGACAACGGAGCAGGCGCGCCTCAAGTGAAGGAAAACATGCCTTCACTTACGGCTCCCGCGCGCTTGCGCCGGAGTGACGTCATCGCTGCTCTGGCCACTCACAGCGCCAGAGCAGCGATACCCGGAAGGAAGATGGACGCCTCGTGCTACAGGGGACAACGTTGACTTCGCTGGCTCCTGTGTCAGGTAAGTGACACATAATGGGCTACTATGCGATGCATAGTAGTCCATTATGCTTTACCTTTGCAGGGAAACAAAGAGGAAGTAAACCCATCAGGGTTTACTTCCTCTTTTAAAGGGGAACTACTATACTTTTTTTTTTGCTAAGGTTTATAGGTTGCCAAACTGTATTATGCATTGTTAATATGTATACAATCTCTGTTTTTGCACATCAACATTTAATATATGACAAAGGATTTCCAAAGCACTGGGGTTAGAAAAAAGAGCTGGGACACCAGGGACAGCACTAGCTGCCTGCCATTTGTTTCACTTTGTCTGATATAAACTTCATATAGTGAAGTCCAATAAGTGATTTATCACTAATCCACTTGTCTGTAAACTGAAGCTTGATCAACAGAGCTTCATAAATAGCAAAGGGAGCCACAATCTTCAATTGGTCGCTCAAAGGGAGAACACAAAATATAAATATAAATTATTTCCCATTTACCTGGCTAAAAAAAAATATTTTTCCCCCTTGACCATAATACATAAAGGACATATGTACAAAACCATTACGTGTTTCATTTAGAAGATTTGTTAGTTCCAGTACACATGTTAAAGTAATTGTAAAGTCTCATATTTTTTCCTATAAAAATAACAAGCATGTTATACTTACCTGCTCTGTTGCAGTGGATTTGCACAGAGCAGCCCAGATCCTCCTCTACTCGGGTCCCTCTTCTGTGATCTTGGCCCCTCCCTCCTGTTAATTGCCCCCACAGCAAGCAGATTGCTATGGGGACACCCGAGCTGAGTCACAGCTCCCTGTGTCCATTCAGACATGGAGCCCCGACCCGGCCTGCCCCCTCTATCTCCTGATTGGCTAGCTGACTTTGATTGACAGCAGCGGGACAATGGCGCCGCTGCTGTGTCTTAGCCAATCAGGAGGGAGAATCTCGGATGGCTGAGACACATGTGGACATCGCAGAGACCTCAGGTAAGTTTTAGGGGGACTGAGGGGTGCTGCCGCACACAGAAGGCTTTTTAACTTAATGCATATAATGCATTAAAATAAAAAACCTTCTGACTTTACAATCCCTTTAAATTATTTATTCTATGGTAGCACACAGGTTATATAAAAAGTGCCTGTTTTACTCTCTACTATCTATTGCAAGGACATTGTCTGCCTTGTTAGAAGTCCTGCTTGCCTGCCTCATAACCATGATGCCCTTGTATCACCAGCCAAGCAAGGCTACTGTTTGCAATCACAACACAGTGTTTTAGTACAAAACACACTCAGACTGTTATCATTGCATTACACATACATTCTGTTTGAATAATGGTCAGTCTATAAAAGCATACCTGCTTGATCACTATACAACAGCTGCTTCAGATTTTATTCCTTTTCAGATATCGCAAAGGTTAATCACTATAAATGACAATTCATTTTAGAGATGGTTTGTACCTTAAAACCAGGTTTCCTTCCTCTCTTCTTTGGAATTTTAACAGGTGGGATGGATCCAGCTGAGCCAGAATAGATATTATGGACTGTCATTTTCAGAGGACTGGAGTGGAGTGGGGGCCTCCCTCGTTTTCTGCCAGGAATTCTAGGAGATTGCATCCCCAAACTTTGATCTTTCACAGAAATTAAAGAAATATTCATGCACCAAACAAGACCTAATGGGGAAAACAGAGAGAATCATATATCTAATTTTCAGCAAAATACACATGTATGTTTGTCTATTAAATTGACATTTAAAAATTTGTCATGAAAAAAAAAAAAAACAACTGCATGGGTAGCAAGTGGCAAAATTTGCCCCTTCCTACCTTTTGTACATTCCTATTGGCAAGCAAGGCTTGCCCATTATAATTTAATAATAAGAATGTTGGAGGGAAAAGCAAGCTCAGAAAGACCCAGAATTCCACTGTAACAGCTAATTTTAGGCTCCTCCCTAAAAAGAGTGTTTAGCTGAAGTCTGTTATAGGTTTTCATGAGCATTCTGGTGTGTAGGCATGAGCTGACTGTACAGTCAGGTCCATAAATATTGGGACATCAACACAATTCTAACCTTTTTGGCTCTATACACCACCACAATGGATTTTAAATAAAACGAAAAAGACATGCTTTAACTGCAGACTTTCAGCTTTAATTTGAGGGTATTTACATCAAATCAGGTGAACGGTGTAGGAATTACAACAGTTTGTATATGTGCCTCCCACTTTTTAAGGGACCAAAAGTAATGGGACAATTGGCTGCTCAGCTGTTCCATGGCCAGGTGTGTGTTATTCCCTCATTATCCCATTTACAATGAGCAGATAAAAGGTCCAGAGTTCATTTCAAGTGTGCTATTTGCATTTGGAATCTGTTGCTGTAAACTCTCAATATGAGATCCAAAGAGCTGTCACTATCAGTGAAGAAAGCCATCATTATGCTGAAAAAACAAAACAAACCCATCAGAGAGATAGCAAAAACATTAGGTGTGGCCAAATCCTCTGTTTGGAACATCCTTAAAAAGAAAGAACGCACCAGTGAGCTCAGCAACACCAAAAGACCCAGAAGACCACGGAAAACAACTGTGGTGGATGACCGAAGGATTCTTTCCCTGGTGAAGAAAACACCCTTCACAACAGTTGGCCAGATCAAGAACACTCTCCAGGAGGTAGGTGTATGTGTGTCAAACTAAACAATCAAGAGAAGACTTCACCAGAGTGAATACAGAGGGTTCACCACAAGATGTAAACCATTGGAGAGCCTCAAAAACAGGAAGGCCAGATTAGAGTTTGCCAACAATCTAAAAAAGTCTTCACAGTTCTGGAACAACATCCTATGGACAGATGAGACCAAGATCAACTTGTACCATAGTGATGGGAAGAGAAGAGCATGGAGAAGGAAAGGAACTGCTCATTATCCAAAGCATACCACCTCATCAGTGAAGCATGGTGGTGGTAGTGTCATGGCGTGGGCATGTATGGCTGCCAATGGAACTTGTTCTCTTGTATTTATTGATGATTTGACTGCTGACAAAAGCAGCAGGATGAATTCTGAAGTGTTTCGGGCAATATTTTTTTCTCATATTCAGCAAAATGCTTCAGAACTCATTGGACGGCGATTCACAGTGCAGATGGACAATGACCCGAAGCATACTGCGAAAGCAACCAAAGAGTTTTTTAAGGGAAAGAAGTGGAATGTTATGCAAGTCAATCACCTGACCTGAATCTGATTGAGCATGCATTTCACTTGCTGAAGACAAAACTGAAGGGAAAATGCCCCAAGAATAAGCAGGAACTGAAGACAGTTGCAGAAGAGGCCTGGCAGAGCATCACCAGGGATGAAACCCAGCGTCTGGTGATGTCTATGTTTTTCAGACTTCAGGCTGTAATTGACTGCAAAGGATTTGCAACCAAGTATTAAAAAGTGAAAGTTTGATGGATGATTGTTAATCTATCCCATTACTTTTGGTCCCTTAAAACGTGGGAGGCACATATACAAACTGTTGTAATTCCTACAACGTTCACCTGATTTGGATGTAAATACCCTCAAATTAATTGAAAAATTTTGAGTGAAAGCTCACTTGAAATAAAATGGTGAAAGTAATTAATAAAAATGTATTAAATCACGCTCTCTGTGAATAATTACAAACCCCATATGCAAAATTTTCAAAGATCACGATAGCAAAGAATTTATACAAATATATATAAAATATAATATAAAAACCCTCACATTAAAGCTGAAAGTCTGCAGTTAAAGCACATCTTGTTTGTTTCATTTCAAATCCATTATGGTGGTGTATAGAGCCAAAAAAGATTAGAATTGTGTTGATGTCCCAATATTTATAGACCTGACTGTATGTGCAATCAGTAGCACTTACCTACACACAAATGATTCTTATTTTCCTGATGGGAGTGTGTCTACAAGAGCAACATAGACAATAGGCTATCAACCAAGGCAGCTCAAAACCACCAAATCAGAGACTGACATATTATTTATATGTAGTGCAAGGAGCTTCCTAATTGGAAACAAATTAATTGAATAGTACATAGTTTCGGTAGATCCAAGCTTGGTTGTACAGAAATTGTGAAGTCGTATTGTAATGTGTATGGTGAGCCTTAAGCTTGATACACTGTTTTTTGCCTTTAACCCAGTGGGTTGAACTGAAAAAAAAACAGACATTGGCTGAGAGCGCTGATCAGGAGTTGGTCAGCTGCTGGGTTTCCAGCATGCTTATCCAAAGGAAGCCAGTCAAACGGCCAGGTCTGACGAACTGGCTGACTTACACATGGGCCGAATGTTGAACAGGCCGATATTACCCCACATTCAGTCCATGTGTAGGGGGCTTTAGTCCCTGTTTTACTAAATTATTGCATCTGTGCTTCTACCTAATATTGGGGAAAAAACAAAAGGGTCTATTTATAAAAGATTAGCTGGATGAATGTTACAAGCATTTTCTCAGGGTCTAAACATTTTCCCCATATTTTCCCTAATACTATTTATTTCTCTTGATCTTCCATTCCATATTTTTTAAATACCTCAATTAGAAAATATACTGCATTTTGGCCACTAGATGGAGCTGACGATCATTGGAAGTAATTGATTAGAGAAAATATGGGGAAAAGTTGTGTAGCTTGGACAAATGCATGTCATGTTCATCCAATAAATGTTTTATAAATAGAACCCATACTGTTATAAATCACTGAGGGGCAGAAGTAAGCATGGTGTAGAACAGGAGTCTCCAAACTTTATAATGAGAGGGCCAGTTTACTTTCCTTCAGTCTTAAAGGGGGCTTGACTGTGGTTATTGGGAGTAAAAAAGGTCTGGATATCGGTGGGAATAAACATTGCCCCATCTTTAGTGTCAGTGGGAGGAACAGCATCCCAACGTTGGTGTCAGTGGAAGGAACTATGCCCCATCATTGGTTTTATTGGGCCCCATTGCTGGTGTCATTGGGAGGAACTGTGCCCTATTTTTGTTTTCAGTGGGAAAAATTGTGCCCCCATCGTTGGTGTCATTGGGAGGAATTCTGCCCCTTCATTGGTGTCAGTGGGGGGAATTATGCCCCATTGTTGGTATCAGAGAATGAAAACAGTGAACTAAGGGCCAGGTAAAAGCAAGCAAAGGGTCACGTCTGGCCCCTGGGCCACAGTTTGGAGACCACTGGTATAAAATATATATTTTCGAAAGTAAATAATCATGGCTGTAACCCCTTTTCTCTTTAAAACAAAACAATGCATTGTAAAGATCAGAGAGCTTTATACTGCAGGGGACACTGTGTACTCAGCATTCCTTAAATTTATTTTTATTCCCAAAGGAAACATTGTGTGAAACTGAAATATGCATATGATGTCTATCCAATAATCCGTACACTGCTGGAACTTGGAGCCTTTTGTAGTTTAAAACAATGAATCTCTGGATTTGTTTTTGCTTAGCATTGTAGAAATAACTGTGTTCTATACATGCCTGTGTATTTAACATCATTTAGGCAATTTAGGATTTTCTTTAATTTCAGTTCACTCAAAAGACATGTTATGCACATAAATGTTAATGGGCAAACATCTATTGTATATTTAGTCTTTTTTGTTTTATGTTTGCTTATATAGTTTTACTAATGAGATAATGGTAATTACTCACAGATACATTTCAGAACTGTATGTCTAGTAGACACTGTGTAAAAGAGGAGAACATTCATAAATCTTAGCACTTATAAGGAAAAAAAGGTTTAAATCTGACTGTGTGCTTTTAAATATACAGCTATATTTTTTGTAACTCACTGAAATAAAGATATTTATAACCACTTCATTGCCCTTTATATATCAGTATCCCATTAGGGTAAGCTGTGTGTATTTTGTGACATGCTAGATTATTTTATCCATACATTCTTTTAAATAGATTCTAGGTAAAATCTAAAGTAGATCTAGTTCCAAGAATCATAGTAGTAAGCAAGCACAGAACATCATTTTGTATTCTTCCTACATTAACATTCTTCTACCAGAACCTTCCCGGTCAGTCTACTTACAAGAGGTTTGGAGTGACATAGCAAACAAAGTCCTTTACCTCATCTTTGAATGTGGGATACACACTCATGAACATGGTTAGTAGATTATCTGGAAATATATGATGTAGGGCTCATTGTTTAAATATTACAAGACATAGGGTGGATTTACTAAAACGGGAGAGTGCAAAAACTGGTGAAGCTCTGCATAGAAACCTTCAGCTTCCAGGAGTTCTGTCAAAGCCTAAAGTACTACGGACATCAATTAGTAAAGGGCGCCATGTCCTAATATTGAAGACAACTGGTTTAACAGAGAAGATGGACTTTATAGGCACCACAATTATACATTTTTTAAAAATCGATAAGCTTTATTCAACATAAACTTTAAAAAGACAATATTTAAAACAGATTTGTGTGATAAACAACATACAAAGTTCCTCTGGAACTCGCTGCCTCAACCTGTCCGGCTATCCCCTACTCTAGCCACCTCATCTCTTTAGGGAAGCCTATCACGTCTCCAACTAATCTTTTACCGCTTCCATCAGCTCATTCCCCACAGTTACAACCTTTTTGTACCACCTCCCCCCCCCTATTAGATTGTAAGCTCTTCTGAGCAGGGCCCTCTTAGTCCTCCTGTATTTTATTGTATTATAACTGTATTGTCTCCCTTTTATATTGTAAAGCGCTGCGTAAACTGTTGGCGCTATATAAATCCTGTAATAAATAAATAAAATAAATAAATAAGTTGCTGGTATAATACCTAACCCAAGATGAAATCTGGGCCAACTGACTATCCCTCTTGGTAGACGTGCACTAATTTGCCTCAAAATAAACAATTGTTGTGGAAGGCCACACGACACCCTGATATGGGTAAGTCCAGCTCTAGATCCAGCTCAACATGTTTCACAAATGACGCACTTCTTCAGGAGCTCTAATAAAATACAAGCTGAAGTTAGGAACTGATTGGCTACCATGGACAGCTGCACCAGATTTTGCACTCTTCAGTTTTGGTAACTCAACCCCATAGTGTCTACAAGGTGCACTATATGGGATAAAAGAGAAGAATTTATTTCATTAGTCAGCTTTCATTTGACTGCAATAAGCTACAAGGTTTTTTTTTCTGGTGGATTGCTATGAGTCTTGACATGCCATGTCAAATCACTGAATCATATCTGCAGTTTTTTGCTGAAGGACCCACAATACAGCTTCTGTTGAATCATGAAATATCGACGAAACCATATGTATGACCTATGAAGCTAAAGTACTTTGACTTGTAATAATTAAGGGTTCATGGTGTCATGATTTCTAAATATGACTGAGCCTTAAAAGCAGTTCTGAAACATTACATTATGTCAAATTATTGGAAAATCTACCCCAAAAAAAAAAAAAAAGAGACAAAACACTGAAAAGCACACTGAAAAGAGAGATCAGTCATGAAAATTAGCCATATACTCTCAGCTGCCTTGTGTGATCTTTAATAGGAACCATAAAGTAATCCAGAACATTTATACTAGAAGATCAATATTATTCACTATATATGCATACATATATACACACCCAATGGATCTTGGAGTAGATCGATATCTTTGAATACCATGTATTTTTTTTTGAAAATAAGATAATCTTCTTTTACTGTTAAGTAAAAATGGCTCTACAACATAAAAGACAATTCCAGGTAACTGAAATAATGTTTGTTCACTCCAATGAGATCATGCTTATCAATGTGTCACACTTATTATGATACCCACCAAAGGACAGTGCCATAGGCTGACCACAGTTACTCAAAAATATTTTCATTTAAACAATGTCTGTGCTATTTGACTAGTAAAACTCCCTATTAAATAAAGCCACATAAACATAAAGGGATCTCTTAAATTTGCTAGTCCCTGAACTGATTATGGACTGAATGTAGGTATGTGTTTTTTATTATTTATCCAAACCTGAATGATGATATAACGTATATAGAAAATGAATATGAAGAGGCCCAAAACACATTTTGTTTCCTAGGTGACAGAGGTGCTAACTATACAAGATTTACTACTTTACAAGAAGTTGCTAGGTTGTCAAAAGATGCCAAAACTGTGAAATATTTAGGTTGAATATGTTGAGAGTTATGTAAAGATAAGTGAAATACATTATTGCATCTTTAGAATTAATCTACAAATATACACAGCTCGAGATGAGGCAGGGGAGATGTGGCTGCAAAAGTATTATATTTTAGTAATTGTTGGCTAAGTAGTTTTGAGCTTTTTACAAAGGTGCCTGATTGGTGAAGTCAGCTCTCTAGGCAAATGTCTAGCATTCCTATTTGTCAATCTGGTCCTAAATGTAACCCTATCCTTAAGACCCCTTTCACACCACACTGCCCATAGCGTCGGCGATAAAACACCGCCATTTTTAGCGGTGTTTTACCGTCGGATTTGCGGCGCATTTCGGCTGCTAGCGGGGTGCTTTTACCCCCCGCTGGCGGCGAGAAAGGGTTAAAACCCCCGCAAAATGCCGCAATAGGAATGCTATTGCGGCGTTTTGCCGGCGGTATTACAGCGCTGCCCCATTGATTTCAATGGGGAGCAGCGCTGGAGGAGCAGTGAGTTCACCGCTCCTTCACCGCTCCAAAGAAGCTGCTGGCAGGACTTTTTGTGACGCCCTGCCAGCACACCACTGCAGTGTGAAAGCCCTCAGACTTTCACACTGCAGACAATGGAGCAGCAGTTTGAGGGCAGATTGCAGGCGCTATTTCTAACGCAATAGCGCCTGCAAAATGCCCTTGGTGTGAAAAGGGTCTAAAGGATATCTAAACTTGAGAACAAAAACTGAATATATTGCAGCTTACCAGCCCTTAAGCCGGCCATTGAGGGATCGAAATTCGGTCAGTTCTTTAGGAACCAGCTGAATTTCAATCCATCTATGGATAGGATGGTTGTAGAACCAGCCTGTTTTTTTTTTTTTCTTTTGCTCGATAACTACCTCTGGCTATAGCCGGCAGCAGTGATCATTGTATTCTGATAGCAGTCCCTGCTATCAGAATACAATGATCACTGCAGGAGGGATTGCCCCATCAACACCAACTGTGTTGATGGGGGAATCAAGCAATTTTCTGCATAAAATTGCATAATGTATGACCAAACTTAAGGTGTTCACACACCAGAAGTATTAACACAAGCGATGTTAGTGCGATCTTCCCCGTTGTGTAATTGCATTCTGACAGGGGAACTACCACCTCCCCTGCCAGAACTCACTGATCAGCACTGGCAGACATTGGCTGGCAGAACTAATTGAATGCTGGTTTTCCAGCATGCCCATTCGAACAGACAGCATGCTGATCGGATGCTGGTTTTTCAGCATGCCCTATAAGAGACAGCTGCACACATGGGCCTAAAGTCAGCTGATTCTTGCTAAACTGACCAATTTTGCCTTATCTTCAGTCTGTGTGTACAAGGATTTCCATGTGATGGTTGCATTGTTTTTATTTTTTTAGTACATTTTCTGAAAGTATATAAAAATACATGTGATCAATCTAGTGTCCTTGTAACTTCCTGTTTGAAGTTACTGACCTGAAAGCTAAAACAATGTTATCAGCTTTCCCAGCTGTCTTCTGTGAACTTCTAAACACCACATTCTATGTAATGGAGGTAAAGCCAGCCATAGATTGAATCTCAGCCGGTTCAGTAGGGACCATCTGAGATTCGATCCATCTATGGGCAGGCTGGTTGCCTCGATCGGTACAACCAGTCTTTTGGATTTTTTGCATGCTTTAGTCGCAAACGATGATCATTGTGTTCTGCCAGCAGGGAAGGCTCCCCGCCGGCAAAACACAATAGCGCTGCGGGAGGGTCAGTCAGTCATTGTTGAGGAGGTTACAGGAAAGGAAATTGAATCATCTATGACTTGCATTAGGAGAGAAGGAGGTGTTTGTGGTTCAAATCACAAAAGCAGTCTGGGAAAACAATGCTGCTCCCCAATATGTATTATACAGCAAGTGAGCAATTTGACCCTTGGATGGGATGTCTGTCACTGGCAAGATCCCCAGGTAAAAATAAAGGATAAAAGCCTGGAAAAAGTAAATTCATGCAGCTACAACATCTAAGGACAGGTAAGCTGAAATATATGGAATTTTTGTTCTTGGGCTTAGATACACTTAAGCTGACCAATAGAATACATACCTAACAGAAAACCTAGCCATAACAAATCCTGAATATTGCAGCTTAACACTCAACATTTAAATCATTTTCTAACCCTTAAAGCGGTGTTTCACCTAAAAAAGTGAAACCTTTTTAAAAGTCAGCAGCTAAAAAAAAAGTAGCTGCTGACTTTTAATAAGTACACTTACCCTCTCAGGGCGCCCGCGATGTCGGTCGTGGAGGCCGAGATGTCCCTCGGCGATCCGGTTCCAGCGCCGCCATCCTCAGTAAGGGAAACGTTTCCTACTGCGCATGCGCGAGTCGGCGCGCGGCCTACTGCGCATGTCGAATTTGTGAATGGGGAACGCTGTTGTGGGACACAGTTCCCATAACATACCGCGCCCCATTCACTAGAAGACGGCGCTCGGAGCAGAGAAGAGAACATCACCGCGGAGCAGGAAGAGGCAGATTAGGACGATCTGCCTAGCAACAGCCATTTCTGGTAAGTAAAGTTTTTTTTTTCAGGGTAGCCCACCACCTTTAAGGCTGAACTGCAGGTGGGTAAATGCCATTTAACTCTGTTTTAATTATTTTTATTATTGTTATTATTAATTAAGTATTATTAAAATCATTACATTTATTTTAACATTGAACTATAAAAAAATATATGCAATTGTCTTGATATAGCCTCCCATATTCTTAAATAAAGCAGGACCCAGACTGGGAGAGAGTGGGGCAGCACTCTGAGGTAATTAGGTAGTAATTGCTTTGCACTGTGCTGACAATCACAAAGTGAATATGCTTACAGAAATGGAGAGCAGAAGGATGACCTTGCCACTATTCTGCTGCTCTTTTACTGTCCATTCACTGGCTAGAAGTGTGTTTTTAACCAAGCTGTAGAGATAATAATGCACCTGCCTGGGCTGTCTGGCAGAGGCTGCTCCGATCAAAAGACTAGCTGTAGAAAATGACAAATCTTCTAAACAGGTAAAACATATTGCTAATATTTAACCCTATTCCTTATCCTATCTATGTATGTTTATGTATGTAAGGCAGTGCTATGTGTATGCTTGTGTGTAATATTATTATTATTATTATTATACAGGATTTATATAGCGCCAACAGTTTGCGCAGCGATTTACAAAAAACAGCATTTTTTCCTTGCACATGATTGGACAATGGAAGTGAGCAGAAGTTCCTCTCATTTACTAAGCTGTGGAGCAAATGCACTTGTAAAGTGTACAATCTATTTGCCTTTAGTAAATCCACCCTGGTGCGTGTTTGTGTGTAATGTGCAGATGGTGTGTATGTTTCTATGTGATGTGCAGATTTTGTGTATGTTTGTGTGTACAGTGCAGAACTACAGTATATGCATGTTTGTGTATGTGGTATATATTACATATATGCTTGTGTGTATATAATGTGACAAGTCTGTAAATAAAAAATATACAGTACATCAGATTCCCTTATTGTAAAACATGACTACAACTGTGCCAGTTACTATAAACCCATTAACAGTACATGAACAAAAATTATTAAAACTCTTGTATATGTTTCTTCCCACTTTTTACCAAATTAATACTCCCTTTTTTATGTGTCCTTTCATTAATAGCAGTGGCTCCCAAACTATGGCCCCTGATTGCCATAGACTACTAGCCCCTGCAATAAAAAGGCCCTGCATGTAGGCCTTTCTGATTGCAAGTCAGACAGAGGGAGCTGCTCTATGCAGTAAAAGTTGATGCTGGGGGCTGGAAAGCCCAGCATTCCATCACCTGGCAACGTAACAGGCATCATCAGGCAGCATGATCTTTTTCCCAATGGTGCCTGTAGAGTCCCAGCCTTGACATAATTTAGAGGAAAGGCGTGGGTGACCAATCCACTGAATTGCACAATACACACCAAACAGTCCCAATAAAGTACTCACCAACCCATCAGCATCCACAGGGTCAACCAGAACATTTTGCAGCAAAAGATGAAAAAATGGTAATGTTATATGTCCACACTAGCCTTTGTATCAAGCCAGTCATGTACAAACACAGAATACTAACACATGTTTAAATACTCCCATAATGAATCACAGACCACATCAATACAGATGAACCAATCAGACAGCATTATGTGGACCTGATGAGGAACTATGAAAAAAAAAATACAGCTTACATTCAATCAAAACTAGAGCCTCCAAAAAGAAGAGACGGATCTAAAGGTGACCCTTTTACAAAATATAAAAAGCACCCCATCCCACTGAATCACATCATAACCATAGTCATTTAACACAGCAGACTAGATGGATAGTGTAATAATTGTAAATACACAGGCTAAACTCTCTAGTGTCTATCATTACTGAACAGTAGCACATGGCCCAAAGACGAAATCACACAAAGGGCACCCAGTATTGAACCAAGGACCTCTCTGTCTGAATTTCTACCACATAGCCAAACCAACTGCATCCCAAACCTTTACACAGTGAACCTGGTGGGGAGCTACATTAGCTTTACCACATCAGCTACACTTCCCAATGCCAATCAACACTGACCCTATTAAGGAACAATACAGTGTAGGGCCACCCCAACTTCTGCAACTAGAGGAAATGACGAGGAACTGAATTAGTTCAAACATATCAATAAACTCTACCCCCCATTACTGATAAACAGCCCTACGGAATGAAGAAGTGTAGATTTCAATTGAGAATTAAACAAAATTATATGATATATTGAACAATCACCGTAGTAATATAGAAGTCACTAAAAGGCGATATTTCAACACGATGCCGTTGATTATCCGACAGGCTATAGGTGAAGAAACTATTTCAGAATCAATCCTCTTATGGTGATTTGATGGGTCATGTGTGCCGAAGGAGACATAGGACAGTGCCACATATGACGGATGATAAAACCTCAAAAGAATTTTGGAATCGGCCACAGGTAAAGCTTCAATGGAGGATTCTGCAAAAGAAAACAAGAAATGTTCAGGTGTGGTGACGGAAGAGGCAAAAGAAGGAATTGCAACCTCTACAACGGGAAGAAGCGATGACACCTCCACAACAGTCAGTCTCTCTAGTTCTGAACATCTCTTCTATACAACTCATGAAGGAATAAAGATCAGTTTTGGAACTTGGACTATGCTTTTGACCAGTGTCTCTTACTTATTTCTTTGAATTAGATATTGAATTACAGAGGATTTCAGATATACATCTTAATTTATAATTTTGCTATAATGCCAAAATGAGAAACAAAACAGAGGGCAGATGATTGTCCAAATCTCGATGGCCTAAACTCAACCTTTTTTGTTTTTTTAACCCTCCAACTCATTCAGCGATTGAAAAGTTTTTATTGGAGGTGAGATATGAATGCATTCGAGAAAAAATTCTGACTAGGACAAATACAGGGATTTGAGAGGAATCTCAGTGAGGAAAAACAACAAACCTTAACCTAAGGATGAGGGCCTAATTTGGAAATCTGCCATCAGGGGAGGGGCAATCATGGACCGATTACTTTATATACAACACAGTTATTTTTTTCTGTTGGATACCTCTACATGCTAAAAGTTAGATACTGATCTGTTTTTTTTTTTTTTTTTTATTTAAAGTGGATGTAAACCCCAATTTTTTTTTTTTTGTTTGTTTGATGTCATAATGTAGAGAATACGATTTCCTTTCATTTGAGTCCAGTCTTGCCACACAGATTTACTCGAGGCCTGAGCAATCCTCTTTTATTGTTCAGTTAGAGAAATCTTGACAAAGTCTTGAAAACTTTGTCAAAAACGCCACCTTGCTGTGAGTGACAGGTGATTTACATATCTCATGCACTAGCCTGAGACAGGTTATCATCAGATCACTGGATGTTCTACTCTGCCCAGCTTTGACTACATACATGTCCCCTAAATCACTGGTCTGTCTATAGTCTGCTGACTGTTCACTGCATCCCATGATGAGAAACATCCAGTCAAAAAACAGTAAAGCTGGGAGAGCTGGAGGGGAGGGGGATGTGAATTGTGAACTTTTTACACAGGATGTGCCTGTCTCAGGCTAGTGCATGATATGTAAATCACCTGTCACTCACAGCAAGGGGGCATTTTTGACAAAGTTTTCAAGACTTTGTCAAGATTTCTCTAACTGAACAATACAAGAGGATTGCTCAGGCCTCAAGTAAATCTGTGTGGCAAGACTGGGCTCAAATGAAAGGAAATCTTATTCTCTACATTATGACATCAAAAAAATAAATAAAACATTTTTGGGTTTACATCCACTTTAAAGGCAGATAACGCTGATGGTGAATGGTGACCTGGAGACCGGTATTATTGATGGGAAATTAGCAACATACTGACAACCAAAATCACCAATGAACTCTCTTTTGTATATTTTACCTAAAGTTCTCCAGGGACATTCAATTGTGTCTGGTATGAACTCCATCTTTGCCCCTGTTGCAAAATATTTGGAGGCTTTCCTTAGAGCATACATTACGTTTCAAAGATCTTATATTTAGGATACAAGCATGTTTCATGAACAGATTGATCTGCATTTGCTGTAATCATTTGAGCTCTATTAGAAGTTATAACATGCTTTTTGATTATTCCTGTGTCACTGTATATCCATTCCTATGCCAACTATCAGCCACTTCTGTTTTTCCTCAAATCACTCTGTTCTCTTCTCCTTGTATTTTAGAATACAAAACCACTCATAGTGTAGCAGTCAAAATGTTACTCAAATTTAAACCTTTAACACATCTTGCAAGGAATAATCTGTACCCTATGAAGTGGGTTGTGTCAAAGCATCTGCAGTATTACAGTCAACAGGGTCCTGATTTTGAGTCGCCCAAATTTATCTAAAACTGACCATGCATCTAGTGAAAAAAGCAAACAAGTAATATAGGAAAACAAAATGGAGGGTGAGGGGTACTCAAAAGGGACACATAAAGGGAGATTGTGGTGGATAAAACAGCACAATATTCTCTTTAAAGGTGCTCATACAAATACAATGGTGCTACTGTATACTGCATTAACATCTTAAAATCCAATAAGTTTTAATGGTTGGAAACACTGCATTATTGTTGCTGCTGGAGCCCGATATTACACTTCACCATTTGTTTTTGTGCATGCAGTCAAATATCATTTTCATTGTCTCTTCTTGCCCTGGCCACACAGAATCCCCATCACCACAGATACTAACAAGGCTGCAATGAGGCGCTATAAAAACAACCTTTGTTGCAGTACACTGTATTTGAATATCAAGTGTGCATATGTGCTGCAACTGGCTTTCCTTCACAATAGTTATTTGCCTGAATAATACACAGGAAGGTTTATGATGCAGTACGTATCAGCACATTTATGTGACATACAGTGATCTGGGTTGATTAAAAGAGTAGAGAATCTTCAATTAAAAGTTGTATGAATATTCACTTCAATTATCCAATCATGTGAAAAGCCTCTGTGAATGATTGGGTATTTAAAGTGAACAGGAATTTGCATTTCATGTGATTCTTATAGACACTTTTTTCAGCAGGTACTTCAGTGGGTTGATCATTTTCCATGTTCATTGACGAACATGAATTTAAATGCACAAAATATAACTGGCTATTAAAATGAAACAACACTGTACATTATTGATCCAGAAAGTATCTGATTACCATTGGCAAACAGAAAGGATAATTCAGATTATGCTCCTAAAATAGAAGTTCAGGTTTTTTTTTTTTTTTTCAAAATCATACTTCCCTAGGTGGATGCTGTATCTATCCCCCGCCAGCTGTAAGGCCCCTTTCACACTGAAGCGTTTTTCAAGAGCTACAGCGCTAAAAATAGCGCCTGTATAGCTCTTGAAATAAGCGGGTCCTTTAACTCCAGTGTGAAAGCCGGAGGGTTTTCACACTGGAGCGGCGCGCTAGCAGGACGGTAAAAAAAGTCCTGCTAGCAGCATATTTGGAGCGGTGTATTCACCGCTCCTATACCGCTCCTACCCATTGAAATCAATGGGACACTGCGGGGATACCGCGGTAATACCGCCGCTTTGCGGCGGGTTTTAACCCTTTTTCGGCCGCTAGCCGGGGTTTAAACAACCACGCTAGCGGCCGAATACCGCGGCTTTACCGCCGCCGCCCCCACCGCCCCAGTGTGAAACCGGCCTTAGACTGAGAACTCGAAAGCTGATCACTCAGTTCTCAGAACTCCGTGACTGAGAGCTGTCAGTCACCACTGTCTGCTCTGCCCCCCACGCTTGCTGGAGTGCTGGGCTGTAGAGAGGGTGGGAGTGTCTGGCTCAGGCTCTCAGGGGCTCGCTGAGAGGCTGAGCCAGATCTCGGTCCAGGGTTGTGGGTGGAACCATGGGCGTAGCATAAGAGGTTGCAGGGAGCACAATCGCAACCCCACCCCTAGCTCCAGGGGGCCCCTGCAGCCTCCCTGTCATATTATCATATCCACCACAATCTGCCCTAGAGTACCATAGCCATGCTCCAGTACTGGGATTCTACTTTGCCTTCCACAGTCCACATCCCTCTGTCCCCATTGGCAGGGTAGAAGCTGTAAGCCATTTCCTGAATGGAGAGGAGCACAAGGTGAGAAACGCCCAGGATGGGGAAGTGTCTGTGCTGTGTCCTGGCAACATGGACTGGTAATCAAGCTCAGCGAGGCCAGAGGAGGAGAGTGCCGTCTTGTAGCCACGATGGGACCGATGTCACTGGTGAGGTATGACACTGCTCAGTGTCTCCTAGTAACCGACTGGGATTCTCTGTACCCCGTACCCCCTCACCCAGGGATGTCTACTTACCCCACTTCCCTGACAACTGGGTAAAAGACACGCACCTCCGGGAGGTGACCTTCGCCCAACACCTGCCAACACTGACAGAGAAACCTTCAGAAATTGCTAAAACAAATCCCTTAACACCTCCTTGGGGGGGGGGGGCCCTGAAGGGCTGCAGGTGCCAGATTTTGTGTCACATGGCTTTGCCCTCCCAGATCTAAGTTGACCCCCCCTGACCACCCCCTCCACCCTGCATGCTATGCCCAGCTGCTGAGCTCTTTTCCCATACAGCACTCTATACTGTTCCTCCTCCGTAAGGGAGGAAATCACATTCTTTTATAACACAGTTAGTTAGCCATGATCTGCACAGGGTGTATCTTCCTACTGCAACTACACTGCCGTTCCGACCAGAGAATTTCACAGGTCAGAAGGGCCAGATACACCCTGTCAAGGCTGATAGACTGTGTGTAAAGAAATGTGATTTCAGCCCTGTGTGTGTGGTGGGGGGGAGCTGTATACAGTCCTGGGATGGGAAAGGAGCTCTGCCAAGTGACCTGCCAGGGGTCCCTGTCCTCTGATTCTCCAGCGGTAATCCCTGTCCTCTGATGTAAAGGGGAGCTCTGGGAACTCAAAACTCTTAAGCCACTATGACTATCTTGGCGTGCGGTGGATGTATCTGCACGCACGTTGGAAGTAGTGGGGGGGGGGGCCAGGTCAAATTTTGACCCACAAGCTTCAAGCTACGCCTCTGGGCGGAACCCAACTTTATTGTCATGATCTTGCCCCAGCCTGGACCGGCTCTGTAAAGTCAGCCGACAATGGGCTTCAGCCTGCTGTCTGCTGAAAATGGGTCACATGAGTGCAGATCCACAGGAAAAGTACAGCCAAAGGAGCTTTTGTTTTACCTTCCTCAGAATCCATAGTAGTTTTTAGCAGGGCTTTTTTTCTTGGGAAATAGGTGCAGGAACTCCCCATTTCAAGTCCCCCCTTGTCTCCACCTCCTACCCACCTCTGAGCACCATCCTTTGATTCCTCCCCCTATTCACCTCCCAATACCAATAGACCACTCCCTCAACAGTAGATTCCTCCCAGCAGCAACTAAACCCCCCTACCCCAGCAATGGATCCCGCAGGCAGCATCAATAGACCCTCCAACAGCCAACAATAGACCATTCCCTCAACAGTACATTTCTCCCAGCAGCAACTGAACCCCCCTACCCCAGCAACAATAGATCCCCCAGCACCCAGCATCCATAGAATCTCCAGCAGCCAACAATAGACCACTCCCTCAACAGAACATTCCTCCCAGCAGCAACTGAACCCCCCTACCCCAGCAACAATAGATCCCCCAGCAGCCAGTATCAATAGACCCTCCAGCAGCCAACAATAAACCACTCCCTCAACAGTACATTCCTCCCAGCAGCAACTGAACCCCCCTACCCCAGCAACAATGGATCCCGCAGGCAGCTACAATAGACCCTCCGGCAGCCAACAATAGACCACTCCCTCAACAGTACATTTCTCCCAGCAGCAACTGAACCCCCCTACCCCAGCAAAAATAGATCCCCCAGCAGCCAGCATCCATAGAACCTCCAGCAGCCAACCATAGACCACTCCCTCAGCAGTAAATTTCTCCCAACAGCAACTGAACCCCCCTACCCCAGCAACAATAGATCCCCAGCAGCCAGCATTCATAGAACCTCCAGCAGCCAACAATAGAATACTCCGTCAGCAGTAAATTCCTCCCAGCAGCAACTTAACCCCCCTACCCCAGCAACAATAGATCCCCCAGCAGCCAGCATCAATAGACCCTCCAGCAGCCAACAATAGACTACTCCCTCAGCAGTAAATTCCTCCCAGCAGCAACCGAACCCCCCTACTTCAGCAACAATAGATCCTCCAGCAGCCAGCATCAATAGACTCTCCAGCAACTGCGCTCCCCCGCGTTTCCGCTGAAAAAAAGTCTAAAGATACAAGAATGTCAAGTATGATAGATATGTGTGTTTTTTAAACCTCTTTCTTTCACTCCCAGCATATATTTCTCTACTGTTTGCTTGTGAGAGACTTGCTATCATATATTTATATCTATATTTTATTGAGGATTACTTATGCTGCACTTAATGCAAAATAATGAAGTCTGGCATTTTCAAAACAGTAAGCAGTACCTTTATTTAAAATTCTGTGAAAAAAAGGTCTAATTGCCAAATAAGCATTAAGTAGCAGAGTCTTCAATTGCATTAGCTAAAGTCATACTAGTTACAATAAATGAGAACCCAGCGCATCATTTCCATTTCTAATAGTTTGGATAAATTGCAGTCTTACTGGAAGTAAGAAATCTAGACCTTCTGTAGCAATAACTGGCAAATTGTAATTAAATCTGCTGAAATGTATTCATGGTGACAAGGAGGATAAGTACCCCTGGGCAGTTCTTGTTTTTTTAAGACTAGGGCTGGCATGATGAGACTCTGCTTTTATTTATTGTTACATATATATTATTATGTTGAAGACAGTATATTGCCTGCAAAAATGAATTACCACAAACTTTTATTGTTTTCTTCACATTTCTTTAATTTACAATGTACAGGACTGAACATTTCTTTGGTCATGCAAATATGAAATATTTATCTATTGCCAATCAGCAAGTGGAGCTCTAGGCTTTGTACGTGTTAATTATGTTAGTCTTAAATTGATACTAAACACACCCTGTTTAATTTACATTGCTCCTTCTATTTCTGTATGTGGATTATGGCACTGTGATTAATCTACTGTATTTATTGGCGTATAACACGCACTGACGTATAACACGCACCCCAAGATTAGGAGGGAATTTTAAGGAAAAAAACTTTTAGGAGGGAAGTTTAAGGAAAAAAACTTACATTTAAATGTCCATCAATGCAGCCTTATCAGTGTCATTGCAGCCTTGTCAGCGCCCATCTGCAGCCTTGTCAGTGCCCATCTGCAACCTTGTCATTTCAGTCTTGCCCCAGTGTCATTTACGTTTAAAAATGGCGCCGCCGTGATACAGAGCCGCATGTCCTGTGTATCTCGGCGGCGCTCGATAGCTCTCGTCGGCTTTCGTCGGCTTACGGCAGCTCTCGCCCGCTCTCGGCCGCTTTCGGACGTTCTCGGCAGCTCACGTGGGACTGCGAGAGCCGACGAGAACAGCCGAAAGCCGGCAAAAGCAGCCGAAAGCCGCAGAGAGGCTCACAATCGGCGGGGGATCGGCGTATAACACGCACCCAGGATTTCCCCCTGATTTTAAGGAGAAAAAAGTGCATGTTATACGCCGATAAATATGGTAAGTATCTTTTTCCAAATCGATATACAGCTGTCACATGACACAGATCTTTCCCAGCCTGTCTGCAGGGAAACATAAGCAGGAGGAGCTTCTAGTCCTCTGCTGCTAGTCACATGTTCAAAAAAAAATTGCCATACAAATATATATTTGAAATCAAATATTTATTATATTTTGGCAATACCATGGTGTGGGCAGCTTTCTGCCAGTCACGGTCTGTGTCACACCCCTCCAGCCTGTGGGAGATGAAGCATCCAGTAATCTACATATAATATCCTGCCTACATTGTGTTTAGCTGATTAGTGGGCATGGAGGAGGAGGAAGTGAATGGGCTGTCATTTACCACTGTGTATACACTCACATGTGTAACTCTACACAGGGCCGGCCCAACCATGGGTCCCAGTGGAACCATTGGTCCCAGGCGGCACTTTAAGAGGGGCGGCAGCCGGCCCGAGCATGCAGTGACAAGTTGTCAGGAGTACCGGCTGACACTTAGTAGCCGTATCTGTCAGGTACAGGTCGGATCACAGCAGGGCCGATCTTGGTCAGCTGAGCGCTTCACTGGTTGCTAGAATCGCCTGTCACCCAGCATCTAGCAACCAGTGACGTCAGAGGCTGCGGCCGCCCCAGCATTCAGAGCGCTCAGCCTCCAGGCCTAGTAAATTAGCTCCACCCACCTTCTTCCATCTTCTTGAGAGCCTGAGGGAAGGGAGCACGTCTGAAGAGAGCTGCCTGTGAGCTGCCTGCCTCTGCCTGTGAGCTGCCTCTGCCTGTGAGTTGGAGATTGAGCTGAGCAGTTGTCCACAGTCCACAGTCCACCTGCACAGCACCTGCCGCTGCCTGAGGTGTTGCAGTCTGTCCCTATGTCCATGTTCTGGAGGCTCGAAAGTCGGAATTGACCCTCACCCTGTCCATTTTGTCACCAGTGAGTTCCCCATAGCAGCATTGTCTGCAGGAGCCTGAATCAAAACTGTAAGTACAAACACAAATATCAAGTTGTATGAGACATGGGAGCCTGAGAGGAACTTGCCTTGCGCAGCCCTGATTAACCACTTACAGACCTGGAAAGATTTGCCCCCTTAATGACCAGGACATTTTTTGCAATTCGGCTCTGTGTCGCTTTAACTGACAATTGTGCAGTCCTGCAATGTTGTACCCAAACAAAATTTGTCCTTTTTCCCCCACAAACAGAGCTTCCTTTTGGTGGTATTTGATCATTTGCTCTATAAACAAAAAAAAGAGGGAAAATTTTGAAAAAAAACACAATATTTTTTACTTTTTGCTATAATAAATATACAAAAAAAATAAATGTCTTCATCAGTTTAGACCAATATGTATTTTTCGACATTGTTTTGGTAAAAAATGCATTGATTAGCGTACATTTATTAGTTTGCGCAAAAGTCTACAAAATAGGGGATAGATTTATAGCATTTTTATTATTTTTAGCAGGACTGCGACATTGTGGTGGACAGATTGGACACTTTTGACACATTTTTGGGACCATTGAAACTTATACAGCGATCAGTGCTATAAAAATGCACTGATTACTGTGTAAATGTCACTTGCAGGGAAGGGGTTAACACTAGAGGGCGCTCAAGGGGTCAAATGTGTTCCCTGGGAGGTGTTTCTAACTGTGGGGGGATAGGACTGACTGGAGGAGGAGAGAAAATGCTGTTCCTTTATACCATAGTTTGTATAACTTTTTTTTTTTAACAAATGGTGATAGTTTGTATAACTTTAACGCAAACCAATTAATATACACCTATTAGGATTTTTTTTTACCAAAGACATAGAAGAATACATTTAGTAAAAAGTAGTAGAAGTAGAAAAAAATAATTTTTCTCAAAATTTTCGGTCTTTTTTCGTTTATATCGCAAACAAAAAGAACCCAGTGGTCATCAAATATCACTGAAAGAAAGCTCTATTAGTGTGAAAAAAATTATATAAATATAATTTGGGTACAGTACTGTATGCCCACACAATTGCCAGTTAATAAAGCGCAGTGCTGAATAGCAAAAAATGGCCTGGTCATGAAGGGAGTAAAACCTTCTGGAGCTGAAGTGGTTAAATATGTGTTTGAAAAAATGTATATTTTATATATATATATACATGTAAAAAAGCTAAAACAGTAGTTTGAAAACTTATAAACAACTGGCTGCTAGCTCTCAGGCAGATCTATCAGTGAGAACTCCCTTTCCCACTAATGTTTGCGAGCCAATCAGAGTGGATCATAATCATGTGATTAGTGTATTAGTTATGCCATAGTGATGACATGCAAGCTGGGAGTTATTTTACAAAATAAACATTTGGCCTGCAGATGTCACTGCAACCTGAAGAAAGCACTGTGCTTCTGTTTAATATTGTCATTGTCAGATACAATAATAGTATTAGAAACATTTACATATATATAATTCTGAGGGAATAGTTATGTTTGCAGGTTATCCCATCTATCTACTAATGACCTCATAAAAAATCCTGTAGCAGCAATGACAGGCCAGCTGTCTAACTGAGAAGAAAGGCTGCTTGTTGCCAATGGACTCAGCTTTCTGGAAAGTATACACTATAGCATATGGCCAGTTAGCATACAGTATAACGTTTTCAGTTTACTAAATATACTTCCTTCCCCATTACTTGTACAGTCATTTTAATTGCTACTGATGAATTATACATTTAGCACATGTGACAAGCATACCATTGTGTAAGTGGATTGCTGTCATTTTCTTGAAACCTAATAATCTGTCAATCTCTTTAGCAAATCATCAGGCAGATTTTATCTGGCAAATTACTAAAAAAAGGAATAAAAACAGCATTCTAGTTTCACGTTACTTATAGCACGGCTCTAATAAATGTCTTTCTCTATACTTTGTGTTAGTTTTAGCGCTGATTTGCTGCTAGAACACATTGACAAATGATCTCCCTGGAGTCTTTAAGCAGGCTTGATTACCCAATGATCAAGAGATGACTCTGCTGATAAAGGTCTCCATTTGCTCACGGCTATGTCTGCCACAAAAGTTCCCACAAGTCGCAATTCACAATTAATCAACTACAAATTGTAAAACCTCATGATAGCAACATAATAAATTATGTATGATTTGTATAGGTAGGTACACCAGACTTAGTGTTATCACCCTGTAATTATATTCCATTGTGGTGCCTTTGAAATGCACTATATTTTAAAATGTAATTTAATAGCAAACAAACCTTTTTTTTTTTTTTTACTGATCTAATACAAGAGAAAAGTATATCTATCTCTGTAAGAGCATTTTGGGCAGGTCATTGTAGTTGACTATGATACATACTGTATATTGTATGGGCCAATGATTATATCAGTTAATAGAATAATTTCGACTTTTGACAACTAAGCAATTATTTTTTAATGACCTTCGGAGAAATTGATAAGTGCGTTGAAAAAGATTACCCCATCATGTTGCAATATAGCTATTTCTATTAACAGTGCAAAATTAGCCTGTTCTTTGTGTTATTACGGCCTTTCATGTTAATTTTACTTCTTCCCATTCGGAAAGTGTGACTCCGTAATTCAAGAACAGATTGGTTTATTTACCTTGTTTTCCTTTCTGTACATAGTTAGTTCTGTTTAAAAGAAAACCATACTTTTGAAAATTAAAATAAAAATCCTGATTAAATATACTGTATATAGGCCCAATTTAGACCTGAGCGTTACAGTAATGATTCCTTTTCAATCCGTGGTGCATTGCCATTATATTGGATGGCACAACAATGCACCTTGCAAACACACCTATATATCTGTATTTCAGCAAACCAAAGCACACGGATGTAAACCATCTGTGCTTTGTGTGTGCGATGTAAAACCTCTATGTGCTGTGTGTGCATTGGAAGCCATCTGTGTGTTGTGCTGCACTGAAAAAAATATGTTTTTTTATGCATTAAGGTCCGCTGCTTAGTGCTTTTCTCAAAAGTCTGCACAAAACTTAGAGCCATATTAGAGAGCTTTTGTTTTTTATTATACTTTCTGATACTTTACAACTAAACGGCTGCAAATTGTGTTTTTTTATTATTATTATTATAGCACTGAGATTGCTCCAATGGTGATAGGAAACTTTCCGACTCCCTCAATAAATTTGAAAATGGACATGTAAAGACAAATATCAATAACAGAGAACGCTTAGTGGGTGTACCAAAATCTGGTACCAAGATCAGTGCTATAAAAATGCAATGATTACCTAAATGATGCCTAAATTTGGGCCTTTGAGTTCTAATAACCAGGGCTTTTTTTCAGTGGGAACGCGGGGGAATGCAGTTCTGGCACCTCCAGCACTGAATGTATTTAATGGCAAAGGGTGCTGGAATGTGGAGAGTTTATTGATGCTGGCTGCTGGGGAATCTATTGTTGCTGGAGGACAATCCTTCCTGGGAGGTATCTACTGTTAAAGGAGGGGTCTATTGTTGCTGACAGATGGAGGGTCTATTGATGCTGGCTATTGGGAGTCTATTGTTGCTGCTGGGGGTGTTCATTGTTGCTACAGGGGACCTATTTAACTGCCTTTCTTGTTATCATCAACAAATTATATACAAATTACTTAGCAGCACAAAATTATATTTGGTTCTGTATTTTCTAAAAGGGGCATTACTGGGAGGTGGGTAGGGGATGGAGGGGATGGAACCATTGAGCGGTGTTCTGAGGTGGGTAGGGGGCGGAGGCAAGAGGTGGCTCGGAAGGGGGTAGTTCCTGTACCTATTCGCTGAGAAAAAAAAGCCCTGCTAATAACTGAGCACAAATGGTGATGATATTGGATGTATTCTTTATTTCTTAAATAAGAGATTTCTTGCTATTATTATTTGTATGAATATTTTGTAAACCAATAAGGTGCCTCGGCCATTTCGTGTCAATGATATTTTCCTGCTGTATTTATTGCTTATGTTGATTACGTATTGGTCTTGGGAGTTGCGGCTTGCAGTACAGCCCCATGTATTTCCGATGTATATAGTTCTCATGAAGAAAATATTTGCTCAACAAATTTGGGTATATTTTAGTGATTTAAAGTTCAACTCCAGACTGAGCCTGCACTGCAAGGTCTGACTGCTCAATTATGTCTAGGGGACAGCAAAAGCACTTTTACTTAAATGATTCTCTGTTCCCCGGCAAACAGCACTGCCATATACTCCTACACTGGACTGTCCCTTGACATCCTCACATCAAATGAAGGGCTATGGTCTTGATAACTTCAGAGCACACCCAACCACTGGAGTGCGAGGGAGAGGAGGCCGCAGGGACCAGTCTAGCAGCAAAGAGGAGCCTTTGGAAGTGGAGGAGTAGGTAAGTAAAAACAATTTACCTGATCCATTAGACATAAACGACTGTTTACCCCTTTTGCAGTATGGGTGCAACCCCCCTGCAAGGGAGAACCACAAGTGAGGATTTGTGAATGGCTGTGATCAGCGGCCAACAAGAAGCCAATCACAGCCATACACAAATTTGGTTCCCCCTGCACCACTACCACCTGCTTTTTGCACTCTATGGTGTGCCCTTCCACTATCTACTCCCATACCGCAAGACGGCCCTGATCCCTATTCTCTGTCTTCCACCACCCAGTGATCCCCTGTCTCTGCCATGCTGCCTGATCACTCTGTTCGCCTTTCATTCCGCTGCTGCTGCTCTCTCTTTTCTTCCCACCGGCAATGATACTGGTGTCCTATCTTCAAGCCAGGCTCATTGTCGGCTTTCTTTCAGGATACCAAGAAGGAAGATCAGTAATCGTATATCACATGGTTTAGTTGTCATAATTTATAAATGGTAGGGCACTGTTGTCTTATGTCCAGTACACACGGTCGGATTTTCCGACGGAAAATGTCCTATCGGACCATGTTGTCGGAAATTCCGACCGTGTGTGGGCTCCATCGGACTTTTTCCGTCGGAATTTCCGACGGAAAAAGTTTGAGATCCTGATCTCAAATTTTCAGACAACAAAGTCCTATCGGACTTTTTACGTTCGTGTGTAGCGAATTCCGACGGACAAAGTGCCACGCATGCTCAGATCACATTACAAGACCAAAGCTATTGGCTACTAGCCTCTACGTAGTCCCATCGTACGCAACGAACGTCACCACGTTCAAAATGATCGGATTTTCCGACAACTTTGTCCGACCGTGTGTATGCAACACCAGTGGAATTTCCGACCGTGTGTACGGGGCATTAGACATGCACTACATTTGGAGCAAAAAATTGCATTTGCACAAACCGATTCTTTAAAGTAAATGATGGCATTTACACAAAAATCTCATCAACACAAACAGCACCAATCAGAATTATTGTACAATAACATTTGTAGTTTTCTTCTGACATCAGTTTGTAAAACATTTTTGATGAATGGAAAATATCGAATTTTTTGTTTTGGGCTAGATTCTATTAAGCAATGTACACACAAACTGAAACTGACCTAAAGCAGAACTTCACTCTCTCAATCAACAAAGACTATTTTTAATCCTTATGCTGTTAGCATTAGTAAACAGATAGAAAAGTATATCATATTTACTCTTTTTTTTTTTTTTACATTTCTTCAGTTACTTTCTGGTTTCTAGACCTAAGCAAATTATGTCATACATCTCTGGAGTCTTTAGGAGGGGAGGAGGGGTTTTCTCAGCTAAGCACACCCTCCTTCCTACATGAGTTAAGGGCAGATGGATTCCAGTAAGTAAATGCTACATGAATCATTTGTCCTTTATCAAGATGACCAAGAACAGAAATGCTAGGGGGTGTTTTTCAAAGTGATTTTCGAGCACCAAAAAAACATGGAGACATGGATGGATGGGGAAGTTTTGTTAAATATTGGTTTCTGGATTTCAAATGCAGTGTAGTCCTCCTTTAAAGTGGATTTAAAGTGTGTGATACTTACCCTTTCTTCAATAGTCTAATGTCCCTTGCCAGCATCTTCTACCCAGCTTCTTTTGGGTGTTAGGCTGGGGCCATCTTCATTGGCCGGCGCAGGGTGATGTCACTCCTGTGCATGTGTAGGGGTTAAGTCGGTTAAGTCAACCCGGCACACATGATCTGTGCCAGAATGTAAACCGAGCTGCACCTGCACAGCTTAGTGTACATTGTAAAGAAGACTGCAAGCAGACAGGAAGTTTTATGTTACTGCAGAAGAGATAATGCATGTCTACTCTACAATAAAGAGCCTGCCTGCTTGCTGTCCACAATTGAGACTTTAGTTCCGCTTTAAAACTGATCTCCAGTTCCTGTGTACACAGCTTGCAGACCCAGAATCAAACTAAAGAAAAATTGCATGCATTTAAGATCAATTTTAGGTCAATCGAAGATCAATGTGAGGTACATTTAAGATTGGTTTGAGATTAGTCTGGGATGCATTTGAAATGCCTTCAAATTGACTTGCATAGAGGAACCAGATGTGTGGCAAAGGCATCAATAAACACAAGTGTACACTGCTCAATGAGATCCAGCCTGAACTCACCCATCAAAAATACTTTAAAATTGGATGTAAAGAATAAAACAAAAGTAAATGATAGGAATATACTGACCCTTACATATTATTAATAAAAATTGAGACAACTGATAAAGAGAAACATCTGTAATATCAAGCATAAAGACTTGAAAGTTCCCCAGTACAAAGAGCATATGAAAAAAACAAAACAAAAAACAAAACCATATCACTTTTAAATTGTAATAAAAATTGAAAAATGTACTTGCAAATTCTGAAATCACTTTGTTCAGCAGAACCATTGTAAGCAACAGCAGATTTTTGGTTTGGGAACAGGTGGCCTATAAGTGTTACCATAAGCATAGTGAATTTTAAATAGTTCCTTATAATCATCAAGATTACCAGAATCAACATAAAAGTAAAAAAATAAAATAAAAAAGCTATTATATTGTGCTATTTGCACAAATCTATTGCGTTCAACACTTTTACACAACAGGGTGACTTTATTAATGTTTTGTTAGTACACAGAAAGCATGCATCTTTTGTGAAAGTCTGTCTCTTTTTATTCCATGAAACTGAAAAGGTACTGGTCACAATTTTCATAACTGCTTTGTGAAAAGTAGCAAAAATGTAATCGGGAGCCACTGTTATAAGCCGTTTGTTTGCATGTTAAGCAAGGGCACAAGACAAATTAGTAAATTACAATGTGAGATCTGCCTGTCTGACGGAGAAACATAATTAGTACAGCTTTACATAACCCGAATCTATAAATCCCAGAAAATCAATATGTCAGCGTCCAACTGATGCAGACAAAATCTGTCAAGGAATACCCTTTCACATTCAGCAATTGATATTTCTCCATTTTAATCTATATACAGTATACAATAGCCCATTTTGTTTGGTATTCATATTACTGAAAGGGGTCTATAATGGTTTTGGTCAATTATATTTTAATTTGTTTTGAATGTTTGCAAGTTTATAAAATGATGTCTAATGTAACTTTTTAATTATGTGTAACTTTAGAAATAAAAATTGCATACACAGTACTTTGTTAACACCAAGTGCATCTCAGAGCATTCTGGTCTTTCGAATATGACAGCCCATCATTATATGCTCACTTTTGGGCTGTCTCTCTCTTATTAGGATTCTCATATGAAATAGAGATAGGCAGGGTGGGGGGCTGTCCTTCCTATGACCCATTGAGTGTGCTCTGAATAAAACTCAAGGAATCAAATTACACGCTCTTTAAGCATAGAGCTAGCTACCAAACATTCATTTGCCTAAATGAATAATAAAAAGGTATATATTTAGTTCTGAAAATAAAGGAAAAAACAAAACAAAATACATGCCCTTTAAATCCTTAATTCAATTGTCCATTGTTTATAATGAATTAAACTTACAGTGGGAAAGTTTAGAACCTCTGTATGGTTTTTAATGCTGTTTAGTTTTGGTGGGTAAGATTTCCTATCACCTCCCCTCCATGTGTCACCAGTCAGCAGTGCAGGGAATAAAGGGAAATTTCCCTGATTGGTACTACAGATAAAATGGTGTGTGGGATCGGCATGTGATAATGGCTAATCCAGCTAAATATTTAGAGGACACCAACTAGTAAAATGTAGTCAAATGTAGGAAAGTATGGAGTGATGGGTGTTAAGAGACGGCATCTTAGTATTTCCTTTATCACCAAATACAAAGTGTGTTCTAAAAAATGTATATCTTTATTACAAAGCATTAAAAACTATACATAGATTGGGGGATACAGTCCCACCATATATCATATAAAACAATAATGGCAGCAGTCAGACTGGTAGAAGAGCTTCTTACACATGGCGTGGTCAAAGCAACTTCTTCAGGGCTTCAACATCTCTACATCTGACGCAGTGCCCAATATTAACAGTCAAAAAGACATAATAAACACATATTATATACATATATGTTTGTGAATAAACTCAAAACGCCCTATCCCATGGAAAAAAGGGTGAGATAAAAAAAAGGTAGAAAAACACAACAACCTATACCTAGTGAGTACATCATGGGGAGACATATGGGGAGACATATATTGAAACCCGAAACAAAGATGACGACCCGTAAGGATGGAGCAAGCTAGAAAACGGAGTTGGGAAAAGCGGCCAAGGATCACGTGTAATATACTAGAAAGACACATGACCATAAAATAATCACCAAACACACAATACAAGCATCATACACTGAATGTTGTATATAGGGAAATATGCTGAAAAGATAGTCAAAGAGTCTATACTATACATACAGGTCTAAACAGCTCCACTGACCTTCACACAGCGAGCGTACATCAATGGCTTTCCCAGTATTCCCATCAATATTAGATGGTAGTGATCACACCTCCAAACAACGCTGAAAATGAAATAACCAAAGGCCATCAGATATAGAAAATAGCTTAGACAACCCTGCCCTCAATAGTACACAAATCCAACACATACCAGAAAAAGCATAGGCTAACATAGGAAAAGGGAAAGGCTTCAAGCTGTTCAACCATGTATCCAAACTACTCCTAGTAAACCAAGGGATCAATGAAAGGGAAGGTCCATTAGTCTCCAGAGGACCTAACACATATGGCAGGGTGAAACTGGGGGGGGGGCAGGGGGTGCCTGCTCCGGGTAATGCATCTAGGGAGGTGCCACCAGGGGTGTCTCCCCTACCCGCACTGTGAACCACTGCTCTAAGGGTGTCAGTGCCGCCCAATCAAGTGTAATGAACAGGCAGGTCTCCCTCCTCTAGTCCTGCCCAGGGTCCAAACAGCCTATGTCTTTTCTGTGGCATCCCAGAGAAGGGGAGGCTTCAAAGAAGGCCCTGGACTGGGGGGTACGGAGGAGGCCCTGGACTAGAGGGGGTGGGGAGGAGGCCCTGGGCTGGGGGGTGCAGAGGAGGCCCTGGACTGGGGGGTGCAGTGAAGGCCCTGGGCTGAGGGGGGGGGGGGTGCAGAGGAGGCCCTGGACTGGGGGGTGCAGTGAAGGCCTTGGGCTGAGGGGGGGGGGATGCAGAGGCCCCGGACTGGGAGTGGGTTAGAGGAGGCCCTGGACTGGAGGGTGCAGTGGAGGCCCTGGACTGGGGGGTGCAGAGGAGGCCCTGACCTGGAGGGGGTGCAGAGGAGACTCTGGACTTGGGGAATACAGAGGAGGTACTAGGCTGGGGGGTGGGTGTAGAGGAGGTCCTGGGCTGGGGGGTGCAGAGGAGGCCCTTGACTGGGGAGGTGCAGAGGAGGTGCTGGAGTGGGGGGGGGGGGGGGGTGCAGAGGAGGCCCTGGACGAGGAGGGGAGTACACAGGAGGCCCTTGACTGGGGGGTGCCAAGGAGGCCCTGGACTGGGGGTGCAGAGGAGGCCCTGGAGTAGGAGGGGAGTACACAGGAGGCCCTGGACTGGGAGGTGTAGAGGAGGCCCTGGACTTGAAAAGTGGGGTTGATAAAGGACCTGGATTCAGACAGCAGGGTGCAGAGGAGGCTCTTAACCTGGGGTGGGCTGTAAAGGAGGCCTTGGACTAGGAGAGGAGTGCAGAGGAGACCCTGGACTAGGGGGGTGGGTGCAGAGGAGGCCATTGACTAGGAAATGGTGTTTGGTGTGGCAAATGCTCCTAGATAAGTGGGGTACAAGGGAGATATTGGACTAGATGAGGGGGTGTCTGGAGGCCCTGGACTAGGGAAGCAGGTGTCTGGAGCCCCTGGACTGTGAGAGGGGGACCGTGGAAGCCCTCTGGAGTAGGAAAGAAAGTATCTGAAGGACCTTCCAGCTTCAGGAAGAAAGAGCCTGGATTTAAAGCCTGGGCTGAGGAAGAGCCTGTCTGGGCCCTGGAGGGTGAGCTCATAACATAAATGGGGACATCTATCAATTGTCGCAAATAATGCCAAACAGGAGCAGAGAGATTTAATAAAGGAGAAATACAGCCAAAGCCTGTTTGGTTGTACTTCTCCTGGTAATCACATCAGTGCACATTGTTTTGCACTCCTGTTACCCATTTTCAGCTGAGAGCGGGCTTAAGCAACAGAGTCTGTCCAGGCTGGGGAAAGATTGGAATCATATAGTTGGGATCTGCTCACATGCCTGGACCGGCACCCAAATCAGAGCCTGAGCCGGTCACTTCTGCCCCCTCCACAGCCCAGTGTTTCAGTGAGCACCGGGGGGGGGGGGGGCACAGAGCAGAAAGCCAGAGACTGACAGCCACCAGCTCTCTGCTCAGGGAGCTCTGAAAACTGAGGGATCGGCTGTTTGATTACTCGGTTCTCAGCCACGGTTCTGTGCATCCCTGTGCAGGCAGTCCAGTCAAAGTCAATTGGGATGTGCCAGCTGCATGGACATGCAGACAGTAAGGGATGCATGGATCCAAACGCACAGTGTCTGCATTCGGATCTGTGCACCCACTTCTTTAGGTGAAGGTGGATGCAGATGCAGCAAAAAGTGGCTCAGCGCCTGTCTAAACGAGCCCTTAGGGGAAGTTATCAAAACTATAGCAGACTGAATTTGGAACAGCTGTGCAAGGAAACCAATCAGCTCATAGCTTTCATTTTTAAAGCTAAAGATAGAAGCTGATTGGTTGCCATGCACAGCTGTTCCATATTCTGACTGCACCAGTTTTGGTAAATTCCCCTCACTGTGTTTTACATTTCTTACTCCTGAGTACTGCATTCTAAGTACAGCACATTCTTTGCTTTGTTTTTAACCTTCCTGGCGGTAATCCCGAGTGTGGCTCGGGGTGAATTTTTATTACCAGAAGCGATAACCCAGAGCCACACTCGGGATTGCATTGCAGTATCCTGGGAAGGTTACTTACCTTGTCCCCAGGATCCTGCAATGTTCTCCCGCTGTATCCAGGAGCTGTGTACTCCGCTCGATCTATCATTGTGCTGGGCTCCGTTCCCTGTGAGCTTTGCGACGCACGGGGACAGAGCCCGGCGGCAAATTCAAAAAGTGAAAAAACAAAGCACATCTTACAGATTACATTACTGTATCAAATCATTTCACATCCCTTTTGTCCCTAATGCTTTGTTCAGTGCCCTGCATGCAGTTTTATTGTTATATATACTGTTCTTTCTGCCTGGAAACTTGAGATTGTCCATGACAACCAAAAAGTGTCCCTTTACGTCAAAAGTGGTTTTAGACCAGCTAGAAAACAGCGATAGTAAAGTAGAATCACTAGCAGAATTGACCGATAGTGATTTGTGGGGAAATTCGTCATCAAACACTGGAAGTAATGACAGCGACAATTCTGCAACTGAGCAAATTTCAGTGTTTTTGATTTGATTACATTATTGAATACATTTTATTATTATTATTTGTTATAGTTATTTATTATATTATAATTTATGATTCGTGTTTCAAACTTTATCATACCCGGGATGTCTACTAGACTCTTGTCTGGACAGATTTAAGTGAGTTATTCCTAAGAATTACAGGCCTACATATATGCAATATAAAATGCCAAATTTCCATGCGAAACAATGTACCGCTTTGAGACGCAAAAATCTGACAGAATCATATCGCTAGGGAGGTTAATCTTCATTCACTTAATGCATGAAGGTAAAAAAAACTTCTGTGTGCAGCAGCCTCTACAGCCCCCCCCCCCCCAATTCTATGTCCACGAGAGCCTTGGCTGTCTGGGGACTCTCACTCCTGATTGGCTTTTGGCAGCAGCAGGAGCAATTGGCTCACACTGCTGTCAATCACAGCCAGTGAGCCAATCATAAGACGGAGGAAGCAGAGTTGAGCCATGGCTTTGTGTGTGAATGGACACACAAAGCTGTGGCTCAGAAGCGTGCCTGCGCAAGCTGTTTGCTGTTGGGGCACCCAGAACGAGGGAAGGGCCAGGGGTGCCGGGGCGAGGGACCCAAGAAGAGGAGGGTCCGAGCTGCTCTGTGCAAAACCACACAGAGCAGGTAAGTATAACCACTGGCCAGGGTTGTGGGGAAGAGGCCCTTGTCCCGATCAACATGGGGACAAGGTGCTTTGGGGGGGCAGAGCCAGGCTGCATGCTCGGATGAGGGTCTGGTATGGATTCTGAGGGGGGGACACCACACCATTTAAAAAAAAATGGTGTGGGTTTCCCCTTAAAATCCATACCAGACCTGAAGGGCAGGGTCCCCCACACAGTTTTTTAATGCCAGGATTCTTTGGTTTATATTCAGGTGTCAGTGGGGGACCCTGCTGACAGCTGATGAGTCATCGGTTATGAAGGATGCGGCGGCCACCCGCTCCTTAACAACCAGCTTTTCACAATTTTTTAAGGAGAAAAAAATGCATTAAAAATTCATGCAAAATGCACCAAAAACGTGCTGGAAAACTGCATAAACCTAGCTTTACATTGACCACCAATGTAAATAGCTTAGAAATCCTGTCTTTTTAACTGCTAATCAATGTACAGAGGAATTTTACTAGGTGGGTTGTTCACTGACCATAAATGTAAGATCAGTTACCCCATGAAAGTGCATAGGTAAAGGGGCCTGTGGTGCAAAATGCATAGTGTTGAAGCAATAATAAAAGGGGCTACCAAGGGGGCGGGGGCATCATATTTTGTCATGAGGCCCTGTTTTTGTGGTTACTGCACATCCCTAGCAAAAGAGGATCTTGGTATGCATTTGTGTCACATCATCCACAGTCCACCAAATATCCTACACATGTGCTGCTGGTCATATCCTACATGCAGGGCCGCTGATAAGGCAGTACAGCCAGCCCTGTTGTACGGGGCCCGGGCCTCATAAACTCCACAGGGGGGCCCGGTGAGCTCTACAGTTAATTTCGAGTTAAAAAAAAAATAGGACTTTATAACACACAGTCCCACACCCACTTGATTGCCAGGGAATATTGTCATTTCCTGGGTCCCCTCAGGTCAATAGAGGGGCCCAGGAGGTGAGAGCAGACGAGGGACTTGTTCCCCATTTTCGGGCGCAGGCACACAATGCCGCGCCAAATGCTGCTCTTCACATGTGCACCTACACAGATTATAGTTCCGGCCGCCCACTGTGTGCCTACCCTGGCGGATGGATTTTTATTGTGGAGCGGCTCTCCTGCATCAGAGTCCTGGTGCTGCAGCCCGAGGGAGAGAGCGATCACTAAGGAGGCTCTGAGTTCAGCGGGACACAGGCAAGCAGTTCCCTGCAGATGACACACTGACAAGTCACATATAGTCTACTCAGGAAAGTGCAGTCCTCAGACTCTCTGCTGTGAGCTTTTGATCATCATTATCATTCACAGCACAGCAGGTTCTCTATGGTTCTCTCAGTGTCACATGTCTATTGGATGCTGACTTTGCTATGGCTGTGCTGCGTTATAGTCTGCAACATACAGTACAGCCATAAGTGAACAAAGTCAGCACCCAACAGCCATGGGACACTGAGAGAGCCATTAGAGAACCTTCTGTGCTGTGATCTCTATAATGATGAAGATGATCATCATCATAAGCTCACAGTGAGATACTACTGTACACTTGTGTTTGGGGGGGGGGGGGGCAGTAAAAACACAAAGCTGAGCTGCATTTTTGCCACCCCCCCAAACCCCCCCCCAAACCACCCCAGCTTTCAAATTAGGTCCGCCTGTTAGTTTTTCCTGCGGACCTGATTGAAATCTCCATGTAGGTCTAGGGAGTCTGGATGCAATTGTCCTTTCAGGTCTAAATTTTTTTTGAAAAGGACTGTGTCCTAAATGTGGCAGATCAGAGTTAGCCTGATGTAAATGGACACAAGTCCATTTACATCTGGCCATCCATAAAGCCACCACAAGTCCGTGGTGTATGTGGACACACACTGAATGGGCATGGACATCAAAACACTGACATCTCTCCCATTTAGCTCCAATTATGGTTGGTGGGGCAATGTGACAGCTTCCTGGCAGGATAGCTAAGGTTGTTTCAGACTAGGGTCCGAACACACCCAAGCTCATACCATCAAATTAGTTGTGAAAAAAGTTCTAAAATAATAGATCTGTGCTGCTTTATAATATGTGAAATACATTTAGAATATTAATGGTTAATATAAGAATATGGATAAGTTCACATTTTGGAACATGTTTCACCTGTTTTTAGGGTGCAATATGTAACCTGCTCCTGCCACCAGTCCCCCCCCCCCTTCTCGTGACAGCATGGGCTCAGGGGTGGGGTCGAGTGTGGGATCGAGGGGGGCCCTGTCAGATAGGCCCCATGATTTCTAACAGCGGCCCTGACTACATGTCCCGTGGATGTTGCTTGCTGCTATGTAACGTGTTGCTGAGAGGCTGCCCTAACTCATCACAGACTCACTGCAATTTATAGGAAGCACTGCTCTCACTCAGAGCAAGAATGTAAAAACTTATACCAGCACACACACATAGTCCAATGATATGGGGGGGGGGGTGAAAAGGAGCAGTATACAGGGTAAGGAGACCCATACAGTAGGGGGGGGGGGGGGGGTTGCAAAGGGTGAAAAGGAAGAGAGAACAGTATACAGGTGTGAAAAGGAGCACTATATGGGGTAAGGAGCACCAGACGGTGGGGGGGGGGGGGGGGATGTAAAGGGTGAAAAGGCAGAGAGAACAATATACAGGTATGCAGCATACACGTACAGTATATATACTATATAGTTATTGTCAGTGTAGTCACAGTTGAAGTTCTACCTCTTGCTTGGTCTATGCAAAACAAAAAATATATATATACACAGTATATTGTGTCTTGTGACAGGTTTTAATTTGCGTTTTGTCAGTTCTCAGTATACATATTTTATTGTTTAACAAAATTATGAGATTTAAAAAGAGCACAAACAAAATTGTCTATTTTAATTGAAATCACGTGTAATCTGGGCTTTAGAAATGTTTCATCAGGTAAAATGCTGTATGCTACTTATCTGAAGTATACAGATGTATCTTGATTTACAATTCAATTTTTTTGTGTATTTTATTCATGGTATGTGTGCAGATTTTAATTACTAAAACTCATTTTAGATGCAATGCTTTTTTCAGTGATTCCTCTGGAAATACTTCAGGACCATTAGCATTAATAGTAAGTGAGTGTGAAAGTTTAAAAATCGTGTACCAGTTCCCAGTGGATTTCAAATGTAATTGCTGCTATTATTTTACAATTCAAATGGGTCAGTCATGATGCAGTCATCTTATAATGGTGTGCCTTTTAATGATCTATTGATGCCAGTATTTCAAGAAAACTGCTGCATTTGACACTCTGCTGAGTCGGCTACTACATGTCAATGTCTTTGTTTCATTTGGACACAGTCAGTCTAGGCTTTTGCATTAGTAGTCAATGTAGAATGAATCATTTCCTGGTAATGCAACTGTTTCTTTTTAAAGTAACATCTCTAACTTGGTCTATCAAGGTCAGATCAATGAACCATTATTTTTTTTCTTCACTTACTTGCTGTTGACTCCTGTAGGTAATTAGGGAAGTAATTGTGCTGTTCTTGAGACCAAAGATCAATTGCTACACAAACAAAGACTTAAAACTTGGCCAACCTGTATGTAGAGTTCGGACCGAACATTTGCCTGTTGGGCAACTCAATGAACACCTTAATTTGCAGGGTGTTTGCCCCACCAAACACCCTGCAATGCACTGAGCGCTGCACAGTGCATTCTGTGCCCTGATTGGGCAAAGCTTTGCCCAATCAGGGCGCAGTGTAAGCTGGTTGTTAAGGGCTGGGAAGCCGGCTGTGGCATCCTTAACAACCGATAAGTCATACCAGACCCTTATCCGGCATGCAGCCTGACAGGTCAGGAAAGAGGGGGGGATGAGTGAGCGTCCCCCCGTAACATACCAGGCCACATGCCCTCAACATGGGTGCTTTGGGCAGGGAGACTCTGCCCACTGCACCCCACAGCACCTTGTCCCCATGTTGATGGGGACAAGGGCCTCGTCTGCACTACCCATTCACCAAAAGTGTACAAAAAAAATAAAAACAGGAGACAGGTTTTTGACAAATCCTTTATTAAAAAATAAAAAAATAGCATCCCTCGATGTAAAACCATCGTCAATCACGCCGCCTGCCGCACCCCAAATCCAAAAATAAATGCTCCGCCTTCTGGGACAGTTGCCCGCCAAATACCTCCTCTGTGCTTTGACAGTTCTTATATAGGTAATGAACAGCATGAACTGGGTAGGCGGGCGGCGTGATTGACGATGGATTTACATCGAGGGACACTATTTTTTTATTTTTGTCCCCAGCAAAATGGGACAAGGTGCTTTGCAAGCACCCACCCCCCATGTTGATGGCAAGTGGTATGGTGGGACCCCGCAACATTTTTTTAAAAAAAATTTATAGCCGGGTGCCAGCAATTGTAACCGCAAGTCCTTTTAAATGTGATTTGACTAGTTTTTTTTTTCTATAGAAGCAACTTTTTTGCTGCATGTTCTATATATGTTACAGATGCGCCACTTTATGGGCAGACTAAAGGGACCTCCCAGGCACTATATTTAAAGGAATTTCTCATTTTTATTGTTGAACTTTAGGCATTATTAAAATCACTGCTCCTGAAAAAACTATTGTTTTAAAAAAAAAAAAATTTGCATTGATACATACCCCTTTTATTGATAATTCCATGCATATAAGCCTTCAAAATGGGCAATTTAGATTTCTTCTGTTTGGCTCCCATAGACTTCAATGGGGTTCGCCATTCGGGTTAGAACTTTTTCCCTTGTTTGGGAGTTCTGCTGCAAACCGAATGGGGGGGGGGGGGAGTGTCTGGCCCATGTCTACCTGTATGCATTGTTGCAGGGATGAGAAAACGAATCCAAAAGAATCAGTTTGCTGCATACTAAGCCACTTGCAATGTGGTAACTAGCAGATATAATCAGTACCCTATGCTACCACTATTAATGGCATTTTGCTGCCATGCATGCATATTTTGTGACATTGGAGGGCCTCCCTATTCCCTATCACCTTCTGCATCATAGATGACCCAAAAATCCCTACTGCCAGCAGCAGCAGATCAGCAAATGTATAGTGCATAGACACTCATCATAAAGAGACACAGGAGCAGGATGCATGTAGGGTAAGGAGAAAGGGGGAGACGAAGCTTTGTGCAATTTAGCATCAGTTACATTGTATGAGAGGGAAGAGTGACGCACTCAGGACCGAGTGCAGGCATATGAACAGAACGAAAAGCGCTGTATCCTACCAATTCAATGGCCGCGGGTGGCGCCGCTCGCGCATACGCAGTGGGTGCCCGGCTGTGAAGCCACAGCCAGGTGCCCACAGTAAGAATGCCGGCTCCGCCGAGCGGAACGGGGAACGAGCGGGGCTTCGTTCCCCCGCATCGCTGGACCCTGGGACAGGTAAGTGTCCGATTATTAAAAGTCAGCAGCTGCAGTATTTGTAGCTGCAGACTTTTATTTTTTTTGTTTTAAGGGGCACTCCTCTTTAACTCTGGATGCTGTGCTCAAAAAGGTAGTCAGAACACGGTGTGGGAAACTCACGTCCCACACGTGTGTGTGATCTGCTGCAGGTGTCAACTTAAAGTATAACTAAAGGCAAAACTTTTATTCGTTTTGGATAGAGTGGAGAGGGATTAGGACCCCTTTCCATTTTTATTGCTGTCTGTGCCCCCGTTATGGAGCTTCATCCTCTCTATTTGTCCTGTTTACCATTATCGTTGAAAGTGAAAGTAAAAGAAAATCCCAAATTTTGGGCTGTCCCCAGAAAAGTAACAGAAGGAAAATCTTCCAATGGGGACACCATTTCTGGTGACCTGGGGGTCCCCAAGGTATTCCCTTAATTTGCAGGGATTTTCTCTCACTTCCTGTTTTGCTATGGGACAGGAAGTGAAGGGAAATCTCTGCAATGAGGCACAGATGGTGAAAAAAAAATCTGATAGGGGTTATCACCCTCCCTTGCTCTATCCAAAATTAAAAAAAAAGTTTTGCCTATAGTTTTACTTTAATCCTGACAACACCCCAAATGCAGATTGCAAACGCAGTACGTTTTCCCACACCACATATCATGGTACCACAGTACCATGCAATCCAGCTGCAGTGTGTTTTTAAAATTAGTGCTTGCCTTACTTTTGGTACGATCCAGTGTAATTCCAGCCCATTCACACAGCACAGAATCGCCAGGAACGCAGTCCATTACAGTGTGAGTCGGCCCTTAGAGGAAGCCTGACTGAGCATTTTACTGGTGAAAAATAATTATTTCATCTGTTTTATAACTTGTATGTACCTGTCTCAGTAAGACTATTAATGCTTGTATCCACTTTAAACCAAATGCAATCTAAAAAAAGGTAAACAACCTGTTAAAGCCACACTGCCTGGCAAGGCCTTTATTTCATTAGAAAATCAATATGCATTACAGGGCTAAAATCCATAGTTAATACAATTTTTTTCAATCACTTTAAAATGTCTTTTCCCATTAAAAGTATACAGCAAGAATTATTGCCTGTTGCCTTACAATATAGTAAAGTATTAAAAATGAATATCTCCAACATTCCACCAGTGGGCTTAAATATGTCGCCACGGTTTAATTGCAAGGGCATTAGTACAAGCGTCAAACTGAGTTCAGAGATAAATAATGATGCAGCCAACAGATTAAGTGGAGGAAAATCTTCTTTTATATGTTCTGCTTTCCTAATTTAATTTTGCTTTAACATCAAGTACTCTAAATCAAGTGACAAACATAAAATAAATAAACTGCTGTCAATAATGGTAAAACTATTGTGGGTTCATGTGCTTTTTTTGGTTTCTGCCTTCAAAATTATTAAAGGCCAAGTCCAAACAAAACTAGATGGATGTAGCTATAAGCATTCCCACCTATATTCCATGTACTTCAGCCATCACAAAGCCAACCAAGAATGTGATAATCCATCTGCTGCTTTTACAATGATATAAAATAAACCCCTAAATCCACATAAATTATTGATGTAAAATATTTTACAGCATAACTTCAGCCAAAACAAAAATGATAACTTATTTAAAAAAATAAAATAAAAGCAGCCTTTTCTTAAAGCAGCCTTTTCTTAAAAACTTAAGATGTTGGGGGCGTGGTCTCGGCATGGAAGAGTGAGGACGCAGAACTCCTGTGCTCCCGGGTCCGTGGCGCTCCGACAGCTCACCCGCACAGACTGACCGCACATTACAGCTTCCCAGACTGACCTGAGCATCAGGGAAGGTGAGCCCGTCCATCTCCACCACAGTCATGGACAAATATCTCGTCCCGATCCAGCCGCCAGCCTCCACTCCGGATCCCGCCAAGATGGCGCCGGCCCCAACTGCCAGAACAGACCTCGGCTCACCAGCGGGAGGAGGAAGGGGAAGCGAACGAGGTAATGACATGCCGCCGTTCTCCCCACCTAGCGACCTCTCTCCCTGCCTCCCCCGCTCGCTATCTCTGGCGTCATTAGGCAGCCCGGACCACAGCAGAACACAGCACTGGTACCCACGTGGCACCCAGGCGTCCCAGGGGCCTTCACAGTGCACACCTATGTCCCCAGAGCAGCGCTCACAAGGACCACTGCTTACAATGCCTGGGATATTGCCCCCGATGGTCACCCCTGCTATGCCATGCATGGACCAAACCCTGTGGACCCTATTACATAATCTGCCAACTAAGGATGACCTGGATGTCATGGCTGCCAGATTTGAAACAGCACTACGCAGCGAAATAACAGGGATTAAGCAAGAGGTCTCGGAAACCACAGCCAGGGTCTCCTCACTAGAGACCAATACCACAGCCATACGCCAAGATGTCTCGGGACTTCAGGCCACATATGAGGAAGTCACTGACCAGATAGCCCAGTTGCAACTATTGTTGGATGACTTGGAAAATCGCAATCGTAGGCGCAATGTCCGAATTCGCGACCTACCGGAAGCTACAGGCCAGGCCGATCTTAAAGCGACAGTCACGGCAATATTCAACAACTGCCTGGAGCGTCCAGCAGAGACACCGATCGTTATTGACAGGGTCCATAGAACCCTCGGCCCCAGGGGCCCCACAGATGGCAGACCAAGAGATGTTCTATGTTGCCTTCATAGCTACACCGTCAAAGAAGACATATTACAGATGGCATGGCGCAAGGAGCATATTGATTTTGATGGCGCTCGGATCACCCTTCTGCCCGATGTTTCCCGGAGGACCCTCCAGATGCATCGCTGCATGAGGCCCCTACTGGAGAAACTCAACGAACAAGGTATTACCTACAAATGGGGTCACCCATTCCACCTCATTGCCCGTAAAGGAGGTCGGTCCTACGCTCTACGACACCCCACGGAGGTCCCTGCATTCCTTGGATCCCTCGGGCTCCCACCAGTGTCCGTACCTAATTGGTTGGCCTTTGTCCTCTCTCCGTCCAACACTGGCGTGGCGGCAAATCCACCAGCTAGACCCCAAAGGCCTCGGCGCAACCGTCGGTCCCAACGCAGGAGACCACAAGCGCCCCAGGATAACGAGCCATGATCTTGCCTGACCTAGTTCTGCCTTGAAGAGTTGGGAGAAGTGAGACTAGAACACCTAACATTATAAGTAAGTGACAACCAGTCCTATGCCCGTTGCCCTACCTATTAGAAACTCAGGGGGTCAGAGACATTAGATTTTTTGAGATAACCCTGTACTCACACACTGGGAAGGGTGAGACCCTGGGACGGCAGGGTGCTGGGTCTATGCCCGAAGAACCACAAACAGAAACGGAGACTTAAGGGGTATCAGATACATCTGAGGACATTACCCATTAACCTGGATACCCGTTGCTTTTGCCAAGGCATCACTAATACCTTTACCATAGACTGATAGGAGGACTTTCGGAACGTTGATACTGAGGGAAACCTATTTGACCTTCCTCCCAGAGCCCTCCTATCAAACGGAAAGGGAGGGAGTATTCTTACATATAATTTTTTTTTTTTTTTTTTTTTTGATCGGCTGGTTGCTCATTTTATTTGCTATACACCTGTTGGGTTCATGAGAAGCTCTTTGTGACAGACACAGTCTCTGTAGTTAAAATGACGCCGAAAGCGGGTTTTTGTTATTTTATTTTATTTTATTATTTTTGACTATTTTCATGGGATCCCTTCTTCAAGAAAGGGCAGGAACTGGTTGAATAATAATAATAATAGAGTTAATTATACTGTTATTAATGATCAATGAGCCTCTGTTGAATGGTTGTTGGGTTGGGATCAGCTCAACAATTTCTGTTGTTCACCTGATGCACTATGTTTTTTATTTTATTTTTATTTTTACTTATTATGTTTATTCTTGGTTCTTAGCAGCAGTAGGGAAGCTTACTTAGCTCATTTTGGCCCATCCTGAGGCCACTCCAGACAGGGTGAAGTCGGGGAGCCATGCACCAATGGGGCCCAATCTCTGAAGTGCCTTACCTCTTCCCCCACTAGGCCCTGACTGCCTTGACAGGCAGTTGTTCTCCACTCGGAGACTTAGTTTTCCCCCACTATTCTACCTCTCCTCTATCTTCTCCCATCTTATTTCTTCCTAGTCCCTCTACTGTGCCTCCTTTTCTTTTCCTCTTCTAGCTCCTTAACCCACCCCCCGCCCATCCCCTTGTATCCACTCCTCTGGGACTCTGGGGGAGTCCGGCGGTCCGGCTCCGAATTACTAAAATGTCGCTAAAATTCATTTCTTGGAATGTAAAGGGCTTAAATGTCCCTGAAAAGCGATCCAGCTGTCTTGCAGAACTATGGAGGCAAAGACCCCATGTAGTCTTCTTGCAGGAGACCCATTTCCGGGAAGACAAGATACCAAAACTTTACAGCAAACACTTCCCGGTCGCTTACCACAGCACCTCGCCTACTACCAAATCCAAGGGCACGTGTATCCTCCTCGCCAAAACAGTACCGTGGCAGCTAATTGATCTCCAGACGGATGGAGAAGGTAGATACCTCTTCATTAAAGGCACTCTTCACTCGCAGACCTTTACCCTAGCTAACCTGTACCTGCCGAATGTGGACCAACTTTCGGCCCTTGACGACTGTTTACATGCCCTGGCTTCTTTCACTGAAGGAACCTTAGTTGTGGGAGGCGACTTCAACCTTACATTGGATCCTCGCAAGGACTCCTCGACGGGCACTTCTGCCCTATCCATGAGAGCACGCAACCAAATCAGGGAGCTATTGCACTCCCACCGCTTGATAGATATATGGCGTACTCTCCACCCACAGGAGAAGGACAACACGTTCTTCTCCGCGGTTCATGGTTCTTACTCAAGGATAGACCTTTTCTTGACATCCCACAGCACCCTACCCTTGGTTACGAATGCCCAGATAGGTCACATAGCCCTGTCAGACCACGCCCCGATCTCCATGGTGCTGGGCCTTCGGCCAGAGTTGCGCAGCCAAAATACCTGGAGGTTAAATGAGTCTCTTTTGAAAGACCCAGAAGTCCAATCAGACATTTTACGGGAAATAAAGCAGTTCTTTGAGAACAATAAAGGCTCTGTTCCCAACCCACTCTCCGTCTGGGCAGCACATAAGTGCTATATTAGGGGAATACTAATAAAGCATGGACACAGGCTCAAAGCAGCCAAAGCAAAAACCTTATCCGAGCTGATCTCCAAATTGCACGACTGTGAGAGACGTCATAAATCACAACCGGATCGAACTTTGGAGGCAGAGGCGACAGGTCTCTGAGAGCAAATTAGGGAGCACTCCCTCTTCCAATCCAAAAATAGGCTTCTGTGGGTTCGTAGATCGTTTTACGAGCACGGGAACAAATGTAGTAGATCGCTAGCGAACGCTATACGGACCCAACGCAACGCCTCTTATATTCCAGCTATTTCCTCCTCCACGGGAGCAAAACTTTATGACTCAGTGCAAATAGCAGAGAACTTCCGTGCCTTTTACGAAACCCTCTATAACCTGCACCCTCAGTCATCGGGGGACAGACCCCAGGATAGGATGGAGGCCATTGAGACCTATCTAGCGGCGGCAAACTTGCCTTCACTTAGGGAAGAGGAAGTGGAATCACTTTCACAGCCTATAACTGCAGAGGAGTTTGCGACTGCTCTGGCGGGCTCGCCCAAGGGCAAGGCACCTGGCCCCGACGGCTTCACAGTCCCCTATTATAAAGTGTTCCAAACCCAGCTAGCGACCCATTTCACCACAGCCTTCAACGCAATATTGGAAGGTCACCCCATACCCTCAGACCTACTGCAGGCCAGCATTTCTGTCATTCCCAAACCTGAGAAAGATCCGCTTCTCTGTTCCAGTTATAGGCCTATCTCCCTGCTTAATTGCGATCTAAAAATTTTCACGAAAATCCTTGCAGAAAGGCTAGGTCCCATACTCCAACGTATGGTTCCCCTAGACCAAGTCGGTTTTATTCGTAATAGAGAGGCAAGGGACAATACTACAAGGTCAATAGATGTGATAGCTAGGGCCAAACAGCTTAACATCCCAATCATGTTCCTATCCACGGATGCCGAAAAGGCGTTTGACAGGGTGAGCTGGGCTTTTCTGCTGGCCACCCTGCGACGCCTTGGCATGCCATCCTCTATGTTATCATGGATAGCTGCCATCTACTCGACCCCCACAGCCACGGTGCGGGTAAATGGAGTGGCCTCCAACCGCTTTAAAATAAGCAATGGCACGAGGCAGGGATGCCCACTCTCCCCCCTCCTATTCATTCTTACGTTAGAACCCTTACTGCAACACATCAGGCTTAACGCCGACATCAAAGGTCTGGAAACAAACACGTATCATCACAAAGTCGCTGCCTATGCAGATGACTTATTGTTCTATGTCTCGGAGCCGCATACCTCCCTGCCGGTTCTCTTGTCGGAAATACGCCACTATGGAGACCTATCCGACTTCAAAATCAACCTACATAAGTCGGAAGCGCTTAACGTTTCCCTCCCTCACAGCTCACAAGCACGTATAGGGAGTAATTTCCCTTTCCGGTGGGCACCCCAGGCCATGCGATACTTAGGTACCAGGATCCCCGCAAATCCACACTTCATCTACCAACTAAATTTTCAGCCCCTCTTAAAAACCTTTGCTTCGGATCTGGAGAGATGGAGGTATCTGGCGGTCTCTTGGTTTGGCAGATGCAATGTTCTAAAGATGAACATTATGCCGAGGTTACTTTACCTCTTACAGGCCTTGCCTATTAAGATCCCCCAGACTTTCTTCAGAGCATTGCGTTCAACATTCATTAAATACGTCTGGCAGGGTAATCCCCCGCGACTTGGAAGAGCCTTGCTACAGAGACCGAAACTCAGGGGAGGGGTGGGACTCCCAGATCCAGCCATGTATTACACAGCAGTACACATGAATAGGGCAGTGGACTGGTGCAGGCATCTACCTGACAAAATTTGGATCCGGCTAGAGCGGGAATCGGTCCCATTTCCTATTGAGGGTTTGCCCTGGAGTGGGATCAGTTTTTCTAGTTTTGCCCTACCACACCCTCTAATTGAACCTACCTTGCAGGAATTAAATAGATACTTTACCTTAGCGAAAGCCCCCAGCTTTCCATCACCCTTAACTCCAATAATAGGCCACCCAAACTTCCCGCCAAGTACTTCTGATAAGTCCTTTCGACTCCATCAAGACCAGGACCTGATCAGGGCCTCCACTTTCATGGGTACCTCGGATTGGCGCGATCTATCGGGCATATACCCGGAACTTGGGGCTTCCACCTTGGGCAGTTGGAAACTGGCCCAACTCAAACACTTCCTCAAATCCCTCCCGAAAGTTAGCAACTTCCACAGACCAAAGACACCATTTGAGGAGCTATGCATGGGGGAAGGACCACTACGAAGGTCCCTCTCTTATTCGTACAATTTTCTATTGGAGTATACATCCCAGCTAGACCCTCCATTCCTAAAAAAAATGGGAAAGGGACCTCCACACACAATTCACAGAAGACCAAAAGAGTCGCATACTGATTTTTGCTCATAAGTCCTCCTTATGTAGTAAATACCAAGAAATTACTTATAAAATCTTAACTCGCTGGTACAGGACTCCCACAGTACTGGCTACCATATTCCCGGGACACAGTCCTATGTGCTGGAGATGTGGCACGCAGAATGGCACATTGCTACACATCTTCTGGGAGTGTCCGATCCTGGCTCCGTTCTGGGGGCAGGTTCTCCAGATCATTCATAAACTTACCGATGTAGCTCTACAAGATAACCCGGCAGCAGTACTGCTAAATTTGACTCCCATGTCAGGAAAGAGATATCGTAAATCTCTGCTGAGGCACCTTCTGAACGCGGCCAGGGCATGCGTTCCTAGTGCATGGAAACAACAGTCCCCACCGACAGTTTCTCAATGGTTTGCAAGGGTTTGCGACATCCATCATATGGAGCAACTTACAGCTGCTGAGGGAGACAGGGAGGAGGAACACAACACCCGCTGGATGCATTGGAACCTTTTCAGATTCTCAGAGGATTACGAGACCTACCTGTGAGCCCCCTTATCAGAGATGAATTGAGGTCCGAGACTGCCGGACCTACTGGAGTTCCACACCCCTGCCCCAACTTCCCCTTTCCGGCCCTAGCCTGCCTCTCTCTCTCTCTTCTAACTATATTATCTCCCGTCCTACCCTCCCCCTCTCCTATCCCCTTAACGCCTATATCCCACATAAGTGAAAAATTCTGTGATTGCCGGAGATCTGACACTATCCCCGAAACTCCCTTGCCGTACACTAAAATCCACAAATGAAATGTTGATTGTACCCTGCCCTCTGATGGGAAAACGCCCCCTGTAGATTTTACCACCCAGTAGCAACCGGGGTTAGGAGCGACCGAGAGGCTCCCCTGGAGGCACTAGAAACCACAAGGGAAGACAGTGAATGGGTTTTGGGGTCAGCAATCTATAGCTCTAGCAGTACGTAGTTATGGTTAACAAAATGCTCTGTAGTTCTGTACTTAAATTGTATGTTGAGCACTATGTTCTGTTCGGGAACGAGGGAATCGGGGAACTATGTTTGTCTTCAGTTTATTTTTGTATATTCTGCAATCACTTAAATAAAAAATTAAAAAAAAAAAAAAAAAAAAACTTAAGATGTTACCTGCAGTAATTACTTTGCTTCACCAGATGTCCTCAGTCTTCAGGTTGAATGATGGGCAGCATCATTCAAACCACTTTTGCCTGGGCTATGATTATTATTGCACAGTGTCCACACTTCATTACACAAACATTATTCAGTGCAGCAGTAGGGACTGCCCAGCACACATTACAGGTATTATATATAAAGTATACAGTAGTGAAGTGGAGGTGAGTAGGCTGAAAAAGTGAGATCGACAATTCCTGAAGTGTCTCTCCAGCAGACTTCAGATTAGGATTTGGTTTGGTGTTTGGTGGCATGGGCAGGATGAGTATCTTCTTTTTTTAAAGGTATGGATATACAGTTGTGCTCATAAGTTTACATACCCTGGCAGAATTTATGATTTCTGGGCTATTTTTCAGAGAATATGAATGATAACACAAAAACTTTTCTTTCAGTCATGGTTAGTGTTTGGCTGAAGCCATTTATTATCAATCAACTGTGTTTACTCTTTTTAAATCATAATCACAACATAAACTACCCAAATGACCCTAATCAAAAGTTTACATACCCTGGTGATTTTGGCCTGATAAGATGCACACAAGTTTACACAAAGGGGTTTAAAGGACTATTAAAGGTAACCATCCTCACCTGTGATCTGTTTGCTTGCAATTAGTGTGTGTAAAAGGTCAATAAGTTTCTGGACTCCTGACAGACCCTTGCATGTTTTATCCAGTGCTGTACTGACGATTCTGAGTCATGGGAAAAGCAAAAGAATTGTCTAAGGATCTGTGGGAAAAGGTAGTTGAACTGTATAAAACAGGAAAGGGATATAAAAAGATATCCAAGGAATTGAGAATGCAAATCAGCAGTGTTCAAATTCTAATCAAGAAGTGGAAAATGAGGGGTTCTGTTGAAACCAAACCACGGTCAGTTAGACCAACTACAATTTCAGCCACAACTGCCACAGGAAAATTGTTTGGGATGCAAAGAAAAACCCACAAATAACTTCAGGTGAAATACAGGACTCTCTGAAAACATGTGGTGTTTCAAGATGCACAATAAGGAGGCACTTGAAGAAAGATGGGCTGCATGGTCATGTCGCCAGAAGAAAGCCATTACTATGCACTACAGCAGAGCCATCTAACCCTAGAGAAAGTAGTTCTAGTCAGACACGCCAAGCACGTCGAGATTTCCCTTTAGAGGGGACTCAGCACACCAAATAACAGAACAAGAACTAACTATAATTAATTTAACACCATACCCATTGTCTAGTGAAGAAACTATGGTCCTGAAACTGGGTCTGAGTTTCTGTCCCAACACCAACATTGACAAGTATGAATCGATAAAAGACTTATACTTGTTCACACGAAAACTCACGTACAAGTACATGTTTGATCCTTCAAAAAAACGCCAACAGGAAGAAAGAGCGTTGTCTGAAAAAATTAAAAATTATACCATGAAAGATTTCCGAGCCCTGAGAGACCTCATGCTACTTCTGGATGAAAATCCGGATTACGCTAGTGGCCCCGCAGATTCACAAATGACTACCAACTCCCGCCTAGCCACCGAAACAGGCCCTACAAAACCATTATCCAAAAAACACACATTTAAGAACAAATCAAATCAATTTCCGGATCTAACAACCAACCCCCAGATTTTGGCTTTTCTAATTGCCATGGTCAAAGAAATAAAGTCCATACCAATATCATCTAGTCTCCCCAACATGACAGTAAACCAACAGGCAGCTTTAAAACAACTCTATACCAGAACAGACACAGTTATAAAACCCTCAGATAAGGGGGGAAACATTGTGTTACAAACCAATCAACAATATGAGAGGATGTGCCTTGACGTTTTAGAGAATGTGGATTGGTATAGACCAATCACACCAGATTTAATTTCAAAATATGGCTTGGAATTCAAATTTCTAATCTACACAGCATATAATGACGCTCTGATTGACAAGCAGACTTATGAGTATCTTAATGTCCCTTTTCCGAGAGAGGCCATATTCTATACCATACCAAAAATCCACAAGGATATGAGGGCACCCCCAGGAAGGCCCATAGTATCTGGCATAGGATCAATTACTGAACATGCCAGTAGGTTTGTTGATTTTTTTCTTATGCCCCATGTCACTCAGCTACCATCCTATGTTAAGGACACCCCTGACTTGTTGAGATGTTTGGAGGGCCTAACCATCCCTGATCAAGCTATGTTTGTCACAGTGGATGTGGAGGCCTTATATTCAAGCATCCCACATGATCAAGGCATTGAAATTGTCAGTAGTTTTCTGATGGAGGAGGACAACAGACTATGGGAGTTCAACACCTTTTTGTTGCAACTCCTCTCTTTTATTCTGAAGCATAACTGCTTCTCCTTCTCCGGTACCCACTACCTCCAGGTACAGGGCGTCGCCATGGGCACATGCTGTGCCCCGGCGTACGCCAACCTGTACCTGGGGGGGGTGGGAGCGGCAAATTTTCGCCGATGACAAGCTTGATGTATACCTGAGCCAGACTTTATGCTGGCTCAGGTATATTGATGATATTTTTTTAATTTGGACAGGCACCATTTCTGATTTACAATGTCTTATGGCCCTCTTGAACACCAACAGCTTCAACCTTAGATTCACATATGAGTATCACATAGATACTATCTCTTTTTTGGATCTAACACTCTACAGAGATCAGTCAAACAATGTAGTCACTAAACTATTTCGTAAAAAGACCGCAGGCAACACCCTATTGCATGCGGAAAGTGGCCATCCTAAATCCCTGGTGCACAGCATCCCATACGCACAGTATCTCCGCCTTAGGCGAAATTGTACGTATGATGAACAATTTATACACCAAGCAAGTGAGCTACGGAGCCGCCTTAGCGAACGAGGATACAGTAAAAGCCTCCTAAGACGGGCCTATAACAAAGCATTAGGCCTAGACAGAACCCAGCTAATTTTTCCAAAGCCTAAATCCAAAACCACAGAAGAACAACAAACGACTAAATTCATCACTCGCTATTCGGCTCAACACCCACAACTTCGCGCATGTATGGCGAAGCACTGGCATTTCCTCAGCGAGGACCCAGTGCTTCGCCAATACGTCCGCGCCACACCGGAAATCGTGTTTAGAAAGGCACCGTCCTTGGGAGACAAACTCACGGCCAGTCTCTACCAGCCAATAGATCAAACTGATGATCTAGCCAGGGGTATGTACATATGTGGCCATTGCGCCTATTGCCCACACATACAGGTGGGCACCACTTTCATTCTACCCAACGGAAAGAAATTTACCCCCCGGTTCAATGCCACATGTGACACCCCAGGGGTAATATACCTTATGAATTGCAGGTGCGGAGCCTTTTATGTGGGGAAAACCATACGTCCCCTCAAAAAGAGAATCTATGATCATCTCTTCTATTCCCAATGGGCCAAAATGTTAACTCCCGTGAGCCGACACCTGGGATTATATCATAAATTTGACATCACTATGATTACTTTCTTGGTTTTAGAAGTGGTTAAACAAGATCCCAGAGGCGGAAATTGGGACAAAAAAATTTTACAAAGTGAAACATATTGGATCGAGCGCTTGGAGGCCACCACCCCGCCTGGCATCAACGAGGTGATATCCTACCGCCCCTTTCTTTGATATATGGACGGGGGGTGTCCCCTCTTTGGTGCCCGGTAGGGTGAATTTTTAGAGATGCTCTAACAATTTTTACTCCTGTCTTTCCATGTATTCGCCTTCCCCGATCAGTCCCCATCCCCCAGTCCCCATCCCCCTTTCCCTTCCCCCTTTTTCTTTACATCTCTCTCCCCCCCTTTTCCCTTCTCCTGAATAGTGTGATTCAACTTATAGGATAGCATTAGTCTCTGTACCAAGTTGAGTCTTGTAGACTTATTGTAAACCATATTTACGAATACATGTGATGTTCTTTCATTGCTTGTTGCTGTACTATACATTGTATTTTGTGTCTTTATTTCTTTCCAAATATGAGGCAACCCCCTGATGCATTGTCCCTTCCCCGCCCTCTCCCTTCCCTCGCTAGTATTGTTTTTTCCATCCTAACTCAGCGCGATGGACCCCATGTTCCATACATCACGTTGAGGACAGACACCCTACAGCCACCAGTGCGGCAGGGCTATGCAGCCGCCCAAGCCGCAAGCACCGCTGTTCCGTGCTGCCCTGGTCCCCTGTTGCCATCAGGGACTACATGGGTGCAGGCCTGCGATGCTGTGCGGCTAGGACGACGTTGCTATGCAACGTCCTCCGCTACGCCATCTACGCCGTGTGGAGCGCAACGCAGTATGTGTTGCGCGCGCACCCACGCTGTTGTCGATCACGTTCCGGCTGGTTCGGATTGACGTCGGACGTGTTCTGACGTCATCCGATCGGGACATAAGAAGCGGCATCTTGGCTGCCACTTCTCACAGATGCCCTGTGAGAGTGGCGGCCATACACCTGCCAGACAGCCGCACTACCCTTCTGCTGGATATATACTATCTTACTCCACCCTCCCTGCAAGGTATAGTGCCCTTTACTTTCTTTATGCCCTTTCCTATGTTCTATGGGGTCCATTACTTTAAGGGGGTAAACATTAGTTTTTATTTTTCAATACTGCTATAGTAAGTTCCAAGTACCTTTGCCAATTATTTTATTTATACCAGATGTGGCCTTTGGGAGATATTTCCTCTCCCTAATGGTCATACTACCAGGCCTCTCTTTTCTATGTTGGCTTTAGGTAATATGACAATACTAACTATACACGCATAGCAGAGAACTTATAAGCACCCTTGCATCTATATATCCCCTTAGAGCGGACCTTTCCTTCTGGGTATCAAGTTCCGGGTCTCCAGCAGAGTGAAGTATTAAGCAACCTACTATACCTCTTACAAATACCTACTCCAGTAAGTATTATGGAGTATATGTAGAGAGGCTACTTTTTCAGTGAACATTTAAGATATGATGTTCTAATTGACTAACTATCTGTTTATCATTACTTTTCTGCCTTGCCCCTTTTTCATCCCTTCTTTGTATCACTAGTTACTATTTATGTCCCCATAACTCTGTCCTTGCACAGCAGTGCCGAACCTCGAGGGTCTCACCGGTGGTGAGTACACCCGGTAGAGGTGGTGACGCTGCTTTTCGGTGACCTACGGTGTCCATCTTTCCTCCCTCCCCCCTCTTGTTCTTTAGGGGGGTTCACGTGAAACCATCTGGGCCCACCGGCGCTAGCGAGTAGAGAGACTCTGGGTCAGGGCTCTGCATCAGTAGGTGAGCCTCACCTCTATCCATGTTAATGCTTATATTGATTGTATGATGTTCGTATGATACAGATATGTAAAAGTGACATAAAGTAACACATTGTCTCTTCTAAACTAGAACATAAGCTCCTGAGGAAGCGACCTAGGAGTTGCGAAACATGTCGAGCCAAAAGTTCTTCTTTTTTTAATTGGTGGGACCGACGACCAATCCCCTCCTTGGGCAAGTCCACATTCCAGTGGGAAGAATTCATGGTGTCAACATTATATGCACACCGACCCAAGTCTAGCGAATCTCCGTGTGGTACTGTAATACCCATAGGGGTAGTCTTTCGGAGTTCTCAGCCTTTTAATTCCAATATTGTTTTTTGTCAATACTGGTGTTATGTATGTACTGTATGTTGTTTTTTTTTGTTTAATTATATATGTTACTCAATAAATTTTGTACTATAAATATTTTTCATAAACAAGTGCCTATAAAGTCCATTCTTCTTTCCTCTCTCTATTTTGGGAAAAGGAAAACAATTCTTGATTACTATGCAAATACCACAAAGTATCCCGTTTACAATACGCCAAACAGCACAGAGACGAGCCTCAAAACTTCTGGCACAAAGTCATTTGGAGTGATGAGACCAAAGTTGAGCTTTTTGGCCACAACCATAAAACACTACATTTGGAGAGGAGTCAACAAGGCCTATGATGAAAGGTACACCATTCCTACTGAGAAACACGGAGGTGGATCACTGATGTTTTGGGGATTTGTGAGCTACAATGGCACAGGAAATTTGGTCAAAATTGATGGCTAGATGAATGCAGTATGTTATCAAAAAATACTGGAGGAACATTTTCATTCATGAGCCAGGAAGCTGCACATGGGATGTACTTGGACATTCCAACATGGCAATGATCCAAAACACAAGACCAAGTCGACCTGTCATTGGCTACAGCAGAATAAAGTGAAGGTTCTGGAGTGGCCATCTCAGTCTCCTGGCCTCAATATCATTGAGCCACTCTGGGGAGATGTCAAACATGCAGTTCATGCAAGACAGCCCAAGAATTTACAGGAACTGGAGGCTTTTTGCCAAGAGGAATGAGCAGCTTTACCATCTGAGAAGATAAAGAGCCTCATCCACAAATACCACAAAATACTTCATTGATGTTAAAGGGGGCAATACACGGTATTAAGAACTGGGGTGTGTAAACTTTTGATCAGGGTCATTTGGGTAGTTTCTGTTGTGATTATGATTTGAAAAGAGTAAACACAGTTGATTGATAATAATTGGCCTCAGCCAAACACTAACCATGAGTGAAAGAAAAGTTTTTGTGTTATCATTCATAGTCTCTGAAAAATGGCCAAGAAATAATAAATGAAGCCTAATGTTATCATTTGTAGGACACGTTCACAAAAAAACCCCAGAAACACTGAATAGACAGCTGTTCTTAGAAAAGCATGGATTACTAGTTGATATGACCTGGGAAAGATATACAGACAGTACAATTACAAAAAGGGTGCAAGAATTTCCATGAATACCAATTAAAGCCTTCGCCAGTATTTCCAAAAAGGTGGAAGGTGGTTTTATTCTTACTATTTGGTTCAGTATAATACCTCCAAAGGTTTATTTTGTACTATGGTAATATCTGGCCCATCAAATTGAAACTCCCGTGGACTGGAGAATAAAAGGAAGACTTTAACTGGCCAATAAAGATAAATATGGCTTATTAGATTCCCCTAACTCAGCATTTAACATTGCATCCCTGCTTCTACCCACTAGCAAGAAATGAATTATGATTCGGGTCAGATTTTAAGTGTGCACTCCCTAAACCATTATATTGTACTTTTTGTAAGATTTTGAATAAAGGTAAGCATAGTTTCTAACATGAAATAAATACGTGTATGTAACTGAATGGATATGCATTTGTGTTTCATGCTTTCATAGAGCCCCAAAATGTTCCTACCTAGGATGCAGCCTTTGTGACCTTTGCAGAAAATGGCTTAAGTATAATAGTAATTTTCTGTTAAAATATGTTTAGTCTGAGGTTAAGCTTTTGGCACTGGGATATTATTATGTATTTAGCTGTAGGCAAGCAGCTAAGTACACATTTATTGTGTAATTTATAAACTGTCTCACCTGCCAAAAATGAAATTCTGTTCAGCCATTATTTTTCCGATTTCTTAATTTTCCTACTAAAATTAACGTAATGCTACATGGTCAAAAAAGTGATTGACTGGTGAATGGACAGCAGAACTGATGAGGTCATCTCTGTTCCTTCTCCTCCAATTAGCTTGTAGGAAGGTAGTGGTTAATACTGCCCCAGCAGGGAGGGAAGCAGTTAACCTATTTCCTGCAATTTCTGCTGAACTGTGCCTCTCTGTGCTGTTAATAAAAGGGAGGAGGGCTGACATGACCCAGCATGTAGTCTCTAGCCACACACATAGTTGCTGCAGCTACTGGGGGGGTCCAAGGAACTCTTGGGAAACACATGGGGAATCTACGCTAAAGACTTGCTGGGACCTATGGTCCGCCTGGAACACCAAATCACTGGAGGAACCCTGCAACATGGACATGAGCTCCCAAGTTTGGACTCTAAATGTATTTTACAAAGTGGGGCATAATTGTGAAGTGGAGGAAAAATGATAAACTGTCTTCAATTTTTTTTACAAATAAATATCTGAAAAGTGTGGTGTGTATTTCTATTTGGCCCTCTTTACCCTTATACCCCTAACTAAAATCTAGTGGAACCAATTGCTTTCAGAAGTCACCTAATTAGTAAATAGAGTTCACCTGTGTGTAATTTAATCTCAGTATAAATACAGCTATTCTGGGAAGCCCTCAGAGGTTTGTTAGAGAACCTTAGTGAACAAACAGCATCATGAAGGCCAAGGAACACATCAGACAGGTCAGGAATAACGTTGTGGAGAAGTTTAAAGCAGGGTTAGATTATAAAAAAAATATCCCAAGCTTTGCACATCTCCCGAAGCACTGTTCAATCCATCATCTGAAAATGGAAAGAGTATGGCACAACTGCAAACCTACCAAGACATGGCCGTCCACCTAAACTGACAGGCTGGGCAAGGAGAGCATTAATCAGAGAAGCAGCCAAGAGGCCCATGGTAATTCTGGAGGAGCTGCAGAGATCCACAGCTCAGGTGGAAGAATCTGTCCACAGGACGACTATTAGTCGTGCACGCCACAAATATGGCCTTTATGGAAGAGTGGCAGAGAAAGCCATTGTTGAAAGAAAGCCATAAGATGTCTTGTTTGCAGTTTGCGAGAAGCCATGTGGGGGACACAGCAAAAATGTGGAAGAAGGTGCTCTGGTCAGATGAGTCCAAAATTGAACTTTTGGCCTAAAAGCAAAACACTATGTGTGGCGAGAAACCAATACTGCACATCACCCTGAACACACCATCCCCATGTGAAACATGGTGGTGGCAGCATCATATTGTGGGAATGTTTTTCTTCAGCAGGGACAGGGAAGCTGGTCAGAGGTGATGGGAAGATGAATGGAGCCAAATGCAGGGCAATATTAGAAGAAAAACCCAGTAATGGAGCCAAATGCAGGGCAATATTAGAAGAAAAACCCAGTAGAGTCTGCAAAAGACTTGAAACTGGGGAGGAGGTTCACCTTCCAGCAGGACAAGACCCTAAACATACAGCCAGAGATACAATGGAATGGTTTAGATCAAAGAATATTCACGTGTTAGAATGGCCCAGTCAAAGTCCAGAACTAAATCCAATTGAGAATCTGTGGCAAGACTTGAAAATTGCTGTTCACAGACACTCTTCATCCAATCTGACAGAGCTGGAGCTATTTTGCAAAGAAGAATGGGTAAAGATGTCACTCTCTAGATGTGCAAAGCTGGTAGAGACATCCCAAAAAGACTTGCAGCTGTAATTGCATCAAAAATAACGAGTAATTGTAGCGAAAGGAGGTTCTACAAAGTATTGACTAAGGGGGGCTGAATACAAATGCACCCCACACTTTTCACATATTTATTTGTAAAGAATTTTGAAAAACATTTATCATTTTCCTTCCACTTCACAATTATGTGCCCTTTTCTGTTGGTCTATCACATACAATCCCAATAAAATACATTTACATTTTTGTAACATGACAAAATGTGGAAAATTTTAAGGGGATGAATACAACACTACAGTAAAGGTTCATAAGAGACTACGAGGAGAAACAGCAACCAAACGTTGGTGTGGTACCTGATAGGAGAAAGGTCCTCGGTAGCGAGGGGGTCGATGCTTGGGCTCCCTCCCTAGCTGTCTATCTCCGTTGGTCACCAGAAGTGGACTAGCGTTATGGAAATCTATGCCTGGTCACCCTATTCTGATACTGTGGAGTGGACAGTGGCTCAGCCTGCCCCTCTAAATGCAACACATACAACAGCGTGAGTGTTTAGAATATGGAACTCCATATCCTGGGTACTGTACACACACGGTGCATCATGGAGTTAGGAGACTGCCTTAATGTTTGACTTTTCACATGGCCCCCGGGCTTCTGCCTGGTCCCCAGGCTCTGTTGAGCACTCCCTCGGGCAAAGTATTGCCCAGCGCAAGAGTAAGTGACCTCATTCAATTCCTGGCATAGTCCAAGAATCCACCCCGAAGGGGAATCTCTCATGTGACCTCTGCTTGGCACCCAATGAGAGAGGGAAATATGGAGAACGTGACAGAACACCAGTCTAGCCCTACACCCATCCTCCTCCTTACAAGCTGGCTTCAATTGTTAGGATCACAGTATTCAATTCAGGAAAAAAAGGGTACAGTGTTGTCCATTTCTCCCAACCTGAACCTCTATGACCATGCTATATACTGTACAAAGAACTGCAAAATCCTGTAGAATCCTTTAAAAAATACTAACTGCAGCCTCCTCGAGATTATTGCTTTAGCAAGCATTACTGAAAGGGCAGAATTTACTGACATATGAATGTTTCACTAATATAAATCTGATGAAAAATAAACATTCCTAATGGTTGTTTAAAGTATTTGTTCAACTCTGGTATTTTTCACAGAGCTACAAAACAAAACAATTTCTGCATTAGTCAATCCAGCATACACATACAGTTCATCACTGGACAGCTGCTACATTGTCGGGGAAGACTACACCACTTATAGTAAAGGACATTTCCAGAAAAGGGTGCCTGCCAGTAAACACACAGAAATAACTGACCCATTTGTTTTCAAACAGGGTTAATACAAAATGTGTTGTGCTCACATCTGAACAAAAAATTTCTGTACATGAAAATACAGTATGTATGCTTAAAAAAAGCTCAAGTGAAACTGGGTGTTTGTAGTTAAATACCAAAATGGCATAGCAAGCAAATCTGTGAAATGAATTAGTTGATACTGGCAACAGGATTAAAGTGATTGTAAAGGCAAAGGTTTTTTATCTTAATGCATTCTATGCATTAAGATAAAAAGCCTTCTGTGTGGAGCAGCCCCCCTGAGCACCCTTAATACTTACGTGAGGTACCTCTACATCCAGCGATGTTGCAGGAGTGTGCCTGGGACCCCCCTCCTCATTGGCTGAGACAGCACCATGGCACCATTAACTGCTGCGGTCAAAGTCAGTCAACCAATGAGGAGAGAAAGTCGGCAGGGTGGGGCCTGGGCTGCGGCTCCGTTTCTGAATAAGTCCGTTCATTTCAAAAGTCCCGCGGACTTGCCCCTAACGGCGGGATTGTCCGCTGGACTGCCAAGTCCAGCGGACTAATTTTAAAACAAAACTTAAAACTTTGGCGCCAAAAAGTCTGCGGGACTTTGGCGCCAAAAAGTCCGCCGGCGCCCACACACGAGGGGATTATCCGCTGGACTTCAGTCCAGAGGATAATCCCGCGGGATTGTCCCTTCGTGTGTACGCGGCATAACACTACCCTCTGTCCAGAATGACAATGCTGCTGGCTAAAGGTGTCTCTGTTGCTCCTGCACCTAGAGTGGAGACACCCTGAGACAGGAAGTGTGTTATTGTAAAAAAAAAAAAAAGGAAAAAAAAATCAGCAGGGGATCAAATACCTTTTCCCCTCACTGTAGAACCAACAGCCAGAGGTGTAGGGCACACTGTCGATCTATTCTGCTAGCACTTAAGAAGTATGAGGAGCCAGTGACATTATGTGAAATTAGATGTATGCCATCTTGCTGCCCTAGACCATTGCTTATGTTGGGTATGCACAAATTTGACCCAGCTCTCCCACCTCACCCCAACAACCATATTCCCTAGCTGGTGCACACTGGTCACCAATCTAACAAATAGGTCTGCAAAAGACAGCTTTATGATTTTGCGTAAGTGTATGTTTTACCGAATCGAATAAATGCCAATGTTACTAGTTCAGTGAAAGGAAAAAAAAAACTAAGAACACAAGCAGTAATTATTGCACATCTTTTACCAGAAGCTTATGGACTTCAGCAGGTGGCAGTAGTTTTAATGTGCTTATTTATCAGTTTTCTATCCTCAGTTGAGTGAAAAATGCTGATAAAATCTGTAAAACAATTTGATTTATAGCGTAAGGCTGTAAGTAGAGTAAATTTAGAAAATACATACAAGTAGTGTAGCTATAAATTATTGTAGCTTACATGAACTCAATAAACGCACAATAGATTACAGCAGTAAAACAACAAAGTCCATTTTATGTAATGAAAGAAGAGTTGTCCATTACTTTTTTGTCATGTCATTTGTTTATAAAGCAGCCAGAAAAACATCATGTACATTATTTATATTGTTATTTATATTGTACAAGTAAGCAGTGAGGCAGTGTAGGCCTATGTGTGTTAAGGCGAAGAGCAAGCTACAGTAATCCTTAGTGACAATTCAAAAATTTGCTTTCCTTGGACTGCCTAGGCCCTAGACTAAAGCCTCATACACACGATCAGACCGTGGACCAACTTTCCTGTGGATTTTTGTCCAAAGGGCGTTGGCCCCAAGTTGGTATTGCATACACACGGCAGGACTTTTTCAGCCAACTTTCACCAAATCACTTGGTTTTTCTGCTCTTTACCGCCACCTTTGGTCAACTTCTGTATTGTTGTCTGATCTTTTGCATTGGTTCTGCATTGGTTTGTACAAAAGTCCGTTGGTTTTGTGTACACACGGTCGGACTTTGGTCCATCGGACTTTTGTTGGCAGAAAGTTGGTCCGTTCGCACAGCCAACAAAAGTCCGATGAAACCTGGAAAAAGTTGGTCCGATGGAGCGTACACACGGTCGGATGTTGGTCCAAAAACAGCTAATTTGCATGTTGGTTGTCAAAAAGTCTGATCGTGTGTATGGGCCTTAACACTAACTATTTCTGCTGAAACCCCATTAGTTGCTCTGGATTTCTTGAAATTATTTATTTTTACATCTTTATCAAATGCCTGTGCATAACTGCCATGAAAAAGCTGTACACGGTATAACATATGGAATTGTAGCCCCCCATTTTTGGAGATGGAAGATTTTTAATTCAACCACTTCAGTCCTGGAAGGATTTACCCCCTTAATGACCAGGCCATTTTTTTTTTTTGCGATACGGCACTGCGTTACTTTAACCGACAATTGCGCGAACATGCGACACTGTACCCAAATAAAATTGATGTACTTTTTCCCCACAAATAGAGCTATCCTTGTTGATATTTGATCACTGCTGCATTTTTTTTTTGCGCTAGAAACAAAAAAATACTTTTTGCTATAATAAATATTACCCCAAAAAATATAAAAAAAAAACGAATTTATTCTTCAGTTTAGGCCGATATATATTCTTCTACATATTTTTGGTAAAAAAAAAATCGCAATAAGTGTATATTGATTGGTTTGCACAAAAGTTATAGCGTATAAATGTCAATGTGATAAAGGTTTAAATTTGAGTAAAATTTGTTGCGTAGAGTGGAAGAGATTAAAAAACTGGAAGATCTAGTCCTCACGGCACAACACAAACAGGAAAAACATTCTAAGGTATGGAGGCTCTGGAATATGTTTATTTTATCTGATGAAGGCCATCCTTACTTAATTCCTGAAGAGCAACACAACACAGACCTAATGAAAATTGATAGCAACGATACACCCATCACCGCCGGGTCAACACCCTCCCTCTCTCCTTTCTCTGTCACTCCCTCCCCCCCCTGAATTACCCTCTTGGCACCTCAGTGCTTTCTGTCTTCTTATTCTCTGACCATTCTGCTGTTTTAGTGGTCGGGGATCAGACAGTCTAAAGCCCCATACACACGGTCAGATTTTTGCATGGATTCTGTCCGATCGGACAATGTTGTTGAAAAATCAGACCGTGTGTATGCACCATCGGACAGTGTACGTCGGATTGTCCGACGGACAAAGTCCTATCTCCTGCTGGATAGATTTGCCGACAACACGGTCCGATCACACCAAATCCGATCGTGTGTACGGTTGTCCGACGGACAAAGTGCTACGCATGCTCAGTTCACATTACAAGACCAAAGCTATTGGCTACTAGCCTCTACGTAGTCCCGTCGTACGCAACGAACGTCACCACGTTCAGAATGATCGGATTTTCCGACAACTTTGTCCGACCGTGTGTACGCAAAACCAACATCGGACAAAGTACGACGGACATGATCCGACGGACCTGGTCCTCGGATAATCCGAGCGTGTGTATGGGGCTTAACACTGTCATGGTAAAATATTACATTAACCCCAATTAATAATATTGTTATGTGTTTCACAATATAGCGGCTCTTATCAATGTTGTCACCCGAGTACATTTTACATTTTCTGTTTTGAGCATTATTGTACTGTACCCTCCCTGACTTTTCTTTAAAAAAACAATAAAACTTGAATATTTGAAAAAAAATAAATTTGAGTAAAATTTGGAATGCTACACTATGGGGGTTATTTACGAAAGGCAAATCCACTTTGCACTACAACTGCACTTGGAAGTGCAGTCGCTGTAAATCTGAGGGGTAAATCTGAAATGAGGGGAAGCTCTGCTGATTTTATCATCCAATCATGTGCAAGCTAAAGTGCTGTTCTTTATTTTCCTTGCATGTCCCCCTCAGATCTACAGCGACTTTACTTCCAAGTGCACTTGCAGTGCAAAGTGGATTTTCCTTTAGTAAATAACCCCCAATGAGTGTTTTTGTATTCTAAAATACAAGGAGAGGAGAACAGAGTGATTTGAGGAAAAACAGAAGTGGCTGATAGTAGGCATAGGAATGGATATACAGTGACACAGGAATAATCAAAAAGCATGTTATAACTTCTTTTTTTTTTTTTTTTTTTTTTTTTTTTTTTTTTTTTTTTTTTTTATGCCACCTCAGAAGAACTATTGGTATAGGACTATATCAGCGAAGCCTTGGCCTCTGTCCCATCTTTGTCTTAACATCACAGTGGCCTGATATTTAATTATTCACATAATCTGTTAAGTCCCACTTACTTTTGTTGTTGTGGGGCCTTATTAAATTTCCAAAGAAAGGGAAGAAAAAAAAAACAAGGGAAAAACAGAGAACCAATCCCCCTCAATATTATGCTAATTTCAAGACGGTGACCTCAAGGCATTCCATTCTAGGGGAGGAAGGACCCCCCAAATCTTCCTATATATTGTTCACACGTTTTTCTCCTTCTAAACCCCCCCCCTTTTCCCCCCTCCTCCCCCCTACCCCCCCCTCCCTCCACCTAGACCCCTCCCCCCATCGCTACCCTTTTTCCCTTTTTTTCTCTTTTTTTTTTTTTTTTCCCTCTTTTTTTTTTTTTTTTAAAGGTTAATTCATTTCTGACTCCCTATATTCAAAAACACCTCCGCGTAACTCCATGTTCTTTTAAATTTTTCCCAGCATTCCCATTTTCCATTGGGGTTAGTATCTACCTCCTGGTTATCCTTCATACATTCCAACTTATGAGTCACCTCTACTTCATCCCACCATTCACCCACGGAAGGACAGTCAAACTCTTGCCACCTCCTAGGGATTAGTCTTTTTGCGGCATTGAGAAGATGTGGGACCAGTGTGTTCCTATACTGCCTGCCTCCCATCTCCGTTGCATGTAAGAGGACTACCCACGGATCTTTCTTCACTTCTATTTGGGTTATTTCTTTGATGTATCTCAGAACTGTCTCCCAATATTTTTGAATTTTCTGGCATTCCCACCATAAGTGGCCCATGGATCCTTTCTGATTGCATCCTCTCCAACAATTTGGGGATCTCCCTTCCTGAAATTTGCTTGTTATATCAGGGGTCGCGTACCACCTTATTAGGCATTTGTAATTCATTTCCGCTGTTCGCATGTCTACTGATGAACTGTGTGTAAGTTTAAGTATTTTTTTTACCATCTCCGTGTTTACCTGAGACCCCAAATCCCTCTCCCATTTCCCGATGAATGGGGGGGCCTCCAGCCTATCCACCTCGATCAGTAATCTATAAATTTTTGAGATAGTTTTTTTGGAGTTTGCTGCTGTACATATCAGCTCTATCTTCGTCAGGTCTTCGATTGATCTAATCGGTTGTGGTAGTTTTTTAACGAAGTGGCATATCTGGAGGTACCGCCATTCATCCATTTTAAATAAGTCTACTTTATTTTTTAATTCTTTTAGTGCTAGTGGTTGTCCCATTGATATCACTTCCCCTAATTGTGCTTCTTCCTTAATTATCCAATCCCCGCCTATCTCTTTTTTCCCCGGTGGGAAATAATCATTCCCCTTAAGTGCTACTAAAGGTGAGTTGTAATTGCCATTTAATTTCTTATAAAATTTATCCCATATTTTAAACGCGTGCCGTGTGATAACGTGTGTATGTTCCCCCAGTGCTCTGAACCCTGGGGGGTTCCAAATAATCTTTCCCAAGTGAGCATTACTCAAAACCATTTCCAAGTGAACCCATCTTTTATTTGTGTTTATTTTCCCCCATTCTGGTATTCTTATTAGTGCAATTGCGTGGTAATAACTGATAACATCGGGGACTGCCAGTCCCCCCTGATTCTTACCCTGTTTTAAAATTTGTAACGAAGTGCGGTGTTTTTTATTTTTCCACACAAAGTTCATCATTATTGACTTAAGCTTCCTAAGATATTGATGTGGTAGGGGCAGAGGGAGCATTTGTAATTTATACGTTATTATTGGGAGTATCATCATTTTTACGGTGTTTACTCGCCCAATCCAAGATAAGGGCCTATTAATATATTCATTGCACTTTTTTTTTACTTCGTCCAACAAAGGGAGGTAATTTATTCTATAAAGTTTTTGAACTGAATTGGCTAAGTCTATACCCAGATATTTTATGTGCTTCTTCCATACAAATTTGTAGTCTTTTTTTATAGCCTGCTGTTCCGTTTTATTTAAGTTTATGTTGAGTATGTGAGATTTTGATGAATTGATACGAAAATTTGAGAGAACTCCATATGTTCTAAGAGTCTCTAAAAGGATGGGCATCGATCTTTGAGGCTGGCATACATAAAACAGGACATCATCGGCGAAGGCGGCCAACTTATGGGACTCGCCTTCTACCCTGAGCCCCTCAATATCTGGATTTCTTCTAATCGAGGCCAATAGAGGCTCTAAGGCCAAAATGAAAAGAAGGGGGGACAGGGGGCAGCCCTGCCTCGTTCCATTCCACATTTCGAAGGGTGGGGAAAGAACTCCATTAACCTTGACCCTGGCCTTCGGATGCCGATATAGGGCTTTGATGTGACGTAAAAATATCGGGCCAAACCCCATGTACTCCAGTGTACTAAACATGAACCCCCAGTCTACTCTATCAAACGCTTTCTCTGCATCTATTGACAGAAGCAGACTGGGGGCCCCTAAGTCCCTCATTTTCTGGAGGGCCAGTAGAGTTCGCACTCCATTGTCCCTCCCTTCTCTTCCAGGTACAAATCCCACTTGATCGGGATGGATCAGTGCCCCCAGAAGCCCTTTCATTCTCTCTGCAAGAATTTTGGCGTACAACTTAGTGTCGGAGTTTAGCAGAGAGATGGGCCTATAACTGGAACACACCGACCCATCCTTCCCGTCTTTTGGAAGGACAGTTATGGTTGCTAGCAGGGAGGCCTCCCCCATGTCATATTCCTGGCCCAGGCCATTCATATATTGTTGGAGTCTAGGAATCAGGATCTCCTTAAAGGTTTTGTAATATAAAATAGAGAAGCCATCGGGGCCCGGACTTTTCCCTGCCGAGGTGTTCAGCAGAGCCCTCATTATTTCCGTTTCAGATATTGGCTGTTCCAACGCCTCTCTTTCCTCCTGACCTAGAATCTCCAGCCCTGCTCTATTCAGAAAGTCAAATATTTTTTTTTTGTTATTCTCTTTTTTACCCACCTTAGAGTCTACCGAATAAAGCTCTTCATAATACTCCTTAAAAGAAGAAGCAATGTCATATGATACATATTTAAACTCTCCATTTTTGCTTTGAATTTTTTCTATAAAGTTCTTTGTTTTTTGTTTTCGTACGATTTTCGCTAGATGCTTACTGGATTTGTTCCCCCAAATGTATCGTTCTTTTGCTGTCCTATTGAGTATCTGTTTTGCTTCGTGGTCGACGTAGTCTTTTAGTTCATCTCTTTTTGCTAACATTTCTTGGTAGGCTTCCCTATTTTGGGCCGACGCTGACTTATGTTTTTGTTCCAAGCTATTTAGTTCACTCGTCAATTCCTGTACTTTCCTCGTCCTCTCCTTTTTTTTCCATGAGGCTTTCCCTATCAAGATCCCTCGGATGAATGCTTTGTGTGCCTCCCAAAGATTAGCTCCATTGACTTCCCCATTGTCGTTGTTAATGAAGAATCCTGTCAGTTCCCTTTTCACATACTCAACCACTTCCCCATCTCTTAATAAGTCTTCATTCAATTTCCATCCGCATGACGGGGTTTTATGTTCGGGAACCGCGAGGGTCACTGAAACTGGGGCATGGTCAGATAGTGTGATTGTCTCAATTTTTGTTTGAATTACTCTGTCTAGGATTCCATGTTCTAAAAGTATGTAATCCAGTCTCGTGTACGTCCCGTGGACAGGGGAGAAAAACGTGTAATCCCTCTTCTGCGGGTGTTGGATCCTCCAAATATCCACCAGTTGCTTATTGCTCAGTTTATTTTTTAATGAGGATAATTGAACGTTCCTTGTCCCCTGTCCACCGGACGAGCTATCTACACGTGGGTCCATAGTGAAGTTGAGGTCTCCCATAAGGATCACATAGCCCCCCCTGAAGGCACCCAACTTTCGTAGTATCTCCCCCAGGAATTTAATGGGGTTTATATTCGGGGCATAGACATTTGCCAACGTATAGGTTGTTCCATACAGGGTTCCCTTCAAGAACAAGTACCTTCCCTCTGGGTCTGCTCTTCTGTCTTCCAACTTAAATTGAATATCGTCCGAAAAGCCTATAGCAACCCCTTTCGATCTACTACAGGGGGTGTCCGCATAGTACCAAGTAGGATATGTCTTTGAGAACAGTTTTGTATTTGTGTTATGGGAGAGATGTGTTTCCTGGAGGAAGACCACACTGGCCCCAAGTCTCCCTATCTCCTCAAGAATTATATGCCGTTTACTTGGGGTATTGATGCCTTTAACGTTATATGTTAGAAATTTTAGTGCCGGAGTCATGTTGTCTTTGAGATTTTAGGTTCCAATTTAAAAGGTAGCGATGGAAGTCTCCCCCCTATCCCCCCCTCTCCTCTCCCCCACCCCCCCCGTTCCCTCCCCCCCTCCTCTCTCCCTCCCTCCCCCACCTCCTCTCTCCCTCCCTCCCCCCACCCTCTCCCTCCCTCCCCCCCCGACCCCTTTCCGGGTCTCTATTCCGAAGTGGGCCCTTTTCATGGGGTCCACTCGAAACAACTTGATCTAAGGTGAGGTGAGGTTCTTTCCCCGCCCCCACCCTCAGCTTCCCTGTTGACATTGGGATGTGGTGGGCTAGGTGGATGTCAATTTTAGGATCCCATCTTATTTATTATCTGTGGTTAGCTCCCCCCAGACCCCACCCCCCTCCCCCCCCCCACACCGCAGGCCCCTCCTCCCAATTTTCAGTCCATCCCGGTAGAGCGGGAATAGGAATGTCTAGGCAGGTACAAAACTCCTGCAACTCCTCCGGGAACCTGAGTCTAGCTGAACGTCCTTCTTTTATGCCAATAAGGCACGCTGGGTACCCCCATTTATATTTTATGTTTCCTTTGCGCAGAGATTCCAACAGGGGTTTTTGAAACCGTCTTCTTTCCAGTGTACGTGCCGAGATATCTGCATAGAGCTGGATTTCGACGCCTTGGTGCCTTATTGGGGTGTTACCCCGAGATTTCGACCAGATTTTCTCTTTGTCCTTATAGTACCGGAACCTAACTATTATGTCTCGTGTTCTGCTATGTTCTGGACGGTCTGGCCTTCCAATACGATGTACTCTCTCAATCACCGGGAACTGCCCCTCATCCAGCCCCAAAATAGGGGAAAAAAGTGTTCTAACTGTTTCTTCCAAGTCCTCCCCCTTTGATTCTGGTAACGCACGAATTCGGATATTTTGTCTTCTGTCTCTGTTCTCATGGTCTTCTAATTTATAAAACATTTCTCTCTGGTTCAGTTGACACCTTATAAGTTGAGTCTTTAAGTTATTAGTTTCATGTTCCATCTTGTCAAATCTCTCCTCCACCCCCTCCACTCTGGTCAGTAAATGGCCCAAATCCTCTCTTAAGGTATTCATTTCCATTTTAATAACATTTTCAACCTTTAGTAACATTTCCTCCATTTCCCTTTTTGTTGGTAATTGGTCTCCACGGTACTGGTCCTCCACCCCACTCGTCTCTACCTCATTTTCTGTTATAGAGTCATCTCTGGGTTGCTCAAGTGACCCTTCCTTTTTTTTGGTAGGGCCTTTGTTTTTCTCCATTGTAGCTTTTTGTTGGGGGCTGCTCACCGGGGTTTTTGGGGATGCTCCTTGTTTTAAATATTGTTGGATAGTACTCGTGTCCCCTTTCGGGGTTTTTGGGACCCCTTTTTTGGACGTTTTGCTTATAGTTTTGCTCATGTTTTCCCTCTTCACCCCTCTTATTCTCCTCCCCAGCTTGAGCTCACTTCCCCCTCCTCTGCTACTATACGCCGCTGGAAAGTGTTTGGTTCCTTCCTTTTCTTCTCTCCTTCCCCTTAGTTTTGCCCCATCGTTCTATTGCGATATAGGCCCTGAGTGAGGATTCCAGGGGGGTCTTTCGCGAGGAGAGTGGGGCAACGGAGGTTAAAAACCTGGCAAAGTGACAATGTCCGTGGATTTGTCTCCAGGGATAACCAACTGTTTAGCCACCCAAAGGTGGGGGGGTAGGGGTCAGGAGAACCAAGGGAGATCAAGAGTGAGGTCTGGAGATAGCATAGGCACCTCTGCCCCTCGTAGCACTTTGACTTGCTTATATTTAGCTGCGTATTCGCTTTTAGGATTGGATTGATCGTTCGATCTTACTACTCCCCCTCCAACTGAGGTTTATACCTCATGAGGGGATCCTGCTGGACCGAAGTGTATGTACCACTTTTGGAGGAAGAGGGTAAGAGATACGGGAGAAAAAAAAAACAAAAAAAAAAAAAAAAGAAGAAAATGAAAAAAGGGCAAAGTTAGCCTTTATGGGGCCCCCTTTCCCCTCTCCTTTCTCCCCTCCTCTCTCCCCCTGCCTGGGTTATGGGCAACAGATACTTCTACCAGTAGTAAATGGAGCGGATGGTCTTTACCGTATTTCATAGGCCCCTCATCCCTCAAGTGTCTTTAATTTAAATTGCAACCATTGATCCTACAATATCACGGCTTCATATGAGGGAAGGGGGAAAAAGGGAGAAAAAAGGAACCAAAACGACAGACGGCTCCACATAAGACAACAGTCCAGCTCAGCACCAGCTCAGCACCTCTGGTTAGGATCCTCTTCTGATAGCCCTTTTCTCACCAGCATCAAAGCCTCAAAGCATCAAAGATAGGCAAAGAAACATTGGATACCCAGGATACAGACTTGCAATACAGTGCCCATTAGATACAATGACACATTGTGATAATCTTTTTGCTTATCTTCATGGCCCAATACCTTCTCCTATTTACTCATGTTATTCGTCTCTTCTAGCTTACCTCCGGATATCGTGGCTTTCTTCACGGTCATTGCAGTGTATATACTCACGGCTTGAGGCAGTTTAGGTTTTTCCTCTGCTGGTTTTCTGCGTCCTATGCTGGGTTCCTCCCAGCTGACAGTATGCGGTATGGGGAGGAGAGGAGAGGGCTACGGCCGGCGGGGGGGGGGGGGGGCGCGGGGAGACGAGGATGACCCCGTACGAGACCGCCCCAACCCGGCCAGCTCAGGCCGGTTCCCGGGGCAATCCGATCCACGGCGTCCCACTCAGATGTCAAACCATTTAACGCTAAGGCGGTCCCGGCTGTTTTCTCTTCGGAGTTCGCCTGCCTCCCCCGGAGCCTCTCACACGCTCCGTGGTGATCCGGCGTCCTCCTTGCCCCGCATCAGCTGACATCCACCCGCGGGCTGACCCCTCCCTCCGTGCCTACGTCCTACGTCGGCACGTCCATCGCCAACGACTGTGCATGTTATAACTTCTAATAATATAGAGCTCAAATGATTACAGCAAATGCAGATCAATCTGTTCCTGAAACATGCTTGTGTCCTAAATATAAGAATTTAAAAAAAAAAGGCCAATATGTATTCTTCTACATATTGTGGTAAACGAAAAAATTCAATAAGCGTATATTGATTGGTTTGCGCAAAAGTTATATTGTCTACAAAATAGGGGAAAGATTTAGGGACTTTTTAAATTTGTATTGGTTTTACCAATAATGGCGGCGTTCTGCGATTTTCAGTGGGACTGCAACATTGCAGTGGACAAATCTTACCCTAAGTGACACTTTTGGTGACCAGTGACACCAATACATAGATCAGTGCTGTAAAAATGCACTGATTACTGTATAAATGGCACTGGCAGGAAAAGGGTTAACACTAGTGGTGATTAAAGGGTTAAGTGTTCCCTAGGGAGGTGCATTCTAACTGTCAGGGGGATGTGCTTACTGGGAGTAGAGAGAGATGGCTGTTCCTTATCACTAGGAACAGCAGAACTCTCTCTACTCTCCTGTCAGAATGTGGATCCGCCTTGTTTACATTGGCAGATCCCTGTTTTGTCTCTGACACACACGCACATTGGCTTCCGCGCCCTAGGCGCACGTGCCCTGTATCTATTACACGACACGACGTACAGGTACATCGTTTCACGCAATAAAGCCAACCTGCCCAGTATATATACTGTGGCTTGTCGGCAAGTGGTTAAAGAATATGTTACCCCAACATTTCATTTTCATGATATGTACCTGCTGTACCATGTGTAAATGTATGAAAAAGTATCCTGTCCTCTTAGTATTGCTTCGTTTGTGTGAAATCCCTGGTGTTCCTGCCAGTCCCTCTACTTTCCTATGATAAACTGACCACACTAAGCAGGAGAACACACCATGGTATGCTGGGAACTTAGCCTGCTCTCCTCCAATGTTCAGACTTGCCCTGACACCTCCCCTCCCTCCCCCACACAGCCTTTCACTGGAAAGATCAGTGCACTGCTGCTTCTCCTCCCCCAGCTCTTATACAACTGACAACAGAGGGTATTTATCCACTTAAGCTCTGGAAGATTTTACCCCCTTCATGACCTGGCCATTTTTTGCTATTAAGTGGCAATTGCGTGGTCATGCAACGATTTACCCAAATTTATTTTATATCATTTTTTTTCATACAAATAGAGCTTTCTATATAAATAAAAAAAATTACTAAAATAAACAAAAATAAAAAACTTTCTAAAATAAAACATATCCAATGAAAACATTTAAAAAAATCAAATTTCTTTATAAATTTAGGCCAAAATGTATTTTGCTACATGTCTTTGTTAAAAAAAAATCCCAATAAGTGTATATTAATTGGTTTGCGTGAAAGTTATAGCATCTACAGACGATGAGATATATACTGGAACTTTTATTTATTTATTTTTTATATTAGAAGTAGCAGTGCTGATCAGTGACTTAAAGTGGGACTATGAGGCTGCATTCACACCTGAGCATAGGCGTCTTTTGGCGTGTTTTAGGCATAATTTTTGTGCATTTTTATACAACATTTTTGAGATTTTGCCTATTTTTATTAGCCAATAGAGAAAACAATTCTGCTGCATTATTTGTTGCTAGGTATTTCAGCTTTTTTAGCTTTTATATCAGCTTTTATTTCTTTTTTATTATTAGTATTTATTACATTTTTTTCATTAGGGTATGGGGTTAGAGTTAAAGCGGAGTTCCACTTAAAAGTGGAACTTCCGCTTTAAGGTCTCCTGACCCCCTGACATGCCACACTTGGCATGCCTTTTTTGTTTGGGGGGCACGGGTACCTAGTTTTGACAGGTACCCAGCTCCCACTTCCACTCGTGTCGCTGCATCGGAGATGTTCTCCTCTCCCCTCCCTCCCTGCAGTCTTCTGGGACACGTCACAGGACCCAGAAGATTTCCCGGCCAGTCAGGACACGCAGTGTAACTCGCGCATGTGGAGTGCGCACCCGGCTGTGAAGTCGCAAGCTGTCACAGCCGGGTGCCCACGCTTGCAATGCCTGCGGAAAGGAGAAGGAGAGAAGCGAGGCTTTGGGTGGACTCATTGCTGGACGCATCGCTGGACCGTGGGACACTTTTTGTAGCTGCTGACTTTTAATAAACACAGAAATGGATGGAACTCCGCTTTAAGGTTAGGGGAGGGTTAGGATTATTTTTTTTTATTTTTTTTGTTAGGTTAGGGAGTTAATACTACTACTAATAATAATAATAATAAAAAAAAATGAATAAATAAATGTAAAATAAATACACAAATAAAAACAAATATACATAAATAAATTATTATTATTATACACAATTTATATAGCGCCAACAGTTTACGCAGCACAAGGGGGGACAACACAATTACATTACAGTTCAATACAAAAGGTACAGGAGGGCCCAGTTGTTAGGTGGGTGTGGGATAGGCTTCCCTGAAGATATAAATAAATAATAATAAATAAATAATAAATACATTCAATAAATGAATACTAAGTAATAATAAATAAATAATTTGTTTTGAATCGATATTATAATCAATAAATAATTAACCCTTACCCCTAACAAAAAAAATTATAATAATAAATAATTAAACACAAAATAAATAAATAAATACATACATTATTATTAATATTTTTTTTGTTTGATTTGGGTGTTTGTTATTATTATCATTATGATTAATAATAATAATAATTTATTTATATTTTTTTTAAGGTTAGTGGTTAATTATTTATGCACACAAAAGCATACAAATAGCGCGTTTCTTTTCATTTCTATAAGAACAAAAACGTGCCAAAAATACTCAAATCTGCCCAATTCGAGCTACAAAAAAGCGCCAGAGCTTTTTTGTGCTTCAGGCGTTTGGCTTTAGGTGACTTGTAGTGGAGATATGAACCATCTCAATAGAGAATAATAGATTTTTTCTACTCCAGTGTTTTGGAGCTTTGAACTTCAAGCTACAAAACGCTGAGGTGTGAATGGGGCCTGAAAAAAGTGCGGTTGTAAATCTGATGCCGCGTACACACGACCGGAATTTCCGGCAGACTAGGTCCGACGGAATTAGTCCATTGGACAATCGGATCATGTGTGGGCTAATCCGATCGTTTTTCGTTAAAAAAATCAGACGGACCTAGAAATAGAACATGTTTCAAATAGGACTCAATTCCTATTGGGAAAACAGTTTTTCTGTATGCTGGTCCGACGGACCAAATACGATGCAAGGAAAGCTATTGTCTACTGGCTATTGAACTTCCTTTTTTAGTCCCGTTTACGTCATCACATTCAAAACGAATGGACTTTCGAACAGACTTGGTCCGTTCGTGTGTGGCCAAATCCAGTCGTTCAGAAAGTCCATTGGAACTCCGTCGAAAGTCCGTCGGGAAAACCATCGGACCTAGTCTGCTGGAAAGTCCAGTGGTGTGTACGCGGCATGACACTATCCGACACTTTGTGGTAACCGACCAACTGACACTGACATCACCAGTGACACCAATACAGTTATCAGTACTAATAATATACACTGTCACTGTACTAATGACACTTGCTGGGAAGGGGTCAACATTTAGGGGCAATAAAATGGTTAACTGTGTGCCTAACAATGTTTATTCTGTGTACTATTTTTACCAAGCAATGTGCTGGTTTTTACTCCATGCTTAGGAGGGAGAAAAAAACAGCACATCATTGCTCTCTGTATATAGCTCTGTGTTGGTAAACAACACGGGGCTCTCTACAGACAGTAACAATGAGATGTTTTTTTCCTCCCTGCTACGCAGGGAATGAAACTTTCTTCTGTCACTCACTCAGCCAATCAGCGGGTTCTGCCCATTGGCTGGGACCCACTGATGGGCTTTTGCTGTAGAAAATGACAGCACAGCTGAGGTGGCAGGCACAGGTGCATTCACCCCCTACCCGGAGTTACTGGATCACATACATGTACGTGACCCAGCACAGCCAGGCCGCCCTGTAGCGGTACATCTACTCTGAGCAGTCCGGAAGCTGTTACAATGTTTTTTATATCTATACACAAATGCTTTGCCTTTCATTTCTATTTTAAACTGAATGGGTTGTTTTACAAGGTGATCGTTTACAATCACTTTAACTGATACACATTGCTGAAACCATTGTGACAACTGACCATATTTAGTATTTATCAGTTTCATGCCACCAGAAATGTCTATTCATGTTATATTATCAAGTATCAAACCAAGTGTGGAGATCTGGAAATTGCTTGTACATGCAAGACCATAAGGGCTACCATCAGTATTTTTATGACAGTGTTGACAATTAAGAAGTGTTAGTGAAGTACACCTAATGAGACACTGATTATTTTCTGACCTGATTGCTACGCACTGAGGCTGGTACTCTATTAGGCCATGGCCACTTCTAGTCCCATGCCACCTCTGCCATGTAGTATGCTTCCAACAAGATTATTATTAAAAACTGAGGAACTCTATAATACCATAGCCACTCTTTATCTCAGGCCAGCTATGCAATGTAATATGCTTCCAACTCTAATATTCTGCAGTATTCTAATGTCAACAGTCAGAATACAAATATTAATGCCACTCTGCACCACTAGTAAGCTAAGCTCTGATTAATAAAAAGTCAGTGTCAATACACCACAATATTATATTGTACTACACTACTATGACAAAAGAGTTGCTGAAAGGTGGTAGGAAAAATATTTTGGTGTTTATTGTGGAAAAGAAATATTTTAATTAAGGAAAGAATGTCCCTGAAAAGAATGTATGGAAAAGAACAGCCAACTGGCATAGTGATGATACTTTCAGTACCTGTCTTTTTTAAAAGCCAAGACTGTCTAATTCTGCAGCCAGTTTTTGTGAACTGAAAAGTTGCTGTACTGGAGAAGGTAAAGTTTTATATTCGTATTTTATATCAAGATTTGTACACAAAACAATTAACAAATAAAAAGAGAGCTGCAGACAAAACACAACAGTAATAAAGGTAAAATTACATTATGTGCACAATTGTTTAATTAGAGGTTATGGGATTTTTTAGGTGCATGCTCAAAAAATCATGAAAATATCATTAAAATATAACCATTAAAAGGTAAGTATTTCATAAAAGCAACGCAGTGCACTACAAAAGAATCATACAGTACAGTCCTTGTGGGTACAGCATGGTGGCATGGTTCCCAACATGTTTTGCCCTATAACTGGAGCTTCCTCAGGGGATGCTGTCCAGAGCCTTCTAACAAAAGAAACATAAGAATACATATATTGTCACAAATTTCATAATCAAAATATTTTTTACATATTTTAGCATCAACATTGGTATTACAACATGTGTGCAGGTACATCTCAGAGAATCCCCACTTACCCCAGAATATAGCGTTTGAAATTAATGGTGGTTCAGCAAGTTAAACAGACACCATATGACCAAACCCCGGAATGCAGTCAACCACAGGAGGCATTAAAGGACCAGCTACAAAAATAATATTTAAATTAAAAAAGCAGAATGTAAGTGTATCAGTAATATTGATTGTTGCAGCAAAAATGCCTATAAATGAAACGTACACTTACGAAGTCTAGTTTTCAGAAAAAGAAAACCAAACCAAAACCAAATCCTCATGTTTTCTTTTTCTGCCTACTAGACTCCGTAAGTGTACATTTTATTTATAGGCATTTTTGCTGCAACAATCAATATTACTGATACACTTACGTTCTGCTTTTTTGATTTAAATATTATTTTTGTAGCTGGTTTAATGCCTCCTGTGGTTGCCTGCAGTCCGATGTTTGGTCACATGGTGTCTGTTTAACTCCCTGAACCACCATTAATTGCAAACGGTAGATTCTGGGGTAAGTGGGGATTCTCTGAGATGTACATGCACACATGTAGTAATACCAATGTTGATGTTAAAATATTTTAAATATTTTGATTATGAAATTTCTGACAATATATATATTCTTATGTTCCTTTTGTTAGAAGGCTCTGTTACTCAAGTGGACAGCATCTCCTGAGGAAGCCTCAGTTATAGAGCAAAACATGTTGGGAACCATGCCACCATGCTGTACCTACAAGGACTGTACTGTATGAGTTTTTTTTAATGCACTGCGTTGCGTTTATGAAATACTTACCTTTTAATGATTATTGATAAAATGTATACATTTTAATTATATTTTCATTATTTATTGATGCACCTAAAAAATCCCATAACCGCCAATTACACAATTTAACCAAGGGATGTGGTGCTATATTGTTGGTATATTGTCCATAAACTTAGCTATTCCTACATTATATGCACCCCTACAGTTTTGTTGTGTGAACCCTTGTTGAGTTCTCTGCATTAACAGTCATATCTTTACTGCTCAAATGACAAAGTGGATGTAAACCCTCACAAGACTCCCTACATAGGTTTTACATGCATATATGTTGTCTTTCCCTTTCTATATTCTAATCTAGACAGTGCACATGGTGTTACAAATGTTTCTTCCTGTTTCAGCAGTGGAAGGAGTCTGGGCATACACTGTGTGAGCTGATTGGAGGAAAGGCACCCCCCCCCCCCCCCCCACACACATAGGCAGAGGAACAAAGAAACATGCATAGCTGTACTGTGAATAGACTAGCTCTCTGTTTGTCTGTCTCTAAGTTACCTCCCCAACACAAAATTCCTAGCTGTTTTTATCTCCTGTGTCTGAGAACTTTTCAGAAGTTATGCTGATAACAGAAGAACGGAGCAGCAGAAAGTCACAGAGCTTTGGAGAGAGATAAGTAAACACTGCAAACTCCTATTCTTGCTCTATACCTCTTTCCTGGGCCAGTTGATAACCTCCCATGGCTTCCAATACCACATCTAGGCCGATGACACCCAGATCTATCTCTCCACTCCTCAACTCACCCCCCTCAATCTCCTCACAGATCTCAAACTTACCGAACTCACACCACTTTCTCAACCTCAATCTTTCTAAAACTGAGCTTGTTATACTTCCTCCTTCCCGGCCCCCCCCCCCCCCCCCCATGACTTTACCATTAAGATCAACAGCACAACCATTGGTCTCTCCACACATGCCAGGGTGCTGGGTATAATCCTTGACTCTGACCTCTCCTTCAGCTCCCACATCCAATCACTGGCTAAATCCTGCAGCCTTAACCATTTAAGCCCCGGACCATTTTGCTGACCAAAGACCGGAGCACTTTTTGCGATTTGGCACTGCGTCGGCTTGACTGACAATTGCGCGGTCGTGCAACGTGGCTCCAAAAAAAAATTGACGTAATTTTTTTCCCACAAATAGAGCTTTCTTTTGGTGGTATTTGATCACCTCTGTGGCTTTTATTTTTTGCGCTATAAACAAAAATAGGGCGACAATTTTGAAAAAAACATTTTTTTACTTTTTGCTATAATAAATTTATTAAAAAAATTTTTTTTTCCTCAGTTTAGGCCGATACGTATTCTTCTAAATATTTTTGGTAAAAAAAATTGCAATAAGCGTTTATTGATTGGTTGGCGCAAAAGTTATAGCGTCTACAAAATAGGGGTTTGTTTTATGGCATTTTTATTAATATTTTTTTTTTACTAGTAATGGCCGCGGTCTGCGATTTTTATCATGACTGCGACATTATGGCGGACACATCGGACAATTTTGACACATTTTTGGGACCATTGTCATTTTTATAGCGATCAGTGCTATAAAATTGCATTGATTACTGTAAAAATTACACTGGCAGTGAAGTGGTTAACCACTAGAGGGCTAGGTTGGGTTAAGTGTGTCCTGGGGAGTGTTTCTAACTGTTAGGGGGATGGGCAACGAACGACACTTCACTGATCATAGCTCCTGATCACAGGGAGCTATGATCAGTGACACTGTCACTAGGCAGAACGGGAGATGCTTGTTTACATTAGCATCTCCCCGTTTTTCAGCTCTGTGAGACGATCGCGGTATCCCCTCAGCGATCGAGTCCGCGGGACCCGACTCACGGAGCTCCCGGCAGGGTCGCGCGTGCGCCGCTGGCGGCGAGCACGTGACCACACCCCGGCAAATTCAAAGTGATGTACCTGTACGCCCATTTGCCCAGCCGTGCCATTCTGCCAACGTAAATCTACATGCGGCGGTCGGCAAGTGGTTAACCTCCGCAACATCTCCAGAATTCGACCCTTCCTGACTAATGACACCACAAAGCAACTTATTCACTCCTTGATTATTTCCCGCCTTGATTACTACAACTCTCTACTTAATGGCCTACCCTTACACAGGCTATCCCCCCTTCAGTCTATTATGAATGCTGCTGCTAGACTAATACACCTCACTAACCGATCCGTGACTTATTCAGGGAAGCCTATACCACACCCACCTAACAACTGTCCCAGAGCCACCCTCATCAAATCATTCCCTGCATCTATTACCTTTTGTACCACCACCCCCTCCCTGTAGAATGTAAGCTCTACGAGCAGGGCCCTCCTGTCCCTTCTGTATTGGACTGTACTGTAATTGTGCTGTCCCCCCTCTACATTGTAAAGTGATGCGTAAACTGTTTGCGCTATATAAATCGTGTATAATAATAATTTCAAGAATGGAGTTTACATTCACTTTAGTCAAAGTACTTAATGTAAAAAAATTACTTTTTCCCCTACCTCATAAAAATGCTTTTATATGTGTACACTACCTGAAGTGCAGGCACAGTGCAGTTTACACTTCCGCCTCATTCTTGTGTGAAAATACACAAGATTGAATCATTAGTGGCTGCCTAAAGGCTGAAGTATAATGACACGGGACCTGGAAGAAGTAGCAGAACAGATGGCAGCATGGGACAGAGCGGCTACAGCGAGCCTGGAGGGAGGAGGGCACACTAGTAGGTAAGTGTTCCATAACGTGCAAGAATGCTGTCCATACATGCATATTATGGCAAGAAATATAATAAACTTTGCGCCTGATAAGCAAATATAAAGGTGTATTTAAATGTGACAATTATTGAATATACAGTGGGGACAAAAAGCATTCAGACCCCCTTAAATTTTTCACTCTTTGTTATATTGCAGCCATTTGCTAAAATCATTTAAGTTCATTTTTTTTCCTCATTAATGTACACACAGCACCCCATATTGACAGAAAAATACAGAATTGTTGAAATTTTTTCAGATTTATTAAAAAATAAAAAATGAAATATAACATGGTCCTAAGTATTCAGACCCTTTGCTGTGACACTCATATATTTAACTCAGGTGCTGTCCATTTCTTCTGATCATCCTTGAGATGGTCCTACACCTTCATTTGAGTCCAGCTGTGTTTGATTATACTGATTGGATTTGATTAGGAAAGCCACACACCTGTCTATATAAGACCTTACAGCTCACAGTGCATGTCAGAGCAAATGAGAATCATGAGGTCAAAGGAACTGCCTGAAGAGCTCAGAGACAGCATTGTGGCAAGGCACAGATCTGGCCAAGGTTACAAAAAAATGTCTGCTGCACTTAAGGTTCCTAAGAGCACAGTGGCCTCCATAATCCTTAAATGGAAGACGTCTAGGACGACCAGAACCCTTCCTAGAGCTGGCCGTCGAAGAGCCTTGGTGAGAGAGGTAAAGAAGAACCAAAAGAGCTCCAGAAATGCAGTCGGGAGATGGGAGAAAGTTGTAGAAAGTCAACCATCACTGCAGCCCTCCATTAATTGGGGCTTTATGGCAGAGTGGCCCGACGGAAGTCTCTCCTCAGTGCAAGACACATGAAAGCCTGCATGGAGTTTGCTAAAAAAAAACACCTGAAGGACTCCAAGATGGTGAGAAATAAGATTCTCTGGTCTGATGAGACCAATATAGAACTTTTTGGCCTTAATTCTAAGAGGTGTGTGTGGAGAAAATCAGGCACTGCTAATCACCTGTCCAATACAGTCCCAACAGTGAAGCATGGTGGTGGCAGCATCATGCTGTGGGGTGTTTTTCAGCTGCAGGGACAGGACGACTGGTTGCAATCAAGGGAAAGATGAATGTGGCCAAGTACAGGGATATCCTGGACGAAAACCTTCTTCAGAGTGCTCAGGATCTAAGACTGGGCCGAAGGTTTACCTTCCAACAAGACAATGACCCTAAGCACACAGCTAAAATAATGAAGGAGTGGCTTCACAACAACTCCGTGACTGTTCTTGAATGGCCCAGCCAGAGCCCTGACTTAAACCCAATTGAGCATCTCTGGAGAGACCTAAAAATGGCTGTTTACCATCCAACCTGACAGAACTGCAGAGGATCCCCAAATCCATGTGTGAAAAACTTGGTGCATCTTTCCCAAAAAGACTCATGGCTGTATTAGATCAAAAGGGTGCTAAATACTGAGCAAAGGGTCTGAATACTTAGGACCATGTGATATTTCAGTTTTTCTTTTTTAATAAATCTGCAAAAATGTCAACAATTCTGTGTTTTTCTGTCAATATGGGGTGCTGTGTGTACATTAACCACTTCAGCCCCGGACCATTTGGCAGCCAAAGGACCAGAGGTCTTTTTTCAATTTCGCACTGCACTACTTTAACTGTAATTGCGCGGTCATGCAATTTTGTAACCAAACGAAATTTGCGTCCTTTTCTTCCCACAAATAGAGCTTTCTTTTGATGGTATTGATTGCCTCTGTGATTTTTATTTTTTGCGATTTAAACGGAAAAAGAGCGAAAATTTTGAAAAAAAAAAGAGATTTTCTACTTTTTGTTATAAAAAAAATCTAATAAACTCAATTTTAGTCAAACATTTGGGCCAAAATGTATTCAGCCACATGTCTTTAGTAAAAAAAATGCCAATAAGCGTATATTTATTGGTTTGCGCAAAAGTTATAGCGTCTACAAACTAGAGTACATTTTCTGGAATTTACACCGCTTTTAATTTATGACTGCCTATTTCATTTCTTGAGGTGCTAAAATGGCAGAGAAGTACAAAACCCCCCCCAAATGACCCCATTTTGGAAAGTAGACACCCCAAGCTATTTGCTGAGAGGCATGTTGCCCATTGAATATTTTTTTTTTTAAAGTGATTGAATAAAGACAAAAAAAAAAAAGATTTTTATTTTTTTCAAAAAGTTGTCACTAAATGATATATTGCTCACACATGCCATAGTTATATATGGAATTGCACCCCAAAATACATTTTGCTTCTCCTGAGTATGGGGATACCACATGTGTGGGATTTTTGGGAGCCTAGCCGCGTACGGGGCCCCGAAACCCAAGCACCGCCTTCAGGATTCTAAGGGTGCAAATTTTTGATTTCACTCCTCACTACCTATCACAGTTTCGAAGGCCATAAAATGCCAAAATAGCACAAAACCCCCCCAAATGACCCTATTTTGGAAAGTAGACACCCCAAGCTATTTGTTAGAGGCATGGTGAGTATTTTACAGCTCTCATTTGTTTTTGAAAATGAAGAAAGTAAAGAAAAAAAAATTTTTTTTTTTCTTTTTTCAATTTTCAAAACTTTGTGACAAAAAGCGACATCTGCAAAATACTCACAATACCTCTCAGCAAATAGCTTGGGGTGTCTACTTTCCAAAATGGGGTCATTTTGGGGGGTTTTATGCCATTCCATGGCCTCCGAAACTGTGATTGGCAGTGAGAAGTGAAATAAAAAAATTACACCCTTAGCCTGAAGGCGGTGATTGGTTTTTGGGGTTCCGTACGCAGCTAGGCTCCCAAAAAGTCACACATGTGGTATCCCCGTACTCAGGAGAAGCAACAGAATGTATTTTGGGGTGTATTTCTACATATGCCCATGACATGTTTGAGCAATATATCATTTAGTGACAACTTTTTGTAAAAAAAATATATATATATTTTTTTTTTCATTATTCAATCTCTTGGGACAAAAAAAAAAAATATTTAATGGGCTCAACATTGCTCTCATCAAATAGCTTGGGGTGTCTACTTTCCAAAATGGGGTCATTTGGGGGGGGTTTGAACTGTCCTGGCATTTTATGCATAACATTTAGAAGCCTATGTCACACGTCACCCACTCTTCTAACCACTTGTAGACAAAGCCCTTTCTGACACTTTTTGTTTACATGAAAACATATTTTTTTTTTGCAAGAAAATTACGTTGAACCCCCAAACACTATATATAATGTTAAAGCAAAGGCCCTACAGATTAAAATGGTGGGTGTTGCATTTTTTTTTTTCCACACAGTATTTGCGCAGCGATTTTTCAAACGCATTTTTTTGTGGAAAAAATACACTTTTTTTTATTTTAATGCACTAAAACACACTATATTGCTCAAATTTTTGATGAAATAAAAAATATGATCTTAGGCCGAGTACATGGATACCAAACACGACATGCTTTAAAATTGCGCACAAACACGCAGTGGCGACAAACTACATACATTTTTAAAGCCTTTAAAAGCCTTTACATGATACCACATTAGATTCACGGAGGAGGTCTACTGCTAAAATTACTGCCCTCGATCTGACCTTCGCGGTGATACCTCACATGCATGGTGCAATTGCTGTTTACATATGACGCCAGACCAACGCTTGTGTACGCCTTTGCGCAAGAGAAGGGGGGGCAGGGGTGCTTTTTTTATTTTTTTTGTTTTTTTTTTTATTTATTTAGCTTTTTTATTTTTATTTTTAAACTGTTCCTTCCATTTTTTTTCTTTGTTATGATTTTTATTGTTATCTCAGGGAATGTAAATATCCCCTATGATAGCAATAGGCAGTGACAGGTACTCTTTTTTTGAAAAAATTGGGGTCTATTAGACCCTAGATCTTTCCTCTGCCCTCAAAGCATCTGACCACACCAAGATTGGTGTGATAAAATGCTTTCCCAATTTCCCAATGGCGCGGTTTATATCCGGGAGGGGGGACATTCCCTCCCACTGCTTGTAAAAGCAGTCTAGAGGCTAATTACCCGCTAGAATTGCTTTTACATGAAAGCCGATCACTGGCTGAAAAGAATGATACCAAGATGATACCTAAACCTGCAGGCATCATTCTGGTATAACCATTCAAAGTCCAGCAACATACTGGACATATATTGTAATCTTTTTTTTTTTCATGCAGCCTCTTGGCTGAACGAAAAAAAGAGATTGATTGGTGGGTATGCCCACCATTAGAATACCTCCCTTCATCCACCCACTTCTAATGATGGGCATACATGCACCATTTATATATGCCGATGCATGGGGGCATCCTCCCGCAAAAGTTATGCCGTGTACACACGGTCGGAATTTCGACCGTATGTACGTGGCATTAGGAGCCAATCGCTCCTCCCCCCCCCCTGCTGCCCCCATGCTTCGACATATATGCTCTTTTTTTTAACTGTGGTGGTGAAATCACCTCCTACAGTGTTGGAGTCGCGTCTTTATGTATCGTGGGAGCAAACGCTGTTGCTGTCAAGATAAATAAATCCGCGTTGCAACTGAATGGCGCACCTGAAAACAAAAAAATGCTTAACACTAAAACACAGTAAACAAAATTACATACCTGAAAAGCAAGCATGATAAAACATGATAAAACATAATAAAACATTGCAGAATAGAATGGAGTAAAAAAAGAGCAACAATAGAGAGAGAATAGAGTGAGAGAGAGAACAATAAAACGACAACTATTTTATTTTTTTTTATTTTTTTGAGATTCACAGGTAAAAAAAGCTCCTGACTGAAGCGACTGAATCAAAACGCTACCACAAAAAAAACTGTTAGCGATCGCAGGGATCAGGCCTGACTCTGCGAACGCTGCAGTTATGTGTGCTTAGTGTTTTGTAAGTGACAGTGATCGATCGATACTGCACTTGGGTGGGCTGGGCTGGGCGGAGGGGGAAAACGCAGGTGCTAGCAGGTATCTGGGCTGATCCCGCTAACAATGCGTTTTTTTTGGAACCCTAAACTGCTGGGACGCTAGTATAGATCTGATCAGATCAGATATTGATCTGTTCAGATACTGTGCCACTAAGGGAGGTGTATGCTTTGTGCGTGGGTGTTTGCGGTACTGGCACTAACCTGGGGCGACGCAGACCTTATTTGACCCTAAAACCTAATTGATATCACCCGCCGGGCGATCAGGGGGTTAAACCGTTATTGGGTAATAAATGGCGGGTGCCCTGACAGTATAAAAAACAAGCTAACTAACCAGCGTCACCCGTAACAGTAATACAAAAAAAAACTGGTTACCTAGCGACACTAATGCAGCGATCAGAAAAACGATCGCTTAGTGACACTGGCAAAAGGGGGTGAAAGGGTTAACTAGGGGCAATCAGGGGGTTAAACCTTTATTAGGATATATTTGGGGGTACCTGACGCTATATAAAAACCTTAAGGGGAACCTAAATAACGAAATAACTAACTGGCTAACCAGCGTCACCAGTGACAGTTATACAGTGATCACTGGTGAAAGGGTTAACTCTAGGGGCAATCAGGGGGTTAAAACCTTTATTTAGGTTGTAATATGGGGGTACCTGACCTATAAACCTATTTATGAACCTATATAAACATGGCGGTTACCTAAAAAAAAAAAATGGTTACCTAGCGACACTAATGCAGCGATCAGAAAAACGATCGCTTAGTGACACTGGCAAAAGGGGGTGAAAGGGTTAACTAGGGGCAATCAGGGGGTTAAAACCTTTATTAGGTAATATATGGGGGTACCTGACGCTATATAAAAACCTGACGGGGAACCTAAATAACGAAATAACTAACTGGCTAACCAGCGTCACCAGTGACAGTTATACAGTGATCACTGGTGAAAGGGTTAACTCTAGGGGCAATCAAGGGGTTAAAACCTTTATTTAGGTTGTAATATGGGGGTACCTGACCTATAAACCTATTTATGAACCTATATAAACATGGCGGTTACCTAAAAAAAAAAAATGGTTACCTAGCGACAGCAGTGACACTAATACAGCGATCAGAAAAACGATCGCTTAGTGACACTGGCAAAAGGGGGTGAAAGGGTTACCTGGGGGGCAATCAAGGGGTTAAACCTTTATTAGGGGGGGGTAGGGGGCTACCTTGGACCTAAAACTAACTGCACTGACAGTTATTACAGTCACACTGACACTAAATGCAGTGATCAGTAAAAAAAATGATCACTGCAATTAGTGACACTGTGACTGGGGGGGGAGGGGGTGATCTGGGGGGTGATCAGGGGGTGACAGGGGGGTGGAATATGTGCCTAACTGTACTGGTGTCAGTGTACTGTTGTGCACTAACCTTTACATGTTCGCCGCTCGGCGTCTCCGGTCACATAGACCGGCGCACCGAGCGTGACATCACTTCCGCCTTCCTGTCTATACAATAGACAGGAAGGGGAAGCTTTTCATTGGCCAGGAGCGATCGCGAGGGGGTGGCCAGAAACCACTGGCCGTCCCCTCGTCCCGGATCGCTCCTGAAGCGATCCCGACCGTCCCCGCCGGCGGAGGGGGGTCCGATCGGACCCCCCAACCGCCGGAAGAATGTCACGTACAGGTACGTGATTCTGCCTGTACGTGCCATTCTGCCGACGTATATATACAGGGGGCGGTCGGGAAGTGGTTAATGAGGGAAAAAAAATTACCTAAATGATTTTAGCAAATGGCTGCAATATAACGGGGTCTGAATACTTTCCGTCCCCACTGTATATAATAATATCAACCAGCTGCTGTCCCCACTAAAGTGTTTAAGTGCTTTAGATCCAGTGAATTTTAAACAAAGGGAGCGCTCAAAAATGATTAACAAAAATCAATCCTAGGTATGCATATTAATAAATGACAATATCTATGATAATTAATAGTATTGCAAAACAAATTAATTCAGTGAATTAGTGAATATCAACCAAATGCAGTGATATAGTACACTAGTACATAAAATCATGTGCAAGAAGTGCAAATAAATAAATATATATATATATATATATATATATATATATATATATATATAAAGTCCTTGTGCAAAAAACAGCAACTTGCATCCATGCAGTGATTAGACTTATTCAAAATTCCTTAAGAGAAACGCCTTCACCATTGGATCACCCAAAAGTGCTCAGATAAATTGGCTGCTTACCATAAAGCAATTACCACTTTAAGGCCCCTTTCACACGGGACGGATCCGTATTGATCCGCCCCGTGAAGATCCGCTGCTCAGCGCGGATCGCTCAGCTGATCCCCGCTGGGCCGGCTGATGACAGGGCGGTCCCTGCACACTGTGCAGAAACCGCCCTGTCAGATCTCCGCTTTCCCCTATGGAGGATCGGATGAACATGGACCGCCTGTCCGTGTTCATCCGATCTGCTCTGCAGACGGATGGAAAAATAGGGTTTTCCTCCGTCTGCAGAATCGGACAATAGCGGAGGCGGACGATAGCGGGTGTCAGCGGATGCTCATCCACTGACACCCGCTATCCCATAGGGATGCATGTATGTCCATTTTTCATCCAAAAACGGATGGATGAAAAACGGACATACGGTTCGCATGTGTGAAAGGGGCCTAACTAAAAAGTAGGTCAAACAACGCTTGTAGCAGAACCTGTCTGCTGGCAGCCTGGACCTGCAGTATGACTTTCTCCCATCAAGGATTATGGATGTATATGTGAAGAAATAATATAGGAAACGGCCATCGTGTAATCCCGTTTTATTAAAAATAGGTAATAAAAATAATTTAAAAACATATAGCAACTGTGAAGGGACTGACCTGCTGCCTAGGAATATTGTCAGTTTACAATCATAAATAGACCAATAAATTCTAAATTGTATCAGGAAATTTTCTACTCATTTCAAACTCAAAAAGCTTTCCAATTGAACATGATTATGATCTAAAACACAGGTGTACAGACACAAATAAAAGACAGAGGGGCACAGAAAGATGAAATTATGAATTTTTGCGTGGTCAAGTTAGAATCTTGAGTTGAATCTCTTAAATGTGCTGTGATACCATTTGAAGTAGGCCATTTATGCAACACATCTGAAATGTACATGAAGTGAACAGTACTGTATAGCTGAATGGGCCAAAATACAACAAAACTTTTGCTTGGGCACAATCAGCTACAAAGCTTATTGCCAAAAAAGTAGGTTCCGCATGTCTCTAAACAAATGGGTTGACATAATTTTTCCATCAGTTTTCTTGACTTCCTAAACTATTAGTTCATTGAAAATACACCAATGTGAAATTTCAGAATTATGGCCCAAACTACAAGGTTTTTACTTAAACAATACTGCTAGGGTAAAAAAACAAACAGTGCTGACTGGTCAAGTGGTGCCTTCAACTGCAGACATTTTAGAAAATTGTGAGTAGGGTATTCAGGCAGATCATCGATTAACTGTATCTGCATAAACGTCAGCCCCCAACATCCTACAACACAGGCTGCATAAACCCTGACTGGACATTTGTCTTATGTCTATACAAATACAGACTGGGTTTTCCACTATTTTGTCCATTGCATCCTTGTTATCCATTGCTTTATTACAATCTGGCTGACCAGTGGAGGGCAACTGAGCTAGAGGAAGGGCAGAAAAGTACAACATAGAGCTCAGCTACATAGCGCTGGGAGGACCTACAGGCACCACCTTGTAATATACGACAGTACATTTCCATCCCATTCATATATGAGCAACAGTCAGATTTAAACTATTGGAGGAATATAGTGATATCTTATTCAGGGCATACCTCTTCCTCTTTCACAGGAACACAAGGCACCCCAGAAACATAAATGGCACTTCCCAAGGAAAGGAGCGACAAATAAGAAACATATTACAGAAGCTACGGTTCCTACACAACTAACTATGATGGTGATGGGTCCTGATTGCACACAAAAGTCAGGCAATGCACGTGGTGGCCCCTCTGGGCAAGGTAAACATCCTACTGGTACAACACCTAAAAATGGTACACAAAACTCAGTGGTACCGTCTGGGGAGATGATCACAGATGATCTCACCGAAAATCTATAGCCCTAAATATGAAGCTGATACATTTTAAAGAGGATGAAAACCTAAGTGTTATCATTTTGTTAGACTATAAATGATCTATTGAGGAATTGCAGTTATTAGAAAAGGGATTGACCTTCTGTCCAGACTCAGACTTTGATGCGTTTGAGGTCATCAAGGACCTGCAGTTTGCTCGCAAGCTAATACTGCAGACCCTTTATGCCAGGCGCACTCAGCCCAGTTTAAACACAGGAGAAGGAAGCTTTAGACAATCTAATATTTCTTTTAGAGGAACAAGAAACAGGAAATCTGATAGATCAGATTGACCATGAGGCATTATTAAACGAACATGACACTTCAACCACAACAGTAAATAGAAAGGACAATTCTACCTTGAAGAAGAAATCTAACAAGTTTCCCTTCCCAAATCTTAATCTCAATCTAGGAGCATTTTTGACTAAGACTACATGCGAAATTTGCAAACTCAAACATGCCTCTCTCCAGGGCAATTTAACAGACTTGGAAAGACAAGCATTAACATCTTTGACTAATCAACACCAGCTCACCATAAAGCCCTCGGATAAGGGAGGAAATATTGTTGCAATGAGCAACAACCAATACAGAACAATGTGTATGAAAATCCTTTCTAACAAAGACTGGTACAAACTAATTCAGAGACCCCTTATTGAGAAATTTATTAAAAAAAAGTATATTCCTTGGCGGACAGCGCCTATCTGAATAATATAATAAACAAACAAACATGGGACTATATACACACCAGTCATCCCCGTATTCCCACATTTTACAGTCTACCAAAGATCCACAAGGATAAAAAAAAAAAACCCTGGCAAACCGAAAGTGTCTGGCAGGGGTGGATTAACGAAAATCTGAGTATATTTATAGACGAGCAGTTGCGACTAATGGTAACCAATCTTCCCTCCTATGTCCGAGACACATTGCATTTATTGCAAAATCTTGAGGGTCTCTCTATACCACCTGACGCCCTATTTGCGGTGGATGTTGAAGCACTATATAGCTCCATCCCCCACCAACAGGGCGTAGCAGTTATTACATTTTTTTATCCCAGACACATAGGGATGGTAAAATTTGGCCATTGAATTTATATTGACCCACAATGTTTTTTCTTTTGACGGTTCCCACTTCCTCCAGGTGCAGGGCGTAGTAATGGGGACATGTTGTGCCCCATCCTACACCAATCTGTACCTGGGGGAGTGGGAAAGATCATTTTTGGCCAATGATAGTCTCGTCAATCTTACTGATAACATCTTAACCTGGTATAGATTTATCAATGACATTTTTATCACCTAGAGTGGAGCAACTGAGTCTTTGAATAGATGTATCACGGCCATGAATCAAAATGATTTGAATTTGAAATTTACTGTACATTCGGATCCAGATAGGATCGCATTTTTGGACGTAACTATCTTGAAGGGTATTGATGGTAGACTGACAAGTACACTATACCGTAAGGAAACAGCAGGGAATAATAATACTTTGCGTGCTGACAGCTCCCACCCTAAACCCCTTATACAATCTGTACTTTACAGTCAGTATCTACGGATTCACAGAAATTGTTCAGATGAGGCAACATTTCAGATGGAATCTAATAATTTAACTTTCAACTTTTGCAGAGAGGCTATTCTAAAACATGCCTCAAAAAAGGATTTAAACGCGCCAAAATCTGACCAGGCAGGACCTCCTCTTTAGGACTATGAGGATAGGTACAGACAGACAGGGCGTAAAAGAAAAAAATCTAATTAGGATCATTACGAGGTACACCAAACAACACAAAATCAGAAAGATTCTAACCAAATACTGGCATATCTTAAAAATAGACCCAATATTAAGTTTGTTTGTATCAGAAACCCCCCTAAATTACATCTAAGAGAACAAGATCACTCAAAGACCATCTAGTGAAGAGTGAGTATACAGGAGAGTTAAGAAAAGATCCAGGCAAACGGAAGGGAACCTTCAAATGTGGGGGGTGCAGATACTGCATACGGGCCCTAATATACGCTTACCAAATGAACAGAAATATAAGCCCTCACATTATGCCAACTGCAGGACAGCTGGAGTGGTATACATCAGCTGCTCGTACAGCTGTTTCTATGTGGGAAAGACCATATTGGAATTTCACAAAAGGGCTTATATCCACAGTATTCTGACCTGAAACCCAGATTTACCCCTGGGTCGACAAATACGAGATGTCCACCAGAGAAACTTCCTGCATATTACATTTTTTATACTTGACCAGATACATCCCAGTGCGAGGAGTGGGGACTGGGACAAGATCCGTCTCCAAAGGGAGACCAGGTGGACAGTATATTTATTTCCTCTCCTTTTTTTTCACAGCTTGAACAGACGTTAGTGACTATCTTACTGCAACAGCCATCCACTGACAACGCTATATTTATGTATTCTTGCTGCAATATCACCTTTTTTTTGTTCTTAATCATGATGCCACTCACCTGGCCTAGGTAGGTTGTTTTCCCTTTTCCTTCTAGGTTTATCCTCTTCCCTTCCTTCCTCTCTACCCCAGCCCTTCCCTTGCCTTCATCTGAACTCAGTTGCACTATTCTCATTATGCCTGTTTAGATTATGGGTTTGCTTCATAAACTACACTGTACTTTTCTGTTTATCAGAATATAAATCCTCCTATATACTTACCCCTGATGAAAGGACTTTGAACCTGAAATGCGTTGGGTACTGCTAGAACTTATCCTGGATGTTGGACACCAGAAAGTACTCCTGGACATTGGAGTGAAACTACTCTGTATATGTATCGTCACATTTCTATTGCAAAATACCTTTGTTTGTTTTTTATGTGCAATTGTGTTATTGTCAGTGTTTGTTTTATTATTCATCATGTGTAGATGATTTTTTAGCATAGTCTTTTTGTCTTTCTTGTGTAATAAAATAACATTTTTACACAAATTTGTCTTTGCCAATCTAAAGTCACATTTTTTTCGGGAGGGGGGCACCACCTTTTCTATTATTTTTTTCTCTGTAAATATGTTTAAGAAAAATTGATCCATAAATGACTTAAATGTCTGAAATAGTTGCAAACATACATGCAACAAAGATACGTAAGAGATGCAGTATATTGTATGGTAGTTATGAAAGAGCCTGTTCTTTCTCAAACCCACAAAGCTTTCCTCTAAGAGCTGTAGATCATTATGCTGCACTGCAGTGTTGGTAAGCAGAGCTAATACACATGATAGATTTTCATTCATTCAAGCACCACAGCAAGCGACAAATACAATCAGGATCCTAGCCATTGAAGGCTTCTTGGCCAATATTGTATAGCAGCATGCCATATACCATAGATTCTCAAGCGTTGTCAAGATTCATAAGTATTTGTTGTGCAAAGCGGAAGACCACTTGTGAATACAACAGTAGCAAATGATGACCCTTGAGATCATTGTTCTCGGCTGTTGCTTGTAGTTTTCAGTGCTTTTCCTACACATTATTCATACAATAATTGTTACAAATGCAAGAATGTATTTCAGGGTTCAGCAGAATATTTCTAACATGAATGAAGTTTACTTTGCTGTAATAGACATTTTGAACATCTATTGATTATTAAAGCAATAGTTTTTCTGCTAAAAAAATACATTATTTAGTAGTTTGGCAGTGCAAAGGGAAGCAATGATGTGTAAAGTGCAGGAACCAATACCAACCAATCAGATTTCAGTTAATTTTACCTGCAGGTGTTTAACACACAAAACAGAAGGGGTACAATAGAACTATTCTTGATGGAGAGATGAGAGCTATGGACAGACAGACGTTAGAATATAATAATAATAAGGATTACCAAACCGATAATAATAATAATTTAAAGTTAGTTTTGGACTACAATGTTCAATATAAAAAAATTGAAAAAAAAATTCTTAACCACCTCAATACAGTGCACTGCCCAGACCAATTTTCAGCGCTCTCACAGTTTGAATGACAATTACTCATACATGCAACACTGTACCCATATAAAACTTTGCGTCCTTTTTTTTACACAAATGGAGCTTTCTTTTGGTGGTATTTAATCACTAGTTGTTTTTTAATTTTTTGTGCTATAAATAAAAAAAGACCGTAAATTTTGTGAAAAAATTACTTTTTCTTTGTTTCTGTCATAAAATCTTGCTAATAGTAATTTTTCTTCATAAATTTAAAATTCAAACTTTATACTGTTACATATCTTTGGTAAAAAATAACCCAAATTAGTGTATATTATTTGGTCTTTGTGAAAGTTATAGAGTCTACATACTATGGTACCAATCACTGAAAATTAATCACATCTGATCAGGCCTTCAGTACATCAGGTGAATCTCATTTCTTGAGACACTAAGGCCCCTTTCACACATGCGGACCCTATGTCCGTTTTTCATCCATCCGTTTTTGGATGAAAAACGGACATACATGCACCCCTATGGGATAGCGGGTGTCAGCGGATGAGCATCCGCTGATACCCGCTATCGTCCGCCTCCGCTATTGTCCGATTCTGCAGATGGGGGAAAACCCTATTTTTCCATCCGTCTGCAGAGCGGATCGGATGAACAGACAGACGGTCCGTGTTCATCCGATCCCCCATAGGGGAGAGTGGAGATCTGACAGGGCGGTCCCTGCACAGTGTGCAGGGACCGCCCTGTCATCAGCCGGCTCAGCGGGGATCAGCTGAGCGATCCCCGCTGAGCAGCGGATCTTCACGGGGCGGATCAATACGGATCCGCCCCGTGTAAAAGGGGCCTAACAAGTCAGGAAAGTACAAATATCCCCCAAATTACCCCTTTTTAGAAAGTAGACATTCCAAGGTATTAAGTAGCATGGTGAGTTTTTTTAAGTTGTAATTTTTTCCAACAATTCTTTGCAAAATGAAGATTTGTTTTTTTTTTTACAAAATTTTTATATTATCAGGTTATTTCTCACACACAGCATATGCATACAACAAATGACACCCCAAAATACATTCTGCTACTCTTCCCGAGTATGGCAATACCACATGTGAGAGACATTTACACAGCCTGGCCACATACAAAGGACCAACATTGAAATAGCACCTTCGGGCGTTCTACGAGCATAAATGACACTCATTTCTCAACCACCTATTACACTTTTGAAGGCCCTGGAGCACCAGGACAATTGAATTGCCCACAAAATTACCCCATTTTGTAAAGCAAACACCCCAACGTATAATCTATGAGGCATAATGAGTCTTTTGAATGGTTCATTTTTTTCCAGAAGTTTTTGGAAAATGTAGAAAAAAAATGAAAACGCATTTTTTTTTTTTACACAAAGTTGTCAATTTATAAGATATTTCTAACACGTAGCATGTATATAGCAAAAATTACACCCCAAAATACATTTTGCTACTCTTTCCGAGTATGGCGATACCACATGTGTGAGACTTTTACACAGCCTGGCCAGATACAGAGGCCCAACATTGAAGTAGTACCTTCAGGCGTTCTAGGAGCATAAATTACACTTTTCATTTCATTCCTACCTATCACACTTTTCCTTGAGCCCAGTGGAATTACCCACAAAATGACCCCATTTTGGAAAGCAAACACCCCAACGTATATTCAATGAGGCATGGGCTGCAAATAGGTACTCGAGTACTCTGATGGGCTGCAAATAGGCATTCAGTTAGAGAAATCTTGACAAAGTCTTGAAAACTTTGTCAAAAACGCCCCCTTGCTGTGAGTGACAGGTGATTTACATATCATGCACTAGCCTGAGACAGGCACATCCTGTGTAAAAAGTTCACAATTCACATCACCCTCCCCTCCAGCTCTCCCAGCTTTACTGTGTTTTGACTGGATGTTTCTCATCATGGGATGCAGTGAACAGTCAGCAGACTATAGACAGACAAGTGATTTAGGGGACAAGTATGTAGTCAAAGCTGGGCAGAGTAGAACATCCAGTGATTTGATGATAACCTGTCTCAGGCTAGTGCATGAGATATGTAAATCACCTCACTCACAGCAAGGGGGCGTTTTTGACAAAGTTTTCAAGACTTTGTCAAGATTTCGCTAACTGAACAATAAAAGAGGATTGCTCAGGCCTCGAGTAAATATGCGTGGCAAGACTGGACTCAAATGAAAGGAAATCTTATTCTCTACAGTTCCACAAATTTTTCAGTTTATTAAAAGTTAGCAGCTACAAAAAGTGTACAAACATAATTTCCTGCTTGTGTGATTGGCTCACTGATTTTCCCCAGAAGTCAGTTATACAGTTAAAAAAAAAAAGAGCATATATGCCGAAGCATGGGGGCAGCAGGGGCGGAGGAGCGATTTGCTCCTACCTTTTGCAGGAGGATGCCCCCATGCTTCAGCATATATATATTTTAGGCACAGGTTGCGTTAAAAAATGTTTTATTTTTTACTATGTTTTTTTGGGGGATTTGCTTTGCAGGTATGGTAAGTCTTACTGTTATATTGTAATGTTACTTTGTTTTATTGTTTACCATCATTTGCTTAGCAGGTACGCCATTCAGCTGCAACGCAGATTTATTTACCTTGACAGCAACAGCGTTTGCTCCCACGATACATAAAGCCATGACTCCAGTGCTGTCTGAGGTGATTTCACCACCACAGTTAAAAACAAAATGGTGCATGTATGCCCATCATTAGAAGTGGGTGGATGAAGGGAGGTATTATAATGGTGGGCATACCCACCGATCAATCTCTTTTTTTCATTCAGCCCACAGGCTGCATGAAAAAAAAGATTACAATATATGCCAAACAAGGACCAGCAACGTACTGGTATGTTGCTTGACTTTGAGTGGTTATACCAGAATAATGCCGGCGGGTTTAGGTATCATCTTGGTATCATTCTTTTCAGCCAGCGGTCGGCTTTCATGTAAAAGCAATCCTAGCGGCTAATTAGCCTCTAGACTGCTTTTACAAGCAGTGGGAGGGAAAGTTTCCCCCCTCCCACCGTCTTCCATGGTTTTCTCGGGCTCTCCTGTCCCAACGGGGAACCTAAGAATGCAGCTTGTGATTCCGCCAGCTGACCATAGAGCTGATCAGAGACCAGAATGGCTCCAATCATCTCTATGGCCTAAGAAACTAGAATCTATGAGCATTTCATGACTTAGATTTCGCTGGATATAAACAGCGCCATTGGGAAATTGGGAAAGCATTTTATCACACCGATCTTGGTGTGGTCAGATGCTTTAAGGGCAGAGGAGAGATCTAGGGTCTAATAGACCACATTTTTTTCAAAAAAAGAGTACCCGTCACTACCTATTGCTATCATAGGGGATATTTACATTCCCTGAGATAACAATAAAAATGATAAAAAAATATATATAAATGAAAGGAACAGTTTAAAAATAAAATTAAAAAGCAAAATAAATAATAAAAAAAAGCACCCATGTCCCCCCTGCTCTTGCGCAAAGGCAAACGCAAGCATCGGTCTGGCGTCATATGTAAACAGCAATTGCACCATGCATGTGAGGTATCACCGCGAAGGTCAGATCAAGGGCAGTAATTTTAGCAGTATACCTCCTCTGTAAATCTAAAGTGGTAACCTGTAAAGGCGTTTAAATGCTTTAAAAAATGTATGTAGTTTGACGCTGCTGCACGTTTCTGCGCAATTTTACAGCATGTCATGTTTGGTATCCATGTACTCGGCCTAAGGTCATCTTTTTTATTTTATCAAACATTTGGGCAATATAGTGCATTAAAATTGAAAAAAGTGTGTTTTTTCAAAAAAAAAATGTGTTTGAAAAATCGCTGCGCAAATACTGTGTTAAAAAAAATGAAACACCCACCATTTTAATCTGTAGGGCATTTGCTTTAAAAAAAGATATAATGTTTGGGGGTACAAAAAGTGTCAGAAAGGGCTCTATCTTCAAGTGGTTGAGTGGGTGATGTGTGACATAAGCTTCTAAATGTTGTGCATAAAATGCCAGGACAGTTCAAACCCCCCCCCCCCCCAAATGACCCCATTTTGGAAAGTAGACACCCCAAGCTCTTTGCTGAGAGGCATGTCGAGTCCATGGAATATTTAATATTTTGACACAAGTTGCGGAGAAAAAAACATTTGTTTTTGCACAAACTTGTCACTAAATTACATATTGCTCAAACATGCCATGGGCATATGTGGAATTACACCTCAAAATACATTCTGTTGCTTCTCCTGAGTACAGGGAAACCACATGTGTGAGACTTTTTGGGAGCCTAGCCACGTACGGGACCCCAAAAATCAAGCACCGCCTTCAGGATTTCGAAGGGTGAAGGGAATGCCCAGATGGCACAAAATCCCCCCAAATGACCCAATTTTGGATTTTTTTTTTTTTTGTTGTCATTATTCAATCACTTGGGACAAAAAAATAAAACATTCAATGGGCTCAACATGCCTCTTAGCAATTTCCTTAGGGTGTCTAAAATTCATTTGGGGGGGGGGGGGGGGGGGGGGTTGTACTACCCTGCCATTTTGGATTTTTCTTATAACAAAGTAGAAAATATCATTTTTTTTCAAAATTTTCAGCCTTTTTAATTTATATTGCAAAAAATAAAAATCGCAGAGGCAATCAAATACCATCAAAAGAAGGCTCTATGTGGGAAAAAAAGGATACAAATTTTGTTTGGGTGCAACATTGCATAACCGTGCAATTGCCAGTTAAACCAGTGCAGTGCCAAATTGTAAAAAGTCCTCTGGTCTTTAGGCTGCAAAATGGTCTGGTCTGAAAGTGGTTAAAAGGGGTCAAAGTCTTTACCAAGCAACTACAGACCAGTTAGTTTAATTTGTATAATCAAGACGATACTGGAGAGTTTACTAAAAGACCAGACAGAAGTGTTTTTGCTGGAAAATATTTTACGTAAAAGTCAGCATGCATTAATTAACTCCTTCACGCCGACGTAACACTAGACTGGGCTTTTTTCCACAGGGCCACATATTGGCGTATCTTCCTTGGTGCTGGGAGCACACCACACTGCGCACTCCCAGCACAGAGACTGGGGTCTCAGCATGAGCCCCGTACTAAGGATCGGGATCTGAACCTCCTGATTCCGGGTCACCTGACTGTGATAGCCTCTGATTGGCTATCACAGTGATCAGTCACTGTGAAGACCACCCCCGTGTTTTTTCCTTCTCTGTAAATGGAAGAGAGCTACACATTATCTCTCTCCTTGCAGATGAAAAAAAAGTATGTGTAAAAAAATAAATAAAAAAATAAAAATAATAAGAAGAAAAAAATTAAATACAAGAGTACAAAAAAAATACCTAGATCAAGGATTGATCTAGTTCAGTGCCAGGGTCAGGGTCAAAGGTCAAGGGTCAATTGAAGGTATCAGTTAGTGTGTTTTAGGAGGTGAAAAAAAAAAAAAATTAGCACTATTGATTTTGGGCTTGTAGAGAGACGACCCCATTTCACGGTGTGGATTAGCACTTTCATCCTGTTTTTTTGTAAACAGAAGCATGCTGATTGCACACCTGTGGGCTGGGTTCATAAACATCCCATGGATAGAGCTCAGAGCTCCCACTTGGAGACAGCTCCAACCAGGCAGACAGGAAGTCTGGTCGAGGAGTCAGGAGGACTCCGCCCTACAGACAAGACGTCTGTGTACGAGTGTCAGGAGGACACCCATGTTCCCTAGGAGAGGGAGGCTGCAGCTGGCAGCGTGAGCATACGCTCCGAGGAGCAACCCAAAAGCCTAGGTGTGAGGTCTGAAGCAGCGGTGCTGTAAGAGAGTAAGCCAGGAGACTGAAGGTTTGAACTATACAGTAATGGTGGAACCCCCTGCGAGGGAAATTGCTGTTATTTATTTTGAACTTTGTTTCCATTAAATAAAAGTGGGCTGCCAAGCCTTTAAAATACAGTCTGGACTGACACGTGTTCCTGAAATCGCATACACCACTAGAGATAAATCACCAAGGAATCCTACAGGCTGTACTCCGGGTACATACAACAACTAAAATACACATATGTGGTATCGCTGTGATCGCCAGGAGACTTTAATTTTGGTTGTTTTTTGGTGGAAGGTTATGGTAGTACCAAGAAATGTACAGCTAAATATAAAAAAAAAATTTTTTTTTTACTATTTTGGGCCAGTTTTCCTTTGATGATAAAAATAAATAAATCAGGAGATATTCATTACCATTTACCACCAAATGAAAGCCCAGTTTGTGCTGAAAAAAATAAGGTATAATCCACCTGGATGCACAAAGTAGTGGTAGTAGTGATGATATGTACAGTTTTACCAACACATGTCAAAGTTGCAAAATTGTGCTTAGGCATTTAGATTTGTTTTACCCTTAGGCACGAAGAGGTTAAAGACATGAGTTGTCAAACAAATCTGATTTCTTTTTATGATGACATAAGCAAAACTTAGATAGAGGAGTGGCCATGGATATAGTATACTTGGATTTAAAAAAAGCATTTGACACAGTTTCCCACACACGGCTAATGTGTAAGGTAAAGTCTACAGGCTTTGAAAATTCAGCTTGTAAATGGATAGAAAACTGGCTAAAAGACCTTATTCAGAGAGTAATGATTATTGATTCATACTCTGAATGGTCTAAGATTATTAGTGGTGTACTGCAAGATTCCATGTAGGGACTCTTTTTAACCTATTTATAAATGACAGAGTTTGGGAATAAAAGTACCATTTCAGTGTGTGCAGATGACACCAAATGAGGCTTACAGTGCCGTGAAAAAGTATTCTTACCCCTTGAAATTTTCCACATTTTGTCATGTTATAACCAAAACCTTAAATGTATTTTATTGGGAATTTTTGTGATAGACCAACACAAAGTGGCACATAATTGTGAAGTGGAAGGAAAATGCTAAATGGTTTTATAAATATTTCATGTCCCTGTAATTGTAACACCCCCCCCCCTACTTACCTAGTCCTATCGGGATCCAGAGATGTGCCCATCCACGTCGACTCTGTCCTCTCTCTCTGCTCACAAGATTTGAATGGCAGTAACTGCCTCTGTGAGCAGAGAGAGAGGACAGTATCGATGTGGATGGGCACATCTCTGGATCCCGATAGGACTAGGTAAGTAGGGGGTGGGGCTGAGCCACGCTGTGTGTGTATCAACAGCCACAGACAAACTGGCTCAGGATCGAGTCCACAAGTATCAAGTACAAGGTTCACAAGCAACTTCCCATGAAGGGGCACTGAGAAGAGGAGGAGTCTGGAGTGCCAGCAGTGGATCCCAGAAGAATGAGTTTGGGTCTGCTCTGTGCAATGCCATTGTACAGGGCAGGTAGGTATAACATGTTTGCTATCCCCCCAACAAAAAAATAGGAAATGCAAACAAGGCTAAGCAAATCCACTATCCACAAAAACATAGGGACTGGGTGCATAAAAATGGCAGCAGGTGCTTTGGACTAATGAGTCAAAATGGAAAATATTTGGCTGTAGCAAAGGGCGTTTTGTTAACAAAGGGCTGGAGAGCGGTACAATAATGACTGTCTGAAGGCAACAGTGAAGCATGGTGGAGGTTTGTTGCAAGATTTGGGCTGCATTTCTGCAAATGGAGTTGGATATTTGGTCAGTATCAATGGTGTCCTCAATGCTGAGAAATACAGGCAGATACTTATCAAGCATGCCATACCATCAGGTATGTGCAAGTGTACCTAGAAGAATCGAAGAAGTGATGCTGTTTTGAAGGCAAAGGGTGATCACACCACATATTGATTTGATTTGGTTTTTCTCTTCTGTTTATTTTTTATCAATTAACAAAATGGAAAGTAAATGAACAATCAACACTTCTATTTCTGAAAGCATTATTAGTTTACACCATTTTTTATTTACACCTGCTTAAATCAGGCCATAGATGATGTGATTTTCTTTTCTGCAAACACAGGTGGTGGTTGCAGAAAAGGCGGCAGGCAGACATCTTTTTTACACACACCAGATTCTTGCTGTTCACACTTATTTTTACCAGTAAACTGAGCTTATATAGTGAAATATAGTATTTTGAAATCTGACTGTTTTGATGTTGAATTTTAAAAGCAGTGGCAAGCCTGCGGATCTCACAGGTTTGCTAATCTGACAGAACACTACTGCTTTTAAAATTCAACATCAAAACAGCCAGATGGATTTCAAAATACTATATTTCACTTTATAAGCTGAGTTTAGTGGTAAAAATAAGTGTGAGATGCAATACTGCGGTGGGTGGAAAAAGATGGCCGCTTGCCCACTTCTGACTGTAGGTTTGGTGCGGCCGAATGCAGGGTGTACCAAGATGGCCATGACGGAACAACACTTCCGTTACAAAATCTGATGGGTCGCCTAATCTGACGGAACACCGACCAAGATTCGGACCATCTATGGCCTGCTTAAGACTTTTGCAGAGTTCTGTATACAGTATATAACTACACAGTCTAATGAATTATATGAAGGCATTGAAGTCATTTAGCTTCATTTTATTTATTTGGACCTACATCAAATATCTAACAAGAAATTATTAGGGGCCTAACAACATTTAACAATGCACAAATAATTGCTTAACAAGTTATCCTGCAAGGATAGACGCAGGATGGGCGGGGTTTGGCATAAAGACTCTTAGCGACATTCTAACAAATGGCGCCGTGAGGCCATTCCCAACACTCCAGGCAACCCTTCAGTTGCCGGACTGGATGCTATTTCGGTATTTCCAGCTGCGTCACGCCATTAGGGCCGAATTTCCTACTCCCATCAGACTGACTGTGGACCCTGTCGAACAGGTGCTATCACAAGAGCAACTGGACAAACCCCTCTCGACCCTATATCTTGAGCTCCTTAAGACTGACTCTGCCAAAGTGGACAGACTTTTTGACTATTGGAAAACGGACATCCCTGGGCTGGACAAGGAGGACTGGAATGACTGCCTCGCAGACAGCGCCTCCCTATTGATTTCCTCCAGAGAGCGCCTCATACAGGTGAAGTTTCTCCACAGGGTCTACTTTACCCCCCAGAGGCTCCACAGGGTGTTCCCACAGCGATCCCCCGACTGTCCCCGTAGCTAAATACTGGGATGCGGTATTGGAGTCTGTCAACGGTCGCCTACAATTGAATCTCCCTAAGTCACCTGAGCTAATATTGTTAGGCATTCAAGACGACGATCAAAGGCCTAAATATACAAAATTATTACTGACTTACCTCTTCTTTTATGCCAAAAGGGAGATTGTACTTCACTGGAGTTCCCCCTCCCCCCCCCCCCACGATCACTGCATGGGAAAAATCCATTAATGATGTCCTTCCCCTGTACAAGTTGACGTACATCAACAGGAACTGTCCGAATAAATTTAACAGAGTGTGGCAACCCTGGTCGGGGTAGCAGGCATATGCTCGGAAGCATTGAAGTCATTTAGCTTAATTTTATTTATTTGGACCTACATCAAATATCTAACAAGAAATTATTAGGGGCCTCACAACATTTAACAATGCACAAATAATTGCTTAACAAGTTATCCTGCAAGGATAGAGGCAGGAAAAAACGCTGCAACAAGGATCTATTGCTTGCCATTATCAGAAAACAGCATAACGCTATTAGTGATCTGGTGCTGCAAATGGGGGTAAAGCAGAGCTGGACTGGCTCTGCCCTACTGAGAGATGACATCACGGGATTTCCTCTGTAACCATGAAGCAGAGGCAGAGCGTGCCATATAGCTAGTTTTAAAGCATTGGAACTAACCATTTCTACCCATGCACCACACCCTGCAGTGAATGGTTTTGACACAAGCAACCATTAGGACCTATACCAGATGCCTAAACCAAGCACTGTGTAATAATAGTTTTAGTACAGGTGAATGCAATTTCAAATCCTCCGGTTGTTTTGTTGTGCAATAACACATTTGCCTTTTATTATTGCTGTCAACAATTTTGCTTCATCGATGATGTTTAATCATCAGTCAGCTATGGTTTTCCCAAACAGAGAAAAAAAAATCTAATTTCCTGATCATTTGATTGGCTTGCTATTTTTACAAAAGTATGCAGAGAGCTTGAGGTACAATTTTCTTTTGATAATAGCTTGCAATGCCACATCGTCCCTGTTACATCCAGCAGATATAATAAAGAGAACCCCCACTCCACTCAACAGTAAGTTTGAGAAAGATCTGAGTCAGGAAAATCCATAGATTCTCCCATCCAGGACCGCTGATAGTGAAGGAAGGAGCTGGCCCTCCTGTATGGGACCAGGGTCCCATCATTTCACAAGGGGGCCCAGGAACAGAGAGGGGACTCTGAATACCTTTGGGCATGCACAGTAATCCCAGAGGCCGTGGATCCAATCAATAAATAAATGTTTCCCGGGACCCCTTAGTTCAGTCAGAACTCGGGACAGAAGGGGACTATTTACTCATTTTTAGAATTAGGCAGAATAATTCTCTGTGCCCTTAGGGACCAGTATGAGCAGGAACCTATCATGTATAAACTCTGCTTTCATATATGACGTTCGACAGGCAGTGACGGGACAAGGTCACCCAGCACCCAGAGCAAAGATGCCAAACTGCGCCCCCCTTTCCCTAAAGGTTAGGGTCAGGGTGCCCCCCAACCCTGCCCACCCCTTGTCCGGGCCCTGTCGACAGGGGATGAACAGGCAACGGTTTAGGTGCTCATCCAAACGCCCATACAGCCGAAGTTTCGTCCACACCTAGGTTCAGGCTGAGCCATTGGCTCATCTCTACTCAATGTGGAAGAGAGAACACTGACAGAAAGGGGCTGTGGAGCCCCCGCAATTTCTAATGGCAGCCCTGCTTCTATCTATGCTAAGCAGTGTGGATGCTTCCCTGACAGCTATTGTATTCTGATAGATGACACCTTTTTTTCTTTAAAGTAAAACTATAGGCAAAACCTTTTTTTTTTCCCATTTTGGATAGAGTAAGGGAGGGTTATGACTAAGAAAGAGGGTTAATCTTTCTAGGAATTGATTTTTTTTATGTTTTGATGGATTAAATAAAGATGCCTATTTTTTACGCCAAGATGTACTGGTGCCAGATTTTTACATTTTCTATAGCAGTGGCAGCCTGTCCATTAGGGGTGCACAGGTGCTGCCCCCCCTATCCATGCGTCCGGCACCTGATTTACAAACAGGGCGCTGGACTATGGATTCCAATGGGGGGGGGGGGTTTGAAGCACGCGATTAGATCCAGAGGCTCTAATAGGCTTCAAGAAAAGGTGGGCTCAGGGCACAGAGTCCCGATCCCACCCAGTTGTGTGACAATAGCAAATAAATAGTCGCTATTATCACACTAAATCTCCTCCCTGCCAATCAGGAAGCGGGTGGTGATACCAATTTCTCGATTGGCCAAAACGCCAAGCAATCCTATTGGACGCCTAGGCTCCCGCTGTCAATCAAAAGCTGTGACATGCGAGTGGAGGGCGGGATCAAGTCCCACTTTCTGTGTCAATGGATACAACAACAGGACTCAGGAGCGAGCCAGCAGGGGTGACCCCATGGAAAGCGGCTTTCCGTGGGGGGGGGGGGGGCTGATGAAGAGGAGGGACCTGGAGCACCAGTGGGGGGCCCCAGAAAAAGAGGATCAGAGCTGCTCTGTGCAAAACCATTGCATAGAGCAGGTAGGTATGACAAGTTTTTTCTAAATAGACCGCTTTAAAGCTGAACTCCATCTAACTATTTTTCGGCAATTAATTTAAAGGAATAATTTTTTTTGTTTTGGGATAAAAAATGAGTAAAAGCTTATGATTGTACCCCTGATCAAGAAGTGCTGTCAGTGGTAAATGATTTGTCTTAACCCTCTAACTGCTATTGTGTCTGGACAGCTTGGTCTGTTAAAGCAAGTGAAAGTAAAGTACGTAAACTAACAGACTTACTGGCTTGATCACTAGGGAAAAATTAAGATGAAAAAAATCCTAAAAAAGTATTTATTTTTTTCACAATTTGCTCAGTTTTAGTTGCCCAGCTTTGTGACTCGTTTACTCAGATGTTTGTGAATTTAATGGTATACCGTTCATGGCTTTTTAGGTTATATTTTTATTTTCATCTGGTATTCATGACAGATCATTTTAAAATATTAAAACGAAAGAGGAACCATCAGCACAAGATACAAAATGTAATTAAAATTATGTATGTTTTCAATCACTACCTCCAATTATCTTCCTGCCCTTAAGTCAGAAAAGCTGCTATTGAGACTGATGACATTTGGGCCCTGGTAATTATGGTAGAATTCTTTATTATTTTAGATGGCAGGTTAATCAGCCACATCTCACAGCCTTCATGGAAACTGTATTGTTCAAGGTTTTAAAATAATTTGGTTAAATAGCTGACTGAGGGAAAATAAGACTAGAAAGGCGAGGAACTGAAAGGTTCCCAGATAGACCCCTTGTAGAGCAGTAGGCAGGCATGACAAGCCTTAAGGAGTTAACAAAGAGTAAATATTAACATGTTATAAATGATGCTAGTAATATGTGAGAGCTCCAGAAAGGCTAATTGAGGTCTTCCTTTGCTAATTAGTCAAACTCTTCTCTTTCTTTGTCAGTGACAGTCAGGTTTCGGTGACCGCAGGGGAACAGATCAGTATTTTTGCTGCCTACCCTTTGCAGTTCTAAATTTTGTGGTTACAATGATAACCACCCACTGCTATAAGAGGTGGTTCAAACAGAGACATAAAACATAGGTTACAACGTACAGCTACAAACACTACAAAGCACTCTAGGCGACCTGAAAATGTTCATTTTTTTTACTATTATATTGTACTGCATTAATAACAAAATAGTGCTCTGTTGGTGCTCGCCGAGTGAATTTCCTTTCCTCCATACGTGCTTGTCTTAAATGCATTACTACTGGGATGACATTACACTATTTTGCGTTGCTAGGATACTGGATGTGAGTTTGCATATTCTGTGTATATTATGTGAATTTGTGATATACTGCCAAGTGACACAGCCAAGGACATTCATTAAGAAGCCTTTCTCTTTGGATAGCAATGTGTATAGTCAATTGGAATTTTAACCCTGATATGTATACACAATAAATAATAATAGAAAAAAAAAAAAAAAAAAATATAAATAAAATTATATATATATATATATATATATATATATATATATATATATATATATATATATATATATATATATATATATATATATATATATATATATATATATACACATATACACACATAACACAGTGGGTATATATTGTATACAGAATTAAATGCACATACATTATAGTTATACAAATATGTATATATTGAACATACATTTTGTAAAGCAGCATTCTAAGATATAGGCTGCTACAGACTTTCATCTTCGGACTGGTTCATTCTAAATTACATTTTACTCCACACTGTGTTCTGTGGGTGTAGATAATGAAAAAGTAACAGAGCCATCATTATAAAATAAAATACAATAAAAAAATTCACTGATGTATGACATGTGCAACATGATTTGATTTAATTAATGTAACAAATAATGTAATATAATGTAATTGACGTAACAAATATTGCAATGTAATATAATTAATGTAATAGAACTGCTATTTTGTTTTACATATTGCACTGCAGATGAGCATTATCCTACCTACAGGAACAAAAAAATAAAAAAAAAAAAGATCCAGCTTCTTTACAAAAGACATATAAAAAAGAAAAAAATCTGTAGATTGGCTACAAAAAAAGATATCTATTTCTAAATGATGATGACTAAATGACATCTGCACTGGAATTTTATTTTGTGCTGGTCATGTTTTTCTACAAATGTTCCACTGCTTTATTTACCTACAAATGGACATGTTGATTCAGAAGTTGAAATAAAATGTACAAACAAATGGTGCAGCATAAACAAACTAGAAATGTTCCAGCCATCTTTACCATCTGAGCTGGCCACAGGTCCAACTTCTGTCATTCCCATAACTAGGTCAAACTATGGATGCAATCTCACAAGAGCTGCCAATTTGATATATGAATCACATAATACATACATTTAAAAAAAATAACTTTTTAACATACCTCCCACATTAGTTTTTTTTTTTTAATTAAAGTAATAGCATTCAAGCTGCATTACTGGAGGTTAGAGAAATTACTGTACACAAACAATGAAATGATCAGCTGGATGTAAAAATCCCCTTAAAGGTGATGTCCAGGCAGAGGAGACACTGAACCAATCATGCTGATGGGCCTTGCTGATGACACTGGCAAGTAGACCTGACTGTGCAAAGTGGCACTATTATAGTGGCTAGCAATTTGGATCCTACACTAGGGGAAAATGCTTTCTTCCTAGGATGGTGCAGAAGAAAATAGATTTCAATGTATTAAGTTACAAATAACCTGAAAAATGTGCAGCAGAAAATGATCTATGATCACACCTTTAATAAAATGCAGTCTCCATCAACAAGCCTGCATCATAAACACATAGATTTATCATGGTGCACATTAACAATTTAACCTTCTTGGCTGATCTTCCAGACAGGGATGCATAGCTTTCTGTTCTCTCCATACAGCATCCATATACCATAACAGCTTCCAGCATAGATGTCATATCCCTGTAATGTGAGATGATGGAGAGTGTATGTATGGAGCAGTATGTATAGAGCAGAATGTATAGAGCCGTTTGTAGAGAGCAGTATGTATAGAGCACTATGTATAGAGCACTATGTATAGAGCACTATGTATATATCATTATGTATAGAACAGGATGTATAGATGAGTATGTATATAGCAGGATGTATAGAGCACTATGTATAGAGCACGATTTATAGAGCAGGATGTATATAGCACTCTGTATAGAGTAGGATGCATATAGCAGGATGTATAGAGGAGTATAAATGGAGCTGTGTGTATAGATCAGGATGTATAGAGGAGTATGTATAGAGCAGGATGTATAGATCAGGATGTATAGAGCAGTATGTATAGATCAGGATGTATAGAGCAGTATGTATAGATTAGGATGTATAGAGGAGTATGTATAGATTAGAATGTATAGAGCAGTGTGTATAGATCAGGATGCATAGAGGAGTATGTATAAATCAGGATGTATAGAGCAGTGTGTATAGATCAGGATGTATAGAGGAGTATGTATAGAGCAGTATGTATAAATCAGGATGTATAGAGCAGTATGTATAGAACAGTGTGTATAGATCAGTGTGTATAGAGCAGTATGTATAGAGCAGTATGTATAGATCAGGATGTATAAAGGAGTATATATGGAGTAGTATGTATAGATCAGGATGTATAGAGCAGTGTGTATAGATCAGGATGTATAGAGGAGTATGTATAGATTAGGATGTATAGAGCAGTGTGTATATAGCAGGATGTATAGAGCAGTATGTATAGAGAAGTGTGTATAGAGCAGTGTGTATAGATCAGGATGTATAGAGGAGTATGTATAAAGCAGTATGTATAAATCAGGATGTATAGAGGAGTATGTATAGAACAGTGTGTATAGATCAGGATGTATAGAGGAGTATGTATAGATCAGGATGTATAGAGTAGTGTGTATAGAGCAGTATGTATAGATCAGGATGTATAGAGGAGTATATATAGATCAGGGTGTATAGAGCGGTGTATATGGAGCAGTATCATCAGGATGTATAGAGCAGTATATATGGAGCAGTATGTATAGAGCAATATGTATAGAGCAGTGTATATAGCTCATGATGTATAGAGGAGTATGTATGGAGCAGTATATATAGATCAGTGTGTATAGAGCAGTATATATAGATCAGTGTGTATAGATCAGTATATATATAGCAGTGTGTATAGATCAGTATATATATAGCAGTATGTATAGATCAGGATGTATAGAGCAGTATGTATAGATGAGTGCGTATAGATCAGTATATATATAGCAGTGTGTATAGATCAGTATATATAGATCATGATGTATAGAGCAGTATATATAGATCATGATGTATAGAGCAGTATATATAGATCAGTATGTATATATCAGTATATATAGAGCAGTATGTATAGATGAGTGTATATATAGCAGTGTGTATAGAGCAGTATATAGATCAGTGTGTATAGAGCAGTATATATATTGATCATGATGTATAGAGCAGTATATATAGAGCAGTATGTATAGATGAGTGTATATATAGCAGTGTGTACAGATCATGATGTATAGAGCAGTATATAGATCAGTGTGTATAGAGCGGTATGTATGGAGCAGTGTGTATAGATCAGGATGTATAGAGAAGTATGTATAGATCATGATGTATAGAGCAGTATATAGATCAGTGTGTATAGATCAGTGTATATATAGCAGTGTGTAAAGATCAGTGTATATATAGTAGTGTGTATAGATCAGTATGTATAGATGAGTTTGCCTGCTCCCTGCACCCAATGCTGCATGAATGGTGACTGTGCACAGCTATGAAGAAAGCTTTGCTCCTTACCTTGGTGGGGTGGATATTTTTGGCAGCCCAGTTGTCAGAGGCTCTACATAGAGCTGATGTTATGACTGGAAGGACAGATGATCGGCAGCCCATGCACACATCCCCCCGCACAAGCCATCTTCTCCCCGTCTGCTCTCAGGCTGGAAGTCTCCAGCAGCTCAGCTCTCCAGCTGCAAACATCTCATTAGACTAATGCATTCAGCACAGGCAGAAAACTCGATTTACCATAGCTACAGCAATGAATTTCCATTACGATGACAGATTCAACCACATCATGTCCGGAAAAGCAGCCAACCACTAGCTTTTACAGAACACACACATTTCACATGCACAAAATGAGGCCTGTGTGTGTGTGTGTGTGTGTGTGTCTACTGTCCCTTCCTCTCAGCTCCTCAGCCAAACAACCATGTCACTATAGGAAAGTGTCAGCGTGCTCGGTGTGTGTGTGTGTGTGTGTGTGTGTGTACACAGGGGTCCGGGGGAGAGGACGCTTCTAGAAGACACCTACCCCCTCAGCACAACCCCCACAATACACTTTGCTATTATCAAGTATTTTGGTTAGAACTACACCATCTTCTGTTGCTATAGAAACCAGACTGTAACATCTCTTTGTCCTCATTGTGCAGCAACCCGACTCCTCTACTCGGCTAACATTATATACAGATCCTATACACACATATAGATATACTGTACTGTATATATAGGGGATTAATGTGGAGAAATGCACACAACATGATGAACAGCAGTGTGTGGAGCCATGCTCGGGTTTCCTGTCATGGTTTACACTTTAGTCTCTCTCTCTAGACTACAAAACCACCAAGGTTATTGTCTATGCAGATGTAGGCAGCCCTGTGTTATCACCACATGAATATTACTCTGCCTGCAATCACTAGTCACCAAACTCAGCCCTGGAATATCATTAGCTCCTCTCAGTGATTGGAAATTTCATGTGTTAATGCATGGGGACACGGCTGGTGGCTCTACCTGGCTTCCCCTCCTCCACCTCATTGGAAGCCTACTACCACACAACAATCAGCTGACACACACACAGAAACATAAAAACAGGCATACAGACACACACACAGAAACATAAAAACAGGCATACAGACACACACACACACACACACACACACACACACAGAAACATAAAGACAGACACATACAGAGACACAGAAACATAAAAACAGACATGCATACAGAAACAGAAAACAGGCCTACAAAAACAGACAGACACACACACTGAGAAACACAAAAAAAGACACACATACAGGAACAGAGACACACAGACACATAGAAACAAAGACAGACACAGGCACACACACGGCACCATGAAAACAGACACACATACAGAAACAGAGAGAGAGAGACACACACACACACACAACATAAAGACAGAAACAGAGACACACACTGACAGACAGACACACATACAGAAACATAAAGACACACACACACACACACACACAAATACACTATAACAGACACAAACACACACACAGAAACATAAAAACAGACACACACACACACAGAAACAGAGACACACAGGTACACACACAGAAAAGACACACAGGTACACAGAAACACACACATAGAAACAGACACACAGAGACAACCACACACACAGAATGAGAGACACACACATACACAGAAACAGACACACACACAGACATAAAGACACACACACGCACACACAGAAACAGAGAGACAGACACACACCCACATACACAGAAACTGACACATACAGAAACATAAAAACAGAAACACGCATATACACACCCACAGACACACAAAGAAAGAGAGAGACACACACAGACACCCAGAAACACACACCCAGAAACAGAGACACAAAGATACACAGAAACAGAAACACACACACAGAAAGATAGAGACACACACAGATAGACATACAGAAACAAAGACAGACACACACACAGAAACAGAGAGACACACACACACACACACACACACACAGAAACAGAGCAAGACACACACAAACACACACACAGATACACAGAAATAGACACAGATCCTCCTCCACTACAGATTTCCCCAGTTGTACTCCCCCTAGCAGGTCCCCAGAGAGCCCCCCTTACATCAGGGTCCTCACAGAGCCCCCCTTACATCAGGGTCCTCAGAGAGCCCCTCTTTACACCAAGGTCCCCAGATAGCCTCCCCTTACATCAGGGTCCCTAGAGAGCCTCCCCTACATTAGGGTCCCCAGAGATCCCCCCCCTACATTAGGGTCCCCAGAGAGCCCCCCCTTACATCAGGGTCCCCAGAGAGCCTCCCCTACATTAGGTTTCCCAGAGAGCCTCCCCTTACATTAGAGTCCCCAGAGAGCCTCCCCTTACATCAGGGTCCCAAGAAAGCCCCTCCTGACATCAGGATCCCCAGAGAGCCCCCCTTACATCAGTGTCCTCAGAGAGCCCCTCCTTACATCAGGGTCCCCAGTGAGCCTCCCTACTTACATCAGGGTCCCCAGAGGGTATCCCCCTACATCAGGGTCCCCAGAGAGCCTCCCCTTACATCAGGGTCCTCAGAGAGCCTCCACTTACACCAGGGTCCCCAGAGAGCCCCCCTTACACCAGGCTCCCCAGAGAGCCCCTTCTTACATCAGGGTCCTCAGAGAGACCCTTCTTACACCAGGGTCCCCAGAGAGCCCCCCCTTACCCCAGGGTCCCGAGAGAGCCCCCCTTACACCAGGGTCCCAAGAGAGCCTCCCCTTACATTAGTGTCCCAAGAGAGCCTTCCTTCTTAAATGAGTGTCCCCAGAGAGCCCCTCCTTACACAGGGTCCCCAGAGAGCCCCTCTTTACACAGGGTCCCCAGAGAGCCCCTCCTTACACAGGGTCCCCAGAGAGCCCCCCTCTGACATTAGTGTCCCCAGGGGGCCCCCTCTTACATCAGTGTCCCCAGAGGGCCCCGTCTTTACATCAGTGTCCCCAGAGGGCCCCGTCCTTACATCAGTTTCCCCAGAGGGCCCCGTCCTTACATCAGTGTCCCCAGAGGGCCCCGTCCTTGCATCAGTGTCCCCAGAGGGCCCCGTCCTTACATTAGTGTCCCCAGAGAGCCCCCCTCTTAGATTAGTGTCCCCAGAGGCCCCCTTCCTTACATTTGTGTCCCCAGAAAGCCCCCCCCTCTTAAATTTGGGCCCCCAAACAGCTGACTCCCCCCCTTGCAGAGGTTCTCCTGTACCTGGCTGGTGGAGGTGGGAGGCGGCGATCGGCAGCTATATGGTGTCCACAGGCAGGGGGATCTCCCTGGGGCTAGTAGTTCTATCTCCGAATGTATACAGCGGAGAGGGGAGGGGCCTCTGACCCAGGCATCACCAACAGTGTTTAAGCAGAGTGAAAGTGAAACTGATACCTGCCTGGGTCAGAGGCCCCTCCCTTCTCCTCTCCACTGTATACACTGAGAGTACTACAAACCCCAGGGAGATCCCGCCGCCCACTCAGGCACCATAGAGCTGCCGATCGCCGCCTTCCACCTCCTCCCACCTCTCCTCACTGCACTCTAAACGGCCAGCCAGAGGTGCAGGGGGGATGCTGGGTCTTGGGGGCCCTAAGCAGCTTGCATAGTGTGCCTTTAGGGCCGATCGGCTCTGCCCCCTAGTATGTATGATGCATGCATATTCTTAGCACCCAAGTGCATAACTTTACATTTATCAACATTAAACCTCATCTGCCACAAAGTTGCCCAATTAGACAGTGCATTGAAGTTGACTTGTAAATTGGAGACCTCCTGTAAGGAAGTTATTCTACTGCATAGTTTGGTGTCATCTGAAATGTCAAGGCTGAAATGGTACTTTTAATCCCAGACCCCATATAATTTATAAAGATATTAAAAACTGTCTTTTAGACAGTTTTCTATCCATTTACAAACTGATATTTCCAAGCCTGTAGACTTTAGCTTACACATTTGTCGTGTGTGGGGAACTGTGTCAAACGCTTTTGAAAAATCCAAGTATACCACGTCCACCGCCACCCCTCTGTCTAAGGTTTTACTTGCCTCCTCATAAAAAGAAATCAGATTTGTTTGACAACTTCTGTCTTTCGTTAACCCATGCTGTCTGTTGCTTAAAACTAGAGCTAGGCAGAGGCATGCAGGCTGGATCTGGCAATCAGGAACAAACTGGTAGCAAGGAAGGGATCAGAATCGTGACTTGCCAGGGGAAGGGAGGAGCCGCCTTAACCGCAGCAATACTGGGCGCTTTCACCCCCTTCCTTCCCAGGCCAATATTCAGCGCTATCGCATTTTCAATGACAATTGCGCGGTCATGCTACGCTGTACCCAAATTAAATTTTTTAGCATTTTGTTCGCACAAATAGAGCTTTCTTTTGGTGGTATTTATTCACAACTCAGTTTTTTATGTTTTGCGATATATAAGCGGAAAAAATGCGGAAATTTAAAAAAAAAACTATTTTCTTTATTCTATTTTAAAAGAAATCCAATAAAATCGAATTTTGTCATAAATTTAAGCCAAAATGTATTCTGCTACATGTCTTTGGTAAAAAAAATCCTGTTAAGTGTATAATTGGTTCATGGGATCAAGGACAGATGTACGCAAATGATCATGTACAGATGTGTGCAGGTGATCATGGGCATATGTACAGTGCCTTGCGAAAGTATTCGGCCCCCTTGAACTTTTCAACCTTTTGCCACATTTCAGGCTTCAAACATAAAGATATAAAATTTTAATTTTTTGTGAAGAATCACCAACAAGTGGGACACAATTGTGAAGTGGAACGAAATCTATTGGATATTTTAAACTTTTTTAGCAAATAAAAAACTGAAAAGTGGTGCGTGCAAAATTATTCGGCCCCTTTACTTTCAGTGCAGAAAACTCACTCCAGAAGTTCAGCGAGGATCTCTGAATGATCCAATGTTGTCCTAAATGACTGATGGTGATAAATAGAATCCACCTGTGTGTAATCAAGTCTCTGTATAAATGCACCTGCTCTGTGATAGTCTCAGGGTTCTGTTGAAAGCGCAGAGAGCATCATGAAGACCAAGGAACACACCAGGCAGGTCTGTAATACTGTTGTGGAGAAGTTTAAAGCCAGATTTGGATACAAAAAGATTTCCCAAGCTTTAAACATCCCAAGGAGCACTGTGCAAGCGATCATTTTGAAATTGAAGGAGTTTCAGACCACTGCAAATCTACCAAGACCTGGCTGTCCCTCTAAACTTTCAGCTCAGACAAGGAGAAGACTGATCAGAGATGCAGCCAAGAGGCCCATGATCACTCTGGGTGAACTGCAGAGAACTACAGCTGAGGTGGGAGAGTCTGTCCATAGGACAACAATCAGTCGTACACTGCACAAATCTGGCCTTTATGGAAGAGTGGCAAGAAGAAAGCTATTTCTCAAAGATATCCATAAAAAGTCTCGTCTAAAGTTTGCCACAAGCCACCTGGGAGACACACCAAACATGTGGAAGAAGGTGCTCTGGTCCGATGAAACCAAAATCCAACTTTTTGGCCACAATGCAAAACGATATGTTTGGCGTAAAAGCAACACAGCTCATCACCCTCAACACACCATCCCCACTGTCAAACATGGTGGTGGCAGCATCATGGTTTGGGCCTGCTTTTCTTCAGCAGGGACAGGGAAGATGGTTAAAATTGAGGGGATGCAGCCAAATACAGGACCATTCTGGATGAAAACCTGTTGGAGTCTGCAAAAGACCTGAAACTGGGACAGAGATTTATCTTCCAACAAGACAATGATCCCAAACATACAGCAAAATCTACAAAGGAATGGTTCACAAATAAATGTATCCAGGTGTTAGAATGGCCAAGTCAAAGTCCAGACCTGAATCCAATCGAGAATCTGTGGAAAGAGCTGAAAACTGCTGTTCACAAACGCTCTCCATCCAACCTCACTGAGCTCGAGCTGTTTTGTAAGAAAGAATGGGCAAGAATTTCAGTCTCTCGATGTGCAAAACTGATAGAGACATACCCCAAGCGACTTGCAGCTGTAATCGCAGAAAAAGGTGGCTCTACAAAGTATTTTTATTTTTTTTCTTTTTTTTTTTTTTTCTTTTTTTTTTACTTTTTTTTTTGCCACGTCAGCTCAAACATTTCACATAGGACCTGAATCAACTTTTACTGTTCATCTCTGTCCTAATCGGTCGTCACATCATTGTGGCATTACTTGCTTTAACTTTGTAAAAAAGACACAATAACACAAAAAGAAGGGAAAGAAAAACTGCCCTTCCCCCTGATCATTCCCTTATCTTTTTCTCTTTTTCTTTTCCCTTTTCTCTTCTTTTCCCTTTCTGTTTTCACCCCTACCACCCCACCCTCCCTTCCTCCGCATCACCCCGACGCCTCGCCATAGTGCATCTGATTATCTATGCATATGCCTCCCACAGGATCTAGAACTGAGTCCTAACTGCTTCGGCATAGCTCCAGGTTTTTTTGAACTTAAGCCAGCCTTCCCATTTTTTTTTTTCCAAAACCCCCTTTCTTTCCTCAGCCCTGACTCTAAGGGACTCCATCTGACGAATGTCTTCCACCCTGTCTATCCATTCCCATATTAGTGGGCTCTCAAAGTTGCCCCAGTTCCTAGCTATCGATCGCTTGGAGGCATTAAGAAGATGAGGTACCAGTGTCCTCTCGTATTGTTTTATATCCTCTCTGGTACCGTGCAGCAGAATAACCCAGGGATCGTTGTCCAGTTCACTACCTGTAATTTCCTTCACGTACCTTAATATGTTTAACCAATAGGTCTTAATTTTTCTACATTCCCACCAGAGGTGGGCCATAGTCCCTTTGTCATTACAGCCTCTCCAACATTCGGCCGAGGCCCCTGTTTGGAACATACTGAGCTTAGCGGGGGTAATGTACCACCGTGACGCAACTTTGTAGTTTAGTTCAGCTGATCTGATATCAATTGCAGACCTGTGGGTTAATTTCAATATTTTACCTATCGTGAGTGCGTCTACTTTTGTGCCCAATTCCCTCTCCCAGTTTTGGATGAATGGCGGTATCCCCAAATCGTCCCCATCTATTAATAATTTATATATTTTAGAAATCATTTTTTTTCCCTTTACTGCAGTAAATACCCGCTCCAGTTGGGTCAAATTGTCCCCTGTCCTAATCGGTTGGGGAAGGCTGCTTACAAAATGGCACAGCTGCAGATATCGCCACTCATCCATCTTAAACAAATCTCCTTTATTACGTAGTTCAGTGAGTGAAAGTATCTTTCCTTTATGCATTATGTCTTTCAATCGTGTTCCCTCTTTTTTAACCCATCCCCCTCCCACTTTTACCCTCCCTGGCTGGAAATATTCATTGTTTTTAAGTGCTATTAGTGGAGAATTAAACTCTCCGTTTAAGTGCTTATAAACCCTATCCCAAATTCGTAATGTGTTAGTGGTTATAACATGCGTGTTCTCGTCCAGGGACCTGTGACGTGTTGGGTTCCATATAAGACTACCCAATTGCAAGTTACTTAGTGATTTTTCTAATTTTACCCATCTTTTATCACTGTGATCCAATCCCCACACTGGAATTCTAGACAGTACCGCTGCATAGTAGTAGTTTTCTATGTCGGGGACCGCTAAACCACCTTTTTTTTTTTCTTGTTTTAAGGTACGGAGTGCAATACGGTGCTTCCTGTGTCTCCAAATGAAATTCATAATTAAGGATTTTAACTTTCTTAGATAAATCATCGATAATGGAATTGGGAGCATCTGAAATTTGTAAGTGATTAGGGGTAGAATCATCATTTTTACTGAGTTAATTCTCCCCAACCACGAAATGGGTCTGCTATTAAACTCTTTACATTTTTTAGCAATATCATCTAACAGAGGGAGATAGTTAGATTTATACATTTCCTTCAGGGACCTAGAGAGAGTTATTCCCAGATACTTGATTCGTTTCTTCCAGGGGAACTCAAATCTCCCCTGCAGGCACTGCTGATCCTTACGGGGTACGTTAACATTCAAGACGAACGTCTTTGAAGTATTAACTTTAAAATTAGAGATCTCCCCATATTGTTTCATGATTTTCATCAGAAGGGACAATGAGGTCTGTGGATTTCCTAGGAAGAACAAAATGTCATCGGCAAATGCAGCCAGTTTATGTTCCTCGTCATCTGCTCTTACCCCAATGATTCCTGGGTGTCCCCTTATTGTAGACAGGAGGGGTTCCAAGGTCAATAAAAATAGGAGGGGGGACAGCGGGCATCCCTGCCTAGTACCATTTTTCATAAAAAACGGCGAGGAGGTCAGTCCGTTTATTTTTATCCTAGCTGTTGGGTGGGCGTACAACACCCCTATTTTTTGGATGATCTTGGGACCGAACCCCATATGGGTTAGAGTTTGAAACATGAGTCCCCAGTCTACCCTGTCGAACGCTTTCTCCGCGTCAATCGACAGGAGTAGACCTGGGGACCCAGCCCTCTTGATTTTATGGATTACCAGCAGCGCGCGGACTCCGTTGTCCCGTCCCTCTCTACCGGGGACAAACCCCACCTGGTCGGGATGGACCAGTGTGCTCAAGTGGCCCCTGACCCTCTCCGCCAAAACCTTCGCATATAATTTAGTATCGGCGTTCAGGAGCGAGATTGGCCTATAACTCGAGCACACTGCTCCATCCTTCCCCTCCTTTAGGATCATAGTTATGTCCGCAGTTAATGATTCGGTCGACATTCCAAAGTTTGATCCCAATCCATTGAAATATGCACAGATTCTGGGGATTAATAGCTCGTGGAAAGTTTTATAATAAACATTTGTAAACCCGTCCGGGCCTGGGCTTTTACCTTTCGGAGAGCACATCAGTGCCCTTTTAATTTCATCTTCTGTGAAGGGGCTGTCGAGCCCCTCACTTACCTCCCCCGAAAGTTTAGGGAGACCTGCTCCCTCAAGGAATCTTTCCCCGTACTGGACCCTCTCTATTTTATTCCCCTGCGGTTCCACCGAGTAAACATCTTCTAAATGCGCTCTAAAGGCTTCAGCAATGTCCCTAGAGAGGAACTCAATGTCACCGTTTTTATTTCTTATTTTTTCAATAAAGTTACGAGTCTTTTTTTTCCGAAGAGTTCTAGCCAAATGTTTTCCAGATTTGTTACTCCAAATGTACCTCTCTCTAGCCACTATGTCGAATGTTTGTTTTGATTGTTGTTCCATCAGATCTTTTAAGTCCTCTCTAAGGGAGATTATTTTTGAGTAGAGATCCCTGTTTGGCTCAGTAGTTAATTTATGGGACTGTTCTGCTATTTTTATTTCTTCTACTAGGGCATTTTTTTTTATCCTGCCTACTTTTTTCTTCCAAGCTCCCTTTGTGATTAGAATCCCTCTTATGTAAGACTTATAGGCATCCCATAGGGTTGAGCCCAGAACCTCCCCATTGTCGTTTATTTCAAAAAAAAATTTTATTTCATTTTTAATTTGCTCCACTACTTCTTCGTCTTGGAGCAATTCCTCATTTAATCTCCAACCAGGTGAGGGAGCCTGTAATTCAGGGCATTCCAAAACCATTGATACTGGAGCATGGTCCGATAGGGAGACGATCTCCACCTTCGTTTCCTTAACTCTTTCAAGAAGGGCATGATCGATTAAAATGTGATCCAGTCGGGAGTACGTCCCATGTACGTGGGAATAGAAGGTAAAATCCCTATCTGTAGGATGTTGTATCCTCCAGACATCGACCAACTGATTTGACCTTAAATTCTGCTTAATCATTTTAAGTTGTTCCTTATATGTCCCCCGGGCACGTGACGTACTATCGAGTTCCAGGTCCATACAAAAATTCAGGTCCCCCATCAAAATGACGTATCCCTGTCTAAAGTCTCTTAATTTGGACAAAATCTCTTTTAAAAATTGGATCGGTTTTATATTTGGGGCGTATATGTTTGCAAAGGTATATTTATTGCCACCAAGCGAGCCCCTCAGGAACAGAAATCTGCCTTCTGGGTCCTCCACTCTACTCTCAACTTGAAAATGTATGTCCCTTGAAAATCCTATGGCCACCCCCCTTGCCCTGTTGATGATAGCGTCGCCATAGAACCAGGATGGATAATGACTTGAGGCTATTTGCATCTAGGACGTGTGGGAGAGGTGTGTCTCCTGTAGGAAGACCACCCCTACCCCATATCCCCTCAGTTCCTCCAAGATCTTTTGTTTTTTGCCCCGCAGGTTGAGTCCCTTTACGTTATAGGATGCAAATTTAATCAGTGTCATCCTGTCTCTATGGCAAGGTTTATTAAACCTGTGGGCATGCAGCATCGAGTTGATGCGGAGGTTGTCCCACACTCCCCCCTCCCCCATCTCTCCCTCCCCCCTCCCCCCTCCCCTCCCACTCCAATCCTCGCCAACCAGCCCCCCCCCGCCCCTCCCCTCCCCTCCCTCCCTAACCCTCTCAAGGGTCTCGGAGTCGTTGGAGGCCATTCTAGTACCTGGCCTACCCCGTCTCTCCTAATATCCCAGGTGGGGTGGGGCACTGAATGGCTGGAGTATCCAGCCGTTCTCCCGATAGTAATTTGTTATCGGGGAGCAGCGAGCAATGTGCCAACGGTTCACAGCTAACGTATCCCTCACTCGACCTACACCGAGGGGGGAAAAAAAAAAAAAAAAAAAGAGGAAAAACAAGGGACCCCCCTCTCACCTCACTCCCCCCGCAGACACCCCCCCTCCCCTTCCCGTTCTCCCCGAAGAGGGCTTAACCGTTCTCTCCCCTGTCTGCCCACCCTGGCAAATCCAGGACCTGAATGCCCATTTTACTACAGAACTCTGGCAGCTCCTCCGGAAAGCATAATCTGGCTGAGCGCCCGTCCTTGTACCCAATCAGGCATGCAGGGAACCCCCAGGTGTATTTTATATTCGCCGATCGCAAAGCTTCTAAAAGGGGTCTCTGCTGCCTACGCCTCTCTAATGTTTGAGGGGACAGGTCTGAGTAAATTTGAACCTCAGTATCCTCGTATTTCAGGGGAGGATTACGATACAGTTTAGCCCAGATGTCGGCCTTGTCCTCATAGTGGCGAAACCTAACAATAATGTCTCTGGGTCTGCCTGATCCTGCTGTCTGCCTTCTGCCAAGTCGGTGGACTCTCTCGATACTGGGAAAATCTTCCCGTCCTCTACCTAACAGAGGGTTGAGTATTGAGAATACAGTGTCCCTTAGGTCTTCCCCTTCCTTCTCCGGGACCATTTTCACTCTGATGTTCTGTCTCCTGTTTCTGTTTTCAATATCTTCCAGCTTATATTGGGTGTCCCGTTGACTAAGATGTAAAAGTCTTATCTGTTCCTTCAACTTGAGAGTTTCAAGTTCCTGGGACTCCACCCTATTCTCAACAGATTCGACCCTTCCCAGCAAGTGGCCCCAGTCTTCTCTAAGGAGATGGAATTCCCCTTTGATGGTATTTTCCATCTTCTGGAGCATTTCCTCCATCTCTTTTTTTGTAGGGCACTGTGCCCCCGCCCCCTGATCCAAGGGCCCACTTTCGTTCGTCTCACACTCCACCGCCTGCTCTGAAAGTGTCTGATCGAGTGTCACATCCGCTCTTTTTTCTTTGGCTTTCTTTTTATCCGTCATAGCTTTGGGTTGTTGGTCCGGATTGTGCGGTTGTGGACTAGTTCCAGATCTCATGTATTGTTTTATGTCACTCGCCACTGGTTTGGGGGTTTTGGGGGGGGCTTTCTTCGATGATTTGCTCATATTTCCTTTACAGAATCTTCTAATTCTCCTCCCCAGTTTGCTGGAAGGGAAACTTCCGCAGGTTGCTCCCGTTACTCTCCGACTTCCGCCCTGCCTTCACCTGACCCAGCTCCCGGTCCTCTCTTAACACTCCTGTTAGCAGGGGTCAATCCCAGATATTTTGTCGCTACCCTCGCAGCCGGTTCACCTCTGTTCGGGGATTACCTCAGAGCCCCGTCCACTTCAAGCTAAGGGACCGGAGCGTCCCACCGTCAGACCATCCACAACTACCTTTGTCCCTGCAGGGCAGCCCAAACCAGTGCCCCAAGGGAATACAATGCGTGCCCCTAGAGATCGCCAGGGACAAGGGACCTCCCCCTCACTCACTTCAATCCACAGCCAATCCCCGGCACTGGACCCAGATATTGAAAGGGATATAAGGACCGACAGGGGCCTTTGAGATTTTTTCCAGGGTATGTCACTCTAGGGGAGTTTAAGGTTATAGGTGGGAAAAAGATACCGATTGGTATAATATACCAGAACGAATGAACCCACTCCGGGTCCTTGATGGGGAGGGATATATTCTCCCCTTTCTTTTTTTTTTTTCTCCCTTTCTTTTCCTCTTCCTCCTTCCCCCTGACCTTTCTCTTCTTTTTGAGGGGGTGAACTACCCCCCTAGTAGTGGGACAGGTGAAATCTGCAACGCTGCAAGCTGGGGACCCAGATCTCCTTACTCTGATATGTTTCCGGGGATGAGTGCAATATCCCGGTATAAAGTCAAATGGTAACTTACAGCATTGTATTACAAGACCCTGATGCTCCTTGCTGTGTTAGTTTGCAAAAGTAAATACAATATAAATACAATGCACTACCAAGGTCAGTCTTCTTGTAAATTAAGGTTCAGTTGCTCCTCTTAAATACCGTTTTCCCCATCAATACATACACAGAGAAAATCCGTTAGTCTGCCCAGTTAAAGGTCCCTCATGCAGATTAATGCAATAAACACCCAGCTCCAGGTAGAAATAAAACACAGAGAAAAAGAAAAACAAGGGCTGCAGACAGCTGTAGGCATATCAATCTTTCTATAAGAGTTCTGTAAATAATTCGTGAAACATACCCTTTGGGCTACGAGTCCAGTTATGAGCACGGGAATCCACGGTCCAGGATCATCCTTAGGGGGATACTAACTGATCGAGCTGATCATAAATGAAGAGAGCACCAGCTTACCTTTCACCGCTGGGTCATGGGACTTTCCCCCCACTGAAGGGGTTGGTAGGTGGGGGTACTCACGGTCCGGGGGGGACCCCCCTCAGGCCTCCGGGTGTAGATTTCACAGGGGTCGGGGAGCGTCGGGGGTCAGGGTCGGCAGTTTGAGAGGCTTGCCGTGGGGTGGAGAGGGGTTATCCCGGTCTAGGTCGCCGCAGTGTACGTCAGCTGGCCCGGCTCTTAACTCGGCATTGCCCGAGCATGATGCTGACGCTCGGAGGTGCACGGCGCGTACCTTCCGTGGGACGCCGGCATCTACCCTCCTCGCGGTCAGCGTTGTCTCCGGCCGCCCGCTGCTTCAGGCCCCTCCCCCCGTGCGTGCCTACGTCAGCACGTCCTGGCGCGCCCCCATGTGCCCAGGCTCTACAAAGTATTAACGCAAGGGGGCCGAATAATTTTGCACGCCCCACTTTTCATTTTTTTATGAGTTAAAAAAGTTTCAAAAATCCAATAGATTTCGTTCCACTTCACAATTGTGTCCCACTTGTTGGTGATTCTTCACAAAAAATTAAAATTTTATATCTTTATGTTTGAAGCCTGAAATGTGGCAAAAGATTGAAAAGTTCAAGGGGGCCGAATACTTTCGCAAGGCACTGTATGCAGATAATCATTGGGACATGTGATTTTACTAGGACATATGTGGGGGACAGGTGTTTTTACTATATGGGGACATGTGTTTTACACTGTGTTACTATGCTGGTGATCAGTAAAAAAACAGCTCATACACACTGATCACCAGCCGGCTGCAGCGATCCGCTCTCCTCACTGACAACTAATGTGTGAGGAGAGCTGATCGCCTAGCAACCGGCTCTCTGTTTACATCACATGACGGCTGTGATTGGACACGGCCGTCATGTGATCAGGAGGGCCAATCACAGAGCCCTCCTGCCGATCCGAGATGCGCCGTGTCCGGGTGACACAAGCGCATCGGGATCGCACCGCTGTGCGTAATCCCCCTCCTTCTGAGGGACGTTCCTGAGAGCGCCCACCTGGCCGTACATATGCAGTGGCCGGGTGGGAAGTGGTTAAGTAGCGCCCCTGGCTGCTGAACACTAATTTGTCTGATTACCACAGCCTGCTGACTCCTGGGAGACACCTGCTGGTGGACACTGGAGCTGTAGCAAACAGCCCAGAACAGGATAGTGCTACCAGCAGGTGAACTTAATCCTAACACCAGGCCCTTCAGGTCTGGTATGGATTTTAAGGGGAACCCCCGCGCCAAACTAAAAAAAAAAAAATGCGTGGGGGTCCCGCCAAAAATCCATACCAGGCCCTTTAGGTCTGGTATGAATTTTAAGGGGAACCTCACACCAAAATAAAAAAAATGGCGTGGGGGTCCCCCCAAAATCCATACCAGACCCTTAACAGAGCAAGCAGCCTGACAGGCCAGGATAGGGGGATGAGTGAGCGCCCCTCCCCCTCCTGAACCATACCAGGTTTGCTTGCCCTCAACATGGGAAGGGTACTGTGGGAGTCTGTGGGTGGGGGGCTTATCAGAATGTGGAAGCCCCCTTTAACAAGGGGGCTCCCAGATCCCGGCCCCCCATGTGAATGAGTATGGGGTACCCCATTGTACCCCTACCCATTCACCAAAAAAAAGTGTCAAAAATGAAAAACCACAAAAAAATTTTTTTGACAATTCCTTTAAAAAAAAAAAAAAAAAATGTCCCGCGGTGTCATCCATCTTCAATCACGGCACCGACATACCCGCCTTGATGGGAGGCGTCCCGCCGACTGCTCTCTTTTTGTGGTGACAGCTGTTAAATAGGCAAGGGTGGGGCCACCCAGTGACATAATTGAGTGACCTGGCCCCCATTCTGTCCTCCAGGCTGCATGCTCGACTAAGGGTCTGGTATGGATTTTGGGGGTGGAGTTCCCCTTAAAATCCATACCAGACCCAAAGGGCCTAGTATGGACTGGGGGGGGGGGGACCCACACCGCTTTTTCCCTTGGCAATACATTACAGCCGTGATCAAGTTTAAATTATATTTTTTCCTTTAGAAATCTAATTTTGCTGTGGGACAGTAAAACACATCAGACAGATGCACTACTTTACAGGCATACTAAGGGGACCCCCCCCCCCAGGCTTGATATTTAAAGGAATATTTCATTTTTATTGTTTTACTTTAAGCATTCTTAAAATCATTGCTCCTGAAAAAACGTTCATTTTTAAAGCTTTTGATTCATGTCCCCTGGGGCAGTACTTGGGTCCCGTGCACTTTTTTTGGCAATAACTTGCATATAAGCCTTTAAAATAAGCACTTTTGAGTTTTCAAGTTTGTGTCCCATAGACTTTAACAGTGTTCGCATACATTTTTAGCCTGTTTGCATGTTCTGGTGCAAACCGAATCGGGGGGTGTTCGGCTCATCCCTAATGCTCACTGAGGCATTATAGTTACCTGGCTGATACAGACTGAATATGTCAAAAATCAGTCTGGGGGAGTCACACACTTGAGGTTTTATTACTGGAAGAAAGTTAATCTGTTTAAAATGGAGAGTGGGAAGGGAGAAATCAGGGGAGAGAAGGCCGCTCCACCTGTGCAGCACTGTCAGCTTCTGCTGGTATCCCACCAGAGTAATGAAAAAAATCTCTCACCACCTCCGTTGTCTCCACTGTACATCCACCTCTCACTCATTCTGTTTTGTAAGCCTCCAGATGCGCCTCACCGTATACCGATGTATACCGCTATGATTGTGGCGTCACTGGCTCCAGATTTGCCTCCAGGGGTCACTTCGCAACCGCCTCTCGAACCGCAATTGCCGCGGGCTGCGATCCCATGAACGTCATACTCATAATCAATTAAAAAAATACCATTGAGTGCACTTGGCTGCCACCTATCTCTCTCCAGTGTGAGGAAAAGGGGGGGGGGGTAATTTGAAGCTGTCTAACCATACTTTTACCCTCCCCAATATTTTTGATGGAAAGATATAGAGAGGAAAAGAGACTACTTAAAATAAAAATAATAATAGAGAATATTTGAATGTTCTCATTCTTACCCCAAAAGTAATAGTAGATGATATTTATATAAAACCGGTCAAAATGACATAATATCATCCATTATTACTGTCCGATATTACTAACACTCAAATAGCAGCTTAATAGATGTTAAATCTACTATACTTCCAAAAATGGTTGCAAATTACATTCATTGTTCAAACCTTGTGGAATTAAAAAACCCAGGTTATAAATCCACATTTTTTCCTTCTGCAAAAGAATAGTATCAAAGTCACCCCTTCTTAAAGGAAGATTCAGGACAAAGATACCTTTCACCATTAACCCCTTTGGGTTGTCTTGATGGAATTGAGTAAAATGCAATGTCAACAACGCTGATCTCTGGCTTCCCGATTACTGGCTTGTTCTGAATACCTGCTTTGGCTACCGTACCCTGGTTATGTTTTGACTATGTTTACTATTTGTACCATTTTGACCATTATATTAAAAGGTGTGATTTTTAACTGCATTTTCTGTCTCTGCCTGATTCATGGTTCCTGACACACACACACACACACACACACAGAAAGACAGACAGACGCACACACAAACACGGACCGACAGACAGACACACACAAACACACACATAGAAAACAGAAAGACAGACACACACACACAAAAAGAGATCCACACACCCACAGAAACACAGGCAGACACAGAAATACATAGAAAGACACACACACAAAAACACAGATAGAAAGACAAACACACTAAAAGACATACACACACTGACACACAAACACAGACAGACAGAAATACCCAGAAACACACACAAACGGAAAGACAACAGTAATAAACAGAAAGACACATCGCTGATCCCCTGCTGAGCTGAGCAGAGCAGCTACATGACCGGTTCGTGCCCACACTGCATATGCAGAGCAGGATACGACACAGCCCACTATGCTCTATGGGCAGCCGGATATAAATGGACCAGCTGTCCGTTTACACCCAATTGCCCTCCAATACAATTCGGACACCCGGGGGGGGGGGTGGATCCCCTTACATTTTCTTGGGCAGATCTGACCCGGGGCCAGTTGGGTTTAAACGGACACAAGTCTGTTTACATTCAGTGCTCCATGGAGGAGAATGGAGGGTCCAATCAGGTCCGGCTGAAAAACAGACAGCAGGACCCAATCGGATCTCTGTTGTGAAAGGGGCCTAAAACCTAGAAGCCAATTAGTTACTATGCACAGCTGCATTCAATTCTGTGTGCATCAGCTTTAGTAACCCCCTCCCCCCCCCATAGTATACAAAAACACACAGACAGATGCACAAACACATAGACAGACAGACACACTAACACACATGGACAGACAGGAAGGTAGCGAGACAGACACACCATAATTTTTAAGCATGCTACTGGCAGGTCACAATAACAAATTGAGAGCATCTTGTTTTATTGCCTTACATTGCCATTTTGTGAAAGTAGTACACCTCTTATCACTACAATCATAAGACAGCTTGCTGCCTTAGTTGTTCACCTCTTCCGCCCGGTCAGATGTGGTTTGTGTGGTTGTGTCCCCTCTCTCACTTCTCTATGAAATTGAATAAGGAACAGATAATAGTGTTTTTTTTACGTATCTACAACATACTGTATAATAAAAAGGAGGTAATATGAGCTTCATTTAGTTATGTTCAGAAATATGGACTGTTTGTGTTGGCCTTAACAGCAAATTAGATTCTTGTTATCATTTGTAAACATGCATTTAAAAAAAGATTGTTACCAAAGTCTATACAGATCATTTTTGGTGTAGAAAGTCTAGAAGTAGAAATCTAGAAATTGTAATTGTACATAAGCAGCATATTTAAGAATGTACTTTTTGTTTATATTTCCTCCTAAAAAAAAAAAAAAATGTACTTCCTAGTATGTGAGGTTACCGAGTCATTCCTGTTCCTCTAGGCTCATAGCTGTGTATCTTCAGTGTGACATCTAGGGCACTGCAGCCTCTGACGGTTAGACTCTGTGAGATCTGGTGATGTCACTACTGTGCTGCAATCTGTTCTCCTTGCTGGAGGCTCTGACATAGGAAGGCAAAGCCATGCCTGTATCAAGATGGACACTACTCAGAGACACAGTGCAGAACAAGGCATGATAAGTCAGTAATGGGGAAAGATCTGCTCCAGGGAGACCACAGGTAATACCGGTGAATAGTTCTCTGCCCTCTGCCTCTTTTTTGTGCACAGCTTCCAGACTTCAGTTTTTCTTTAGAATGATCCATTTACTGATATGTACACATTAAATGTATTCTTGTATTTGTTTGTGAAAAAATCTCTGCTTCATGTTATTATGGTTGCAAATGCCTGCTACCTTGTTTATTTGATCGTTAACAGCCAAGGAATGGCCAGATAGAGAGGACATCACATATACCCAAATGTACTCATACATGTATCGTTTTAAATATTGATATATCGCAATACATCAGAAGATAAACAGTATTATAGCAACTTTGGTCATGCATTTATATTCAACTAATCCGGACATGCACTGATGCCTGCACAAAGATCTTCTTGAGTGGGCAACACAACACTACGGTGACCAAAATAAAGATCCACATTTGGCATATAAAGCCAGATAACTGAGAAATGCAAGAGACAAAAAGGGAAAAGCAAAGCCAGGGAATATTACTTATCAGATTACCTCCAGTAAATGTGTATATCAGCTATCATATGATGTGACTCCAATGTCTCAGAGTAGACAGACAAAGATAGGGATGCAATACTCACTTGGGCCTCTAGGGGCAAATGGAGGCCTATATGATGACTTTCCCATTAGATAAGGGTCACACAGTGGCTGGATTAACATACGGTATGTGGTCACAGCTTGATTAAAAGATTATTGTAGCCAGGTTACAGCATTTTACTAATTTAGAAGCCATATACTTCGCAGCGCCAGCTGCATCAATCCACAGGGGACCAACACCTGAATGAAGCCAGAAAGCCACAGAGAGGTAAAAAGGGTCCTAGAAGCACCATCTAACACACAATGCAACAAAAAAATCTGATAAGCCAGTCATTTCCCATACCTGTCATTGTGTCCAAATATCCTCCCTGGAGAGATCATCCACTGGGAGGTAGGAAGCAAGCCTATTTATACGCTTCCTCCACCATACTGGGAGCCCATGTGCACCGCCACCCAATGCTTATGCAGGCCAAGACGTCACAGCGCGGACAGATAGCGTTTGCAGCGTCATGATGGGGCGTGGCTGTTGTCCCACATAGAGACAGCCATTCAGCTTATGCTCCTTCAGTGACGTGGCGCTGCAACCAAGGTACAGCCCATCACTGTCTCCGGATGGGTAATCGTAACCCATACATGGTGGAAGGTGTCATAGTGGGGCGTGGCCACCGTCTGTATACACAGATATCATGCCCTAACAAGGGGACACATCCACCTCATGGTGCGGCCAGACTCCAACCTATCTCCCCTCACAAAACATGAGAACAGGGGAAGGACATAAGAGCCGTATTAGGGGAGGGGCTAGCCATAGTAAACAGAGAATACAGCTCCATCCCCCAGACATCAGCTCATATAGCATGACTAACACCCATCACAACAAAAAAGTACCAACACCCAAGGAAAGGCCCGCACATCCCAGCCAATCACACACAGAAACACACAGTTACAAGTGGACCATTCAAACATATGCCCATAATTGGAATTGCATGCAGGCACGAGCATGCGAACCAGACAAGACAAACATAGGTGCAGACCAATGCTATTCAGCAAAGTATTATTTCACCCCATTATATAGATGAGGTTAAAAGTACCAATAGAGATTTGTAAATTTAGTAGTCATTAACCACTTGCTTACTGGGCACTTAAACCCCCTTCCTGCCCAGACCAATTTTCAGCTTTCAGCGCTGTCACTCTTTGAATGACAGACAATTGCACGGTCATGCTACAGTTTACCCAAATGAAATTTTTATCAATTTTTTCACACAGATAAAGCTTTCTTTTGGTGGTATTTAATTGCTGCTGGGTTTATTTTTTTGCTAAATAAAACAAAAAGGGACCGAAATTTTGAAAAAACAAAAAAATGTTTCATAGTTTGTTATAAAATTTTGAAAACAGGTAATTTTTCTCCTTCATTGATGTGCGCTGATGAGGCTGCACTGATAAGGTGGCACTAATGGGCACTGATAGGTGGCACTGATAGGTACTGATGGGTGTCACTGATGGGTACTGGTAGGTGACACTGATAGGCAGCGCTGATCTGTGGCACTGATTATTAGACACTGATAGGCATTGATTGGCAGCACTGGTGGGCATTGATAGGTGGCACTGTGGGCACTGGCAGGGGACACTGGTGGGCACAGCCGCGGCTTTCTGAGTGAGGGACCGATGTCCCTCTGACAGAAGCCGGTGATCAGCTTTTTTTTCCCCCTCACGCTGACAGCGCAAGAAAAAAAATATATCGATTACTGAGCTTCTGTTTACATCACATGATCAGGCGTCATTTTCTGACAGCTGATCACGTGGTAAGGGGCCAGGGTCGACCCCTTACTCGGATCTGTGATCAGCCGAGCCTCATAGACTCGGTGATCACAGAGTGCGCCGTGCGCAACCCAGAGGGTTGCGCAGACTGCGCTTGTTTGGGAGGACGTCCATGGACGCCCTCCTGCGCAACCCACGGGTGGCAAGTAGTTAATAAAAATTCTCTATAGATGGACCTGCACAAGGTATAAAAGGGAGGGAGAACAAGGTGAATAAACATAAATATGTAACTGCAGATTATAAAAAAAAAAAAAAAAAATCATAAAAAAAGATCTGAAACTTAATACATCATTCAAGCCAGGTGGCGTTGTAGCTTTAAGGTCAAATATCCATTTGGCCTCTCTACATAATACCCTCTGATCAAAATTTCCCCCTCTAGGGTCCTCATAGATTCTATCCAACACTGACAAATTTGAAAACGTGAGGATGGTAATTATGTTGAAAGGCTATGTGATGTCCAATAGGCGTATTTAAATTCCCAACCGTAGCATAATATATGTGGTCCTTCATATGTTTCCAGAGCGGCCTTATCGTCTTGTAAACGTAAAAGGCACCACATTGACATAGGATAATGTTGATTATTCCCTTGGTACGGCATGCAACATGGTGTATACATCCATTGGGAAGCTGAAATGAGGAGCCTTCCAATAGTAACTCACAATAGTCGCATGAACCGCATCTATATGTGCCTGGTCTGTCCCCGTTTGTCTTTGTGTCTGTTGTAGTGGCTTTTGACCAATTGATCCGTGATGGATCCTGACTGCTTGAAGGTGATCTCTGAATATTCCTTAATGTACTTACATAGGGTCGGGTCACTAGCTAGTAGGTGCCAAAAGTGTTAAATTTCAATGTGCAGCCTGTATCTGGGGACGACCAAGTCCCATGATGCTCTGAATGCAGGACTCAGCCCCGCCCCCCGGGGGACACATAATTGGATTTGATTGACAGCAGCAGGAGCCAATGGCTGTGCTGCTATTAATCTATCAAATCAACAGCCGAGAACCCCCTAGCAGAGAGACGGCGCATGCCCGTGGGACAAGTTTGAGGGTTCAGGTAAGTAAAACGGAGGGGGGGTGGGGCTAGGGCGCCAGTCATTGACAGGTGTTTTTTCACCATAATGCATAGGATGATTTAAGGTGAAAAAACACGAACCTTTAAAACCCCTTTAATGGGTTTAATTTGAACTTCCTTGGTAGTGTGAAGCTTCCCTTCCCATTCCTGCCCTCTGAAAATGCCTATTGGCCAATGAGACATTACATATTAGATTTGGATCAATACAAATGTTGGGGGAGGAGCTTTAGCAGTACGTGTAAGGCTACTTTCACACTGGAGCGGTGGGGGCGCTGGCGGTAAAGCGGCGCTATATTTAGCGCCGCTTTACCGGCGTTTTAGCGGCGCATTGCGGCCGCTCGCGGGGTGTTTTTACCCCCCGCGAGCGGCCGAAAAAGGGTCAATACCGCCCGCAAACCGCCGCTATAGCGGCGTTTTGCGGGCGGGTTCGGCGCGCTCCCCCATTGTTTTCAATGGGACCGGGCGCTATAGGAGCGGTAAATATACCGCTCCTATAGCGAGCCAAAGATGCGGCTTGCAGGACATTTTTGAGCGTCCTGCAAGCGCACCGCTTCAGTGTGAAAGCCCTCGGGCTTTCACACTGAAGGAACAGCAACAGCTGTTTCGGGTCGGTTTGCAGGCGCTATTCTTAGCGCAATAGCGCTTGCAAACCGCCCCAGTGTGAAAGGGGCCTTAGTGTTGGAAGTTTGCCTCGTGGAACATCCCAAGTTTCAGCCATGACAAGAGCGCTTTAGAGGCTACTGCAAGTATGTGCATGCACCTTTAAAAGTAACCACATTTTGCACCTGCAGCTGCTTCATTTTTGATTTTGATGTGAGTTGCTGTTAAAGAGCCCCTCTGGGCAATAAACAAGTTCAACTTTGCAGCTGTGCCAATATCCGATTACTTTAAAGTAAAACTCCTGCCAATTTAATTTAATTGTGGATAAATTATGGAAGACTTAGAACCGTATTCAGATTTTTAGCGCTGTGATATCTCATATGCATCCAGACTAAAGACTAAATTGGCCCACAAAAGTAAAACTGACGGATGCGGTGCATGTACCTGCATTTTTGGTGCAGGTTAGCTGCGTTTTGCCAGACTCCCCTTATGGAACTCTGACAAAGTACACTGCGCTGCACTTCATTCTTGTGATGTGTACCACCTCCAAGCATCTCATGTTATCAATCAATCTGCTTGGATCATGCCAAAATCCAAAACAAAAATAGAAGTGAGTGTACTCCTAAGTATAATATAAACCATCGGAATTATTAAATGCCTTAGAAGAAAACCTTCACTTCTCACCACTTTGTTAAACATTAAGGTTCTCTTCTTTGGCAGTATCATTGTGCATATACAGTGCCTTGAAAAAGTATTCATACCCCTTGGAATGTTTCACATTTTGTCAAACACAAGTTGGCACATAATTGTGAAGTGGAAGGAAAATTATAAATAGTTTTAAAACTTTTTTACAAATATAATATGTGAAAAGTGTGGCGTGCATTTGTATTTAGCTCCCTTGAGTCAATACTTTGTAGAACCACCTTTCGCTGCAATTACAGCTGCAAGTCTTTTTGGGGATGTCTCTACCAGCACATTTGCACATCTAGAGACATTTTTGCCCATTCTTCTTTGCAAACTAGCTCAAGCTCTGTAAGATTGGATGAAGAGCGTTACTAAACAGCAATTTTCAAGTCTTGCCACAGATTCTCAATTGGATTTAGGTCTGGACTTTAACTGGACTATTCTAACACATGAATATGCTTTGATCTAAACCATTCCATTGTAGCTTTGGCTGTATGTTTAGGGTCGTTATCCTGCTGGAAGGTGAACCTCCACCCCAGTCTCAAGTCTTTTGTAGAGTAACAGGTTTTCTTCTAAGATTGCCCTGTATTTGGCTCCATCAATCTTCCCATCAACTCTGACCAGACTCCCTGTCCCCACAATATGATGCTGCCACCACCATGTTTCACAGCGGGGACGGTGTGTTCAGGGTGATGTGCAGTGTTCGTTTTCTGCCACAAATAGTGTCTTGCTTTTAGGCCAAAAAGTTAAACTTTGGTCTCATCTGACCAGAGCACCTTCTTCCACGTTTGGTGTGTCCCCCACATGGCTTCTTGCAAACTGAAAACTGTACTTCTTATGGCTTTCTTTCAACAATGGCTTTCTTCTTGCCACTCTTCCATAAAGGGCAGATTTGTGGAGTGCATGACTAATAGTTGTCCTGTGGACAGATTCTCCCACCTGAGCTGTGGATCTCTGCAGCTCCTCTAGAGTTACCATGGGGCTCTTGACTGCTTCTCTGATTAATGCTCTCCTTGCCCGGCCTGTCCTTTTAGGTGGACAGCAATGTCTTGGTAGGTTTGTAGTTGTGCCATACTCTTTCCATTTTCAGATGATGGATGGAACAGTGCACCGTGAGATGTTCGGATATTTTTTTCTAACCCAAGTCTGCTTTAAACGTCTCCACAACTTTATCCCTGACCTGTCTGGTGTGTTCCTTGGCATTCATGATGCTGTTTGTTCACTAAGCTTCTCTAACAAACCTCTGAGGGCTTCACAGAACAGCTGTATGCATACTGAGATTAAATTACACACAGGTCTATTTACTAATTAGGTGACTTCTGAAGGCAATTGGCTCCATTAGGGGCATCGGAGTAAAGGGGGCTGAATACAAATGCACGCCACTCTTTTCAGATATTTGTAAAAAAAATGTAAACCATTTTCCTTTCACTTCACAATTATGTGCCACTTTGTGTTCGTCTATCACATAAAATACATTTACGTTTTTGGTTGTAACATGACAAAATGTGGAAAATTTTAAGGGGTATGAATACCTTTTCAAGCCACTGTACCTGTTAATACATCCTAAATAAGAGAACACATTGGGGTTGATTTACTAAAGGAAAATAGACTTGTACAGTTGTACTCATTTTCCCCAGAGCTTAGTAAATGTGGTACAACACTGGTGCTCCATCCAATCATGTGCAAGCAAAAATGGTGTATTTTTTTTTTTTTCCTAGCACCTGATTGGGTATTCTTTACCAAGTGAAGCTTCACCACATTCACTAAGCTCTGGGGGAAATTACTGCAACAGCTCATGCAAAGTGCTCAGTCTATTTGCCTTTAGTAAATCAATCCCACTGTTTTTCAAAATGTGTAGGCATTAGACGCAGTTAAAAGAATATAACTGAACCTGGCACCGTTTCTGCTACTGCTTTTTCTCTAAGCATAGCTAATGGCGTTAGAGCCGTGGATTCTCCTAATATTGAAATCCATCTAGCCTTCCTGTCTGGCAACACATCTGTACTCCCAACAATTGAAAAAACAGAAGGATTGCTAATGTAAACATGTTTAGCTAAGTGGTCACTTATGTCATACTTGGTGCCGTCTTATCTTTTCCTAGCCTGATCACTTTTATTGTGATTAGTTGCACCCACTTAGCACTTGGTAAGTAGCTATTTGTACTGAATATTTATGACAGAATTTTGTCTTTGGTATGAATTTGTATTACAACATTTTTAACTAAGCAAATAATATTCTCCTAACAATGACCCCGAACACCCTCTAGTGGCTAATGCAAACGCAGCATGTAAACTAAACGGCTTACACCAAGAGTGCATACATAATGCATGTTAGACTGCACTGTACTGCATATTAAGCAATACATATGTGGCATAAATATTCAGTGACAATAGCTAGTTACGCAGTGCTAAGTGGGTGCAACTAATCACAAAAAACATTTATTAGGTTAGGAAAAGATGAAAGATGGCACCAAGTATGACATAAGTGAGCACTTTGCATTACTCAAAGCATGCTACATATCATCAGGAGAGGGGATAGAAGACAGTACTTGCAAAAAATGGTCTCTAAAATCTAGCCATCATGGCTGAATTGATGGGCAAAGTCAGCTAGCCTGCCCCTTCCCATTTCCTGCACATTCCTATTGGTCAGTGAAGTTATCCATCATAATAATGCACTAATGTGAGATTGAAGGGGCAGGCTTTAGCAGCAAGCTCAGACACTTGTGTGAGTGTGTCACTGTGCTGTGTTGATTTTTGGAACGCTGTGGGAGGGAGAGAGAGAGAGAGACAGAGACAGAGACAGAGACAGAGAACAAGATAGCCATACACCCAAAGAAAATGGGACAGTGAAGTGCAAAATCTCATGTCTGGGACTAGGGGGAAGCTTAAGTGCAGAGCAAGTCAGTCAGGAGCACCCCATCATATCTCTACTTTGGACCTGGAGCAGCCAGGTGCTGTCTCTTCAATGTACTTTTGTTTTGGTACTTTGTTTCTTTGCTATTGCTGCACAATCATTTCCACTGTTGCAGCTCAGTTCTACAGTTTGGACTAGAGTTGCCAGAGACATTAGCAGGTCCTCATTTGCTGTTCGGAGTTTACAGTTCTTCGGTTCTGGGTATCCCATGTACCCCAACCCCTATGCCAGTTCTACACTCCAAAATAAACACACACAAAAAAAAAAAAAACACCTCCTAAAATATTTTTTGAGCCAATTAGAGTGTGTGGAAAATTCCTTTTGCCTGACTGTGTGTGCTGCGTGGGAGGGAAAAGGCCCAAATTGCAGAAGCTCCTTTGGGGGTAGTGCTACATGATTTTCAAAACAATAGTGCAGCTGCCTTTTAAAAACTGCCAGCTCCCCTTCATACTGTTCATCACTCAGTCCTATGGGTAAATTGGTGGAGGTCTCCAAGAGTACAGATACCCATAGGATTAAAAGGGACTATGGTGTGCATGAACAATATGACAGGTTAAAGTGATTTGAAAGGTTGTTTTTTTTATTTTTTATAAAACAGGTCATACTTACCTGCTCTGTGCAATAGTTTGGCACAGAGCAGCCCCAAACCTCTTCTTCTCGGGTCCCCTGCTTGGGCTCCTGGCTCCTCCCCCTAACCAGTGCCCCCAATAGCAAGCCTCTTGCAATGGGGGCACTGGTGTGTGCTCGCTCCCTAGCACCGCTCTATGCGTCCATAAGACAGTCGCCGCACGGCCCCACCCTGCTCCCTTCTCATTGGCTCGCTGCCTATGATTGACAGCACTGGCAGCCAAAGTCTCCCACTGCTGTGTTTCAGTCAATGAGGAGAGAGATACCCAGGATAGCTGAGGCTCCCGCGCTCATTGCTTGATCAAGTGGGGGCTCAGGAGAGAATAAGGGAGGGACTGTGGGGGGAGCAGCACACAAAAGCTTTTTGGAAACCTTCAGCCTTTACAACAACCTTAAGTTTACCTGCTTAAGTCAAAAGCCTGATTTTCCATATCATAGCAAAACTGTAAAGAAAATGTTATTGTATTATCAGTGAGCGCACGTTATTACTGTAAGCATATTTTTACACATTTATACGAACATGGTAGTACCATAAGCAAAAAAGGGAGATGAAAGAGGGATTATGGCGGTGCGAGAAAATGGTATGGAATGGTCGGGGTTGACTCACAACTCAAGGCTCAATCAACTTTTTTATAATACAAAATAATTTTATTACATATAAATACAATCATATAATAGACAATACATGAAAAAAAAAAAAAAAAAGACAAAATTGTTTGATAAGCTTAGACAGTACTGGATCTAATAAAGTTTGACAATAATTACTGGTTAAATTAATCTGAGTAGCACAAGGTCGTTTTACAAAAAAGCAAAACAGAGCAGAGTATTAATCAATTGGAGGATATACATTAACTTAAAGAATAATTCATGGTTACTGTGAGTAGAATAACCTGGAGTAGATTAGGCAGGCCTTAATAGATGGTTCCGACATGTTTCGCCATAACAATGGCTTCCTCAGGGTAGGCCTACTGAATGGGGTAAGTATATCTGATGTAAAGAAATTGTAATAATTAATTAAAATTTCTAACAGAGTAAATAGTTATAGCCCTAGCCCGGTTATGGAGGAGTTTAGTAAGGACAGGCAGGGAGAAACCCAATGAATGAATCCCGGGGAAGACCACCCCCACCTCCAGTCCCCCAAAGATGGAAATCGGGGAGGCCCCTTAGCTCAGTTAAGACTTACCCAAGTTGGTAAGGCGTGGTTAAAAAAGTCGGACACGGAGTCGGGTTATGGAGTGGAGTAGTCCAGTGGGGGGCCTTCAATGCATAGCAGAAGGTAAGTCAGGCCTAGCCAAAAAGGATTTATAGTCAGAAGGATACATAATTGAGAAAATTTGTTGTATTGGTATAAGATAATATTACAGTGTTGTTAGTCCATGCTAGAATAGTCCATGGACATATAACCTAACACTGTATAAGGCGGACATATGTCTCATATATTTACTTACTTAGACAAATTATTTCTTAAAATAAAATAAAGAACTTGAAAGGACCTAGAGAAATGGAGATGGTCAGAACGGGAGGCACCTGAAATAAAGCAATGGGAATAAGCATTTAAGATTGGGGCATAATGAAATAAATTGGGTTTCATTAAATGTAGAGGATTGCATACCTGCTTAGATCTGTAGTTCTAACTAGCATCAGTAAAGTGAGGCGTAAGTGGGCACCCTTAAAATGGGGGGGTGGTATCCACAAAAGGCAAGGAAATCCCTATTAAATAGGAAAAGATAAGAACAAGTTTTAAATGGGTTCGGCAGGAGGCCAGTTTAAAAGTCAAAAGGAAGGAAATTGCTTACTTGAAACACAGAGCGTGAGATGCGTCAGGTGCCTCCAAGGTCCAGTAATGGACTGAATATCGTGCCGGCTTATAACTAGCCTTCCAGATTGAGGAGGCGTGGGGAACGCCCCTCAATCAGCGGACAAATGAGCCACTGCGCAGGCGCATCCCCAGCGCATCGGTCAGGTGCCTACAAAGGCCATAATGCCTGGCGGTGCGCGTGAGGGTGACGTGATGACGTAGTCGTCAAAGAGCGCCGATTCGCTACAGGGGCTAGGTTGGGCGGGCTTCGTAGGAGAAGAACATTAGAGGGTATATGTTCTAAAGCAGAAAATAAAATTGCAGTAGCATCAAAGTTATGTTTTTGGGCAATATGACGATTCACTGCTGTCGATATTTTCTTTTTGGATAAAGGCTTAATATGATCCTGTATACGAATAGAGAAGGCTCTCTTTGTTTTGCCGACGTAGAAGCCTCCACAGCGGCAGGTAGCTAAATAGATAACTCCTATGGTGTTACATGTGACCCGATTTTTGGGTTTGTGTACATTGCCGTTAGGTAGTAAGGTGATGTTGGAATTGGATAGAAATGCACAGGATTCACAGTGGCCACAGGCAAAAGTGCCTGGGTGAGCCATTTCTGTGTCATTGGGAACATAAAAATGACTTGAGGTTAGTTTATCACTTAAAGTCCTCCCCTCTTTTCCTCCCCCATCTCCCCCTGCTTTCCCTCCTCTGTCTCCCCTTCCTCTCCAATTCCCTCCCTCCCCTCTCTCCTCCTCTCCCCTTTCTTCCCCTCTCCCTTATTCTTCCCTTCCTTCCCTTCCCCTCTCCCCCCTTTTTTCCTCCCCCCTTCTTTTCCCTCTTGTTCCTTCCCACACTCATATTCCCCTTATCACCCTTTCTTCTTTTTCTCTTTCCCTCCCACTTCCCCACCTTTCCCCTCCCATTCCATTTCCTCCCCTTTTCAACCCCTTTCTCCCCCACACTTTTTTCCCCCTCCCCATCCTTGCCGGCTTTACCTCTTCCCACATGCGCTGAAGCCCAGCTCCTCCCCCAACCCAATTAAATCAAACGAAAAAATATTTTCAACGTCTATTATAAACTGTAACATACTCAATATCCTTTTGAATCATACTGTATGGGAATGAAATGATACCTTTATTAAGATTAATATGTATTAACTATGCTGAACTGCCCCTTGTTGTATTGAGTAACCTGATAGTTCAAATTGACCCAAAGCACAAGTTTTTGATCGATATTTAATTACGTCAATCCTTTAAGTGTATGAGTCATTCTACACAATGTTTTTATGTGCAAAATGTTTGTATAAATTTCTAAAAATCCTTAAATTGTTATTACTGCCTTTATTGTATTTTATTATTATTATTTTTTCTATCCCTTGTGTCCCCCCGGATGGTGTTTTTGGGACTCAACTGGGGACCCTCTGAACTTTCAATCCCGTGGGATGCCTCCACCCCCACCTTCCCGTCCAATTCCCCCTCCCTCTTTTCTGTGACTCCACCACCAATTCCCATTAATGGTCTCTCAGACACGGCCGCCCTTTGGTCTGGTTGTTTGTCTATTTGGATTATGCCTCTATGCACTAGTATGGACACCCAAGGGCGGTTCTTCTCCTACAAAGCCCGCCCAACCTAGCCCCTGTAGCGAATCGGCGCTCTTTGACGACTACGTCATCACGTCACCCTCACGCGCACCGCCAGGCATTATGGCCTTTGTAGGCACCTGACCGATGCGCTGGGGATGCGCCTGCACAGTGGCTCATTTGTCCGCTGATTGAGGGGCGTTCCCCACGCCTCCTCAATCTGGAAGGCTAGTTATAAGCCGGCACGATATTCAGTCCATTGCTGGACCTTGGAGGCACCTGACGCATCTCACGCTCTGTGTTTCAAGTAAGCAATTTCCTTCCTTTTGACTTTTAAACTGGCCTCCTGCCGAACCCATTTAAAACTTGTTCTTATCTTTTCCTATTTAATAGGGATTTCCTTGCCTTTTGTGGATACCACCCCCCCCCCCCCATTTTAAGGGTGCCCACTTACGCCTCACTTTACTGATGCTAGTTAGAAGTACAGATCTAAGCAGGTATGCAATCCTCTACATTTAATGAAACCCAATTTATTTCATTATGCCCCAATCTTAAATGCTTATTCCCATTGCTTTATTTCAGGTGCCTCCCGTTCTGACCATCTCCATTTCTCTAGGTCCTTTCAAGTTCTTTATTTTATTTTAAGAAATAATTTGTCTAAGTAAGTAAATATATGAGACATATGTCCGCCTTATACAGTGTTAGGTTATATGTCCATGGACTATTCTAGCATGGACTAACAACACTGTAATATTATCTTATACAAATACAACAAATTTTCTCAATTATGTATCCTTCTGACTATAAATCCTTTTTGGCTAGGCCTGACTTACCTTCTGCTATGCATTGAAGGCCCCCCACTGGACTACTCCACTCCATAACCCGACTCCGTGTCCGACTTTTTTTACCACGCCTTACCAACTTGGGTAAGTCTTAACTGAGCTAAGGGGCCTCCCCGATTTCCATCTTTGGGGGACTGGAGGTGGGGGTGGTCTTCCCCGGGATTCATTCATTGGGTTTCTCCCTGCCTGTCCTTACTAAACTCCTCTATAACCGGGCTAGGGCTATAACTATTTACTCTGTTAGAAATTTTAATTAATTATTACAATTTCTTTACATCAGATATACTTACCCCATTCAGTAGGCCTACCCTGACGAAGCCATTGTTATGGCGTAACATGTCGGAACCATCTATTAAGGCCTGCCTAATCTACTCCAGGTTATTCTACTCACAGTAACCATGAATTATAATTGTATATCCTCCAACTGATTAATACTCTGCTCTGTTTTGCTTTTTTGTAAAACGACCTTGTGCTACTCAGATTAATTTAACCAGTAATTATTGTCAAACTTTATTAGATCCAGTACTGTCTAAGCTTATCAAACAATTTTGTCTTTTTTTTTTTTTTTTTTTTTCATGTATTGTCTATTATATGATTGTATTTATATGTAATAAAATTATTTTGTATTATAAAAAAGTTGATTGAGCCTTGAGTTGTGAGTCAACCCCGACCATTCCATACCATTTTCTCGCACCGCCATAATCCCTCTTTCATCTCCCTTTTTTGCTTATACTCTAATATCAAGGGATGAGGTGCTGTATAACCTAGTGGATCCTCTCTGTCTTTTTTATATGGTAGTACCATATTTTTACTATATGTACAGATATGTGGATTGTGAATTTGTATTTTACTGCAATTATTCTCCAGCAACTCATCCTTGATTAGCACTGGTTCAAATAGAACATTCACTAAAATGTGCATTGTTGTTATTAAGAGAGGCGTAACTTGGGGAGGATGAACAGTAAAGCACAGCCATTGTGTGACTCTATCCACTGATGTATGTTTTGAGTAAATATGGCTGCTTCCTTATACAATATAAGGCCCCCTTTATCCTGCCGTATTGCGGTAAAACATGCATTTTGGCCAGGTTTTTCCACAACATACAGTAACCTGCAATCGGTGCATTGTAGCTATGATAATTTTGAATGGTACTCAAAAGCAGACAATGCATGTGTGGTGTGCTGGATTTAAAATATAAAAAAAAAAAGGCCCGTCAGATTTTTTTTGTGCATTAAGGTGCACTGCCAGCCCATTCAAAATGAATGGGCTGACTCAACACTGCATACAATAATTCACTGTTATAACACAAGGCATAGTCTGAAGGACCTAATAAACCTTGAGATTACATTCAAGTGTAAGTTCACCTTTACAGAAAAATCTGCAAGGTGAACTTACATAGGACCCTCAACTCACCCCCCCCCGCCCCCCCTTCCAGTCCAACTGACCTGCATGGTGGCGATCTGCCATTATGAGCCCCGGTATAGCTGCCTCAGGATTCCGGCGCCTAGAAATCCCCTCTGCTTTCTCTCTCCTAGTTCCCCGCTGAGAGGACAGGCTACGTGGGTTCAGATTGGTCTGCGCCACCCATATGATGGCACCGACCAATTAGAATGCTCCTAAACATCCCTCCTGATGTGGTACGTTAAGATTAAGGGAGTTGTAAAGGCAGGTTTTTTATCTTAATGCATTCTATGGGGCCAGGTCGGGACTCCGTGTCTGAATGGACACATGGAGCTCTGACTTGGCTTCGGTGCCCCCTGTAGCAAGCTGCTGGCTGAGGGGCACTCAAAGGAGAGAGGGGCTAGGAGCAGCGAAGAGGGACCTGAGAAGGAGGAGGATCCAGGCTGCTCTGTGTAAAACCAACTGCACAGAAAAGGTGAGTATAACGGGTTTTTTTTTTAAATAACAAACGAGCCTTTACAATCCCTTTATAGTGGTTGTTAAGCCACCTTCACAACTTCATACTATCCCCTCTGTGTTATAATCCTGTGTGTGTCAGTGATTTATGAAAAAAAAAAAAAAAAAAAGCATGCTAAACCTGATTTCACAGCTCTTCTCAGTGATCACATGATCGTCTGTCTTTCTGCTCTCCCAATCTGACAGATGCAGTGGGCGGGGCCGAGAATCCCCTGCTGATGTCACTCAGGAGAGAAGGAGGTGAGAAGAGAGAGAGAGAGCCAGCCGGTCATGTGATCGCTGAGAAGAGCTGCAAAATGAGGTATAGCAGGCTTTTTTTTAAATAAATTACTCACACAGGGACACACAGGATTAGAACACAGAGGGGATGGTATGAAGATGTAGAAGTTATTTGAGCAGCAGGAGTTGCGGGGGTGGGCACTGTCATGAGCTGACAGGGAGGGAGGGGGGGGAGAGCACAGAGGAGACAGATAGCAGGATGTGGATGAGGAAGACACATAAATTGAGCACGGTGTAAGGGCTCAGCAGCCATGATACATTGTGGTCAGTTTACAAAGGGGAGGATATATATATATATATACAGTGCCTTGCGAAAATATTCGGCCCCCTTGAACTTTTCAACCTTTTGCCACATTTCAGGCTTCAAACATAAAGATATAAAATTTTATTTTTTTGTGAAGAATCACCAACAAGTGGGACACAATTGTGAAGTGGAACAAAATCTATTGGATTGTTGAAACTTTTTTAACTAATAAAAAAATGAAAAGTGGGGCGTGCAAAATTATGCATTAATACTTTGTAGAGCCACCTTTTGCTGCGATTACAGCTGCAAGTCGCTTGGGGTATGTCTCTATCAGTTTTGCACATCGAGAGACTGAAATTCTTGACCATTCTTCCTTGCAAAACAGCTCAAGCTCAGTGAGGTTGGATGGAGAGCGTTTGTGAACAGCAGTTTTCAGCTCTTTCCACAGATTCTCGATTGGATTCAGGTCTGGACTTTGACTTGGCCATTCTAACACCTGGATACGTTTATTTGTGAACCATTGCTTTGTAGATTTTGCTGTATGTTTGGAATCATTGTCTTGTTGGAAGATAAATCTCCGTCCCACTTTCAGGTCTTTTGCAGACTCCAACAGGTTTTCATCCAGAATGGTCCTGTATTTGGCTGCATCCATCTTCCCCTCAATTTTAACCATCTTCCCTGTCCCTGCTAAAGAAAAGCAGGCCCAAACCATGATGCCACCACCATGTTTGACAGTGGGGATGGTGTGTTGAGGGTGATGAGCTGTGTTGCTTTTACGCCAAACATATCATTTTGCATTGTGGCCAAAAAGTTTGATTTTGGTTTCATCGGACCAGAGCACCTTCTTCCACATGTTTGGTGTGTCTCCCAGGTGGCTTGTGGCAAACTTTAGACGAGACTTTTTATGGATATCTTTGAGAAATGGCTTTCTTCTTGCCACTCTTCCATAAAGGCCAGATTTGTGCAGTGTACGACTGATGGTTGTCCTATGGACAGACTCTCCACCTCAGCTGTAGTTCTCTGCAGTTCATCCAGAGTGATCATGGGCCTCTTGGCTGCATCTCTGATCAGTCTTCTTGTCTGAGCTGAAAGTTTAGAGGGACAGCCAGGTCTTGTAGATTTGCAGTGGTCTGAAACTCCTTCCATTTCAAAATGATCGCTTGCACAGTGCTCCTTGGGATGTTTAAAGCTTGGGAAATCTTTTTGTATCCAAATCCGGCTTTAAACTTCTCCACAACAGTATTACGGACCTGCCTGGTGTGTTCCTTGGTCTTCATGATGCTCTCTGCGCTTTCAACAGAACCCTGAGACTATCACAGAGCAGGTGCATTTATACAGAGACTTGATTACACACAGGTGGATTCTATTTATCACCATCAGTCATTTAGGACAACATGGATCATTCAGAGATCCTCGCTGAACTTCTGGAGTGAGTTTGCTGCACTGAAAGTAAAGGGGCCGAATAATTTTGCACGCACCACTTTTCAGTTTTTTATTTGCTAAAAAAGTTTAACATATCCAATAGATTTCGTTCCACTTCACAATTGTGTCCCACTTGTTGGTGATTCTTCACAAAAAATTTACATTTTATATCTTTATGTTTGAAGCCTGAAATGTGGCAAAGGTTGAAAAGTTCAAGGGGGCCGAATACTTTCGCAAGGCACTGTATATATATATATATAGGCAGATCGGGACTGGGGGGGATGAGGAGATTTTTCTGTAAATGTGAACTTACCCTTTCAGCAAATCACTTTTACATGGACTATAAAGCATACACACAAAATAAAAAACCCTTCTGTTTAGGTATACCTATAACAAGAGACTACCTTGTAAAAACAAATATGGGTCATTGTTAGTGTTTTTTACTGGTTTTACATATGTACTAGATATTGGCAGCCATATTTTCTTATTACATGAACAGGGTCAAATTCCTAATTTTTAATGCTGCACTGTAGTTGTGCTTTGTGCATACAGTGGTATCATAACACTGGACAGAACAGAGATTATGACAAGGCCTGTTATCATGCACTAAATGTCATATTCTATTCTACTAATACATTTTACTGTCATATAAAATGTTAATTTTCATTGATTAAATTTTTATATAATAAATCGCTAACATTATTGTAATAACCCTTTAATATGAGGGATTCGATTTCCATAGACAGGTAATGTATTTTCCCTGTTGGATGCAATCTGGATCATACACAGTGCCAGAAATACGTAGCAGGAGGCCTTTGTCAATCATCATCCATGTTCTGTTTGGCTGGATAAGCTTTTCTCAGCTCTCACTAATTAGGGAATTAGAAAATGTTAAGCAATGTCAACTAATTGGGTGGTCCTATGACATGTTAGAAGGTATTAATGAGGCATGCAGGGTTTGAATAACGAGCAGGCAAAGCAATCTGTACAAAACCTGTTACAGAGGAATTATTGATTTTTTTTAAATATACAATTTATCTATATATTTGTACCGTATTTAGATTATAATTATAGATATTTTTTATATTATATAGATCCAAAATCTTCTATAGCTATGCACAAAGGGCTTACAGTTCACATCTACGCATTTTAGTTTTTGGTGCATTTTAAAAATACAACTTGCAGCATTTTGTTGTTGTTTGCAGCAAGCGCGTCTTACATAAGGATAAATGGAATGGCATGCAAAATGAATGAAAAACATACCTTATATTGTAATGAAGAGGTGCCAATTGGCCTAGCAAGAGAATCCTGCCTGAAACAGCTGATAACATGCAGCTGAAGTTATTGAATTTCTTCATAAATGCCCCTACAATGCGGTCCAATATTCAAAAAAGTCACAACATACATAAGGCTCAATTCACAAAGCTAACACACCAGGATAGGGATACTTATTCTTTTAACCATTTGCTAACCAGCAGTTTAACCTTTACTGCTGGCCGGAGGCTCTGGTGTTCCCCCACAACGTACATGTACGTCGCAGGGAAACTTCCAGGTTTACAGGCGCACGTGCCCCCTGCCACTCGTGCTGTGGTTGGACCCAGCATGAGTTTGTCAGCAGGCATGAAGCCAATGATTTTGGCTGTGGCCAACCACAGCACAGAGATCAGTGTGTTAGTAAACACGCAACCCCGATCTGTCTGGTTTTGCTTCCCGATTTTACTTACTGTTCAGAGCTAAGATCAGGAAGAAAAGCCAGCCAGTCTGAGTAAAATCAGCACACATACATTTGTTAGGCACAGTTAACCCCTTGATTTCACTCCTGATTACCCCGGTCACCCACCAGTGTCATTAGTACAGGGACAGTGTGCAGTATTATCACTAATCACTGTATTAGATTCACTAGCGATGTCAGATACTGTCAGCTAGTCAGTTAAGCTGGCCATACATTATACAATTTTCTTATTTTATTTCCTTTAATTTACCTTTAACTATGTAGTGCAAGGGCCTACCTGATTGCATACAAATTGAAAGTGTTTAGGTTTGCCCTCCTATTATATGGTTTTGGAAAATCTAAAAAGGAAAATGTGCTCTCTGCCCCCAGATTAGCAGCACCTTTCAGGTGAAAACAGCCAACTTAACAACATCCCTTGACTTTTTTGAACTGTTTTTCACCGAAGACCTTTATAATTTGATTGTGGACCAAAGTATAGTTTAATGTTTACAGTACATCACTGCCAACCCAAATTTATACTTTGCCAGGCCATTCAAGTGGAAACCTATCACAATTTCCAAATGTAAAACTTTTTTGTGCCCAACGCTTGACATGTGCAGTACAAAAAAGAATGAATTGCGTCTATATTGGTCCACAGATCCGATTCATAATATGCCTGTGTTCTCTTCTGCAATGGCCAGAAAAAGATGAGATAATCCTTTTTATGCATCACAGTGATAATAACCTCTGTCATCCCCGGTGTGACCCTATGATCTGCGCCACAAAATTCAGCCCCCCATAAGTTCCCTGTCTCAGAAATTCCAAGATGTGTATACGCCCAAACAAAACATCTGCATAGAGGAGGCCCTTGTACATTTTACTGGCAAGCTGGCAATCAAGCAATATCTCCCCAGCAAACGTGCCAGATATGGGTTTTAAAACGTATAAGCTCTGTGGGAGGGCCACAGGCTATTCATACTGCTTTTGAATATATGGAGAAAAAGGCAGTCAAGTGCTGCTCTCAGAATACATATGTTAGTTCCTGCAGCACTGCAGGGGGAGATTTCTCCATTGGCAGTTAAAAAAACAAACAAACAACCATGTATGCCCAGCATTAGGAGCTTAGAGTGGTCAGATGGCAGCACCTCCTATGCTCTTGCCTATACTTTTTTTCTGGTAGAGATTTTTTTTCATCCACATCGATGAATGTGAATAGAGCCTGTGGGCTCTAAAAAAAAATTACACGTATGCCCAACATCAGAAGCATGGGGTGGATGTGTGGTAGAAGCTTCCAATGTTGGGCATACATGTCATACTTTAGTTAAACTTAAAGTTTTAGGAAAATGAAGAAAGAAAAACGAAAATGTATTTTTGTTTTCAAAACCTTGTGACAAAAAAAGAGATCTGCAAAATACTCAACATGCCTCTTATCAAATACTTTGAAATGTTTACGTTTTTAAGAAAAGAGGCATTTGTACTATCCTGGCATTTTAGGGCCTCCACAGCAATGGTAAGTTGTCAGGAAATCAAATGCGTAAGTTCCAACCTTTGAAAGCTCATTGGATTTTGGGTCCCTGTACGTGGCTAGGCTACCAAAAAGTCTTACACATGTGGTATCCCCATACTCTGAAGTAGCAGAATGTGTTGCAATGCCACATATACTCATGATACCCAACATGTCACGCTTCAAAATTACGCCTGCTCGTGGAATGGCGACAAACTTTTACCTTAAAAATCTCCATAGGCGATGTTTAAAAAATTCTGCAGGTTGCATGTTTTGTGTTACGAGGGCTAGAATTATTGATCTCACTCCAACGATCGTGGCGATACCTCACATGTGTGGTTTGAACACAGTTTTCATATGCGGGTACTACTCACATATGCTTATGCTTCTGCGCGCAAGCTCGGCGGGGCGTGTTAAAAAAAATGCTTTCTTATTTATTTTGCTTTTTATTCCTTTTTTTCTTGTATTCCTATTACAAAGATTTACACAAAAATGCAATAAAAAAAAAAGTAATTTGAAAAAAAAAAAAAAAAATGTCCCTTTAAGAGCTATGGGCAGAAGTGACATTTTGACGTACAATGGTATGGAGCTGGGTGGGGGTCATCTTCCCCTCACTCAGCTCCATACCACAGAGGGTAGAGGACCAGATTGCCTCCACCGCTGCCGGCAGCTCTGGTAATCCATGGAGAGCACTGAAGTGCGCCAGTATACTGTATATACCAGAGTTTGTAGACCCTATAACTTTCAAACAAACCAATACATACAATACGCAGAATACATTTTGGCTTACACATGAGAAAATTATATTTTATTGGATAGGTTTCTTAACCGCTTTCCGACTGGCGAACGACGATGTACGTCGACAGAATGGCACGGGCAGGCATAAGGGCGTACAGGTACGCTCCCTTTAAGATGCCGCCGTGCCATTGAGCGCGCGCCGGTCGGGACCCCCGTGAGACCGGTCGCGGGTGCCGCGGACTTGATCGCCGCGGGGATACCCGCGATCGTCTCACGGTATGGCTGAACGGGGAGATGCGGAAATAAACAGCATCTCCCCATTCTGCCTAGCAACTAGTGACGCCGATCTCTGTTCCCTGTGATTTGAGCAGAGATCAGCATTCAATAGCTCACAGCCACGCCCCCCCACAGTTAGAAAAACGCCTCTAGGAACACTTAACCCCTACACTGCCACCTAGTGGTTAACCCCTTCACTGCCAGTGTCATTTACACAGGAGTGAGTGCATTTAAATAGCACTGATTGCTGTATAAATGACAATGGTCCCAAAAATGTGTCAAAAATGTCCAATGTGTCCGCCATAATGTCGCAGTCACAATAAAAATTGCTGATCGCCACCATTACTAGTAAAAAAAAAAATTATTAATAAAAATGCTATAAAACTAAGCCCTATTTTTTAAACGCTATAACTTCTGCGCAAACCAATCAATCCCTTATTGCGATTTTTTTTACCAAAAATATGTAGAAGAATACGTATCGGCCTAAACTGAGGAAAAAAAAATGTTTTTTTTTTATATATTTTTGGTGAGATTTATTATAGCAAAAAGTAAAAAATAATGTGTTTTTTTTCAAAATTGTCGCTCTTTTTTTGTTTATAGCGCAAAAAATAAAAACCGCAGGGGCAATCAAATACGACCAAAAGAAAGCTCTATTTGTGGGGGAAAAAAAGGACGTCAATTTTGTTTGGGAGCCACGTCGCACGACCACGCAATTGTCAGTTAAAGCGACAGTGCCGAATCGCAAAAAGTGGTCTGGTCTTAAGCCAGCAAAATGGTCCGATCTGAAAGTGGTTAACAAAGTAGAAAATAGTCGTTTTTTGTTGGCTTTTTTAGTTTATATAATAAAAAAACCCAGTGGTAATCAAATGCCACCAAAAGAAAGCTCTATTTGTTTGAAAAAAAAAAAGGATATAAAATTTTACTTAGTGTTGGATGGCCGAGCAATTGCCAGTGCTAAATAGCAAAAAATGGTATGGTCACTAAGAGGGTAAAACCTTCTGAAGGTCAAGTGCGTAAAAAGACGGTATTTAATTTAAGCCAAGTCCAATAGGCTATGACAATTACATCACATAGCTGAAATAAAAGATCCTTATCTTGACATTAAAGAACACAGACTATTGTACTTTCCGTTCTACAGTACCCTGTTCAATCATTCATAGTTCAAAATGTAAAAACTGGATCTAAAATTTTGTTTCTGCCATTAGGCGTTTGGTCCTGCCCCCCCCCCCCCCATTTCTGTCACTCTGTTCTCACCTCTTGTCAGCATGTTCCTTGTTAGCACATGAGCACAACTGTTTGACTTCTTGTTCTGCTTTTACCTTTACCAGTCTGAGCCTTGCTGTACATGGAAATACAAAAAACTGGTTAAATTCAGTTGCTTTAAAAAATTTAATTTAATGAACTGGTGTTTTTTTCTAGTTGGACTTTACCTTTGAGATCAGTGAATGTGGACTTGTAAAAATGTATTTGGATTTTTTAGATGTGGAATTCTAAAGTCTAAGTTTGGCAATTGTAAGTCAAGGAATGGAGATGTAAACCTGCATACTTCAATCTTTTATGAAGGATCTTGTTTTGTTTTGAATATATCTTTGAAGGATCTTGTTTTGAATATATGACAATTCACTTGTAAATTTGACATTCAGACTATAAATAAACTCAATATACATATGCAATTACACTTGGCACATTTGCAGTATTCATGAGCGTATTAATGTGCAACCGTGCAGATTGATGCCCCTCAGACTACCATTCTAGGAAAGCAGTAAAGTCCAGTAGCAGCTTTCTCTTTTCAGCCTCTGTCTGACCGGTCTACTCTGCATGTAGTAAACATACGCTGTGCTCCAATGGGATAGGGGCTCATAGCGAGATGGGGGGGGGGGGGCACTGAGAAGAGAGAGAAAGATGGAGGACTAAACAGAGATCGGACAGTGAGGCAGACCACAGTGCATACTGGGAAATGTGACTGTAAAACAGGAAATGCAGAATGCCCTGCGATTTAGCTGTGGGTCGTGCTGTGTAGATGCTATCAGCAATGCCTTTTTCTGTACTTTTTGCTTAGTCCTCTGCAGAATAACAATACAGCTGCAAAGAAACACAATTAAAAAAAGGCATTGTGTTAGATCAGGGGTCTCCAAACTTTTCAAACAAAGGGCCACTTTATTATCCTTCAGACTTTAGGAGGGCCGGATTGTGGCCAGCAAGGGCAGAAAATGTCACGGGCCCAGCATCAGTGAGAATAAATATGGCCTCAGGGTTGGTGATCAATAGGAGGAGTATTCCCCCTATTAGTAGGAGTAATAGTATTCCATCATTGGTATCGTGGAAGATATAGTGCCCCATTATTGGTGTCAGTGAGAGGAATAGTGCCTCATCAGTGGAAGGAGTTGTGCCCCAAGGGCCGCATAAAGACTAGCAAAGGGCCACATCTGGCCCTCGGGCCGCAGTTTGGAGACCCCTGTGTTAGATGAATAAGTGCAGTTATCCTTTGAGGTAATTTAGGCTGGGTGTAAAAAAGGAAATTTTGGCAGACCTGTAAATTCCTAATTTTGGGGTACAGTACAGAACCGAGGAATCAATTCACAGACCATGGGTTATATGCTACTACCTTCCAGTGATTGGACACTGGCAAAAGCTTGACTGGGTCTGTACCCTACTGTGTCCATATAACCCTGCCTATCGGAGAGACTCCAGTTTTGTTAGTAAGCAATGAAGAGATCACAGAGAAGAGAGGGTAGTGACCAGTGTCCTCTACTGTACTCCAAATTATTGTCGGATGTGAACTCAAAGTCCGATTTCATTTCATTAGTACGGTTTTTGTACTAAAAAGATCGTAAGGGCAAGATTGCACATGCTCAGAAATAATACATAGATAACAATTTAACACGTTCCATCACTTCTGACATTGTATTCTGTCGTATGAAAATTTTCGTATTGTTAGTAACTTCTTCACTTTCGACATGAGACTAGCATGCCACAAAAATCGGACGTCCGGTCATCCGAAAATCTAAGCGTGTGTATGAGGCTTAACTCTTGCTAGAACCTGGAGTGTTGCACATGGAAATAATGTTTAGAGCAAGATATGACTGCCTAAATGGTACTGAAACATGTGGTATATTGTTTAACCACTTACCCACTGGGCACTTAAACCCCCTTCCTAACCAAACCAATTTTCAGCTTTCGGTGGTCTCACACTTTGAATGACAATTACTCAGTCATGCAACACTGTACCCAAATTAATTTTGTGTCCTTTTTTTTCACACAAATAGAGCTTTCTTTTGGTGGTATTTAATCACCGCTGGGTTTTTTATTTTTTGCGCTACAAATCCAAAAATACTGAAAATTCTGTAAAAAATAAATAAAATAATAATCTTTGTTTCTATTAAAAATTATTAGCGTATTGGCGAGTATTGGCAGTGTTGCACAGTATTGGTAGAGTATTGCACAGTGCTGGCAGAGCATTGCACAGTGGTGGCAGAGTATTGCACAGTGGTGGCAGAGTATTGCACAGTGGTGGCAGTGTATTGCACATTGCAGGCTCTGACCAGCGCTGTGGGCACTACACATCCAGCCCACAGTGCTCTCCCCCTTTCCGTTTCTCCCCTCTCATTGTACCGATCGGTACAGAGAGGGGAGGGAGGAACCGGCGTCATGACGTGACGCCGGTTTGTTTACATGTGATCGCTCCGTCATTTGACGGAGCGATCATGTGGTAAACAGCCGCTATCAGCGGACGTTTACCGTGATGCGCCGGGTCCTCGGCGGTCATTGATGTTCCCGAGTGCGCGCCCCAGGGAGCCCGCGGGAGCAAGTTTCTGGGAGGACGTCCATAGCTATAGCTGTCTTTCGGCTATGGCCCAGTCGACATGTGGTTAAAGATAATCTGCTTTTAAACTGCTTTAAAAAGTGATATATACACTGAAATATCTTTAAAAGTCTGAGAAGAGATAAATTCCCCATCTCTTTACAACTATGTGCCAGCACAACTGAGCATGCTCAGACATGCAAACTACTCTCATTTTAACTCCCATGCCTTTTTTACCAAGAGCTATAGTAAATACCAAAATTAGCGCTGGGCTAAAAAGCATTTTCAAGAATGAAAATTAGAGTTATGGAGCCCAATGCAAGTTTCAGCCATTGATTATAATGGTACAATTGTAACTTCCCCAAATAAGTACTTTTAATGTTGAGATTAACTGTATCCTTGTCTCAAATTGTCCTTGCAACAATGTTGCTTCTGCTTCATCTGTTTTGTTTTTAACCAGTTAAGGACCAGCCACTGCGGTTTTACTGCGGCAGGTTGGCTCTCCTGGGCAAAATCGCCATCCTTGTCCATTGGCCACTTTAAGACCAATAGGGCCAGCGGCTGCGATGTCCACCCGGCCACCCGCGATTGCTCCTGAGAGAGACAGAACGGGGATCTGTCAATGTAAACAGACTGTTCTGTCAGGGGAGGATAAATAGATCTGCTGTGATCTCCTAGTGATTCGGAACAGCGATCTCTCTCCTCATCCAGTCACTACACTGCTCCCACAGTTAGAAACACCTCCCTAGGGAACGTTTAAGCCCTTGATCTCCCCCTAGTGTTAACACCTTCCCTGCCAGTGACATTTATACAGTAATCAATGGCTATTTTTAGCACTGATCGCTGTATACATGTCAATGGTCCCAAAAAAGTGTCAAAAGTGTCCGATCTGTCCACTGCAATCCCGCTAAAAATCGCTGATCGACACTAGTAAAAAAAAAAAATAATAATAAAAAATGCCATAAATCTATCCCCCATTTTGCTGACGCTATAACTTCTGCGCAAACCCATATACGCTTATTGCGATTTTTTTAAACAAAAATATATATATATTTTTTTTTTAAATTTGGGATATTATAGCAAAAAGTTAAAAATATATTTTTTTTTTCAAAATGGTCTGTCTTTTTTTGTTTATAGCACAAAAAAAAACAAAAAAAAAATGCAGAGGTGATCAAATACCACCAAAAGAAAGCTCTCTTTGTGGGGGGGAGACGTTAATTTTGTTTGAGTACAACTTTGCGCGACCGCGCAATTGTCAGTTAAAGCGACGCAGTGCCGTATCGCTAAAAATTGCCTGGTCATTAAGGGGGTAAATCCTTCCGGTCCTTAAGTGGTTAAGAATGCTAGAATATGGAATATTTTCATGTTTTCGTCAAAAATAGTTTTCTCTGTCTCACTTGTTGCTGTCCATCTCACATAAATCTTTACCCAAACCCCAAATACCATACCATTGCTGATGCAAATTAAAATGAGTCACAATTTTGTGTGTTTAGTATTTCCAAATGATCATAATTTGGGCCCAAAAAATTTGATGTTTACCAACATCAGAAATAAAAACTAGAGTTAGACTTACCGGTAACTCTGTTTCTAGGAGTCGTCCAGGACACCACTAGAAATATAGGCTACACCTCCGGAGGCAGGAAACACATTCAGATCTTTAAAGGTTGGCTTCTGTCCCTCTTCCTCAGTCTTTAACCGAGAACTTCCCCAGAACGGCTTCTGAAACAACAAAAACTCGTCCAAAGTTCTAACAGCATATAGGGAGGAAATCCCTGCTGTCCTGGACGACGCCTAGAAACAGAGTTACCGATAAGTCTAACTCTAGTTTTCTCTAGTCGTCTGTCCAGGACAGCACTAAAGAGGATCAACAAGAATTTACCAGATTGGGGGGGGGGGGGGGGGGGGGGGGACTACCGCTTGGAGGACTTTTCTCCCAAATGCTTGGTCTTGCGCTGAGATAAGGTCCAATCTATAATGCTTCATGAAAGTTGAGTAGTTTGACCATGTTTCTGCTCGACAGATTTGTTCCAGTGTCGCTCTAGCTCACTCCGCCCAAGAAGCGGATAGTGCCCGTGTGGAGTGAGCCATGGGGGAAAAGGAACATTCCTTTTTTTTTTTAATCTTGAAAGCTTCCACAATAGCCTGTTTAATCCACCTTGCGATTGTGAAGACCCCAATGTTTGGCCACTAAAAAAGAGTTTTGAGCGTGACCCATTTTAAGGACAGCTCTTCCTTTTGTGACCATTTTATCCAACCTTGCAATACTGGTCGGCAGGTCCCATTTTGGCAGAATCTAGAATGGAACAGGTCTAATCCTGGCTAACCCCTTAAAGAACCTGCTAACTAGTGGGTCTAATGCCAGGGGATGCTCTAAAAAAAAAAAAAAACAGACAAGGCCGAAACCTGCACTTTTAATGTGCTAATGGCCAGTCCTTGATCCGCACCATCTTGTAAAAACTCCAAGACGGCTGGCATACCTGCAGACACCTTCTTGGTATCTAACCATGAACAAAAAAACTGTCCAAAATTTAATATAATATGCTTGGATTAATTTCTTTCTACTAGAAAGAATTGTGTTTACCACCCTGTCCGAAAGCCCCTTAGACTTCAGGATGCTTTCTTTAGACACCAAACTGACAATTTTAGAGTCTGTATTTTTGGTAACAGAACTGGGCCCTGGAACACCAGGACCTTCCTCTCGGGTAGCATGAGGGGAGGCTCCTCTGTCAGGTGTAACAGCGTGGAAAACCACAGCCTTTTCGGGCCAATACGGGACCACAAGTATCATTGTGGTACGCTCTTGAACAAATTTCCTCAAGACCAGGAGGAATAAGTTTGAACGGGGGAAGGCGTAACAAATGGGAAAGGCCCACCTCTGGGCCAAGGCGTCTCTCCCCTTGGCCCCTACTTCTCTTTCTAGTGAGAAGTACACCGGAACCTTGACATTTGATGGCGAACAAGTCCACCTCTGGGAGTCCTCTTTTTTGTCTATTGGTTGGGAGATATCCCTGTTTAGTGACCATTCTGACTTGTACACTTGGTGACCGCTCAGAAAGTCCTCCAGGTGGTTGTCCACTCCTTTTAGATGGACTGGGGATATTGACTTCAGGTTTCTCTCGGCCCAAAGATGACCCTCATTAGTCTGATTAAGAACGGACATCTTGTTGCCCCTTGCTTGTTTAAATAAGAAACTGCTACCACACTGTCTGAAAGGACCTGTACGTGGTGACCTTTCAGCTCTCTGGCAAATGTCTTTAGCGCTTCCTAGATAACCTGTAACTCCCTCCAGTTGGCTGATCTTTGGGACTGTACTTTCTCCCAGCACCCTTGGGCTATTCTTGACCCCCAGAGGGCCCCCCAGCCCCAAGCACTGGTGTCCATGGTGATACGGACAGACACTGAAAGAGACACTAATAGACCCTGCACAAGGTTCCCTTTGTTCCTCCAGAGACCACCTGGTCTTTGGAGATAGGCAGAAGGTCGTGTCCAGCGCTCCATCCCAGCTGTTGAGGATATTGGCCTGGAGACACCTGAAATGGGCCCTTGCCCATGGTACTGCAGGAATTGTTGCTACCAGGAACCCCAGACCCGACATAGCTGAGAGGAGGGAAATTGCCAGATTGTTCTGAAAAAAGGCTGCAGTCGCCTTCACTTTTTCTACCTTCTCCTCTGTGAGATAGACCTTTTGCGTCACCAAGAACCCCAAGTACGGCAAGACCTGTGTCGGGGTTAAGTTCGACTTTTCCCCATTTATCAACCACCCCAGTTTTTTGAGAAAGGAAATGGCCACCCGCAGACCTCCTTGCAATTGGAGCACGGAGGGGGCAAAAAATAAAATATGGGATGACCGATATCCCTTTCAGTCTCAGGGGGGCCAGTGCCTCCGAAAGGATTTTCGTAAAAATCCTGGGGGATGAGGACAGGCCGAATGGTAGGGCCCAGAATTGAAAATGTCAGGCCTGCCTTCCCCACTGGATTGCCACCCTCAAAAATGTTTGAGATTCCTTGTGGATCGGGACGTGTAGATAGGCGTCCCTCAGTTCGAGGGAGGCCATGAAGTAAGGCAATCTGGGGGAAGAATTGACTTCACTGAATAGATTGTTTCAATCCGAAAATTTCTGTAGTTCACCCAGTTGTTTAGTAACTTAAAATTTAATATTAGGCGAAATTTGCACGATGGTTTCTTTACTATGAAAACGTGAGAGTAGAAACCGTGGTTTACTTCTCGCTGTTGCACTGGAACAAGAACCCGCTGGTCTAATAAGTCACCAATTTGTGACAACAAGGCCTTCGTCTTCTGAGGATCCCTGGGAGGCGTGGTTACAAACGTAGCCTTTGAACTGGATTCAATAGCCTTCCCTGATTAGCCTCAGTATAAATGTGTTTGAGGTAGTCTTTTCCCACTGTGGGAGGAACTGCCTCAATCTCCCTCCCACGGGAACCAAGTCACTGGAATGTAGTGTTTTTTTTAGGAGAGGAAAACGGGACACCTTTCTGTTTTCCACTTCCCCACCTTTTTTTGGGGTTGACCCCTTAGGGGTCTGTCCCTGTGTCGGCCCTTGTCTTTGGGGACAAAAAAAAAAAAAACGTTTTTACTTTTTATGGGGAAAACTTTTGTCTGTGGTACGGTCTAGAACTTTTTCTAGATCTTGCCCAAACAAGAGGTCTCCTTCAAATGTGATGCCACACAGCCTAACCTTTGAGGCCGGGTCCCCCGACCAGGATTTTAACCATAACCATCAGCAAGAGGAATTTATAAGGGGATTTGTCTTTGCCGATAGCTGACATATAGCCTGCTGCTTTGTGCAGCATGGGAAGGGAATCCAAAATTTCCTTCCTGGAGGTCCCACTTTGCAAATGTCCTTGTAATTGGTCCAGCCACACCTCAAAATTACGAGCCACTATTGTTGTAGCCATTGCAGGTTTTAGATTTGTCATGGCTACTTCCCATGACCTTTTCAGCAGTACCTCCATCCTCTTGTCCATGGGTTCCCTAAGGACACCCATGTCCTTAAAGGCAAAGTCTGTTGACTGGGAAAAGGCTGCTTCAACTTTGGGTACTTTGTTCCAAATATAGGCAGAATCCTCACTGAAAGGGAATCTCCTCTTCAGACTTTTGGGAAAAAAATATTTTTTCTCCGGTTCCACATACTCTTTTTTAATAGAGTCCTCTTCTTTGATCTCTAGTGTCTCGTAGATCACCCCCAATAAGGCATCCACCTCCTCTAATGAGAACCTGTATCTGGGTGAACTTGTCCCTTGGCTCGGAATATCTTTGCATGATGCCACCTCACTTGGCTCATCCAAAGAATGATTCCTCTCTCCCCCGATTCATCACCCACCTCTGGGGCTGAAGTGGGGGGAACTGCGGCTGGTTGTTTTGGGGTTTCAAGGTTTGCCAGCATTGACTTAATGGCCTTCATTTCTTTCTGAACACCAGAAATCAATTCCTTGCAAGCCCCCGTTGCCTCCTTGTAAACCAATTTGTCAATACAGGGTTTACAGAGGGTCTTGTTCCACCCTTCCTTAAATTTGTTCGTACATGACGGACACCTCTTCTTCCCCCCTGACCTCTCCGGTTCTTTGGGCTGAGCCTGAGACAAGAGAAGGAGAGACGAGGAGGAGGCAAAGGAAGGGAAAAAAAAACAGACAAGCTGCCGTCAGCAAAAACCTTAGCAATCAGTGGGTGTCTTTCACCAACACCTATGTGCACCCCCACCAGCCGCTGATGGGATTCCCGTGACTCTTTAGTCCGGATCCCATCTCAAAAGGGGGGGGACACAACCAGCCCCGTAGGTCCAAGGCACCCCTGTGTCCGCCTACCTGAGCTGGATCGGCCCCACTGCCACCTGGTTCAGCTGGATCCATGCTGTCTGTTCCTTGGAGCATTGTGCTGTGGATCTGTAGCGCCATGGCTCTGTCGTCCCCGCTTGCCGCGTGACCCGGAACCGGACGTGGTGCGCCGGAAGTCCCCGCCCTCCTGCGTTTCACAGATAGGAACTAAGAGGCCTGTGCCCACCCCTGCCAGGATACCATAGTATCCGGCCGGCCATGCAGGGAACGTCAACCCCGGACTATCGTGGAGGACGATACCGGTACCAGCTCCTTTGTAGCCTGACCGGGGGGAACCAGATGCCTGCCACCTTTCTGGGTATTGCAGACCTCCTTCCCCCTCTCCCATAGGCAGCTCCCAGGCTCAGGGGAAGGAGTGCTCCATCCAGCTTCCTCCTCCGGTGGAGGCAACACAAAGACTGAGGAAGAGGGATGGAAGCCGCCCTTTAAAGATCTGAATGAGTTTCCTGCCTCTGGAGGTGGAGCCTATCTCTCTAGTGCTGTCCTGGACAGATGACTAGAGAAAAATGTAATTCCCAAAATTCAGAGGGTAACATCACTTTCTACACTCGCACACCAAGAACCACCAAATATCACAGAATAAATCAAGAAAAAATAACTCCTGACTAATGTAATTCCACCACCTATATGTCCAAAGAAATGCAGTATTTATGTGTATTTCTGTATATTAGGGCTCCACATGTGGCAGCACAGTGGCTAACAGTTTAGCACTTCTGCCTAGCAGCACTGAGGTTCTTGGCTCGAATCGCAAACATGCCACTTCATGTAGATAAGTTATCTGTTCTCCCTATGTTGTTAAACACAGCTCCTGACTCAGGTCCTTACATAAATTATAAATTCAAGGAAACACTGCGCTGCCCAAAACTAAATGGAAAGACAGCAGCTAACACAACAACTGGATAAATTAGTTTCAAACGTAAAGTGAGTATATAAAGTGTAGCGCTATAAATTAACTAAATGATGACTTAACTTAAACACATATAGGATCCACCATATGTGCAAATGACACTATATAGTGACAGGTGATAACAACTAGTTTTATGACTATATGTGTCAGAAAAAAATCAATAAATGGTGAAAGGTGACTAGTGTAGTAACATTAACATCACTCGTATATAAACAGAAAATAAACACATAGTGGCCTGTCCAAAACAGATATGAACGTTAGAGCAATGAGCTGAAAAAAATGTGTCACAAAAATTTGAGTGAAAAAAAGTCCATTTTGAAAATCATGCCAAAAGTCCCAAGTGAGTGGTCTGAAGGAGCAAAGTATCTTGTGACATGGACATTCGTTGTACTGTTCATTTAAGCACAAGAGACTCCATTTTGTTCTCACTGTTGAAATGTGTTCAGTAACCTTCACCTAACACACAGACACATCTCCTCTAGAAACTCTCTACTCCCCCCTCCCCTATCCATGTTTTACTTTTGCAATTGTTCTATTCGCTAGCTTTTAATAATATATTTCTATTTGTTTAGCTTTTAATAACGTATTTCTATTTGTTAGTTTTTAATAACATCTCACACCACCCCTTTCTTATCTGTGTATAAAATAACATGTAATAATAAATTTCGTCAGAACGGACATTTTAAACACAGTGATTGATTCCTGTGAATCTGTTCCTGCAGCTGCAGTATTAACTTTTATTTTAGAGTCCCAATCAGAAATTAGTCATAACAGTTTTGGCGAGCCAGCCAGGAGTTTGGCAGAGTTTCCAGAAGGAACCGCGATTCGATCGGGATCATCGGGAACGCAGACCTCTAAATGCCGGCTAGGTAAGCTGTCCTTAAGCTTGCTATATTTCTGCCTTTCCTATGTATTCTATCTGTCGGTTCTCAAGGAAACCAGACCACTCTCGGACCTTTCTGGTTGGGTAACGTGTGTGTGTGTGAATGTGTTTGTGTCCCCCTTCACGGGTTGGACTGTGTGTGGATAGGGAGAATCCTCTGCAGTTCCCTGCGTTGACTCCTTGTGGGCGACCTGGGTCAGAGGCGCATGGTAGGGTCAGATAAAACTCACGTAGAAGAGAAGAGACGAGGAGGGTCTCTTAATGAGTGTTTTGTCTATTGTCATAAACCCCTTCTATCCACGTAGATAAGTGGAGACTATCCTTGTAAATCTGCAGATTTGCTGTACTATTTGTTTTAGAGGCAAGAGGGTATAGGCACTAGTAGAGAAGACTGGCCAGTCATTATGGGCATTAAAATAAGTAAGGGAATGAAGGGTAAGAGGCCTTCAGATAATGCCCAGCGCAAGATGAGCGCTAGAGAATATATGAACCGAAGGTACGGTTCCGCCTATACTGAGCCCCTAGATAAATGGGTAGAATGGACAAAGGGAACAGCTAAACCTTTAAAATCTGAAGGGACTTTTGATTTACAAGTATGGCAAACTTTTCTGCACGATTATGGCCCACTACTGTGCAGTGAAGGAACGTGGAGAATAGCTTGCACATGGGAGACAGAAGCTAAAGTAGCAAATCAAACTGGCTTGACGGAGATGTTTAATAAATGTACTGCCCAAATTTACTACGTTTGGCCAGAAGACTCTGTAGAAGAGGACCCCCCACCTTATGTGGCTGCCAGTTTGGCTTTAAGGGGTCCAAGAACAAAAGAAAAAGAATTAGATTACATGGAACACACAAAAGATGAGCTGGGCAATATAGTAGAGAGCAGAGGTTTAACAGCCCCGTATCAACCTACAAAGAGGGATTTGTCTCATATCCTAGAAACGGATGATTGGCATAAATCAAAAGGCACATATGCAAAACTAGATCTCTCTGAACTTAAGGCTTTGGCCAGAGAAAGAGAGATAGATTCTGAACTTCCAGGGCAAACCATAATTTCCAAATTGTGGCAGCAAGATGAAGAGAGAAGGAAGGGAGAAACTGCCCCTTCTGCCCCGGTCACAGAGCAATCTGCTTCAGTTTATCCTGTCAGAACCCAATTAGTTTTTGAAGGTAATGCTGTTGACAGTAAGTCTCAAATTAAATGGCATGTACCTTTCAGTCCCCAAGATATGAGAGCCATATTAGAGGGATTGGGAGACCCTAGAAAGAATCCAATTGGGTTTGCAAACAAACTTAGTGCTGCACAGGAAGCATATGAGGCTTCTGCTACTGACATTCATCAGCTTCTTATTAAAGCAGTGGGAAGCAACATGTCTGGCTATATACTTAAGGAATGTGGTGTAGACATCAAAACTCTAGGTAAGATGGTTAGTGGACGGGAGGTTTGTGGGAAATTGAAAGAAAATTTGCCCCAAATATATGGACAAAGCAGACATGCAGAATTTATGAATGCTAAGCAAGGGAAAGAGGAAGCAGCAGGGGCTTATTGGAGGCGGTTAAGCGATATGGCTGAGGAAGCAGGCATTAATATAGAGGAAGAGAAGGTGGGAGAAACTGCAAGTCCATCTACGCAACTGGTGAAACAAAGGTTTCTTGATGGTTTAATACCCCAGTTGAAAGAGAAGTTGTTCACAGCAAGGCCTGAGGCAGGCAATATGTCTATTCGAGACGTCCTGCCTATCCTGTTATCCATAGAAAACAGGATTAACCAAAAAGACAGCAAACCCAAGGTTATGTACATGGGGAAGCAGAGAGGAAAAGGAAAAGGAAGAGGAAGAGGCAAAGGCAATTTCAGAAATCATGGCGATCGGGGACCAATCATATGCTACAATTGTGATGGGGAAGGACACATAGCTAAATTCTGCCATCTTCCTGACCGTAGACTAGAAAAGAGCTTAGAAGCACCTCATGCTGATCCCAGTACAAAAGCAGTGGATCAGGCATAGGAAAATGGCATACCAGTATCAATCATGTTAAATAGAGGAGACAATGGTCCCGAGACCAGAGTAAAAGTATTTTTACAAGAACTCCCCTATCCTGGAGGAGAAACAGAATTAACCTGTTTAATAGATACTGGTGCAAGCCGAAGTGTTTTTAATATAGAGGACTTACCTCCAGGATTATTATCTACAAATGTTATCTCTGGTGTTGGCCTAACCGGGACCTCTACTGATTTGGTCGAGTCCAAGCCACTTAAACTCAGGCTAGGACAGCAAACAGAAATTGTCACTAAAGTGTTAGTTTCAGACACAGTTCCTACCAATCTTCTGGGAGCTGACATTTTGAACCAAATTTTAGCAAACATAGACTACACTCCTACAGGAGTCCAAGTGGTCAGTAGTCTGTCAGGAGAAGTTTTAAATTCTGTCTGTGGAGTATTTTTAATCCAAGACTCCACTCCGCCATTTCCACCAGAATTGAAAGTGATTCCCACTGAATTATGGGCCACCAGCAAATATGATGTAGGTCTGCTGGATTGCACCCCAGTCATGATAAAAATAAAACCAGGATCCCATCTCCCACAGATTAAACAGTACCCACTGAGTATTGCTCAGACTGAGGGGATAAAGGATCAAATCACTCAACTGAAAGCAGCACGGGTTGTTGTACCAATTAAGTCCCAAGTCAACACACCCCTGTTCCCAATTGCAAAGAAGCCAAACAAGAAGGGTGGGCAGGTGACATACCGCATGGTGCATGATTTGAGAGCCATTAACAATATAATTGAGGCAGATACCCCGATCGTGCCCAACCCCCACACTTTACTAAGTGGAATACCTGCCTCCAGCATCTACTTTACAGTGATTGATCTTGCAAATGCTTTCTTTTCGGTGCCCCTGCACCCAGATTGCTGGCACCTTTTTTCATTTACCCATGATGCCCAAAAGTTAGCATGGACAAGATTGCCCCAAGGCTGTGTGAGTAGCCCCTCTGAATTTAATACTGCGTTAAAGCAAGTATTGGACCAATGGTCCCCCTCACACCCAAACACAGTTTTGCTTCAGTACATAGACGATTTGCTTATTTGTTCTGATACAAGGGACATTTGTAGCAAAGAAACAGTAAGCCTTCTCATGTTTCTCTATAACAGTAACAACAAAGTTAGCAAAGATAAGCTACAATACTGCCAAGAGAAAGTGATCTTCCTGGGTCACTGCATTTCACATGGAATCCGTCACCTAACCCCAGATCGAGTTAAAACTCTACAAAAATTTGAAAAGCCAAGAAATGTACGGCAACTACGTGCCTTCCTGGGGTTAGTGGGATATTGTAGGGACTGGATTCCGAATGCATCAGAACTTTTGGCTCCTCTATATGAGGCTACCACTAGAAATCCTTTCAACCTCACATGGGAAAATGAATTGCAGATGAAGGAGCTTATTAAAATTTTGTCTGAAGCTCCCGCCATTGGACTTCCTGACTATACTAAAACTTTCTCATTGTTCTGTCATGAAGTCAATGGATTTGCTGCAGGTGTACTCACCCAGCTACATGGAGACAAACAGAGGCCTGTGATGTATGTGTCGGCCTCATTAGACCCCGTCATCAAAGGCTCCCCCAGTTGTATGCGAGCCATAGCAGCCTGCATTTTGCTGCTAGACAAAGTAACTGAGCTTGTACTAGATTCTGCTCTGATCCTGTATGTACCACATGCAGTACAGGAAATCATGAATCAAGTAAATACCAGACATGTGTCTGCCAGTAGATTTGACAAGTACCAGTCTGCTCTTTTTGCTCCATCGAATTTAACAATCAAACGATGTGTTACTTTAAATCCGGCAACTCTTCTTCCTATAATTGATGAGGAAGATGCAACAAATGGTACTGATGTAGAACCCGAGAGTTTCTCTCATGATTGTATGGCTCTGATGGAGGTAGAAAGGGCCTCTGTCACACCAGCAAAAGATGAGCCTTTATCAGATTGTGACACACACTTATTTGTAGATGGTTCCAGATTTTACACTGATGATGGTCAGCCACACACAGGGTTTGCTGTAACCACTACAGACACCATTTTACATCAGGAAGCATTGATACCCCAGATGTCAGCACAGGAAGCGGAGTTGTGTGCTGTAGTCAAAGCATGTCATCTCCTAGGGAATCAAAGGGGAAACATTTACACTGACAGCAGATATGCATTTGGAATAGCTCACGATTTTGGGCCTATCTGGAAAGCACGGAATTTTCTGACTAGTGCAGGGAAGCCAGTGAGACATGCAAAACTCATAGAGCGGCTATTTGAGGCCTTTCAGAAACCAGCAGAAGTTGCCATCTTGAAGGTAAAAGGGCATGCAAGGGGAAATGACATGACAGCCAGAGGAAATGCTTTGGCGGACCAAGCGGCAAAGGGTGCTGCCCTTATGGCATTTGGAGTCACACCCACTGTAGGGGTCGCCCAGGTAGCGGGGTCAGATTCCCCTCATCAAGAGCAGTGGGATGTAGAAACTCTAATTCAGTTGCAGAACCAGGCCCCTGATGAAGAGAAGGATAAGTGGATAAAATGTAATGCTACCCAAAATCAGCAGGGCCTGTGGAGCGCTGACAACAGGTGGTGTCTACCCAGGAGTTTGTACCCAGTTTTAGCACAACTGGCACATGGCGTCAGTCATCTTGCTAAGGGCGCGATGGTGGCACTTACTGACTGCTATTGGATAGCACCTGGATTTAGTGCATTTGCAGCCAGGTTTTGTGCTTCATGTCTCACTTGTGCTCTGCACAATGCAGGAAGGCCTGTCCATGTTCCCCAAAGGCATTCTCCTAAGCCAGATTTCCCTTTCCAAAGAATTCAAATAGACTACATTCAGATGCCCAGAATAGGCACCTATGAGTTCGCTTTAGTTTGCATTGACATGTTTTCGAGCTGGCCTGAATGCTGGCCAGTAGCCAAAGCAAATACAAAAACAACAGCAAAGAAAATTTTGAATGAAATAGTTTGTAGATATGGAGTTCCTGAAGCTATTGAGAGTGACAGAGGAACCCATTTTACTGGGGAAGTAATGAAAGAGGTAATGGAAGCCCTTCACATACAGCAGGCTTTCCATACACCTTATCATCCACAAAGTAGTGGTAAAGTTGAGAGACTTAATGGAATTTTGAAAAACAGATGTGCAAAAATTAAAGCAGATACGGGAAAAGGATGGGTGGAAGCTTTGCCATTAGCCCTATATTCTGTACGAACTACCCCTAAGCAACCACATGGGCTGTCCCCCTATGAGATTTTATTTGGAGGGCCACCCAAAACAGGGCTATATTTTCCCCAACAGTTGCAGGCTTCTCACTCTAGTCTGTTAGAATATGTTCAGATTTTGCAAATAACATTGAATAAAATACATGAAGGTGTTTATAAATCTATCCCCGACCCAGATTCTGTTTCAGGTATTCACAGAATCCAGCCAGGTGACTGGGTAGTGGTCAAGCGACACGTCAGAAAGCCACTAGAACCAAAATTTGACGGACCACATTTGGTGCTTTTGACGACCAGTTCCGCTGTCAAGTTGGAAGGAAAGCCCACCTGGATTCACGCCAGTCACTGCAAGAAAATCCTGAAGTGATGATATCCTTTGAAAAAATTATGATAATGTTTCTTTTCTTTTTGTTGTTTGTGAGAACTGAGACATGGGAAAATAACCCTTTCATCCAAATGTTAAAATTGTATGCAACCCATAGCAACGCTAGTAACTGCTGGGTGTGTTCTCACCTAAATCCCCAAACAGGAACAATACCCATGATAGCAGTGCCTCTCAAATTCACTGATCTAAACAGGACCAGAATAAATGGCTCATACATGGTCTCCACAGCTAATGAGCACAGATCAGTGACTTTGATGGTTTCAAAACAGATAGGCACTCCACAGATTTGTTTAAACATTACATGCCCATTTAAAGCTAAATGTACACGGTTGGGCAATTCAGATTGCACCGGAGCAAAAATTACAGTTTATGGAGGAAACTATGGTCAATATTATCATATCCCAGATCCAGAACTAAATAGAACCCTTTATAGTACAAATTGCTCACAGTTCCCAATATGTGATAATATCGGTTACCTGGGGTTCCAGGTTATTGCTTCCAGTTATTTAGAAGCAGGCATACCATCCATACGTAGAGGGTTATATTATATATGTGGAAATAAAGCTTACGCCTGGCTTCCTGCTAATGTTACAGGTACATGTTATATTGGGAGGTTAGCACCTGCTTTGGCTGTTCGCAAAGATACAGTGCGTCCAGATCAAAGTCCAGAATACCCTTTAGTGTTCAAAAGAGAGCTGTTCACTGAAGGTGACATGGCATGGTCATGGTTCCCTTCCTGGACAGGATGGGGAATTGAAGCAATGAAAAGAATAAATAATTACACTAGAACTGTAGATGAAATTATTAACCTTACAACCACTGATGTAGGTTTATTAAGTGAAGAAATGGCTCAGATTAAAAAAGTAGTATTAGAGCACAGATTAACTCTAAATTATCTCACTGCAGCTCAAGGTGGGATGTGTAAGTTGTTTCGCACTGACTGTTGTATATACATTTCTGATAATGAGGACATTATTAAAGGGCATCTTGCTAAGATAAGAGAACTACAGAATAAGGCCAGAGATATTGCTAAAGATGGATGGAACCCCTTTAAGGGTTTAGGAGGTGTTGGTGATTTTTTATATAGCATAGCAACATGGTTACAGAAACTAGGCGCCTACATTGTGATTGTCAAGAACGTTCCAGGCATTTCCGGGCCTTCCGTGCGCACATAGGTGCGCGGCGGGCGCGTGCGCGTGCACGTTAGCGTGCGCGTTAGCGCGCGCGGCGGCGCGCGCGTGCATGTGCGCATGCGCGGGAACGCAATTGGCGCCAAAACGGGCTTTAAAAGCCCAGCAGTGACACTCAGCCAGTGCTGTGTTGTCTTTAAGCTTCCTGCTTGTCAGCCACCCGAAAACCTGATCCGAAACCTGAACCTGTGATCTCCCGTTACCGACCCGGCTCTGTTTGGACTACTCTACCTTCTCCTACCCGACCCGGCCTGCCTGACCTTGCTACATCTGTCTTTGGTTACCGACTCCAGCCTGCCTACCGACTCTGCCATTGCCTGCTCCTATCATCTGATTGATCTGCTGTTGCCAACTGGACTGTCTGACCTTGCTCTGCTGATTCCCACTTGTTGATCCACCTGTTGCCTGGTTCTTGTATCCTGCTTCTACCACCTACAGCTGCAGTCTCACATCCTGCCATCCGCATACGGACCTTACTGGAGGACCTTCCTGTTGGTTCCAACACCTTCCTCTACAAACCAGGCACTCCTACCCCACTGTGCTCACGTCACCACTGTCCCCATCTCCAGTGGCACGTGAACCAGCGCTGTATGAGAGGTCTCCTCCTACCAAGTCAGGCTCTACGTCCAGGTACGTAACAGTACAACACAGCCATGACTGAGCCTGCAGGAGAGACCCCTCCCATGACAGATATCTGTTCACACCTGTCAGCCCTCACTCAAGCCGTAAAATCCCTACAAGACGGTTACACCAGATTGGAGGGACAAGTCCAGAACATCATCAACCCCATACACGTGGCTCCTGGGTCCGTTTCCGCCCCTGCTCAGGCTGCTTCCCCTCCTTCTGTTGTTATGCTTCCATCTGAGCCAAGGGTCCCCATACCTGAGAAGTTTTCAGGGGACCGAACTAAATTCCGGGCCTTCCGCAGTGCTTGTCGACTTTACTTCGCCCTGCAACCCCGGACTTTTTCACTTGAAGCCACTAAAGTGGGGTTTGTGGTCTCTCTACTGCTAGGAGAACCACAGATCTGGGCACACCGGCTTCTCGAAGAGGACTCTGTTTTGATTCAATCACTGGCGGCCTTCTTTGAAGCTATGTCCCAGCTTTATGAGGACCCTGAACGGGTCGCCTCAGCAGAGGCCACCTTAACTACACTCCAGCAGGGTCGCCGGGCGGCCGAGGAGTACATTTCGGATTTTAGACGCTGGAGTGCGGACACTCAATGGAATGATGCAGCTCTACGGCATCAGTTCCGCATGGGCTTATCAGAAGGACTGAAAGATGAATTGGCCCGGGTGGGCATACCTGATACTCTTGAGGCCTTAATCACCTTAACCATCCAGATTGACCGCCGCCTTCGGGAACGTCGCACTGAACGGGCCTACCAACATAATCGCCCCACTTGGATGACTGCTAAAGCCCCAATTCCGGCTGCCCGCTACTCACCACCACCCAACTTCCAGCCAATCCGCCCTGCACCAGATGCCTCCGAGCCGATGCAGTTGGGACTGATTCGACCCACCTTAACCCCGGAAGAGCGCACACGCCGCCATCAACTTAATCTCTGCCTGTACTGCGGAACAACAGGACACTACGTGCGCAACTGTCCGGTCAAGATGCGTAAGTGCTTTTCCTCTGTTCCTGCCAGCCTTTCAGCACTTTCTGCTAACACAACCCACATTGCTCTCCCTCTCTCATTGCAGCTCCAAGGAAGGACAATTCCAGTTAAAGCAATTATTGATTCCGGAGCCTGCAGTTGCTTCATTGATTCTGCCTTCGCTAACCAACACAACATTCCCCTACGGAATAAGACCCATCGACTTTCAGTCTTCTTGGCCGATGGCTCCCGCATCAGCTCCGGACAGGTAACCCAAGAGACTTTTCCCGTACCTGCCATCACCTCCTTCCAGCATAAGGAGCTGCTGATCCTTGATGTGATCTCTTCCCCGTTGTTCCCAATCATCCTGGGCATCCCCTGGCTTCAGGCCCATAATCCCTCCATCAATTGGACTACCAGAGAGATCAGGTTCTTGTCCCCCTACTGCCAAGAACATTGTCAAGATGAGTCTACTCAATCCTCTGTCACCTTATGTTGCATGGACATTGATCGAAACCTACGCCAATCAGTACCCGAACCATATCATGGGTTCCTTGACGTTTTCAGTAAAAAGGGAGCAGACTCTCTTCCACCCCATCGGGCATATGACTGCCCAATTGAACTTTTACCTGGGGCTGAGATTCCTTTTGGGCGCATTTTTCCCCTGACAGAAAAAGAACAGGAAGCACTAAAGATTTACATCAACGAAAACCTGGAAAAAGGATTCATCCGCCCATCTACATCTCCAGCTGGGGCTGGAATATTTTTTTGTGACTAAAAAGGATCAAACTCTCCGCCCGTGTGTGGATTACCGGGAGTTGAATAAAATTACGGTTAAGAACCGTTATCCGTTGCCCTTAATACCCGAACTATTCCAAAAATTAAGGTCTGCTACTATTTTTACGAAGCTCGATTTAAGAGGGGCATATAATCTGGTCCGCATCCGGGCTGGGCATGAGTGGAAGACGGCATTCCGGACAAGGTTCGGGCATTTTGAATATCTGGTCATGCCCTTTGGTTTATGTAATGCACCTGCCACGTTTCAACATCTGATTAACGATGTATTCAAGGACTTCTTAGATATTTTTGTAATTGTTTATTTAGATGATATTTTGGTTTTTTCTGAATCCCTTAGCCAACACCGGGAACACGTTTGCAGAGTCTTGGACCGTCTTCGCTTACATGGGCTATACGCAAAAGCAGAAAAATGCGAGTTCGAGCAACAAGAAATCCAGTTTTTGGGTTTGATAATATCCGCGACTGGTATCAAGATGGACCCCCAAAAAGTGTCTGCTGTTCTGGATTGGCCTGCACCCGTCGATAAAAAAGGTATTCAACGCTTCATTGGTTTCGCAAACTTTTACAGGAAATTTATCAAGGGATTCTCTGCCATCATAGCCCCTATTACACGGTTGACACAACAACATGTCAGGTTTCATTGGAGTACAGAGGCTCAAGAGGCATTTGAGAGACTTAAAAGACTTTTCACATCAGCTCCAATTCTCAGTCACCCTAACCCATCTTTACCTTTTTTATTAGAAGTTGATGCATCCGAAATAGCGGTGGGAGCGGTCATTTCGCAAAGACAGGGTAAGGAGGACTTGATTCACCCTGTGGGCTTTTTCTCCCGAAAGTTATCTCCAGCTGAAAGAAATTACGACGTAGGGGATCGGGAGCTTCTAGCCATCAAAACCGCCTTGGAGGAGTGGAGGTATCTGTTAGAGGGTGCAGTTCACCCGGTATTAATATATACCGACCATAAAAATTTAGAATATCTAAGATCTGCCAAACGTTTGAGACCCCGACAAGCTCGTTGGGCCTTGTTTTTCACTCGCTTCTGTTTCCACATCACTTATCGGCCAGGATCAAAAAACGTCAAACCAGACGCATTGTCACGCATGCATGATAACCCTAAGGACTCACCTGCTCCTGACACAATTCTACCCACTAACAGTTTTTTGCTCTTACACACAGATCTCTTATCTCTAATCAAGGAAGCCTCTTCTCACTCTCCAAAACCTCCAGGAACCACCTTGACATCTCGAGATGGCTTGCTATGGAAGGGAAGTCAAATCTTTGTCCCTGAAGGTATCCGAGTTAAAGTACTAACATTGCTTCATGATCATCCCTTAGCAGGACATTTCGGGGTACGGAAAACTCGTGAACTTGTACAGCGTACATTCTGGTGGCCCAATTTAAGGGAGTTTTGTGAAAAATACGTCAATTCCTGCTCCATCTGCTCACGGAACAAGACTTCAAAGAACCGAGCCTGGGGACTGCTTAAACCCTTACCTATACCTGACAGACCTTGGAAAATGATTTCTATGGACTTTATAGTCGAACTACCCCGTTCTGAGGGGTGCACAGCCATTTTTGTGGTTGTAGATCGCCTATCTAAGATGGCCCATTTTTTGCCCCTGAAGGGAACCCCATCTGCTACAGAGACAGCCCGTGTATTTATTAAGGAGATCGTCAGACTACACGGAGTACCTACAAATATAGTCTCCGACAGAGGGGTACAATTTACCTCACGCTTCTGGAAGGCACTCTGTGAAATCTTGAAGATTGAGCTTTCTCTCTCCTCAGCCTATCATCCACAGACCAATGGGCAGACAGAGAGAACCAACCAAACCCTCGAGCAATATATCCGATGTTTTACTTCCTTTTCTCAGGACAATTGGGTTTCCCTGCTGCCTCTAGCGGAATTCGCATACAATAATGCCAGTCACTCAACCACTAACCAATCTCCCTTCTTTGCCAATTATGGCTTCCACTTGACTTTTTTACCAGATTTTGTTTCAGAATCCTCAGTTCCGGCAGTTCAGAAGACAGTGGAATTCCTCAAACGCAACAATCAGGTCCTACAAGAAACTATGTCCAAGGCCCAGGCAGATAGCAAGAGGAACTTCGACCAAAAGAGAAGGGGGGAGCTGGTTCTGCAACCGGGAGATCAGGTATGGCTGTCTACATCCAATATCAAATTGATGTGCCCTTCTAAAAAACTTGCACCTAAATTTATGGGACCTTTTCCTGTTAAGAAAAAAATTAATGAAGTAGCCTATGAACTGTCTTTACCTGATTCTCTTAAAGTTCACCCGGTATTTCACGTGTCGTTGTTGAAACCTGCTGTGCCTAATCCCTTCCCTGACAGAGGAACTGACCCGCCTGAACCTGTTTTGGTGGATGGTAACCAGGAATACGAGGTGGAGGCTATCCTCAATTGTAGAAGAAGACATGGGCAAGTACAATTTTTGGTTAAATGGAAGGGTTACGGTCCAGAAAGTAATTCCTGGGAGCAACTTACATGCAAAACGGCTAGTTCGTACTTACCTGATTTCCCACCCTGAGAAGGCAAGCCGCCTGGGCATCCGGAGGCTGCCCCTTGTGGGGGGGCAATGTCAAGAACGTTCCAGGCATTTCCGGGCCTTCCGTGCGCACATAGGACCCGGCTCTGTTTGGACTACTCTACCTTCTCCTACCCGACCCGGCCTGCCTGACCTTGCTACATCTGTCTTTGGTTACCGACTCCAGCCTGCCTACCGACTCTGCCATTGCCTGCTCCTATCATCTGATTGATCTACTGTTGCCAACTGGACTGTCTGACCTTGCTCTGCTGATTCCCACTTGTTGATCCACCTGTTGCCTGGTTCTTGTATCCTGCTTCTACCACCTACAGCTGCAGTCTCACATCCTGCCATCCGCATACGGACCTTACTGGAGGACCTTCCTGTTGGTTCCAACACCTTCCTCTACAAACCAGGCACTCCTACCCCACTGTGCTCACGTCACCACTGTCCCCATCTCCAGTGGCACGTGAACCAGCGCTGTATGAGAGGTCTCCTCCTACCAAGTCAGGCTCTACGTCCAGGTACGTAACAGTGATGTTCCTATTTCTCATATTTGTCATTTACTTCCTCATCAGGCTGTGCCTCTGTGTGACTACCCGCTGTATCAACAAATTGTCCACCAGCCCTGATGAACCCGTTGTTATGAGAAAGCTAGGAGAGAACTGAACAGGACGCTGCCTCTCTGCGCCAATGTAACAGGAGTTACCAGCAATCGGCTGAATGTAACGCGGAGAATAATGGTGTCAAATAAACAAAAGGGAGGAAATGACATGGACATTCGTTGTACTGTTCATTTAAGCACAAGAGACTCCATTTTGTTCTCACTGTTGAAATGTGTTCAGTAACCTTCACCTAACACACAGACACATCTCCTCTAGAAACTCTCTACTCCCCCTCCCCTATCCATGTTTTACTTTTGCAATTGTTCTATTCGCTAGCTTTTAATAATATATTTCTATTTGTTTAGCTTTTAATAACGTATTTCTATTTGTTAGTTTTTAATAACATCTCACACCACCCCTTTCTTATCTGTGTATAAAATAACATGTAATAATAAATTTCGTCAGAACGGACATTTTAAACACAGTGATTGATTCCTGTGAATCTGTTCCTGCAGCTGCAGTATTAACTTTTATTTTAGAGTCCCAATCAGAAATTAGTCATAACACTTGCAATCACCAATGTGTCTCTCCACTGCAGCCTTACTCACATTTATAGATGAAATTACCTCTCTAATGGGAATCCAGCCCATAATGTCACCGTTTTGAATGTAAATGCTACTTCCGGCAAAATTGTTTGATCTTATACTTTTTCTTTGTTACAGCTCATGTAAATTCTAAAGTTTTCCGTCTCCCCAAAGTGTTGTGCTGACACACAACATATTTTTTACAGGGGAAATAACCTAATAGATCATGAAAAAAAAGAGGGGCAAACTCCACCTATGACAGGATGCTGAGTACAAGCCTCGTTTTCATACAGAGGCTTGGCATGACATCCGGCCGTCTATTCCACATAAACCCGAAGTCGAGCGGCCTGTGGAACGCATATTACACCCTGATATAGAGGCGTGGAACGCACACCGGTCGGCCATTTTGGCCAAACCCGGAAGTAGCATTTACATTCAAAACGGTGACATTATGGGCTGGATTCTCATTAGAGGGGTCATTTCATCTATAAATGTGAGTAAGGCTGCAGTGGAGAGACACCCCAGACGAAGTGTATTGACACGAAACGCGTCGGGGGGACTCCACTGCCGCCACCTTTGTTTTATACAAGAGCTTAAAACACTTTTTAAATGTAAGTGTACTACTTTTTTTTTTAATAAATTCTTTTGTCATATGGAATTACGCTACATGGTCTTCTCTATCCTTCCCTACATATCGGTTGAATCCTGACATTATATTTATCTGAGTGGAGACGGACTTTTCTCCAAAAGTTTTGGGACGCATCTGCAGGGATCGTTTTTTGGCTGTCTGCTGACAATCTAAGCTCTATTGACTCATAGAACATACGTTCTTTTGGGTCTGAGCCAGGGGTCAAGTCCTGGGGAAAAAAGTGAGGGAACTCCCACCCAAGATCCACTCGCCCACCAAATAAAAAAAAAATGATACGCTCATATGCACGAACGCTTCAAAAGTGGTATTTTTCATCCAAATTTCGTATTGTGTTTATGAAGCTTAACTGTTAGTACATAAAAAAAAAAAAACAATCCTCAATAAATATGGTAATTCTCTGAATAATCAGCATTCATTCAATTGTGCTTCCATGCAAATGTGAACATCATGTTCTGATCTTTATTGGGGAATGTTATTTTGTATATAGAGTGTTTATGTGGTGAGTTTACACTTTTCATTGAACAGACTTTGGATAACACAGGGTTAAACGGAAAGGTCATAAATGAACTGCACATTATCTGGACAGAATGCTTGGGGAGATAGTGATGTGTTCCTGCTTAGGAGATATATGTTAGCTCGGGGGGCTGCAAACTCTGCAGGGCTCCAACACACACTCGCTGCTATTCCAACCCTTCACATATTTCCACATAAACTTCCCTCCTGGCATTAAACTTTGCCAGGTATTGTGCTCAGCTTACCACCCCAAACTGATGTCCCTCCCTCAGCTCACCTCTCTACCTGCATGTCCTGTGAGCAGAATAGCTGTGCTCCTCCTCTGGGTTCCCTCATCATATGGCACTGAAGATAGAGGAGGGGGGGATTCAGCGGGACACACAGAGAAAGTATGCAGGAGACTGGGGGGGGAATGAGGAGACAGAAAATCAGGAGGGGCCGGCAGGGAGGAGCGCATCACGAGAGGTCTGACTAAATACAATCTCTTAGCAGCAGGGACCTGATCTACCTGTCAGCTAGCTGTGATTGACAGGTAGATCGAAGCGGAAGCTGTCATGGGGCCCCCTACTGGCAATTCCTGAATGGTCAGGTGTGCGGCACTTACTATTGCGAGCTGTGTCGGCAGCTGCTGGTGTAGCCCTGCCACACAGCTCACATACTTCAAAGTCTTGCGGGACACGGCTGCTAACGGGAACTAAGTTCCTGTTGTGGAAAAAGTACAGGAACTCCGTTCCCATGCGTTCCTGCAGGACTTGAGCCCTGGCTGAAAGCAGGAAATTGGTCTGGGCAGGAAGGGGGTGAAAGTGTCCATAATATGGGGGGGGGGAGGGAAGGAACAGTGGTTCTCTGACCAGGACATAGCCAGGAAGGGATCACATGTCCCCTATGGTAGGTTCATAGTGATCTCCGACCAGGATATAGACAGGAAGGGATCACATGGCCCCTATGGTAGGTTCATAGTGATCTCCGCCAGGATATAGACAGGAAGGGATCACATGTCCCCTATGGTACGTTCATAGTTATCTCTGACCAGGACATAGCCAGGAAGGGATCACATGTCCCCTATGGCAGGTTCATAGTGATCCCTGACCAGGATATAGACAGGAAGGGATCACATGTCCCCTATGGTAGGTTCATAGTGATCTCCGACCAGGACATAGACAGGAAGGGATCACATGTCCCCTATGATATGTTCATAGTGATCTCCGACCAGGATATAGGCAGGAAGGGATCACATGGCCCCTATGGTATGTTCATAGTGATCCCTGACCAGGACATAGACAGGAAGGGATCACATGTCCCCTATGGTAGGTTCATAGTGATCCCTGACCAGGATATAGACAGGAAGGGATCGCTGACCAGGATATAGACACGAAGGGATCACATGTCCCCTATGATATGTTCATAGTGATCTCCGACCAGGACATAGACAGGAAGGGATCACATGTCCCCTTTGGTAGGTTCATAGTGATCTCCGACCAGGATATAGACAGGCAGGGATCACATGTCCCCTATGGTAGGTTCATAGTGATCCCTGACTAGGATATAGACAGGAAGGGATCGCATGGCCCCTATGGTAGGTTCATAATGATTTTCCTATATATAGCTCTATATACTATATCCACCGTATATACCCAGATATAGAGGTGCAATGTGTGTACTCTCTGTATATACTATATATCCACTGTCCTATATATACTATATCTCCTGTATATGCCTGATGGGGGGTATGGGTGTAATATTCCTGCTGGGGGGAATATGGGTGTAGTTTTCATGTCGGGGGGAGTATGGGTATAATTTTCCTGCTGTGGGGAGTATGGGTATAATTTTCCTGCTGTGGGGAGTATGGGTGTAATTTTCCTGCTGGGGGGAGTATGGGTGTAATTTTCCTGCTGGGGGGAGTATGGGTGTAATATTCATGTTGGGGGGGGGGGTATGGGTGTAATATTCATGTTGGGGGGTATGGGTGTAATATTCCTGATGGGGGGAGTATGGGTGTAATATTATTGATGGGGGGAGTATGGGTGTAATATTCATGTTGGGGGTATGGGTGTAATATTCATGTTGGGGGGGGTATGGGTGTAATATTCCTGATGGGGGGAGTATGGGTGTAATATTCATGTTGGGGGGGTATGGGTGTAATATTCATGTTGGGGGGAGTATGGGTGTAATATTCATGTTGGGGGGTATGGGTGTAATATTCATGTTGGGGGGTATGGGTGTAATATTCATGTTGGGGGGTATGGGTGTAATATTCATGTTGGGGGGTATGGGTGTAATATTCATGTTGGGGGTATGGGTGTAATATTTATGTTGGGAGGCATCTGAGCAGGAAGTTCTTGTCGTATCGTCAGGGAAATCTGTCTGTATGTAGAGCGCACAGCCAAATTTCCTGTTTCTAATATAATAACACTTTCCGTCTTAATGATATAATGCCTTACCTTTAGATCGTAAGTCTTCCGTTACCTTCCGACCCCCTCATCCATGCATTCCTCACATGACCAGTCAAGCATTCATACATCACCATCTCAGCCTGGCTGCTTCCCAGCCAGGCCCCATTAAAAGAGCCATCACAAGTATTCTTACGTCTTCCTCTCAGCAACGGCCAGCATGTCTGTGTGTCCTGAGCCGAGCAAACTGCCTTATTTCCATATCAATTTGAAGCCACACCCTGGAGGGTTTGCCTCCAACAGCTAAACCCCTCCTACAAAGCTTGTGACCTCACATGAGCAACACAGGATGTGAATGACCATATAAGGACATGACAATACAATGATCAACTGGAAGCCACGTCCTGGAGGGTTGGCCTACAACAGCTAAACCCCTCCTACAAAGGTTGTGACCTCATATGAACAGCACAGGATGCGAATGACCATATAAGGACATGACACAGAATAAAAGAACAATACAGCATGTTTTAATACAGGGAAAAGTGGTGTCTTCACAGACAGCCAATCAGACATTTGTTTTCCATCAAAAGAACCAATCACAGACATGTATACATTCAAACAGATATATAGTAGTGACCTGTGCAGACGGTAGTATGCAAAACCATGTGGCAAGCACATGGCCTTGCACACAACCGTGTGCACATTCCCACTGCTGCCAGTGATGCGAACCATACCAAACTATGGCCCAGTGGGCCATAAATCTGTATAGTTAAAATATGGTTCCCAAATACACCGATCTGCTCACTTGGGAGTTTAAATGCGGTCGCCATGGAGTGGCCGGTTCCTTGGTGAGGCATAAATAAACAACCTGAGAAGAGCAAACAGATCTGCCGTGTCCAAGGGAAGGTTTCCGCATCCAATGGTCTTCTACCAACGTCTGTATGTGCGAATACCTCCACATGAGTGTATTACAGCAAAACCGACACTGGGGGGCATCTGTCAACATACTTTAATAACATTTTCCACAACAGTATGATGGACACAGTGAGGATCTGTAGAAAGATGTTTGCCAGCACACCATGGAGCGACACAAATAGCGTCCAAAAGGAGTGGTTTATTGCATGATCACAATAAGGGAATAGTGCAACGTTTCGGAGCCGCGCAGGGCCCCTTCGTCAGGCATGTGATGTGTGGAGAGTGACAGTGTAAACTATTTAAAGATCCATCAACCAATCAGAACAGAGAAAAAGAGGTAAAAAAATGCAAACAGACAAAAGAACAGACAAAAAACTAAGCTCCTCCCATCCCCTTTGAAAGGTATGACGTCATAAATCCCGCCTAAAACATTCAAATATTTGCCATATAAAGACACGAATCAAGAGAAAAACATAAAGTTCAAGCAAAGGTTTAAAAAACTCACATAGTGATTGGCATCACATGGTGCCTGATGGACAGTGTTGAGGACCATCAGTCAGGTAATTAGGGCTCGGGAGAAGAGGTTCTGAGGCAGTGTGAGTGGGGGAACAGTTAATCCTACGATGTAGCGCCGGTCTCTATGGCAACGGGACGCCCCAGCGTCATAGGCTATTGTTGTTGCCGCTGATCGCGCATGCGCGATGCGACGGCACTGGTCACGGAGCTCCGTGCTGCTGTCTAGAAACAAATGACAACGGCAGACCCCGCCCACACCACCGGAACTAACCTATCAGAAAGGGGGCGGGGGGCCGGAGGGAGGAGAAAACACCCACAGTGTGGGAAGTGCTAGAGTGACACAGCGGTGTCAGTGAAGGAAAGGTGGTGAAAAAATGGAAAAGAGCAGGGGGAAAAACAACAAAGAACTGAAACCATAGACCATGATTAGAGAGATGTACACAAATAGGAAGGGGGCAGAAAATGAATAGAAGACAGAGTGGGGACGAAAGGAAAGAAAAGAGAAGGAAGGAAAAAGGGGGGGGGGGGGGAAGGAAGGAAGAAGAAGTAGCTGAAAAGAGGAGGTGAGGAGAAAAGGGAATGGCAGAAGAACGGACCAGGATGATGCTGAATGAGCCAAAAAATAGTAAGATGCTGGAAATGAAACGGTGAGAGTAATAAAGAATAATAAATGGATGGTTAATAAAGAAATAAAAAAAAAAAAGAAAAAAAAAAAATAATAATAAATAATAAAAAATAAATAATGAAAAATGAAAAATAATGAAGAATAAAGAAAAATAAAAAATAAAAAATAGAGAAAAATAAATAATAAATAAATAATAAATAAAAATAATAATAAATAAATAAATAATAAAAACTAAAATATACTCATGTATGTCGGCAAGACAACCGGTCCTTTTAAAAGGAGATTCCAGAAACACAGAAGCGACATCAGAGTCGCCTTGACTAGGACGGATGAGGGCAAACAAGCTGACTACACCAAACCAGTTGCTATCCATTTTTTGGGGCACAAACATCAGATACACGAACTGAGAGGCATGGTAATTGAACAAGTCCAACAACCCATCAGAGGCGGTGACCGAGACCGCCGACTTCTACAACGCGAAGCCTATTGGACCCATACCTTGGGCACGGTACATCCAAGAGGACTAAACACCAACTTATCACTCACATGTTTTCTGAATGAGAGATGATGGACCTATGCTGCTCATTGGAACGACGATCGGACTTTTCCCCTTTTTTTCCCCTTTTTTTGACCATGATGTTCTCTTCTGCCTTCCTTTTTTTCTTTTTTCTTTTGTCTAGGACACCTTGACAGTGTGTATAGGATGGACCCATAGCATCCTTTTTGATGACCATTACATTAATTAATTAAGGGTGATTTTCTCACCCCCATTCCCCCTTGACCCATATATTTGTATGGCTGAGAGGTTAATACGACATTGTTTGTATACTCCAAACGTAATTCCGGTACATAGCCTGGGTCCCCGAGATTGTCGGTGTTTCTAATATCAACCCCCATACTCCCTTCTTTCACATCTACATTTATTTCCATTTAGTATTACCTTATTTGCCTTTATATTCATGTTTATCTTTATTCATGTTTATTTACATTCATTTCTTTCTTCTTTTTTCATACTTCTCACTATTCATATTTTTTAGTTTCATTTTTACTCTTTATTATTTCAGATCAAACGTACATTTTTTCATTATTTTTGCATTATAGTTTTTATTTTTTGCATCATTTTTATTTTTATTTATTTACTTATTTCTTCATCTATATTTAGTTTTATTTACATTTATTATCCTTTATTTTATTTCAATCACTTTTCAATTATTTCTCAATCTTTTCAATTTTTTGTATATTCTTCAACCATTTTTTCAATTATTTGCATTTTTTATTATTTTTTCGTATTCCTTATTATTTTTTATTTTTTATTTTATATTTTAGTTTTTATTATTTATTTATTTATTATTATTTTTATTTATTATTTATTTATTATTTATTTTTCTCTATTTTTTATTTTTTATTTTTCTTTATTTTTCATTTTTTATTATTTTTTTTTTATTATTTATTATTTTTTTTATTTTTTTTTATTTATTTTTTTTTTTTATTTCTTTATTAACCATCCATTTATTATTCTTTATTACTCTCACCTTTTCATTTCCAGCATCTTACTATTTTTTGGCTCATTCAGCATCATCCTGGTCCGTTCTTCTGCCATTCCCTTTTCTCCTCACCTCCTCTTTTCAGCTACTTCTTCTTCCTTCCTTCCCCCCCCCCCTTTTTCCTTCCTTCTCTTTTCTTTCCTTTCGTCCCCACTCTGTCTTCTATTCATTTTCTGCCCCCTTCCTATTTGTGTACATCTCTCTAATCATGGTCTATGGTTTCAGTTCTTTGTTGTTTTTCCCCCTGCTCTTTTCCATTTTTTCACCACCTTTCCTTCACTGACACCGCTGTGTCACTCTAGCACTTCCCACACTGTGGGTGTTTTCTCCTCCCTCCGGCCCCCCGCCCCCCCATGGTGTGCTGGCAAACATCTTTCTACTGTGATTTGAACCAGTATCCAGCTGGTTGTTGGATACAGCACCCAAAACTGTGAGCATTTCCAGGAACGTGTGCGATTGGAAAAATGAAGTACTACTTGTGATTGGATTCACATCTGCACCCCTGACTGGTTGTTGCTACAGCACCCAAAACTGTGAGCATTTCCAGGAACGTGTGCGATTGGAAAATGAAGTACTACTACCAATCGATCGTGCCCATACATTGCGAGACACGACATCTACTGATCCGATCTTACGATCGTCCTTCCGTGAACACTGATGGAACCCGATGGAACCACCTCTCAACCTGACAGAAGGTTCAGCCATATATACAGCCAGGAAGAGATCGACACGATCCTTTTTCCTAGTGACGAAGGTAAAGCGTTTGGTAGCGACACTGCTACTGATCTTCTGCGGGAAATCAAACGACTAAAGAAGAGACAAGTCGATCTCGAACTACATGGCCAGACACTTTCTGAGTATTACAGAACCAAGAAGATACCACGTGGATTTCGAATTAAAAATCAACCCACAATTGGCCGCCACAAACGTGAATTTTGTGAACGCTGGTGTGAAGTAGCCACACAGAACTCGCTCAACTTTATGCTGATCGTTATAGAGGAAGTTAAGGTCCAACTCTGTCAAGTCAATAGGGAACTCACCAGATTGGAGTTATCAATCCAAGACAAAGACAAACAACCTGACACATTTCAAAAAATTGACAGCGAAATCGCTACATACACTACAAGACAAAAACAAGCTAAGCGAGACAAGTTCAAATTGATCAACCAGGATTACCAGGAGGGAAGGGTATACCCTTGGCTCACCGGCTTCAGTCGCCCCAAACGCAGACCCTATACACGACCACCTGGAAAACCATTCAGGAACGATCGCTTTGCAACATCTGACAGTGACCGCCCCACAGAGAATCCATCATCAGACAGCGATTCCGGAAAGTTAGGAGGTACCGAAGCTCAGACAAGTGGTTCCCAGGGTCCCCTTTTTCCGGTTGCAGGAGACGACGACGACCCAGGAGGGGCATCAAGAAATCGCAACACGCTTCCACCACGCAGCACTCGCCAGGGGACGCGGCGTGCCCGGTAATCAACCTGTCGTCTAGAGCCATGGGGAGCGGTGAGTTACAATTGTTGTCTAAGGGCCTCTCTTTTTGCCCTACTGCCAGGTTCCAAGACTTTGATTTTGAAGTGGACATGTTTAAGTTTGAAAGAATGTTAAAAATTAAAAAACATTTCCATAAAATACCTAAGACAACTCCCACAAGGCCAGTGGTACCCTTTAAGCTTAAGAGCTATTTTTCCCTCCAGGTCACTTTCACTCCATTGATAGCTTTGTTCAGACGATCAAACATGATGTGCGCAATAATGCCTCCAATAAGACATACACCAACCTGAACCCGAATGAATTTGCCGCCCTTAAAACGCTTAAGAATGACAAAGGTATAATCATCAAACCCGCCGATAAAGGCGGTGCTATAGTGGTCATGAACTATGCTGATTATAGAGATCGTATGATTGCTCTGCTGTCAGACACAGACAGCTATACTGTACTCCAACAGAACCCGGTTCCTCGCATTAAGAACGCTCTACACACATTAATCAATATTGGGAAATCAAACGGCTGGTTATCTGATGATACCGCCGAATTCTTATACAATGAACATCCTCGATGCCCGGTCATCTATGGCCTACCAAAAATTCACAAGGGTACTAACCCTTTGAAATTCAGACCCATTGTATCAGGCACAGGGTCGATCACCCAACCTTTGGCCCAACTCCTTGACTTTCTTCTACAACCCCTGGTAAAAAAGTTACCAGCCTATGTCAGAGACACACTTGACTTTTTGGAAAAACTGAGGACATTCACCTCCTTTGGTGAAGGGTGGAAACTTGCAACTATGGATATAGGATCTCTATATACTAGCATACCCAATGATGCTGGATTACAGGCCGCGAGGCATTTTTTGACTAACATAGAATCACCCCCTTTACCCAAAGAGTTTTCCCCTTTTTTTCCCCTTTTTTTGACCATGATGTTCTCTTCTGCCTTCCTTTTTTTCTTTTTTCTTTTGTCTAGGACACCTTGACAGTGTGTATAGGATGGACCCTAGCATCCTTTTTGATGACCATTACATTAATTAATTAAGGGTGATTTTCTCACCCCCATTCCCCCTTGACCCATATATTTGTATGGCTGAGAGGTTAATACGACATTGTTTGTATACTCCAAACGTAATTCCGGTACATAGCCTGGGTCCCCGAGATTGTCGGTGTTTCTAATATCAACCCCCATACTCCCTTCTTTCACATCTACATTTATTTCCATTTAGTATTACCTTATTTGCCTTTATATTCATGTTTATCTTTATTCATGTTTATTTACATTCATTTCTTTCTTCTTTTTTCATACTTCTCACTATTCATATTTTTTAGTTTCATTTTTAATCTTTATTATTTCAGATCAAACGTACATTTTTTCATTATTTTTGCATTATAGTTTTTATTTTTTGCATCATTTTTATTTTTATTTATTTACTTATTTCTTCATCTATATTTAGTTTTATTTACATTTATTATCCTTTATTTTATTTCAATCACTTTTCAATTATTTCTCAATCTTTTCAATTTTTTGAATATTCTTCAACCATTTTTTAAATTATTTGCATTTTTTTATTATTTTTTCGTATTCATTATTTTTTATTTTTTATTTTATATTTTAGTTTTTATTTATTTATTTATTTTATTACTTATTTTTATTTATTATTTATTTATTATTTATTTTTCTCTATTTTTTATTTTTTATTTTTCTTTATTTTTCATTTTTTTATTATTTATTTTTTATTATTTTATTATTTTTTTTTATTTTTTTTTATTTATTGATTTTTTTTATTTCTTTATTAACCATCCATTTATTATTCTTTATTACTCTCACCTTTTCATTTCCAGCATCTTACTATTTTTTGGCTCATTCAGCATCATCCTGGTCCGTTCTTCTGCCATTCCCTTTTCTCCTCACCTCCTCTTTTCAGCTACTTCTTCTTCCTTCCTTCCCCCCCCCCCCCCTTTTTCCTTCCTTCTCTTTTCTTTCCTTTCGTCCCCACTCTGTCTTCTATTCATTTTCTGCCCCCTTCCTATTTGTGTACATCTCTCTAATCATGGTCTATGGTTTCAGTTCTTTGTTGTTTTTCCCCCTGCTCTTTTCCATTTAATTGGAGTTATCAATCCAAGACAAAGACAAACAACCTGACACATTTCAAAAAATTGACAGCGAAATCGCTACATACACTACAAGACAAAAACAAGCTAAGCGAGACAAGTTCAAATTGATCAACCAGGATTACCAGGAGGGAAGGGTATACCCTTGGCTCACCGGCTTCAGTCGCCCCAAACGCAGACCCTATACACGACCACCTGGAAAACCATTCAGGAACGATCGCTTTGCAACATCTGACAGTGACCGCCCCACAGAGAATCCATCATCAGACAGCGATTCCGGAAAGTTAGGAGGTACCGAAGCTCAGACAAGTGGTTCCCAGGGTCCCCTTTTTCCGGTTGCAGGAGACGACGACGACCCAGGAGGGGCATCAAGAAATCGCAACACGCTTCCACCACGCAGCACTCGCCAGGGGACGCGGCGTGCCCGGTAATCAACCTGTCGTCTAGAGCCATGGGGAGCGGTGAGTTACAATTGTTGTCTAAGGGCCTCTCTTTTTGCCCTACTGCCAGGTTCCAAGACTTTGATTTTGAAGTGGACATTTTTAAGTTTGAAAGAATGTTAAAAATTAAAAAACATTTCCATAAAATACCTAAGACAACTCCCACAAGGCCAGTGGTACCCTTTAAGCTTAAGAGCAAATTTTTCCCTCCAGGTCACTTTCACTCCATTGATAGCTTTGTTCAGACGATCAAACATGATGTGCGCAATAATGCCTCCAATAAGACATACACCAACCTGAACCCGAATGAATTTGCCGCGCACTTCCCACACTGTGGGTGTTTTCTCCTCCCTCCGGCCCCCCGCCCCCCTTTCTGATAGGTTAGTTCCGGTGGTGTGGGCGGGGTCTGCCGTTGTCATTTGTTTCTAGACAGCAGCACGGAGCTCCGTGACCAGCGCCGTCGCATCGCGCATGCGCGATCGGCGGCAACAACAATAGCCTATGACGCTGGGGCGTCCCGTTGCCATAGAGACCGGCGCTACATCGTAGGATTAACTGTTCCCCCACTCACACTGCCTCAGAACCTCTTCTCCCGAGCCCTAATTACCTGACTGATGGTCCTCAACACTGTCCATCAGGCACCATGTGATGCCAATCACTATGTGAGTTTTTTAAACCTTTGCTTGAACTTTATGTTTTTCTCTTGATTCGTGTCCTTATATGGCAAATATTTGAATGTTTTAGGCGGGATTTATGACGTCATACCTTTCAAAGGGGATGGGAGGAGCTTAGTTTTTTGTCTGTTCTTTTGTCTGTTTGCATTGTTTTACCTCTTTTTCTCTGTTCTGATTGGTTGATGGATCTTTAAATAGTTTACACTGTCACTCTCCACACATCACATGCCTGACGAAGGGGCCCTGCGCGGCTCCGAAACGTTGCACTATTCCCTTATTGTGATCATGCAATAAACCACTCCTTTTGGACGCTATTTGTGTCGCTCCATGGTGTGCTGGCAAACATCTTTCTACTGTGATTTGAACCAGTATCCAGCTGGTTGTTGCTACAGCACCCAAAACTGTGAGCATTTCCAGGAACGTGTGCGATTGGAAAATGAAGTACTACTTGTGATTGGATTCCACATCTGCACCCCTGACGGCTCCCCCACTCTGAGGGGCTCTACCAATCCGATCGTGCCCATACATTGCGAGACACGACATCTACTGATCCGATCTTACGATCGTCCTTCCGTGAACACTGATGGAACCCGATGGAACCACCTCTCAACCTGACAGAAGGTTCAGCCATATATACAGCCAGGAAGAGATCGACACGATCCTTTTTCCTAGTGACGAAGGTAAAGCGTTTGGTAGCGACACTGCTACTGATCTTCTGCGGGAAATCAAACGACTAAAGAAGAGACAAGTCGATCTCGAACTACATGGCCAGACACTTTCTGAGTATTACAGAACCAAGAAGATACCACGTGGATTTCGAATTAAAAATCAACCCACAATTGGCCGCCACAAACGTGAATTTTGTGAACGCTGGTGTGAAGTAGCCACACAGAACTCGCTCAACTTTATGCTGATCGTTATAGAGGAAGTTAAGGTCCAACTCTGTCAAGTCAATAGGGAACTCACCAGATTGGAGTTATCAATCCAAGACAAAGACAAACAACCTGACACATTTCAAAAAATTGACAGCGAAATCGCTACATACACTACAAGACAAAAACAAGCTAAGCGAGACAAGTTCAAATTGATCAACCAGGATTACCAGGAGGGAAGGGTATACCCTTGGCTCACCGGCTTCAGTCGCCCCAAACGCAGACCCTATACACGACCACCTGGAAAACCATTCAGGAACGATCGCTTTGCAACATCTGACAGTGACCGCCCCACAGAGAATCCATCATCAGACAGCGATTCCGGAAAGTTAGGAGGTACCGAAGCTCAGACAAGTGGTTCCCAGGGTCCCCTTTTTCCGGTTGCAGGAGACGACGACGACCCAGGAGGGGCATCAAGAAATCGCAACACGCTTCCACCACGCAGCACTCGCCAGGGGACGCGGCGTGCCCGGTAATCAACCTGTCGTCTAGAGCCATGGGGAGCGGTGAGTTACAATTGTTGTCTAAGGGCCTCTCTTTTTGCCCTACTGCCAGGTTCCAAGACTTTGATTTTGAAGTGGACATGTTTAAGTTTGAAAGAATGTTAAAAATTAAAAAACATTTCCATAAAATACCTAAGACAACTCCCACAAGGCCAGTGGTACCCTTTAAGCTTAAGAGCTAATTTTTCCCTCCAGGTCACTTTCACTCCATTGATAGCTTTGTTCAGACGATCAAACATGATGTGCGCAATAATGCCTCCAATAAGACATACACCAACCTGAACCCGAATGAATTTGCCGCCCTTAAAACGCTTAAGAATGACAAAGGTATAATCATCAAACCCGCCGATAAAGGCGGTGCTATAGTGGTCATGAACTATGCTGATTATAGAGATCGTATGATTGCTCTGCTGTCAGACACAGACAGCTATACTGTACTCCAACAGAACCCGGTTCCTCGCATTAAGAACGCTCTACACACATTAATCAATATTGGGAAATCAAACGGCTGGTTATCTGATGATACCGCCGAATTCTTATACAATGAACATCCTCGCTGCCCGGTCATCTATGGCCTACCAAAAATTCACAAGGGTACTAACCCTTTGAAATTCAGACCCATTGTATCAGGCACAGGGTCGATCACCCAACCTTTGGCCCAACTCCTTGACTTTCTTCTACAACCCCTGGTAAAAAAGTTACCAGCCTATGTCAGAGACACACTTGACTTTTTGGAAAAACTGAGGACATTCACCTCCTTTGGTGAAGGGTGGAAACTTGCAACTATGGATATAGGATCTCTATATACTAGCATACCCAATGATGCTGGATTACAGGCCGCGAGGCATTTTTTGACTAACATAGAATCACCCCCTTTACCCAAAGAGTTTTCCCCTTTTTTTCCCCTTTTTTTGACCATGATGTTCTCTTCTGCCTTCCTTTTTTTCTTTTTTCTTTTGTCTAGGACACCTTGACAGTGTGTATAGGATGGACCCATAGCATCCTTTTTGATGACCATTACATTAATTAATTAAGGGTGATTTTCTCACCCCCATTCCCCCTTGACCCATATATTTGTATGGCTGAGAGGTTAATACGACATTGTTTGTATACTCCAAACGTAATTCCGGTACATAGCCTGGGTCCCCGAGATTGTCGGTGTTTCTAATATCAACCCCCATACTCCCTTCTTTCACATCTACATTTATTTCCATTTAGTATTACCTTATTTGCCTTTATATTCATGTTTATCTTTATTCATGTTTATTTACATTCATTTCTTTCTTCTTTTTTCATACTTCTCACTATTCATATTTTTTAGTTTCATTTTTACTCTTTATTATTTCAGATCAAACGTACATTTTTTCATTATTTTTGCATTATAGTTTTTATTTTTTGCATCATTTTTATTTTTATTTATTTACTTATTTCTTCATCTATATTTAGTTTTATTTACATTTATTATCCTTTATTTTATTTCAATCACTTTTCAATTATTTCTCAATCTTTTCAATTTTTTGAATATTCTTCAACCATTTTTTAAATTATTTGCATTTTTTATTATTTTTTCGTATTCCTTATTATTTTTTATTTTTTATTTTATATTTTAGTTTTTATTATTTATTTATTTATTATTATTTTTTATTTATTATTTATTTATTATTTATTTTTCTCTATTTTTTTATTTTTTATTTTTCTTTATTTTTCATTTTTTATTATTTATTTTTTATTATTTATTATTTTTTTTTTTTTTTATTTTTTTTTATTTATTTATTTTTTTTATTTCTTTATTAACCATCCATTTATTATTCTTTATTACTCTCACCTTTTCATTTCCAGCATCTTACTATTTTTTGGCTCATTCAGCATCATCCTGGTCCGTTCTTCTGCCATTCCCTTTTCTCCTCACCTCCTCTTTTCAGCTACTTCTTCTTCCTTCCTTCCCCCCCCCCCCCCTTTTTCCTTCCTTCTCTTTTCTTTCCTTTCGTCCCCACTCTGTCTTCTATTCATTTTCTGCCCCCTTCCTATTTGTGTACATCTCTCTAATCATGGTCTATGGTTTCAGTTCTTTGTTGTTTTTCCCCCTGCTCTTTTCCATTTAATTGGAGTTATCAATCCAAGACAAAGACAAACAACCTGACACATTTCAAAAAATTGACAGCGAAATCGCTACATACACTACAAGACAAAAACAAGCTAAGCGAGACAAGTTCAAATTGATCAACCAGGATTACCAGGAGGGAAGGGTATACCCTTGGCTCACCGGCTTCAGTCGCCCCAAACGCAGACCCTATACACGACCACCTGGAAAACCATTCAGGAACGATCGCTTTGCAACATCTGACAGTGACCGCCCCACAGAGAATCCATCATCAGACAGCGATTCCGGAAAGTTAGGAGGTACCGAAGCTCAGACAAGTGGTTCCCAGGGTCCCCTTTTTCCGGTTGCAGGAGACGACGACGACCCAGGAGGGGCATCAAGAAATCGCAACACGCTTCCACCACGCAGCACTCGCCAGGGGACGCGGCGTGCCCGGTAATCAACCTGTCGTCTAGAGCCATGGGGAGCGGTGAGTTACAATTGTTGTCTAAGGGCCTCTCTTTTTGCCCTACTGCCAGGTTCCAAGACTTTGATTTTGAAGTGGACATGTTTAAGTTTGAAAGAATGTTAAAAATTAAAAAACATTTCCATAAAATACCTAAGACAACTCCCACAAGGCCAGTGGTACCCTTTAAGCTTAAGAGCAAATTTTTCCCTCCAGGTCACTTTCACTCCATTGATAGCTTTGTTCAGACGATCAAACATGATGTGCGCAATAATGCCTCCAATAAGACATACACCAACCTGAACCCGAATGAATTTGCCGCCCTTAAAACGCTTAAGAATGACAAAGGTATAATCATCAAACCCGCCGATAAAGGCGGTGCTATAGTGGTCATGAACTATGCTGATTATAGAGATCGTATGATTGCTCTGCTGTCAGACACAGACAGCTATACTGTACTCCAACAGAACCCGGTTCCTCGCATTAAGAACGCTCTACACACATTAATCAATATTGGGAAATCAAACGGCTGGTTATCTGATGATACCGCCGAATTCTTATACAATGAACATCCTCGCTGCCCGGTCATCTATGGCCTACCAAAAATTCACAAGGGTACTAACCCTTTGAAATTCAGACCCATTGTATCAGGCACAGGGTCGATCACCCAACCTTTGGCCCAACTCCTTGACTTTCTTCTACAACCCCTGGTAAAAAAGTTACCAGCCTATGTCAGAGACACACTTGACTTTTTGGAAAAACTGAGGACATTCACCTCCTTTGGTGAAGGGTGGAAACTTGCAACTATGGATATAGGATCTCTATATACTTGCATACCCAATGATGCTGGATTACAGGCCGCGAGGCATTTTTTGACTAACATAGAATCACCCCTTTTACCCAAAGAGTTCATCATAGAGTGTCTGGACTTTGTACTCTCAAATAATTACTTCACATTTGAAGGTACCAAGTATGTTCAGATCCGAGGTACAGCCATGGGGAGCTCAGCAGCCCCATCCTTTGCCAATCTCTTTGTGGGTCTGCTTGAGGAATGCTATATCTATCCATCTGACGCCTTTGCCAACCACATCAAATGTTGGTTTCGATATATTGACGATATTTTTCTCATCTGGACCGACGAGGAATCACGTTTTTTTGATTTTGTTGATTTTTTGAATAACATCTTTACAGGGGTTGTGTTCACACCCGAAATCTCATCGCGTAACATTACATTCCTGGATGTAATGATCACTAACTCTTGTATTTGATCCGACGCTATGACATGTACTGTACAAAATAAATAAAGTTCTTGTTAAAAAAAAATGATCACTAACTCCCAGGGCTCCTTGGTCACATCCCTCTTCACCAAACCCACTGACAGGAACACGCTTTTGCACTATCAGAGTGCACATCCCAAACACCTCATGGATAGTCTACCGATATCACAGTTCATGAGAGTGTCAAGAATCTGTTCGGACAATGATGATAAACTAGTGCAGCTAAATAAAATGTATGACAAGTTTCTAGACAGAGGGTACCCTGCTGAAGTCCTTAACCAAGCACTGACCAAGATCAGGATCACTCGTACCAAGCCATCTGGGCCCCTTGATCGACCGTTATTCATACACACATTTAATCGTGAATCTGACCACATTAAGCATTCGGTCACCAGAAACCTACACATCCTACAAGCTGACAAAGAGTTGACATATGGATTAAAAATGGCACCCCTCATTGCACATAAACGCAACAAAACTCTACGTGACTCCCTTGTACAAGCCGATCCCAGACAAAAATACGCCAAAATTACACCAAAAATCTCACAGAAGACCGGGTGCTACAAATGCCACAACTGCAACATCTGCAACTCCCTCATATGCGGTGAATATTTCCTGCACCCACACAGGGGCAACCGTTACCGCATCAAAGATTACCTGAACTGCAACACAGACTATTGCATCTACATTCTTAAGTGCCCATGCGCACTCATGTATGTCGGCAAGACAACCGGTCCTTTTAAAAGGAGATTCCAGAAACACAGAAGCGACATCAGAGTCGCCTTGACTAGGACGGATGAGGGCAAACAAGCTGACTACACCAAACCAGTTGCTATCCATTTTTTGGGGCACAAACATCAGATACACGAACTGAGAGGCATGGTAATTGAACAAGTCCAACAACCCATCAGAGGCGGTGACCGAGACCGCCGACTTCTACAACGCGAAGCCTATTGGACCCATACCTTGGGCACGGTACATCCAAGAGGACTAAACACCAACTTATCACTCACATGTTTTCTGAATGAGAGATGATGGACCTATGCTGCTCATTGGAACGACGATCGGACTTTTCCCCTTTTTTTCCCCTTTTTTTGACCATGATGTTCTCTTCTGCCTTCCTTTTTTTCTTTTGTCTAGGACACCTTGACAGTGTGTATAGGATGGACCCATAGCATCCTTTTTGATGACCATTACATTAATTAATTAAGGGTGATTTTCTCACCCCCATTCCCCCTTGACCCATATATTTGTATGGCTGAGAGGTTAATACGACATTGTTTGTATACTCCAAACGTAATTCCGGTACATAGCCTGGGTCCCCGAGATTGTCGGTGTTTCTAATATCAACCCCCATACTCCCTTCTTTCACATCTACATTTATTTCCATTTAGTATTACCTTATTTGCCTTTATATTCATGTTTATCTTTATTCATGTTTATTTACATTCATTTCTTTCTTCTTTTTTCATACTTCTCACTATTCATATTTTTTAGTTTCATTTTTACTCTTTATTATTTCAGATCAAACGTACATTTTTTCATTATTTTTGCATTATAGTTTTTATTTTTTGCATCATTTTTATTTTTATTTATTTACTTATTTCTTCATCTATATTTAGTTTTATTTACATTTATTATCCTTTATTTTATTTCAATCACTTTTCAATTATTTCTCAATCTTTTCAATTTTTTGTATATTCTTCAACCATTTTTTCAATTATTTGCATTTTTTATTATTTTTTCGTATTCCTTATTATTTTTTATTTTTTTTTTTATATTTTAGTTTTTATTATTTATTTATTTATTATTATTTTTATTTATTATTTATTTATTATTTATTTTTCTCTATTTTTTTTTTTTTTTTTGTTTATTTTTAATTATTTTTAATTATTTATTTTTTATTATTTATTATTATTTTTTTTTTTTTTTTTTATTTTTTTTTATTTCTTTATTAACCATCCATTTATTATTCTTTATTACTCTCACCGTTTCATTTCCAGCATCTTACTATTTTTTGGCTCATTCAGCATCATCCTGGTCCGTTCTTCTGCCATTCCCTTTTCTCCTCACCTCCTCTTTTCAGCTACTTCTTCTTCCTTCCTTCCCCCCCCCCCCTTTTTCCTTCCTTCTCTTTTCTTTCCTTTCGTCCCCACTCTGTCTTCTATTCATTTTCTGCCCCCTTCCTATTTGTGTACATCTCTCTAATCATGGTCTATGGTTTCAGTTCTTTGTTGTTTTTCCCCCTGCTCTTTTCCATTTTTTCACCACCTTTCCTTCACTGACACCGCTGTGTCACTCTAGCACTTCCCACACTGTGGGTGTTTTCTCCTCCCTCCGGCCCCCCGCCCCCCTTTCTGATAGGTTAGTTCCGGTGGTGTGGGCGGGGTCTGCCGTTGTCATTTGTTTCTAGACAGCAGCACGGAGCTCCGTGACCAGCGCCGTCGCATCGCGCATGCGCGATCGGCGGCAACAATAATAGCCTATGACGCTGGGGCGTCCCGTTGCCATAGAGACCGGCGCTACATCGTAGGATTAACTGTTCCCCCACTCACACTGCCTCAGAACCTCTTCTCCCGAGCCCTAATTACCTGACTGATGGTCCTCAACACTGTCCATCAGGCACCATGTGATGCCAATCACTATGTGAGTTTTTTAAACCTTTGCTTGAACTTTATGTTTTTCTCTTGATTCGTGTCCTTATATGGCAAATATTTGAATGTTTTAGGCGGGATTTATGACGTCATACCTTTCAAAGGGGATGGGAGGAGCTTAGTTTTTTGTCTGTTCTTTTGTCTGTTTGCATTGTTTTACCTCTTTTTCTCTGTTCTGATTGGTTGATGGATCTTTAAATAGTTTACACTGTCACTCTCCACACATCACATGCCTGACGAAGGGGCCCTGCGCGGCTCCGAAACGTTGCACTATTCCCTTATTGTGATCATGCAATAAACCACTCCTTTTGGACGCTATTTGTGTCGCTCCATGGTGTGCTGGCAAACATCTTTCTACTGTGATTTGAACCAGTATCCAGCTGGTTGTTGCTACAGCACCCAAAACTGTGAGCATTTCCAGGAACGTGTGCGATTGGAAAATGAAGTACTACTTGTGATTGGATTCCACATCTGCACCCCTGACGGCTCCCCCACTCTGAGGGGCTCTACCAATCCGATCGTGCCCATACATTGCGAGACACGACATCTACTGATCCGATCTTACGATCGTCCTTCCGTGAACACTGATGGAACCCGATGGAACCACCTCTCAACCTGACAGAAGGTTCAGCCATATATACAGCCAGGAAGAGATCGACACGATCCTTTTTCCTAGTGACGAAGGTAAAGCGTTTGGTAGCGACACTGCTACTGATCTTCTGCGGGAAATCAAACGACTAAAGAAGAGACAAGTCGATCTCGAACTACATGGCCAGACACTTTCTGAGTATTACAGAACCAAGAAGATACCACGTGGATTTCGAATTAAAAATCAACCCACAATTGGCCGCCACAAACGTGAATTTTGTGAACGCTGGTGTGAAGTAGCCACACAGAACTCGCTCAACTTTATGCTGATCGTTATAGAGGAAGTTAAGGTCCAACTCTGTCAAGTCAATAGGGAACTCACCAGATTGGAGTTATCAATCCAAGACAAAGACAAACAACCTGACACATTTCAAAAAATTGACAGCGAAATCGCTACATACACTACAAGACAAAAACAAGCTAAGCGAGACAAGTTCAAATTGATCAACCAGGATTACCAGGAGGGAAGGGTATACCCTTGGCTCACCGGCTTCAGTCGCCCCAAACGCAGACCCTATACACGACCACCTGGAAAACCATTCAGGAACGATCGCTTTGCAACATCTGACAGTGACCGCCCCACAGAGAATCCATCATCAGACAGCGATTCCGGAAAGTTAGGAGGTACCGAAGCTCAGACAAGTGGTTCCCAGGGTCCCCTTTTTCCGGTTGCAGGAGACGACGACGACCCAGGAGGGGCATCAAGAAATCGCAACACGCTTCCACCACGCAGCACTCGCCAGGGGACGCGGCGTGCCCGGTAATCAACCTGTCGTCTAGAGCCATGGGGAGCGGTGAGTTACAATTGTTGTCTAAGGGCCTCTCTTTTTGCCCTACTGCCAGGTTCCAAGACTTTGATTTTGAAGTGGACATGTTTAAGTTTGAAAGAATGTTAAAAATTAAAAAACATTTCCATAAAATACCTAAGACAACTCCCACAAGGCCAGTGGTACCCTTTAAGCTTAAGAGCTAATTTTTCCCTCCAGGTCACTTTCACTCCATTGATAGCTTTGTTCAGACGATCAAACATGATGTGCGCAATAATGCCTCCAATAAGACATACACCAACCTGAACCCGAATGAATTTGCCGCCCTTAAAACGCTTAAGAATGACAAAGGTATAATCATCAAACCCGCCGATAAAGGCGGTGCTATAGTGGTCATGAACTATGCTGATTATAGAGATCGTATGATTGCTCTGCTGTCAGACACAGACAGCTATACTGTACTCCAACAGAACCCGGTTCCTCGCATTAAGAACGCTCTACACACATTAATCAATATTGGGAAATCAAACGGCTGGTTATCTGATGATACCGCCGAATTCTTATACAATGAACATCCTCGCTGCCCGGTCATCTATGGCCTACCAAAAATTCACAAGGGTACTAACCCTTTGAAATTCAGACCCATTGTATCAGGCACAGGGTCGATCACCCAACCTTTGGCCCAACTCCTTGACTTTCTTCTACAACCCCTGGTAAAAAAGTTACCAGCCTATGTCAGAGACACACTTGACTTTTTGGAAAAACTGAGGACATTCACCTCCTTTGGTGAAGGGTGGAAACTTGCAACTATGGATATAGGATCTCTATATACTAGCATACCCAATGATGCTGGATTACAGGCCGCGAGGCATTTTTTGACTAACATAGAATCACCCCCTTTACCCAAAGAGTTTTCCCCTTTTTTTCCCCTTTTTTTGACCATGATGTTCTCTTCTGCCTTCCTTTTTTTCTTTTTTCTTTTGTCTAGGACACCTTGACAGTGTGTATAGGATGGACCCATAGCATCCTTTTTGATGACCATTACATTAATTAATTAAGGGTGATTTTCTCACCCCCATTCCCCCTTGACCCATATATTTGTATGGCTGAGAGGTTAATACGACATTGTTTGTATACTCCAAACGTAATTCCGGTACATAGCCTGGGTCCCCGAGATTGTCGGTGTTTCTAATATCAACCCCCATACTCCCTTCTTTCACATCTACATTTATTTCCATTTAGTATTACCTTATTTGCCTTTATATTCATGTTTATCTTTATTCATGTTTATTTACATTCATTTCTTTCTTCTTTTTTCATACTTCTCACTATTCATATTTTTTAGTTTCATTTTTACTCTTTATTATTTCAGATCAAACGTACATTTTTTCATTATTTTTGCATTATAGTTTTTATTTTTTGCATCATTTTTATTTTTATTTATTTACTTATTTCTTCATCTATATTTAGTTTTATTTACATTTATTATCCTTTATTTTATTTCAATCACTTTTCAATTATTTCTCAATCTTTTCAATTTTTTGAATATTCTTCAACCATTTTTTAAATTATTTGCATTTTTTTATTATTTTTTCGTATTCCTTATTATTTTTTATTTTTTATTTTATATTTTAGTTTTTTATTATTTATTTATTTATTATTATTTTTATTTATTATTTATTTATTATTTATTTTTCTCTATTTTTTATTTTTTATTTTTCTTTATTTTTCATTTTTTATTATTTATTTTTTATTATTTATTATTTTTTTTATTTTTTTTTATTTATTTATTTTTTTTATTTCTTTATTAACCATCCATTTATTATTCTTTATTACTCTCACCTTTTCATTTCCAGCATCTTACTATTTTTTGGCTCATTCAGCATCATCCTGGTCCGTTCTTCTGCCATTCCCTTTTCTCCTCACCTCCTCTTTTCAGCTACTTCTTCTTCCTTCCTTCCCCCCCCCCCCCCCTTTTTCCTTCCTTCTCTTTTCTTTCCTTTCGTCCCCACTCTGTCTTCTATTCATTTTCTGCCCCCTTCCTATTTGTGTACATCTCTCTAATCATGGTCTATGGTTTCAGTTCTTTGTTGTTTTTCCCCCTGCTCTTTTCCATTTAATTGGAGTTATCAATCCAAGACAAAGACAAACAACCTGACACATTTCAAAAAATTGACAGCGAAATCGCTACATACACTACAAGACAAAAACAAGCTAAGCGAGACAAGTTCAAATTGATCAACCAGGATTACCAGGAGGGAAGGGTATACCCTTGGCTCACCGGCTTCAGTCGCCCCAAACGCAGACCCTATACACGACCACCTGGAAAACCATTCAGGAACGATCGCTTTGCAACATCTGACAGTGACCGCCCCACAGAGAATCCATCATCAGACAGCGATTCCGGAAAGTTAGGAGGTACCGAAGCTCAGACAAGTGGTTCCCAGGGTCCCCTTTTTCCGGTTGCAGGAGACGACGACGACCCAGGAGGGGCATCAAGAAATCGCAACACGCTTCCACCACGCAGCACTCGCCAGGGGACGCGGCGTGCCCGGTAATCAACCTGTCGTCTAGAGCCATGGGGAGCGGTGAGTTACAATTGTTGTCTAAGGGCCTCTCTTTTTGCCCTACTGCCAGGTTCCAAGACTTTGATTTTGAAGTGGACATGTTTAAGTTTGAAAGAATGTTAAAAATTAAAAAACATTTCCATAAAATACCTAAGACAACTCCCACAAGGCCAGTGGTACCCTTTAAGCTTAAGAGCAAATTTTTCCCTCCAGGTCACTTTCACTCCATTGATAGCTTTGTTCAGACGATCAAACATGATGTGCGCAATAATGCCTCCAATAAGACATACACCAACCTGAACCCGAATGAATTTGCCGCCCTTAAAACGCTTAAGAATGACAAAGGTATAATCATCAAACCCGCCGATAAAGGCGGTGCTATAGTGGTCATGAACTATGCTGATTATAGAGATCGTATGATTGCTCTGCTGTCAGACACAGACAGCTATACTGTACTCCAACAGAACCCGGTTCCTCGCATTAAGAACGCTCTACACACATTAATCAATATTGGGAAATCAAACGGCTGGTTATCTGATGATACCGCCGAATTCTTATACAATGAACATCCTCGCTGCCCGGTCATCTATGGCCTACCAAAAATTCACAAGGGTACTAACCCTTTGAAATTCAGACCCATTGTATCAGGCACAGGGTCGATCACCCAACCTTTGGCCCAACTCCTTGACTTTCTTCTACAACCCCTGGTAAAAAAGTTACCAGCCTATGTCAGAGACACACTTGACTTTTTGGAAAAACTGAGGACATTCACCTCCTTTGGTGAAGGGTGGAAACTTGCAACTATGGATATAGGATCTCTATATACTTGCATACCCAATGATGCTGGATTACAGGCCGCGAGGCATTTTTTGACTAACATAGAATCACCCCTTTTACCCAAAGAGTTCATCATAGAGTGTCTGGACTTTGTACTCTCAAATAATTACTTCACATTTGAAGGTACCAAGTATGTTCAGATCCGAGGTACAGCCATGGGGAGCTCAGCAGCCCCATCCTTTGCCAATCTCTTTGTGGGTCTGCTTGAGGAATGCTATATCTATCCATCTGACGCCTTTGCCAACCACATCAAATGTTGGTTTCGATATATTGACGATATTTTTCTCATCTGGACCGACGAGGAATCACGTTTTTTTGATTTTGTTGATTTTTTGAATAACATCTTTACAGGGGTTGTGTTCACACCCGAAATCTCATCGCGTAACATTACATTCCTGGATGTAATGATCACTAACTCTTGTATTTGATCCGACGCTATGACATGTACTGTACAAAATAAATAAAGTTCTTGTTAAAAAAAAATGATCACTAACTCCCAGGGCTCCTTGGTCACATCCCTCTTCACCAAACCCACTGACAGGAACACGCTTTTGCACTATCAGAGTGCACATCCCAAACACCTCATGGATAGTCTACCGATATCACAGTTCATGAGAGTGTCAAGAATCTGTTCGGACAATGATGATAAACTAGTGCAGCTAAATAAAATGTATGACAAGTTTCTAGACAGAGGGTACCCTGCTGAAGTCCTTAACCAAGCACTGACCAAGATCAGGATCACTCGTACCAAGCCATCTGGGCCCCTTGATCGACCGTTATTCATACACACATTTAATCGTGAATCTGACCACATTAAGCATTCGGTCACCAGAAACCTACACATCCTACAAGCTGACAAAGAGTTGACATATGGATTAAAAATGGCACCCCTCATTGCACATAAACGCAACAAAACTCTACGTGACTCCCTTGTACAAGCCGATCCCAGACAAAAATACGCCAAAATTACACCAAAAATCTCACAGAAGACCGGGTGCTACAAATGCCACAACTGCAACATCTGCAACTCCCTCATATGCGGTGAATATTTCCTGCACCCACACAGGGGCAACCGTTACCGCATCAAAGATTACCTGAACTGCAACACAGACTATTGCATCTACATTCTTAAGTGCCCATGCGCACTCATGTATGTCGGCAAGACAACCGGTCCTTTTAAAAGGAGATTCCAGAAACACAGAAGCGACATCAGAGTCGCCTTGACTAGGACGGATGAGGGCAAACAAGCTGACTACACCAAACCAGTTGCTATCCATTTTTTGGGGCACAAACATCAGATACACGAACTGAGAGGCATGGTAATTGAACAAGTCCAACAACCCATCAGAGGCGGTGACCGAGACCGCCGACTTCTACAACGCGAAGCCTATTGGACCCATACCTTGGGCACGGTACATCCAAGAGGACTAAACACCAACTTATCACTCACATGTTTTCTGAATGAGAGATGATGGACCTATGCTGCTCATTGGAACGACGATCGGACTTTTCCCCTTTTTTTCCCCTTTTTTTGACCATGATGTTCTCTTCTGCCTTCCTTTTTTTCTTTTGTCTAGGACACCTTGACAGTGTGTATAGGATGGACCCATAGCATCCTTTTTGATGACCATTACATTAATTAATTAAGGGTGATTTTCTCACCCCCATTCCCCCTTGACCCATATATTTGTATGGCTGAGAGGTTAATACGACATTGTTTGTATACTCCAAACGTAATTCCGGTACATAGCCTGGGTCCCCGAGATTGTCGGTGTTTCTAATATCAACCCCCATACTCCCTTCTTTCACATCTACATTTATTTCCATTTAGTATTACCTTATTTGCCTTTATATTCATGTTTATCTTTATTCATGTTTATTTACATTCATTTCTTTCTTCTTTTTTCATACTTCTCACTATTCATATTTTTTAGTTTCATTTTTACTCTTTATTATTTCAGATCAAACGTACATTTTTTCATTATTTTTGCATTATAGTTTTTATTTTTTGCATCATTTTTATTTTTATTTATTTACTTATTTCTTCATCTATATTTAGTTTTATTTACATTTATTATCCTTTATTTTATTTCAATCACTTTTCAATTATTTCTCAATCTTTTCAATTTTTTGTATATTCTTCAACCATTTTTTCAATTATTTGCATTTTTTATTATTTTTTCGTATTCCTTATTATTTTTTATTTTTTATTTTATATTTTAGTTTTTATTATTTATTTATTTATTATTATTTTTATTTATTATTTATTTATTATTTATTTTTCTCTATTTTTTTTTTTTTTTTTTTTCTTTATTTTTCATTATTTTTCATTATTTATTTTTTATTATTTATTATTATTTTTTTTTTTTTTTTTTTTTATTTTTTTTATTTCTTTATTAACCATCCATTTATTATTCTTTATTACTCTCACCGTTTCATTTCCAGCATCTTACTATTTTTTGGCTCATTCAGCATCATCCTGGTCCGTTCTTCTGCCATTCCCTTTTCTCCTCACCTCCTCTTTTCAGCTACTTCTTCTTCCTTCCTTCCCCCCCCCCCTTTTTCCTTCCTTCCCCCCCTTTTTCCTTCCTTCTCTTTTCTTTCCTTTCGTCCCCACTCTGTCTTCTATTCATTTTCTGCCCCCTTCCTATTTGTGTACATCTCTCTAATCATGGTCTATGGTTTCAGTTCTTTGTTGTTTTTCCCCCTGCTCTTTTCCATTTTTTCACCACCTTTCCTTCACTGACACCGCTGTGTCACTCTAGCACTTCCCACACTGTGGGTGTTTTCTCCTCCCTCCGGCCCCCCGCCCCCCTTTCTGATAGGTTAGTTCCGGTGGTGTGGGCGGGGTCTGCCGTTGTCATTTGTTTCTAGACAGCAGCACGGAGCTCCGTGACCAGCGCCGTCGCATCGCGCATGCGCGATCGGCGGCAACAATAATAGCCTATGACGCTGGGGCGTCCCGTTGCCATAGAGACCGGCGCTACATCGTAGGATTAACTGTTCCCCCACTCACACTGCCTCAGAACCTCTTCTCCCGAGCCCTAATTACCTGACTGATGGTCCTCAACACTGTCCATCAGGCACCATGTGATGCCAATCACTATGTGAGTTTTTTAAACCTTTGCTTGAACTTTATGTTTTTCTCTTGATTCGTGTCCTTATATGGCAAATATTTGAATGTTTTAGGCGGGATTTATGACGTCATACCTTTCAAAGGGGATGGGAGGAGCTTAGTTTTTTGTCTGTTCTTTTGTCTGTTTGCATTTTTTTACCTCTTTTTCTCTGTTCTGATTGGTTGATGGATCTTTAAATAGTTTACACTGTCACTCTCCACACATCACATGCCTGACGAAGGGGCCCTGCGCGGCTCCGAAACGTTGCACTATTCCCTTATTGTGATCATGCAATAAACCACTCCTTTTGGACGCTATTTGTGTCGCTCCATGGTGTGCTGGCAAACATCTTTCTACTGTGATTTGAACCAGTATCCAGCTGGTTGTTGCTACAGCACCCAAAACTGTGAGCATTTCCAGGAACGTGTGCGATTGGAAAATGAAGTACTACAGTGAGGATCTGGTCACACCAAGTGTTCTGGATTCCTGAATCGCCGCAAAAGGCAGCACACACTTGATATCCCTTTTCTTTCAATATCACCCCAATTGAGCCTGTGATTTTGCTGTGATTGCTGCCTGACAAATTGCAACAAAATTACAGGATTGCTTTTGGTAAACAGGCACCCCGCAATTTTGTTTGTGTGATTTGTCAGGTGACAATATTGTCCCATGATTGGGGTGCCATTGAAAGTAACGGGATCACAATCAGGAATCGCAGTAATTCAGTGATCCAAAAGGCCTAGATGTGATCGCAGCCTAAGCATCTTCTATCAGTTGCTGGGTTCACCTTCTATAGATTCTGGGGGAACAATTCCTGCCTCATACATTCCACACATTTGCTTCATTCTTTATTCCACCGCTAATATATGCTCCGCATTGACCTTGTATAGCGCTTTTCTCTCTGAGGACTCCAAGTATTGGAGATGGCGTTGGCCGGGAATCGAACCCGGGTCAGCTGCTTGAAAGGCAGCTATGCTCACCACTGCACCACCAACGCAAGGTAGCATGTCTTTGTTGTGTGGGAGGAAACCGGAGTACCCGGAGGAAACCCACGCAAGCACAGGAGAACATGCAAACTCCATGCAGATAGTGTCCTGGTCAAGATTTGAACCATGGACCCCAGTGCTGCAAGACTAGCCCCTAAGCCTCTGCGCTGCCCATATGCGGCCTCTGTTCTCTAAGGCCTGCCCCCGCTGAGTGGGGTACATCAGTTATGTCTACTCAAAGTGCCTCCAGAAGAAATCCAAACTTATCCTAAACTACAATCTATATATATATATATAACACTACAAAACACACTCAAAGAATAACACACAACTTATACAAACTTATCCTTATCTACAATATATAACACTCCTCTAATAAAACGCACACAAATAACAATAAAGAAGGGTACAGTGGTCCCCAAATTAGCAACACAACAGAGCTAATTATTCCATTCACAGTTAGGTCTTATTCACATGGAGGGGATAATTCCGTACCCCATGGGAGGGCCATGTTTACTGCAAGACCCATCATAGCCGGTCCAACACGCCTCAAAAACATATCGGCATCCAACCTCCCCTCATAGCCGGTCTAACACACGCCTTAAAAACATACCGGCGTCCAACCTCCCCTCATAGCCGGTCCAACACACAAGCCTCAAAAACATCAGCCCTCTACCTCTAAGCATTAAGATTTGACAATACATCCAAAAGTTGCCAAGAGTGTAAATGTAGACCTTAAGCTTTAAGATTAATCAAAAATATCACATTCTAAAGGGAAAGGTATAACAAGGGGGAGGGGAAGTATGGAAGAGGAAGAGAGGGAAGAAAGGGGGGAGGGGAGGTTAGGGGTAAGGAAGGGGTGTGAGGGTTCCCCCCAACCCTCACCCCCTTCTTCCTCCAACCTTCCCTCCCCCCCCCTTTTTTCCCTCTTCCATACTCACCCTTCCCCTTGTTATACCTTTCCCTTTAGAATGTGATATTTTTGATTAACCTTAAAGCTTAAGATCTACATTTAGAGGGCCGATGAGAAGACCCTCCGGTTACTGGAGTGGCATCCGCCACCAGTGTAGGGACCTGTGTTGGTAGAGCCATACCTGGTCCCTAGGAGGGTTCCTTTGACTTTTTGTTGATTCTTCTTCTAGGAAAAAGCCAATTGTCTTGTTTGTCCAACTACAATGATAGTTTGTGATTCAGAAGCTGCTGATGAGAATCTTTCAAGAGATTGATGACGTAGTGGATTTTGGTGATGGCTTTTAATTGAAGATTCTCTCTTCAGTCTCAGTGGTAACGCCACAATCTGCCGGTGTCTTAGTGGGAAAGTTACATTCTGCCCGAGTCTCAACAGAATCGTTGCATGCTGGAGGGGTCTCGATGTGAATGACACGTGGGTGATTTGACATTTTTGCCAACTTTTTGGTTATTTTCTTTCCCAGCAGAGTTGTACCCTGCTCATTTAAGTGCAGTCCATCCTTGTTGTAGAGCAAGTTACCAATTGAAAAGTCAGTCCAAGTCTCCATGAAGCCAAACCCCTCCTTCCTGCACCAGTTCTTCAGCCACTTGTTAAGTTCTCTAAGCTCCTGCTGCCTCCTTGGCGTGGCTCGAGGTACAGGCAGTATTTCTGAAAATGCTGCCTTGGAGGTCCTTTTCTTCAATATAGCCCCTAAGTCCCTGAAATCATTTTGTAGGGCGTTCCATTTTCTTCTAATGTTGTCGTTGGTTCCAATATGTAACATGACAGCTGGGTCCTCCCCAGCCCCATCCAACAATCCGTCCATCCTATCTACAATGTCCCGAACTCGTGCGACCGGGAAACAATATACTGTTCGTCGATCGCGGTCATTCTGACAGATTGCCTTCTCTGTCCCTCTAATAACCGAATCCCCTACCACCAGGATCTGCCTACCCTTTTCTTTAATCTTGCCCTCATCTTCATGGGAGGAGATATTCAAATGGCTGCCCTGGTATTTTGGTGGATTCTCAACATGAACGTCACATTGTGCTGTAGTCTCAACCTGAATATGACATTCAGGTGGTGTCTCCGTGTGAACGTCACATGCTGGTGGCGTCTCCGTGTGAACGTCACATGCTGGTGGTGTCTCCGTGTGAACGTCACATGCTGGTGGTGTCTCCGTGTGAACGTCACATGCTGGTGGAGACTCCGTGTGAACGTCACATGCTGGTGGAGACTCCGTGTGAATGTCACATGCTGGTGGAGACTCCGTGTGAACTTCACATGCTGGTGGAGGCTCCGTGTGAACGTCACATGCTGGTGAAGACTCCGTGTGAACTTCACATGCTGGTGGAGACTCCGTGGGAACGTCACATGCTGGTGGAGTCTCCGTGTGAACGTCACATGCTGGTGAAGACTCCGTGTGAACGTCACATGCTGGTGGAGTCTCCGTGTGAACGTCACATGCTGGTGGAGTCTCAATGTAGCTTTCATATTCTGTCTCGCTCACTGGGGCAGTCCTGCCTTGTGAGCTGTGTCTGCAGTAAATACCGCGTACACCTGCAATACAAAAAGAAGAATCCGATTTAGCACCTTCACCTACATTATATATATTTTATACAACATAAAATCATGAAGAGAAAAGTTCGATATTCCAGTGCAAGGGACAATTAATAATCACAACATGACAGGGACACAGGGATGACTAATGTTGGCCTTCATATAAAAATTTTGGCTGCCTGGCAGTAATGCCGACCCACCAAAATTAATGGAGTCAGAAAGGGGACTGATTGTTCACTTTCGGGTGCGGGAGAGTAATCTGCAGTGCTTCTGTTTCTTATTATTAAACACCCGGCCTCTTTTATTGTAATCCCTCGAATTGTTGCGGTGGATTGATATAGAAGAGGTCGGGACCGGGAACTGCTGCATTGCCGATTACTCTGCCGCACCCCAAAATGAAGAAATAAGGGTGACCCCTCAATGATCGTGGCAATCTCTATACATGTGTACATATGGGGGGGTGGCCCCTCATCAATGTTCATGGCAATCCCTATACATGTGTACATATGGGGGGGTGGCCCCTCATGAATGGGAAAGAAGGATCCAATGAAAGGGTTTCAGTTATCTTGTATCTATCAATAGTTTAATAATCAGCACATTAATTATCAGTGCAGCCCCCATGAGAGGTGCCCATCAGATGTACCAATCAGTGCCCAACAGCTGCCAGCAGTGCCCCCTAAAAGTCTCTCAGAGCCCATCACAGTGCCAATCAGTGTCCATCATAGTGCCAATCAGTGTGCAGCAGTAACACCTGTCAGAACATCATCATCAGTGCTGCCCATCAGTGCCGCCTCATCAGTGCTGCATATCAGTGCCATCTGTCAGTGCTGTACATCAGTGCCAACTCATCAGCGCCCATCAGTGAAGGAGAAAACAACATTTTATGACAAACTAAGAAAAATACCCCCAGAGGTGATGAAATACCACCAAAATAAATCTCTATTTGTGGGAAGAAAATGATAAAAATGTAGTTTGGGTACAGTGTTGTATGAGCGTGTAATTGTCATTCAAAGTGTGACAGCGCTGAAATCTGAAAATTGTCCTGGGCAGAAAGGGGGAAATGCCAGGTATTGAAGTGGTGAATCTTCAACTGCCATAATGCTGCACATGTGATCCGTTATGACACTGGCCATTGGATGGTTTGACAGTTTGGTTGAGAGCACAACCAATGTGACAGTTGGCATCACAAAGATCAGATTGTGACTTAACAATCACTTTAATATCCCCTTCTGTTCTATAATTCTATGAAAACAAATAATCAATAATTTGATCAGCCGATGACATCATAGGCAGAGAGCCAATGAAATCACAGTGCAGTCATGTGACCTTTTTTTTTTTTTCTTTGCTCAGCCAATAAAATCACAGGCAGAGTTTTTTTTTTTTTTTGGCTCAGCCAATGAAATCACAGGCAGTTTTTTTTTTTTTCGAAATCTCATGACTCAAAAATAACTGCCTATTTTTCTTAAAGGAGCCACATCCTTATTTGTGAGCTTTGTGAATTCAGCCTATAGGATCAGTATAGGGATGTAATAGGGATATACGACTCCTGGAAGAACATGTTATTGTGAATGAGATTTAACCCTTACAGTCCCATGGCTGAAATAAAGATCTCTATTCTTATGATAACATTGTGAATGGAGCCTTAGAAATCCTCCCCGCACATCAAATCTTTTATTTTATCCAATTATTTCTCAATTTTTAACCCTTTCACTGCCAAATCATCATGTTTTTTCATGTTTAACCCTTTCTATGAACCCCTTTTTTTTCAAAACATATATTTTTTTAAGTTTTATTTTTTTTAACCCTTTCAGTGACAACCCAATGTGTTTTTCACATTTCTTGCCCATATCTTAAAGTATAACTAAAGGAAAACTTGTTTATAGTTAATGTTGGATGGAGTGGAGAGGGATAGAACCCCTGTCAGGTTTTTATTGCTGTCTGCGCCCCTTTAGGGAGATTTATTCTGTACAACTGCCAAATCAATTTTTTTTCCTCTCAGTTTTAACCCTTTCACTACCAAACTATATTGTTTGTTTGTTTGTTTCAACCGTTTAACTGTCAAACCAAGAAACCCTCTCCCCTCCCCCTACACACACAATGTTTGTCTTTATTTCTATTTTATCTTGTATCTGGTATGCGGGGGATGGTGGGGACTCGGTATAAAAGAGGGCACAGCACATTAAACATGGGGCTATGGGGAGGGGGGGAGCCAATGCCAGAGGGGGGAGGGGTGAGCGCTGATTTCGGCTCTCCCAGCATTCCATAGTTTGTGAAATGATGAAGCTCCCAGTCACTCCTCTGACATACACCTGGATGACAAACAGCCAACAAGCATAGTGCCCCCTATTGATTTCAGTGCGTTGCCCTATGCCCCACAAGAGTGACAAAGTAGCTCATGACGCGTTCCACTTTATTTTATTTCCCACGCATTTTGCCACATTTCTTGTATTGGGGGGACACGTTTGGGGGGACATGTACAATAAATGGCACTACAAGCGTGAGGCACATATTTTTGCGTGTTCCAGGATTGCGTGGAAACGTGCGTTTCTTTGCGCATTACCAAAACGTGCAGATGGCTGTGATTGGGGGAGCGGGGGAGGGGCACATTTTCTGGGTTATGGGGGGTCTCACTGTTGCTATGGAGATAAAGGGTCTCGCTGTGTGATTGGTGTCTCCACAGAGGGCCGTACAAGCCCAGAGGAACAACAAACCTGTCCAGGGAATTGGCAGGAAAGCTGCAGGTATCGGCGCCGGAGAAGAGGAGTCTGCAGAGCCAATCCAACAGGTAGGCCATGTGATAATGATCAGTCCCCCAAGGAGCTTACAATCTAATCCCCCTAATTCATACACATACTAGGGCCAATCTACCTCCCAGCATATCTTTGTAGTGTGGGAGGAAACCCGCGCAGGCGCAGGGAGAACATGCAAACTCCAGGCAGCAGGTGGCGCTGTGGTTGGGCATTGAAGCGACGACCCCGGTGCTGCCAGGCAGAAGAGCAAACCACTTAATTCCTGTAACTTGTGGTGGGACTGCAGCTTCTTGTTGTATGTTTCTATGCTGCACTGCATGTGGATGAAGCTGGACTCATAGGAAGATCTTAGTCTGCCAAAGACAAGCAGTTACTCATTAGGCCATTTTATATTTAAATGTAATTTTATTACAAAGAGAGAAATGAGAGTGAAAAGAGAAGAGGTTGTATAGAGAGGGAAGATGGTGGGGGGGGGGGGTGGTGCTTGGAGGATATTATGGGATAGAAATGTGCTGATGCCTTTCTGGGCACTGGAATGTGGGAGGGGCTTCATATAGATTGCGGAAGGGGCTTATTCATAAAAGCGTGTTGTCCCATGACCTTGTCATTTCCTTGTTGGGTGATTGGTGGAAATCCATTGAGGGGAGAATATATCTATTGGATGAAGAAACGCTGATTTGGTGGTTTTTGGTGATAGAATAACGTGTGATTGGCTCAGAGGTCCTCAGGGTTCTGAGGGGAGGGGCATTAGCAAAAATCACTGGCGGGGGAGGGGCACCCTTTCTATTGAATTTTAAGGATAAAAGCACGGGGGATGGGATGACGTTTGATAAATACAAGAAGGCGGAATTTTGTGGATGAACATTTTCAAGGACTTTTTTTGGGGGTTTTTTTTTCACGTTTTTCACAAATCTGGATATTGATTTGATGATGTAATGCGCGGCGTTGTATCCTGTGTTTTATCTTCATATGTCTTTCACAAATGTGAATATTTAGGATTTAGACCCCTTTCACACTGCAGCAGTTTTCAGGTGTTTTAGCGCTAGAAATATCGCCTGAAAACCACCTCCCATTCACTGCAATGTGTTTTTTTCTTTGTTGCGCTATAAACAAAAAAGGGCGACAATTTTGAAAAAAAAACTCAATATTTTTTACTTTTTGCTATAATAAACATCCCCCAAATATATATATATATAAAAAAAGTTTTTTTCCCTCAGTTTAGGCCGATACGTATTTTTCTACATATTTTTGGTAAAAAAAATTGCATTAAAGCGGTTCTGCACACATTTCATTTAGTAAATCTCTTTGCCTTCCAAATCAGGCAAAGAGTACTAAATGAAGTGTTTTTTTTTTTTTTTTTTTCCACTTACCTTGTAATCGCTGACTTCCTTTTCTCTGTCTCTGCGGCGGTGGGTGGGGTCTCTGCGTTGATCGTCGTCACACCGCACTGTCTCCTGGGATCTGGTGTCATTGATCCCAGGAGTCAGTGCGGACATCTTCCGAAATCTCGTGAGATTTCGGCCACATCTTCCGAAATCTCGCGAGATTTCGGAGAACGTGAGCTGCACTTTGCCGTTATTGCGCACGCGCGAGCTCGGCGCAGTAATGGCGGTGCATGCTGGGCCATCTAAAGTGCCTGTGGGGTTTCACATGCCCACAGCCAAGATGGCACCCAGCAGGAAAGCGTTATATAAATAATTTTATAGGAGGAAAACCGGCTGCGATCAATTATGAAGATGGAACACGTGAGTCCCCCAATTTACCTCCTAATCCTTAGCATTGTATTCCCAAAAAGAAAACACAGTGCAGAACCGCTTTAAGCGTATATTGATTGGTTTGCGCAAAAGTTAAAGTGTCTACAAAATAGGGGATAGTTTTATTGCATTTTTATTATTAATTCTTTTTCACTAGTAATGGCAGCGATCTACGATTTTTATCGGGACTGCGACATTATGGCGGAAACATCGGACAATTTTGAGATATTTTTGGGACCATTGTCATTTATACAGCGATCAGTGCTATACAAGTGCATTGATTACTGTAAAAATGTCACTGGTAGTGAAGGGGTTAACACTAGGGGGTGATCACAAGGGGTTAATTGTGTTCCCTGGGAGGTGATTCTAACTGAAGGGGGAGGGGACTCTGTAGGGGAGATGACAGATCGCTTTTCATACTCTGTCATACTCTGTCTCTTGTCTCCTCAGAGAACTGGAAACTGGGTGTTTACACACACAGATCCCGGTCCTCCGTGTGTCGGGGGAGCCCGGCGGTGATCGTGACCGACGGGCACTCGCATCGGCTACATGGGCGAGCAGCGGGGGCGCCCCTACTGGTCACAGTGCGTATCGATGTAACATAATGTCGCTTCGCCCAGCCGTGCCATTCTGCCACAATAAAACTGCATCGGGCTGGTCGGCAAGTGGTTCAAATCGCCCTGCTAGCGACCGATGAGCGACGCATAAGCACCGCTTAAACAGCACTAAAGCACCGCTAAAACGAACATCTATACACAACCTCAACACACCCTTTACATCTTTACACAACCTCAAGACACCCTTTACATCTATACACAACCTCAACACACTCTTTACATCTATACACAACCTCAACACACCCTTTACATTTATACACAACCTCAAGACACCCTTTACATTTATACACAACCTCAACACACCCCATTCTAAAATGTAAAAATGAAACCAAATAGTTTTAAATCTCATAGCAGCATCCATGCACACGGGTCACCCAGCTAGGGTTGCTACCTGTCCAAGATTCACCCAGACAGTCCAGGTTTTTAATCATATGTCCATGTTTCAGTCTGCCTGATACCCAGACAAATTATTCAGACTGGGCTGTGGCTCCCGAAGTAACCAAGACATGCAAATCTGTTGCCGTCCAGGAGACGTGGGTGGCTGTTTGGGGGCAGGTGCAGCATCACTGGGGGGCGAGGGGATGATGACAGCAAGAGTATGTTTGGCCACACCCACTGTTTGCAGCAGGGCGCTACGTGTCGTCACTGAGCTGTTTGTTGCTGCAAGTCTGTGCTGACAGGAGGTCTGACTAGGACACGGCCTAACTAAAGGGGCAAATAATCCTTATCTGGGGGGACTGACAGGCTGACCTATCACTGCAACCAATGACAGGTCCTGGTGAGGGAAGTCTGACTGGGCCGGGATCATTCCATCAAGGGTCGCCTGTGCTCTCAGCTGTGAATCTGGTCCTGAAGAGGTCCTCATCCAGGTCCTGTATGACCCAGTTCATTTCATTCTGGGTTTGCTGAACATCTGGAATTTCCAAGAACCTTGTTGGGGAGATCCATACCGGACCCTTGTGAGCCACCATTCTTACCAGATCTAAGCCTATCTGACCCCCAGACTGAAAAGCTGGGGGGTCCATTACTTTTGGTGAGTAGAGATACAGGAGGGGTGTGTGTCACATCATGGAGTGAGTTTATTTGGAGCACTTCAGCACTTAGAAGAAGATTGGAGCACAAGAGCACTTTATTATATTACTTTATTATATTGGGACCTTATTTGCATTACACTTTTTCATTGGTTGTGTTCTGGACTTTACATTTGATTTTACCATTTGCAATTTTTTTCACAGTTGCAAGCGCTGCATTTATTTATGTTTTACGTGCGCTGCAATACTACTCTCCTTGGGGCACCCAGAGATGTGCCAGGTCAATGTGCCCTGTGCCACTATGGTCTTGGGGTTTGGCTTGAAGAAAAGGTGGCAACCCTACCCCCAGCATTAGAGGTGATTTATACCTCCACATTTGCAAACTGGTACTGACTAGTATTCTGGTGTTTCTCTTCTCCCTCTGTGTCTTTTTCTTTCTCTGCCAACATGATCCCAGTGCTGACAGAAGAAGGGGGATGAATTACCACCAAAAGAAAGCTCTATTTGTGTGATAAAAATGCCATATATGTGTACAGTGTAACATGACCGAGTAATTGTCATTAAAAGTGTGACAGCGCTGAAAGCAGGGGGAAGTCCTGGGGAAAAAAGTGAGGGAACTCCCACCCAAGATCCACTCGCCCACCAAATAAAAAAAAAAAATGATACGCTCATATGCGCGAACGCTTCAAAAGTGGTATTTTTCATCCAAATTTCGTATTGTGTTTATGAAGCTTAACTGTTAGTACATAAAAAAAAAAAAAAAAACAATCCTCAATAAATATGGTAATTCTCTGAATAATTAGCATTCATTCAATTGTGCTTCCATGCAAATGTGAACATCATGTTCTGATCTTTATTGGGGAATGTTATTTTGTATATAGAGTGTTTATGTGGTGAGTTTACACTTTTCATTGAACAGACTTTGGATAACACAGGGTTAAACGGAAAGGTCATAAATGAACTGCACATTATCTGGACAGCAGTGGCGGCTGGTGCTCAAAATTTTTGGGGGGGCGCAAACAAACAGCCTCACTGTGCCATCAAACGCTGCCACTGTGCCCATTAAACGCTGCCACTGTGCCCATTAAACGCTGCCACTGTGCCCCAAGTTCTGCCACTGTGCCCCAAGTTCTGCCACTGTGCCCCAAGTTCTGCCACTGTGCCCCAAGTTCTGCCATTGTGCCCCAAGTTCTGCCACTGTGCCCCAAGTGCTGCCACTGTGCCCCAAGTTCTGCCATTGTGCCCCAAGTTCTGCCATTGTGCCCCTTAATTGCTGCCACTGTGCCCCAAGTTCTGCCATTGTGCCCCAAGTTCTGCCATTGTGCCCCTTAAGTGCTGCCATTGTGCCCCAAGTTCTGCCATTGTGCCCCAAAAGTGCTGCCATTGTGCCCCAAAAGTGCTGCCACTGTGCCCCTAAAGTGCTGCCACTGTGCCCCCTGCCTGCCCTCTGCACTTACCTTGTCCCGGTGTGCAGCTGGTGACGGCGTCAGGCGACGAGCGGTGTCTCCGTCGGATGTCTTCTCCCGCGCTCCTCCTGTCTTCTTCTGCTGTGATTGGACGCTAGGTGATTGGACGCCTAGCGTCCAATCACAGCGCCTGTGACTTCAGCCAATCAGGTGACAGGTAACAGACCTGGCAACCTGATTGGCTGAGAGGCGGGTCTGTGTTAGGGAAGCGATGTATTCGCTTCCCTAACACAATACTGTGTAATCAGCGAACGCACAGCCGTGCGCCCGCTGTTTACACTTAGGGAAGCCTATTAGAGCACACCGCTCTAATAGGGTCCCCTATTAGAGCTTACAGCTCTAATAGGGGCGCTTCCAGCAACACCCCCCCCACTGTAATTCAGGGGCCGGACACCTGAATAGGGGGCGGCAGCGGTGACAATAGATAGATTCATGCAATGCATGAATCTATCTATTGGTGATAGAGCGGTGCATGAGAGGGGGGGCGGCGCTCCTGCGCCCTCTATGCACGCACCGCCACTGCTGGACAGAATGCTTGGGGAGATAGTGATGTGTTCCTGCTTAGGAGATATATGTTAGCTGGGGGGGCTGCAAACTCTGCAGGGCTCCAACACACACTCGCTGCTATTCCAACCCTTCACATATTTCCACATAAACTTCCCTCCTGGCATTAAACTTTGCCAGTTATTGTGCTCAGCTTACCACCCCAAACTGATGTCCCTCCCTCAGCTCACCTCTCTCCCTGCATGTCCTGGGAGCAGAATAGCTGTGCTCCTCCTCTGGGTTCCCTCATCATATGGCACTGAAGATAGAGGAGGGGGGGATTCAGCGGGACACACAGAGAAAGTATGCAGGAGACTGGGGGGGGGGGGGGGAGAATGAGGAGACAGAAAATCAGGAGGGGTCGGCGGGGAGGAGCGCATCACGAGAGGTCTGACTAAATACAATCTCTTAGCAGCAGGGACCTGATCTACCTGTCAGCTAGCTGTGATTGACAGGTAGATCGAAGCGGAAGCTGTCATGGGGCCCCCTACTGGTGATTCCTGAATGGTCAGGTGTGCGGCACTTACTATTGGGAGCTGTGTCGGCAGCTGCTGGTGTAGCCCTGCCACACAGCTCACATACTTCAAAGTCTTGCGGGACGCGGCTGCTAAACAGGAACTAAATTCCTGTTGTGGAAAAAGTACAGGAACTCCGTTCCCATGCGTTCCTGCAGGACTTGAGCCCTGGTCTGAGCTATCTGGTAAGCTCACATCTTTACTGGTGGTGGTCTTGTCACATTGGTGATTGCAAGATACTTTGCTCCTTTGGTCATTTGAAGAGTGTTGGACCTTCAGACCACTCACTCTGGACTTTTGGCATGATTTTCAAAATGGACTTTTTTTCACTCAAATTTTTGTGACACATTTTGCTGCAACGTTCATATCCATTTTGGACAGGCTACTATGTGTTTATTTTCTGTTTATATACGAGTGATGTTAATGTTACTACACTAGTCACCTTTCACCATTTATTGATTTTTTTCTGACACATATAGTCATAAAACTAGTTGTTATCACTATATAGTGTGTCATTTGCACATATGGTGGCTCCTATATGTGTTTAAGTTAAGTCATTTAGTTAATTTATAGCGCTACACTTTATATACTCACTTTACATAAATTATGCCTTAACGTAGTTGTGCCCAAAAATTGGCATACACTGGCAGAATTCGTGAAATCTTGGCATTAATATTGAAAATATGATCATGGCAAAAAAAAAAAACTGTCTTATTTAAGGATAGCAATTACATGAAGCCCTTGATTTTCACATCGTTTTTTGGATCCTTTATAACCACCTCAATACAGTGCACTTACACCCCCTTCCTGTCCAGACCAATTTTCAGCTTTCAGCGCTCTCACAATTTGAATGACAGTTACTCAGTCATGCAACACTGTACCCATATGAAACTTGCGTCCTTTTTTTCACAGAAATAGAGCTTTCTTTTGGTGGTATTTAATCACTAGTGTTTTATTTTTATTTTTTGTGCTATAAAATAAAAAAAAAATGTAAATTCTGTGAAAAAATATGCCTTTTTCATGGTTTCTGTCATAAAATTTTGCTAATCAGTAATTTTTCTTCATAAATTTTGGCCAAAATTTATACTGCTACATATCTTTGGTAAACAATAACCCAAATTAGTGTATATTATTCAGTCTTTGAGAAAGTTAGAGTCTACAAACTATGGTGCCAATTACATCTGATCAGCCTTCAGTACATCAGGTGTATCTAATTTCCTGAGACACTAACAAGTCAGGAAGTAGAAATACCCCCAAATGACCCCTTTTTAGAAAGTAGAATAAGTAGCATGATGAGTTTTTTTAATTTTTTTTCCCACAAGTCATTTTTCCCCACAATTCTTTGAAAAATTAAGATTTTTTTTTTTAGATTTTTTTTTTTTTTTTTTACAAAAATTGTCATATCAGGTTATTTCTCACACATATGCATACAACAAATGACACCCCAAAATACATTCTGCTACTCTTCCTGAGTATGGCAATACCACATGTGTGAGACTTTTACACAGCCTGGCCACACACAGAGCACTAACATTGAAGTAGCACCTTCAGCCGTTCTACGAGCATAAATGACACATCTCATTTCTCAACCACTTATTACACTTTTGAAGGCCCTGGAGCACCAGGACAATGGAATTGCCCACAAAATTACCCCATTTTGGAAAGCAAATGCCCCAACGTATAATCTATTAGGCATAATGAGTCTTTTGAACGGTTCATTTTTTTCCAGAAGTTTTTGGAAAATGTGGGAAAAAAATATGAACACATTTTTGTTTACACAAAGTTGTCGATTTCTAAGACATAGTATGTATATAGCAAAAATTACACCCCCAAATGCATTCTGCTACTCTTCCCGAGTATAGCGATACCACATGTGTGAGACTTTTACACAGCCTAGCCACATACAGAGGCCGAACACTGAAGTAGTACCTTCAGGCGTTCTAGGAGCATAAATTGCATATCTCATTTCATTCCTATCACATTTTTGAAGGTCCTGGAGCACCAGGACAGTGGAATTACCCACAAAATGACCCCATTTTGGAAAGCAAATACCCCAACGTATATACTATGAGGCATGGGCTGCAAATAGGTACTCAGGTACTCTGATGGGCTGGTGACAGGTACTCAGGTACTCAGATGGACTGACAGGTACTCAGATGAACTGCGACAGGTACTCGGGTACTCTGATGGATTGTGACAGGTACTTTGATGGACTGTGAGTAACAGGTACTATGATGGGTGGTGACAGGTCCTCTTTATTGGGGCGGGCAGTGTGTGTTGGTGTGTACTGTAACCGGTAACGAGATGTTACCGCAATCTCCTCCTCACACACGATGACATTTAGTGATCAGCTGTGAAAAGGATCACAGCCGATCACATGGGTAAATAGCCGGCCAATGGCTGTTTACCAGCGTCGGTGACGAGCAGTGTTCCTGGGAACACGCCGATGCGCATGCGTCGTGCACAGTGGGATGGAACCATCTTCATCACGGTCGATTACGTGGTAAACCGCCATGCCCAATGGTTGTTCACCCCCCTCGGTGGTGAGCAGTGTGTCTCCGTAATACGCCGCCACCGAAGGAACAGGGATGCGCGCACACGATTGTGCGCATTTCCTGTTTAAATGGGAGGACGTCATATGACGCCCTCCTGCAATGAGAGCCGCTCCGCCTGGCTGTCATTTGACAGCCGGCGGTCGGCAAGCAGTTAAATCATAACAAAAATCACGCAAATGGCCCCGATAAAAAGTTTACATACCCTGGAATGTTTGGCCTTGGTACAGACACAGAAGGTGGCACACACAGGTTAAAATGGCAATTTTGTTGCTTTTTAAATCACAATTAGTGTTTGTGTATAAATAGTCAATGAGTTTGTTAGCTCTCACATGGATGCACTAAGCAGACTAGACACTGGGCCATGAGGAGGTAGAAAAGAACAGTCAAAAGACCTGCTTAACAAGGTAATGAAACTTTACAAAGATGGAAAAGGATATAAAAATTGATCAAAAGCCTGGACTATGCCAGTGAGTACTGTTTAATCACTTAAGTGTAAAATTAGGAGCTCTTTTCATACCAAACAAAGGTCAGGTAGATCAAGAAAGATTTCAGCCACAACGGCCACAGGAACTGTTCAGGATACAAAGAAAAACCCACAGGTAACCTCAGGAGAAATACAGGCTGCTCTGGAAAAAGATTGTGTGGTTGTTTTTAAGGAGCACAATACAATGATACTTGAACAAAAAAGAGCTGAATGGTCAAGTTGCCAGAAAGAAGCCTATACTGTACAAGTTCCACAACAAATCCTGGTTACAATATGCCCAACAACATCTTGACTTGCCTCATTGGCTTTTTTGTGGCATTGGCCAGGTAAAGGCTTCCTTCTGGCAGCTCAACCATGCAGCTGTTTTTTGTTCAAGTATCGTTGAATTGTGCTCCTTAAAAACAACCACACCGTCTTTTTGGAGAGCAGCCTGTATTTCTCTTGAGGTTACCTGTGGGGTTTTCTTTGTATACTGAGCAATTCTTCCGCCAATTGTGGCTGCAATCTTTCTTGGTCTGCCCGACCTTGGCTTGGAATCAAAATAAGTTATACAAGTAAGAGGGGCAAAAACTAAAACAGTGTATATCCTATATGCATTGGTTTGATGTGCTTGGTACACAAATTATTACACGCACAAAGAAGCATCAAGTCCACAATCTCTATGATTGTTATGGAGGAAGTCCACAATAGTGTAAATAATGGTTAAAATTGTCATTAAAAGAGGGGGGAGGGAAGAAAAGGATGAGGGTAATCCGCTATCAGGGCTGCCATCACAGGGAAACAGAGACCATGTTCCCAAAACTGAAAAGACAAAAAAGGGGAGAGGGTGGGTGCAGATTTGAAAAAAAAATGTAATATGCACTTAAAGTATTCGCAATGCACTCGCAATTGTGAAGTTAAAAGAAGGCATACAGTATTATCCCAAATAGGGCTGTCCTCTGTGTAGTCAAAAAGCCTTTTATGGACTTCTGTCTGTGTGCATCCTCTGTTGTGCTCTCATATACCGCTGGATGGTATTCGGCCGACTGCAGTGGAGTCTTTTCCTCAACTTTGCAAACAGGTAATTTTTCTCCTTCATTGATGTACGCTGATGATGCTGCAGTGATGGGCACTGATAGTGCCACCTAGCAGTGTCGCCTTGATAGCTGGCAGTGATGGGCACACTGATGGGCAGCACTGCTAGATGGCACTGATTGGCACCACTGGTGGGCACTTTTATGTACTGGTGGGCACTGATTCGTGGCACTGGCAGGCAGTACTGATGGGCACAGATGAGGCGGCTTTGCCTCTTCGGGACCGATGTCCCTTCAACAGAAGCCAGTTATCGGCTTTTTCTCCTCACGCTGTCAGCTTGAGGATCTTCTGTTTACATCACGTGACCAGCTGTCATTGGCTGACAGCTGATCACGTGGTAAGGGACCGGGATAGACCCCTTACTCTGATCACCCGACTCTCATTGACTCCGATTAGTGTACGCCGCGAGTGCACAAAGGGGAGGACGTCTGTTGAAGGCCTCCTGGCAAAGTAGATCCGCGCTGTAGCCGTCATTCGGCTATAGTGCGGATCTGAAGGGGTTAAATAAAGACAGTTTTTTTGGCATGACCAGTCATATTTTCAATATTAATGCCAAAATGTCACAATTTCTGCCAGGGTATGCAAATTTGAGCACGACTGTGTAGGAAGGTTCTACTACCATTGCAAATCTTGTCATAGGTTTCCCATGGGCAAGGACTATAATCAGCCTTAACATTTCCCCACCAGCACTAATTGCAGCCTTTTACCAAGCCTAAACCCACAAAATGACATCGGTTTATCGCTCAGCATGCTGACAGTAATCAGCCATAACCAGCCTTCAAAACAGATGGCATATGTCAGAAACAGGTTGTTCAATGGCTCTCCAGCCTTCTACAGTACATCTGGATTGATTAACTTCTTGCACCCCTGGGACTTAGGACTGTATCACACCACAGAGATGCAGTCTACAGCCATGTGGCAGCACAGTGGCTAACTGGTTAGCACTTCTGCCTAGCAGCACTGAGGTTCTTGTTTTGAATCCCAATTCCAATACCAGGATATGGGTTTGTATGTTCTTCCTTTGTTGTGGTGTTAAAGTTTCTTTCACCAGCGATTACATTTATGATGGGTTTCACATAATGGAACCCCAAGAAATAACATAAATCAAGTGTGTGTTTGCACCAAATCTAGAAGTGTGGTGTTTTGGGACAGATATGGATGTATAAGTCTGGTGTTATCCTGCACACATTTTAAATGTTGTATGCGGATGATGAATGACAAATTTTCACCAATTTGTGTGAACAAGCTCTCACAAAGTAGTAATTTCCTGTTTTGTACCCTCCACATGCCCAACGTCATACAAGTTTAATTTGGAGATTTTTGGGCTCAAGGATCATGCATTCCTGATGACCAGGTGTGAGCACTTGAGGCCTACATGAAGAGACAGATTCAATTATACTGGTGGGTGTCCCCTTTACTGCGTGGGTCTAGGTGGGTGTGCTAGCAATCCTAGCTATGTTATTTAAAAGGCCTGCATTTGTGGCAGGTGTTTGGCCTAAAGCTTTCTTTACAGTGTGTATATTGGGTTATAAATGGATAGGTTTGTGTTTTTTTTTTATTTGGGGGTTGTGCATAATTCCTGACCCCACACCCCACTAAGGCTGTGGTTTGAGGATTGCTTCTAAATCTCACATGTAAAGCCCCATACACACGGTCGGACTTTTTCATGGATTTTGTCCGATCGGACAAGGTTGTTGAAAAATCAGACCGTGTGTATGCACCATCGGACAGTGTTCGTCGGTTTGTCCGACGGACAAAGTCTTATCTCCTGCTGGAAAGATTTGCCGTCAACACGGTCCGATCACACCAAATCCGAGCGTGTGTACGCTTGTCCGACGGACAAAGTGCTACGCATGCTCAGAAGCAATTCTGTGACGGAAGCGCTCGGTCAGGTAAAACTACCTTTCCTAATCGACACAGCACATTCGTCACGCTGCAATGTTAAAATGTCTTTAATGCAGCGCATTCTCTTTTTCTTTACAATGCAACAAGAATGACATGTTTTAGCTGCTCCTATTCACCCGCACTTCTCACAAACTTACTTCTTTATTACTTTGCAGCATTTATACACTACATGTTTATTTTTACTCAGATCGTAATACAATCTTTGTTATTTTTTTACCATGATTTTTTTTTTTTTTTTTTTTTTTTTTTTTGGGAATACATATTTGAAGGAGAATTTTTTTGTTTTTTGGAGGGGGTTTGTATGTCTCAACTTAGCAAAACCACATTATTAACATTTGTATTTCTTGCTTAAATTTACTAGGAGTTTGTTGGTTGTTGGTGCCCCTTGTTAATTCTACTTTAGGATTAGTGAAATGTACCTGCCTACTCAAAGAAAAACTGTCATTGTAGAAAAGTAAAACACAATAGTCAATGATTATTTCAAATCAAAAAAACATTTATTTAGGTCTCAGCAACAAACCAAAGAGGAACGCAGCCATGGTGAAACTTGGGGAATTTGCAAAGCCTTGGACACCCATGGCAACCATCATTTTACACACTTAAACAATTGGGGGCATGAAGAGTACCTATCTAAATAATAAGGGAGCGCAATCTGGTCCTGAAGTCCAAAACATCCGGAACTGCAGCAGATGCCATCTAGGTCCCCAGGCTCTGGTCCTACGAGAGGCTCCATCTTCTCTCAGACCAGACTGAGTCCAGGTCGTCACTCTCTTGTCTTCCTTGTACGCTTCCTTCCACGCCGTGGTGCTGGTGCTGGTGGGGTGGCAGGAGGAGGAGGAGGAGCAAGGTCACTCTCGCAAACATGTGTGAGGGGAGTCATCTCCCCAGCCATCCCCTCATTTAGTATTTTGAGGATGACCTCCTCACACATGCTGCGTTGCCCCGCCTCCATACCCGTAAATTTACTGGTAACCAAGGAGGCAAAGGCCTCCTCGTAGGTGGGTGTGGCATAGAGGGAGGCTGAGGCATCTCTGATCAGCTGGAGCGCTGACTCTCCCACCTCCCCCATGTTTTTCGCCCTTCTGTAGGGAAGGCGGAGGGGAGAGACTTGGGAGACAGTCAGGCTCCTACGCCTACCCCCCTCTTGGCTGCCACTACCCCCTGCCTCCTCCTGACTGCCACCTTCCACAGCCACCTCCTGGCCGAGGTCTTCCTGTGTATGAAAAAGGGACATAGTTTCAGTTATTTGTTCATCAAACACACACAATTCTCATCTAGTGACTGTTGCAAAATGTTTTCAAATACAAAACCATACAATTCTCAGCCCTGCAGTTTAGATTCTTCACAAAAATGTCTCCCACACCACTGTCTGTTGATATGTCAATCACGTTAGGAAATAAGCAATTGGGGATCCTGAATTAACTGAACATCATTCATTATTCCCCAAACTGGTTCCAAAACTACTATACCTGGAACAAGCTGGGCACCTGCACATCTTCCATACTGGAAGGTCCAGGTTGGTCCGCGGAAGCATCATCAGGGGTGGCGTGCGTGGAAGGACGCGTGCAAGGAAGAGTCGAGAGTGACTTCCTGACAGTAGCCTGGTCTTTGAGAAAGTGGAGCCTCTCATAGTACCAGAGCGTGGGGACATGGACATCAGCTGCTGCAGCTCCAGATGCTTGGGACTTCAGGACCTTATTGCGCTCCCGGAAATAGGTAGTCTTCATGTTGTTGATCTTCACTTTTAAGTTTGCCACGGTTGCCATGGGCAGGGTAGGCTTTACAAATGCCACAAGTTTCAGCAGGGCTGCGTACCTCTTTGGTCTGTTGCTATAATCCCTGTGTTTCGCCTGCCATAAGAGGGGGAATTGCCGGTATTTATCAATGAAGAGGGGTAGAAAGCTCACGTTGTAGAAGGCCTCCATCACCTCTGCAAGACACAACGCCACACCAAACAATATAAATAATGTCAGCCTAAACTCTCCTAATCTTCTCCATAAAGAAGCCTCAAGTTCTAATCAGTCTAGGCTAGTTATGTACCAACGTCAAATTGTACCTTCGTTTGTAGCGATCGTCTCGTGCGTGAGCTTTCTCTCCCCTCGTCTCCCAGATCGTGGCTACGACACAGGCGTGTGACGTTTTATATACAGTGCGCATGCGTCAAACTCCGCCCGCCCCTGACGATCTTTCTCGTCTATTCCCCACCCCTTCTCTTTACGGCGCAGTGGGGAGAGCACATGGCGGGGACACAGCAGGTGCGCCCCAAATATCCCCCCAACGAGGAGGTGGACGAGGAAAGTCCGGAGGCACAAACGTCCCGATCCCGGAGCCTGAAATTCAAGGCCTCAAATATGTCATTTGGAGAAATGTTGGAGATGGTGGACATATTAAAGAGGAGCGACTATGATGGGAAGTATGGGCCTTACCTCAACCCCAATGTCCGCAAGGCCAAGATCATGTCTAAAGTTGTGAGAAGGCTGTACAATCATTTTGGGGTACAACGATCCAAGGAGCAACTGAGGAAACGCTGGTCAGACCTGAAACTGAGGGAGGCCGATCAGTACAGAAAGATCAAGCGAATTCTTCAAAAAAGTAAGTAGTTGTGTTTTGTGTTTGATTTCTTGCTTGCATACTGCTCCATGTGGTTTGATTTTTACAAAGTTGTACATTCCAAAATGGCCACTTTCATGTTCGTCTGTGCATTCGATCGTACTCAGCCTCGATCTTTCTGCCACTGTCATGGTCGTGTGTGTGTCCATTCGATCGTACGCAACCTCGAACGTTCGGCCACTTATAATACGTGGTTTGGTGTTTTTTTTGGGGAAAGGAAGTTTGTTCTCACTAGAAATGTCATCAAGAATGTCAAGCCAATTTGTTCAATGTAAAGGAGAGGTCACCCAGTAGCCGTTTACCCATCTGGACTCTAGAGCACTAGTGCTGGGACACCCAAACCCACTTTTTATTAGGCTTTTCCACACATGTGCTCCAGTGGATACTAGAGGGGGGTCTCCATCACACAAACTTCTACCAAAAAGCTAGTCAGTTTAGCACCTTTACAAAGTGACTACATTCATGTTGTTGCCATTTGTAACTGGCCAAACTAAAATAGTGTCCGTCGCTTTCAAGCAATGTTTGTCATTTCCTATTTCTGCCCTCAATAGATAGTCTTGCTAAATCTTCCTTTTGTACATTCTCATAGGGGAGAGAAAACTTGGGCCGTCTGCGGAAACCCCCAAACCAACACCTCCCAAAAAAGGGGAAAGAGCAGAAGCAGAGGAGGAGGAAGGAGAGATCATCGAACTTGGAGAAATTGTCACCACAACAGGTGAGTGTGTGAGAACACAGCTACTGGTAAGCTAATCCATGTATGGCTGCCTCATTTCCAACACCCCATTTTTGTTTGTTTGTGGTTTTTAGGTGACGTGGATGTTGTGGAAGAAAAAAATCGCACTTTACCACAGAGAGTGCCCACGTACTCATCGGAGAGATAATGGTCTGCAATAGAGATCTAGATTACATAAAGCAAAACATCAATGATGTTCACCAAAAATTAAAGATCATCATTGAGGTTTTAGGAAAAATATGAAAACGCACCAAGTAATTAACACACATTTGTGCCAGCTTCTGAACACATTTGCAACTTAAAAACTGTGTGAAATTTGGAACATGCACACATTGTGTCCACATGTGCTAGCTCCCATCATGGTGGATGAATGCCAACGTTTTTTTGGGGGCGCAAACACTTTACGAACTACGAAAGTGGTTGTGGTGAAGGGGTTGCACCCCCAAAAAACGTCCATTCATCCCCATGATGGAAAATGGCACTTTTGAAGCTTCTAGGCATGTGTTTTACCATCTAATGACCATTTTCAGACCCAAATTGTGTGCATGTTCCAAATTTCCACTTTTTGGGGGTGACCCCCCCATGTGATGAAGGCAAGATCAAACACACTTTGAACATATAGTCATGTCTGATCTTGTCTTCACTTTACAAAGTTGAACTTTCCTACTTCATAGGTTCTGCTTAGCTCCATGCCTGGTTTTACCAATTGCGTAATCTTTGTAAACAATGTTGTAAATAACCAAGATGTTGTCAGTTTTGGCGTGAAGATTGTAAACGCACTTGTGAATGTTTTCCAAGTAAACTTTTTTATTTTTCGAAATGTGTGGCTTCCTTATTTAAAAAACACAATGCATTATGTATGTAAAATGTAAAGGATATGGGGGGCAATGGGTGTTATTTACTAAAGGCAAATCCACTTTGCACTGCAATTTCCTTTCCCAGGGAACTTTTTCAATGCACTTGTAGAGCATAGCGGATTTGACTTATGTAAATGACACCCACAGTGCTTTGTACGAAAACACGGAGCACAGCATTTTTCAGAATACACACATGTCAGACCTGGTGATGAAAAGGAGTATTTTGGCTGTCAGTTATGCAGGACAAACCTTCTCTAGACCAATGATTAGGTAGCAAACACACAACATGAGAATAATCTTTTTGGGAAGAAGAGACTGTTACCTCCTTTTGCCCAGAAAGTGCATTCCCACTGTCGAAGGCAAAGGGAAAAAATGTCAAAGTAAAATAAGCTAAAAAGAAGACTGAAATGACAAGAAATCAGAGGTTGGTTAAAATATCAGATTTATTAAAAAATGCCTCTCACACATCGTCAGGCAGAGCAATGGCCCCCCTACCCACAAAGTACTCCATATATTGCTTGCGGACCACGCGGGCATTTAGAGGGGGCAAGCCTGGACGTGCCACTTGAAGGGCTGTGAGGTCTGCATTTGGAGGGCCCTCCACATCTGGGCCAACGGGCACCACATAGTTCCTGTTATGTCTTTTGAGGAAGTTGTGCAATATGCAACAGGCAAGAACTATGTGGTTCAGTTTGTATTCCGCCAAGTTAAATGCCGTCAGGAACAGGCGGAAGCGGCTGGCCAGGATGCCAAAAGTGTTCTCCACCACTCTTCTGGCTCTGGACAGCCTGTAGTTGAAGACCCTCTGGTCCGGGGTGAGGGTCCTCATCGGGAACGGCCTCATCACATGGGGAGTCAACGCAAACGCTTCATCTGCGACAAAGACGAAGGGGAGTCCTTCGGCATTCTCCTCTGGAGGTGGCAAGCACAGACTGCCACTTTGGAGACGCCAGTAGAACTCCGTGTGCGTAATGGCACCACCATCCGAGATCCGGCCGTTCATCCCCACGTCCACATACATAAACTCGTATGTCGCCGACACCACCGCCAACATCACTACACTATTAAACCCTTTATAATTATAATAGTAGGACCCCGAGTTGGGCGGTGGGACGATGCGGACGTGTTTCCCATCAATTGCCCCTCCGCAGTTAGGAAAGTCCCAACGGCTGGCAAAGTGGGAGGCCACAGTCTGCCATTCCTGTGGCGTGGAAGGGAACTGTGGAGTGAAACAAGAAAAAAAAATTAGTCACTTTGCACTTAAACATTGCAAGCAGATTAGACAATCAACATCTTGGAACAAGAGCATTGTATAAAATTGGAGGCTGGAAAGTATTTGCACAGAAAAGTAGAGGCTCCCCTTCACAGATGACTCACCCCCCATCAATCCCCCCACTTCTGATGGGCCATTGGCAATAACTAGGGTTTTGGGGGGGGGGGTTACAGGTAACCCTCTGCACTTCATTGATTGGCAAATGGCTCAATAATGTGTGCTAGTTTGGCCAGACCCTCTGTACTTAACACTATTGGCAGCCCCCAGGAAAGATAAAATAACATTAACCCCCCCCCCCCCCCACAAAAAAAGGCAAGCACATTGTGACATTATGAAATTAACAAGCAAGCTAATAGGAGGGAAAGAAGACAAAAAAAGAGGAAATGGAAAGTATGGAGGCAGCCCCTTGCACTACATGCTTTGCAGAATTCATCCGTAAAGATGCCCACTATAAAGAGGTAGGTAGATAGTGTGTATTGACCTTGGGAAAGGCAGCAGATAGAGGATTGGTACCATCTGACAGAGCAGTTGGGGGAGGGGGTTCATAATGAGTTTGCCCCCCCCCCCCACCAAAAACAAATAAAAAAGGGGCTCTACATGAAGTAAACCACACAGCAAACATTTGTGCATATTTTAGGGGGTGTTTGGGGGCAAACAATACTATGCAGCAGACAAAATACATTGCCTAAGTGACTAGGCCATAGGTGTCTATTGGGGCAGAAGAGCATGCTGGGGAGGTAAGTGAAGGGAAAAATGCATGAAGGAGAAAAGGGGCACAGCATATTAGAGCATATTGCAATCATGGTAATTAGGGAAGGAGGTCAAAAATAGAAGACATTAGCAAACAGAGCATACATAGAAGGGAATAGTCAAGTAGAAATGTTACCTTAATATAGTCCTCCTGCAGGACCTGAATGATGGCAGAACAGGTCTCTGGAATAATGATTCCCAGGGCCTGGGGAGAGATACCTGAAGAGAACTTCAAATCCTGAAGACTTCTCCCTGTCGCCAAGTACCTCAACGTGGCAACAAGCCTCTGCTCCGGAGTAATGGCTTGTCTCATGCAGGTATCCTGCCGGCTGATAAAGGGGGTCAGCAAAGCCAAAAGACGGTGAAAATCGGGGTCCGTCATCCTGAGAAAGTTCCTGAAATCATCAGGATTATTCTCCCGGATCTCACGAAGCAAAGGCATGTGCGAGAACTGGTCACGCTGAAGCAACCAATTCTTGGTCCACATACTCCTCGTCACTCTGTTCATGGACGGGTCTTGGGTCAAAGCTAAAAGCCCGACACCAATTCCGCGTACAGCACGAACTCGGCGACGAGTACGCACGGGAAACATCGCTCACAAGGTCACAAAAGGTCGGCTGGTCAGAACGGACAAACAGAAAGCACCGATAAACAGCAAGGCCTGAAAGAACGAACTGAATACCAGCAACGAGCAGACAATAAGCAGTGCAAATCAAAGCGTCCTATATCAAGATATAGGCCGCAATGACCAACAAATGCGAACTGACTACACGCACTAATAAACAGATACGCACGACAAGCACAAACTGAAGAGCAGTAACGATCTGAGTCAGAAAACTGAGAAGCGCGAATCTTAAGTCACCAAACTTCCACTAACTCTCGATAAACACGGGATCAGCAGAAGGAGCCCAACGGGTGCCTGACGTGGTGCTGAACTTCCCTTTTGTAATCTCGTGGACGACGACTTACGTCACGACGTTCTTCCGGACCGGATATTCCGACAACTTTGTCCGACCGTGTGTACGCAACACCAACATCGGACAAAGTACGACGGACAAAATCCGACCGACCTGGTCCGCGGATTGTCCGAGCGTGTGTATGGGGCTTTAGACTTACAACTGCTATGTAATGGTTTAGATGAAAAGGAAGGTTCCTGCTAATGCATTCCTGCTGTGTGTGACAATGTAGTTTGTGCGCTGCCTTTTTGGCTTTTGTATTAATTTTGGCTGTTTTTGCTTATGATAATCCTGACATTTTACTTTTTAGGGGTTTAGGTGAAGACTTCTGAACACCACAAAGGTTTGTCATGGTTGCCATTAGCTTGATTTGTATCCCTGCTTTTCTAAAGTGATTTTTTAATGTTTTAGTGTTCTACCCTTGTAGATTTGTAAGCTCTTTTGAGCAGGGGATGTCTAACTATATTGTCAAATGCTGCAGCATCATTTCAATGCCTTTTATGTTTTTTGGCCAAAGTACCAAGGCCCTTCGGGCCTATGCCAGACCTTCGGGTCTGGCATAGATTTTAAGGGGAACTCCACGCCCAAATTAATAAAAATTGGCATACACCCCCCCCCCCCCGAATCCATACCAGACCCTTATCCGAGCCTGCAGGATATGAGGGGAGGGGGGGGCGAGCTTACCTTATACATCAAAGGCCAACGTAAAAAGATTACCAGAGAGCCGGTAAAGGGCCACATTTCCATACTATACAGCCTCCTAATAGAATCTGAACATAAGCTTTCCTACATGAAGCACTGGGCGAGAGACCTTAACACCCAATAGGACCTGTTAGAATGGCAAGATATTGCAAATAAGTTGTTGACGATATTTATCATTATAGCACTGGTTGAATCTAGTTACAAAAGGTTACTACGATGGTATATGGTCCCAACAAGGATAGCCAAGATGAACACGCACGCCTCTTCACAGTGTTTCAGGAAGTGTGGCCAGGTAGGCACCATGAGCCACGTTCAGTGGCTATGCCCCAAAGTGACAAGGTTTTGGATCACGACATTTAACCAAATCCGATTGGTAACAAGGCAATACATTGCCAGAAAGCCAGAGATTGCCCTCCTCCAACAATTAGATAAAAATATTCCCCCAAAAAATTACACATTTGTTTGTTACATGAGCCTAGCCACCAGGATAGCTATTGCAGGATGTTGGAACCAGTAACATTTGAACAAACAAAAACATGATTAATGACATATTAACTTGTACCCTCCATAATAACCAAGCAACCATGGATACGTTATATTTCAGTTGATGGAGGATAACGCCTCAACGGCACTTGACCCCTTCTTTTCTTCTCTTTTATATGTTAAAAACACTCACTGTTTTGGCTTAGCGGTCATCCGTTTAATACAACCGTTTTATTTCACTACATGGGGTTCTTCTGATCACTACATCATGGCATTCAGTAGACAACTGCTATGTTTTCCCTTCCAAATCAACGAGAACTACATTGCATCCAAACCTATGGAGCCTCTCTCATGGGATGTTGTTCATCTTGTCAATTATATAACTATCTGAGTTAATTATAATGATATCCTTTGTCACTGTTTATACAGATAGGTTTGTGAACATTGACTAACGCTTCTTGTCTATGGCAACACTATTAATGTTTGGAGTTCTATCTCAACTTGTTCGATTTATATTTTGAGAAAAAAATTTATAGATTGAAATCTTGGTGTTACACTAACAGTTTACACACATTATTTTCCTCTGCATGTGTTGCTATGTAGAATAAAAAAAAATAGAGAAAAGGCTCTCATAAAATAAAATGTATATGTTAATGTTGAGCATTCTGCTATGAAGCACACTTTTTACGAGTGTGATGTTATTCCACAGACTTTTTAGACTATATATTTTAGTGTACATTTTTGGGGTTTGTATATTACAAAAACTTTGCATTAGAAAAAAATTACATGGAATGCATTTTTTTCCAAATAAAACAGGGAGAAAATATTTGTATCCAAATGTGTTACTAAGTTAAAGCCATAGTTGTCCTAAAAAAAAAAAAAAAAACTCCAATGTATAATAGATTATGTAGACTACATACCAAGGGTATAATGTGCAGAAAAGGAGACATCACTGAAATGAAGAAAAACAGATGTTTTGGAGCTGAAGATGATTAAGGGGGGAAAAAGGTCCAGGCACTGAAATGGTTAAACAAGAAGCTGCCATCATTAGCATAGGCACTGAATAGGCAACTGAAGCCCAATGCACCTACCTTAATAATCCTCGCCTGGCACTTAATAACAACAACAAACAAGTACCAGTTAACCTCTGAAATTTTATTCACAACTATTGCATTACAAAGACTTTCGCAATGCCATTTTGCATTTAAAGTGACAACCCATTTTCAAAAACATGGCATTTATTTTCGAAACCGAGAGTCTGCCCACGAAAATTAAAATGGGCAAAAAGTGCATGTGACTTGCCACAAGTTCCATAGGTGTGTGCAACACAGGAACAATACAATTTCTCTTCTAAGAAAGTTTGACTCAGGTATGTTATACAGGATCACAGACCACCTGAAATGCTAATTATATACAGTTTAATAGCAAATATTTAGAAAATTATTCCCCCAATGGGAGGCCAAAAGAGGTACACACTATTACAAATGCAAAACAGTCATCAATGGTGTACTGGTTTATTGAGTATTATACAAGCTAACCATGTCTGTGTAGCCCCGCTCTTAAAATTTCAGGAGAAAGCCAAGTGAACCTACACAGAAAACAAAATTGCACAAATGTTCCAAATGTAGATGTCACAGCATCAGAACAGACAGAGGAGCTTGGCACTGATCTGAAGACTAAGAGGTCATAAAAGTAATGTGTTTTTTTTTTTCTTTTATACATAATTTAAAAATATCACATCCCCCATGATGAAGGCTGGTGTGTCTTGTCTTCTTATTACAGCCACAAATCTAAATCTTATCCACATGTTAACACTTTCCAGAAGTATTTAGCCCCTCACTTACAGCTAAAGATAAAAAGTATCTTTGCATTAAGACCACAAACATTCCGGCCACTTGTGGTCCCATTACCTGTACAGCCACTCTTACCAAATCCCTATTTGCATTGACTTGCTAGTGGTAATGATAAATATTTCGTCTGCTAAAAAGATTTTTTTTTCTCAAAAAGAAAATATTTTCAAACATTGTATTAGTGTTATATACTATATAAACACCCTGGCAATATACATTTTTGGTGGAATGTTTCACCAAAAAAATAAAAATGAAATAAGTCAGAGGATGAAGGAGAAAAACCCAACTGAAAATTGAATTATCAATTTAAATCAAGTTCTGGATTAAACTCAGGAGATATTTTTAAAAGATCTCTTGATGTACAAAAATGAGCAGTTTTTGCCCGCAGACATTGTAATTTACCAAAACGGATGTTTTTAAATGAGCAAAGGGCACTAAATGGCTTTAGAAATCCATTAGGCCTTAGCCCAAAGCAAGGGTCTGTAAAGCCAAACAATACAAAACACTAACTAAAACCGACTTCTTGAAAAACTTCTAGGCTGTGGCTCTGGTGAATGGAATAGCTGCAATATCCAATAGATGACCATGTGCAAATCTGAGAAGTCCTTTCTTTGCCTTCTCGGTTTAATCATCTTCCTCATCTTCCTCCTCTTCTTCATAGCTTTCTTCAAAGCCTTCACTATCTCCTTGGTCATCATCACCTTCTATGGTAGTATCCCACTGTGGGTGATTTTCTGGTATTGGCTTAGCTTCATGAACTTCCAGCTATGGAAATGAACAGACTGTTAGCTCTATACAATGCTTAATGAGAGAAATTGGTGTTATTTGTTAGGGAAAGGTTTCCTTAAAAGAAAACTTGTGGGCAGGATGGCCATATGCAAGGTAAATAACAGCCCAAAACAGACCATAATCTAGGCCAAAATAAGCAAAGTTAGTCATATAAACAGAAAACCTAAAAATAGCACAACAAAGGATTTTAGTTTTAATTAAGCAACCCAGGGTTTTATTGCTGCCAGGGTGCTCGGTGTAATCCTGAACAAGCCTTTTGGCCCCCAAATCCAATCGCTGTCCAAATCTTGCCGTCTCAACCTCCAAAATAAGCCCCTTCTTAACCATCAACACCACAAAGCTTCTAATTAACTCTCCTGTCATCTCTCGCGTCGACTACTGCAACTCCCCTCCACTCTGGCTTACCTTTAACAAAAAGACTACCCCCCTTCAGTCATTATGAATGATGCTGCCAGACTCTTCCACCTTACTAACCCTCCAATGTCGGCTACCCCTCTCCGATGATCCCTCCACTGGCTACTGCTCACCCAACAAAAAAAATTTGAAATACTAACTTAGGCTAAAAGAACATCAGTGATTTAGGGATAGGTGAACTGTCACAACTCTGGTACTAATAACTGCACGGAATCTCAAGGTATACTGGAGTGACATGAAGCACAGTACTTTGCTAACAGGAACACAGATGGGCTTTCACTGCAGAATGCCGGTCGGGACCCCCGTGAGTCCGGCCGCGGTCTCCGCGGACTCGATCGCCGCGGGGACTCCCGCGATCGTCTCACGGAGCGGCTGAACGGGGAGATGCCGAGATAAACAGCATCTCCCCGTTCTGCCTAGCAACTAGTGACGCCGATCTCTGCTCCCTGTGATTGGAGCAGAGATCAGCATTCACTAGCTGACAGCCACGCCCCCCCACAGTAAAAAAAAACACCCCTAGGCATACTTAACCCCTACACTGCCACCTTGTGGTTAACCCCTAAACTGCCAGTGTCATTTATAGAGAAATCAATGCATTTAAATGCATTAATTGCTGTAAAAATGACAATGGTCCCAAAAATGTGTCAAAAATGTCCGATGTGTCCGCCAATAATGTCGCAGTCACAAAAAAAAAAAAAAAATCGCAGATCTCCGCCATTAATAATAAAAAAAAAATTATTAATAAAAATGCTATAAAACTATCCCCTATCTTGTAAACGCTATAACTTCTGCGCAAACCGATCAATAATCGCTTATTGCGATTTTTTTTACCAAAAATATGTAGAAGAATACGTATCGTCCTAAACTGAGGAAAAAAAATGTTTTTTTATATATTTTTGGGGGATATTTATTATAGCAAAAAATAAAAAATAATGCATTTTTTTCAAAATTGTCGCTCTATTTTTGTTTATAGCGCAAAAAATAAAAACCGCAGGGGCGATCAAATACCACCAAAAGAAAGCTCTATTTGTGGGAAAAAAAGGACGTCAATTTTGTTTGGGAGCCACGTCGCACGACCGCGCAATTGTCAGTTAAAGCGACGCAGTGCCGAATCGCAAAAAGGGGCCTGGTCCTTTGGCTGCAAATTGGTCCGGTCTGAAAGTGGTTAAGATGCTAAGCAAACCTGGCAGGTGTGACATGGGAAGGGTTATAGTCTCAAGGGGGCTGGTACTCCGTTTTCTATATGCATAATGTCCCATTTCTCCAGCTATGCCCCCAAATCTCAAATGCATAATAGAGAAATCTTATTTAATTTCATAACTACATTTTGTTTGGAAATTAACTTGGTAATGCATACATTATCAAATATTATAGTCAATTCTCTATTTTACATGAAAAAAATAATAGACTGCGTTACCTTCAAAGGTTTAATCTGATCCAAACCCATATAAGAATCCGACCTTAAAAACAGTGTGTATTGATAATTTCCAGGTTTATTAGGTGCTGGGAATTTAAGCTCAACCTACAAAACAAAAAATATACCGTATATTACAAAACACAGATATTGTACATCTATCGAATTTCAAACCAGAATTATATTTGTAAATTTTAAAGTGGACCTTCGCCTGAAAATGGAAGTTCCTCCCCCAGCTTCTGACCAAATCGTATTTTGTTCAGCCCAAACCACCCCCCCAGTAATTGTGGCTGGACTTTTATTTTTCACATGCACAAATGAAGTTCCTCTTAAGAGGTGAAGGCGAGATTTCCATAAAAACGATGGCAGCGTTTGGCAAATGTTTTGTGTAAAACCCTAGGGCTTCTCCAGAGTTTGCTACGAGTTCCTTGAGTAAAGGTGGATTCATCCATGGAACCAGTAGCGCCTATCCTCTCAGATAGCCACTGATACCATTGGTGTTTTTAGTTGTCTGCACAGGGGCCCGTCTACCATTATTTACTATTATAAGGGGGCCCTATTTTCTTGTCGATATATTTAGCTTCATTTATTGTTCATATTTTTGTACAGAGCGAGAGTTTTTTTTTTTTTTAACAAATTGCTTGGCTGTAAAATACGCCTGGCATGTCACATTCCCTTATCTTTCTTCAACTTACTAATCACACAAATGTACAGCGAGACTGAGCTTAAGATTTAACCACTTCAGCCCCGGACCAATTGGCAGCCAAAGGACCAGAGGTCTTTTTTCAATTTCGCACTGCACTGCTTTAACTGGTAATTGTGCGGTCATGCAATGTTGTACCCAAACGAAATTGGCGTCCTTTTCTTCCCACAAATAGAGCTTTCTTTTGATGGTATTTGATTGCCTCTGTGATTTTTATTTTTTTGCGCTATAAACGGAAAAAGACCGCAAATTTTGAAAAAAAAAAGATAATTTCTACTTTTTGTTATATGAAAAATCCAATAAACTCAATTTTAGTCAAATATTTGGGCCAAAATGTATTTAGCCACATGTCTTTAGTAAAAAAAAATGCCAATAAGCGTATATTTATTGGTTTGAGCAAAAATTATAGCGTCTACAAACTAGAGTACATTTTCTGGAATTTACACCGCTTTTAATTTATGACTGCCTATCTCATTTCTTGAGGTGCTAAAATGGCAGGGAAGTACAAACCCCCCCAAATGACCCCATTTTGGAAAGTAGACACCCCAAGCTATTTGCCGAGAGGCGTGTTGAGCCCATTGAATATTTTTTTTTTTAGTCCCAAGTGATTGAATAAAGACAAAAAAAAAAAAGTTGTCACTAAATGATATATTGCTCACACATGCCATAGTTATATGTGGAATTGCACCCCAAAATACATTTTGCTGCTTCTCCTGAGTATGGGGATACCACATGTGTGGGACTTTTTGGGAGCCTGGCCGCGTACGGGGCCCCGAAACCCAAGCACCGCCTTCAGGATTTCGAAGGGTGCAAATTTTTGATTTCACTCCTCACTACCTATCACAGTTTCGAAGGCCATAAAATGCCAAAATAGCACAAAACCCCCCAAATGACCCCATTTTGGAAAGTAGACACCCCAAGCTATTTGTTGAGAGGCATGGTGAGTATTTTACAGCTCTCATTTGTTTTTGAAAATGAAGAAAGTAAAAGAAAAGAAAATATTTTTTTTCTTTTTTAAATTTTCAAAACTTTGTGACAAAAAGCGAGATCTGCAAAATACTCACCATACCTCTCAGCAAATAGCTTGGGGTGTCTACTTTCCAAAATGGGGTCATTTTGGGGGGTTTTATGCCATCTGGGCATTCCATGGCCTCCGAAACTGTGATTGGCAGTGAGAAGTGAAATAAAAAAATTACACCCTTAGAAATCTTGAAGGCAGTGATTGGTTTTTGGGGTCCCGTACGCAGCTAGGCTCCCAAAAAGTCCCACACATGTGGTATCCCCGTACTCAGGAGAAGCAACAGAATGTATTTTGGGGTGTATTTCCACATATGCCCATCACATGTTTGAGCAATATATCATTTAGTGACAACTTTTTGTAAAAAAAATATATATATTTTTTTCCATTATATTCAATCTCATGGGACAAAAAAAAAAAAATTTAATGGGCTCAACATTGCTCTCAGCAAATAGCTTGGGGTGTCTACTTTCCAAAATGGGGTCATTTGGGGGGGGGGGGGGGGGGGGTTTGAACTGTCCTGGCATTTTATGCACAACATTTAGAAGCCTATGTCACACGTCACCCACTCTTCTAACCACTTGTAGACAAAGCCTTTTCTGACACTTTTTGTTTACATGAAAACATATTTTTTTTTTTTTGCATGAAAATTACGTTGAACCCCCAAATACTATATATATTGTTAAAGCAAAGGCCCTACAGATTAAAATGGTGGGTGTTGCATTTTTTTTTTCCACACAGTGGAATCCACAGTGGATTTTTCAAACGCATTTTTTGTGGAAAAAACACACTTTTTTATTTTAATGCACTAAAACACACTACATTGCTCAAATTTTTGATGAAATAAAAAATATGATCTTAGGCCGAGTACATGGATACCAAACACGACATGCTTTGAAATTGCGCACAGACACGCAGTGGCGACAAACTACATATATTTTTAAAAGCCTTTACATGATACCACATTAGATTCACGGAGGAGGTCTACTGCTAAAATTAATGCCCTCGATCTGACCTTCGCGGTGATACCTCACATGCATGGTGCAATTGCTGTTTACATATGACGCCAGACCAACGCTTGTGTTCGCCTTTGCGCAAGAGAAGGGGGGGGCAAGGGTGGTTTTTTTTTTTTTTATTTAGCTTTTTTATTTTATTTTTAAGCTGTTCCTTCCATTTTTTTTCTTTGTTATCATTTTTATTGTTATCTCAGGGAATGTAAATATCCCCTATGATAGCAATAGGCAGTGACAGGTACTCTTTTTTTGAAAAAATTGGGGTCTGTTAGACCCTAGATCTTTCCTCTGCCCTCAAAGCATCTGACCACACCAAGATCGGTGTGATAAAATGCTTTCCCAATTTCCCAATGGCGCGGTTTATATCTGGGAGGGGGGACATTCCCTCCCACTGCTTGTAAAAGCAGTCTAGAGGCCAATTACCCGCTAGAATTGCTTTTACATGAAAGCCGATCACTGGCTGAAAAGAATGATACCAAGATGATACCTAAACCTGCAGGCATCATTCTGGTATAACCATTCAAAGTCCAGCAACATACTGGACATATATTGTAATATTTTTTTTTTTTTCATGCAGCCTCTTGGCTGAACGAAAAAAAGAGATTGATTGGTGGGTATGCCCACCATTAGAATACCTCCCTTCATCCACCAACTTCTAATGATGGGCATACATGCACCATTTATATATGCCGAAGCATGGGGGCATCCTCCCACAAAAGTTATGCCATGTACACACGGTCGCACTTTTCCACGGGGCAAGGCTCAGTCGGAATTTCGACCGTATGTACGCAGCATTAGGAGCCAATCGCTCCTCCGCCCCTGCTGCCCCCATGCTTCGGCATATATGCTCTTTTTTTTTAACTGTGGTGGTGAAATCACCTCCTACAGCGTTGGAGTCGCGGCTTTATGTATCGTGGGAGCAAACACTGTTGCTGTCAAGATAAATAAATCCACGCTGCAACTGAATGGCGCACCTGAAAACAAAAAAAAATGGTTAACACTAAAACACAGTAAACAAAATTACATACCTGAAAAGCAAGCATGATAAAACATAATAAAATATTGCAGAATAGAATGGAGTAAAAAAAGAGCAACAATAGAGAGAGAATAGAGAGAGAACAATAAAACGACAACTATTTTTTAAATTTTTTGAGATTTACAGGTAAAAGAGCTCCTGACTGTTAGCGACTGAATCAAAACGCTACCACAAAAAATTTTTTTATCGATCGCAGGGATCGGGCCTGACTCTGCGAACGCTGCAGTTATGTGTGCTTAGTGTTTTGTGACAGTGATCGATCGATACTGCACTTGGGTGGGCTGGGCGGAGGGGGAAAATGCAGGTGCTAGCAGGTATCTGGGCTGATGCCGCTAACAATGCGTTTTTTGGAACCCTAAACTGCTGGGACGCTAGTATAGATCTGATCAGATCAGATATTGATCTGTTCAGATACTGTACCACTAAGGGAGGTGTATGCTTTGCGCGTGGGTGTTTGCGGTACTGGCACTAACCTGGGGCGACGCAGACCCTAAAACCTAATTGATATCACCCGCCAGGCGATCAGGGGGTTAAACCGTTATTGGGTAATAAATGGCGGGTGCCCTGACAGTATAAAAAACAAACTAACCAGCGTCACCCGTAACAGTTATACGGTGATTACTGGTGAAAGGGTTAACTAGGGGCAATCAGGGGGTTAAAACCTTTATTAGGTAATATATGGGGGTACCTGACGCTATATAAAAACCTGACGGGGAACCTAAATAACGAAATAACTAACTGGCTAACCAGCGTCACCACTGACACTTATACGGTGATCCCTGGTGAAAGGGTTAACTCTAGGTGCAATCAGGGGGTTAAAACCTTTATTTAGGTTGGAATATGGGGGTACCTGACCTATAAACCTATTTATGAACCTATATAAACATGGCGGTTAACCTAAAAAAAAAAAAACTGGCTACCTAGCGACACCAGTGACACTAATGCAGCGATCAGAAAAACGATCGCTTAGTGACACTGGCAAAAGGGGGTGAAAGGGTTACCTGGGGGGCAATCAAGGGGTTAAACCTTTATTAGGGGAGGTAGGGGGCTACCTTGGACCTAAAACTAACTGCCCTGACAGTTATTACAGTCACACTGACACTAAATGCAGTGATCAGTAAATAAATGATCACTGCAATTAGTGACACTGTGACTGGGGGGGCAGGGGGTGATCTGGGGGGTTATTTGTGTGCCTATGTGTACTGGTGTCAGTGTACTGTTGGTGCACTAACCTGTACATCTTCACTCCTCGGCGTTCCGGTCTTTCTGACCGGCGCGCCGAGTGTGACATCACTTCCTCTGCCTGTGTTTTGATTGACACAGGAAGGGGAAGCATCTGATTCGCCAGGAGCGATCGCGAGGGGCTGGCCAGAAAGCACTGGCTGTCCCCTCGTCCCGGATCGCTCCTGAAGCGATCCCGACCCTCCCCGCCGGCCGGGGGGGTCCGATCGGACCCACCACGCGCCTGAAGAATGGCACGTACAGGTACGTGGTTTTGCCTGTACGTGCCATTCTGCTGACGTATATGTACATGGGGCGGTCGGGAAGTGGTTAAGTAGTGATTTCCCAAAACATTAAAATTATTTCAAGGGTTCCTCTGTGTTTAAAATCCATGGTGTTCATGCCCCCAAAAAGATTGTTCATTATATTGTTCAATATAGTTTTTTTGCTTACTGTAACATCTAATTCTAAAAGTCTGCGACACAGGAATTCAGAAACAGTCTGAGTATGCTTCCACCTTTAGGAGGACTGGACACTGGCAAAGAGAAATGTTGAAAGCCACAATCCAATCCAAAACACCAACAGGTGGAGCAATGTAACTAACAGATGAGGAAGAAACAGACCAGACAACATATGGTCAACAACCAGATCACCATCTCATGATCAAAATCTATGGGTGAAAAATAAAAAAGGGCCAAGCTTTATACTCTGACACTTGAACCAAGAATGGAAGACTCCCAAAAAGAATAAATATGCTTGGCCAGACATCCACTTTCACACAGATGTACAAAGTAGAGAGAATCAGGTTCTACTTTAACAACTTTAAAAGCCTTTTTTTTTTTTTTTACAATAAAGATTTTTATTGAGCAAAGTTATAGAACATATGAAGTAACGCAGCCGTTTACAACATCAGGCAAACTGGTTAAATATGAACTCAGTACATAAAAATGTATCATGAAATGAACATATTCAACAACTGTTGCATTTATGATTGAGCATTAGGAATCTTTGTTAACTATGATGAAGCCCTTCGGTTCCAAGAAGCATCATAAGAATCAGGGGACTTCATTAGAACGTTAAGAAAAGAAAACTGAAAAAATTAGACACTATGAAATCTAAATAATAAAAGGAAAAATAAATAAGTACACAAGTGAGGGTCAAGAATACCCTTGGAGGTAGCACAGGTACATAAAACAGATGTATAGTGGTCAAATTTTCGATAGATATAATCGTTCTGAGAAAGTATTTACCCTGTCGTCAGAATGTACAGAATGTTTGAACTGGAACCAGGCAGGCCATGTTTTATGGAACTTGACAGAAGTTTCATTTGCTATAGCGAGTGTTTCTTCCATTTCCAAAATGTGGTTTACTGTGTGGGCCCATCCTCTTAGGGAAGGAGTTGTTGATATTTTCCAGTATTTGGGGAACAAAGATTTTGCAGCAATCAGAAGGTGTTTGGTCAGGGATCTTTTGTATCTACCCAAAAGGGAAATTAGAAATATGTAAAAGACAACATGCGGCTTTAAGTTTAATCTTAGTGTCTGTGATGCAGAGAATCAATTCGCAGATTTTGCTCCAGTAAGAGGCTATTTTAGGGCAATCCCACCAAATATGAAGCATATCTCCTTTGGTTTCTCCACATCTCCAGCACAGATCTGAAGCCAACGGGTACAATTGTTTTATCTTTGCTGGTGTCGCGTACCAATATGACAATAGTTTGTAGGAGTTTTCTTGTAATCTCATGCATGTTTTTTCCCCATTGAGAATCTGTAAAGTGTGTTTGAAGAACATATTCCCATTGGCTTCTGAACCTGGCCGAATCCGTAGCATCAGCCTGTTGGAGATGTGAGTACATTAGGGAGGTGTTTTTTTTTCAATCTGTTTGCCAGCCCGGCAAACAGATTGAAAGTGTGTAAGATTCCTAGTTAGGTTGCCTTTCTTATCAAGTGAGAGAAGGTAATGGCGTAATTGTCTATAGTTCCAATGTGCAATGACCAAAAAAGTTAGAGGTCACTCAGCAACTTTTCAAATGTTAAAATCCCGATTGCGCCCACACACTGCAAGGCCAATAAAGGGGGGAAGCATCTTTTGTGGTAAACGCTTTCGATCCCTTGCCTGGGGGAAATCTGGGTTGTTGAGCGTTGTTAGAGGCCCTGGAGATGTGGATATATGGAATGTCAATGGCAAGTTTGTGAAAGATTTTTAGGGTTGTCCCAATTAGTGGATGCGGTTTGAGATCCAGGGAGTATTTAGACCAAGGGTTTCAAGGAGAGAATTTTAGAGGGAGTTCTGTGGAACTCTCTTCCAAGGACACCCAGTCTTTATTGGTAGCATGGCAATGCCAGTCTACAATTATACAAAAGTGTTCCGCATAATAGTATAACCTAAAATTTGGGAAGACTAGGCCTTCAACAGCCTTAGGTTTCATGAGTAGGCGTAAATTAAAACGTGGTTTCTTGTGCGCCCAAAAGAAATTTCCACAGTACAGATTGCAACTGTTTAAAAAAGCTAGCTGGTATGTTAATTGTTAGCGTGTGGAAAAGGTATAAAAGCCACGGAAGTATGGTCATTTTGACGATGGCAGTTCTACCAAACCAGGAAAAGTGTTTGAGCGACCAATTAGAAAGATCCTGTTCAACCTGATGAAGCATCGGTTTGAAGTTCTATGCGAAAATATTGTTCCGCATGGGTGCAAGCCGAATCCCTAGGTATTTAAGCGCATGTGGTACCCATTTAAAGGTGTTGTTCTGTTGTGCCCTTCCAACCGTGCTTTGGGATAGGGTGAGATTTATGGCCTTTGATTTGGTGTAATTGATTTTAAGGTTGGACAAGTAGCCATAGATGGTAAAAGCCTGCAGTAAATTAGGGCTAGTGACGTGTGGTTGTGTAACAGCTTTTTTTTTTATAGATTTCCGTGTCAATCGCAAAATCTTTAATTGAGTCGGTCATGTTGACTGTGCGGATAAACGTATTTTAAAGTTAATATAAATAGCAGAGCTGACAGAGGGCAGCCTTGTCTAGTGTAATTTTTAATGAAGACCGGTTCCGACAGGGTGCCATTGACCTTCAGCCTGGTCATTGGATCTTGATACAGTGAGGAAATCCAAGTAAGCATATTTGCTTTCAAGCCTATGTGGGAGCAAGTAGCTAGTAAAAAGTCCCATGACACCCTGTCGAAAGCCTTCTCTGCATCAGTTGACAGGAGAAACCTTCAAAACCAGCTCTGCATCAAATTAAGGGCCTTTGTTACATTGTCCCTTGCCTCCCGCCCCAGCATGAACCCAACTTGTTTAGGACCTACTAATTGTGGAAGAAAAGTGCGTAAGCGGTTGGCAACAATTTTAGCTAGTAGTTTCAGGTCGAGATTGAGCAGGGATATGGGTCTGTAACTGGAGCATTCTGTTGGGTCTTTACCCGGATTGGGAAGCACTGTCACATGCGCCATTAAGAACGTACTTGGTATTTGTCGAGGGTCCATTAAGAAGCTTAGTGTACGTATTAATGGGGTTTCAAGAATATTGCTAAAGGTCTTATAGTATTGAGCCGTAAGACCATCTGGTCCTGGGCTCTTTCCGGGTTTGAGGCTTTTTTCAGCGGACAATAATTCCTCAGAGGATATCAGATTCTCCAAGGACTCTGCATCTTCATTGGAAAGGGTAGGCATGTATGCCGGTTTGTATCAAATAGTCTTTAAAGTGGTGTTGCACACACAAAAAAAAAAAAAAACACACATTTGGAAAAAAATTTTTTTTTTTTACTCCCCTCTAAATGGCGGTTGCTAGGGGGTCCCTCGTAGTCTGCCTCCTTCAGTGCCTGGGCTGGTGACATCACTTCCCCTCGGCGCAGGAAGGGCTCAGCTCTGCTGCCTCCCTCTTGTCAATCATCTGGGACACGTGACAGGTCCCAGATGACTGAGCGGCCAATCACGGCACGCAGTGCCGCTCGCACATGCGCAGTGGGTGCCCGGCTGTGGCAAAAGTTACAATGCCGGCACCACCAACCGTAGGGGGGGACGAGCGGGGCTTCGATCCCCCTAATCGCTGGACCCTGGGAAAGGTAAGTGTCTGATTATTAAAAGTCAGCAGCTGCAGTATTTGTAGCTGCTGACTTTACATTTTTTTTTTTTTTTAATGGGAACTTCTCTTCAATTACTTGTTTCCTATTACCCTGTAAGGCTAATGATTTGTGTATGTGGGAGATATTGTAAAGTTTAGAATAGTATTTTTTAAAATTGTCTGCAATTTTGTCTGTGCGGTTATGTAGAGTACCATCTTCTGACTTAACGCCAAAATATTAGACGCTAATGAGCCTTTTCTTAGGGCTCTAGCCAAGTATTTTCCCCCTTTATCCCCATGTTCATAATAAAAAAATTGTTTTGGAGAAAACATGGAGCGTTTGGCCTTTAAGGTCTAGTCAATTCTGAAGGCTCCAGGAGTTCCGCCACGGATTGCTTCCCCATGGAGAGCTTGTGAAGCGTCTGCAATTTGTCTCTCTCAGTAGCCAATTTAGTAAGTTGTTGTTCTGATTTACGTTTGTATTGGGCCCGATTGGGCCAAGCAAGGTCAGGAGTTCTTTCTGCGTAATGAAAGCGTAATCAATGCAGGTATACTTTTCGTGGATGGGGGGTAGTAAGTGCAATCCTTACCCGCCGGATTCACCATGCGTCAGGAGTCTATAAAGGGTCAAGGATTGTAGTGATGTTTTGATATTTTTCAGGATGAAATATGTTAAGCTAAAGTTCCCTAATGAGGTGTCCTGTAGGGGATTCAAAGCTACATTAAATATATTATAAATATATTAAAACCGCCCCCCAGGACAATACAACCTGAGGCAAAGTTTTTTCGTTCAATGAGATGCCTACAAAAAGAAACATGAGCCTTATTAGGAAAATAAATATTTGCCAAAGTTAAAAGGTATGGATCCCCATGTACCTTTGCGGAACAGGTATCTACCCTCTGGATCAGCCAGTTGCTGAGTGACCTCAAACCCCGCCGATCTGCTAAGAAGATGTATGGTTAGTTGCATGATATGCTTTAGGAAAATACTTATGATGTAGGTTTGGAATTTTTCCAGACTGGAAATGTGTTTCCTGCAAAAAAACGAAAAAGGGTTTCACTTTGTTGTGTTCCCTTAAGAGGAAGGAAAGTCAGTTTCCCTGGAGAGTTCAACACACGTACATCATGAGATATCTAGGCGGGGCCCTGGCCCAAAGAGGAATAGGCCATGATTTCAATGTGTAACTATACCTGTGGGACAGAAAAAAAAAAAAAAAGAAGAAGAAGAGGGTGGCGAGAGGGAGGGATAAAAAGACAAGAAAGTACCCCTGAAGGGGCTAGGGGTGTAAAGATAAGATAGAGTATCCGCCTACAGCAACTATTGCGGTAAGCTCTTTTCCAAATGTGGGCCGCATCTGTGTTAACCTTAGCCGCACAGCACTACCCACTTGAGGGGGTACATGCGAGGAGCCAACTAAAGAGATAGCAAGTCAATATTTATCTATTCGTAGTTTTCAATAAACAGATATATAACTTAACATCTAAAAAAGCTAGTCATGAGAGACCCGCAGTCCAAAGAGTTCTACATTGTAATATGCAATTAAACATTCAATATAACCCCTGGTTATTGTGCACTAAATGCGACATATGAGCAGACAAATTGTGCAACTAAGCACAGGGCTATAAACCAAGGAAAGGAATGTAACACCTATAGCGTCCTTATCCATTGGGCTTACCAGAGAACAGAGTTACATCCTGTAAAGTCCACGTGGCTAGTTAGCACCAATAAGGCAATAGAGGCCTAATGGGAAGAGGCTAGAGGTCAGGAAAATGTTGTTCGTTTAAGGAAGTCAGTTGGTTGGCTCACCGAGTAACTTAGTAGCCCAAAAGATTATGGCAAAAGTAGCTCCTGGAAACCCATAGGCTGCCTATTTCCTGAAGTGTCATAGCCAGATTGGGGGGGGGGGGGGAAGCATACAACCGGATTACATGTTAAATCGCAGAGCTGTTAAGTCCCTTTGATCAGTCTGAAGCAACGGTGGCCCGCGGTTCGGTGTATGATTTGGGAAAAGACGGCCACCTGTCACTGTGCGGTTTCCACATACATTGTGAAATTTGCAATCATGAAATAAAGATGTCTTTGTCCTTTGGTTAAACACCTATAGGCCTTGACATTTCAGCAGAGCGATAAAACTGGAACGTCCCTGCAGAGTCCTTTCATTTGGCCGGCACTGATGTGCTTAGAGAGAGGCCTCAGAGTAAACAGAAGGAGATCTGCAGAAAGTCAAACTGCGATATTGCAAGTTCAGATAACAAAAGCTTACATGAAAGATCAGTGTTTTAACTAACTGGGTAAACGAGAGGGAGGTGTAAAACAACGTTTCCCAAGGGATTGAAATAATTCTTCATGAGTGTTCTCCCCATTTTCAGGTCTGGTCACGATTTCTAGGTGGTTTAGATAGTTTAGAAGAGAATGGCGAGTGGCTTACTCCCGAGCTATTTGTTTACCAAATTTTCCCTTCTTCACCGGTGGTTTGGCCGGGGATGAGTTTGGTGTATGTGCAGGACTGTGTTCGGCCTAAGATGTTCGGAACTCAGCATACCAATCAGGTAGATCCGCGTATGGTATGGGTAAGTCTGTGCAGAAATCCGGGTTTTCATCTGGCACTCGTAGAACAGAATTGTTTCCCATTTGCAGATTGTAAAGCAAAAGGGAAGCGCCATCTATACACTATGCCTTTTTCTCTGAGTACATCTATTCTGCAGGTTTAAAGGAGACAAATCTCGATATAGAGCGATTGTACTTAAGTTGAATATAATTTGATCACTCTTTCTGGCCTGGTTAAGTATTTCCTCTTTCAGAGGGAAGCTCTCGATACAACACACTATGTCCCTGGGGGGTGCTGAGGTTTCATTCTTAGACCTCTGTGAGCTCTCACAAATTCAATGGGAGAGTCTGCAGGTTTTTTTCATGACATTAAAGATAGATGTCAGGGCTGGGAGGAGCTGGTCAGGGTTAATAGATTCAGGAACCCCCGCACTCTAATATTGTTCCTGCGCCCTCTTTTTCTGTTAATGACAGTAAATCAATAACATTTTTTTTTATGTCTGCAGCGATAGTGTTCATGTCTGCCAGTGTAAGGGGGTGATTTAAGTTTAAGTCTCACGAGTCTTCACTGTGCTCATCCTCTCCATGAGCCTGCGCCATCTTGCCCGGCGTGCTGCGGCCCTGACAAGACTGCAGTTTGAAGATGTCCTGTATGCTGCGGGTGCAGGAAGCCACCGACAATCGTCACGAACGTGTCCTTCTGCTCATTCTGGGGAGTAAGGAGTACCAGAGGAGTGCTACATGGTTGTGGGTCTCCCGGAGCTCTGTCTTCAGGCAGCCATCTCCGTCGCCCGCTAAGCCACCCCCCCCCCCCCCCCCCCCCCAACATTAAAAGCATTATACCGGTTAGTGTCTAAGGTTTATCAACAGTAGACACCTTTGAGGCCCCATCCAGTTGAAGCTTCCAGGAGAGAGGACCTTCAAAAGTCCAGAACATTGAACCTCTTCAAGGAAGATCTCAATGTGCCACAATGGACATGCCAAGAAAGAGCACTAGGGTGGACATACGGTCCAGTAAATCATGTAGAAAAAGGCATCTGAAAAACACTGATGGATCAGGTCCCTGTAAGGATAAGGAGCAGCAGTAGATGATCCCTCTGGGGAGAAAAAAATGAGGGGTTCCAAGGGGTCAACTTTTGTCGAAAATACAGAATTCCCCTGAATGGGTTAATGAGAATGCCTGTAGAGAAAAACTTCTAAAGACTAATTCCCATTAAAAATAGGAAAAAAAGTGTCCCAATGTGTGGAGAACCCAGGAAGCACCAGGGACACGACTGTCTAGTAGCACAGAAGAGGCAGCTGAAAGATGCCATACCCAAGAGGATAGCCTGTGAGCTAAAAGGGTATTTTTAAGCACTCAAAGAAGCATCCGGATGTACAAACCGCACCTTATTGCAGAAGGCTTAACAGAGGGCTAGTAGGCCTTTGGCTTTGGGCCCTACAGCCTGAGAGAGAAGGATTACAAGTACTTCTTGCCAAACCAGATAAAGGAAGAGTGGGCTTCCCCTAATCATTCTGCATATCTCTTGTGCTCAGACAAGACCACATTTTGGCTCCCAGAGCATGCTAATGACAGTGTCAAGAGCATGTCTGAAGAGGCAACCTCTCTTGAAGGGTAAAGAAATTAGTTGTTCCCTAGATGTCTCACCAGTGTCCTACACACGTAACCAGAGTGCCCTGCACATTTGCCTCAGTTCTATGCAAGAAATAGGTTCAGAGGCTTGTAGTAAGCCATCACAACTAAACGCACAAGGTTCCAAACATAAAATTCAGTCACCACAATGCCGTGGTATAGGGATCCTCTCCAAAGGATTTCATCTATTCTGACATGCTTTGACAGATCAAAGTTACTGTCAACACAGAACAGAGCCAGACCAGTTCAAACTGGGATATAAGGAAAGATTTAACATTCCTATCAGTGAAGTTCTTAAAGGGGAGCTCCACCCAAAAGGGGAAGATTTGTTTGTCTACCTCCTGGTTTTGACAGGTACCCACTCCCACTTCTGCAGCGAACTGAGCTGGAAGTTCGCCCCCCCCCCCCTCCTCCCCCGCAGTCTTCTGGGACACTTCACAGGTTAAAAAAACAAGTCGCCCGCTGTAGATCCATCTGTGTTATCAAGAAATTATCAGGGGACAGTGGAAGGAGGGGAGGATCAGAGGAGACGGCATCAAACAGCCTTTTTACACAATGCAGAGGATTAACCCCTTAAATTCCACAGAGAGTATAACAAGCATGCCTTACTGCATATACTGACCGATTTTATTGTTGTGGGTTTGGTAACACTTTAAAAAGGCAAATGTCCCAAAACCTGTTTCTAAAACTAACCAACACTAACAGCCACGAAACTGACACAATGACATAGTCGGACCAAGAAAAAAATCGTATGGAATTTCTTATTCTTTTTGTCCCACAAGATAAACTTTTTTTTTTTCCTACCTAAAACACACTGACCAACACTAACAGCCAATAACTGACAATGATACTTCGACCCCTTTCCCACAACCATTCCGATCAGGTCTGCCATTCTGCTCCAATGGCGGCCGTGTCTAAACTGACTTGTGTCCAATTACACCGCCTCCGATCCAGTCCGCTACAAACCACTGGAAGGGGATCCGTTCTCCTTCGTGAAGGCAGATTGGATCGGAGGCCACCCATAGACAAGAGCAGGCTCTGTCCGTGTCCACTCTGCATAAACTGAGCAGACACAAACCTTTCATCCGCCCGCTCTGCTACGATCAGCGGGGGACCTGTGAGCGAATCTCCATCTGATCGGAACAGAGTCCGTCCTGTGTGAAAGGGGCCGAATACTTTTGTTTTTTTGACAGACTTTTTATTTTCACAGACTTCTCTAGAGAGGAGGAAAAGAACCAAAGTGTATAATTTCCTTTTCACACAGGAGAGAACACTGGGACAGTTCTTCAAAGTAGTGATCACTGATTAGCTAAATTAGTTACCACACGATCATTAGGACAAGAATAGGAGGTGTCAATAACAGATGCATCTCAGTGTTGAGAGTGCGCTTCCAGCACAAACACAGGAGCACATGTATACGGTGCCTAGGAATAAAGTGCACTTCCAGGTCGCTCCATACACATTTTACACGTTTGTAAACAGATTAATAGTCAGCTATTTTCTTGGTCTTCTAATTGAAAAAACATCATAGAAGAGCTTACTCACCTCTTCTTGATCCTTAAGCGTACACACATGGTACGGCATAGATATTAACGTTTGATCTTTTCGGTCTGCAATATAAATCCACCACCATTCTTGTTTCTCCTATAGAAGGAATTGGTTATTAGTACATGAAAGGAAACCAGGGAGGGAGCAGCAACAGTGTAAAAACGAATATACATTCTGTAATGAGTGTAAATCTGGGAAGTGCCAATGATTTTGGAGTGTTAAAACTAAACCTAAACCAAACTAAATTGTAATCACACATCTCTCATAGTCAAAGTTCTTAAAGCAGTATTAAACCCAAAACCAAAAGCGTATTATATTGCAGCTTACCAATCATTAGATGTGGTGGCTGCAGCAGTTTTCATTTCGTTGGCTTTTTTTCTCTGTTTTCACCTGGCCAGTAACACCTCCTGCATTAGTGAGAGACAACCCCGGAGGAATGAGCACAGGAGGCACAGTAGACAGCAGTATTGTCAGTCTTGGGAGGGGGTAGGGGCAGAGGGTAGTGTTAAATAGCAGATCTAGATAGACTAACAAATTAAACCCAAACTCCAGCTCACACTTCATAAATCGGTTACAGCAAACAGTTTTTTCCTTTTGAGGTAAAAGTTTTGCATGAATAATTAAAAGCTGATCTTTTTAAATCACCCCTGCCAGTGTTAAAGTGGTTGTAAACCCTTACAGACCACTTGGACCCTACAGGTAAGCCTTAATCTAGGCTTACCTGTAGGTCAAAGAAATATCCCCTTAACCTACACAGAGATATTTTACAAAACAAGGGCACCGCTGTATATGGCGCATGCGCGCCGCAGACAATGGCGCAAGCACACTGGGAGCGCCGCAAGTGAAGGCAAATATGCCGTCACTTACGGCACCCACGCGCATGCCCCGGAGTGACGTCATCGCTGCTTCGGCCACTCACAGTGCCGGAGCAGCGATACCCGGAAAGAAGATGGACGCTCCATGGAAGAGGGGACAGTGGTGACATTGCTGGCTCCTGTGTCAGGTAAGTGACACGTAATGAGCTACTATGCGATGCATAGTAGCCCATTATGGTTTACCTTTGCAGGGAAACAAAGAGGAAGTAAATTCATCAGGGTTTACTTCCTCTAAGTGGTTTGTCTCATCCATGTAAACTGTTGGAGCGCTTTTGCTTATGCAAAAAACAGCGACTTATGGGCCAGCTCACCAGATTAAAAAAAAAGAAGAAAGTCTATGAATGAAAACCAATATAGCCATCACATCTAAGAATTGTTAAGCGGCAATATAATAAATGTTTGCTTTAGGGTTTAATACTGCTTTTTTTTTTTTTCTACAATTAAAAACAGGTGGTCTATCCCAGTATGTGCTGCACATTAGCACATTATAAAACGCTTACCTGTCAAACAAAGGCATCCAGCGCTGAGCTGTCACTGTCCCTGCTTTTCACAGGAGCTTCCATCTTCGCCCAGCCTTCATCCTGGGTTCGCTTAAATGAAGGGGGCTGCGATGACGTCACTCCAATGTACATGTGCCATATCATCACAAAGTGGTTCAGTTAAACCACAATGATCTGCGTATGCGCTGATCAGTGTATATTAGAGCCGACAGGCAGGGGAAAGAATTTATGACAGAAGAGACCAAAAGGTTTTCTTTTGTCATACACACCCTACTTGTCAGCAGTTAAAAAAAATTAGCTTAATACAACTTTATTATAGTGTTGAGGATTATCATCACAGAGCTCTACGACTTATATGTAGCCATCAATCAAAGCTTCTGAATGCTGTCAACGTGTTACTGAAATTATAATGTATGAAGTAGAGCCTGAGAATAACTTCATTTTCAAACCCCTAGCCTTAATGCAATGGAGTACGGGTCTAGTGGAACTGGATGCTTCAATTTTTTTTTTGGGCAAATAAAATAATATTAGTAAACAAGGTTCATGCTGGGGAAGACTCCAGAACAAGACTGCTTGCACAACAGTCACAGCTTTACCCTGTACCATCCTGGTTAACAAGGGAAATGCCAGTTAAGCTCAAGCGGCATCAGTTGCATTTCCCTAAACCCGTTTGCTCACATTTATATGGGGCTTACACTAAAAACCATAGAACTAGCCTGGAAGCCTTAAAGCGGAGGTCCACCCAAAAAAAAAACATTTTTGCATTAGTAGTCTCCTTTAAATTTAATAAAAATTATTTTGCAAAAAAATCTTTTTTCTGTGTGTTAGAATGTCTTTCCTCTTTTCTTTGTGTAATGGATGTTGGGGCAGTTTTGATGGGGGCAATATGATGGGGCCAATAGGTAATTGTGCAGACTAGGGGGGGGGGGTGGTAATTGTGCAGACTGGGGGGTGGTAATTGTGCAGACTGGGGGGGGTGGTAATTGTGCAGGATTTGTGAGAAATGCTATATGCCAGGCTTTGTTTTGTTGTACATGCAGTATATTTACTGGTTCCTGGAGGGAGCAGGGGAGGAGAGATTTGCATAACTAAGGGGCGGCAGCTTCCTCTGACACTGACGTTGCTATGGAAACCTGACCCGAAACCTTTTACACTGCTTGTGCTGCACTGAGCATGTGCAAGATCTGCAAGGCTGAGAACCAGGAAGAAATACAGTGTGGCTTCAGATGCCCACGGCCTGCTGCCAGTTTATAAAGTTACAAAATGCTGTAATAACCTAACAAAACGGACCTTAGTTTACAGACTAACTTTACTATAGAATTCATTAAGCTTGTGTATTATAGGGTTATTTTTATTTAAAAAGTATAATGTTGTCCGAAACACCACTTTAAATAACAGAGCAGAGTGCTGTTATGAAAATTATGAACAGGCTGACAGACCATAAACCTCGAGATAAATGTATTACCAAAAATCAATTGGTAGTCAGAAAGCAGTGAAAACATTGAAAACAAAAATAAAAACCCTTTAGATAAAGTCAGAGTAAACAATAGTACATTTATATATTCCCTAGTAGGGTAGAAATCATGAATAAATCAGTGAATTTTAATTTTCACCTAGCCACAGATGCATTATTAATTGACGTGTCCTGTAACAGGCTACTGTGATAAATGTTTTTTTTTTTCAAAGTGGTTATACGTGTTAAAAGGAAAATCTTTTAATGGAAGAAACAGGGAATAAACATATCTCTTGCATCAAACTGCTCTGAAAGCTCTGGTCTCCAGAGTACAGTACAAACAAATGAGGAATTTCCATTAGCTATGCACGTCTGTACTAGAACTCTGATAATGTAGAAAAATGACAAAATGTATCTTGTGATTAAACTTTTTTTTGCTGTATGATCATATAATTTGGAAATCCAAACAAGAACAATACACTTACAGTTTGGTCTAAAAACACTAGCCATCAACTGGTATGGCAAAGGGTGATGTCTGGGTATTTTGGTATTATGCCGTAAAAACAGCAAAGCTTTTCTCAGCGGAGTTTTATCTGATGGGTTTTAACCGCTTTCGGACCGCCCACCGCATATATATTGCAGCAGGGCAACCCGGCTGCACAAATCACGTACCTGTACATGGTTTTGTGCTTTCTGTCTAGGTGGTGCATGCGTGCAGCCCCCGATGCGATTGGACACAGCGGGAGCCAATCAGCGGGTCCAGCGGCCGCGATGGCCATCGCGACCCGCCGATCGTTCTGTGGAGAGATGGAGCAGCGTTGTGCCTATGTAAATAAGGCAAAGCGCCGATCTGTCAGGGAGCAAAAGAGAGATCTTGTGTTTCAGCTAAGCTGAAACATGGATCTCTCGTTCTCCAGTTTATCAGTCCCCCACACAGTTAGCAAGCACCTCCCAGGGAAACACTCAACCATTTGATCACCCCTGGTGTTAACCCCTTCTCTGTCAGTGTAATTTATACTGCGACAGTGCATTTTTTTTTAGCACTGATCACTGTATTGGGGTCACTTGTCCAGTTTGTCTGTGGCAGTCCTGCTAAAAAAAATAAAAAAGCTGATTGCCATTACTTGTAAAAACAAATAAAAAATAAATAAAAAGTCCCTAAATATATGCCATAGTTTGTAGACGCTATAACTTTTGTGCAAACCAATCAATATACGCTTATTTGGGATTTTTTTTTTACCAAAAATATGTAGCAGAATACATATTGGCCTAAATTGATTAAGAAATTTGATTTTTTACACTTTATTGGGAATGTTTTATAGCAGAAAGTAAAAAATATTGATTTTATTCAAAATTGTCAGTCTTTTTTTGTTTATATCGCAAAAAAATAACCGCAGAGGTGATCAAAATACCACCAAATGAAAGCTATTTGTGGGGGGAAAAAAAGATTACATTTTATTTGGGTACAGCGTCGCATGACCACATAATTGTCAGTTAAACAATGCAGTGCTGTATCGCAAAAAAATGGCCTGGTCAGGAAGTGGGTAAAACCTTCCGGAGCCGAAGTGCTTAAGCTTGGCTTGGAACCTGCAGACCACTAGAGCTGCACGATTCTGGCCAAAATGAGAATCACAATTTTTTTGATTAGAATAAAAAGATCACGATTCTCTCACTATTCTCGCAACGTAAAATCTTTCACATTATACAAAAAATGGGCTAACTTTACTGGTTTTATAAATTCATTTTTTTTTTTAAATTGCATTTGAAAGACTGTTGCGCAAATACAGTGTGACAAAATATTGCAACAACCACCATTTTATTCTCTAGGGTCTCTACTAAAAAAAAAAAAAAAAAAAAAGGTGTGTGTGTGTGTGTATAATTAAAAAAAATGTTTGGGGATTCTAAGTAAATTTCTAGGAAAAAAAAATGATTATAAATTTAAACCAACAAATGTCAGAAAAAGGTTTAGTGTTTAAACTTTTTTCACTTACACACAAAGTCTATTCCATTGACAAATTGTTACAATGTTTATACTTAAGTTCGACTGATAAATAATGCTTTGATTCTTGGCAGACTGCCCAGTTTTTTTTCTTCCTTTTGATGGCTATGGCTTCAGAAGAGCAGAGAGAATTCTCTGCATAGAAAGAATTGTGAAACCCTTTAGTCAAGATAACGATACTAGACGATTAATTGTGCAGCTCTACAGACCACCAGTGTTTATCATTTCTATTTGAACATTTTTTTGTTCTTAAAAGCAGCCAGCAGGTGGAACTCTAGTCTCCTTTACATGTTTGGCTCTCTCGCCCGATCAACTTTGCTGAATGATGTTTATGGAGTTTTGTAGCTCAAGTATGCATCAAATATAAAAAAGGGAGAAGTCTCATAGCGCAATACTATTAAAGTTCTCCATTTAGTCTGCGCTTCAAAGAGCAAAGCATATGTAAACGAGGCCCTATTCATATACACCAAGTAGACAGAAGTGGTGTGTGGATCCAAATAAACCTGGAAGGGAAAGCTAAAAAAAAAAAAAAAAAAAAAAAAAAAAAAAGCAAGCCAAAATCGAGAGAATTATAGTGTATTTCTTAATGTAGGATAAAAATTACCTCTGGAAAATATAGGCTATATACAGGATGTGTTACTTTTGATTTGGTTTCCAGTAAGGCGCGGTCTTTTCGCTGAATGCTCTGTTGCAGTTCTTGCCATTCCTAGAGGGTGAACGACAAAGACAGGTTAAAGATAAATGTCAGAGTTACTCTAATATGACAGCTAAATTCAGATTCAACATACACTCGCTTCAAATAAATCTTTACTACAGCTAGAAAGTGTGCTGCTACACAATAATCCATTTGCCTAAGATAGTTTAACTGATACAGTGGAACTGTCAGAATGTGCTTAAAGCCATAGGCAGGAGGTATTGTCTTCATGAAAATGAGTGTACTATTTACATTTACAGGCAATTTAGTTCAGGGGTTTGCACTTTTAAGCCTATGTAGTCTAATAAAGGGATAATTGCTAAGAAGGTATGAAATCAGAGTTCTATTTCAGCACTTTAATTCAAAGGCAGATCTGGAGTAGTTGACCACAGCAGAGGAAAGTGATGTGCGGCCTAAGGGAAGGGGGGCAAAGGGGTCAATGGGCACAGCTTGAAACTTGGTCCAGTTAATCCTGAGCCCTGAAAGGCCATGCAATTGTTCAGCATTGGTCAGGGCTCCTTGTAAAGGTGGTCACAGGCTTGTCAAATACAGAACATTATTACTACACATACAGTAAAGCCTGAATTTAGCCAACATTAGGATACCAGAGAGCCAGGACAATTACTTGGAGTCGGAAAGATGGGAGCGCCATTGGAGCACATGGAAGTCATAACATCCAGGATACAACACATGCTGGTTTTGACTCTTGCTCACACAAGGAGTATAAATTGTCTGGTGAGTGCGGTGTGAAATTTATGGTACCAGGTCTTCTGGAGAGAACACACTGTGAAGCACTATATTTGAGGAGTGGGACGTTCACTTGAAGAAGACACTGATTGCACTGGCTTACAGCGAATATCATCACATCTTTGACATTTATCTGTGATATTTATTTGTGACACGATTGTACGATATTAATATTCATACCTGTTTTGATATGTTATAGGTATCGCTGTTACCCACAGGGTTGATGGGATTTATTTTGAGTTTTTCCAGTGGTTTTTACTCAACAGCAGCAACTTATTTTTTGTGGGTTTTTTCCAGCACGGCAATATACAGCCACAGTGCAATTTCTTTATACACACACACATTCTTCCATTGTTCCGTGGTCCAGTTTTGATGCTCGCTTATGTTGGCGCCTTTGGAAACTGGTCAGCATGGGCACACTGACACCTTTCTATCAGAATCAGCACTACCTTTTTCAGCAATCTGACCTACAGTAGCTCTTCTATTGGAAAAGACTACACAGGCCAGCCTTCACTCCCCACGTCATCAATGAGCCTTGGCTGTCCATGACCCTGTCACTGGTTCACTGGTATTCCTTCAATAGACTGCTTTGGCAGGTCCTGACCACTGCAGACTGGGAACATGTCACAAAAACTGCAGTTTTGGAGATGTTCTGATCAAGTCATCTATTCTAGACATTACAATCTGGCCCTTGTCAAAAGCACTCAACTCCTTATGCTTGCCCATTTTTTCTGCTTTGAAAATATCTACTTTATGGACAACATGTTCACTTGCTGTCTAACATATCCCACCCACTTTTAGATGCCATCGTAAGAGATTATATTAAACGTTACCCGTCAGTGATCATTATGTTTTGACTGATTGGTGTAAATCCCTGAAAACCTCATGGATGGAGAGACCATTCCCTGGCATTAAAATGTCTGCTGGGAAAATCCGTTCACCAGTTTTCCACTCAGGGAATATGCAAAGCAGTGATTGCCAGAACAGAAAACGAATCAGGAGAGAGTAAACTACCTTAAGCCCCTTTCACACTTGTGCGACTTCAAAGTCGCGCAATTTTTGCCTCGATTTCAAGGAATGCCTGTGTAAGTGGCATCAAAATCGGACCAAAGTAGTGCAGGGACTACTTTGAAGTCGGAACGACTTGAAGTCGTACTAATATGAATGGCTGGCATTGGAAATCATGGGGAAAGACTTGTCATGCTACTTTGCTGTCCCAAATTGTGGGACAAGTCGTATAAGTGTGAAAGGGGCCTTAATCACCACTGCATTCTGGCGCCCCCCGATGGATGTAAACCACAGAAGGGGAGGGAGTTTCAGTGAAGTCAGAGAGAAGATGGATTCATAACTTCAGGATGTTGATTGGAAGCTTTGATTCCTCCTAAGAACTGCACTAAACAGATGGAGGATCCAGAACTCTGTCCCATACTATGAAGGTTGGCATCCCTTGTGATAATGCTTCCAATGTATACAAGTACTCTATTCCATATATTTAGGATGTATTTGGCTACATTACCCTACAGGCATTAAGTGGACCTTTGCTCTCATTATTGCTGGGGTCTACTATACCACAGGACCCTGTCACACATCTCCATCGTCTCTTTGAAATGGGTTACTACACACTCCAGAAAAGGGACGACAAATATACTAAGTCACTTAGTGCCCCTGGAAGACGGCATTTGTGACGAAACGGCATAGGGAGGAGCGGCGTGTTGACGTCACCACACTACTACGCGGATCCCGGAAGTAACGGGCAGCGAATACGAGCCGGCCGGCTATCTATCTACATGTTTTTACGTTTTCTGCATTTTGTAAGTGCAATGCCCTTTTTTTTTTTAAATAAATATTTTAAAGAGATACACTATGGAGTTCTTTTATCTTTTCATGTCATCCGTCTGATCGCTCCTGAGCCTGTGTGTCTTCTATCCTGAGTAACCAGCTATTGCCTATCGGAGCCCGTGACTGGGATTAAGCTGCAAGCTTGTGGGACCTCTATAACAGGAGGTCTCACACTCTGGTAAGAGACAGTGATTTTGATGGTGGAGGTGTCTTTCCTTTCTCTTGCCAGACCACTACTTCCATTTGGTGCTATTTGATTGGTGTCATGTGGAATTTTGGAGTCTCTGTTTATACGCTATTGCCGATTCATACAGCGGATTTGAAAATGACCAACATTTAAAGACTCTCTGGCTACTTATTTCTCACTATGGATTATTGTTATTGAGTTAACTCTTTCCCTTACATGCTACACGAGGTGTATGTTTTGTGTTTATCTATTTGAGCATTTTTTTCATTCTATTATTTATATTATATATTTTCAAGTTTAATATACACTTGGTACACTGATGCGGTTTTGTCACTATTCCCATCACTTATTTAATTGTTTGCAGCGCAGTCGTTTGTTTTTTATTTATACTAAGTCACTGCCTTATGTCTAGACTGAAAACTCCCTACTATGCCCTTGCTATCAGAATTATACAATAGAATTGCTAAGATCCAGTTGATGGAAACTTTAAATGACTAGACTAAAAACTTTGATAAACATAATAAAGTCTGGTTGACATGAGATATTCATGTCACTCAGAAATGATCAGCGAATGTCATCAGGTCTTTGGACATCTGTGATATTTATATGCGACATATTAATATTCATACATGTTTTTGATTATACGTTACCCACAGTGTTGATGGGGGTTATTTTAATTTTTTTCCAGTTGTTTTTACACAGCATAACAGCAGCAATTTTTTATTTTTTTTTGCATGGGAATTTATATCCATAGCGCAGGTAACTGTAATGTATTTTCATTTAGTTACTAGGACCTGACTTTACATGCCAACCGGCATTCCATTGTCCAATAAGGCTGCCTCAGTTTCCAGAAGAGTACAGAAGGCATTTGGTGGCACTTAGCTATGAAGCATATGTAAAGCAGGTCCAAGTAAAAAAGTTAAACTAAACCAGAAAAAGGACACAGAAGAGCCTTAAAGTGTCACTAAACTCGAATCATACAAAAATATCAATAAATGCTGTTCATACTTATAAGATTTGTTTACTGTATTCTGCACAAAAAAAAACAAAAAAAAAAAACTGGTTGATCCTGCTGTTCTCCATCCCCACCTCCTGTTCATGTCTCCAGTTCAGCTAGGGATTTTGCAGCTGTGGTGGCAACGCTGCATATGCTCAGTATTCAGTGAGTTTCTTTGCTGAGCATTTCCTTCAGATCGCATCTGAAAAGCCCATGTGACTATAGAATCATATGTGGGCGTGTACACAGTGGTAAATGACAGCCCACTCCCTCCCTCCTCCTAAATGCCCACTAACCAGCTAAACACAATGAGGGTGGGATATTACATGTAGATTAAATGGAGGGTTCACCTCCCTCTTATTCTAAGATACAGGCTAGAGGGGGTGTGACAGCCTGTGAAAATCCTCCCACACCATGCTTTTGCCAAAAAAGAATAAGTATTTGATTTCAAATATAGATTTGTATGACAATTTAAAACAGTTTATTGATATTATTTATTTTTACTCTGTATTCCAAAGGCTGTTTTTTATTTTGAACATGTGACCAACAGCAGAGGACTAGAAGCTCCATGTGACAGCTGTATATATTTTTTTAAATAAGTACAGTGCCATCATCCACATACAGAAATAGAAGGTACAACGTAAATTTAACAGTGTGTGTTTTGTATCACTTTAAGGCCAATAAATGTTACAGCGGACAAACTGTTTTTCTTATGTGTACACTTACTGTTATCTAAAGAAGTCCAATTGTCTCTCCTAGTTCGTATCTTGAATCACAGAATAATTAAGTGTCTACGTATTAGATTTGAGAAGAGTTGGAGGATTTGAGTAGTTGAGAAAAAAAACTAGGCAGGGCTAATACTAGTGTATTGTTAGCCCACAGCAGGATGTAGGAGCCAATGCATTTCTGGCAGAAAAACAGGTAATTGTCTGTACTTTTAGGGTATTTATAGGGATAAAACATGGTAGTGTGTGCTTATATTGCACAGATGTACTGTTTTTTTTAAATACTGTATTTATCGGCGTATAACACACACCTTTATTTTAAGAGGGAAGTTTCAGGGGAAAAAAACGACTTTGAATTAAAATAAGGGTCAGTGCCCATCAATGCAGCCTGATCAGTGGCCATCTGCAGCCTCACCATCTCTCATCAATGCAGCCTGAACAGTGCAGAAAATCACGAGCCATCATCTCCTGATTACTCGACGATCAAACACACAGTCCTGCCTCTGCCATCAGCACGGGACCAGCTCCTGTGTTAGACAGGACACTAGTCCAATTCCGGTGGCGGAGGTGGGACTGTGTGTGTGTGTGTGTGTGTGTGTGTGTGTGTGTGTGTGTGTGTGTGTGTGTGTGTGTGTGTGTGTGTGTGTGTGTGTGCCGAGTAAACAGGAGATGACGGCTTTGTGAATTCCAGCGGTGAACATCCCCCTTCTTATCCTCTGAGGTACACTATCAGCGTATAATACGCACCCATGAAGTGCGTGTTATACACCGATAAATACAGTATATATTTTGCCCTGACATACACTAATCCAGAGACAAGACAAAATGCTACTAGAGGTCTGTGGTAATCAAACCTAACTATTATTTTAATTGTAGATAAAGCCAGAGGCAAGGGAGCAATTCCATTTCGACAGTGCAGCCGAACTATTACTATTCCTGAGATAGTTGATGTGAATTGAGGACATCATCTTAGGCATAAAGTACAATTTAAAGCCCAACTTTAGATCTCATACTCCTAGTTTCTAGAGCTGCACGATTTTGCTTAGAATAAAGATCACGATTCTTGCGGCGTAACTTCATCTTTCACATTATACAAAAAAATTGGGCTAACTTTACTGTTTTTTTTTTTTTTTTAATTAAAGTGTATTTTTTTCCAAATAAAGTGCATATGAAAGACCACTGCGGAAATACAGTGCGACATAAAATATTGCAACAACTGCCAGTTTATTCTCTAGGGTCTCTGCTAAAAAAATATTTATAATGTTTGGGGGTTCCAAGTAATTTTCTAGCAAAAAATACTGATTTTAACTTGTAAGCAACAAGTGTCAGAAGAAGGTTTTATCTTTAAGTGGTTAAACTGCCCTCATTTACAAGTTCATTCCTTTGATCCAAGAATAAAAAGTTACTTTGTTTATAGTTATCGCTTATGTTGAGAAAAACTTGTCAGGCTGCCTGGATTTTTTTTGTGTCAGAAGTGAGCAGAGAACTCTGCACTTGTTACATAGAATCAGGGAAATGAGATCGGTAGGGGGGTAGAATTGAGATTTTGATTCGTTAACGATTAATCGCGCAGCTCTACTAGTTTCCTTTTCTGTTTTAAATAGGCTGCCTTCTGCTGTGTGTTCACAGTGTTCTTCAGCAACTGGCACGTTTTATCATATGGTATGGGAATGCTAACCTATTAGAGCGTTTTGGTCTGAAATCACTGCTTTCATTAGCTCAACTACTCACATACCTAATGTTTGTAACCCCCTAAGATGCCTATTTGGACATTATGATGATGACACTCTCCCTAAACGTTAGCAGCTTTTTCTACGCTTAGTTTTTTTCTATGACAAGAAATCTATTGCTATGCATTGGAAATCTTCAGCTCCCCCTACAGTAGCCTTTTGGCTGAATCTTATTAATCAGGCACTCCCATTATACAAACTGACCTACAAAGCCAGGGGTAGCGCCTGAAAATGTAATAAAATTTGGGTCCCTTGGGTGACCTCAAGCTGTACTATACCACCAGTAAACTTCAGGTGATATTTAAGGTGCTGATTTGACCTAGGGTTTACTTGCTGAAAAATGAGTCTGCTGCTTATATGGATTGTTTGACTATTTATATTTTACATACATTGGTGAACTAGTGTTGTATAACTGCCCTTCCATTATATATTATCGGTGCATTAAGTGGACATATGGTTTGCATTGTATGGCGATACTTAAAGGGGTTGTAAACCCTCGTGTGTTTTAACCTTGATTGGATAGATTGATAGCAGCGCAGCCATTGGCTCCTGCTGCCGTCAATCAAATCTGAGGACACGGGTCTAGCATACGTGTCTATAGACGCAAATGCTGGACTCGGGAGCGCACCCACACGGTAATCCCCTAGGAGAGTGCTTCTCCTAGGGGGTTATCTGATGCAAGGAGGAGCCACGAGAATCGAGGGACCCCAGAAGAGGATGATCGGGGCCACTCTGTGCAAAACGAGCTGCACAGTGGAGGCAAGTATGACATGTTTGTTATTTAAAAAAAAAAAAAAAAAAAAAAATCACAAAAGGTTTAAAATCACTTTAAGATGGGACTGTTCAATTTTTTTTTTTGGTCATCTTTGTTTTCTATGTATACGTGTATGTATGTGTTATATACTGTACAATAAAAAAAGTTACCTTTTAAAAAAAAAAAAAAACCCAACTTTATTTAAAAAAAAAAAATGATAAATGGAGAACAGCAGGGCAAAGCACCCAATTTGAATGTCCAGCTAAACATCAAAAATTCCAGTTCTCAGTGTGAGAAAAGGACACAGAAGCAAAGTGGTTCAAACACCTCTAACATCTTGTTTTACCTTAGTTGTAAATTGACTTATTGATTATTATTAAACTATACTACTCTGACTTATTCCGCTTGTGTTTTGTATGTCTAAGTAAATGTCAATCTTTATATGAAGGAAGAATATGTTATGCCTGCATCTCGTGTTACCCTAGCATAAGGTGGATTATAACATTATATAGTAGTAACATTTTTTTTTTTTTTTGTGGATAAAATAAAATGCAAATAAATGCATACAGATATGACCATTTAGGATTAAAAATCCTTACCGCTTCATCATCTTTTCCTTGTTTCTCATCATTCTCTCTGTCAGATTCTTTGTCACTACCATCACTTTGGGAATCTCTATTTGTGTCTTCATCTTCAGAGTCACTACCTTTTTCAGAGATATCTTCTTCTTCCTCCTTTGCCATTAGGTCCTTGAAAAAGTTTTATAACACATATATTCAGCATCTATCAAATTGTTATTTTTATTACACTTAGACTGAACAATAAGCAAAGCACCGTAAACAAAACATGCCTTTTCAGATTCCCCTAAAAACTAGAGCACCGGGCACAATATGCAGAGAAGTTAGGGACTGCTGTCAGAGGGGGCAATAACAACTTAATTTGAATGTTTACCACACAACATGTGCTCCATACTTTGAATTGTCCTACACAAGGTAGGGAAGTTTCAATAAATCCGTTTACCAGCAGCCATCTTGCTGTCACAGATTTATGATCATACCAAAAGAAATCACTTCTAATACAATAAACTGCTTTGGGCACCTCCCTAAAAGGCCAACAGTTAAAAACAGGGATCCTCAAACTACGGCCCTCCAGCTGTTGCAGAACTACACATTCCATGAGGCATTGTAAAACTCTGACATTCACAGATATGACTAGGCATGATGGGAATTATAGTTCCTGAACAACTGGAGGGCCGTAGTTTGAAGACCCCTGGTTAAAAATAAGGACAAATAATGGCTACTTCATATTCTACACATCATGCAATAAAAAGATTTACCAAAATTTGAACGGTTCTACTAATCATTAGCCAAGACATTACCATTATGCAAATTAAAAAAATTCAAGCGCAACAACTCATCTAGAAAACTTTAATGGTCATGAATATATAGGCTTCTGCCACAGATATAGAAAATAAACAAATTGATTTAATTATTTGGTACCATTTTTACCATTCTTATGCTGACAGAAATTGGAAAGGCATTTTGTTTCCAAACTGATTTGCTAAAATAAATGCGTGCTGCAGAAGACAGCAGCCAGTAAAAGCAAAGCACTGGGTTAAGCTGGGCCAAACACTCACATTGCTGGTTACATCATTTCCTTGCTTCGGCTTTATTTGTTTCTGTTGAGGTAATGTTGGAGGTGGTGGCTTCTTTTTCACTGGCTTCTTTTTCTTAGATTTGGAGGCCTTTTTGGCAGTTTTATTCTTTTGTTGCCAACCTTTGTTTTTGACTTTGGCAATGTCTCCCTGTAGTGAAACAGTTTACAAGTTAGGCAGACTTTTCATTCAGCAAAGAACCACATTTCTTGTATCAAGATTGTTTAAGCCTCATTCACATGGACTCTTAGCAGCTATGTGCTTAAGTGTAAGATCTCCAGTGCTTTCTGGCACACAGCTGCCAATACAAGCCAACAGCTGTATGTGGCTGTGCTCCGGTAAATGCGGGTGGCTTCTGCATCTACCCACACATTAACTCACGTCCGTCTCCCTCAATGTGCCGATTGCATTCAGGGAGAAGTGTGGGTAAATGTCGATACAGAAGCCATTGGCTTTAACCGAAGCACGGCAACTGTGCGCGGCATGTGCTGCTTGCTGGGCACCAGAAAGAGCACTGGGTATTATACACCTCAGCACACAGGAGCTGTTAAGCATCCATGGGCATGAGGCCATAATTACACACACTTTTGTGTAGATTACAAAGTCCCTACTCTCAGGTGGAGTAATGCTATTCTGCTCATTGAGCATCACAATTCTACCTTCACCATAATACAATCTGCTTTCAACTGTGGTCATATTTACCACAACAGTCATTGCGGGTATTTTGCAAGTACACATAGGGAAAAATCACGATGAAGATTAAACATGGAACAATTAAAGCTGCACTGTCCATAACTTAATACTGGTTTTCATAAAAAAGGTCAGCTTTAAATTGCCCCATCTCTTTCTCGGTTAATGAAATGCAGCAGCAGGTACTTAAAAGCTGAACGCCAGCTATGATCTTAATTGCATATTTACATCAGCCCAGCTAAGACCAGTGTAAGTATTCAAATTTCATACCTGAGGGACAGCTGTGGAATCTGAAATCATTGTAATAGTCAGTGCTACTACAATGGACGTCAAATTTTCAGGATCCTGTGCCAAGCAGCTGCCCTGCGGCACGCCAAGCACAGGATGGCTTGGTATTTGTTGTAAATGAATAGGTGCTCTCTGATTGGACGAGATAGATATTATGACTTTGTTGCCTCTCCCCTCCGAAAGAAGTCTTAGGGGCACTCCCAGAGAGGCCCTGCTGAAGAACACTCCTGCCTATCCCTGGGCACTAACTATAGGTTGAGGAATGCTCCTGATATTTCATATACAGTAAAGCATTAAAATCAGTGGAACAACAAACAGGAGTCTTATTACAGTGAACACAGTGTTTTCTGACTGAAGGCAAAAAAAAAAGCTGCACAGGTCCCTCAAAGTAATTCAGGCTATACACTTGTTCTTGTTAGAGGATTCCTGCACCAAGAGACCAGTGATCTCTGCCTGCTGACAATCAAGGGAAACATGGGGTCATCGTCCAATGAGTTTGACCTGCCACAAAGGGTCCGATACACACCTAAAAGTGTGAAGTCTTCTACGTCCAGAGACTATCCTAAAGAGTGGAACTAGTTTCCAGACATTGTCTTTGTAAAACAATAGATTTCAGTTAACCAAATATGAAAGCGGATTTCTAGGTGACACTTTGGGCTACTGGACTTTGCATACCACACTTTTCTGGACTTGAAAAGCCAATAATATTAACCACTTCTCGCCCGCCATATAGCAGAATGACGGCAGGAAAGTGTTTTTATTGTCCTGACTGGGGCGTCATACAACGTCCAGCAGGATAAGCCATGAGGACACGCAGCGATCGGTGGTGTGTCAGTCTTACACACAGCATCTCCGATCCCTGTAAAGAGCCTGTGTCCAATCACAGCTCATGACATGGTAACTAGGAAGTGCCGTTTATCAGCTTTTTTCTCTACTTGTGCTGACAAGTAGCGAGCGGAGGAGAGCCGATCGGCTGCTCTCCTGACCGGAAGGGGGGGGGGGGTGTGTGTGTGCACTGATAATCAGCACATTTATTATCAGTGAAGACACATCGAGGGTGCCCACTAGAGCCCCCCAGGTAAGCCAAATCAGTGCCCATTCGAAATGCCAATCTGTGCGATGTGCTGTCAGCACCTCCTAATCAGTGTCCGCCCATTAGTGCCGCCCAGTACCACCTATTAGTGCTACATATCAGTGCCACCTATTCATGCCCATCAGTGCTGCATATAAGTGCCTCATCATCAGTGCCCGTCAGTGCCGCCTGATCAGTGCTCACCAGTGAAGGAGAAAATTTATTTACAAAGTTTTATAACAGGTTATTTTTTTGTAGGGCAAATAATAAAAAACCCAGTGGTGATCAAATACCACCAAAAGAAAGCTCTATTTGTGGGAACAAAATTAAAATACACAAAAATTTGGTTTGGGTACAGCTTTGCATGCCCGCACAATTATTCAAAATGCGACAGGGCCAAAACCTGAAAATTGGCCTGGGCTAGAAGGGGGTGAAAGTTTTGAAGTGGTTAACCTTTTGGCTGCCAGACCCTGCGCTCCACTTTTAAATTAAGGTGGCCAGACCATTTTTGCAATTTTTCCATTGCATGAAAGTACATGACCTATAGAATAACAAAAAAAAAAAAAAAAATGCGCTCCTGATTTTTTATTTGCGCAAATGTTTATCAGATCGTTATTTTCACTAAAAATACACTAAAATCATTTAGTGGATATATACACTGCAAAATTTACAAAATTCCTGCTAAATTCCTACTAAAGAAGTTAAAACTGTATTGATTTTGTAACAAATATTTGTAAATTTTAGATTGCGCCTTTTTGTGAAATGGTGAAAACTGAAGGTGCGCAAAATTAAGAAAAATAAATGTATATATATATATATATATATATATATATATATATAACTTGCAGCTCGAAGGGTGTGGTGTATTTACTCCAGTGCCCCTGCGGGCTGCAGTATATTGGTAGAACCAAGCGAGCCATGCATGTACGGTTAGGGGAGCACATCACGAACATCAAAAGTGGATACAAGTTTCACTCTGTATCAAAACATTATGCAATGTACCATGATCGCAACCCCTCGGGTACATTATTCTTAGGCATAGATAAATTCAGTGCACACTGGAGGGGCAGCCCTCTAGTAAGGGATTTATCTAGATCTGAAATGGCCTGGATCCATAGAGTGCGTTGCTACACCCCCTATGGCCTCAATGTGGATGTAGATTTGAATGCCTTTATAGATAACAGCTAATATAGGTAATTTGTGAACCGACTCTGAGCTCTCCAAAGCCAGTAGAAAATACACACTAAGATTTAGATATAGGTGTTATATATCATATATAATCTGACATACACTGCGTTTACAGGCGATTTGGGAATGAGACTCATTTTCCACCCAACCTCCTGTTTATTATTAATCCCCTATAGAGATCTGATTGAGGGAGATATTAATAAAAATGATATATAAGGGACACTGATGTTTAATATAGTTGGTTAGCGACCACCATTGTTCAATTTTTGGTAGAAATCCTTTTTTCCTTTTCCTGTTTTTCCTTTTTTTGGATATATATGGAGTTGAACTGGTGGATTCTTCCCTTGACTAATTTTTTAAAATATAAGTATAAATATATTACCTACCCCAACAACCCCTTTTTTTGTTTGGTTTATATAAATAAGGGACGTGGGTATGGCCTTTTTAAATATTGCCAAATTAACAATAGAATAATTGGGAAATGATTTCTGGGTGCGCCCGTATCCATTGAGGATACCCTGAAATTAATCTCAATTAGCACTTGGCCGGCAGATTCAATGAGATTATCTGTTATAATCTAACCAAAGGCTGAGGAGCGTGAAGGGTTAATTGCGGTTATAGACATACCGTGTTTTTAATTTCCATTTAATTTCCCTTTGTTTTTAATTTTAATTTATACTACACATTATCTATGATAATGGAGTAAGGTAGTGACACTATGAATTCGTGACGCATTAACATCTTATTGCAACACGATTTGTACAAATAGGACGGGTCAGGTCATTCTGGCACGGCACCTAACAATACTTTAGTTGTTTACTAGAGATTAAGCCAATTGACACATTGAGTTGGTTGTAAGAACCACCCATTCATCAGAGCAGCGAATCAGTGACACAAAGAGGGCGATTGCCCTAGTTAATGATGGCTGAAGGGAGCTCAGAAAGGGGAGTGTTATAGGCTGTAATAGGTATATCAGGCGGTGAGTCAGCACGCCGCCCGTGCCCCAGGAAGACGTCACATTTGACGAAACGACGTAGGGTGAGCGGCGTGCTGACGTCACCTCCTTCTCCCGTCCATTCCAGGAAGCGACGGGCAGTGAGCAAAGTAAGAGAGCCGGCCGGCTCGATAAGATTTAAAACAACCGCTCTGTTATTTCTTTTAAAGTGTGAGTTTGTTATCTTTTAGAGATTTTTAAAATAAAAGGTGAAACTGTATTGCGCTATGGTGTCCCTTTCTTTTGCATGGTATTTAACCCCTACTGAGTGAAAACTAAGGGATCCCGTATAAAAGATCAGTTTCCATTAGAACATCCTGAAGATTGTGTCCCTGAGAAGCCCGGATAAAGACCCAGGCAGGGGTACATGCCATACGCCCATCTGGTCTCTCTAATACAGGGACCAGATTAGCTGGTAAGCGGCTAATTTTACCATTTGGTGGAGGATCTCTGGTTTTCTGCTATCTCACCATCCTTTCAGTGTGTGCCGGATGTCCCAGATGGGAATACCACTAATATAGTTTGAATCCTGTGGTGGACTTATTCTTGTTTGAACTAGTTTTCTCCGTGCAAATGTCATCTTCTCTAACTTTGGACCTTTATTGTTCTTTATGACACCTTAATTGATCTCAATTCACTGTGAAATACACTTTGTGTTTATATATATATATATATATATAAAAATTTATTCTAAAAATAAGGTTATAATTTTTCACTCATAGAAAAAAAAAAAATCTGATTTTTGGGATTTTTTAATAAAATGCTTTGGGAGGAAAAATCTACCTAAAGAAAGTTTTCCCATTTAAGATACATTAATAATTTAGTTTATTCAACATGAAATTGAACTTGGTTATGTAACATGAGGCTATATATTCTGCAATATTTACATTTTTTGTAAACTCATTCAATGAACCCAAGCTCTGCAAGCTGAGAACATGCACTGCATCGATGCATTCACACAATTGCACAGTAACCAAGAGATAAAACAAAAGTTCAGCAATATTGCTTTATCCCATTGTTTTGCAACTTGGTGTACACTACAAACTGTATGATTGAATTGGTTACGATAACAGTTTTATTAACCTGACAGCTTATTATTCTTAACAAATATTATTTATTTGTTTGCACATATTAAAAACTAATAAAAGATTTAAAGAAAAATAAAGCCTTACATTTAAAGAGCACCTGTCATTTCAGATCCCTCAAGCAAGTGCCCGTTAGCGGCATCCACTCACCTGCTGCTGGACACAGATGACAGTTGCTCTTTAAAAATAATGATTTAAATCAAGCCTTTTTACTAGCGATTTAAATTGTGATTTAAAAACGACTTGATTTAAATCAAATCCACCCTGCCAACCATACATTTTCTAAAAGCAGTAGAAGAAAAAAAAAAAAAAAAAAAAAAGAAGAAGTGCTACTGATATTTTAGGCCACGCAATAAAATGCTCATCAAATCTGTATTTTCACAAAAAATACACAAAAATCATCATCAGCAGGCACAAACACAACATAACTTAGAAAATTCCTGCTAAATCCCTAAGGCTTCATTCACATTGGACGTACTAAAGTGTACACCCGTGTTTACCTGCAAGGGGATGCACAGGTGTTCAATGTATCCCCATGCAGGCACTCCTACTTATGCAATTGGGATGCAATGGCTGCATGGGCACAGCTGCTGCTCCCAACCCGAGATCTATGTGGGTGTGGGTGCACAATCCCAAAAGCAAAAATGGTGAGCTCAGCGACATGCACCCGGGTTTTATCATTTTATTTATTTTCATTTTGATTTTTTTTCTTTACAATTTTATTTTTTTACATTTTGTATTTTTTTGAGGGGGATGTGGTGAGATATCAGAGGTCAGAACAGACCACTGATATCTCTTTTTGAAGAAAGGGACTGAAGACAGTGGGCTGGATCAATATTACCGTCAAAAAGACAGGATGTCAAAGTGAAAAGAACAAAAAAAAAAACTGCCAGCCGCAGGCAGGATAACAGAGCCGGCACTAGCACAGTAACAGTGATTTGGGATCGGGGAAAGGTAGAGAAAGGGACACTGGAGGGGGCAAGTGTAAAGAGCACACTTTTGGCTTGTGGATGCAATCAGCAACCATGCTGCTGCTTGTTTACATTTAGGCCCCTTTCACACTGGGGCGGTGACGGTAAAGCAGTGCTATATTTAGCGCTGCTTTACCGTAGTTTTTACCGCGGTTTTCTGCCGCTCGCGGTGCGGTTTTACCCCCCGCGAGCGGCCGAAAAAGGGTTAAACACCCCCCGCAGAGCGCCGCCGTAGCGGCGCTTTGCGGCGGTATTGCGGCGGTTTTACCGCGGTCTCCCATTCTTTTCAATGGGAAGGAGCGGTATAGGAGCGGTGAACACACCGCTCCTATCCCGCTCCAAAGATGCTGCTAGCAGGACTTTTTTTTTCATCCTGCTAGCGCACCGCTCCAGTGTGAAAGCCCGCCGGCTTTCACACTGGAGTTAAAGGGGCAGGATTTTTTCATGCGGTGAACAGGCGCTATTTTTAGCGCTGCACCGCACCGCATGAAAAACGCCCCAGTGTGAAAGGGGCCTTACAAAGCCGTGCAGTGGAGCTGTGATAGAACCGCTGACTTTACACACTGTATGTAAATCAGAAGCTTGTTAGCTGCTGATTATATTCATTCAGTAAAATATAAAGTGTTAGCTTACATTTGAGTGTAAACTCATGGCTGTTAAAGCAACCATGAGTTTACAGGCTTAGAAAATGCAAGGTCCATGCGGCGTATGGACCTGGACAGCTGGAAGCAGTGTTGTAGGTCTGTACGCTGTATGGACCTGGCAGCAAATCGGGTTAAAGCCTTTAACATACATTCCCATTCCACCTCTTCAAACGCTGTAGGGCAACAATGCAACCAAAATGAACACAGAAATAAAATCCTCACGTACTCCTTCTTCCACTGGCTGGTCTTCTGCAGAGCAAGTGGACTGTTCTTTCTCAAACACCTCCTAATATATAAGAGCAGAAATACATGTATTACTTTACTCAACTGACTTATTTTCAGGATCTGCAAATAAACAAGTCAAGTTAAGATAAGGTTACATCTGTTTTATCGTACATTGTAAAGAGAATGCCATAATAGCACAAACATAGTGGGAAAACTATACAATGAAAAAATGTAATAATATAATACTGCAAAAGCCTTCATTGAAAGAACGATTTATCTAAAGTTGACCTTTTAACACAGAAATGTAAAGCACTGGTTTGCTTACCGCCATTGTTTGTCTTTTAAGTGTTACAAGGACTGTAACAAGTGAACCCACAGTAATGTTGTTACTATCTTCATCATCTAGCACTGTGAAAAAAAATTAAAAAAAATTGTTGTTAGGATAAATTTAGTTGTGTGAGAAATATGTACTGTGTTACCCAAATCAAAGTGGCCAGTGACATTTCAAATACACACCAAAATAGTGTTTCGATATTAAGCAGACATTAGGAACATTATTTGGGTACTCCTGTATTTCTGGATAGGAGTACAGCCTAAAAGGAATACAATTATTATGTTAGGCCTCGACTATCTACATTGGCTGTCCAGGGCTTTTAATTAAATTGAAAATATGACAAAATTTTGCCTAGATTTCTCATGAATAAAAGCAGTACATGTACTAATGTTCTCCTGTTATCCCAATATCCAGAGTCAGAAGATAGCAGTCAATTGCCTGCCATCACTTGACAGGGCTAGGTGTGCCAAGTTCAGAAAGTAAATAATGATAATATTGTTGGGACCAACTCAGCTGCCTGATTGACAGCTGGCTCCTCTTTTCAGGGTACAGCTCAGAGCCAGCGATGCCAGCCCCTTCCTTAGTCTGGAGCTCCAGTGGGAGAAATGAGTGACATACACTGCTCTCATCTGAAAACATACTGAGCCCTCTCTCACACCTAAACTTTTTCCTGCTTGTTTCACTACATCTTACTACACAGAATCCTATTCTTACCAATTGTGCCTGTTCATACTTGTACGCTCCATCACCCTATGATGCTCTAAAAAGTACATGAGCTTTTTGAGTGTATTCAGGTGTTCTTTTGATCCCATAGACTTCAAAGGAAATGCTTGTAAAGGAGCAATACATGCGTTTTGCATGCACTTTTATGCCTGAAGAATTCCTTTACTCCTATAGAACTGCTCTCCTCCCCTTGCCCAGCCCAGGGGAAAAAAATAAAAAATTCTGAAGCTTAATACAGGTGTGCAAAAACACCTAAAAAAAAAACCACACTTCAAAATCAACAGAAATTACGGTCTTCTCGGGTGTCAATTTAGACTGAGAGCTGAGTGATCAGTGGCCATATGATCACTCCGCTATCGGTCTTAATTAAAAAGCATTTTTCTATGCCCTAGCTAGGAATCCTCCCATGATCATTTGTCTGCAAAAGACTCATCTCGCTGCTTGTCTGTCCACATTTCGGAGAACTTTCACTTGAAGTAAAGAAAATCTTCCCTCTTATTTGATGATTACCATTAAAAAAAAAAAAAAAAAAAAAGGAAGTGCAGAGACAATATGGAGATATGCAGAAATTAAATCAAACTTGCTACTGAGGAAGATTTTAGGAGTTTGTGACTGTATGTGTACCCATTAAGGAGATTTCCCCTCATTTCCAGTCCAGGTGACTAGTGTAAGATAGAACAGGAAAAAGAGAATAGCCTTAAAGTGGTATTAAAGTCCTTTATTTAAAATTTGGTAACATGGTAATAGTTTTTAAGAAAGAAGAGACCCTATCAGTCTCTCTTATAAATATGTCCTCTCACCTGCCATGTACACTGAGCTGCACATGTGCAGCTTGACGGATATATAGGGCAGCTGATCTTTGCCGCAATGCTGTGACTCACATGCCTATGCATAGGAGTGATGTTATCAAGGCCTTGCCATTCAAGCGGCTGAACAAACGGAAACCAGAAGGAAGACTGGCAGAAGAAGATGAAATCGTAGTGCTCGAGAGCACATTATGACAGGCAAGTCTGTCAAAATGTACCAATAATAGATGCATACTAGGAAATTTATGGCATAACACACCAGGGGGCCATATAGTTATAAAGCCCTTCCTTACTGTAGCTAAAGCTAAAATGTTTTACCAGGAGTTTGGCTTTAAGATTTAAAGTGAAATTATATTCCACTTACAATGTATAAAAAGGCAAAATGTCCTGCCTACTATTATCTCAACCGCAAATGTCTCTTTTACATCTCCCTCTAATTAGCATACACTTTGTTATTGGGGCTCAACTTTACTGAACTTCATGGCTAAGCTACATCAGCTGCCACCGATTTGAGCAGTACAAGTTCCTTTACTGGCCACTGGGACAGACAATTTTAAGAACAATGGGCACAAAATATTGACCAATTGTATTCACTTTAGATCCACAAATGGTAATCTACTGTCTGCCTTCATTCATTCTACACATTAAAGTGGTTGTTAGCCCACTTCTTTCAGATCCTCCCATCCCCTCTGTACCATAATAATAAGTAACCCTGTGCCTGTGCATTGTAAAAAATCTGCTGATCTGTTCAGCCCAGCTCCCGGCTTCAGCTGACTTGTCAGCTCTCTTATCACTCGGCTCACAGTTCCAGTGGGCAGGGCCAAGCCCTCCCACTGACATCAGCCAGGGGGAGAGAGAGAGCGCGAGAAAGAGAGAGAGCACACCGTCAGTCAGCTGAGCGCCAGGAGCCACATTCATAAAAAAAAAAAAAAGGTACAGATCAGCAGATTTTTTACATTACACAGGCACATTTATTATTATAGTAGAGAGGATGGGAGGATTTAGCTGTAGATATGAGAGCAGCAGGAGTGGGGGGGGGGGGGGACTAGTACGAGCAGAAAGGGAGGGGAAAGGGGGGTGTGAGGACAAAGGAGACACAAGACAGCAGGGCAGCATATGACAGAGGCAGGTACGCTGACCATGGTATTGGGGCTCAGCTGCCCTGATATATCGGAGTCAGCGTACAGGGAGAAGGGTATATAGCCAGGCATTTCAGGTGTTACAGGGGGCCAAATTATACAAAACAAGCACTGTGCTGTATAAAATGCTTTAAGGTAAGAGGATACGTTTTTTTTTTTTGTTTTGTTTTTGGGTTAACAAACGCTTTAAGGCATTCTTGCATTACAGTAGATATAGGTTACGACTGTTCCAGTACTTGTACATTCTCTCATCCATACACGATAAGAAGCAGATAACTCTTCATTACAGTTAACAATGCTACACACACACACAGGCCTTTCCACACTGGCTCCCAAACTGCTTTGTCACATGGGCTGTACCTTTCTGTTTTGAATACAACAGAATTGGATACACAATGCCTGACAAGTCAAAGAGGGCAAAGCAAGGAACCAAAGAGCAGAACTAAAATAATGAATTTTGCACATACCGTGAGGCTTTATCTCCATTGTGATGTGTGGAAAGCTGCCAAGAACTGCTACTAGCTCCTCATAGCTGCTGTCCTCCAGAAAGCTAAACAGCAGGCGACGATCTGACTCCTTCATGCTAACTAGGTCTCGAATCGTCTTGATTTTAAACTGTTCGCAAGGAATAATAAGTATGAAAAAATAATTCATAAGCAAACAACTTGACCTCGAATTCAGTAAATTTACATAATTAGCAAGCAACTCTGACTCTTATAGTGCCCCAATACGCATGCTTGATCATTTGTTCACATTATCTATCATCTCAATACCAATTCCAAAAAAGTTGCAACGCGGTGTAAAATCAACATAACAGAATGCAACGATTTGCAAATCTCAAACCCATATTTTATTTTTGTTAATAATCTTTATTCATTTTTAAAAATCAACAAACATATAACCAACAGAGAAAAAAAAAAAAGGGGGGGGGGGGGTTAGTGTCCTCTCCCTTCATGGGAAAGGAAACTATGTACTCCTGTTCACTGTACTGTAGTTACTCATGGTTCCCATTTAGCGCGGAACTCTTCCGGTCTATTACTATTAGTACAAACCCATTTCTCATCTTCCATCATTTTGTTAACCTGTCTCGCCCATTATTCCATCGTAGGTACTTGCTGCTTTTTCCAATAGGGTGGAATTATCCCTTTAGTTGCATCCAACAAATGTGGAACTATATTCTTTTTCTATGCTCTAATGGAACTTTGGGTACCAGGAAAGAGGGATTGCACCGGGTCGTCCCTGATCGAGGCCATTATTACTTGTGAGATCACATTCCTGAGCTCGGCACAGAATGGCATAATCTTAGGGCATTCCCACCAGATGTGAATATGGGAGCCTTGTTGCCTGCAGCCTAACTCTGATTCCCACTCCCCCAAAAAAAAGTACTGTGGTGACACTACTTCAAAAGTCCATGAGAGATAGAGAGCAAGCCACCATCCACTGGCTGTTTATGACAAAGATTCAAAATCAGAGAGGTTCTGCTTTCCAATCTCCTTTAGGTGGACAGTACCAAAATGCAGTAATTGCTGATACCTTAAGGTATACATTGGAAACTCGCCGTATTCCTCTCCAAGGTCACTCAGCGGGCATAATTTACCATTCCGCATAAGCTTAAGACAGCTAGTGTCTCCATCAATAGCTCAAGATTTAAAAAAGTAATGACTCCCCCATCAGAAAACCAGTGGAAACACCCTAATGGGAATAGTGGAGAGATTTTTTGTGCTAGAGATTGTTTGTTAACTGAATCCCAGAGCTTCAAGGTGTGGGTAGTAGGAAAAGAGGTATTTTTGGACAACCCTCTATATGGATACGGGACCCATGGAGCTTGGGCTAAATAACGACCTGCCAATGTCTTTTCTAATGTCACCCAGACCTTTTGAGTGGTATGATGTCTTCAACTAAGAATTCTAGTTAAGGCAATTGCTCCATAAATTCCTCAAATTAGGTAGACCTCATCCCCCCGTCCAATTTAGACCTCGTAAGAATATGATATGCCTGTCTTGGTTTAGTCTTTCGCCAAACAAAATCAGTATAATCTGCCTTACATTAACTAAAAATGACTTTGGGAGTTGAATAGGGATCATCTGCATATTAAATAGGGCTTTGGGGAGCACTCCCACCTTTGAAGTATTAACTCTTCCTAGCCAGGAGAGGGTAGCTCTGTCCCAATCTGCCAAGTCTCCCTTGATTTTTAGGACTAGTGGGATATCATTTTTTCATATAGCTTTGATAGGTCTGCCATCAAACTAATTCCCAAATACTTAATATGTCTTTCATTCCATATGAAAGAAAAATACTGCATAAGAGAATCCTCTATAGTTTGGGGTATGTATAACCGCAAAATTTCAGATTTGTTATAATTTAGAAATTTGACATAATCCCAAAATCCTTTAGGATTAAAATTAGGTAATGTTATTAATGGGTCAGATATAAAACACAAAATATCGTCCGCATAAGCAGAGAATTTATGCTCTGCAGGGCCCAATTTAAAACCGTGGATATTGGGGTTCGCTTATTTTACATAACAGTGCCTCCATGACCAATGCAAACAGCAGGGGTGACAAAGGGCACCCCTCCCAAGTCCCGTTCTTTATCTCAAAGGAGGAGGAAAGGACACCATTGACCTTCACTTTATCCGAGGGTTTCCTATACAGGGCCATAATCCAGCCTAACATTCTTGGCCCCAGACCCACGATGGCTAGAACCTCCTCAAGGAATGCCCAGTCTACCCCATCAAATGCTTTCTCTGCATCTGTAGACAGGAGTAGACTGGGCATGTGTTTTTTGCTGGGTAGCCCAGTAAAGCAAATGCAAGGCTCTTACCGAGTTGTCACTGGCTTTACAGCCCTTGATAAACCCGGTCTGATCAGGGTCCATCAAGGGCAGTAAATAAGGCTGCAATCTAGAAGCCAGTACCTTTGCTAATATTTAAAAAGCGGAGGTCCACCCTAAAATTAAAAAATTACATTAACATTCTAAAATGTATTTATTATATATATAACTATAACATTTTACTTACCAGAAATGCCTGTTGCAAGGCAGTCTTCCTAATCTGCCTCTTCCTATTCCACTGCTCTGTTCCTTCACTTCGGCCAGCTCCCCCATTGTCTTCTGGGACATGCGTGTCCCAGAAAACCACAGGGCCATTCACAAAGCGCCGCGTGACTCGTGCATGCGTAGTAGGAAACGGGCAGTGAAGCCGCAAGGCTCCACTGCCTCTTTCCCTTAGTTAGGATGGCGGTGCAGGCACCCGATGGACAAATCGGCCTCAGGGGGCCGACATCGCAAGCTCCCTGGACAAGTAAGTTCCCTTATTAAAAGTCAACAGCTACATTGTTTGTAGTTGCAGACTTTAAAAAAAAGTAAATAATCTGTCTGGATATAAGCAATAGAGATTGCCATAAAATTCCAGGCTATTTCGGATGATTGAAATACCCGTTGTCCATCCTGGGACACAAGCTTATGAACATGGCACTTCTCTTTTCTCTTTCTCAATACGTTGGCAAGCATTTTTCCCAGGTTTGCTGCCCTGTTCATAAAACCTATGAGCCCAGAACGTTAATCTTATTTTTAACCTGCTGGTCCAAGAACGCAGCCAATCACGGGCCTCATTGAGACAGTTCTCGATTTCAGAAGATTGGAAGAGTTTATGTAAGTTTTCCATATGTTGTATATCTGAACGTAAGAGCTGCATTTCCTCAGATTTTTGCCTCTTAAGCCTCAAACCCTCTGAAATCAGAACTCCTCTAATAACTGCTTTGTGCCCTTCCCATATTACCTTTTGTGAGACTTCGTCTGTATTGTTTATCTCAAAATATGTAATTGCTTTAGTGACTGCTGCTAAGGCTTTAGGGTCTTCCAAAATGTTGTTCATGCACCAGGTCCTTTCCCTCGCCCTCCCATAGGGAGGTCTAATTGTAATTGAGACCAGAGCATGATCCGACAACAATGTAATCTGTTTGATAACTGCTCTCTCTAACAGATCTAAGTAAAACTGATCCAACCATAACAGATCAATTCTAGAATACATCTTATGGACCTTAGAATAATAACTATAGTCCTTTATAGATGCATTAGGCATCCTTCAGCAGTCAATTAAATGATTTGACTGCATAGTCTTAAGAAAATGCTTTAAGGTCCTCTTAGATGGTACCGACCTTCCAGTTGATATATCCAGCTCTGGGTTGGGGCTTAAATTAAAGTCTCCCCCCAGAACGAGGATGGCCTCATGGAAGGATACCAATTTGGAGAGAACCCCTTCTATAAATGTTTCTTGAGGAAGACCTGGGGCATATATTGTAGCAAAAGTGTATGTTTGGCCCTGGATCTAACCTTTCAGAAAAACTAAACTGCCCTCGGGGTCTATACAAGAATCATTGACCAAAAAAGGGAAGTTCTTATGAATTTCTATAGCCACCCCTCTGGTTTTTGATAAACTTAAATACCACTGATTAAATGTGTAGGCAATTTAATTACTAGGGGTACTAGTGGACTAGTAGAATTATAATCTGAGGATTCAGATGCCTTAATTCTATCCAAATTTTAATTTTAATTTAGTTGAAGAACACATCCCACAGACATTATAATAACCTTAATTGTTTCTTTTATAAAAGTCAGAGGTGGCATCGATGAAAAGAGCATCAGGAATAATCCATATAATATATAGATGAAACAGGACCAGAAAACACAAACCAAACCACACACGAAAAAGAGCACAATCCCAACCAACACTCATACTAAACCCAACCAATTCCAAAAAACATATTTTATTTTACAATAGAAAACATCAAATGTTTAAACTAAAATGGGGTAATTTTGAAATGGATGGAAAACAAATCTCAAAAAAGATGGGACAAGGCCATGTTTACCAGAATGTAGCATCCCCTCTTTTACCAACACTCTGTAAACCTCTGGGAACTGAGGAGGCGGCTCTGCTCGCCCAGGTCATTCATTCTGCGATTATGAAAAATACATAAGCTTGTAGTTCTCAATGAACTACCAGGGGGCTGTTCAGCGCTCTGGTAGTCCATGGATTCTTTCTGTCAGTGTGAAACTGCCGTACAGGCAGACAGCTTACACTGGCATTTTGAAAGGGCAATGCAATACTTTTCAGGCTCCTACAAATAAAATAAAAAAATAATAATAAAATGCACATTTACCTGCAAAAAAAATTCAATGCCTTCCCCTAGTCAAAGCACCTCCCACACAAAATACACAAGCCCTGGCTAGGCACAGTTAACCCTTTGACTGCCCTTGATGGTAACCCCTTCCAAGCCAGTGTCATTAGAACAGTGACAGTGCATATTTTTAGCACTGATCACTGTATTAGTGTCACTGGTCCCCAAAAAGTTTCAAAAGTGTCAGTTTGAGTCCAATTTGACCATCACAATATTGCAGTCCTGCTACAAGTTGCTGATCGCCGCCATTACTAGTAAAAAATAAATGAAAATACCATAAATATATCCCATAGTTTGTAGACACTAACTTTTGAGCAAACCAATATACGCTTATTGGGATATTTTTTTTACCAAAAATATGTAGCAGAATACATATTGGCCTAAATTTATGAAGAAATTAGATTTTTTTAAAAAAATTATTGGATATGTTTTAAAGCAGAAAAATTGTCAATCTTATTTAATTTATAGCGCAAAAAAAAAAAAAAAAATGCATATGTGATCAAATACCACTAAAAGAAAGCTCTTTTTGAGGGAAAAAGGGACATCAATTTTATTTGGGTACAGTGTTGCACGACTGCGCAATTGTCAGTTAAAGTAATGCAGTGCCGTATTGCAAAAAATGGTCTGGTTATGAAGGGGGTAAATCTTCCGGAGGTCAAGTGGTTAAAATGTTACATATTCTCAAGACACAGCGTTCAAACTTTTTTTGGAATTTGGGGTTGTATAAATCTATATATGCAGAGAGTGTTTGTACATTTTGCAAAACAGCTTAAAAGCTAGGTACTTGGTAATTTTTTTGGGGGTTACTGTTTTTTAATTGACCTGATTATAAGGAGCAGGGGAGACAAAAGGGCAACTACATAAAAAAAAAAAGAAAGAAAAAAAGAAAGCGAGGATAAGGTTGCGTGTGTTTTTTGATAATCATTTAAACTAAATGCAATGGAATGAAGAAAAGGCATGCTCAAGCAAATGACCATATAAAAAAATGCATGCATCCTTTCTGTCTGGCTAGAATGCAAAAAAAAAAAAAATGAAAAAAATCAGCACAATAACCAATAATAGAACACAATAATACAATAAACAACCTAGGCCACACACCTTTTTGTGGTTAAACACCCGTCTCAGATGATCCTCTTCTATAAACGGTAACTGTAAGAATGGAGATTTGAATTGTTGGAGGCCCTGAACGGTCATCTGGCAGAGCTTCATACAGTTCTCCAGAGAGGCCAGTGAAGGTGGTCTCAGCTCCCGCTCTAAAGAAAAAGCAATTCATTTTTATGTATTTACAAGCCTAATGTGTATCCAAACCCCAAACTTTAAATGTAATATACTGCAGCTTACTAGTTCATGGTGAGGCGGATGCCTTAGTTTTCATTTTTTTTTTCTTTTAAGCTTCTTTTGCTTTAATTTTCACCTGGAAAGTCCCCAAATAACAATTCACAACTATAGAGGCAGCCATGGTAGTCACCCAAGGCTGGTCTCCAGATATGGACACAATAAACATATCCATATCTCTTCACCTCCATCCAATGATAGGTGGGCGGGAGGGGGGAAGGCATTTGGTAAGTTACGGAAAATAGTAAGGAAGGAATGTATTCTATTGTGCAGATTACAGGAAGTGGTATGGACAGTGCATTACTGGCAGGATCAACTAGTATTTTCTGTACTTGCCGATTATGATCTTAAAGAGGCTGTAAACCTCGGGGGGAAAAAATAAAAAAATAAAAACCCTGCAAGACTAAGGTATAATGAGCTAGTATGCATCACATACTAGCTCATTATGAAATACTTACCTTAGAACAATGCCCTGGATCGTTGTCAGCCAACCGATTACAGCACAGACACCTTCCACCAGAGTAACTTCTGGGTACGTGGCTCATATACTGAATACCTCCTAAACTGTGCAAGTTTAGGAGATATTTAAGGTACCTACAGGTACGCCTTGTTATAGGCTTAACTGTAGGTAAAAGTGGTGTAACAGAGTTTACAACCACTTTAAAGTAGAACTATAAACAAAACTTTTTTTTTCCCCCCATTTTGGATAGGGTTATAACTGCTGCTTTTTTTTACCATCTGTGTTCCATTGGGGGAAGATTTACCTTCACTTCCTGTCCCATAGCCAAAACAGGAAATCCCTGCAAATTAAAGGGAATCCCTTGGGAACTCCTAGGTCACCAGAACTAGTGCCCCCTTTGAAAGATTTCCCCCCTCTTACTTTTTTGGGGACAGGCCAAAATTTGGGATTTTCTTTTTGTTTCACTATCAACGATACCAGTAAACTTATTATATTATTATTATTATACACGATTTATATAGCGCCAACAGTTTACGCAGCGCTTTACAAAGTATAGGGGGGGGGGGCAACCCAATTACAGTACAATACAATAGGTACAAGAGGGTCCTGCTCGTAGAGCTTACATTCTAAATGAAGGGGGTGGTGGTACAAAAGGTAATAGCTGCAGAGAATGAATGATTTGATGGGGGTGGTAAACAGGACAAAAAGGAGGCTGCTCATCCTAAATTTCCTATGGCACAAAAAAAGCAGCTGGGTCTGCCCCCTATTTAACTCCCACCCCACCTAGCCTCAGTTTTGTAGGAATCAACAGTGAGATCCATAAGAGTGCAGAGATCCGTGTCCTGTACTACAAGAAAGAGCTTTAACTGGTAAGCCAAAAATCCTATTTTTCTATTCCTCAACACTGGACGTTATAAAAACGCCAGTAGAGTTGCCATGTTAAGAAACATGAGTTTTTGCATTAGAGTTTTGAGCAAGAAAATACAAGCTCAAAAAGGCAGCAATAGACACTGTACATGCCACTTCCTGAGATCTACACAACAGACTGTCTTCTTCCTTGCCATCTTCTGTAACTTACCAAAAACGCTCAAACATGTTAGCCACTAAAAGGCCACTAGTTCTGGGGAGTTTTTCCAGCCAGAAAATGCTGATAACAGCCTATGCGTGCATGGATACATAAGCTAACATGCTGGGAAATTAACTGGTTGTAGCAAAAAAGGCAGAAGCCAAAAACAACAGCTGTAAAAACGCCCAGTGTGCATGAGGCCCTATGATTGAGACTTCCAAAAGCATTCAAACCGAGGCATGCTCAACACAGCGAATCAGGCCAACCAGTCCACATAACAAAACAAGTTCAAGAAAGGCTCAACAGACAGAGAATATCTTGTACAACCTTACATTCAAAACTATCATAAGAGGCCTGAAAATCCATCCACTTGGCATAATTTAACCAATGTGTGAACACAATCCCAGGTGGCAGCATTGCAAATCTGGCAAACAGTTGCCGGAAGCGGCAAAGTACATGAAATTGGTAAAGTGTGCTCCACATGTGGGGTCCCTCGAGAAGCACAAAGAGGTAATCCAATTACCTCCAAGCTAGTGCCCCTTTTAGACAAACTTTCAACACATACTTTGTCCAGACAGTGGAAAGAAATTTGCTTTGGATATTTCAGAGCAGGACATGGAAAGGAAGGACAAGGTTTTAGTTAAGGTGGAAAGGAAGAAGGCCTTAAGCCACAGGACAACTTCTTCCTTGTGAAACACTAAGAATGGCTCCTTTACAAGATAAGGCTACCAACTAAGAGACCTTGTGCACAGAAGTGATAAGAAGTCAGCTTACGGGTAAGGTCAGTTATGGTAATAATCCCAATCGGTTCAAAAAGCAGCTTCTGCAGAGCTCAGAGAATTAGATTGAGGTACCCACACACCTTGATAGGGGTCTAAAAAATAAAGGGTATCCCTGGGCTGAAGAGAGACAGAGAGACAGAGAGCTGTGACATGCTGAGAAGACCACACACAGGTCTTCAACATGTGTACAACTCTCAGCCATTATCCCATAAACATTAAGACTTATTGTTGTGACCTATACTGAATAGCCAAGGTTTGAAAATAAATCAAAGAAGCAGTGACGGCGACGGCAGCCAGTCCACGGGCAGCGAGTGGTGAAGCAGCACAGATGGCGCATGGAGGGAACTCTTGCAGAAATAAAGGTAGACCTCTCCACATCAGCCACTTACACAATGGCTGGAAGTAGAAGACTCCCGGACTGCCATGTCTGCACCGAGTCCTTCCCAGTTTCAGCTGTCAATCAGCCAGAGCAGTCATGTGAAGGTGTTTAGGAGGCAAAGTTTGGCCACATCACCCAACACCTCCACAGGGAGATACTGCACAGCTGACAGAGTTGCAAACCTCAGGATGCTCTGTACAGGGGAATTTGGACACTGTAACCTGGGGAGAAACTTAAAGGCAGACCTTGCCAGCCCTGTAACACAGATGGTCGCAGAGATGGGGTAAACTCAAGCACCCCCCCCCCCCCCAAGGCGCTACTCCTGGATTAGATGGTGCCCAGAAGGCTTACCCCCTGCACATGCCTATGGTCAGCCTGCTTGGTCATCCAGTGTGACTCACAGTGGATGACAGAGCAGGCCCATGCTGGACGATACACACTGTGTGAGCTGGCTCTGTCATCCTGCTGGTTGATTAATTCATATGGACAATATGGGCATAGTAATATTGGGGACAGAATGAAAAAAGGACAGGAACTGCACATGCTCGTGACAGGACCCCCAGGTTTAGAGACAATAGATATCAGTACTTTCCCCGTATCCATATTCAACAGCTAAGCTTATTTAGAGACAGATAACTAATCTTACCCTCTCTACTCCGTGCCATTATAATTAGCTGGCATATAACATTAACCATTTCCTGGAGCAGAGCTGGACATTTCTTCAAGATAAACTGCTGATCTGCAAGACCAAAAAACAGAAAGATTAGCATAAATGCTCCAAAGCAATGGCCAATTCTGAAAAAAAAAAAAAAATTATAAAAAAAAGTCTAGGACTACCTTCTTTTTGTGTCTCTGGTATTTGCATTCGTGATAAATGAGCCAGTAAAAGCACCCTTGCTTTTAGACTGTAGGGGCAGGTGAGTGGAGGTTCATTTTTCTTTAGATTGATGCCACCAATCTCTCTTATTAGCTTTAAAAGAAATAAAAAACACAACACACATGTACAATGTTAGCAAAACCAATACACAAGATTTTATAAAGGCAACATATATTCATATTATTTATGTCTAATATTACCTGAGGTATTAGTACATTATCTGCAGGTCTGCTTGTGGCATCCTTATTATACTGTGGGTCAAACTCAGATGCTCCTGCTAACACCATAATTAGGCCTAAAAATAAAAAGCAGTAAGGATTGAATTATATATGTGCAGGCCATAAATGAACTCTAACTACACACTGCAATGTAATGCTGTCCTCTTAAATATACTTTCAGTGAACTGGCATAACAAATACTGAAGGTCCGCCAAGCTTTATTTTGACACAGTTTCTTATTTGTACACTTTATAAATGGCTGTAATTGGGTTAGCTGCTGCTTGAAACAGAGTGAGCCAAATAGCAATACATTTATGACTACTCGTAAAAAAATAAAAAAAAATAAAAATATGTATTTTAGTGCCCAATAATGGCTTAGTGTAGGGCTGCAACTAACGATTATTTTCATAATCGATTAGTTGGCCGATTATTGTTTTTCGAATAATCGGTTAATAACCTTAAAAAAAAAAAAAAAGCGTGGTGTATAATTTAGTTAATATGTAAAGTTTAAAAAGAAAAAAAAAAAAAAAAAAGGCAATTTATTCTTAAAATATCTATATGCAGTGGTAAATATTAATAACCAACTATATGGTTAGGGAGAAAAATATTTAATCCACTCTGAGAATAACAGACAGAAGAGATTTACTTTTTTTTGGCCAAAATTGCAGCAAAAACACATTACATGCTTTTGTGCAGCTTCTACATTGAAGTATATTGAACCAAAAAAGCACCATTTTGCTTTAAAAAAAAAAGTCCCTGACCCTTTCCAAACGTGTCCCATAGGAAACCATGTGAATAAACTGTAGTGCGTTTCTGCAAAAAGCAACAAAAAACACATAAGTGTGAACCAGGTCTAAGACAATTAGTAACATAATGGGGGTTAAAAAAAAAACTAAAATAGGCCCTTTTATAGTACAAAATAAAGCAGATCATCACTAATGTAGGGGTTTTTTTTTTTTACTGTAGAACTGTGAAAGTAACATTTACAGTAGCAATTATTTTATATAATATATTTTTTAAGCCCATTAGGTTACTGGCCGATTAATCGATTATGAAAATGGTAATCGATTAATTTCATAATCGATTAGTTGTTTCAGCCCTAGCTTAGTGGATCAAATATGGCAATTGATTTGAACTCTAATCAATGTCAGTCATCATGCACACAGTTTGCAACATGTTATACTATGTTTAAAATCTTAAAAAGAAATGGGAAACAGTCTGCGACCAAAGAACCCCCTACAGATTTTGGAAGTTTGCCCACTTACAAAGAAATGAAGGGTCTACATTTGTTATCAAAAGGTGTATTTTAAATGATAGAGAGACAGAATATCAATCCAGATAAAACACATGATAGAAATGTTATCGATTTGAGTTGCAGTTCAGTGAGTAAAATAAGTATTTGATCCCCAAGCAAAACATGACTTAGTACTTGGTGGAGAAACCCTTGTTGGCAAGTACAGAGGTAAGACGTTTCTTGTTGGTTACCAGGTTTGCACACATCTCAGGAGGGATTTTGGTCCACTCTTCTCTACAGATCGTCTCTAAATCCTCTAAAGTTTCACCTCCCTCCATGAATTTTCTATAGGATTATGGTCTGGAGGCTGGCTAGGCCACTCCATGACCTTAATGTGCCTTTTCTTGAGCCACTCCTTTGTTGCCTTGGCGGTATGTTTTGGGTCATTGTCATGCTGGAAGACCCAACCACGAACGATCTTCAGTGTTATTGGCTGAGGGAAGAAGGTTCTCATCCAAGATTTTATAATACAGGTCCTTCTCAAAAAATTAGCATATTGTGATAAAGTTCATTATTTTCTGTAATGTACTGATAAACATTAGACTTTCATATATTTTAGATTCATTACACACAACTGAAGTAGTTCAAGCCTTTTCTTGTTTTAATATTGATGATTTTGGCATACAGCTCATGAAAACCCCAAATTCCTATCTCAAAAAATTAGCATATCATGAAAAGGTTCTCTAAACGAGCTATTAACCTAATCATCTGAATCAACTAATTAACTCTAAACACCTGCAAAAGATTCCTGAGGCTTTTAAAAACTCTCAGCCTGGTTCATTACTGAAAACCGCAATCATGGGTAAGACTGCCGACCTGACTGCTGTCCAGAAGGCCATCATTGACACCCTCAAGCAAGAGGGTAAGACACAGAAAGAAATTTCTGAACGAATAGGCTGTTCCCAGAGTGCTGTATCAAGGCACCTCAGTGGGAAGTCTGTGGGGAGGAAAAAGTGTGGCAGAAAACGCTGCACAATGAGAAGAGGTGACCGGACCCTGAGGAAGATTGTGGAGAAGGACCGATTCCAGACCTTGGAGGACCTGCGGAAGCAGTGGACTGAGTCTGGAGTAGAAACATCCAGAGCCACCGTGAACAGGCGTGTGCAGGAAATGGGCTACAGGTGCCGCATTCCCCAGGTCAAGCCACTTTTGAACCAGAAACAGCGGCAGGAGCGCCTGACCTGGGCTACAGATGGACTGTTGCTCAGTGGTCCAAAGTACTTTTTTTCGGATGAAAGCAAATTTTGCATGTCATTCGGAAATCAAGGTGCCAGAGTCTGGAGGAAGACTGGGGAGAGGGAAATGCCAAAATGCCTGAAGTCCAGTGTCAAGTACCCACAGTCAGTGATGGTCTGGGGTGCCATGTCAGCTGCTGGTGTTGGTCCACTGTGTTTTATCAAGGGCAGGGTCAATGCAGCTAGCTATCAGGAGATTTTGGAGCACTTCATGCTTCCATCTGCTGAAAAGCTTTATGGAGATGAAGATTTCATTTTTCAGCACGACCTGGCACCTGCTCAGTGCCAAAACCACTGGTAAATGGTTTACTGACCATGGTATTACTGTGCTCAATTGGCCTGCCAACTCTCCTGACCTGAACCCCTTAGAGAATCTGTGGGATATTGGGAAGAGAAAGTTGAGAGACGCAAGACCCAACACTCTGGATGAGCTTAAGGCCGCTATCGAAGCATCCTGGGCCTCCATAACACCTCAGCAGTGCCACAGGCTGATTGCCTCCATGCCACGCCGCATTGAAGCAGTCATTTCTGCAAAAGGCTTCCCGACCAAGTATTGAGTGCATAACTGAACATAATTATTTGAAGGTTGACTTTTTTTGTATTAAAAACACTTTTCTTTTATTGGTCGGATGAAATATGCTAATTTTTTGAGATAGGAATTTTGGGTTTTCTAGAGCTGTATGCCAAAATCATCAATATTAAAACAAGAAAAGGCTTGAACTACTTCAGTTGTGTGTAATGAATCTAAAATATATGAAATTCTAATGTTTATCAGTACATTACAGAAAATAATGAACTTTATCACAATATGCTAATTTTTTGAGAAGGACCTGTACATGGCTCCGTCCATTGGCCCCTCAATGCAGCAAAGTCAGCCTGTACCTTTAGCAGAGAAACAGCCCTAAAGCATAATGTTTTCACCTCCGTGCTTGACTGTAGGGATGGGATTCTTAGGGTCAAAGTCAGTAATTTTCTTCCTCCAAACATGGAGAGTCCCGTTAATGCAAAAGATCTAATTTTTGGTCTCATCTGACCACAGCACTTTCTCCTGATCCTTCTCTAAATCATTTAGATGCTCATTGGCAAACTTCAGACAGGCCTGTACATGTGCCTTCTTGAGGAGGGGGCCCATGTGGGCACTGCAGGATTTCAATCCATAGCTGTGTATTGTGTTACCAATGGTTTGTTTGGTGACTGTGGTCACAACTGCCTTGAGATCATTCACAAGCTCCTCCTGTGTAGTTCTGGGCTGATCCCTCACTTCTCATGATCAGCTTTACCCAACAAGGCGAAATCTTGCATGGAGCTCCAGACCGAGGGCGATTGATGGTTATTTTGCATTTCTTCCTTTTGCGAATAATCACGTCAACAGTTGTCTCTTTCTCACCAAGCTTCTTGCTGATGGTCGTTGTAGCCTATTCCAGCATTGTGCAGGTCTACAATATTGTCCCTAATGTCCTTTGACAGCTCTTTGGTCTTGCCCATGATGGTGGGTTTAAATGGAAGAAAGATTCTGTGGACAGGTGTCTTTTATACACATAACAGGTTGTCATTAGCGGCAACTTCTTAGATTGACAGGACTAATCTGTGTACCACATACTGGAGCCAGAATAATTGTTGGTTGGTATGGGGATCAAATACTTATTTTACTCACTGAACTGCAACTCAATTTATAACATTTGTATCATGTGTTTTTTCTGGATTTTTGGTTGATATTCTGTCTCTATCATTTAAAATACAACACCTATGATAAAAAATATAGACACTTCATTTCTTTGAAAGTGGGCAAACTTACAAAATCTGCAGGGGATCAAATTATTAATTTTCCCCACTGTATAAGGAAAGTCCGATCTAGGTATTCAGATATGTAAATGTGATTCTATACAATTATAACATCCATTTGGAAGAAAAGCATGGTCCGGTATTTCACATTTGTAAAAGGTGATATTAGGCAATTAATCTGATTTTGAATGCACTGTAATCCTGTATCTACTACAGGATGGTTGAAATATGCAAGGCAGCTTTTCTACATTACTACCAGCCTTCCTTTCTCTGTCAGTGCAAGTCTATCAGTCAAGGTTGAGAGACAACATGCTCTCTGCTGGGCTAAACTTTCCTCTCTAGTAATTAGAGAGCCTAGGGACTTCAGAGAAATACAAAAAACACTAGTGAATATATACAATATTTGAGAAATATATATATATATATATATATATATATATATATATATATATATATATATATATATATATATATATATATATATATATATATATATATAATTTTATTTTTTTGTCTGTAGTTGGGATGGGGGGGGGGGGGGTGATGACGTTTAAATAAACAAAATCTTTGACAGCTAAAAAAAAAAAAATATATATTTTTAATAATTGTAATACATACACTCACAGATGAAAAAAATACTATAGATACCATTTAAAATAACGGAGTGTTAAAGTTAAATTTACTTGCAGCAACACCAAGACCACCACCACACAGAAGGTGCATTATCAGTAAAAATTTAATAAACCTGCACAATTTACAACTGTAATAAAATAAATAAAATACATGAAACAGGTTCACTCCTATGCAGTAACAACTTTACTCACGTTTCATATCCATGTTCCTGGTTTTATACACAAAATAGGTGTAGATCTGAGTGGTACGGATGAGGATCTGATCACCGCTATAACGAATTGATTTATACCACCATGAACCCTGAAACAGAATTTTTTTTAATGGTTTATAACATTCTTTATAAAATATATTTATCACCATGCATATCCTGCTCTACCGTATTATCCAACTCAAGTAGACTTTGTGGTTTTTGAAAAATATGCACCAATATAAAAAAATATACCATATTATACAAGCAGAAGATTTAACCCCCCCCATTACCAGGCCATTTTTTCAGATACGGCACTGCTTTATATTAACTGACAATTGTGCGGTCCTGCAACACAACTTATTTTTTTTAATACTAGTAATGGCGGCGATCAGCAACTTCTAGCAGGATATTGTGGTGGACAATCTGACACTTTGTGGGAACCAGTGACAGTAATCAATGCTTAAAAAAAAAAAAAAAAAAAAAAATGCACTGTACTAATGATACTGGCTGGGTTAAACATCTAGGGCGATCAAAGGGTTAAATGTGTACCTAGCCATTGTTTTTGCGTACACTGTGTGCTGCTTTCACTAAGGGATGAAATCGATTTTTTTTCCTCCCATTTGCAGGGACACAAAATCCATCGTATCCCCACTGTCAGGACAGAGATCTGCATTGTTTACATATGCAGGGCTCTGTCCTGCCTCTCTCGACGATCGGCGGACATTCATTGGCTGGCAGTCGCAGATTGGCTTCTGCTGTGACTAATCACAGCAGAAGCAGTGCACCGGAGGCACACACCCCCTACCCAGAAGTGCAGAATCACGCGTATATATACGTGATTTGGCACAGAATGGTCGCCCTGTACCAGTAAATATGCTTTGGGGCAGTTGGCAAGTGGTTAAAAGATACTGTACTGCAAGTACAGAAAAACACCTGTTGATCTGCCAGAAATGCATTCAGCTCATTTCTGTTGTGGGTGGATAACATCGAATTTGAGGGACTGAGGTGAGGCCTTGCCCTGTTATTTGCTAAATTAGTCAAACACACCTTCTATTCCTATTCTCCACAACATAGAAGCTAATTATCTGGTAAACTCTCA